>OX336398.1:93542714-94808964 GCA_946902985.2 Meconema thalassinum | reverse complement strand
ATTACTCCAAAATTCTTCACGCTACAACCGTAAATGCGAAGCCATGTATGGGTCTATACCACGTATAGAGGTCGGCGCTGAGGGGTTAAGCAATCAAACTTGAAGGTCAATCACCACTAGCAATATCTTAACAAAAGAATCACGTATAACTCTCTGCCAGTTTGTGCACTGTAGACATCAAAGCAGCTGGTTAAGTATGGTATTATATGTGTTGTCATCATCATCATCGGCTTTAACTCGAATCCGAGTATAAATCATCTTCCTTCAGTCCAGTTTGTAGATGTGTTTACGGTGACTAAAGAGTCCAATCCTGGCATGGAACAAGCGACCACACAAGTCACATAGTATTGCAGGAGGAGGACGTGGTTGGGCTGCTCGAAGTTTCCTAGCTTGACGCTTGGCCTCTTCATGTGTGCGTCGATCCCTTTCAAACGTCTTTACAGTATCCGAGATGGTACGGCGCCAAGTCGAGCGGTCTTCAGCCAGCATGTCCCAGGTTTGTGAATCAAGACCTGTCAATTTCAGGGTCTGCTTAAATTGGTCCTTGTAGCGCCTCTTAGGACCACCATGAGGTCTGGTGCCATAGCATAACTCACCATATAGCATTTACGAGGTAATCTCACATCATCCATCCGATGGACATGACCAATCCATCTAAATTGGTGACCTATTATGGATGATTATATGCTGTTGATTTGCGCCTTTTCAAGAACAGCAATATTGGTAATGCGGTCTTCCCATTTAATCCTCAGGATTCATCGAAGTTTTTGTAGGTGGAAACGCTCGAGCTTCCTAATATCACGTCGGTAAAGGGTCCACGTTTCACAGCCATACAACAATGTAGAAATGACTACTGCTTTGTACACCATAAGCTTTGCACTCATAGACAGATCTTTATTCATGAAGACCCGGTGCGCTAATCGTCCATATGCTGCATGGGCTGCGCCAATTCTCTTATCCACATCCTGCTCACAGGTACAGCTCACAGAAATGGTACTGCCCAGGTACGAGAATTGGTCTACCTGTTCTAATGGCAAATTTGAGATGGAGATATTGAACTGAGGAAGAGGTGTGCCTGGTGAAGGTTGTGCCAAGACTTTAGTCTTATTGACATTTATGGTAAGATCAAAGCGATCACATGCAGTTTTGTAACAATTAACTGACTCTTGCAGCTCTTCTGGTGTTAGAGTTGGCGACGCAGCATCATCTGCATACAACATATTAGTAACCTTAGTAACCAGGGTTTCCTCAAGGAGCGGAGACGAGTTAGGTTGAAAAGCCCTCCATCAAAACGATACTTGACCTCCACACCTGGGATGTTTGTAGGTGAATCATAAAGCATTGCAGCCAAGTACAGCGCGAAAAGCATTGGAGCCAGTACACATCCTTGTTTCAGTCCATGGGTAATAGGAAATTCATCGAACATCTTATTCTGATTGAGCCACTCTTTCCCTAACCTTGGACATTCGCCACTAGATTCAGAGTTGAGTGGTGCCCTAGTGGGACTTCAGGCTAAAACCTGGGGAGCGGACGGCTGGTGCATAACCAGAGGTCCGGTTAGGAATTGACTGCATGCATGAAAATAAAGAATGAAAGGTAACATTGACAAAATATAATTAAACCAAGATCCATACACAATGGGTACACAAGAAACAAGGGCATATTAAATAATTTCACATACAGGCATACTAAAAAAAAAAAAATCCTAGCCTGACTCGAAATAAAAGAAATATATATATAATGAAAAACCCCAAAGGCAAGGTGAGTCAGAACCCAATGTAAGTACGAGAGGTGAAAACAACTTGCGGAACGAAATCCGTTTCTGAAGTACAAGCTAGGATATGAATCCCCATGACGACACGCGATCAGGAATGCGTACCGGTAAAGAAAATAAAAATTCACAAGAAATGTTAAGTAAATACACAATAAATGTTCCCCGGGAACAAGCAAGATAACAATTAGAAGATGCTGAAACGAATCCAAAAGCCGAGGTGTTCCATGTTTGAGGTTAAGAGCCACTTAGTGCGACTGAACTGTCCGACTCGCCAGCCTAGAATCGAATGCTCTAAGGGAACATTGACTTGCCTAACAAAGGTTACGACCACGAGGTACCCTCCCCCACCCCTACTTCAAAGAACCAAAAAACTAACTGTTTTCCCAGCCCAAAAATACATCGAAAAATTGCATAACAACATGCACACAAATTTAAATTGAAGGCTAAAATGTTGCCCGTAATCAAATATAAGTTTAGTCTCTTAGCTTAAGAAAATATCACACGCAGTAAGTGGTGCAGTGTTAGTTTTTTTTTTCTCGAAAGTTTTCTTGAAGAAACGCGAGAATCACACACGCTGTTCTTTCATGGTTTTGTGCCCTTTCCAAAATGTTATCTTTAAAGCTTTACCTTATTTTCTTGGGACTCCGGGAAGAACACGAGGCGTCTTCCCGGAGCCCGACACAACATGACTCGACTGTGTACCAGTCCTTGCTATAATGATGCCGATCCAGCTTCTTTCTGCTTCATTCCAGCACTTACGCGCCAAACGCGTCACTCGCACACAGTTCAGCCAACCTAACAGGGGGACGAAACAACTCGTGCTTCCGAGCGCACAATGGAGTGCAATTTGTTCCAAGTTGGCATCATTGGTTACTGACCAACTGAGCGTTGCCAAGCGTAGTGGTTTACTGCGCGTTGGCCCAATGCTTTGTTGACGACTCTGCAAGTTAAGCGTGAGAATTGAAGCTTTTCACATTTCCCACAGGGCTGTCCACTGTTAGTAGGGGTACACAAAGTTCAGTTCAAGGTCCAATTCCTGATTTGGAAATAAATGGTAGGGGGAACAAGGGTTTTCTTAATTCCCTTAGGGTTACACAATCTTCAGGGATGTACAAACACAAGTCCAGGGTTTTGCAAGGTTCAGGTCCAAGGTTGGAAGAATAAATCCTCCCGGGTTTGAATGTCAAATTGTTCCTTGTGACAATGCAATTGGCACATCCTCCGCCCCCGATACTTCACCATGGGGCAAGCGCTGAAGACATGGTGAACAGCTGGGCACCTTGGCGGTCAAAGGCCCCCTCCAAGAGCCGCCGGCAGATCCTGGAGTAGGACCCTGAGATAGAAAACGCCAACATTCCTGGTATGGTACCTCCAACCCTAGGCCTAGGTTGGGAGTACTCCAGCCAAATAAGAGGAAGCCCGGCTGAAACATACATGAGTCCAGCAGCAAAAGTCCAGGTTGACATCCCGGGACAGGGACCAGCACGTTGCCTCGTACCACACCACCTTAGTTCACATTACGATTTCCTTATAGGGAACGGGTGCTCCGGGCTAGCAAGCTAGCATTGAGCAAGGTTACATCCCTCTATTATTGGGTAAAAAATATATTCACACGAGGATTTGGTTCTGTATTGCACGAAGCTCACTGAAGCGTTTATGTCGAAATAGGGATACTTCACAAGAAGTCAGTTTAGTTCAGGGCTTAATAAAAGGTCCACTGAAAGAATTCACTGGAAGCACGGAAGTTAATTAAAAAAAACTTCCAAAAACAATGACAATTACATAATATTTAAGTTATTTTAGAGAAATGATTTTACAAAGACACGGGAACCCAAAGTTTACAGGGAACCTACCAAAAGGGAGTAGCTAGTTTCCCATCCAAAACAGTTAAACAATTGAAAATTTACAAAATTTACCTGACGGGCCTCACGCAATGTGTGAACTCGGAACCACCAGAGAACGCAAGACTTAATTAAAATAGTTACACAACATACAAACCATTCAACCTTGGATCGTCCCAGTATATGAAACACACTACAATTACATAAGAAAGAAAGCCTCTGTCTCATATCGCAAGTTACTGCCCCTAACCGTCTACGGTGGCCACACGAGGATCGCCGGAGACAGCAACCAACTTCCATGAGGGCAAGAAACCATGGGGACCACAATTAGATTACAGCACTCACCTACGACCAATGCTAATTCCACCAAAACTTTACCAAATTTACAACACCGACTTCACAATAGTTACCAGAGGGTGGCAATCGAACTCAGGACACCTAGGTGACCACACCCAAACAAGGAATGACATCACATAGCCAAAAACAATACCCTAAATTTACAACCTCAAAAAAAATCTTCCCAAACAATAACCAGTTCAAACCTCTACCACAAGGCACGAAACCCAAGCAGACACTGAATTCAACAACAACCAACCCAGTACACAGGCTGTACCTCATTACTACCAACAGGTATGTACAAATTCCAAACCAAAGCACATAGCTTGACAAAATTCCAAAATGAGCACAACATTAGCATAATACCATATCTACAAACTCACCCAAGTTAACATGGTCCACCATAAAAAAAACACAAATACCAACAAATCCGCACTCACACACTCCCCAAACGACTAACAGAATTCTACAGCACTACAATGAACACAGACAGGCGTCATATGATACACGACAAAAGACATGGGGCAGTTAATGTCCCCAAATTCACATATTTTCCAATCTAACAACTTCCCACAGCCTCAGCGTCTCGAAACTTTTCACAGAATTACAATCCACCGGAGTGGTAAATGATACATTTCAAAAGGCACGGGACAGTTAATATCCCCAAAGAAGACACACCTAACACGGAACGAGAATAAGATCACAAATTTGAAATATCTCCCCCCCCCCCAAAATTTTTTTTTATACATTCAATACTTCAGTCTGACCCAACTCTAATGCACAGAACAGATGACCGACATCTTGGTGGAGTATTCAGCACAACAGCTGAAGCTCTTCAAATTGAAATCACACCCAAAGTAACGGGGTTCGCACAAAATTTATTTCCAACCTACAACTCTCGAAAATTGAGACAATATTAGTAAGTCAGCAGTCTAACAGAACATTTCTGCAGAATTCAAAGAACCCACTGACCAACCGACCTAAATACACCCCCAACTCACCAGAAATTGCAGCTCGAAGGAAGTTCAGATTAATATAATTTCAAAACCAACACGACAGAACAACGGATCAGACTCAGAATCACCCTGAGACGTTCCACCACATTTCCAAAATCACATACCAAATTAACAACATTTGCATCAATTTTACTCCTAAGAAAAATTTCCAAAATCACACAATCCCTTTAACACGATGAGACAAGACACCACCAACAGGAGCAGACAACAGCTACTCATGAGGATTACAAAAGATAGCATAACAGATTGACTTCAGCGGAACAGCTGAGTCATCCCCCGTCCAACAGGACTCAACAACATCGCATCCACAGGAAATGAAACATTCCAAATTCACAGTTTATAACTACTCAGTTTCTCGTTCGCCAGCAGGCTTACAGTATGATAAATGAGTCCTGAAAACGCGCTTCCTTGCTCGATCTTCCAACAACACGGTCACCTCAGAAGGGAAGGAAAAGATTTTATAGGGTCCCATATATTTCGGTTGAAGCTTTCCTGATACCTGATGACCAGGGGCCTTCGGCCAGAAATTCTTCGCATACACGAGATCTCCGACAGAATATCCACTTTCCTTACGACCCAAGTTATATCCCTTGGCAAGCTTATCGTGCGAAATCTTGATAGCTGCCTTGGCTTCTTTCCAGATTTCCCTAACACGTTCAGGACAGGGCTGGTCAGGCAGAAGATCATGAAGCGACCATAAGTTAGTTAGAGGGGAATTTGGCACAAACTCATACATAAGAGAGAAAGGAGTCTTACCGTGCGATTCATGTTCAGCGGTCTTAAAGGCATAAGCTAGCCAGTGGAATGATGAGTCCCACTTGGCATGGTTATCTCGATGGTAGGCGATAAGCGCGGCTCTCAAATTGCGGTTAACCCTTTCAGCCAGACTAGGGTTAGGGTAATACGGCGTGGTATTTATATGGGAGATAGAGTAGTCAAATAAAAATTTTCTAAATTGATGAGAAAGGAAAGCTTTAGATTTATCGGAAACTAGATATTTACAAGGGCCACAAGAAGCAAAAATCACCTTCAAACACTTGATGACAGTAAAAGAATTACATATTCATATGGGAAAAATCCATGAAAACCGGGATAAACCATCCACACAGACAAAAGAAGCGGTTTCCCACCCTGGACCTTGGAAACGGGCCCACGAAGTCGATATACAGCTTTTCCATGGGTCTGGATACAGTTTTGGAAGCTAACTTACCAATTTTACCACTAACAGCAGGCTTACTCACATTGCAACTATGACATCCCAGTACAAACCTCCTCACATCTTTATCGAGACCCTTCCAAACGAAAGACTGTCTGATCTTCTGTCTTGTTTTGAAAATCCCCTGATCACCTCGAGCAGGGTGACTCGTGAAAGTACTTCAGCATGCCATTTACAAGCTGAGCAGGCAAGACAACCTTAGGCTTCTTATCGCGCTTAGCTACACAGCATAACACCCCAGATTTTAAGATGTAAGGCTTAATCTCTTCACCAGAATTCAATTTGACAATTAACTCACTCAAAACAGGATCCTCTTTTTGGTGCACAGCAATTTCTCCTAACAACAATGGTGAATTCACAAGCATGTGCTGAGCAGAATTTGCTCCGATTACAACTGACTCTTCAGACGAAGGAGTTTCACATCTACCAAGAACTTCCTCGTACATGCGGCTAAGGGAGTCAGCAACGACATTTTTACACGGACAGTAAACTGAAAGGATGGAATTCTGGTTGCCCACCTGGCAATGCGTCCAGTGGTCCTGGGTTTAGCTAGGACCCAGCTCAGGGCCTGGTTATCAGTTTCCAGATCAAAAGGAACATGCTCAACGTACATACGGAATTTCTCCAGTCCGAATATGACTGCAAGGCCTTCCAGTTCATACACAGAATAATTTGCTTCTGCGGGGGAAAGAATTCGAGAAGCAAAACCAATAGGACGCCTACCCAGCTCACTGTCTTGTAGCAGAACGGCGGCTACAGCACCTAGAGAAGCATCAGTCTGAATGATGAACATCTTTCTGAAATCCGGGACAGCAAGAACAGGAGCATCACACAGTGCCTCCTTCAAATCCTCAAAAGCTGCTTGCTGCGACGGACCCCCATTCAAACTTCACACCAGACCTACGTAGACAGTTAAGTGGCACTGCACGTTGTGCAAAATTTGGAATAAATTTACGGAAAAACCCAATCATTCCCACGAAACAGGCCACAGCTTTTACATTCTTAGGAGGTTTGTAATCTCTGATTCCTTGGGTTCGGGAGTCATCGACTGAAACACCATCAGCGGAAATGGCATGCCCAAGAAAATCAATCTTAGGTTTAGCGAATTACACCTTAGACAAATTTACAGTTAGACCAGCAGATTTTAATCTCTCAAAAACTTCGTGCAGATGGTGCACATGATCTTCAATCGTTTCACTATATATGACGACGTCGTCCAGGTAATGATACAGATAGTCAAATTTAATGCCAGAAAACACATGATCAAGAAGCCGACTGAGCACAGCGCCCCCTGTAGACAGACCAAAAGGTAACCTACAGTATTCAAAAAGGTTCCAGTCCGTGGCGAACGCAGTGAGGTGTTTAGACTCCTCAGACAAAGGAATTTGATAGTACGCCTGGTTTCAATCGATGAGACTATAGTATTTAGCGTTTTTAAACCAAGAAAAACAGCTGTGCAGGTCAGGAAGAGGGATGGATTCTAAGTCAACCTCTTTGTTTAACCTCCAGTAGTCCACGACTGGTCGAAAACCACCATTGGGCTTTGGAACAAGAAACATGGGTGACGAATAAGCTGACGTGGAGGGTCGGATCACTCCATCGGCTAACATTTGATCAATTATCTTCTTCAGTTCCATCATCATAGGTGGGCTTAGACGGTAAGGAGGATGTCTTACAGGGAGAGTATCGGTAACTTCTATTTTATATTCCAAAATACTAGTCATTCCCAATTCGTCGGTAAACACTTCAGGATAACACCCACATAAATCACGAATTACCTTAACCTGAGCATCAGACAAATTGCTTAGATCCAAAGATTCAACTTCGGCAGACAAGGTGGGCTCCGTGTCAACATTGACAACATGAGCACCAACAGCTGAAACATCAGAAGAATAGAATCTTAATTTTACCTCAGTACAAAACCTAAACCAAAACGACTTATGTTGCATGTCCAACAACAGACCGGTGTGACCAAGAAAATTAGCTCCAAAAATGAGGGGACATGATAAATCTTTTACTACCCAAAATGAAAATTTCCAAGTGAAATTGTGAATACGCACCTTAAATTTTGCAGAACCAAGGACGTCCAATTTGGAACCGTTGGCTGACACTAACCCAACATTGACTTTAGACAAATTTCCCAATTTACAGATTTGTTTCATGGCCAAGTACCAATTATCACTGACCAAAGATGCAGAACTTCCTGAGTCTAGCAAGGCGATTACACAGGCATCATTGATCGAAACTTCGACCATGGGGGAAGGCAAAATAACATTTTCAGAAATCCTCGAACATACACCATTATCTCCGAAAGGTTTGGCATCGTCCCGCGCCATTTCGTTCTTCAAAGGACCCGATAAGTTCTTAGCAGGATGAATACCACGATGTCCGTTCTCGACCCGTCAATTACTTTTCTTCACCTGACAGTTACGTTGAATATGACCGATGCGACCACACTCGTAGCATTTCACAGGACGGTTAGAATTATTGCTGACATTGTTTCGGTTAGGATTTTGGTTGAAATTACTTGACCCAGATGGGGGTTGAACAGGATTAACACCAGGAGGTGCAGCCCAAGCAGCATACCTCAAGAAATCCACAGAGCGCACGGACTCAGCCAAAATAGCAGCTTCGCAAAGCTCACAAACGATACTTGTAGGAGTGCCAACACTCAGACAATTTAGAAATTCCGGAGTTGCACCAGTCTTAATCAGTTTCACAACTTCTGATTCTGGCATATCCAATCTAAACACTTTCACAAATTTAGATATGTCCATGATGTAATGATTTAGGGGTTCGCTCATACCCTGAGCGCGATACAGATAACGCCCTTTCACGGATTGCAAAGACCTCACCGGCACGAAAACTCTCAACACTTCGGCCATGAAATATTCCATGCTCCTATCATTACACATTGCACTAGTTACATATGCCCGAACAATATCAGAAGTGTGAGGAGATTTCAGCTGAAAACACATTTTATCACTTACACCGAACTGTACTGCACATTCATGAATTTCGACCAGTATCCTGAGAAACTCCACAACCTCTTCAACCGTGTCCATTCTCCGACCATACAATTTACAAATAAAATTCATAATAGGATGATTTACGGGACCAAAACTAGCCTCAGAGTAAACAGAATTGGAATCATGGTCACTACACGCATCTTGACCTGGCATCCCAAACGTTGTATTCCCTAGAACAGAATTGTAGTTTCTAGGCTTTACAGAAGAACCGGGGTTATGCCCCAAACTAGAATTTGCACCATGACATCCTTGAAAGCCAGAATTAATATTTACGGCACCCTCAGAACTGGAATTTTGTTTCAATGTAGGGTGCTGATAACCCACACTACCCAATGACTGAAACGACAGAACAGGAAAAGTAGGCGGACCGCCTACGCGAATACTACTAGACACAGAGTTACAATTTGAACAATTACTACCAGTCAGTGGCACAGGACCAAGAGGAAGATTAAACCTAACAGCATTACCTGGCATCGAACCCAAGGTACCATTACTTTCAGGGACCACTTATCCAACTCGTGACCTCGATTCAGCCTGAATTTCGTTCGGGTTTGGTACACCATTATTTAACAAGGAATTGGGCATCACAGAAGGTGAAGAAAATGCATCACCAGCATGTGGTACTGGATGTGTTTTAGGTCTCTCGACATTTGAAACATTATCAACATTAACAGAAGGATTAATGCTTATAAAATCAACAATTTTACGTTCAGCAGCTCGAAAATCACCAGGAATACGTGAGCTCTGTCCAAAATCAATATTGCTAGCTGTTAAATATGCTGGATCGCCAGCAGTCGGCATAACGGGGGGCCAACTTGACGATTACAAGACAAGGATTCTGCATTCTGACTTCCAACGTTACTCAAGACATAAATTTAATTATCTGACACAGGCACTGACTCCGCAGCGGCAGAAATATTCAAGTCACTATCACCGACAGAGACCGAACTCATTAAATCCTCACATTGACTGACTATCTAGCCTCTGGGCACATTCCACCAATGTAATTTGGGCAGCTAATATGTTCTTCAACACGGATATGGAACGCTCATCAGACGAATGTAGCAGGTCGGTACAACGGAGATACAGATATTCAATACGGGCATTTAACTTCACAAAATGAGCAGGGCTACATTGAACCTCAGAGAAACCAAAAATTACTACATTGACAATATTCTTCACAGAATTACATACTTGGGACTCACCAAATTTGAACTGGGCATCAGACAGATTGGGTACAGCAATATGAAAATCGGTGGCACATTCTAAGCTTTCTCTGGCCTGCTCTGTGTCCTCGGGCACTTGAAGGTTACGCAGCAGTAACTCATAAATCACCTCTTCATATGCCAAATATTTGACAGTGATCTTGCGGTTGGCCATCGCACTGAATTATTTTCATGAAACAAAACAAACAAAACATATATTACACACAGACCCACAATTATAGCCTCCCTATAGGGTGAAAATGAAAGGAGGGCCCATATTTTACTATTAAGTTTATCGCATGACATGCAGTCAGGCCATGGCAAACACATAACCATCGCATCTGCTACCACTGAGCAACTCCTTCCCTAGCCTTGGACATTCGCCACGAGATTCAGAGTTGAGTGGTGCCCTAGTGGGACTTCAGGCTAAAACCTGGGGAGCGGACGGCTGGTGCATAACCAGAGGTCCGGTTAGGAATTGACTGCATGCATGAAAATAAAGAATGAAAGGTAACATTGACAAAACATAATTAAACCAAGATCCATACACAATGGGTACACAAGAAACAAGGGCATATTAAATAATTTCACATACAGGCATACTAAAAAAAAAAAAATCCTAGCCTGACTCGAAATAAAAGAAATATATATATAATGAAAAACCCCAAAGGCAAGGTGAGTCAGAACCCAACGCAAGTACGAGAGGTGAAAACAACTTGCGGAACGAAATCCGTTTCTGAAGTACAAGCTAGGATATGAATCCCCATGACGACACGCGATCAGGAATGCGTACCGGTAAAGAAAATAAAAATTCACAAGAAATGTTAAGTAAATACACAATAAATGTTCCCCGGGAACAAGCAAGATAACAATTAGAAGATGCTGAAACGAATCCAAAAGCCGAGGTGTTCCATGTTTGAGGTTAAGAGCCACTTAGTGCGACTGAACTCTCCGACTCGCCAGCCTAGAATCTGCTCTAAGGGAACGCTGACTTGCCTAACAAAGGTTACGACCACGAGGTACCCTCCCCCCCCCCCCCTATTTCAAAGAACCAGAAAATTAACTGTTTTCCCTGCCCAAAAATACATCGAAAAATTGCATAACAACATACAAATTTAAATTGAAGGCTAAAATGTTGTCCGTAAACAAATATAAGTTTAGTCTCTTAACTTAAGAAAATATCACACGCAGTAAGTGATGCAGTGTTAGTTTTTTCTCGAAAGTTTTCTTGAAGAAACGCGAGAATCACACACGCTGTTCTTTCATGGTTTTGTGCCCTTTCCAAAATGTAATCTTCAAAGCTTTACACGAGGCGTCTTCCCGGAGCCCGACACAAGATGACTCGACTGTGTACCAGTCCTTGCTATAATGACGCCGATCCAGCTTCTTTCTGCTTCAGTCCAGCACTTACGCGCCAAACGCGTCACTCGCACACAGTTCAGCCAAACTAACAGGGGGACGAAACAACTCGTGCTTCCGAGCACACAATGGAGTGCAATTTGTTCCAAGTTGGCATCATTGGTTACTGACCAACTGAGCGTTGCCAAGCGTAGTGGTTTACTGCGCGTTGGCCCAATGCGATGTTGCCGGTTGGTTGACGACTCTGCAAGTTTAGCGTGAGAATTGAAGCTTTTCACATTTCCCATAGGGCTGTCCACTGTTAGTGGGGGTACACAAAGTTCAGTTGATGGTCCAATTCCAGATTCGGAAATAAATGGTAGGGGGAACAAGGGTTTTCTTAATTCCCTTAAGGTTACACAATCTGCAGGGATGTACAAACACAAGTCCAGGGTTTTGCAAGGTTTAGGTCCAAGGTTGGAAGAATAAATCCTCCCGGGTTTGAATGTCAATTTGTTCCTTGTGACAATGCAATTGGCACACTGATGGCAAACCTGACCTGTCATGCCATCAAGGAGAGCCTTGATTAGATCTACAAATCGCTGAGGGCAACCAAACCGCTTCAGCACAGCCCACATGGCTGATCTTGGAACCGAATCAAATACCTTTTCCAAGTCATAAAAGACTAAGAAGAGTGGATTCTGTTGTTCTCTACATTTTTCTTGCAGCTGTCTCACACAGAAAATCAAGTCAATTGTGCTTCTGGAAGCTCTAAATCCACATTGTGACTCTGGGAGGATCTTCTCAGAGATAACCTTGAGGCGGTTAAGTAGAATTTTTTCAAGAATCTTCCCCACAATTGATAGCAGTGATATACCACTGTAGTTGCCACAAACACTGCGATCATCCTTTTTAAAGATAGTGACGATAGTGGCATTCTTTCGGTCTCCAAGTACCTTTCTTGATTCCCATATTCTGAGGATAAGGGTGAAAATCCTTGTTTTGAGAGAATGACCTCCGGCTTGAATTGGTTCCAGAGGGATGTTATTTGGGCCAGGTGCTTTTCTGGGTTTCAATTGGGTGAGAGCTGCACTGAAATCATGATAAGTAGGAGGTACTGCCAACCACAGTTGTTCAGGTTGTTGCGGCACATCACAAAGGAAGTCTTCAGCAGCTGCTGATGGACGATTTAGGAGATTGGAGAAGTGCTCCTTCCAGCGTTCCAAGATTTCTTGGCTATCAGTAAAGGTAGTAGTATTAGCAGCGCTTTTCAGTGTCCCTTATGATGAGCGAGATGGTCCATATATTTCCTTGAGTACTGCATAGAAGTTCCTCAAGTCTCGAGCATCCGATAGTCTCTGCAGTTCCTGAGCCTTCTGTTGCCGCCAAGTATTTTTAATCTGCCTTATCTGCATCTGGCATTTACCCTTGAGTTCCAGTAGTTTATCTCTCTTTGTGTTGGAAGTTGGTTCTTGAAGATGGGCAAGATAGGCATTCCTTTTGGCATTGATGAGAGACAAAATTTCCTCATTGTTGTCATCAAACCAGTCTTGTCTTTTCCGCACTATAAAACCAATGGTTTCCTCAGCTGACTGTGTGATACCTTCTGTAGTGTGGCCCATTCTTGCTGAATGTCATTTTTACTGGGTTTTCTGATAACTGGGTGACGATCCTGTTTCCAAAGTGTTGTTTTTGCTGTTTCCTATGGCTAGCCCGGATTCCAATCCATCAGCTTTCTTGCGTTCCAATAGAGTTGTGTGAGGTTTCCAGAAGTTCTAGCAGTCACGTCAAGTTTGTTGCAATGTAGCAGGTGCCCCTTATCCATTTTACTTCCAAGTTCGTGACAAAGTGTGCATTCTTCAGATCTCAGGATGTTGATTCGTTTCAGATGAGCTGCAAGGCAGTCGTGGCCAGTGTTAAGTCTGAAGAAGGCTACAGCTTCTCTTCTTGGTGTTAATTTATATTGATCTCATTTAGCATCAATGTCTTTCCATAATTTGGTTTCTGCTGTTTTCTTTGCCATTTCTTCATACCTGTTTTTGATAGTATTTTTCAAGATCCTTTTTGCTGACATAAAATCAGTCTGACTGACAGGATCTTACAAACCACAGTCATCGATCAGTACTCGAAGATCCAGGCAGTGGACATACAATGTCCCTTCTTACTATTGCATCATACAGTGAATCTGCTCAAAGTGCAGACCAGAAGATTCGGTGGAACTTTAAAAAGGCAGACTGGGAAAATTTCAGAAACAAACTTGAAACTAAAATGTCGGAAATTGATCTTGATGCACCTCCTAACATCATCCTGAATATATTTACTACAGCCATAAAAGACAGCCAAATTGTGCATACCCAGAGGTGCCCAAACAAAATATAAACCTTTCTGGTCAGATGAATTGAACAATCTTAAGTCCGCCAGAGACAAAGCAAGAAGAACAGCTGAACTTACTCAGGATCAAAATTATGTACGGAAATGGCGACAAGCAACAGCAAAATTAAAACAAGCAATAACAATATCAAAAGGAGAATCTTGGAACATATTTTAACAACAGTTGACTATAGGACAGACAGCAATAAAGCTCACAAACTTATCAATTATCTAAACAACAAACACGTAGTCACTCCTTTGAATCCTATAATGATAAATGATGAGGAAATTACAGACTGTCATAAAATAGCAAACCACTTCTGTAAACATTTCACTTCAATTAGACTATAAAAAACAGAAAAAGAAAGAAGACAAGATTCTCAAAAAATAGTCAAAAAATTCATGAATAATAATGCAGATGATATCATTAACAATTAATTTTCAATGGAAGAGTTTCCAAAATGTTTATACATGGATTCATCCTGAAGTTTGGATGTATTAAACTTCTTTCTTGGCAAATTTTTGATGTTCCTAGGTGGTTTAGGTCTGATGGATATCCTGGGCTTACATATAAGAAGTTTATGATCTGTCCAACAATCGTCTATATTCCTTGCTGTTCTGGTAATAAGGGTGTACTTCTTATCACATTGCCGGGTAATGATATAATCAAGAATGTGCCAATGTTTGGAACGAGGATGCATCCACGTGGTTTTGAAACGGTTAGGTAGCCGGAACTGCCTATTGGTAATGAAAAGTTCGTGTTCTGCACAAAGATCAAGAAACAACAGTCCATTGGGATTACATTTTCCAAGTCCCTGTTTGCCCATCACATTATTCCATAGCCTGTGATCTTTCCCAACTCTGGCATTGAAGTCACCGAGGAGCAAGAGTTTATCTGCAGATGGTACCTTGGAGATGATTTCACTTAGGTGATTATAGAACTGAGCCTTTACTTCATCATCAGAATCTAAGGTAGGAGCATAGGCAGAGATGAGTGTCATAAAGGAACCTCCTGAGAGTGGTATGCGGAGAGTCATGAGCCTTTCGCTGATTGCAATGGGCGTAAGTTGGTGATAATTTACCAGTTCGGTCTTTACAGCGAAGCCCACACCATGAATACGACATTCACCCTCCTACTTTCATAACTCACGAGTGAATCACCTGAGAAGCATAACGTAACCCCTTGATGTTCTGCTGAGAGACTGCTATAAATGCCCATGAAGTTTGAATGTTTTTTAAAGTAAACCTGGCGAAAATTGCGTAGTTATAATCAGATGGATATTTCAATACTGATATTATGAGTGCAGCACAGCAACGGTCACCCTCCTGTGTTGTAAAAGGAAAAGGAAGGAAGCTTGTAGTTTAACGTGACCGTTAATTCCAGTGTTGTAAAGTTAATGAGTGGTGTATTACTAAGAACATAGAAGTTGGACTCATTTTAAAGAGGATTATTAAATCAGAATGATACTGTACTCTATTGTACATCACACAGGAATGATATTTACAGAGCGGAATCAATTGATGGAAGTAAATTCTCTTTTACCTTGTAATTTTAACCTTACCAATTTTAGAAATACTGTAACTTTTAATCATTGTGATACCGTAATATCATTATAGATGATGGTGGTGATTGTGACAAGATGTAGTTACCATCTATATTTTCATGGACTAAATGAAGGGCTCAGAGCCAAAGTAGCCACAGTATCAACAAAGTGAGAAAACGTGAGGTAAAGTTCAGCTACAAATAAAAAATAAGCATTTGTTATATCTCAGTTTTTCTTGTGAAATTCAGTACAGAAAACATGTTGAATAATGTACACACTTGACGTAAAAATATACAGCTTCAATATACTGCAATTAGTAGTCCCAAATTAAATAGGCTTCTTTAGCGCTGTGAACCAAAAAAAAATTGTCTTATGTTAGGCATTTGCAAGAATGAAATTATGTATTTCTCACGACCGCTCAATACCAAATGGTTTTTTTCAGCTAACTAGCTAACAACGTGAGAGATACGGTTTTCGAAAATCTGCGGACAAAGCTTTTCCAGACCCTAAAGCCGTATACATCCAATGGTTGACAATAGGCTGTGGTCCCAGGAGGGAACATCAGTCGTATGCGCTCTTCACTTTCTAATGATTATTGTCCAGAAGGAGTGCCGCACTGCCGGACGGTACATGCTGTTGGTAAACATTACGAAACCAATCCTTCAATTGTGCGGATTTCATTTTGCCAGATTTTGTAGGAACAACGTAAATATTGGTATGTACAAACATAGTTTCTTTCACCCTTTTTCCAAACACACCTTTTGGTTCTTTCAGTGTTATGAAGAGAGGTCCAAGTAGCTTGCTGGCTGCTGTTACTGTTGGCATTATTGTATAACTGTGCGTTGTGGCCCCCACTGATTGCACTTTGGAGCAAACCGTTTTCGACCCTTTTATAGCCAGTGTCCTGCCCGAACACATCTCCAAATTGAACCCACTTTGATCACTATTACATACGTTTCCAGGGCTGAGAGAATCAAGAATCGATGTAACCTCTTCTACGAATATCTCTGCTGCTGACATAATATCCATTTCTCGATGGGCATTCTTTGATGACGTCACAGTTGTTATTTTTCGTGAAATGATATTATAGCGATCCTTAAAGTGCTGCACCCAGGAATGGCTGGCTTTTAACCCTGTACATTTTACGTCCTGTGCAGCTAGCATAGCCCATTGCTGAATTGTCACGTCATGTATTACTTGATTATTCTGATGGGTAATGTCAAATTGGGCTTTTACGACACATGTTATTCTCCTCAATTTGTCGCGGCGGGTCCCGCCCCTTTTCACTTGCTCTGCCCACAAATGTAAATCTGTCTTGCTTTTTAAACGGTGGAACTTACTTTTTACCGACGAAAAGGAAAGCCTCTTACCGCTTTTCCAATAATCAACAGCATTTTGTTTCTATTTCATACCTACAGCTTCGTCTGACACTTTCCTGGTTGAGCTATCGGTGGCAGTCCAAATATTATCGTCATCAGAGTTGTTGGTGTTACTGTCATCCGGTAGCTCGTTCGTGGCGACAGTAATAGTAGAATAGGTGTCCACGTTCATAGTACTGTTTTCTATACAACCAGTTATGATACCCGCAAATATCAATAAGCAAAACAAATAAACTCACTTGATATATACAAGAGACGAACGCCAAAAAGCCAGATAGGCACAAAACCATCAATATAGCCTACCATCCGAACTATCCCACAGGTCCTGTTCTTGAATGCTGAGAGGTCTTTCCATACATTTTCCATATTCTTCCTCCAGACAACATATGATTTTTGCAATGTTAATATATAAGCGTATGCCGGGTCTGTCGCCTCTCATTCGGTGACTGTACGCCGTAGGCTGGGAAGCACAGTACGGTTGGGAAGAAACCTCTGACGCAGCCAATGAAGCTCTCGCCACTGGCGCACCAATTTAAACGTGTAAATCTTAATTTTTCATCTAGTGCAAAGGGAAGTTGATTTCCGAAAGATTCTTCGTCACGGTTCTGCCTAGTTGGGCTCACGAAACGTTTCTGCAAAGTTCCAGCAGGATCTGCGATTCCCCGGTTCAGAGACTTCCCTTGTAAGTTAACCTTTGTTTCCTAAAATCAACTTAACTTATTGCTCACTGACATTTGCTTGCCATCCAATATCTTCCTCTTTGGTTTCCTGGAATAATTAAAGCCATTCTCTGATTCTGATTGAAGTAGGCCTACACGAAAATATGCTGTGCCAAAGAAATCAAAGCAACATAACAATAACCACAATAGTTAATAGTAGACTGTACATGTTTGAAACTGTTTATTCGCTTACCTACACTATTATCAGTACCATTTTCCAGTCTGTAGGTTTCATCATAATCGTATAAATTCTAATCCCATACATACCTAGCAGAATATGAACGAGTGCAAACTCGCATGCCAACTTAGCTTATGATCACCATATTGTCGTAATGATAATTTACTGTTCAGATATTACAGTGTATGCGATCTATGTAAATACTGTATATTATTTTCTAATGCAGTTTAATTTTATTATACTTGCATATTGTAAAAAATTTAATTTTGATTGAAACTACTTTTGTTTGATGTGTACTTTTTTTTCTTGTGTGCAGATTTCCATTCCATGTGCTTTGTGGGATGGGTGTTGCGCAACTGCTGTGCTTTCTTTATGAGACGTTCATTTGGAAGTGACAAACTATACTGGGCAGTATTTCGAGAATACATTAATCTACTGATAACTGAAAACGATGCCCCTCTCGAATTTTTCATAGAAGGAACACGTAGTAGATCTGGCAAATCACTACCACCCAAATTTGGTAAGTATAGCTAATGCTTAAATTTGAGATTGCTTCTAATGTCTGATATATCTAGGAATTTTATTACTGTCGGTAAATTTTAAAGATACCGGTGATATTGGTAGTAGAAGTCTTGGATCCTACTTTGAAATTTAATTGCATTTTAATCATACTTGCTTTCATGAAAGTTATAAGATTGCTCTGCAAGGCTAAAAGTGAGAGCAAATAATGCTCCTGAGTTCTTCAGGAAGTTGACTAGAGTTGCAGTAATGCACTCAAAATACAGTCACAATTCCTGGTTGCTGAATTCTGTATTATATTTATGTATTGTTCTACATTTAATTTTGTTTTAAACTATTTTTGTTTGATGTAGAAAGTGTTAGCTAACAATGGAAGGAGTTTCGTTAACACACTGGGTTCGGTCCAACTTCTTTCCATTCTGTATTCCTCAATCAAGAGAACCTTAGCTGTGCACTGATACATTTCCGTAGCTTTAGTTGTTCAGGAAGTGTACTTCAGCTTGATATAATTGGAAATTATGTTTCTATCTTGACATATCAGAAAGGACAGAAACAAGAGATCAACCCTCTTCCTTCATCTCTGAATACTAAATTTACACGTTAAGTTAGATGTATCCTCACCATAGAGATTTCTAATAGTTTGAATGAGACTAGACAGCTTGTGTCTACTAATCTGGGCCATAAATATCTCAATCAAACAATGTGCTACTTCCTATTATTTACAAGGTGGCAAATCTCCATGAAAATATTGGGATATAGCAATCATTTCTCCCTTTTTTTTAATCTTTCTGCCAGAGTTTGGATCCTTCTATCCTATTGTACTGTATTTACAGTCAAAAATCTATCAAATACGTAATTGTAGAGCTAGTCCAAGAACAACTCAAATAAAGCTTGCATGGTGTAATGTGACATGATCACAAGTGCCTCAAATACCGGTATATGCTAGGGCTCAAAATGCAAAAGACAAGATTCAGAAATAAGTTTTAAGATAAAACATCCTTTTTCTTGATATGCCGGTCCTAATCCGGTGGAAATGGTTGCTAATCTTAATTAAATAATACAACATTCCTGGAATAGAAACATCCTACTGGACAGTCCTTGAAACTTTCCAACCAGGATCCTATTGTGTCATATGCACATACCGTACTTCCTAGCATAATCATCGCACCCCACTTTTCAAACACTGAAATAGGTTTATAAAATTGCATTGCATAATTGTCGCATAGCGTATTCGTTTTTGTGCGCCAGTCAGTTGCACATGCTGCTGCGACTTTATAATCTGGCGTGATCTTGTCAGAAGAAAGCAGTAAAACTTCACTTATACGGTTTCTAGGGGGCCAAAGGAAAAACGTATAAGTGTGAAAAACGCGTAAATGAAAGTCGGTAAATAAAAACTGCCAAATGTATGTGACAATATGGGTTATAGTTAAGAAGTGCACGGCAAGAAATAATAATACGATAACAATAATCGGCAATATGTAACGACACAACTACAAGAGAAATGCCCCAGATGAAGAAAGAAATAACAGCAACATACAAAGAAAATTGAGTCACTTTACGAAGTAGTCTGTTATCTTGTCTTGTTTTTGGTGGCTGGGGCCACGGCATAAATAGCATTTCCAAACAGATACCATTCGGCCATTATTTCCTCAGAAAAGTTATGGTGCGTCACAAAATGTTTGATAGTCCATAGAGCATTGACAGCATCATTAAAATCCACTGTATTATGCTGCGGCTCTTCAGTATCATCGTCATCATGGTCATTAATACGGTCCTCGCTCAGATCCCGTTGCGAGTCTTCAACTATCTCGGAGATAGTCATGGCTTCTGCAGTGACGAGGTTGGCGTCAACATTTATGTAGTCGTCGAATGATGCCCCCTCATCCAGTTTCCTCCATTCACAGCAGTTATCTGGAACGTGGATCATCAATAATATCATCAGTACACCTACGAGTAACTCCAAATCCAGCTTTTCGAAAACAGTTTCGAATTGATGCTGCAATGTAATGCATTGCCTACCAGAAGAAAATAAAATAGTGTAAATTAATTTATGGATTATAATTTGTCTGAAGACAAAAGATTATTGGATTTTTAATGGTTTGACGTGAAGTCCTGAAAAAAATAAAACACGAATAAACATTACAAAAGAGTAAATAAATACTGTACTAGAAATCTTACCTGTAACAAGTTGATTTTCATTTCGTCCTTTTTTCCGATGTCTACACATCTGATCGTGTGTTGCACCAGCATCTTACGATAATGGAACTTGAAGTTGCGTATCACTCCGAGATCGAGCGGCTGCTGCTCGCTCGTGCAGGTCGCTGGTAAAACTTCCACAGTCACGTTCCTCAAATAAGAAGTAATCGGAGGATGAGCAGGACATCGGTCCACAAATAATAAGATCTTACGACCTTTCGCTCCCATTTTGGCGTCTACACTTCGAAGCCTTTCGTCGTGACCCAATATTTATTGTTGTTGGTGTATTTTGTAGGGAGCGTAGCAACGTTTTTCAAACAACGCAGCTTTGAAAAATTGTTTGAAAGATAGTCTGTGGAGACAGCTTTTCAGATCCGTCTCTGTTGCCGCGCAATAGTACCGTTACACGTTGTTTGCTTTGTTTTCCATCGTGACTGTTTTCCCCTTTCAATGCCATTGTTCAATCAGACATTAAATTAAAAAAGAGCCTGTGTCGTCTGCGTTGAAAATGTCCCGAGGAGTGAATCGGGATGTCAGGTCATTCAAACGGTTTTCCTTCCAATCATATACAGGCTCGCCATCAACACTCCTGCTCTCCCCACACACATTGTGACTGCTGATGCCGTGCCTAGCCTTACATTTGTGTAGCCAGTCTGATGAAGCACTAAATCCACACCACGTCTGACTGCCAGTTCACTTGCCTTTTCGCAAGTCATTGGTCCGCTGATTTGAATGCCTTCTGGCCTATGTCGCCTGAACCACTGTAACAATCTTCCAAACATTCGTATTTTCCGCCCTGGAAACACGCGTGCCTTCTTAAATTTCCGTTGCCCTAGCTACAATGGTGTTTAAGGTTGATGGAGAAATCCCCAATTTCTTAGCGATTTCAGTGCGTTTCATGTTGCCACTTAACTTCAATACATTCAAAATGCGTAATTTTTCAGCAATCGTAATGGTCTTCCTCTTCCTTTAAGCCATGTTCACTGCACTCGAGGTTAACCACAACTGAAGCAAGTGGTGTGGTATTTCACAACACACATAACTTTGGCTGAAAATAGCTTCCAAGTCTCTCGCCACCACAGATAACTCGCGCGAGGGATGATTTCCGAGAAATGTACAGTGCGTGTCATAGGTTTCTGGCTCCAATATTTTTAGAGATTTTAAGTGGGGAAACCGTTATAAACGTATAAACGACGCATTTTCCTCTCGGGGACGTAAGATATTATCGCATAAGTGTAAAAAACGTATGAATGAAAGTCGTATAAACTAAATAATTTGCCGTAATACATTATAGGATTTTGCTGGGACCGTTGAAAAAATCGTATAAGTGTAGAAAACTTATGAGTGTTGAACGTATAAACGTATAAGTGTGAAACGTATAAAAGAAGTTTTACTGTAATCTCGTCTTTATGGCTGCGGGCTTTGAACTGCGACGCGAGCTTATAACTTGTCGTGACCTTATCAGAAGGATGAAGCCTGTCTCTGACTGCAGACTATGACTCACGCTACGCGAATGACACGCTAAACAACGATCGCGATCAATGCAACTCCAGGGGAGTGAAACTTGTGTGGACCTATCGCTTCCGTGAGTTGGCCTCGGAATGACGAGATTCAATAAGCTGCCGTACATTGCGCTGCTAGTCCCAGTTCGCCGACGTTAAAACAGGCCCGACTGCTCGTGCCAGTCTAGCCGAAGCTAGTATCAGCCACTTCCGTGAAAACAACGCAACAGAGACCAGTGCGTGATGTTACGCATTGATGTCCAAAATTAGAAAATACAAGAATTGTACGATGATCTTGTTATATAAGCAAATAATGATCATAATAATAAGGAAGTGCACAAGTGTGCAGCAAATAATGATAGCCTACAGTATATATTTAAAAATTGTGGGTTTCTTCTTTGCATAATCGTCGCACCCTGCTTTTTCCCGCGAATTTTAGGCTAAAAATGTACGGCGGTTATGCAACGAAATGCGGTAGATTTATTTTCATTTGAGTCTGTTTTGCCTTTCATCGTCCAGTCTAGTCGGCTGCCTCTGTTTGCCAACAAGTCGCCTCTATGATCCCCTTTTAAAATTTAGCACTGTGGCCTCTTCTCGTCAGTACATACGAACAGCTTCATCTAGCGTGTTCATTTCTAAATTAGCCTTTATCGATTTATTACGAGTACCTTTCTGCCATTGCTCTCATCTATTTGTCCCAATATTCATTCATGTTGCCAGCCCCGTGGTGTTGGGGTAGCGTGCCTGCCTCTCACCCGAAGGCCCCGGTTCCGTCAGGGATTTTAGAAACTGACGTGAGGGCTTGAACGGGATGCACTCAGCCTCGTGAGGACAATTGAGTAGCTGTCTGACAGTTAGGCAGCGCCCCGGTCACGAAACCCAAGATTAACGGCCTAGGGGACCCAATGCGCCGATCACGTGTCGCCCCAATATCTGCAGGCCAAATGGCTGGACAGTGGTCGCTTGGTAGGCCTAGGCCCTTCATGGGCTGTAATGCTAATGGTTATTATTATTATTATTATATTCATTCATGTTACCCTCATATTAGTTACCTCCAGCTTGCAGAGTAATGTAGATCGCAACTGAGAACTTACTGTTCTGCACCTCGACTCTTCCTTTCCCCATACTACCATCTTGAGTGAATCCACAGTCTAAGTACTTTGCTCCAATTAAGTTTTCGGCATTCCATTTTTCTTGTATTTCTTCCCTACCGACATAACCTTAGCTTTTGAAATGCCCGATTTTCTTACCATATTCCATGTTCTAACATATTGGATTGTAAGCTGTCATTACAACCTGGTCATCACCATAAACCCGAGTGCTTACCTGGTTTCCGCCTAATTGAATCCTACCTAATCAGTATATGCCCTTCAGCAAATGGTCCATGTATAGAACTGGCTGTTGTATCCGTCGTTCCCCCCAGGGGCTAACATCTAGTGGGACGTGGGTTGGCGATCACGGGGCCACAGCTGAGTTCGGCCCCGACCCCGACGGTATCCGAGGCCTAGGGAGTCTCCTCCTTTCCCGCCTTAATTGGCCCTTGTCTCATCTTTTCTGATACCCTCCTTCTGCGAGCGGTCAGCCTTCTCTTTCTTTTCATGTTCTCTCCTGCTTTCTGCTCAAGGCCCTCAAGGAGGCAGGGTGTATGTAGCCCCACCACTTCTGGTGCACCCTAGATATTGCTACACCCACAGAGCTCATGGCTGGTGAGTTCGGGATTTGGCGACCCCGAGGGATTCCTGAGCTGGGTCCGGTTTTCTCCCCTTTTGTCCATTACCTCTGGGACGGACCCTCTCCTCTTTCCCTTTCCTATCTGCCTTTCATGGCTCTCCTTCTTTCCAAGTCCCTCAATCCGCATTCATCGAGGGTTGAGGGCATTTCTTTTCTTTCTGTCCTTTATTTGCCTTATTCTCCTTTTGTTTTCCATTTCTTCTAGTATATAAGTTATTAGTTAGTTTTAGTTATAGTTTACATTCATTATCATCTTCACGATCACCCAAACCATTAGGGGCCGATAACCTAGATGTTAGGCCCCTTAAAACAACAATTATCATCATCATGTACCTGTCGTTAATGGTTCAATTGTGGTATATTTGCAGAGAATATGTTACCATCCTTTCAGTTAAAAATCAGGAAGGGCAGATGACCTTGCTGTTCTTCCCCTTAAAACTGAAACAACAATCATCAACATCATAAATACCAGGTCAGAACTACCAATATGAATCGCTTTGTTGGCGAATTTAAGCATTACACATCTGAACATGGCATATAAATCCAAACTCTCATAAAATCTGACTCAAAATTATGTCACAAATTTTGTACACAATATAAAATTAAATCAGATTAATAATCACAAATCTCGCATGTTTCCAAAGTATTGGAAAGAATCCTAGAAAAAAGAATTAGAGTAAAGGTAGAAAACCAAATAGAGGAGAAGCAGTTTGGATTTAGAGGGGGCAGGTCAACAGTGGAACCCATTTTCATTCTGAGACAGAACATTGAAAAGAGTTGGGAATATGGGAAGGATATGGTGATGACTTTTATTGATCTAGAAAAGGCCTATGATAGCATCCCTAGAACAAAAGTTTGGGAAAGCTTAACAAATAGGGGGATAGGTAAGGAACTGAGAGACATGATAAATGGAATGTGCATGGATTGCTACAGTAGTGTGAAGACTAGAGTCGGGACATGGGAATGGTTTAAAATTGACACTGGACTAAAGCAAGGAAGTGTGTTGTCACCCTTATTGTTCTTAATGGTGATGGATGACATCATGAAGGCAGCAATGAAAGACTATAGCAGGGCAAAGATGAAGGTAATGTTGTTTGCAGACGACGTTGTGATATGGGAATGGGGCGAGGATGAGATGGAGGTACAAGAACAGTTAGACGTAATAAATGAAAAGATTGAGCAATGTGGACTGAAGATAAATGAGAAGCTTATTTCCAAAAGATACCAAATCCAAAAAAATCGAAATTGAGATTATGTTGGAAAACGTACATTGGTAGGAAGCTCCATCATATGAAAGAAAAAGAAATTGCCAAAACGACCGAAATCCATAACAAACAGGGCATTAAAAATCTCGTTTCATGCCCATAATTACCAAATCCTGTGGCTTGAATGTGCCAATACGTACCGTATCCATGCAGCCAATTAGAGGCCATTTCTTTTAGTACTGGATAATATTATCCATTGTCCAGTTCACAAGTTATTTACCATATTCATGTTCTTTAGACACAAACTACAATCATAATTCCAAAAGTTCAGCACTGGTAAGTTACTTTGCACAATTTTCATCGGTCTGTTCAATTTTATTTCATATTATTTAAATAATCTATGCCTTCACTGTAAATACCATAAAACTAATTATTGCATAACTAAATACAATCAGTTTTCTCGAAGATTCTGAGGACTGCAGTGAAATGTATGTCTTTCCGTTGAAAGTATTTACAGTTTCAGTGCCAAAAAGTACCAAATCCATCATTTTCTTCGAATATATCCTAAACGGAAAAAGCCTAAACAGAAATGCTTGGTATAACAATGCATTTATTCTATCGGAATATAATAAATGTGCTGAAATGGATTTTCAGATGAAATTTTACACTCAGAGCGTTTTTCTCTCTCCTGTAAAATATTACTTTTTGGATTTGGTACCTTTTGGAAATACGCTTCTCAAATGTGGAGAAGAGTAAAAGTGGTGATGAGTAGAGGTGATAAAGAAGGAAAAGGAGTAATCAAAGTAGGAGATAAGGAATTTGAAGTGGTGAAACACTTCAAATACTTGGGAAGTGAACTGACTGAAGATGGAAGACTAGATTTGGAAATTAGCAGAAGAATACAACCCGGGAGTGCTTTCTACCAACAGGTACGGCGACTAGTATGGAACAAGGATATACCAATTAAGGCTATGGAAGTTAGCATATTATGTTCCTATAATGACATATGCAGCAGAAACTTGGACAATGACTAAGAGGGATGAGAGCAGAGTACAGGCAGATGAGATGAGGTTTCTGAGAAGTATGGTCCAGAAAACGAGGAGAGTCAGAGTGAAAAAGGAAGATATACGGAAAGAACTGGGAGCACAGACACTAAATGACAAACTAGAGCAAAACAGATTGAGAAGGTTTGGTCATGATTGTCAATCGGATGAATGAAGTAAGTTTACCAAGACGAGCACTGGAACGACGGATGACAGGGATGAGAAGAGAGGACGAGGAAGACCAAGAATGCGTTGGATGGACTCGGTGAAGAATAGCATTCGTAAACGAAACCTGGATTGGAACACCGTGTCAGAAGAGTAATGGTGGAAAGACAGAACAAAGTGGAGAGGAACTATATTTGCTCCCAGCCAGTGTCAACTAGAAAAGGGGAAATGAAGATGATGATGATGATGATGATGATGATGATGAATGATCACAAAGATGGAACATAGTCAGTCTATCTCACTTTGCATGAAGATATAGAACTTTGTTAAATTGACAAACTTTGAAATGATAATTATCTCCCTTATTATGCGTTGTGTGATAAAATAGCACGAGACACAAAAGATCAAACATAATGTTGCCTATAACTTTTGTTGTGTTAGTTAGTTATTCTTGTTTCAAGGGGTGGAACAGTGAGGTCATCAGCCCCATTTGTTATGTTTAATATTACCATAAGACTATTATTAACAAAGATATTTGTGTTTCAGTTTCCAAAAATGTACGCCCACCCCATTAGGCACTTATGATAAATAATTTGTAGAATAGTTTTATTTTGGGCATGCCTTCAACTGTACTTACGAATGTTCATGTAATTTGTTCCAGTAGTTTTGACACCAATCCATAACAAAACGACAAAATTCAAACTTGGCCATTATTCACCTCATCCGGTATAAATACAAAGTTTAACCAAAAATTCCAAATGTTCAGACAGAAAACTTAATTTATTTACCAAGATAAACGGTAGTGGTGAATGAATACAGCCTTGCCTCACTCCTGTAACAACATTAAACCCAGAACTCATTCTACCATCAACTCTCACTGCTGCCTGATTATCAACACAAATGCTTTTGATTGCCTGTAGCAGCCGTCCCAGCATACCATAGTCCCTCAAGATACTCAAGATCTTTTCCCTCAGTATTCTATCGTAGTGGCTGAGGAGAGAAGAAAGTGGATGGAAGAGTGGACAAAGGTGATGGAGGATAGTGAAGGTACAAAAAAAGGTCCTGTATGGGATGGTAAAAAATACTGCGGATTATGTTAGAATGGTGAATAAAAGGGGACAAGAGATAGAAAATAGGGAAGAACTGAAGAAAATGTGGAAAGAATATTTTGAAGAACTTCTGAACCCAAATGGAAACCACGGCGGGGAGGAAGAAATCGGGGAAGAGGAAGGTGGACTGCAAACAGAAATGGACTTAACATGGAAAGAAGTGGAAGATGCAGTGAGGAAGATGAAAGGATGGAAGGCACCGGGTGTGGATGAGTTGAGTGTGAAGATGGTGAGAACAGCAGGAGAGTTGGGGATACAATGGTTGTACCGAGTGATGAAGACAGCATGGAAGGAAAGGAAGACCCCAGAGGACTGGAAAAAGGGAATAATTGTCCCGATCTTCAAGAAAGGTAGTAGAACAGAATGCAGAAACTATCGGGGAATAACACTGATGAGTCATTGTGCAAAGATGTTTGAGAAAGTTTTGGAAAGGAGAATTAGGACAAGGATAGAAGGAGGGATGAGGGAAGAACAACATGGCTTCAGAGCAGGAAGGTCCTCAGTGGATTTGATTTTTGCTGTAAGGCAGTTACAAGAACAGCACTATGAGTATGGAACGGATCTACTGATGGCCTTCCTGGACATTGAGAAAGCATATGACAGTGTATGCAGAAACAAAGTATGGAAGTCCCTGGAGGATAGAGGAGTAGAAAAATGGACTATAAGGAGGAAAAAGGAGATGTACAAGGGAAGCGTGAGCTGTGTGAAAGTGGGAGGAGAGAGATCGGACTGGTTGGAACAGAGAAACGGCCTGAAACAAGGAAGTGCACTGTCCCCGTTACTTTTCATTGTGGTGATGGATGACATAATTACCCTAGTGGCACAAGTAATTGGGGAAGGAAAGATGAAAGCAATGGTGTGTGCAGATGATTTGATGATTTGGGGAAACAAGGAGGAGGAAGTACAGGAGCAGTTGGACATGTGGGAAGGAATAATACTGGGCTCTGCCAAAAAAATTAAAGTCTGGTTTGAGGGCTGAAATGGGGTGCGCATAGCCTTATGAGGCCAAAATAGAAGTGGTTTCTACCTGAGCCCTCCCCACTTCTTCTCCAGGTACCTTACTTCCTACCCATCACAGTAACACAGGTCATCAGCCAAATTCTAAACACAGTCAAGTACGATGTCCCAAAGTCCCTAAAGAATCAACAACATTTAGCCATTTTTCCAGTATTATTGCCATCTCTTCAGTGCTTCCCTGGCATCTACAATGAGGTTCCCAGAATTATCCAAAGCACTACTAATTTCCCTTTTTCCGTCATTTCTAAGATTCTTTTAACACTCCTATAAGGCTTTCCTGCTGCTTGACGTAACGTTTCTAATTTATGTCCATATTCCTCACATTATTTGCTTGGTTTGACGTGGTTCCTCTACCCTCCCATGTGTATCTGGGGATCTCCTTATGCTTCAAGAATGAGTTCACAACAGATAAGCCTGTGCTAGCAGTAAACCTTTCCCATTTGTATTCATTGTCATATCATTACCCTACTCAGCCATTCTTATACCCCTCAGTTCTGTTTCCTATCCTAGCATTGCAATCCCCCATCACTACCACATCAGTCAGTGCCTTATACAATCTGTCTACTTTGCCCGTTCCGCCCCTTCACAGGGAGTGTACATTGAAAGTATCATGTCCCGAGTTTCTGAGATTTTCAAATCTATGCACGTTTACTTACCTCGCAGAAACTGTGTTACCTTCCAAGGTTCTCTTGTTATACAGCCCTACTCCCCACCTTGCCCTGCCTCGTTTTACACCTGATAGGTACAGCTTGAACCTACTTCCTGTATATGAACCCGCGCAACCAATAAGGAACTCCTCGCCATTTTTGTAGTTTTGTTAAAATCGCATTATTGTTTTTTAAACGTGTACTATTGCGGGAATTTCGTACAAATTTTGTATAAGTGGTCCGTACTATCATATGAACATTGTAGTTTACTCGTGTGGTGCTTCGGATATATTGTGACATTTATGCCAATAATAGTAGAAGAAGAATCACAGTAAAAGGTCTTGTTGTCTCAGAGCCCATTCGCTTAGAGCATGTATTTATTGTGATTGGTGTCCTTATTCCGCTGAATCGATGTCATCCCGGCAGTGGGAAGCCACAGAAATGGCTGAGAGTGGCATTCGAACCCTTCTCTCTTTTCATTTGTCATCACAAGCTCGAGTGTATCTTGTTCCAATAGAAAAGTGTCCAGGATGTATGGACTAGGGGTGCAGAGGCGATGTTCAAGTTGTTTTTTTTTTTTGTAGGAAGGACTTGAAATGTGGGTCTCGTTTGTTTCCACGACCATGGTAACAATATTATACTGATTCTTCTCTTTTGGGTGGGACGAAGCACAAATATATGACTGACATGATTTACGAAAGGTGAAGATTGACAAAGTTAATTTCGGAAACGGTGAGTCATTCGTGCATCAGATAGCGAGCGAGGCGGTTGTCAACTAGTTATCACATTCAAATGACATCTTCCTTATAAACTACGATAATGCTGAAACCCATGACAACACAGATTGATGTGGAAATAAACATCTTGTCCTGCTTCTCACTCACAAGTCTGCCCACACAACCTTTCTCACAATATTGAGGATGCACTGAAGGGCAAGGAGGTGATGGATGTAGGTGCGCTAGCATTCCTTGGCTCTGTCCATGCGTTCTAACTCTCATACGAGTATTAAAAATCCTCCATGGCAGAGCTGCAAATCGAACCTGGAACCTCGTGATGCCGCTAAGAATACTAACATAATTATGCAATCGGTGCCGCTCACTCAGAACTGAGGATATTAAATTAAATTTTCATAAATGAGGACTTTAAGGAACAATCTTGTCTTACCCTGAAAACTTGAGTATTTTCCTTACACAGTGAGGGGAGCATGATGGTGCAGTGGCTTAGCTGCTCGTCTTTCACCCGGATGGCCGGGGTTCGAATCCCAGTGACAGCGGGGTGGAATTTTCATTTGAAAAATCACGTGGCATCAGGAAGGGCATCCGGCCTTAAATCCCCGGCCAAAATGAGCCCTCCCAATACAACTGAGCCTCGCAGAGACTGTGCCACGGACGGGTCGCAATGAGTCTCCTACAGATTTATAGCATGTGCCCATTACAACAGCAGGTCGGGCATAGCATTTATTACATACGTAGCTGGCAATGTACCTTGGTTGTGAAGTACTGTAACCTTGAACAGGGTTAGCTACAGAACATAACATTGAATTCTCCTAGTGGAAACGTATCTTCTCAAGAACAAGTCTTCCAGTCAAAGTGTTCGTAAGTTTCAGCTACAAGCGATTTTTACCTGTTGGCAGTGGCGTGTGGTGGAATTTTACATAGGGTAAGCAATGGTTTTCTTCGCAAAATCATTGAAGACCCAGTTGTAGAAGTTTGGGTTGTTTCGAACTTAGAATGTAAATCTATCTCAATTGAAATCAATGATAAATGTTATACGTTTAGTTAAAATACCGAATACAAGCTTTCACTTTCGTGTTAATAGGCCTATTCAATTGTGAAGTTGGACGAATTCCTAATAAAATTAATATTTTGTTCTCAAATTTACCGCACATCACACGCCGTCATCTCTACACCCAAGTCCCAGTGCCATATTTTTACGGATTTCTCACGCCTACTAGTGTAAACAAAAACGTCTACTGCATACCCTATTCCCTTATATTGCATTAGACAACATTATATCGCTGAACTATAAAACTGACGGCCTACTACTGAAAATACAATCACACGTTTTAACACAGCATATAAAAAGCTGTTTTACACAAACACTGACTCGCTTTTTCAAACTATAATGAGCGAGTAAACCCACTATCTTTCAAAACTGACCGCTCCTTGTTTTTGGCCTAAGGTATGTAACTTAAGGAATTGCTTCCTAGCCTTCGCTTTCACTCACCCTACAGTACCAAGAAATACCAAAAGAGGGCATGTCACGCTATTGTGCTGCTGCAAGCGGCTCCGCAAGGAACTCGCAGCAGGCATCAAAGAACAACGAAGTGTGAATGGGTCCATTAAAACAATACAGGACACAGAGACTGGAATATCTTTATAACCAAAGTAAATAAGTATTGTACCCGTCATTATTTTACTTGAGTAAGCAATGCTTACCTTACATCCATGGAATACACGCGCCTGCCTGTGGGGGACCCTGAAGCTAACGGTATACACAAACAATCCGCGTACTCGGAGGCTCTCGGGAACGAAATAACTACACTGATACAAAATATCAGAGAGGATGAATTACAGCGAGTGTACCAAAACTTGATACGTCAGTGCAACATGTGTTTAGAAATTGAAGGACATGTTGTTATGAGAGTACAAATAAAGGTATTGAACTAGGTGGATCAAATAAAGTTATCATTTGTAGCTCTTGACTCGGTCAACACGATTGTGCCCAATGAATGGAATATGGAAATACACTCCTGGAAAACACTACATGTGTTAGTTAATTATCCCAATTAAATGGGGCAATTTAGTGATAATTGTGATAATTAACTAATACGTGTAATATTTTCCGGGAGTGTATTTCCATATTCCATTCATTGGGCACAATCGTGTTGACCGACTCAAGAGCTACAAATGACATTTTGTGTTGGCAACACTGAAACAATGGCTTCAAATCGCTACATGGATCAAATAAAGTAAAACTTAATAGCATTTTATAGAATGAAATAACGGATTATATACTCGGTAATTCAAACCTGCTGCCTACCCAAAATACCAATACGCCCACTTCATCACAACAGCAACACCTGTCCACTATCACAACCCACCTCTATATTTTTCTGCATTTTTGAAATCGTTAATGAGTTCTATTTACCCTTTTATTTGAGATTTTGGATATGCAAGCAATGTTCACTTTGCACCAATCATACAGACTGTTATTGTCATTGACCTTCCATCACTCGACAAATGATGAGCAAATAAACGGTTCATTTCGCACACACTTCCATCTTAGGAGCCATTCTTGTCACTTCTATTTGAAGTTAGTATCAAGTTTCATTCCACAAGTGTTTCAACAGGTACTTGTCATTCATGCATCAAGATAACCAGGATATTTTTACAATAACTATTGGCAACAATTTCGTAGTAATTCTCTGAGAAGAACATAGGTCATTCACTTGGTATTATGTATTTTAAGAAGTTTTAATCCATGCAATGTTTTTTGAATTTGACCAAACTGGGACATTCACATCAAGACGACAATGAACACTTTGAATATATATATATATATATATTTTAGTCGTTTACCCTCCAGGTTGGTGGAACCCACGGACTCAGCGAGGGAACTCACCACTACCGCCTCTACGGGCAGTGTCCTAGAGCTGGGAACATCGAATCGGAAGGGATACAACTGGTGAGGTGGGATTGGCACCTCGCCCAGGCGGCCTCACCTGCTAAGCGAACAGGGGCCTCATGCGGGAAGGGAAGGGATGGTTAGGATGGATAGACAAGGAAGAGGGAATGAGGCGGCCGTGGCCTTGAAGAAGGTACCATCCCGGCATTTGCCCGAAGACGAAGTGGGAAACCACGGAAAACCACTTCGAGGATGGCTGAGGGGGAATCAAACCCCCTCTACTCATTTGGGCCACCCGAGGTTGAGTAGACCCCGTTCCAGTCCTCGTACCACTTTTCAAATTTCGTGGCAGAGCCGGGAATCGAACCCAGGACCTCCGGGGCGGCAGCTAACCATGCTGACCGCTACGCTACGGAGGCGACTACTTTGAATAATATTGAAATAAATTGTTATTCTCTTCATCCATGTATTTTCAGTGTCCTTTCTCACCTCATCCATTCACTCCTTTTCATTATTTCATCATCTCATTGTATTTTGTTTCATTGCATCCAATACTGCATTTGACTTCTTGTGCTCTAATGGCTGAAGAAGGGATGGAACATGTAATAATAATAACACTACGACCACCACCACCACCACCATTGACTAAGGCAGAATAATGTTTGAGTATATTCTGCATATTATAAAAAATACAACATAATGTTGATTGGTTGGTTCCTCAGTTTAGGGACTGTGGCAACTCGGTCATGTAGCCCCATGTACTTGGGTGTGTGTAGAATCTGTCTGATAATGTGTGTTAATTGTGATGGCTGTATTAGTGTGTGTTATCTGTTACTGCAGACCATCAATTTCAAGTAGTTCCTACTTTTGCTACCGTCAACGGCACCTAGGTGTGAACTTGACTACTAGATGCCACCGCAACTGGCACCTGGCGGTGAACGTTGGAATTTAATAGAGCGTTAATCAAATCAACCTACAAATTTAGCTTCACACAATTGTAGTTAGTGAAAGGTCCTTTTACAAGCCATAAATCTATGACATGGGTCTGCCGGCTTTACTTCCCCCTCCGAAGGAAGGCATACTGAGGGACTTTTAACGCTCTAAAAAAAATCCGACGACTTGGCCGGGTTTGAACCCACGATCTAGGGCATAGAAGCTCAGCATGCTTCTAACTACGCCACCAAAGCCACCATATAATGTTGATTGATAGCCAATATGGACCCATTTCAAAGATGAACTTCTCATCCGTTAATTAATTCCCTTTCATTCATACTTTCCCGCATTGAGCTAAGTTGGAAAAGTGTTGGTCTTCAAAACCCAAGATGAGGGTTTGATCCCGGCTCTGTCTAATTGTATTGGAGATTGTATAAATGTGATCTCATATCGTTGATTTACTGGCACATTACAGATCCCTGACATCCCTAAAGCCACAGTAGTAAATAGGGATGTTAAACCCATTACTTTATTACTATTACACTTTTCTGAAAATTACATAATTATTTCCAAGCCCAGCAAAAAATTAAATAATAGAGCCCCAGTGTTTATTATTTCTGACAGCTCATTTCTACAAAATAGATTGAGGGTTCAATAAGAAAGGGACCATGCCCCAAAACCAAAAGCGTATTTACAGGAAATTAAGGAAGTGGATTATAGATGAGATATAGTGTATCTTTATGGAATGGGTCCTTTTCCCATGTATTGGCACACATAATGATAATCAAAAAGGTGAGCATTTCATGGAAGGAACTGAGGTAAGTAAGAGACAATAATGGACCAGAAAACCTTAAATCTGGGTTGGGTGGTTGGTCTTCATAAGGAGAACTTGGAAAATTATTTTAATTAATTGTATCGCTCATCTTATTTCTGCGCATAGCACATAATGTGTTTTTCTCTCCCCCATTTCTCACTTCTAGTACTTGAATAATGGAGGTGTTTTAATTAAGTATCATTTTCATATATTTCACAAAAGGATTAGTAATTATTCTTTCACACCCTTAAGACTACAGTCATCATAATTCATTTCATGATTTGTTACCATGTTGTGCTTCCTGCAACCCTCCTGTCCCAGTTTTCTGAAAGCACTTGTTGCCATTGCTTGCAACATACCACTGGAAAGACAAGGCAACTTCTTTCATGCCATACTCACCTATACCTCAGGAGCTCACAGATAGTGACTGGAACTGGCTCAATACTTCACTGTAGAGTGCTCATCTTTACTTCCGCCTATCTGCCTATTCGACCCTCATTTTCTGGGGGTTATTGGTATTTGTTTTCTTTTCAGGAATGATAGACATGTAATTTGCCTCACTACCCCCTTCTTTAATCGCCATCATCGTCAGATGGCAAAGCCGAAGAGGAGGGTAAGTTTTTATCCAGCTGACGAGGGTTAGGCCTGTCGAAACCTCAGCTTGGTGGGATTGCAACCGGGATTTATCAATAGCATGTGGTAGCATGGGGTTTTCGGTGGAATGAGATGGTATTCTTTATCTATGTATGAATGACCCTTTTCAAATGAGATTTTGTATCCCAGAATATATCAACAGGAAATTACATTATGTTTTGGTGATAATTATTTGGGAATTTCATCTTCTATCTTGCCTAAGCTGTATTGGTTACGGTTTATTATTACAAATATTTCCTGTATTGACAGCTCGCTTGTTTTGGAAAGCACTATCAATTCTACATATCTTGATAAAATATTGGAATAGTGTCTCGTGACATATTCAATCATCTTTTGTCCAGGCTCTGAATTTTTGCTGGGTATGAATTAAAGACCAGGTGTGTATAAAATACCAGTTTGGCATAAAATGAAAGCAATATGCTAAAATATGAAAATTTTAAGACTGAAACTTTAAAGAATTTGAAATAGAAAAACACATTTAAAGCGACATATCCGAACCAATTGGGCCCGAACCCTGTTCGTCAAATGAAAATCCTCAGCCTGATTCCAGTCTCCGACCGGGTCAGGAATGGAATGAATGAAGCCCCATCTAGCGGTGAGGATATGAACTGTGCCGGCTGCCGATGCCTGACGCACTCCTCTGGGGCAATGATTAAATGAATGACAGATGAAATGAAATGATAGTGGAGAGTGTTGCTGGAATGAAATTTTGACAGGGAAAACCGGAGTACCCGGAGAAAAACCTGTCTGCCTCCGTTTTGTTGTTCGTCAAATACGACAACATATTGACTTTCAGGCTCGAAAACCAATTACATTGTGGTAGATATTTTTTTCCTAGCCCTGTTCGGATTAGCGTGGTTCAGATTGGCGGAACTCTATTCTACATTATTCTTGAATATTTGGTGACACCTGCATTACCTTCTGATAATAAAGCCAAGCATATTAAAACATCATATGTAATTTCACGAATGTTTATTGGGGCAGACTTCAATGATCCACCTTTGAAATAGCCACCACTTATTTTGTGTTCCCTCTCAGATATTTAAAACATGGCATACTTATTATTGTGATAGTCCATGAACAATACTATAAAACATGTAATGAGTGCTGTTTAGAAAAAAATAGTTGGATTAGAACACATTTAGACTAGAAGTTGTGGTACTATTGTCGTGAGGCGATATTGGTACAATATTTTTGCTACTCGTTGACAGTTGATCAGACTTGAGTAATCGATGGATCCATTTTATTTCATTAATAATTCCAAGTGTTTATGTGGATCAAAACCACTGGTATGAAATCAATAGATTTGAGAATAAAATCATTCGAAGATCAGGGAAACTAAAGGAAACTGAAAGAGATATTAACGTTGCTTTCATAAAACATGTGGAAACATTAGAATGAGTGGGAAAAAAGGGAGAACCTTAAATACAGTGTCTGACACCTCCAAATTGCCGCCACATCAGCAGAGAACCGAATAGGCTCGGTGGCTAATTAACCTCCCAGGCAGGCATTTAAATGCCCTAGCGTCTGCACTCCAGGCGGTATTTAAATTGGCTTGGAGAGTGAGTTTTGGAGAACTTAATGTTGCATATCCCAAAAATTATACAAGCTAATAGCACAATATTTTCAGGATGACTTACCGATGGTGTCTTAACAACCCTGGCTGTAAATAGCGGATGAATTTGAAGCCGGTTCTTTTCAAATTGCGGGTGTTGAGGGTATCCATTTCACTGTCACTGTGTGTTATGCACAACATACCTACATTTACACCTCATAAATAGTTCGTTTATTATGTACGGTATCAGTACATGACAGAGAGTTTTATCTACACAAAAAATAGTAAAAACGCATCTAAAACACTATCGAAATCCTTATGTGGGCCCGGTTGCCCATTGAAATGAATTTTCTGCTCTATGTTTGCTGCATGCAACTCGCACCACTCCTACAGAATGTTACCATCAACCGATGGCACATTGACATGTCCTAATTGCTCATCTTCGTCTTCAAGAGGCAACAATTCTTCTTAGGCAGGGAAAGGGTCAGACCAATGAGTGGGATAACACTTGGAGGTGGACAGCTGAAGAAGGTGGAAAGTCTCAAGTACTTGGGAAGTATAGTGGAGGAAAATGGGAGAAATGACAAAGAAATTACGGAACGTGGCAGGTAGGCAGAAGCATTTCTGAGAAGCATTAGGAGCTTAGTGTGGAATAAAGATGTCCCACAAAAAAGCAAGGAAGTGTTATACAGAAGCTACTATATCCTGATACTGACCTGTGCATCAGAAACGTGGATAATGAAGAAAAGAGACATAAGCAGAATACAGGCAAGTGAAATGAAGTTCCTACGAAGTAGGATCGGAGTAACAAGAAGAGACAGGGTGAGGAATGAAAAGGTCAGGGAAATAGAGAAAGAGGAGCCCTTGCAGGGTAGGATTGAGACATCAAGACTGAGGTGGTATGGACACTTCAAGAGAATGGAAGAGAAGATGATTCCCAAGAGGATACACGAGATGCAGATGCAGAAGAAACGACCAAGGGAAAGACCAAAAGATAGATGGCTGAAATGAGTGGAGGAATATGTCAAGAAGAGAGGCGAGGACTGGACTAGAGTGACAGCGGAGAGGTGGTGGGAAGAAAGGACTAAGTGGCGAGGCTTATGTTCCAAACAGACACAGCCTGGGGCTGGAAACTGTACAAGATGATGATGATGATAATCTACGTCACATTTTACACTACCGGAATCACTAGCAAAACTACTTACACTTCTGTCTTCCTCGCCTATCAGAGCACTTTCTATTTCAAACCCTGTAAGATGTTGCGAAGACCCTGCCATTTCTCACGGAATTGTTAGGGACTTCCCCTGACAATATTCCCGATCCACGCGTATCATTTACAAAAGATTAAAATTCTTATCATAGATGGCAGTCAAGAACACGGTGAGTGACGTGTCGTCTGTTTCTATTTTGCCTCAGTAGATGTCACGATGAGTGACACGGGAAACCTATGAACCATTTGTTGTAAGATTATCTTACAAGGCCGAGGCTTCTAAAATACATTAGTCAGTCGGCCGTGCATTAGTATAAGCAGTTCACATATGAGCCCAAAAGATAGCGCACAAACGCAGTTCTCGCGAAGTGCTGTGCGCAGCGTATACGGGTACGGCAAACCGCCAGGGCAGTAACTACTGCCACGTGTACGTAGAACCGGCCTCAGGGGTTAAATCATGTATTCTTAAGCATCAATCATTATGTGTGTATGTTTTTATTATTGTTCACCATAATAACCAGGTCATGTTATCAGTGCTTCCGTATTTACCGTAACAAGAATATCTCGGGTCAATTTTTTAATGTAATTTTAATATTCCTAAACTTAAAACTCAGCAAAATTTCTAGGTTTCTTGGTGTTCCTAGGAAAAAACCCCACACAAGAGCCCGCTGATGAGCCAGCTTGGTGTTCCTAGGCAAAACCCCTCACAAGACACGGCATAAACCTAGAAAAATTGCTGAGTTTTATTTCACAGGCCGTGAAAGCCAATATACCATCTTTTCCTAAACTTAAGCTGATCCAAAGCCATTGTTAGTGCCCAAAATATGTGCTATCAGACATTTTTATAAATGTGTATTTGAATACTGACAAGGTGGGCCATTACTTAAATATTTATTGTAAAATGTCACCGTACCTCTCAATAATAGCATAAAATTGGCAAATACTTTGCTTGGAAGGCTTTTATAATCTCACTTTTTACCTACTTGGAACCTCTGCATCCCAACAATCCCATCCCACACAACTGCATGGCAGGATTTTTTTTTTTATCCCAGCACAAGATGGGAGACACATCAATTCGTGAGTCAATAATGTTTCATGAATCATGAACAAGACTATTTGCTAGTCTTAATTAGTGGGATCATTCAGTTATAGTTTTATGAACGACCAGATATAGAACTTCTTGACTGGCCACCTCATGTTCCAGACTGACTGATTCCACTCCCCCTCCAAGGGTGCATGATCAGAAGCCAAGCTCTTATGTATGCCACGGAGGCCCATGAATTGTGGAAGGTAGAGACTTCCACTTTTTTGTGACATTGGCACTAGATGGGATGAATTTGTCAGCCCATCCTCATTTTCTCCCTGGAATTACTCTGTTACTCACTTCTGTTGGATGTTGAGTGAATCGCAGGGTCATTTGCATTATTGGAAGTGGTGGTTTTGTTTCTAAAATCCACTACCTGGATGGGAATTGAATCCACTCCCTTTCAGTTAGAAGCATAGTGCCTCTACCGACTGAGCTACGCAGCCTCCAGGTACTTGATGAGGCGTGGAATATTGATGCTGCCACAGAGAATTTGTTTCAAGATTTAGTTGTTTTATTTTCTCAATGACTTCTGGATTTTGTAGAGTAGAATAACTGTTCGACACCCGAGTGCAGAATGTAACTGGGGAAAAACAGCAATTTTCATGGCTTATGTAGCACTTTACATGAAGTTCTATTGAACACCGAAACTAATATTAGCAAGTGTTTCATAAATATTTTCTGCTATAGTACAGGCCTGAACCTCAATGGAACTAGTCAAGTAGCATAACATTTTCATGTGAACTATTTTATCTGACTAAATTAAGAATTAGCTACATTTATTATGATGTATTCTAATCGATTTTCACCAAAACACCAGTTGTTCACAGAGATAGAAAATTTGTTAAATTGACTTGTTTCTTTAAGTGTACCTTTTTTAATATACTAGTCAGAGTATTGTATATAATTATGTGGTGTTTGTCTTCCATGTGTTAGTCTAATAGCCTTGGTTTGTATTTTATCTTTCTTGATAGTGATCTATCATTTTGAGATTCTCTCTTTCATTTATTATTCTTTTTCACTGTGGTGTGGATTACCTTCTTGGTTATTCTTTTATTTGGTAATGCTCAGGGCTCTTATCGATGGCGTTGGAGCCATTCTTCTCTGGTCAAGTATCTGATGTCACGATAGTTCCCATCAACATAAGCTATGATCGTACACTTGAGGAAAGCCTATTTGCATATGAACTTCTTGGGGTTCCTAAACCAAAGGAATCTACTTCGGTAAGCTGAAACTTATAATCTTTATTATTTTCTCCCTGAAAGTTGAACATGTATGAGCATGAAACCTTTCAACCTACTCATATTGTTATCCTTCTTCCTCTCATCTTTTGGTTGTTCCAAACTCTGTAAAAACCCTCTTAGAAGCCACTCCTATTTTGCTATCAATACTCTCTTGTAGAACCAATTTTCTAGGAGTTCATATTAAAACCTAAAATTGCAGTGTCTTGAGGAAAATGTTCTAAATGAAAATCATTAATACGAAACAAAAACACTGGAAAGTAGCTGAAAGAAGGTAGAAATCACTTTTGTCATCAAATTGGCAGGAGAAAAGCTCTAGTTCTATTTGAGCAGCGACGGACAAAGCATGGGATATACAGGGTCTTTATTTTTGCTTGGCAATAACATTCTCGCTCACGCGCTCCGTCAGTGACGGCTCAGTTCCTGGCGCACGCGTATGTACGACAGGATACGGCGCTTAATATCAGTAGCCTATCATGCATTTTTACTCACCATGTTTACAGAAGATGCTGAAAATTTTCCCCATCCGCTGCCAAACATAACCGGCATCTCCTTAGGAAGTTTCCAGTTACTCCAGTTAATTTAGCTTTTGTCTTGTTCTAGCGCACGATTTCCTGCACTTTATGTACGTATTGTGCAGATATACTCGTTCACGTAACGAATATTTCACATAAGGCATTACAGCACTATACACTATCACAATGAAACACTACACAATACGAGATACAGTACCGGTACACAGTAGCTTTATAAAACACTGAAAGACTGAAATACCCAATTAGCTCGTAGCTCACACGTCTACAGAAGAGTGAGGGAATACCCGGGCAATAAGGCTGGAGACTACGCGCCGAGGACCGGCGGCCAAGGTCGAGCGAAGGTCTGCACAATACGTGACGTGCATAACGTGCGCTAGGACAAGACAAAAGTTTCGAATAACATTTCCAGGGAGACCCATTCCTATAAATCGGACAATAAATCAACTGGCTAAGAGACTCAAACGTACAGGGTCAGTAAACGATAAAAATAGACGTAAAGGTCATTATTTCCTTACTGAAGCTAAATTAACCGGAAACTTCATAAGGAGATGCCGGTTATGTTTGGCAGCGCATGGGGAACATTTTCAGCATCTTCTGTAAATATGGTGAGTAAAAATACATGATACTGATTTTAAGCGCCGTATCCTGTCGTACATACGCGCACGCGGTCGCCGGGAACTGAGCTGTCACTGGCGGAACGCGTGAGCGAGAATGTCCTTGCCAAGCAAAAATAAATACCCTGTATAAAAAAAGTAGGTTGACACAGGCATGGAGAACTTTTATATAGAAAAGGAATATGTTGACTTCAACTATAGGTTTAGGTAGGAAAAGCCTTTGTCTGGAGTGTGGTGTTCTTTGGACAGAAAAGAGTAGGTTGGAAGCATTTGAAATGTAATGTTGGCCGAGATTTGAAGTGATAGAAGCCATTTGTCAGTGTTACCTAATTCTATTAAAGAAAGCTTTCCAGTCGGTCTACACAATGCAATGGGGTACCGGTACCTACTTGATTGGATGACATGTTTCGAACGGCATGCGCTTACATGACTCATTAGTTTATGCGAGGCGGGAAAGTGATTGTTGGTTAATAGCTGGGATCGTCCTTCTCAATTTTGGATACATTCACACAGATAGGTCATTTCCGGCCATGAAGCTAACTAACAAAAATACCAAGGAATGGTTTTAAGTTGCAACGACAGATGGCACGGGGGAGCACTTAGACGCAACATTTAGGACTGGTACTCAGAAATAGCAACCAGAGCGCACCACTGGCGTCAAACATAAGTCTAACGCTTTCCTGGAGCTTCATTCCGGTGAGCGCGTGCATCAAGGACGGACGCTACCAGGATCAGTTTCTAAAACCGGATAAGTTGGCATAATTTACTGCAGTGTATCATTTGTATATTCGCCACACGAGGTATTACAATACAATTCGGTCCCTAGTTTAAATTGGAACAGTTGATTTGGAACATAATAACAAAATGGTGTAGGCAACATCACTACTGAAGTTATTCACAATAATAAATAACCCCTTGGCACTACAGCCCATGAAGGGCCTAGGTCTACCAAGCGACCGCTCCCCAGCCATTTGGCCTGCAGATATTGGCGTGACGCATACCCTTGGCCGTTAATCTTGGTTTACGTGACCGGGGTGCTGCCTCGCTGTCGGACAGCAACTCAGTTGTCCTCACGAGTCTGTGTGCCCCCCTTGCAGCCCTCACTTCAGTTTCTAAAATCCCTGACGGAGCCGGGAATCGAACCCGGGGCCTCCGGGTGAGAGGCAGCCACGGGGCTGGTGAAGTTATTCACAATAACAATTCAATATTTCACAGGCTCCATACTTAAAGCACATTGATTAGAGTAATAATAGCGGCTTCGGTGGCGTAGTTGGTAGCATGCTGAACTGCTGTGCCCAAGATCGCGGGTTCAAACCCGGCCGAAGTCGTTGGATTTTTTAAGAGCAATAAAATCCTTCAGTATGCCTTCCTTCGGAGGGGAAGTTAAGCCAGCTGTCCCATGTCATAGATTTATGGCATGTAAAAGATCCTTCCACTAACTAAACTTTTGTGAAGCTAAATTTCTAGGTTGGATTTCATTGAAACGCTCTATTAATGTTCAAACGTTCACCACTAGGTGTCAGTGATGTCGGATAGCGAAAGTTGGAACTACTTGAAATTGAACGGAACTTGTAGCTCTCCCCATGGGTGTGTGCTTGAAGCAGTTACAGCCTCGGACACTCCCGGCACTAATCATAATGAAGCAACCATAGAAGTGAACTATACAGTCTGTATACGCGTTGCATTTTACAAACTTATGTAATATAAACATTGTGTAAACAGTAAAACCTTTATACACCCGAAACCTGGACAAACAGAAAACAAAATTCGGAACGGAGGTATTTCCTATGTAAAATAACACTGTAAACCGGAAATCTGCCTAACGCGGAAACGGAACAAAATTCCGTAACTGTAGGTGTAAATAACCTGACTAGAATGGATTATCTTATCAATAATACAAAGCTGAGCACGACTGTTCTTGCACCAAAGTCCTAGGAAACATTAACTCTAATTTCCTCTAGGATGCAGCAGGTTTGCTACATTTCACAACATCTGTACCATTACTTCCTCCAACCTTCTTGTGATACACACAGTTTGCTTCTGACAAATGAGAGTAGAAGAAGAAAATGGTGAACTGGAGTGATTTTTAAAGGTGTACTTTTTACTGTGTACTGCATTTATGCACGTACTGTAATTCAGTGGCAATGACTTCTAAACATAAGACACTTACAATGGAGGAGAAAATTAAAGTTACTGAAGAACCCTAGAAAAAAAAAGGGTCCGGCTAAAGAATTAATTCTGGTGTTTAAAGTGGGAAAAACTCAAATTATTTCATAGTCTCACATGCATTGTCCGGGAATCGAACCCGGTCAACCTTGGTGAGAGCCCAACCGCTGCACCACCACACCCCCTATGCTTGAATTGGACATTGTCTCATCTTTCCTGACAACCTCATTCTTCGAGGGGTCAGATCTCTTCTTTTCCTTTTCATTGTTTCTCCTGCGTTCAGCACAAGGCCTTCAAGGAGGCAGGGTGTGTGTAGCCCCACCCGTGATTGTGCTACACCCTCAAGGGCTCACGGCTGGTGAGTTCATGAGTTGGCGACCTGACGGATTCCTGAGCCGAGTCCGGTTTGCCTTTGGAAGCTTGCCACGGTGGATACGTGGTTATCGTGTTGGATTACCAACCCCAAGCTTGCAGGTTCGCTCCTGGCCATGGTAAGTATTTTTAAAGGCGACAAAAATCACAACTTGCATGTCATACGCTGTTGGCATGTTAAGGAACGCATTTGAATTCAGTAGGGCGTGTTCATACTGACAAAATTAATCTCAGGATTTTCCGCCAACACATGAGTTCCTTCTTTCTCTACCAACTAGAGTGTCAAGGATCTTAGATATCGTATCTCCTTGACTATCATAGCACTCCAAGGAACAACAAAATTTGACATGCAAGCGGCCCTCAGGGTGTCAAATAACAAAGCTTGTACCCGGCATTCAAGGCCATACGATATTATATTATTATTATTGCCTTTGGGGTGGACCCTCTCCTCTTTCCCTTTTGTAGCTGCCTTTCATGGCTCTCCTTCCTTCCAAGTCCCTAATTCTCATTCCTTGAGGGTTGAGGGCATTTCCTTTCTTCCTGTTACCTTATTCTTGTTTTTGTTATCCATTTCCTCTTGTATGTAAGTCAGTAGCTAATTTTAGTTGTGTGTAGTTAGTTTGTTATAGTTTCCCTTTCTTTTTCATGATCACCTAAACCATTAGGGGCCGATAACCCAGATGTTAGGCCCCTTAAAACAACAATCATCATCATCAATACAATGTGCAGTTTTTTTTTTCTCGGGATGGTTGTCAGCTTTTAGTTTTTTCAAGTCTGTTTCCTATGGCAAGCAAAAGCAGTTTACAAAGGCAATTTTAACATCATGAATATACGAGCCAAAGTGGAGAGAGAATTGAGAGAGGAGCAGTATGGATTCAGACCTGGGAGATCAACAGTGGATCTCATATTTTCAGTGAGACAGCTCCAGGAACACCACTACGAATTTGGAGAGGATCTGTTGATGGCCTTCCTGGACATCGAAAAGGCCCATGATAGTGTGTGTAGGGAGAAGGTTTGGGAAGCAATGGAAAACATGGGAGTGGAAAAAGGGACTGTAGACAGAGTGAAGGAGATGTATTATGGAAGTGTGAGTTGTGTGAAAGTTGGCGGGGAAAGAACAGACTGGTTCAGACAAATGAGTGGCCTGAAACAGGGTAGTGCACTGTCACCCCCTTCTCTTTATTGTGGTTATGGACGAGGTAATGACACGGGTAGCAGGAAAGATAGGAGAAGATAAGATGAAAGCAATGGTGTTTGCAGATGATCTCATTGTCTGGGGAAACAAGGAGGAGGAAATTCAGGAGCAACTGCAGGCTTGGGAAGAAACAGTGGGAGAGTACGGATGGAAGTTCAACATCAGTAAATGTGAGATCCAGTTAACGACCAGGAAAAGAGACAGACCAATGAGTGGGATAACACTTGGAGGTGGACAGCTGAAGAAGGTGGAAAGTCTCAAGTACTTGGGAAGTATAGTGGAGGAAAATGGGAGAAATGACAAAGAGATTACGGAATGTGGCAGACAGGCAGAAGCATTTCTGAGAAGCATTAGGAGCTTAGTGTGGAATAAAGATGTCCCACAAAAAAGCAAGGAAGTGTTGTACAGAAGCTACTATATCCTGATACTGACCTGTGGATCAGAAACGTGGATAATGAAGAAAAGAGACATAAACAGAATACAGGCAAGTGAAATGAAGTTCCTGCGAAGTAGGATCGGAGTAACAAGAAGAGACAGGGTGAGGAATGAAAAGGTCAGGGAAATAGTGAAAGAGGAGCCCTTGCAGCGTAGGATTGAGACATCAAGACTGAGGTGGTATGGACACTTAAAGAGAATGGAAGAGAAGATGATTTCCAAGAGGATACATGAGATGCAGATGCAGAAGAAACGACCTAGGGGAAGACCAAGAGATAGATGGATGAAAGGAGTGGAGGAATGTGTCAAGAAGAGAGGCGAGGACTGGACCAGAGTGGCAGCGGAGAGGTGGTGGGAAGAAAGGACTAAGTGGCGAGGCTTATGCTCCAAGAAACTGGACAAGATGATGATGAACCTGAAAGTTATTCCTTCTTCCTGGTACACAGCACCTTTGCTGCATTTTATATACGTTTAAAATCCATCTTGAGGCAATCCGCATGGGTATATTTTTCACTTCACACCAAACACACAAACTATAACCAAAAGCAGCCCATGTATAAGGCAGAGCATGCTCTTCATGGTCGGGGGGGTAAGACCTGTGATATTAGGCTCCTGCCTGTTACCAAGGCTCGCCGTGGCCTATCCCGAAGGTGTTATTTCTCATATTGGATATCTACTGTGTGTTTGGGGAACAGTTGTAACACATCCTTTTCTTCAGATTGGATTAGAATAAATATTTATAAAATACACCAATGACTAGATTTAACGTTTTTTTAAATTATTATTTAACACGTCTACCTGTGTCCTAACTAGCAGTCACAAATCAGCAGGCATGCATATTAAATGGAGGTGGCTGTAAACTGTCTCGGTGTGTCTGGAACTGGAGTAATCAGTGATGGAGAAAGTCACACTGAATAGCCTAGTTATAAGTGATTGTGCTGTCCAAGCTCTATATTACAGTCGTCAGTAGCTGTTTACCAAGATGCTCCAAGCCACTAAAATGATCAGCAAGAAACAGAGTCTCTGATCAATGACAGTGTTTGTCGTAAGTACGGCTGAAGCAATCTTCACATATACCGTATTTAGATCAGGCATACAGTCCCGTGTGCTAACAGTTCGTCTGCATTTGTTCTTATGGACTTATGGCAGTGCATTTCCCTAACTCTTTTGTACCTGAAGACTGTTTTGAGACTTACGCAGTGGTGTTGTACACACACGTAGTTGGGTCAGATGTTTTTTGCTTTCACAAAGCATCCGACAGCATAGTGGAGATATTGTTTTTATACTTGTCGGTATCCATTAACCCTATCACTTTTCCTTGGTTAGCTGAGAGGAGAGACAATTCTATGTTGTCCCCGAGTTTGTCTCGCAGATATTGGAATCCTCACATTTCTCTCTCAAGCTCATCCAGAGATAGGTTATGGATGGGAATCTCAATGGATATAGATCTAATATTATTATACCCTGTTTAATATTGTTCGAGCTAGGAACTATACTGCCCTGGGGGAATACCGGGTCATTATATATGTGCGCCCCGATAAACACGGCAAGCTAAGCCGGCTTTGACAGGCGCAGATCGCGAACGCGCGTACATGGTTCAGACGGTGGTTGGCGCGCACTTTTACACTTTTACCAAGCATGTTCAATAATGTGCTCATACCCGATGCCGAAAATGTCCTCCCTCTCTTGTAACACACACCTGACATCTTCTGATGAAAGAATGGACAACAATCTCATTTAATTTTTGTTCTGTTAGAACACAACGTTGTCTGTTAACTTTTTTATTATTTACGGAGCCTGTTTTCTTGAATCATTTAGCGAGCCTCCTAATTGTACTGGCATTAGGCACAGGTCTTCCTGGAAACTTAATTCGAAATTTTCGTCTTGTTTCAGAACATGACTTTCTGCTATTCATATACGAATTATGGATATACACACGTTTTTGCAATGTGAATTGGTGTCTAGGCATGAGCAACAATCACAGAAATCACAATACTCGCTAAACGTGCAACACTAACGTCTAAGCTTTGCAGATACACGTCCATATGAATGACAAAAGACGTGTGAACTAACGATATGAGTCGGCGAAGCGCGCCCACCACCGGCTGAACCGTGCGCCAGTCAAAGCCGGCTTAGCTTGCCATGATTATCGGGACGCACATAGATAATGACTCTGTACATAGCCTAAGTACAGTACCGGTACTTGATGTAGTCGAATTGGCATTGCGATTCCTATGTTCCTTCAGTACTGACGTTGCTTTCATAAATGTTCTGCCAATTTTTATACAAAGCTCTCTTCATTCCTGTAGTTTTTATTGCTGTTATTAAATAGGTTGATGCATCTTTGGTCTGTATTGACTGTATGATTAATAAGGATTAGCCTTCAATAAAAGTTCCACCTAGTCGATACTGAGGCAATGGATATTTATAGAGTTTCAAAGTTTATGAGTACATGTTTCGGGAACAGTGACGTTCCCTTCTTCAACTCCGAACGTCTAGAAACATATAAATGGTACATATAAAAACAGTGTGCGTTAAACACATCACAACAAACATAAGCCTAACGGGATCCCGAGCAGAAAAACATTAAATAAAAATATTCAGTATCTTTTAGGTGTTTATAGCAATGATAAAATAATCTTTAGTCTAAATCACAGTGTGTTCATTCTATTTTCGTTCTACTTGCTGTTTGTACTTGAAGGGTTCACTTGGTCCTGTTGTATTTATCGTGTAAACAGGCTCTATTTGGTAGCCTGTATGTAGTCCAAAAAGAGTTTCAACAGTACCAAAGTGAATCTTCCTTCTTGGAAATACGAGTCAGTTATATCAGTGTGTAGACTAGACCTCGTAAACTTGATGCAGCATATTATATGTTAAAGTTGGATGTTGTAAGCCGGCTAGCTTCCTGCAGACTGCCTCATATTTCCAAGAATGAAGATTCGTTTTTGGCACCTCTTTTTGGACTATATACATAATGTTAATAATGTTATTGGTTTTACGTCCTTTTTAACTACTCTGGCTTTTAGAGACGCCGGGGTGCTGGAATTTTGCCCCAAAGGGGATCTTTGGCGTGCCAGTAAATCTATTGACACGGCTGCCTTGCATTTGCGCGCTCTCAAACGCCAGCTGACTGCTCCAGGACTATATACAAGCTGCCAAATAGACCTTCATGTTTATATGATAAATACATACAACAGGACTCTCTACGTGAACCCTTCAAGTACAAACAGCAAGTACATAGAAAATAGAATGACCTCACTGTGATTTCGACCAAAGAACATTTTATCATTGATATAAGCCCCTTAAAGAGGCTGTATTTTTTTAATGTTTTTATGCTCGGGATCTCGTTAGGCCTATGTTTGTTTTAACGTGTTTAACACGTGCTGTATTTTATATATCTCTTTAAATATATACTAGACGTTCGGAGCTGAAGAGGGGAAAGCCATGTTCCCGAAACATGTACTAATAAACTTTGAAATTATGTAAATATCCATTGCCTCACTATTATTAATTATTATTGATCACATAGAGTAAAGGAAGTGATGAAAACTGTTAGGTCATATCCCCGTTGCCAAAGAAAAGAAACAGAAGTCTTATTGCAAAAGTGCGCTCTCAATCTGTAATACTGGAGTAAATTACACGTATCCAATGTTCCATGAAGAGTACTGACACATTGGAATCTATGGCAAGAGTCAATGTTAGCACTTCCCTTCCTTGAGACAAAACCAGTGGAGTTAGGGTGACTGCAATGAACATAAAGAGAATCTTTTATCGTTACTTCTGGTTGTAGACGGTTTTAAAAATAATGTTCTTGTTTTTACAGCCCTTTTAACTACTAAGGCTTTTTAGAGACATTGGGGTGCTGGAATATTTCCCCAAACGAACCTTTAATGTGCTGGTAAATCCACTAACACGGCTCCGTCACATTTGGGCACGCTCGAATGCCCGCTGACTGCACCAGGATTTGATCCTTCAACCTGGGGTACAGCAGGCGAGAATGTTACTGCTGTGCCACGCAGCCAATTTATGGGCTCACTCTACCACAACAAATACTGTAGACAATATATCACCCTACGGTCCATGCGAACGGAATGATAAAGGCATGATTGTGACCTAAATGTCAACATAATTTTCTTCTTACCTAATCGCAGAAGTAATGAGTTATTTGCAGCCAACTCGAATGCATTCCATGTAATCATGACTGAGCTACCGCTGCATGTTAAGAGATGGATATCAATTGTGCTATTGCATTATTGGCAAAATTTTAGGCATCCTCTCAACAATCTCACCCTTTTACATTACATGAATAATTAGCATCCTAGTTTTATTTCACGGATGTCTTCTACTTGTATACGAATTTTCATCTCATTTGCTCCAGTTGTTTTGATCCCAACCCGTAACAAATTGACAACAAATAAACAAAGGGTATATTTGGTGATTATACCGGCCGAGAACGCTACCTCGTGCCTCGCTGGCATCGGGAGAGCGTGGGTTCGAATCCCACCTCGGCCATCCTGAAAATGGTTTTCGTGGTTTCCCTTTCTCATCACCAGGCAAGTGCCGGGATGGTTCCTTTCAATAGGTCCACGACCGATTTCCTTCGAAAATCTCTTCACTGACCCGTCCTGAAAATAAAATAAATGGCCATTGGCTGCATAATTAAAATAATAATAATATCCAGGATAAATACCAAGTTTGAGTTGAAAATTCAAAATGTTCTAATACCAAGCTTATTTTATTTAGAGAGATGACTAGTGCACACAGTGTTTTACTCCAGCCCCACAATTCTTGTTAACATTGGTATGAAAAGAGTTCCTGTTCTCGGTGATAATAGGATTCACTAATATGAAAATTGGAGTTTTTTCCTTGGTTTATGGAGCAAGTATTGTTCATAATCCTAGGGTAAACTTTTTCTACTTATAGATTTTCTGTCGATTTTTGAAAGTCATCATTGTAAACTGACTACATGACACTGTATGGCAATGAGGAAATATTTCAATTACGAATGTGTGCTGAAAATCAACATGCTCAAAAATTATTTATATCTTAAAACACAAGATGCAAGATGATTCTGATTCTTTGATGTTTTTTTCTTCTTGGAATTCTCCAATTTTCAAATGAATAAAACAGTAATAACAGCATAAATAATACTTTCAACTAAGTAACTGTGTTGAGTTCTCCGAGTTTAGAATATTGTTCTAGTTGCATGACCTAAAGCAGTAATCTTGTCAGAATTACTTAATTGAGGAAGGTTGAAATCTGTGTATTGTGCTTTCAGGGACTTATCAAGGCATTAAATATGGTGTCTGGATTGTATGGAAGAACATTCATTGAATTTGGTGACCCCATATCCATCCAGCAGTTTTACAGTTTGCCTGATTGTGGGTTACGTTATTTACCTCACCTAGATCCCAGGGATATCAAAAGCCAGAGTGAGATTAGTGTTGTCAATTTGGCATATCGCATAGTTCGAGAGCAGCAGGACCTAACGGTGATCTCGCCATTCAACTTGATTGCTGTTATTCTGAGCAATTCATTATTTATTGAATGTAGTCAAATGCCAAGAACTCGACTGGTTCCTCAAATAGCTTGGCTGAAACCCATTTTGGAGCATTTCGGTGCACTAGTAAGTTTGCAAGGTAAGCATAATTTCATTATCTCAATAATGCTAGATTGACTGCTTGATACTGTGTATCTCTTAGAAACCGCCGCCCCATCATAATCATTTGAATGAACTGGACAATAAGATGAAGAATTTAGTGGTGTTTATAGAGAATTTTCTTTTGTAACTAATCGGAGGTGCAGAGTTCAAAACTTCGGTTTTCTAGTGGATTTCAAATACAATCTAAGAAAAGGGATATTTTATATAAAAGGTGGAAATCAATGAAGAAAGTAAGTGTTTGGAAATGAGATTGACTGCTTGCAACTGTGTGTCTCACAACAACCACCACATCATTGTTGAACCATAAAATGCCAAATCATCATCATTTGAATGAACCCCCTCATGATGTTGTGCCTAGTAAGCTTGGCTGTCTCCTTGGAGGCCCGGGCTTGATTCCCAGCTCTGTCAAGAAATTTAAGTCTGGTCTGAGGGCTGGATCGAGGTAGCCTACACTCAGCCTTGTGAGTCAAAACTGAGGAGAGGTGGGTTCGATTCCTACTTCAGCCAACAGCGTTTTGACCGGTCACCGACTGTAAAGTTTGTACGGGCAACACTGAAAAATGGCTTCAAAATTTCCCATTGACAGTTTCCTCAACATCTTGCTCTCTACAGACGGCAACTTAATATTCAAACTCAGCAATGTGTCTAGGTCTATGCCGTGTCTTTTGTGTTGTGAAACCTCACACAAGACACGGCAAAAGCTAGAACAAATGCTGAGTTTTAATTCCTTGGCCGTGGAAACCAATATACCATCTTTTATGTTCGAAGCCACATACATGATCTTATCATTAAAATTTGGAGAACTGAAAAAATGCCTGCTGATTTCAGAGATAGTCTGATAGTTCCCATATTTAAGAAAGGTGATCGTGCAGACTGCAACAACTATCGTGGTATATCTTTGTTATCATGCCTTGGAAAGCTTATTGCTCGTATTTTGGCGAATCGTATTCTATCCCTGGTGGAGAAAATACTCCCAGAGAGCCAATGTGGTTTCAGGCCTTCTAGAGGAACTGCAGATATGATATTCACTGTTCGTCAGCTTCAGGAGAAATGTAGAGAGCAAAATAGACCTCTTTATATTGCCTTTATAGACCTCAGTAAGGCATTTGACTCGGTAAACCGTGAAGCCTTGTGGAAGATTTTATCATTGTATGGTTTTCCACTGAAATTTATTACCATCTTAAGACTACTCCACAATGATATGAAGGCAAATGTCATTGGTAACGACTCGATTGGAGAACCATTTCATATTAATACCGGCGTTAAACAAGGCTGTGTGATTGCCCCTACATTGTTTTCTCTGTACGTTGCCACTGTCATGCAGTTAGTCAAAGATGATCTTCCTACAGGCATACAGATAACTTACAGGATGGATGGGAAGATCTTTAATTTGAGCCGTCTAAAGGCAAGGACTCGAACATCTCCTGCTGCATTGGTTGAGTTACAGTACGCTGATGATAATGCAGTAGTAGCTCAATCAGAGGACGAACTTAGGAAAATCCTGAATGCTTTTTCTTCAGCCTACAAAAAGATTGGGCTGAAACTTAACACCAGTAAAACCCAAGTCCTCTACCAACCAGCCCCTGGACAAGGACAAAGAAACATCAATGTCACCATCGACGGAGCGAAGCTTCAAGAAGTTAACGCCTTTTCTTATCTTGGCAGCACCCTGTCATCAAGTGCAAATATAGATTCCGAAATCCAACACAGGATTAACCGTGCTGGGGCATCCTTTGCAAGATTGAGGTCTAGAGTTTTTGACAACCATGATATCAATGCTGCAACGAAGATCCTTGTGTACAACTCGGTTGTAGTTCCCACCTTACTTTACGGATCTGAATCCTGGACATGCTACAGACGTCATTTTAAAAAGCTGGAGCAATATCACCAGCGTTGTTTGAGGAGAATTCTTCGTGTCACATGGCAAGACAAACGCACAAACACCAGCATTCTCGAAGAAGCACAGACTACCAGTGTTGAAGCCATGCTTTTAAAACGTCAGCTGCGATGGACAGGACACGTAATCCGCATGCCCAATAATCGCATTCCCAAGCAAGTGTTTTGCTCTGAACTAACTGAGGGCAAGCGCTGTGTGGGAGGTCCGAGGAAGCGATTCAAAGACGTACTAAAGGCTAATATGCAAATGTGCCATATTAATATCAACAACTGGGAGACCTTAGCTCTTGATCGCTCATCCTGGAGATCAATTGTTCATCGTGGTGCGATACTTTTTGAAGAAAACCGCCGACGTATGATAGAAGATCGGAGGCAACGCAGAAAGAACAGAGTGTTCATTAGAAGACAGGGAATGAATGCGGATGTCTCACCTGACCCTGATACTACCTGTCATCACTGCGGGAAACTGTGTCTCTCCCGCATTGGGCTTTTTAGTCACCTCCGGACTCATCGATGAAGAGTCATTCAGTATTGGAAGGCCAACCTACTCGAGACGAGTGTTTGCTATCATGTTCGAAGATGTCGAAATGTAAATATTATATGTCAGAAAACTGTATCATAATGAGGGTCATTATAACACTATTTTTTAGCCTACTTTCGATTTTTGCAAAAAATGAAAGTAGACTTATGAGATCACTACAGGGCGAAAAAAAAGTGTGTCTCTCTGTGTGTGTGTATGTGTGTGTGTGTGAGTCTGTGTGTGTGTGTGTGTCTGTGTACTCTGAATGTCTGTCCCCCCCTATCAATTCGAACACGGTGAGCGCAAATTGAACGAAATTTGGTACAAAGGTAGCACTAGCAAAGGACACCTCAGTGTCATGTTTTATATCGCCGCCATCTTGACGGAAACGTAATGGCGGCCACACAAATGTTCAAAGCTTAAATCAAATTACGACTAACCTAATCATCCGATCTCTACCAAATTTTGCAACAACATACCTTTATGGAGGGAGCATCCTTTGACAAATCTAATAGGTCATTAGCCTAATAGTTTGCGGATGGCGGCCATCTTTGTGTCAAAATCGATTACCCCTATTAATTCGAACACGGTGAAACCGAATGGAATGAAATTTGGTACAGAGGTAGCACTAGCAAAGGGAACCCCAGTGTCATGTTTTATATCGCCACCATCTTGACGGAAACGTAATGGCGGCCACCCAAATGTTCAAAGCTTAAATCAAATTACGACTAACCTAATCATCCGATCTCTACCAAATTTTGCAACAACATACCTTCATGAAGGGAGCATCCTTTGACAAATCTAATAGGTCATTAGCCTAATAGTTTGCGGATGGCGGCTGGTGAAAAAGTTCTGCCCTAAAACTTCCCCATACGGGAGAACGGTAACGCATCAGGCGAAAGCCTGGACAAAATAACTACTGTGGTCAAGAAAATTAGACTGAAGCGGTGCGGGGTAGTGGGCATGAAATACGTGACTAGAAAACTAATATAGGTAGCAATACATTAACAATTTTTATTTCTAATAATAAATTTATAATCAATAAACAAATTGCACTTAAGTGCTTATCACAGAAATGAACAATTATAAATGGAGCAAAAGTGTGAGGGCCTGATGACAGAAACCCAGATTAAGGAAATGTCAATGAAACAAGCTTGTTTAATTGGAGAGAAGTTGAGCTTAACATATAAAAATGCACTTTATAAAAAGAGAGAACCATGAAACTGATTAAGAGTATAAAATAACTAGTATGATTTAAATGCTTCATAAAATTAAACTTATCTTTGAAGAGCCAGCTCCTTAAAAGTTCCAGCTAGCATAAATGTAGATTTAAAAGTCCTCACGGTTTCTTCAGAAGGAGGCGTACATGGCCTAGAGATATGTACACCATTGATAAAAATGTCAACTCTCTCTTCTTTTCTTGCGAAGGAATGACATTTATAGCTTCCAAGTGATGATCCAGCAGTATTTCGAAAGACGAATCCAAGTATCCCAACTAAGGTGAAGGTGAAAAGTACAACAGCTGGCAATTATTCTTGCCATCTTGAGCAATACGTCATGGTGCAGATCTCGTGACGTAGCTGCTAGGTAGTGTAGAGACTAGCGATGGTGTCATGAGATGCAGTAGCGGTGACCAGCAGGTTGAAGTGATCAGAAGTGATGATTGATCAGAAGTGGTGAAGAACGCCAGCAAGTGGCGTCTTAATTAGGGATCATGGAACCATCTCGAAGCTGGAGATCGCCCGACCAGACAAAAACCTGCCATTGGTCGAACGAAAGTCAGGGTGACGTCAGTCGACACTACTCAGCGGACAGCGGATCAACCAGTAGATGCCCTGTATGTCGGGAGTGATGACGCTTGAGGTAGCGAGCGACTGGAACACTCAAGGTGAGAACTATAATATCTATGAATAAGTGATTGATAACAAGATTATGCATATGGTTTAAGCAATTAATACCTTTACAAAGAAATAATTACCATTCGGGGATCTCGGTAACAAGAAACAAAATTTGACCGACAAATGGGCCAAGCTAAACATTGAAAGTATCACGAAAGTGATCAGCGGCCATCTTTGTGTCAAAATCGATTACCCCTATTAATTCGAACACGGTGAAACCGAATGGAATGAAATTTGGTACAGAGGTAGCACTAGCAAAGGGAACCCCAGTGTCATGTTTTATATCGCCACCATCTTGACGGAAACGTAATGGCGGCCACCCAAATGTTCAAAGCTTAAATCAAATTACGACTAACCTAATCATCCGATCTCTACCAAATTTTGCAACAACATACCTTCATGAAGGGAGCATCCTTTGACAAATCTAATAGGTCATTAGCCTAATAGTTTGCGGATGGCGGCTGGTGAAAAAGTTCTGCCCTAAAACTTCCCCATACGGGAGAACGGTAACGCATCAGGCGAAAGCCTGGACAAAATAACTACTGTGGTCAAGAAAATTAGACTGAAGCGGTGCGGGGTAGTGGGCATGAAATACGTGACTAGAAAACTAATATAGGTAGCAATACATTAACAATTTTTATTTCTAATAATAAATTTATAATCAATAAACAAATTGCACTTAAGTGCTTATCACAGAAATGAACAATTATAAATGGAGCAAAAGTGTGAGGGCCTGATGACAGAAACCCAGATTAAGGAAATGTCAATGAAACAAGCTTGTTTAATTGGAGAGAAGTTGAGCTTAACATATAAAAATGCACTTTATAAAAAGAGAGAACCATGAAACTGATTAAGAGTATAAAATAACTAGTATGATTTAAATGCTTCATAAAATTAAACTTATCTTTGAAGAGCCAGCTCCTTAAAAGTTCCAGCTAGCATAAATGTAGATTTAAAAGTCCTCACGGTTTCTTCAGAAGGAGGCGTACATGGCCTAGAGATATGTACACCATTGATAAAAATGTCAACTCTCTCTTCTTTTCTTGCGAAGGAATGACATTTATAGCTTCCAAGTGATGATCCAGCAGTATTTCGAAAGACGAATCCAAGTATCCCAACTAAGGTGAAGGTGAAAAGTACAACAGCTGGCAATTATTCTTGCCATCTTGAGCAATACGTCATGGTGCAGATCTCGTGACGTAGCTGCTAGGTAGTGTAGAGACTAGCGATGGTGTCATGAGATGCAGTAGCGGTGACCAGCAGGTTGAAGTGATCAGAAGTGATGATTGATCAGAAGTGGTGAAGAACGCCAGCAAGTGGCGTCTTAATTAGGGATCATGGAACCATCTCGAAGCTGGAGATCGCCCGACCAGACAAAAACCTGCCATTGGTCGAACGAAAGTCAGGGTGACGTCAGTCGACACTACTCAGCGGACAGCGGATCAACCAGTAGATGCCCTGTATGTCGGGAGTGATGACGCTTGAGGTAGCGAGCGACTGGAACACTCAAGGTGAGAACTATAATATCTATGAATAAGTGATTGATAACAAGATTATGCATATGGTTTAAGCAATTAATACCTTTACAAAGAAATAATTACCATTCGGGGATCTCGGTAACAAGAAACAAAATTTGACCGACAAATGGGCCAAGCTAAACATTGAAAGTATCACGAAAGTGATCAGCGGCCATCTTTGTGTCAAAATCGATTACCCCTATTAATTCGAACACGGTGAAACCGAATGGAATGAAATTTGGTACAGAGGTAGCACTAGCAAAGGGCACCTCAGTGTCATGTTTTATATCGCCGCCATCTTGACGGAAACGTAATGGCGGCCACACAAATATTCAAAGCTTAAATCAAATTACGATTAACCTAATCATCCGATCTCTACCAAATTTTGCATCAACATACCATTATGAAGGGAGCATCCTTTGACCAAACTAATAGGTCATTAGCCTGATATTTTGCGGATGGCGGCCATCTTTGTGTGGAAATCGATTCCCCCTCTTAATTCGAACACGGTGAAACCGAATGAAACGAAATTTGGTACAGAGGTAGCACTAGAAAAGGCCACCTCAGTGTCATGTTTTATATCACCGCCATCTTGACGGAAACGTAATCGCGGCCACCCAAATGTTAAAGGCTAACATGTAATTACGACCAACCTAATAATCTAGTCTCTACCAAATTTTGCAACAACAAATCTTTATGTGGGAAGCATATTCTGACCAAACTGCTAGATCATCAGCCCAATAGTTTGCAGATGGTGGCCAAGTATGTGTGCAAATCGATTCCCCCTATCAATTCAAACACGGTGAAACCGAATTGAACGAAATTTGGTACAGAGGTAGCACTAGCAAAAGGCACCTCAGTGTCATGTTTTATATCGCCGCCATCTTGACGGAAACGGAATGACGGCCACCCAAATGTTAAAAGCTTAAATCAAATTTCGACCATCCTAATAATTTGATCTCTACCGGATTTTGCAACAACAACATGCCTTTTTGTGGAAAGCATCTTATGACTGACTACAAGGTCATCAGCCCAATAGTTTGCAAATAGCGGCCATGTATGTGTGCAAATCCATTCCCCAGATCAATTCAAACACGGTGAAACCGAATTGAATGTTTTTTTTTTTTTACAGAGGTAGCACTAGCAAAGGGCACCTCATATTCATGTTTAATATCCCTATAGCACGTTGTATTTCAACAAGCTACTACAACCAACATTCAATTATACTCCTTGAAAAGAGTTATAACAATACGCATGCATTTAGGAGAAAGTAGGCTATATGTTCTTTACTGAACATCTTGTTTTCATTATGAAACAGTTTCTGCCACCAATCAGAGCTCAAGAAACGGTTGTGTGACCAATTAGGTAAGGATAGCATCGCACCTGAGCTGACTTCCACGGCCTGTTATTTTTAAATTTCACTGCGTGGCTTCTAGTGTCATAGTGGGGTATTTGAAGAGGCCATGTTCGAATGCAAGATGTTCTCTGCTTCCCATGCGCTCTGTTCAGTACATAAACTTTCTTCGGCTTTTCCCAATTAATTGGGGTCGCCGGAGTCATTTTTTTTTTGGTTTTGGCCGGGTATTTAAGGCCGTATGCCCTTCCTGACACCACGTGATCTTTCAGGTGAAAATTCCACCCCGCTGTCACCGAGATTAGAACCCCGGGTGAAAGACGAGCACCTAAGCCACTGCGCCATCACACTCCCCTATGTTCGAACATAAAATATTTAATTATTGTCGAACATAAGCATTCGTATGCAACTCGCCTATAATGGTAATTAAGACACTCGCATCGCTCGTTTTATAAACATACTCGTGTCTTAATTATTGCCATTATAGGCTCGTTGCATAATGTACTATTATAAGATTCAAAGTTCACTTCTCGTTCAGTGATTGGCGAGTCCTCTTCATCTTCAACTTCCACATTTCTGACTGATAATCGAGAAATAAGCAAAAAATCCAAAGCACTAGAGCTTACCCATGTTAAATATGCTGGGGGAGTGTGGGATCCATACCAAATGTATTTAATAAAGGAATTGGAAGGAGTGCAAAGGAAGGCCGCCAGGTATGTAATGGAGGACCACAGATCGACGAGTAGTGTGAGCAGGATGACACAGGATTTGGGATGGGAAAGTCTGGCTGATAGACGTTCAAGAGCAAGACTAGGGGGCATTTTCTTAGCTTACAAGGGGGACATTGCATGGGAAGATATTCATGAGAGATTGGGAAAGGAAGGTTCATATATGGGCCGATACAGTCATTGTTGTAAATTGAAATTAAGTCAGTGGAAAAGTAACTGGGGCAAATATTCGTTCATTGGAAGGGAGGAAGTAGAATGGAACAGTTTGCCAGGGTGCATGTTCAGCCCTTTGCCTTCTGATGTTGGTAAATTTAAGGAGTTGGTGAAAAAGCACCAGATCAAGAGGCAGTGGTGAACGGTGCATAAGTTGAAGCAATGAAAGAAAGTGTAAATGTTTAGTATTTTATGTTTATTTCTGTTATTAGAATGATTATTTTTACAATTACCGGTTTCTTCTCTTAGCAACTAAAACTTATTTTCTAATTAGTCCTAATTTTCTAAAATTTTTGTGGTTGTGAATTGGTTTGTGTATTTATTGTAATTTGCCACCATGGACAGTGTCCACATTTGCAAATAAACCATGTATGTATGTATGTAAATAAATGGAACGGCTTCAATGGCAAACATACTTACTTGATTGTGACGTCAACATAAATTAAGCCAATCCAGACCGTTTTCGATCACATGGCACAAGTTTTAAAAAAGGTTTTTTCCTTTTTTTTGTTTGGACAAACTGTCAATTACTTTTTACTCAGATTAATGCAAATTGCTTTTAAAACTCATAATCTATGCTGGTATCAATAATTATGACATAATATTTCACAGGGTCAAAAATAGCCTATTCAGTGAACTGTCACTTGCAGCAATGGAACAACCTTCCTTTGTGGGGAGTGAGAGCTGGGTGGATCTGATGGTTGCTGGGAGGGAGATACAGTACAGGCTTAATCACTATGTGCCCAATTGAATTATTAATCACTCTTACTAACCTGGATACAATAACATGTATTAATGATATACACTTGGATACAGTTTTCTAAATATGAGGTTTGGAAAACTGTATCACAGTGTAGAAGTTATTGTATCCATGTTAGTAAGTGTTATTCCCCGCCCAGTTTAATTGAGTGGATTATGTGTAGACAAGCTGAGAGGTGTTTCTTTTATTGATTATGAAGGCTGCACTGAAGATGGCTTCTAAACCTTATTTAAAGGCTAAGTTAGAAATGAAGATGATGGTGGAGTGAGGAGAGATTACTTAGGTTGTCAATGAACTTGGCTAAAGAGGGTAAGAGAAGCAGAGGGCAGACATGGGAGGCAATCATTAGATATGGTGTTTAATGGTTTGAGGGTGTGGAAGCAGGGAAGGCTTCAATGCTATTTGATAATAGGGGATTATGGAGATGACTCATTTGCACACAGAGGCTAGCAGATTGGACCGGAATCTGAAAGCCTATGAATGGAAAATTTCACGAATGTCAAAGAAGTGAAATGAAAATCTACAGCCTGCTTCCAGTCTCCGACCGGGTCAGGGAATGGAATGAATGATGCCCCCGTCTAGCGGCGAGGATATGAATTTTGCGGGCTGCCGAGGCCAGACGCACTCCTCCGGGGCAATGATTAAATGAATGACAAATGAAATGGTAGTGGAGAGTGTTGCTGGAATGAAATTTTGACAGGGAAAACCGGAGTACCCGGAGAAAAACCTGTCTACCTCCGTTTTGTCCAGCACAGATCTCACATGGAGAGATCGGGATTTGAACCATGGACGTGGCGGTGAGAAGCCGGCGTGCTGCCGCCTAAGCCATGCAGGCTTTTTGTCAAATAAGTATATTGTGTAAATTTGGCAGGTCAATAGTTTAGGCTTAAATAGATATATATGGACACTGTCCTCTCAAAGCAACAACAAAAATTGAAAAGCTATTTTTTTCTATTTAAAACTTGTTTCAATCTACAAATCATTCTATTATCCTTTAATAAGTTATTGTTAGTATTAATCAATAGGCTCTGTGTCCTGTAACCCTAATTTCTTTGAATAAATATAGCCAAACCCTGCCAGTATTTCTGAACATGCCCTGGCTGTATATATCTGTGTCTTTCTCCAATCAAGGCTGTTGCTTTGTTCTACATTAAAGGATCCTATGTTCTCCCAGCCTCCCAACGTTTTAAGAAATTTATTAATTTTCTGAACTATACAGATAATTCAAAAGATTCTAGTGCGAAGTCCACCCTCCAACTCCCTGTGGTTTAGGGGTTTGAGGTTTGTGGAATACTCACCTTAGCGTTTTATATCAAGATTCATTTGCTTTTATTTTACCTAGGTATATATTCATTTATTCTAGGTGGTGATGTAGAAGATGTTGTGGATGAAGCCGTGTCAGTCCACAAAAACCTTGTCTTCTTCTCTTCTGACGATATTTTGCAGCTAGGCGCTATACATCGAAGTGTCCAGGAACGAGCAGAAGAGTTTACCCTGGCACCTGGTAAGTTACATGTTTATAACTAGGGCCCGGATGTTGATGACATGTCATCTTTTTACTGAGCTGTCTAAAACAATGCTGAAGTACATAGAAACTCCGGACGGGCCACCCCTTCTTCAAATATGTCATTTTTATTTTGCATCTTTTTGCATTTTTTGCTATTTTTTATTTTAAGAGCATTTTCTTAAGTTTGGTAGATTTTTTGGTCTTATTTTAGAGAAATCGGCCTTTTAAGGTCATCTTTTTCCAATTTAGTTATGCCACAGCTTTATATGAGGGAGTTAAGAAGAAGCTAGTAGCTGATACAAGATAATTTAAAATATCGAAATATTGATTCCTTTTCCTTAATCACGCGAGTGGAAACTAGTCTTAGCAACAATCGTGGCGAAATTGCTGCGGTTATTGCATCAAAACTGTAAAAAGTGCTGGACAAAAACACCAGGTATAAAACATTCTGCAAAATCGTAGACATTCTTTCTGGTGAAAACTACTGCATGGATGGGATTGAGGAGGATTTAGCAGCAAACGACCTTCCTCACTTCAAGTACGCTCTGATCACATCAGTTGATGTTGAACGCAGCTTTACGAGATATAAAAACTTGTTGGCAGATAACCGCAGATCATTTACATTTGACAACATCAGAATGACATTCGTAGTTCAGTGCAACTCAGACTAAAGTGAACATAAACCTTTTGTTAAGTGCTAGAAATCTATTTTGATTGACTTTTCAGTTTGAGCTTAAGATGTCATTTTGGAAACATTGGTGAGTTTATTATTATAAGATCATTTCCTCCATTTTATAGTGCATTTTTCTAATTTTTATGTTATTTATTACAGTCATTTTTGAAAATTAAAAGTGCATTTTTTAAACTTCTTTACGGCATCAACACCCGGGCCTCATTTATGACCATCTTTTCTAACCTTTTATCTTTGCTTGTTTCACACTGACTTACGATTGCTTGGGCAACGTACAACAAAAATTTATAATTCATGGGTTGAATATTTTCCTCATATGTCATGCTTAATTTGGACATATTTCAGTGTATATTTTACAAGAAAATGCTTACTGGAGGATATACTGTAGTGTAAACATACTAAGACTAGAAAAACATTTTCAAGTACCAGGGCACAGTTAATTAGGTGAGTTTATACTAAAATAATTTTCCAATTTATTTGAGCATTTAATTTATTGATATTTAGCAGGCTATGCTCTAACTCCCACACAAACTCTCAAGATAGAAGCACATTTGGGAACTGTATTTCATATGTTCTGCCATCAGAGGTTCCTCTTATTTAACTTAGCAGCCATGATACAATTTTGTGAAATTTTGTTTTTTACATGACTCAGTAGCTCAAACATCTCATGGAGGAAGAAAGGGAGGAGATGCCTTCACTGCGCTGCCTAGTGCAAGCTGCTGAAGCCAAACGGCTCGCCCACTTTGGTTGCAAGAAAATGGCTGTCCTTATGCTTAAAGCCGTAAACCACTCCAACTAGTAATGGATTTTAGTGACATAAATCTGCAATGACAAGTCAAGATTGTTTCTTGGATAGGCAGAATACACTCTGTACTTCACGGTACTTGGCACTAATAAGCTGCGCTCTCGTTTTAAAAGCCAATTTAAATATAAATATGAGAGCACCTTTGCCAGGCTAGTTTTGTAAGAAAGACGCGGCAAAACGTAATAATACGCTGAAACACTGATCAAATTGAATACAGGTGTCGGAAAGTGCGAGTTATACCAAAGAAGGAACAACTTGGGAACTAATGATGCCGAACTAATTACGGCATTTACACCAAATTGAGTCTAAAGTTCGTATTGGTGTTGAGGCATTCATCAGTTTTTAGGCCTAATTTCGAGCACAGCCACTTTCACTCATTGGTCGTACACATTTTGATATTCAAGAATACGAACCTCAAAATTAATAAACGGAACAATTAAAAAAGGACGCATATTTGCACAAAAATACGGTATAGCCTATACGTTTCGCTACCGTACGGTATTTTCTTTGTGGGGGGTAGAAGCTTGACGATTAGCCTCGAATTGATTAATTATGTAGGCCTACCGTAATTATTGACCGACAGCCGCTTGATAATTTGGGATTTCCAGAGGAATGATTTTTTTTATTTTTTTAAATAACTTATCACTACTGTTATTACGTTTCCAAAGTTGCATAACCGGAGCGCGATAAAAACCAGGGCCAAAATAAGGTTTAGCCATGCACAATGCCTCATGCAAGTCACAGAACACCGAATACGAGTTAAGGTTACGCCCACTTTGGTTGCAGCGCTTGGCTTCACTCATACGAGCTCAGGGCATCTCCTCTTATTCTTTCCTCCATGAAACATCTCTCTCACTATCAACATTAAAAATTCAAAATCCTAAGAAGATGAAGCCATAACACAGCAAAAAAAAGTTGTGATCCTTTAGTAAACCTGTCAGAAAATGCTGTTGTTTCACTTCGACGATTACTTTTCCGGAGGCATGCTTTCTCATGTTACGTCTGTGAATATCTATTCCTTACAATTTTTGTGACGGTATTTGAAATAATGCTTTCTTTTTTAAATTGTGTGTATCGTTAATTTTATTAAGTCACAATCCTATCAGTCCCATCTTAAAAATCAGCCAGCTGAATAACATTTCTCTTTTAGTTTTGAATAATGATACTTTCATTTCCCCCTTGACAACAGTTATATTAAAATATATGTTTTGGTTATGGAATAGATTACAAACTTACTCTCTATAATTTTCATCATACTTACGGAGAACTTGTGGTTTTTCACTTATGGAAAAAGATTTACACTTTGCCATTTTGTACCACAGTATTCTCAACTGCACTGACAAGAATTCAGAAAACGACCAATAAGACAGCACAAAAATGAGCTGTAATTGACAAGTAGACTTCCCATGCCATTTAAAACATCTCAAATACAGTGTTCTGTTACAATTTCCTTATGAGCATTATAATAGAAATAGATGAAGTTCAGAGGTATGTCAAGGTGACGAAAATGTTATAGTAATGGGAGATAGGAAAGCTGTGGTAGGAAAAGAACGAGAAGGGAAGATAGGAGAATTCGGATTAGGTGAAAGGAATGAGCAAGGAAGCTGGCTGATGGAATTTTCACCGAGTACGAGTTGGTCGTAGCTAACCACCTTATTCAATAACCACAATAGTAAAATATATACATGGATGAGACCAGGTGATACAGGGCGTTACCAAATCGACTTCATCATGGTTAAGCAAAGATTTCAAAGCCAGATTTTTTAAATTGCAAAACGTATCCCAGAGCTGACATAAACTCCGACCACAATCTGTTTGTTATGAATTACAGATTAAAGTTGAAGGAACAGAAGAAGGTCAAAGGCCAAAAAAAGGTGGGCAATAGTCAGACTGAAAGAGAAGGACGGTGAACGAAAGATTCAAGAACTGTATAAAGGAAGGACTAATGAAAAATCCTGAACAAACTTCAATTGCAGAGGAATGGGGACTTTTGAAGAATGACATAACTAAATCTGCAGAAGAAAACTTTGGTAGGAATGAAAGAATAGGTAGAAAACCTTGGATAACTCTGGATATACTATAATTAATGGACGAAAGGCGGAAGCACAAGGATGCAAGAGATGAAAGGGGGAAAGCAGACCACAGTCATCTGAGAAATGAGGTAAACAAGAAATGCAAAGAAGCAAATGAAGTCTGGTTGAAAGAGAAATTTGTAGGTATGGAAAATTGTCTGAAAGTAGGAAAAGTAGATACAGCTTATTGAAGGACTAAGAGTACTTTTGGGGAAACGAAGATTTCTTCTTTCCTAGTGTATTCCCCGCGTTTGCACAGGGTGCGCTTGCTTGGTGGTAGTTCGCCACTTCTTCAGGTTTAAGGCTGCGCACCAGTAGGTCTTCACTGATTCTATCCATCTATCGTTTCTTTGGGCGGCCACGGAAACGAAGACTAAGTGCTGTAATATCAAGGACTAGGGTAGAAAACCTCTAAAAGATAGGGACGAAAAGGTTGAGAGATGGAAAGCTTATATAGAGCATTTGCATAAGGGTAAGGAGATTGAGATTCATATACGATAATGGCAAGGTAAGAGGAAATTGATGAAGATGAGAAAGGAGATTTCATATCGAGATCAGAATTTGATAGAGCACTGGAAGACTTGCTTGAACAGGAATTTATGAGACAGGTGAGGTACCCTCTGATTTCAAGAAGAATGTTATCATCCCTATACCGAAGAAAGCACGAGCTGACAGATGTGGACATTAGCGTAAATACTTTACAAGAGGAGTTGTTGTTTGAGTCTTCAGTCTTTTGACTGGTTTGATGCAGCTCTCCATGCGTCCCTGTCCTGAGCTAATCGTTTCATCTCTACATAGCTACCACACCCTACATCCGAGGCAATCTGTTTAACATATTCTAACCTTGGTCTACCCCTACAGTTCTTGTCCTCGACCCTTCCTTCCATAACTAAGCTTGCTATTCCTGGGTGTCTTAGTATGTGTCCTACCAACCTATCTCTTCTCTTCATTAGCAGTCGCCAGAAACATCTCTCCTCTCCCACTCGCCTTAATACATCTTCGTTTGTAACCCTATCTACCCATCTGATCTTCATCATTCTCCTGTAACACCACATTTCAAATGCCTCAATTCTCCTCTTTTCTGCTGCACCAATAGTCCAAGTTTCACTTCCATAGAGCGCCACGCTCCAGACAAAGGCTTTCAAAAATGACTTCCTAATACCTAAATCTATATTCGATGTCAACAGATTCCTTTTTTGTAGAAAGGCTTTCCTTGCCTGAGCCAACCTACTTTTTATATCCTCTTTGCTTCGTCCATCATTGGTTATTCTGCTTCCTAAGTAACAGAAGTCTCCTACTTCCTTCAGCTTTTCACCTGCCAATTTGATCTCCATAGAGGTTTCTGATTTATTTCGGCTGCATTCCAGTATTTTTGTTTTACATTTATTAATTTTCATCATGAAGTCCTTCCGTAAGACGGAATCCATACCATTCAAAAACTCATTCAAATCCTCAGGCTTGTCGGCCAAGATGACGATGTCATCAGCAAATCTCAGAGTTGAAATTATTTCTCCTTGAATCTTCACTCCCACTTTAAATTTTTCTCCAATTTCCTTCATTGCTTGTTCAATGTAAAGATTGAAAAGTATGGGTGATAAGTTGCAGCCTTGCCTTACACCTTTCTGAATACCAGCTTCTTTCTCATATCCTTCAGCTCGAATGACTGCTGTCTGGTTTCTGTATAGATTGTATATCACCCTCCTATCCCTGTACTTTATTCCAATAGATTTCAAAATGTCAAACAATTTAGTCCAATCAACGTTATCAAAAGCCTTTTCAAAGTCTACAAATGCCATGAACGTTCTCTTATCTTTCCTTATTCTACCTTCCAAAATCAGCCTAAGACTTAGTACAGCTTCCCTTGTTCCTACATTTCTCCTGAAACCAAACTGGTCTTCACCCAACTCCGTTTCGATCTGGCTTTCAATCCTCTTGTAAATTATTCTAGACAGGATCTTTGAAGCATGAGTAATCAAGCTGATTGTACGGTAATCTTCACATCTGTCAGCTCCCACTTTCTTTGGTATAGGGATGATAACATTCTTCTTGAAATCAGGGGGTACCTCACCTGTCTCATAAATCCTACACACCAAGTGAAATAACCTGATCAGACCTTCATCTCCTATGCAGCGTAGCAACTCAATCGGTATATCATCTATGCCTGGTGCTTTGTTCCTGCCTAAGTCCTCTAATGCTCTGTCAAATTCTGATCTCAATATTAAATCTCCTTTTGCATCCTCATCAATTTCCTCCTCCCTTTCCATTACATGATTCTCAATCTCCTTTCCCTTATACAAGCACTCTATGTAAGCTTTCCATCTCTCAAGCTTTTCTTCCCTATCTGTTAGAGGCTTTCCATTTGTGTCCCTAATATTACAGCACTTAGTCTTCTTTTCCCCAAAAGTATTCTTAATCCTTCGATAAGCTGTGTCTACTTTTCCTAATTTCAGACAATTTTCTATACCTGCACATTTCTCTTTCAACCATTCTTCTTTCGCTTCCTTGCACTTCTTGTTAACCTCATTTCTCAGACGTCTGTATTCTGCTTTCCCCTCTTCATCTCTTAGATTCTTGTGTTTCCGCCTTTCATCCATCAATTCTAGTATATCCTGAGTGATCCACGGTTTTCTACCTATTCTTTCTTTCCTACCAATGTTTTCTTCTGCGGATTTTGTTATTTCATTCTTCAAAAGTGCCCATTCGTCTGCAATTGAAGTTTGTTTAGGGGTTTTGATTAGTCCTTCCTTTATACTCTTCTTGAATCTTTCGTTTACATCCTTTACTTTCAGTCTGTCTATTGCCCACCTTTTTGGCTTTTGACTTTTCATCAGTTTCTTCAACTTTAATCTGAGAAACGGAGTTGGGTGAAGACCAGTTTGGCTTCAGGAGAAACTTAGGAACTAGGGAAGCTGTACTAAGTCTTAGGCTGATCCCGGAAGGCAGAATAAGGAAAGATAAGAGAATGTTCATGGCATTTGAAGACTTTTGATAACATTGGAATAAGTTGTTTGCCGTTGTGAAAAGGATTGGAATGAAGGACAGGGATAGGAGGGTGATCTACAATCTATACAGAAACCAGGCAGCAGTTATTCGAGCTGAAGAGCATGAGAGAGAAGCTGGTACTCAAAAAGGTGTAAGGCAGGGCTGCAACTTATCACCCATACTTTTCAATCTGTACATTGAGCCAGCGATGAAGGAAATTAGAGAAAAATGTAAAGTAAGGGTAAAGATTAAAGGAGAAATAATTTCAACTCTGAGATTTAGTGATGACGTTATCATAGCTCAGAGGTGGCCAAACAGCACGCCCGAGTCCTTGCAGCGGTAGTGGAGAAAGACTATACCTACTGTCGACCAAAGTATTATGTGCACTCGAGTTTGAAGGTTGTTTGAGAAGCAACCAATAGACCTACATAAAATCCAAAAACATCATCATTTTCGTCGTTCTATTTTACGTTAGCTCATGTAGGTTTGGAATTTTTAATTTATATTTTAATATTTTTTTGTCGCAGTTGGAGCACAAAAAGTGCACGTTTTTAAGCGTGTTTCAACCATGCGTCATATTTAAGAATTATTATCTCAAAAACCCGTCATCAGATCGAATCCAAATTTTAACACGATATAACCGACAGTAGTGGCTACGCTGGCTAATATGCAGCGTTAGGCCATGGGGCCAAGCTCTCTGCTGACTCGGTAGACGCGTGGGTTCGAGCCCCACCGTCGGCCGTCCTTGAAATGGTTTTCCGTGGTTTCCCATTTTCAACACCAGGCAAATGCTGGGACGGTACCTTCTGACAGGCCACGGCCACTTCCTTCCACATCCTTGCCCAGTTTCATTCATCTTCATCCATTCCATCTCTCATCCTGACGCGCAGGTCGCCCACGGGCGTCGACTAGAAAGACCTGCACTCGGCCTCTCAGGAGGCCACACGAAAAAAAAAAAACGATATACATTGGAATGTTGTATAACTGGTTTATTAATTTCAAAATGTTGCGTGTCCAAGAAAAAAAGTTGTTATCAATTTTGTAAGGTAACTTTTTCTCGGCTCGGGGTGGTTGGAAAATGTAGTTCTTAGTTGCGATGTAATCTTTATACATCAAAAAGTTATGCTGTATGACTGTGAAATACGTAAATTAACTCACTTATTTTATATCGGTTTGTATTTGTAGGCGGAAATAACACATCGTTCACCACCTACCCACTCCCGGAAAAGCTGTACAGCGTTGCCGAAATAGAGCCCATCACGCATCATGGCGTGCCTCGCTCGGAAGTGATGCGCTCCATCACAGCAACGCTGTACAGCTTTCCCGGAGCGGGTAGGTGGTGAACGATGTGTTATTTCCGCCTACAAATACAAACCGTTATAAAATAAGTGAGTTAATTTACGTATTTCACAGTCATACAGCATAACTTTTTGATGTATAAGGATTACATCGCAACTAAGAACTACATTTTCCAACCACCCCGAGCCGAGAAAAAGTTACCTTACAAAAATGATAACAACTTTTTTTCTTGGACATGCAACATTTTGAAATTAATAAACCAGTTATACAACATTCCAATGTATATTGTGTTAAAATTTGGATTTGATCTGATGACGGGTTTTTGAGATAATAATTCTTAAATGTGACGCATGATTGAAACACGCTTAAAAACGTGCACTTTTTGTGTTCCGAATGCGACAAAAAATATTAAAATATAAATTAAAAATTCCAAACGTACATGAGCTAACGTAAAATAGAACGACGAAAATGATGATGTTATTGGATTTTATGTAGGTCTATTGGTTACTTCACAAACGACCTTCAAACTCGAGTACACATAATACTTTGGTCGACAGTAGGTATGTCTGTCTCTCTTGCTCGCTCCCTCACATACTGCATTCAGTCCTTCACTGTGTCGAATGTCGAGCGGTTGCGCACTGGTGTCCCTTATTTAGCTAGCTGTAGAGTTACTTGGCATTGTTTGATCGCGGCGATATGTAGCGTAACGTTTGATTATGGCTGTTAGTTTTTTGTTTCTTTTATAGCAGATTTCAAGAATTTAACAAAACTTTGATCTGCTTTTTATTTGTTCATCAAGCCATTTGCAATGTAGCACTCAACTTAAGGATATGTTTAACTGTGTGAAAAATCTGCCTGATTTCTATTCAAAATGTCTGCCTCGTTGAATAGGGGCTGTCACTGCAGAGGCCCGGGTTCGATTCCCGGCTCTGTCAAGAAATTTAATTCTGGTCCGAGGGCTGAAACAGGTTATATTCAGCCTAGTGAGGCAAAACTTAGAAGAGATGCGTTCGATTCCCACCTCAGCCAAGTCGAAAATGGTTTTCGATGGTTTCCCACTTCTACTCTAGGCGAATGCTGGGATGGTTCTTAACTTAAGGCCAAGGCTGCCTTTTTCCCAATCTTCATTTGAATTACAAATACACACTAATACAGCCATCACAATAACACAGGTTATCATACAAATTTCACACACACACACACACACACACACACACACATACATCCAAGCACACGGGACTGCATGATAGCGGTGTCGGAAAGCCCCTAAATGAATCGACAATATCTATTCAAATTTACCGCAGCAAGAATATCCAAAATTGCACAGGCAATGTGTTATCAATGTTTGGAATAACGTATGTCTGGGGAACGTTTTTCTCTTGATTGAAACGTACATAATCACGGCATCGCGCTCTAATAATAATAATAATAATAATAATATCGCATGACCTTGGGTGCCGGGTGCAAGCTTTGTTATTTGACACCCAGAAGGTAGCTTGCATGTCGAATTTCGTTGTTCCTTGACTATGAAAGTCAAGGAGGTTAGATGTTAGATATCTAACCTCCTTGAACACTATAGTGCTTTCTAATAGAGGAACTTTGTGTTGGCGGTAACTCCCGAGATTAATTTTGCCATTATGAACTCGGCCTACTGAATTCAAATGGGTTCTTTGACATGCCAACATCGTATGACATGCGTATCGTATTTTTGCCGCCTTTCAAAAATCACTTACCACGGTCAGGAGCGAACCTGCAATCTTGGGGTTAGTAGATCGACACGATATCCACTCACCCACCGTGGCAAGCTACGGCATCGCGCTCTGATGTGTGAGGATAACCTGCGAAACAGCCTCCGGTTGATTGTTTTTGAAACAATCCTACCGAACATTGAGCATATTATAAATATGAAAACAAATTTATACAAATTGAAAACCAGAAAAATAAAAATGTGACCGAAATTGCAATGTCTTAAATGACTGCCATGAAACCTTATCAATACTTCTGACTGCTTTAATGCTAAGCACGTAATCTTCAAGTACCGGTATGCGGAGAAACATGCGGAACACAATACACTGTACATGTGTCGGACAACCAAAGCATTGGACGAACAGTTAGCTTGTTTACAACACTTCCGGTGCGAAGGCGATCCCAACTTGACTCGGTCCGACGTGCCGGCAGTCAGCCCAGCCAAGAGAGGCAGAAGCGAGCCTGCCGGCATCCGGCGCAGTATAGCTGGCACGCCGAGCATGCAGAGACTTAGCTGATTCACCAGAGGTTTTGAATGAGTTTTTAAATATAAGGTGCGTTCAAAAAGTAACGAGCCGGAGGCATAAATACAGAAACCTGTAACTGTATGTTAGAAGTATTGGCCCTAGATGTTGAGGCACTTGTCCCACTGTGACACGAGGCGGTGAATGGTTGTCTCATAAAATTCCTTCATGATGGTGTGCACACTTCCGACGCTCAATCCGACCACGGCGGCTATGGCGTTCACTGTCACTCGGCGGTCCTGGGTAATGAGTGCATCAACCAGCTGGACGTTGTCATCGGTAATGCAAGGGGATGCCCCAGACCGGACATCATCGTCTAACGACACCCGTCCTTCCCTGAAGCGCTTGTGCCTCGCCTTGACCCTTGCAAGGGACATGCAGTGTTCGCCGTACACTTGTCCGTTCCCCCTACTCCTTCCGCTGTCAGAAACCGAACAACACCTCTTTGCTCTTCGTTTGACGCCTCCATGTCACTGTTTGCAATGCGACTGGCAGCGTTGGACGATTGATGCATGCTGCTGCTCGCTTTGTATCGTCACGTGACGTGCACGCATGCTCTCTAGCGATGGGCTGTGACCTCCCACGCTCTGGTCGGAACCCACACCTCATTACACATGCCACGATTAGCCGATGTGGTCACCGGTTTGCGCATTCCAGTCACCGGCTCGTTATTTTTTGAACGCACCTTATAGTATGGATTCAGTTTTGAGGAAAGAATACATCATGAAATTCCACAATTTGTAAAACAAAAATAATGGAATGCACCCGAAAGACATCACAAACCCCTATTGGCGTCAAGTTGGCTGGTGAAGTAGGAGACTACTGTTACATAACCAGTGATGGACGAAGCAAGGTGGATAAATAAAGTAGGTGTGCTCTGGCAAAGTAAACATTTCTTCAGAAAAGGAATCTGTTGACATCGAATATGGATTTAGGTATTAGGAAGTCATTTTTGAAAGCCTTTTCTGGAGCGTGGCACTCTATGAAAGTGAAACATTAGACTGTTGGCACCGCAGAAAAAGTGGGAATAGAAGATGTGGTGTTACAGGAGATCAATGAAGATCAGATGGGTATATAAAGTAATAAATGAAGAAGTATTAAGACGAATGGGAGAGGAGAGATGTTCCAGTCGACTGCTAATGAAGAGAAGAGATAGGTTGGTAGAACACATACTAAGACACCCGGGATTAGCAAATTTAGTTATGGCAGGAAGGGTCAAGGATAAGAACTGTAGGGGTAGACCAAGGTTAGAATATGTGAAACAGATTGCCTCGGATGTAGGATGTGATAGCTATATAGAGATGAAAAGATTAGCTCAGGACAGGGAGACATGGGGCGGTGCATCAAACCTGGCATAAGGCTGAAGACTCAACAACAACATCATCATCATCATCATCATCATCATCATCTTGAACAGTTTCCAGTCTGGGTCTGTTTGGAACATAAGCCTCTCCATCGTCTTCTGTCTTCTCACCATCTCTCCGTCACCACCTTGGTCCAGTCTTCTCCCTTCTTTCGCACACCATTCAGCGACTTATCTCTTGGCCTTCCTCTTGGTCCTTTTCCCTCTATTTTCATCTCGTGTATCTTCCTGGGTATCCTCCTCCCATCCATTCGCTTAACATGCCCATACCATGTAAGCCTTGATTCCTCTATCCTATCCAGTAATGCTCCCTCCTTGACTAATTCTCTGATCTTCTCATTTCTTAACCTGTCCACCTTTGTCACTCCAATACTGCTTCTCAAGAATTTCATCTCACTAGTCTGTATTCTGCTTCGCTCCCTTCCTTTCATAACCCAGGTCTCTGAGGCATACGTCAGGATTGGAACGTAGTACGTCCTTTTGCTGTTTTGAGGGACATCCTTACTCCATACCAGGCTCCTAACACTTCTCCTGAATAATTCTGCTTGCCTCTCCCGCTCAGTTATTTCTTTGTCGTTTCTTCCATTTTCTTGTATCATGCTTCCCAGATACTTGAAACTCTCTACTTTCCTCAATTCTTCCCCACCAATTGTTATCCCCGTTGTGACTCGCTCCTTCTTCCTGGTTGTGATCATCCACTCGCTGATGCTTTTGCTAAACGTCATCCCATACCCATGTACTATTTCTTCCCATACATCCAACTGCTCCTGTACTTCCTCCTCCTTGTTTCCTCAGATCATCAAATCATCTGCAAACACCATTACTTTCATCCTTCATTCACCAATCGCTTGCGCCTTTCTGGCCATTGTATCGTCCATCACTACAACGAAGAGTAGCGGTGAAAGTGCACTTCCTTGCCTCAAGCCATTCTTCTGTTCCAGCCAATCTGATCTCTCTCCTCCTACTTTCACACAGCTTATACTTCCATTGTACATTTCCCTTATCCTCCATATAGTCTGCTTCCTACTCCTCTCTTCTCCAAAGCCTTCCATACCTTACTTCTACGTACACTATCATATGCCTTTTCAATGTCCTGGAAGGCCATCAGTATATCTATTCCATATTCATAAAGATTTTCCTGCAACTGTCTTACAGCAAAAATTAGATCTACTGTGGATCTTCCTGCTCGGAAGCCATGTTGTTCGTCTCTCATCTTTCCTTCTATTTTTGCCCGAATTCTCTTTTCCAAAACTTTCTCAAATATCTTCGCACAATGGCTCATCAATGTAATCCCCCGATAATTCTTGTGCTCCTTTCTGCTACCTATCTTGAAGATTGGGACAATTATTCCCTTCTTCCAGTCCTCAGGGGTTCTCCTTTTTTCCATACAGTTTTCATTACTCGATATAGCCATTGCATCCCCATCTCCCCTGCCGCTCTCAGCATCTCTAAACATATCACGTCCAGACCTGGTGCCTTCCCTCCTTTCATCTTCATCACTGGGTCCTCCACTTCCCTCCATATTAAGTCCTCTTCAGTTCCTGGTGACTCCCCTCCTGTCATCTTCCTCACTGCATCCTCCTCTTCCCTCCATATTAAGTCCTCTTCTGTTCCTGGTGACTCCCCTCCTTTCATCTTCCTCACTGCGTCCTCCGCTTCCCTCCATGTTAAGTCCTCTTCTGTTCCTGGTGACTCCCCTCCTTTCATCTTCCTCACTGCATCCTCCTCTTCCCTCCATGTTAAGTCCTCTTCTGTTTCTAGGTCCTCTATTTCTTCATCAGGGTCACCATTCGGGTTCAGGAGTTCCTTAAAGTACTCCTTCCACATGATCTTGAGTTCGTCCTTATTCCTTACTTCTCGACCACTTTTGTTCACCATTCGAACATAGTCATATCATTCCTCCTCTTACTTTTAACCATCCCATATACGACCATTTTTGTACCTTCACTATCCTCCTCATCATCCTTGTCCACTCTTCCATCCACTTTCTTCTCTCCTCAGCCACTACTTTTTTCACTTCCTTCTTTCGTATTTGGTACTCCTTTCTTGTCTCTATTGTCCGATTTTGGAACCACCCCCTAAAGGCTCTATTCTTCTTCTGCACTATATATTTTGTTTCCTGATTCCACCATGGAGTTTCTTTCCATCTCTTCTTGTTGCTTGTCCTTCCACATACTGCTCCTACCGCCCTTATTAGTGTCCTCTTGAATCGCTACTGTCTTCAGTTTATCATTTGGAATGCCTTCCTTCACTATTTTTAGGTATCCTACCCTGTTTTCTTCACCTTTCAACTTCCTTACCCCTGTCCGTCTATCGTGAATTTCTGTCCTTTTCTTTTCCCTGGTCCCTCTCGGGTTCATTACCAGCAGTCGGTGGTCGCTATCCAAGGCCTCTGATTGAATTACCTTAATGTCTATGGTGTTTCTATTCATATCACTATATAATCTAGTCAGGTCATTGCTATACCAGGTAATCTTGTGGTTCTCTCTTTTCTTGAACAGGAGTTTCCCACCAACAAGCCATTCCTTTTACAAAAATCCAACAATCTTACACCTTCCTCATTTCGACTGCCCCAACCCTCTGGTCCAAGCACATTTTCATACCCTTGTCTTTCCTACCAAGATGTGCAATTAAATCTCCCATTATAATCACATTCTTTCCTCCCACCTGTTTCTGCATTTCCTCTTCAAACTCTTGTTTGTCTTCAGCAGTGCAGCCTACCTGTGGGGCATACACTATTTGTACCTCTACAGACTTTCCTTTCAGTGATATTGTTACCTTCATCTTCTTCTTTCCACCCATCTCTCACTACTACCCCCACTCCATTCCTCATTCCCACTCCAATATAGTCTACAGCCTTTTCTCAATTATCTCCGTCTTTCTCCCTTCCACCTTGTTGCTGCCAGCCCCAGCAGATCCAATTTCCTTCTTTTCATCATATCCCCCATCTCCTCTACCTTCCCAGTCAATGTTTGTACATTCAGCGTTCCGAATCGTAGTCCATGATTACAGCTAGGTCGTCGTCCATTGTATCCGTCCTGTCTGAGGCTCGTTTCCTTCTTGAAACCAAGTGTCTTATCCACTACTGGCTTCCTGGGCCTATCGTAGCTTCACCAGAACTCCGTTAGCCGTCACTTTTCAGGGTTCCTGTTGGACCTTCACAGCTACCGTAATGGTCCCGGGGTCCACGAAGTCCCCACTGTACTTCGCCCCTACAGGCAATCCCCTACTTCGTGGCGTTGCCCGTCTCCCATGGCGTGGACGGGAGACAACATAATAGGGTAAAATTATGCAGTATTACGAACTGTTCAGGGTCCTTACAAAAAGATTGTAATAAACGGGATAGAGTAATAAGCGGACACGTAACAACAGGTTTTACTGTAATGCATGTATAAATTATTTCGGGTAGTCTGCTGAAAATGAGGCACATTTGTGTTGACCGACTGAAAAGCAATTTTGTTATTGGCAATTATGGGTGGGAGGTAGTCTCTTTATATGCTGTAAGAATAGTTAAAAGCTGTTTCGACTCAAATGCGTTCAAGTGTTGTTGAGATCGACTTGTGAATAATTAGGTATTATTTTCTGAAGTTCTTCCTCTACTCCAAAGTGGGGCCCTTTGCAAATGATGTTTGTTTATTTATTTTCCGTGTCCATATCAAATTAGATTTTGCCAGTAAGTAGCAACAGTTATAGCATTAGCATTTGCAGCCAAAATATCGTCTTTTGAACATATGTCCTCCATCAAGGGGCAGATCAGCAGGTGTTCTGGGTCTTGTAACATGCTGCAGTCACAGAACTCATCATTGTTGACGAGCATGTTCCATTTCTTGAGATTGTTCTTGCAGCGTGAAACCCCCGTCCTCAGCCTGTTCAATGATTTCCAAATTCCATATGGCAAGTTGTGACCAGTTGCCATTTCTTCTGATAGAGGAATAGTTGGGTCTGTGATCTCTGTCTTCCATATCTTCACACGGGCAGCTTCTTGTGAGCCTTCGAGGGCTGTTACTCCCCTCAAAAATCTGTTTCTGGACTTAAGTCTCTGTCAGGCTGGTTGTTGGCCGAAAAGTGGATGCCTTGAATCGGTTTCTTGCCGTTTCTCCTCAGATGCTGCTGCTACCATTCTTGTGGAAAGCACAAACTTGCGTTTTGGCTGGATTTGGCTTCAAATTATTTCTGTGATAATATCGACCAAGTTCTTCCCAGGCACAGGACAAAGAATGTTCTACTTCTTCAAAGCTACGACCTTGCACGGCTACTGATATTGATCAAGTATTTGGGTTTATGTTTGCACTCATTAGGTGACCCAGAAATAATTCTCGGCTGGAGGCTTTTCATCTCCCTGCCTTTCTCAGTTTCATTGTGATGGTCATGTCGTCAATTAGCCAATTTTCCAACCCTGGCTTAACGTGAAATTGATATTGTAACAGTCAGTTGGTCAACATACAATACCAGTGTACCACATGTAATTTATTTCAGGTTATTTGTCACATATTCCACTAAAAGGAATTATTTTATGTTGACGGACAATGTCAATAGTTAACTCTGGCTTTACTGCTATTTGGGCTTCTATAAATATGTTTATTTGTTTAATTGTCAACATTTATGATATCAGAGTGCAATTCATCACTGCTGCTGGTTGCACAATGGGTTGTGTGCACGCCATGTGTACAGACTATCCGCCTGGCTCTAGTGCTATGCGGGCTGTACGCGACAGAGTTCTGCAGGGGATATCGTCTTGTTTATTTGATTAAAAGCACTTAATTAACAAATAAAAAAATCGTTAACTTTTCAAGAAATGCAAGATTTTCACTGACTATGAGACGATTTGGAAGATTTTGGTACAAACCACCACACCTTCTAACTCCCTCTAGTTTAGGAGCTTTAGTTTTGTGAAACATGCACTTTAGCGTATTAAATTTTACGAGAGATTGAAATATCTGTCCTAACGAATAAGTTATTGACATTTTTAAAAACTTAAGTTTCTCCTTTGTAATTGCCAAATCTCTTGTGCGTCTCTTCGCAAGTTGGATATGATACAAATGCCCACTAAAATAACGTAACTAACTAACTAAGGAATGTTGACTTATGCCACTTTTCCCCGGCACTACAGATTATATAGATAAGGCAACATTGAAAGATGGCTTGAAGGCTATCTTTAGCATGAAATATTTGTGAGACAAATACCATAATACGAAGTACGTCCAGAAAGTAAGTTCCGTTTGGTAATAACATTAAATTGTGTACAGATACAGAAAAATTATTTATTGCACAACATTCTACAACCCTTAAACTACTTTTCCACATAACTGCCGAAATGTTGCAGGCATTTGTCGTAGCGTGGCACGAGATTTTGTATACCTTCTTCATAGGCGTGTGCCGCCTGTGTGTTCAACTAGTTGTACGTTCCGCTGCAGCGCAGTTTCGCATATGCGCGGTAGACGCTCTGTATCAAGGAGAAGAAACGTGCGCCATTTGGAGAGCGCTGTCAGCCACGTACGCGTTGTTGTGCATGTTTACTCGTACAATGTCGGTGTTGATTGAAAATCCCGCTGCTTGTGAAATCAGATCTGTGATTCTTTTTCTGAATACTAGGAAAGTGAAACCAATTGAAATTTATCGGCAAATTTGCGAAGTGTATGGACAAAATGCGATGAGTGATTCAATGGTGAGAAGATGGGTCCGACAGTTCAATGAAGGACGTAGTGAAGTGCACGATGAAGAACGAAGTGCGCGTCCATCTTAGGTTACAGAAGAACTGGTTCACGCGATTGATGACAAGATCCGGGAAAACCGCAGGTTTACAATTAGTGCTCTCGCTATGGAATTTCCCCAAATCTCACGATCACTAAGTCATGAAATTTTTACCGATAAACTGAACTTTCGTAAACTTTGCCGACGTCGGGTACCAAAGATTCTTACGGAGCAACACAAAACAAAACGGATGGGTAGTGCACTTCAGTTTTTGACCCGTTACAATGAAGGCGGCGAAGAATTTCTGACACAGTCACAGGAGATGAAACTTGGGTTTCTTACGACACCCCTGAAAATAAGCGGCAATCAATGGAATGGAGGCACACTTCATCCCCAGCAAAGGTTAAGCCGAAACAAATCTTGACATCTCGGAAAATGATGTGCATAGTGTTCTGGGACTGGAAAGGCATCTTACTCATTGATTTCTTACCGCGTGGTCATACAATCAACGCAGATGTTTACTGCGAGATACCTAGGAAATTGCGCCGCGCAATACAGAATAAGCGCCGAAGGTTGCTGTCAAAAGGTGTTGTTTTTCTTCACGACAACGCACGATCACACACTGCAATGTGACGAAAAACCTCCTACAGGGATTTGGCTGGGAAGTGTTTGACCATCCTCCATACAGCCCTGACCTCGCTCCTAGCGACTTTCATCTGTTCACACATCTCAAGTCTTTTCTTGGCGGTCAACACTTCAACAATGACGACGAGCTGAAAGAAGATGTTTCCAACTGGTTGAAGACAGAGGCGGCAAACTTCTATGAAGAAGGTATCCAAAAACTTGTGCCACGCTATGACAAATGCCTGCAAAGGTTCGGAGTTATGTGGAAAAGTAGTTTAAGAGGTGTAGAATGTTGTGCAATAAATAATTTTTCTGTATCTGTACACAATTTTATTTTATTTCCAAACGGAACTTACTTTCTGGACGTGCCTCGTATGTTTAATTGACCTGTACGATATTGCATATTGTTCTGTGAGCAGGCTTGTTTGCATCGCTTACAGTCCCCTTTGTATATTTGTGGGAAACAACTATGGCACCCTATGCATACTTGTTTCATAACCATATGTGGTAAAATGGTGTAAATTTGTGCTTGATATGTTGTTAATGATATTTTTCTGTTCATAGGGCACAGCTTGTACAATGAGACTATGAAACTGGCTGTTCCTTGTGCAATGCTACAGCACTATGTGAACCCCTGCCTTCATTTCCTCGTATCCCCAGCTGTCATTGTCGTCATATTCGAGTCACTGGGTGACAGAACTGCTACGTTAACTACAGGTATGAGACTACTTATCTTTAGCATTTCGGGAATAATGAGTGATCCGTGATTGTCTTTAAATTGACTATCAGTAGTGGTTCATATAAAAGACAGAATGCAAAGTAATTTTAATGTGTTAAACTTTTTTTTTTTTCATGGGAGGATTTCATCCGTAAAAGTGCTAGGCTAACATTTCTTAGCTTTACTTTAGAATAGTTTCTCATTCACAACATTAAAAATTTCGAATGTCGTATGAATCCCAAGTCAGGTAGAGCTCTAGCTGCATGTGTGGTCACCACCGTGTTGATGTCTTGATCCTTTTCACCAGTGAGAAACCATCTCCTCCTCTCAAGAGCTAGGCATGTGCAAACAGTGAATCACTGTGCATCTCTGTGCGACTACTCCTTCACTCCTTCCTTATCCCGGTTCGGCAGTCAAGGCTGGTTCACAGTCGCCCGGGAACGGGAACCACATGGAAGTAGAAATGGGTCGGTTCACAATCAATCTCCGCGAACGAGAAGCTAAAAGTAGCCCGGGAAGGCCATTGGGAAACATGGTTAAGTTTCATATTTGACGTTCTCGGAGCTTCCCGGAGCCAATCAGAAACGTTGTACCTGCACATGCACAGTACGGAAGGAGCAGCCGAAGTACTCTATCGCGATGTCATCGTCTTCGATTTTACTATCATGAAATTATTTTAAAGCGCATACCCTTTATACACACAATAAACAAACTTAGTATAGACAAGTGATGGCGGATTGGGCACGCATGTGCAAGTTCACGTTCCCGGGCCGATTGTGAACCAGCCCTTAGTCTCGACAGACTGCTATGCAGGTGAGGTAACTTGGGCCAACAAGCTACATCTGCTGATAAACATGCTTTCAATACAACACAGAGTCAACAGTGGGCCAATGATGAATATTCTGGAGATTCTTTCCCACACTTAACTTAAATGTTATCGCTATCAATGACAATCTTGTTTAATTAAATATAATGAAAATGAAAATCCACAGCCGGCATCCAGTCAACTGACCGGGTCAGGGAATGGAATGAATGAAGCCCCCATCTAGCGGCGAGGATATGAGCTGTACCGGCTGCCGAAGCCTGTCGCACTCCTCTGAGGCAATGATGAAATAAATGACAAATGAAATGAAAGTGGAGAGTGTTGCTGGAATGAAATTCTTGACAGGGAAAACCGGAGTATCCGGAGAAAAATTTGTCTGCCTCCACTTTGTCCAGCACAGATTTCACATGGAGTGAACGGGATTTGAACCACGGACCCAGCGGTCAGAGGCCGGCGTGCTGCTAATGAAATATAATGTGACCATGTTAGCCCCGTTCCTTATTGACCAAGTATAATAATTTCTGAAGATTAAACACCTAAGTCAATATTAATGTGTACTTTTCCTTTTTTCAGTGCAAATAATAATATGAATAGAAAAGCAAGAATCACAGTACATGAAACGTTTTACCATAAAAGAAGGTTGTTCTCACAACTATTTCTAAAGAATTAATTGTCTAAAAGCTAAAAAACTCATACACTAAAATTTAAAAAAACCAGATCTGTTACAAAAAAGAGTGATAGTCAGTCGGAAAGATTAGACTTCATATCATTTTAAATGCTACAAATGCTGAAAAATGCTGGGCGAAAGGCTCATGATCATGCAGTGAACTGCGTGAACTCAAACCAAGGTCAGAGGCGGTAGCTGGCTGGATCACGTCATGCTCACCGGAGCGCGCAGGGAAAGGAGGAAGCTCAAGCGGTATTATGACGTCACACACCTCAGTGCATTCTCGGTACATTTCGTCCCGTCAGGGTAACGGCGAAGTCGACAAGATCATTTAAAATGATAAAATATGTTAATGCGAAAGAAAGAAATCTTGCTATAAAACCAGCTTGAAGAAGTGATCTAGAAAGTAGGTTAAGGTAGAAATGAGAAACAAATTCTAGAAAGTCATAAAGGAGATGGGGGAACATAAATCTTACAAAACTTACGTGGATGTTATGTCGACAAATATTATAGGTTAAGATTGAATTTGTCAGAATGGGTATATTCATGTACAAATGTGAAGAAGCCTGCGTGAAGAGAAAAAACAAACTCTATGTAATAAAATATATGCACTCTAATATTAAAATGTGAAAGTTGGAAAATACTCAGTGTGGAATGAAAGCCTATCGATGAGATATATATATATACCAATCTGTAGATAGGGCAATATAGTGTGTTTGGGGTAACAAAGATACAAAGAAAATGAGGCTTGTAGTCAGTTTATACGGCTTAGAGAAAATAGTATCATAGACAGATATGTTCCGTGTGTTGCTTGGAAACTAGTGGATTGGTATCCCTATAGAGAGCATGGAAAATAAGAAAACTTGTCAAAAGTCCCGCAATTATGGTGGCGTTTCAACGTTAATTCAAGAAAGAAGATGGAGATAGTTGCGTATGCTGAAATCTTAGAGCAGAAATACAATAGAGGGCGCATTGCCACATTGCACCTGTACTGTGACGTAAAACCAACATCTCGATCAGCTGACTGAAGGGTAATGGCTCAAGACCGACTACAATTGGCTAATGGCGAATGCTAAGCAACGTCAAGGAATACAAAAGGAGCTCCATATTGGATAATTCTATTATCACTATCCGCAGTTCCCTTCAGTCAGCTGATCGAGATGTTGGTTTCAACAATGTGGCGTCATCAGCCATCTATTGAATTTATGGTCTAAGGCTGAAATAATGAGAACTGCTGAAAGAGTAAGAAACTGGATGATAGGAATAAGCACATGTTACCTCATGTCTATTTGGCAATTTATGAGGTTGTAACTGGAAGAACAATATATGAGCTATGGTATGTAAAGAACGAAAGAACTTATATATCATGTGTTTATAGTGGTGTTATGGAAGGTACAAAAATAAAGGAGGTGTCCATCAAAAAGTAGAAAACGAAGGTATTTTTTTTATATTCAGCAAAAAATAATTTTTATTCACCGAACTAGTATTTAATCGTTGAAATTGATTATTCCAAGGTGTGTATAGGGCCAGAAATAGATTGTTTGGGGGTAACTATGAATTAAGAAACTGAAGTATGGCTTAGAGAGATATACAGATATGATCAATATGTTGCTAGGATACCAGTGCATTGAAATCCCCTATAGAGAGCAGGCTTCTTCACATTTGTACATGAATATACCCATTCTGACAAATTCAATCTTAACCTATAATATTTGTCGACATAACATGCACGTAAGTTTTATAAGATTTATATCCCCCCTCCTTTATGACTTTCTAGATTGTGTTTCTCATTTCTACCTCAACCTTCTTTCTAGATCTCTGTTCTTTCTTCAAGCTGGTTTTATAGCAAGATTTCTTTCTGTCGCATTTAACATATTTTTGTAACAGATCTGTTTTGTTTTATTTTTAATTTTAGTGTATGTGTTTTTTAGCTTTTAGACAATTAATTCTTTATAAATAGTTTTGAGAACAACCTTCTTTTATGGTAAAATGTTTAATGTACTCTAAGTCTTGCTTTTCTATTCATATTATTACTTGCGCTGAGGAAGGAAACCGGTACAATAATAAGTACACATTAATATTGACTTCCTTACAAACACATTCTAACACATAACACAGATTGTGTTAGAGTGAATGGCAGGAGAATGACGACTGGGCGTCAATGCTGTATAAACTTTCTATACGAACTAATCCCCAGGGGCTCACATCTAGTGGGACGTGGGTTGGCGACCGTAGGACCCCAGCTGAGTCCAGCATTGCTTCTACACTTGTGCCGGGCTCCTCTCCGTCTTCTTTCCTGTCGACCTCTCTTGGTCAACTCTTGTTCTCTTCCGACCCCGGCGGTATTAGGGTATCCGACGCCTGGGGGTCTCTTCCTTTTCCGCCGTAATTGGCCCTTCTCTCATTCTTCGAAGGATCAGCCTTCTTTTTCTTTTCATTATATTTCCTTTTGTCTTTAAGATTCCCGCACTGTTTTGTGAATTGGCTCCCCGTGTATCTAAATTAGATTTTGTAAGTCTTTTCCATCCAAATTACCTTTTGTGAGCATTTTCAATCTACATTGCTTTTTGTAAGTATTTTCGATCTAAACTCCATTCTGTAAGTATTTTCAGTCTAAATTGCATTTTGTAAGTATTTTGAATCGCGGGCCGACATATTGTGAGTATTTTGAATCTAAATCACATTTTGTAAGTATTTTCAATCTAAATTGCATTCTCTAACACCGTATTTACTCGCCTATAACACCCCCTTTTTTCCCCAAAATGTTCGCTTCAAAAATAGGGGGGGGGGTGTATAATAGGTGAAAATTTCCCGTGATATAAGTTAGGAAGGCGTGGTATAAAGCCACACAAAGGAGCACCTATCACCCTTAAATCAACACCACACAAAATAATTATCTTAACCTAGACTTTATTTACGATAAAAGAGATAATAGCCACTCTCTTGCATCATCACAGCTGACTGGCCACAGGACTAAGACAACGCTGCAGCCGCACAGCATTGCGTGCATCGAGTTCAAGGTTACGCAGTGTTGCAATATGTTACGCGTGAACTAGGCCTACCTGAAATACGGAAGATTTGTTTATAATACCGACCACATTTTCGTACTTTCCTTTTTTCACACTGCGAAAGATGTCTTGATTCTCAATAATTTGTCCTCTGGTTGCGCCAGTAACGAATCATACACGGCTGCGCTTCGTATTTACGACTAGCCTCTTTCACTCCCATTTTCTGCAGCAAATTCTAGCAGTTTCAACTTGAAGTATGCCATAAAACTTGTTCTCTTGCTCATTTTAAGTCCTGCTTGTGTACTGCAAGCTTGTTTATTATACACTACACACGGCCGTGCGGGACGCGAGACACGGAACTCGTATACTGGGGGGTAGGAGGAGTTAGTAACAGGGGCGGCTGGCTCTAACGGGCCAGTGGGCCAGGGCCTTCCTTACCATTAACCTACATTAGTAATTCATTTTTTATCCTTAACGCTCGAAATAATGGCCGAGTTGTGCGCTCCTCACTATGAAAATGTACCAGAATGTTTGAATAACGCGCTACATATCTTGTTCCGTAGTTCGCCTTGCGGCGGGCTACTCGGGGCCCAGGCCTTACTGGGCCCAAGACTCCATTCAACTACAAACAAGGATAGGTCTATTGCGCGTGCGCGCAGACGCTCTTCAAACGTCGGCTATGGGCCCAGAGATTGCGAGCCCACGGTTACAAGGAGGAATAACAATTGGAGCAGTTGTATGAGCACTGGAGAGAACGTTGGAATGCAGCGGGAATGCTGAACTGCTACAATCAACTCGAACTTACAACATCTATGGCCATACCCTGCCCCTTTCCCCTTTCCTCTCTTTCTTTCGATGCTGTTTGAAATGATTCACAAGACGACCACTAGATGGCAAACAGGACACGACCGTGGTGTCATTAGTTCCAAGGTTACGTAAAACGAAAACGAATGGAAGAATACTTTAACTGGTGCAGTGACCAAATCATTCATACCTACTGTCGACTGAAGTATTATGTGCACTCGAGTTTGAAGGTTGTTTGTAAAGTAACCAATAGACCTACATAAAATCCAATAACATAATCATTTTCGTCGTTCTATTTTACGTTAGTTCATGTAGGTTTGGAATTTTTAATTTATGTTTTAATTTTTTTTCGCAGTTGGAACACAAAAAGTGCACGTTTTTAAGCGTGTTTCAACCATGCGTCACATTTAAGAATTATTGTCTCAAAAGCCCGTCATCAGATCGAATCCAAATTTTAACACAATATACATTGGAGTGTTGTATAACTGGTTTATTAATTTCAAAATTTTGTGTGTCCAAGGAACAAAGTTGTTATCATTTATGTAAGGTAACTTTTTCTCGGCTCGGGGTGGTTGGAAAATGTAGTTCTTGGTCGCGTCGGAATCCTTATACATCGAAAAGTTATGCTGTATGACTGTGAAATACGTAAATTAATTCACTTATTTTATATCAGTTTGTATTTGTAAGGGGAAATAAGACATGGTTCACCAGCTAGCCGCTCCGGTAAAAGCTGTACAGCGTTGCCGAAATGGAGCCCATCACGCATCTTGGCGCGCCTCGCTCAGAAGTGATGGGCTCCATCTCAGCAACGCTGTACAGCTTTTCCCGGAGCGGCTAGCTGGTGAACCATGTGTTATTTCCCCCTACAAATACAAACCGATATAAAATAAGTGAATTAATTTACGTATTTCACAGTCATACAGCATAACATTTTGATGTATAAGGATTCCAACGCGATCAAAAACTACATTTTCCAACCACCCCGAGCCGAGAAAAAGCTAACTTACAAATATGATAAGAGTAGTGGTTTTGTGGGGGTTCTATATCCTCCACCCCCACATTCCTCCACACAAGATGGCGGCGGTGCGATATCTCTCGAACCCATGGTTGGATTTTAAAAAATGAGGTGTTGTTGAACTCGGGCTAACACCCCCTTTCCAATGGACAACATATTTCCACCCCAAAAATAAAACCTACCCTACTAGGGGTGAAAATTGTAATTATTTGGAGAATCTCTCTTTTCAATTGCAACATGTGAGAGTTTGAATGCCGATATGGATTTAAATGTTGTTCCACATAAAGTGCATGTGTAAGGTCGATAGCCACTATGAATTAACATGCTTGTTTTTTTGTTTTCTTTGTTTTTACGCATGCCCACTCATAGCTTTTGTAAGAGGGCGGGCTTTTTAAAAGATGGCAGCTGTAGTGTAACCTAACCTAACCCAACCCACGAGTGGTGATCAAAAAGTATTTTAAGTGACGCTTGTCGATCGGCAAACCAATAATCAAAGAGGGATATGTCAGGCCTTGAGGTGATAGCCCCTTTTGATTGATCCCTGTTTATTGATCTCTGTTGATTTGTCCCTTTGGACTGGTCTCTGTTGACTAGCCCCTTTTGGACGGGCCCTTTTTGACAGGGGGCCATTTTTGATGGATCCTTTTTGACAGGTCCTTTTTGACGGGTCCCTGTTGACGAGTCATTGCTGACGGGTCCTTGTTGATGAGTCCCTGTGGACGGGTCATTGTTGACGGGTCCCTGTTGACAGGTCATTGTTGACAGGGTATTGATGACAGGTCATTGTTGACGGGTCATTGTTGATGGGTCCTTGTTGACAAGTCCCTGTTGATGGGTCCCTGGGTTATATACAAAAAAAAATCTTAGACCTTTTGAGCGACTATGTTTGCTAAACAAGACATTATACCAGAGACGATTAGGATTCTTATGTAGCTCAGACAAGGAAAGCATTTCTACAGAATCTGTTGACATTGAATATAGATTTAGGTATTAGAAAGTCATTTTCAAGGCCTTTGTCTGGAGCGTGGCACTCTTTGAAAGTAAAACTTAGACAATTGGTGTAGCAGAAAAGTGGAGAATCGAAGTGTTTGAAATGTGGTGTTACAGGAGAATGATGAAGATTAGATGGGTAAATAGGGTTACTAACAAAGAGGTATTAAGACGAGTGGGGGAGAAGAGATGTATCTGGCGACTGTTAATGAAGTAAAGAGATAGGTTGGTAGGACACGTACTAAGACACCCAAGAATAGCAAACTTAGTTATGGAAGAAAGGTTCGAGGACGAGAACTGTAGGGGTAGACCAAGTTTAGAATATGTTAAACAGATAGCCTTGAATGTAGGGTGTGGTAGCTATATAGAGATGAAACGATTAGCTCGGGACAGATAGACGCTGAGATCTGCATCAAACCAGTCAAAGGACTAAAGACTCAAACAACAACATGTACGTTCACCAAAATAATGTTGTGTAACGGTAAATGTTAGTCAACGAACAGTAATGCATTACTAAAACCCATGACACGATACCTAAGAGCTTTTCTAAAATGATTTTTAAAATGCCTTTAACCCTATATTGAACACCCAGTTCACAAGACTCATAACTGCAATGTTATGGAAAAACAAAACAAAATCTATATTTCAAAACAAGCAAGTGGTTTAGTCAATGTATACTGGAAAATGTTTTGTAAACACTCAAGTCCTCAAGACTAATTAAATTAGTAACTGTCAGGTTGACCGAGTGGTTAAGGTGTTTGATTTATGATCAAATTTTCTGTATAAGGAAGCAAGGGTTCGAATCCCTTACCTGACATAACTATTGCCTTAACATGGCTTGGCCACACTGCATTATTATGATACTCGGTACACAAACCATAGATATAGTGTATTGTTTAAGGCCACTCTCTTTCTGAACATAGTCAGAGACTGTTGATGGTTAACAATTGTATTAATAGTGGGACATGGGGATAGTAATTAAGAAAAACAGACAATACCCATAGAATATTTTTATTAAATTCATTTTATAATAGTTGCACACTGAATTCAACTCTATCTCTTTACCATTGTTCGATATAGATTTTTAAACACAACGCTTGTTGTAGATCCTTTTACAACTTTCTCCAGGTACTCTTGCTCTTAAAAACTGGGGAAGCCGCAATGGTTTTATAAACATAAAACCCTCATCCTCTTCTTTTTCATAATTATCATCATCATCATCATTATGAATATTATCATCAAAATTATTATAGTCATTGTCACCATCATTATCATCATCATCATCATTCTCAACATCACTAGAACTATCCAATTCCTCTTGTTTGTTTTCCACAGGGACCTCTTGTAGAGTCTGCGTTGCTTTTGATAGTGTTAAGGGTTTTTTGAACGATGATATTAGTCCTAACATGTCTTTTTGAGGTGGTGATGAATGCTTTTTAACAAACAATGCACTATCTTGAGCAGCAATATATTTTTCTTGGACTTGCTTTTTTTACCTGGGTTAGAGTATTTTGCGTATTTAAATGTGTATTAATTTGAGATTCACAATGATGTTCTTTTGAAGTAAGTACGTTGGAGGCTTTTGTTTTAATCATTCCTCGACACTTTTTGGATCGTTGTTTTGAACATCGCCAAATAGCAGTTCCATCATTATTGGTTGTTTTTACAATATAGAAGACACATGGCTTGCCATGACTGGTTGATGAGACTTCCATATCAACTAATACATATGAATTAAATTTTAGTAAAGTCACATGAACAATCTTTAGATTACAAGTGATTTACACACACACACACATACACACTTTCCTAAATGTCAAGATTTATGGATGTTGTTTTCCGCCAACAGCTGCTTACTGCGTATGACAAGGCTGGAGACTGGTAGGTGAGACGGTCTTTCACGATGTGAACACTGTAACAGGCAGTAGTCAACTGACAATATTCTTATACCCTAGTCAAGGTTAACAGGTACTTACTGCGTATGACAAGACCGTACACTCGTAGGTTAGACCGTATTTTTTGTTTGTTGCTAAGGATCCCATACATACCCTAGACATGTTAGTTTTGAACACTTAGTGGTTAATTGTATATATTGAATTTAAATACACAGCTTATTCAAGCACGTTTTGCGGATGGGAGGGGTGAGAGGCTGGCAAAAGGAAAATGTTTTAGTTTAATGAAACGTCATGTCCTAGTAGGCGTGATTTATAGTAGACGCAATTGATAGTAGACGTAATTGATAGTAGGTGTAATCGATACTAGACGTGATTAATAGTAGACGCAATTGATACTAGGCGTGATTGATAATAGGCGTGATTTGTAGTAAGCGCAATTCATAGTAGGTTCATTTGATAGTAGATGCAATTGATAGTAGGCGTGATTGATAGTAGGCGCGATTGATAGTAGACGTAATTTGACATGGGCGCGACTTAGATCATTTTGATATCATAAGGGGGTATTTTAAGACTTAACCTCAGCTCACTTAACATAACCAAACTTTACCTAACCTAACTCTGTCACGTGACATGTTCTACAAGTTTAGACTTGCTTTAAGACTGATTATGTCGTCATAGATTGATGGGAGGAGTGAGAGGCTGGCAAAAAAGGAAATGTTTTAGTTTAATGAAACGTCATGTCCTAGTAGGCGTGATTTATAGTAGGCGGAATAGATAGTAGGCGCGATTAATAGTAGACCCAATTGATAGTAGGCGTGATTGATAGTAGGCGTGATTTGACATGAGCGCGATTTATAGTAGACGCAAATGATAGTAGGCGCGATTGATAGTGGGCGTGATTGATATTAGACGCGATTGATAGTAGGCGCAATTTGACATGGGCGCGACTCAGATCATTTTTGATATCATAAAGTTACAGTGTCAATATTTATACAAATTACAAGGTAGAGAGGGGGTATTTTATGACATAACCTCAGCTCACTTAACATAACCTAACTTTACCTCACCTAACTTTGTCACGTGACATGTTCTACAAGTTTAGACTTCCTTTAAGACTAATTATGACGTCATAGATTGATGGGAGGGGTGAGAGGCTGACAAAAAAGGAAATGTTTTAGTTTAATGAAACGTCATGTCCTAGTAGGCGCGATTTATAGTAGACGCAATTGATAGTAGGCGAGATTAATAGTAGACGCAATTGATAGTAGGCGTGATTTGACATGAGCGCGATTTATAGTAGACGCGAAAGATAGTAGGCGCGATTGATAGTAGGCGTAATTAGACATGGGCGCGATTTATAGTAGACGCAATTGATAGTAGGCGCGATTGATAGTAAGTGTAATTGATAGTAGGCGCGATTTGACATGAGCGCGATTTATAGTAGACGCAAATGATATAGATGTGATTGATAGTAGGCGCGATTAATAGTAGACGTGATTGATATGGGCGCGACTTAGATCATTTTTGATATTACAAAGTTACAGTGTCAATGTTTATACAAAGTACAAGGCAGAGAGGGGGTATTTTAAGACTTAACCTCAGCTCACTTAACATAACCTAACTTGACCTAACCTAACTTTGTCACGTGACATGTTCTACAAGTTTAGACTTGCTTTAAGGCTGACTATGGCTATGACGTCATAGATTGATGAGAGGGGTGGAAGGCTGACAAAAAAGGAAATGTTTTGATTTAATGAAAAGTCATGTCCTAGTAGGCGCGATTGGTAGTAGACGTAATTGATAGTAGACGCGATTAATGGTAGGCGCAATTGATAGTAGGTGTGATCAGGTACTTACTGCATATCAAAAGGCTGTACACTCGTGTGTTAGACACTCTATCTTGTTAAGGACCCCTATATTCCCTATACAAGGCTATACATGTTGGTTCTAAACACTTAGTGGTTATTTGTATAATAAATTTATATACACAGGTTATACAAGCACGTTTTTTCACACAGTAAAACTTTGTCAAATAGCCACATGCGACACGCAAAGTATGTTTCCGCTATCTAGCGGTGACTATGGAAACTACCTGAACATATCCTAATCTAATCCTAGCTAACCTCACCTGACGTGACCATACCGGTTTGTAAGCAACAACAACAACACACTAAGATTCCATGAATTCCAGAGTACTTTTAGATTAATTATCGACTCTCAACTCTTATAACTATGTCTATCCCACTGTCAAACACACGATATATTTTTTTAAATTTTTTGCTTGATGTCAATACTAAAGTGATAATGGGTTTTCCGATGCTATCACTATAAATTCATTACCCCCCCCCCCACTCTTATCTCGGTCTCGTCAACAACCATGCCTATTTTTATTATGTCAGATGAGTTAATGTTCGAGTGCAAAGTGGGTGTAAAAGTGAGTGCAAAGTGAGTGCAAAAGTGAGTGCAAAGTAAGTATAAAAGTAGTTGTAAAAGTGAGTGCAAAGTGAGTGCAAAAGTGAGTGCAAAAGTGGGGTGTAAAAGTGGTACCCTATTTGTAATGGCTTATTTGACAAGTTATTTTGCGGTACCCTATTCGTAATGGCTTATTTCACAAGGACATAAAAGCCATTGGTTTGAGTCTATATATGACTTTTTAGGATGATTAGTTTTCAAATTATAGCCTACTTTCCAAATATTTTTTGGAAAAATTTAAAGGATATATATATTTTTTTGACTGAGAATGGGATAGACGTAGGTGTTGGAGTTAGCATATGATATTTAGTTTAAATATATAGCCTACTTTCTCAATTTACCTTTTTTGAAAAATTTTAAATGTATAATGTTTTTGACTAGGCGTGGAATGGAGTTGAGAGACCATCATTAACCTTAGAGTAGTTTGGATTATTGGAATTTTAGTGTGTTGTTGTTGCTTACAAACATGACGGTAAGCATTATGCTATCATAAAAAGGGCTGAGATACTTTCCATGAACAAGAGAAATATCCTCTAAATACATTGACAAAAACAACTTGTGAAATAAGCCATTACGAATAGGGTACCACAAAATAACTTGTCAAATAAGCCATTACAAATAGGGTACCACTTTTACACCCCACTTTTGCACTCACTTTTGCACTCACTTTGCACTCACTTTTACAACTACTTTTATACTTACTTTGCACTCACTTTTTCACTCACTTTGCACTCACTTTTACACCCACATTGCACTCGAACATAACATCATCTGACATAATAAAAATAGGCATGGTTGTTGTCGACACCGAGATAAGAGTGGGGGGTAATGAATTTATAGTGATAGCATCGGAAAACCCATTATCACTTTAGTATTGGCATCAAGCAAAAATTTAAAGAGATATATCGTGTTTTTGACAGAGTGGGATAGACATAGTTATAAGAGTTGAGAGTCGATAATTAATCTAAAAGTACTCTGGAATTCATGGAATCTTAGTGTGTTGTTGTTGTTGCTTACAAACCGGTATGGTCACGTCAGGTGAGGTTAGCTAGGATTAGATTAGGATATGTTCAGGTAGTTACAATAGTCACCGCTAGATAGCGGAAACATACTTTGCGTGTCGCATGTGGCTATTTGACAATGTTTTACTGTGTGAAAAAACGTGCTTGTATAACCTGTGTATATAAATTTAATACACAAATAACCACTAAGTGTTTAGAAATAACATGTATAGCCTTGTATAGGGAATATAGGGGTCCTTAACAAGATAGAGTGTCTAACAGACGAGTGTACAGCCTTTTGATATGCAGTAAGTTCCTGATCACACCTACTATCAATTGCGCCTACCATTAATCGTGTCTACTATCAATTACGTCTACTTCCAATCGCGCCTACTAGGACATGACATTTCATTAAACCAAAACATTTCCTTTTTTTGTCAGCCTCCCACCCCTCTCATCAATCTATGACGTCATAGTCATAGTCAGCCTTAAAGCAAGTCTAAACTTGTAGAACATGTCACGTGACAAAGTTAGGTTAGGTAACGTTAGGTTATGTTAAGTGAGCTGAGGTTAAGTCTTAAAATACCCCCTCTCTGCCTTGTACTTTGTATAAACATTGACACTGTAACTTTGTAATATCAAAAATGATCTAAGTCGCGCCCATATCAATCACGTCTACTATCAATCGCGCCTACTATCAATCACGTCTACTATCATTTGCGTCTACTATAAATCGCGCTCATGTCAAATCGCGCCTACTATCAATTACACTTACGATCAATCGCGCCTACTATCAATTGCGTCTACTATAAATCGTGCCCATGTCTAATTACGCCTACTATCAATCGCGCCGACTATCTTTCGCGTCTACTATAAATCGCGCTCATGTCAAATCACGCCTACAATCAATCACGCCTACTATCAATTGCGTCTACTATTAATCGCGCCTACTATCAATTGCGTCTACTATAAATCGCGCCTACTAGGACATGACGTTTCATTAAACTAAAACATTTCCTTTTTTGTCAGCCTCTCACCCCTCCCATCAATCTATGACGTCATAATCAGTCTTAAAGCAAGTCTAAACTTGTAGAACATGTCACGTGACAAAGTTAGGTGAGGTAAAGTTAGGTTATGTTAAGTGAGCTGAGGTTGTGTCTTAAAATACCCCCTCTCTACCTTGTAATTTGTATAAATATTGACACTGTAATTTTATGATATCAAAAATGATCTGAGTCGCGCCCATGTCAAATTGCGCCTACTATCAATCGCGTCTACTATCAATCACGCCTATTATCAATTGCGCCTACTATCATTTGCGTCTACTATAAATCGCGCTCATGTAAAATCACGCCTACTATCAATCACGCCTACTATCAATTGCGTCTACTATTAATCGCGCCTACTATCAATTGCGTCTATTATAAATCACGCCTACTAGGACATGACGTTTCATTAAACTAAAACATTTCCTTTTTTGCCAGCCTCTCACTCCTCCCATCAATCTATGACGACATAATCAGTCTTAAAGCAGGTCTAAACTTGTAGAACATGTCACGTGACAAAGTTAGGTTAGGTAAAGTTTGGTTATGTTAAGTGAGCTGAGGTTAAGTCTTAAAATACCCCCTCTCTACCTTGTACTTTGTATAAACATTGAGACTGTAACTTTATAATATCAAAAATGATCTAAGTCGCGTCCATGTCAAATTACGTCTACTATCAATCGCGCCTAGTATCAATCACGCCTACTATCAATTGCATCTACTATCAACCGTGCCTACTATGAATTGCGCTTACTACAAATCACGCCTACTATCAATCGCGCCTAGTATCAATTGCGTCTACTATTAATCACGTCTAGTATCAATTACACCTACTATCAATTACGTCTACTATCAATTGCGTCTACTATAAATCACGCCTACTAGGACATGACGTTTCATTAAACTAAAACATTTCCTTTTTGCCAGCCTCTCACCCCTCCCATCAATCTATGACGACATAATCAGTCTTAAAGCAAGTCTAAACTTGTAGAACATGTCACGTGACAAAGTTAGGTTAGGTAAAGTTTGGCTATGTTAAGTGAGCTGAGGTTAAGTCTTAAAATACCCCCTCCCTACCTTGTACATTGTATAAACATTGACACTGTAACTTTATGATATCAAAATTACCTAAGTCGCGCCCATGACAAATTACGTCTACTATCAATCGCGCCTACTATTAATCACGCCTACTATCAGTTGCATCTACTATCAATTGAGCCTACTATGAATTGCGCTTACTACAAATCACGCCTACTATCAATCACGCCTAGTATCAATTGCGTCTACTATTAATCACGTCTAGTATCGATTACCCCTACTATCAATTATGTCTACTATCAATTGCGTCTACTATAAATCACGCCTACTAGGACATGACGTTTCATTAAACTAAAACATTTCCTTTTTTGCCAGCCTCTCACCCCTCCCATCTGCAAAACGTGCTTGTATAAGCTGTGTATTTAAATTCAATATATACAATTAACCACTAAGTGTTCAGAACTAACATGTCTTGGGTATATATGGGATCCTTAGCAACAAACAAAAAAATACGGTCTAACCTACGAGTGTACGGTCTTGTCATACGCAGTAAGTACCTGTTAACCTTGACTAGGGTATAATAATATTGTCAGTTGACTACTGCCTGTTACAGTGTTCACATCGTGAAAGACCGTCTCACCTACCAGTCTCCAGCCTTGTCATACGCAGTAAGCAACTGTTGGCGGAAAACAACATCCATAAATCTTGACATTTAGGAAAGTGTGTATGTGTGTGTGTGTGTGTAAATCACTTGTAATCTAAAGATTGTTCATGTGACTTTACTAAAATTTAATTCATATGTATTAGTTGATATGGAAGTCTCATCAACCAGTCATGGCAAGCCATGTGTCTTCTATATTGTAAAAACAACCAATAATGATGGAACTGTTATTTGGCGATGTTCAAAACAACGATCCAAAAAGTGTCGAGGAATGATTAAAACAAAAGCCTCCAACGTACTTACTTCAAAAGAACATCATTGTGAATCTCAAATTAATACACATTTAAATACGCAAAATACTCTAACCCAGGTAAAAAAGCAAGTCCAAGAAGAATATATTGCTGCTCAAGGTAGTGCATTGTTTGTTAAAAAGCATTCATCACCACCTCAAAAAGACATGTTAGGACTAATATCATCGTTCAAAAAACCCTTAACACTATCAAAAGCAACGCAGACTCTACAAGAGGTCCCTGTGGAAAACAAACAAGAGGAATTGGATAGTTCTAGTGATGTTGAGAATGATGATGATGATGATAATGATGGTGACAATGACTATAATAATTTTGATGATAATATTCATAATGATGATGATGATGATAATTATGAAAAAGAAGAGGATGAGGGTTTTATGTTTATAAAACCATTGCGGCTTCCCCAGTTTTTAAGAGCAAGAGTACCTGGAGAAAGTTGTAAAAGGATCTACAACAAGCGTTGTGTTTAAAAATCTATATCGAACAATGGTAAAGAGATAGAGTTGAATTCAGTGTGCAACTATTATAAAATGAATTTAATAAAAATATTCTTTGGGTATTGTCTGTTTTTCTTAATTACTATCCCCATGTCCCACTATTAATACAATTGTTAACCATCAACAGTCTCTGACTATGTTCAGAAAGAAAGTGGCCTTAAACAATACACTATATCTATGGTTTGTGTACCGAGTATCATAATAATGCAGTGTGGCCAAGCCATGTTAAGGCAATAGTTATGTCAGGTAAGGGATTCGAACCCTTGCTTCCTTATACAGAAAATTTGATCATAAGTCAAACACCTTAACCACTCGGTCAACCTGACAGTTACTAATTTAATTAGTCTTGAGGACTTGAGTGTTTACAAAACATTTTCCAGTATACATTGACTAAACCACTTGCTTGTTTTGAAATATAGATTTTGTTTTGTTTTTCCATAACATTGCAGTTATGAGTCTTGTGAACTGGGTGTTCAATATAGGGTTAAAGGCATTTTAAAAATCATTTTAGAAAAGCTCTTAGGTATCGTGTCATGGGTTTTAGTAATGCATTACTGTTCGTTGACTAACATTTACCGTTACACAACATTATTTTGGTGAACGTACATGTTGTTGTTTGAGTCTTTAGTCCTTTGACTGGTTTGATGCAGATCTCAGCGTCTATCTGTCCCGAGCTAATCGTTTCATCTCTATATAGCTACCACACCCTACATTCAAGGCTATCTGTTTAACATATTCTAAACTTGGTCTACCCCTACAGTTCTCGTCCTCGAACCTTTCTTCCATAACTAAGTTTGCTATTCTTGGGTGTCTTAGTACGTGTCCTACCAACCTATCTCTTTACTTCATTAACAGTCGCCAGATACATCTCTTCTCCCCCACTCGTCTTAATACCTCTTTGTTAGTAACCCTATTTACCCATCTAATCTTCATCATTCTCCTGTAACACCACATTTCAAACACTTCGATTCTCCACTTTTCTGCTACACCAATTGTCTAAGTTTTACTTTCATAGAGTGCCACGCTCCAGACAAAGGCCTTCAAAATGACTTTCTAATACCTAAATCTATATTCAATGTCAACAGATTCTGTAGAAATGCTTTCCTTGTCTGAGCTACTTAAGAATCCTAATCGTCTCTGGTATAATGTCTTGTTTAGCAAACATAGTCGCTCAAAAGGTCTAAGAATCTTTTGTATATAACCCAAAATTGCAAACAGTTTTTCTAAAACCCTACTCATTGGTCAATAACAAGCAGAGTCGCCAAAGTGTTTCGTTGGTAGTTAACTCATGTCTGGTTAATCAATTCCTTTCATATCGTTATCCAATTGTAGTAGTAAGGACTGGTGAACAACGTCAGTACAACACACTGCTTTACACACAAATGTTGTTAGGCCCTTTGACATAATTTGGATAAATTTCATGGGCCGGTCCATAGGGACCTGTCCAAAGGGGCCGGTCTAAAGGGACCCGTCCACAGGGACCCATCAACAGGGACTTGTCAACAAGGACCCATCAACAATGACCCGTCAACAATGACCTGTCATCAATGACCTGTCAACAATGACCTGTCAACAGGGACCCGTCAACAATGACCCGTCCACAGGGACTCATCAACAAGGACCCGTCAGCAATGACTCGTCAACAGGGACCCGTCAAAAAGGACCTGTCAAATAGGATCCATCAAAAATGACCCCGTGTCAAAAAGGGCCCGTCCAAAAGGAGCTAGTCAACAGAGACCAGTCCAAAGGGACAAATCAACAGAGATCAATTAACAGGGATCAATCAAAAGGGGCTATTACCTCAAGGCCTGACATATCCCTCTTTGATTATTGGTTTGCCGATCGACAAGCGTCACTTAAAATACTTTTTGATCACCACTCGTGGGCTGGGTTAGGTTAGGTTACACTACAGCTGCCATCTTTTAAAAAGCCCGCCCTCTTACAAAAGCTATGAGAGGGCATGCGTAAATACAAAAAAGCATGTTAATTCACAGTGGCTATCGACCGTACACATGCACTTTATGTGGAACAACGTTTAAATCCATATCGGCATTCAAACTCTCACAGGTTGCAATTGGATAGAGAGATTCTCTACAAAATTACAAATTTCACCCCTAGTAGGGTAGGTTTTATTTATGGGGTGGAAATATGTTGTCCATTGGAAAGGGGGTGTTAGCCCGAGTTCAACAACACCTCATTTTTTAAAATCCAACATCGCACCGCCGCCATCTTGTGTGGAGGAATGTGGTGGTGGAGGATATAGAACCCCCACAAAACCACTACTGATAAGAACTTTGTTTCTTGGACACAGAAAATTTTGAAATTAATAAACCAGTTATACAACATTCCAATGTATATTGTGTTAAAATTTGGATTCCATCTGATGAAAGGTTTTTGAGATAATAAATCTTAAATGTGACGCATGGTTGAAACACGCTTAAAAACGTGCACTTTTTGTGTTCCAACTGCGATAAAAAATAATGAAATATAAATTAAACATTCCAAACCTACATGAACTAACCTAAAATAGAACGACGAAAATGATGATGTTATTGGATTTTATGTAGGTGTATTGGTTACTTCACAAGCGACCTTCAAACACGAGTGCACTTACTACTTTGGTCGACAGTAGTGTCAATGATAGGTTAAAAATAAACTTCCCATTAACTAGCAATGTAACTACTTTTTAACAGGACATGGTAAGATAAATTCGTATTATTTTCCTTTCAAATTAAAAGACAGTCCATTGTGTGCGTGTGGCAATAAAGAACAAACAGTTAATCATTTATTATTTACATGCGTGAAACTGGGAAAAGAAAGACAGTTGTTTAAGGACAATAGGCCTATGGTAAATGAACATGGGAAATGGACGTTCGAAAAAATTAAGCTAATGAAGCATTATATAATTAATTTTATATTTTAATTTAATAGATTTAGAAAGAATGTCAAGTAGTTGAACAGATTCTTAATATTGGTGTAGCTCATAAAAACAATAAGTTAATAGATTTAGACAGTTCCTAGAACAATATATCACCAAACAAATAGCCATAGAACAATAATGAATAATACATAAGTAAATGTATGTTATTAAAATAGTAAACATTTTGTAAACATAGCATGTAGTATTACTTTCATTATAATGGAACATGCTGTTAAAAATAAATAAATAAATAAATAAATACGGTTATGTAAAGAGGTCTCTTTTGGAGTTCTGTGACAAGTGTTACCAATTTTTTTTTCATCTAGGTGTAGAGTTTTTGACAAATGTCTTAGTGATAGGCTATTATACATTTGGAATTAAATAGCGATGTAGAGGGTCATTTAAATTATATTAAATGTAGAACATAACATTTTCCCTAATGAGACACAATTTAATGGATGTTGGCAAACACCTAGCGTGCTAGCTAGTAATTTATACTGTGCATGATAATTTATTTTGTGTGGCCTCCCAAGCTCTAAGACCACCAGCCGCCGCTGGTGAGTAACCATTGTCGAGGTCAACGATGCACAGGTGGTGCAGGCAAAAGCGTGGGTATTACTGTTAACTGGAATCTTGTAGGCCTATTAGCTACATTTTTCTGATTATTTCTCCTTCGCAATTCCTTTTTTACAGTTATTTTCTATCCCAATAATAGTAGAAAATTAAGAGGGGGGGGGGGGGGAGTTACAGGTGAGGGGGTTTTACAGGCAAGTAAATACGATAATTTCAATTACATTTTGTGAGTATTTCGAATCTACATTGCTTTTTGTAAGTATTTTGAACCTAAACTACATTTTGTGCGTATTCTTCAATCTAAATGGCTTTTATGAGTATTTTCCGTCTAAATTACCTTTTGTAAGTATTTCCACTCTATATTTTGTGAGTCTTTTCAATCTAGGTTCCTTTGTTGTAAGTATTTTGGGTATACCTTGGTTTTTGTTATGGTTTCCATTTCACTGTCAGTTTTGCTATCTCCCAGACCTCGATGTTAGGCTCCTTAAAACAACAATTATCATCAGCTTACTAGGTTAAATACAGGCGCAATATAACAAGGAAGACAAAAGAATCAATAAGAGTAATATAGTTACTAAAACCACCACCAAGGGCGTCGTGCTTCTTGGCGCTCAATTCAAAGCAAATTGGTTACATATTTCTAACACACCCACTTAAACCAATAGCTGATCTACATTAATAGACATTTGTCAATCAGACTTCATTCATACTTAAATATATTACAATTTCTGAAAACATTTTGGAAAACCAAGGTTCTTTGGCAATGTGTACATGAAATACTAATTAACAATTCAATCCCATTCCTTTGGTACAATACACATGTTTTGCTTTAGACAAAGATTTGGTGAGAATATCTGCAATCATTTCTTGTGTGGGAAAATTATGCAATGAAATGATTTTATCTTGAACCTTCTCCCTAATGAAATGATGTTTAGTGTTGATGTTTTGCAATTTTCTGTGCACTTGACTGTCATTATACAAATCAATTTCTTGATTACAATCCATCAACACACTCTGCAAATCACATTCACCTTGAAAAAGTTAAATTTTTATTGGCCCTTCATTAGAAACAATCATATCAAACATCAGACTCTATGATAAATTGCTTCCTTCGTGGCCTCTGTCGATGAGGTAGCAACTGAGCTCTGTTTGTGAGCTTCCCATGATAAGCAGCATTAGTATGCTTGAAAAAATAACCGGTATATGACTTGCATCTGTGGAAAAACTGGCATCTGCAAACCCTAACAAATCAAAAGCAGTGCTCTGAAAAATGGGCCCTTGGTTCCTTTGGTACCTCTGAGATACTGAAGTACCCTTTAGGCTGCAAGCCACCCCTCATCACTGTGGCAAGAATTAAACTGACTTAAGTATGACAATCCATAGGCAATATCTGGTCTAGTACACACACTCAAGTACATACGTGAACGTATTACCTGCTGATGAGGTTTATCGTCCACATTTTTGGCTTTAGACAATTTCACATTTACATCCAGAGGAATACCAATGGGTTTGACTTCAGTCATCTTAAACTTGAGCAGATTCGTTATGAATCGTGTCTGAGAAATTTTGAGTATACTGGTATCTACATTCCTTTCTATTTTCATACCAAGAACCTGAGCAACAGGTCCAAGATATTTCATCTTGAAATGTTGACATCTTTTAGTATGCACACTTCCTGTGGATTGTTATGGAACACAAAGAAATTAACTTACAGAGCAACAAGAATTACAGTATTGCCTTATTATGACTGTTTGTGTAGCCCAAAGCAGACAGAATTGTATGAGCCTTTTTGTGCCACACATGTGAAGCCTGCTTTAGCCCCTAGATGGCCTTTTTGAGTAAACAAACCTGGTCTTCCTTTCCCTTCACCTGATACATAAATACCGGTATTTCCTCCTGTAACTCTCCTTTGAGGAAAGCAGTCTCAATGTCGAGATGATCAATCTGAAAATTTAATTCAACTTCTATAACAACAACATTCTGAGGGTGGCATGCCGCACAACTGGTGAAAATGTCTCAATAGCGTCAACGCCGAATTGCTGTGTATTCCCTTCGCAACCAACCTTGCTTAATATCACTAACCAACTGTGAAAATTCTTCCGAAACAAAAACAGTAATTTCTAGTTTATTCGAGCAGGGGAAATAAAAATATGGCATTCAAAATGCTGAGTTAGCTCTATATATAACGATATTTCATAGAATGCTAGAGAATTTGAGGCAATTTCAAAAAAATACTAGGGATTTTTTAATTCAAATAAATTATAGGCTGGCAATCCTTAGTACAGGTATCCTGAGTCATTGTTGGCCATATTTTGTTTATTGTTTGTGAATAACCGTTTTCTTCTTCTTATGGGACATCAGGGATAGGTCTTTACATTACAAGAGAAAGGTCTGGTATTCTAGGGAAACTTTGTGCCCTGGGGAAAAAACTTTATTTACCTGTACATAGAGTGAATTAAAACAATTGTTACCGTACTTCTGTTGTGTGCAGGTATCATATTAATATAATGCCGTATTGGTTTTTACTACAGAAGTACATGTATCACAAGTAGTGTATCTAAACAACTAGAGCTAATAAAGAAATTCTAAGGTCATACGGTATTCTGTTTTCCTGACCCAAATTTAGTGAAAAACTAGTATTTTCGTAAAAGAAGCAAATAAAACGTTGTTTTTTGACGGCTAGTGTATTTTACCTCACAATTTGTATTACGCTTAGCTTTGAACATCCTCTTATTCTGTATAATGATTTTGCCTTCTGGCTTAGGCCCTAAAACCCAGGCCTTATTAACCTTCATGGCTTTAGAGTAATGTGATGACAAGGCTTCACGTACTGTACATGGGTCAATTTCAGTGAAACATTTAACTTTAACACAGTGATGACGGCCACTTGAGGGTCGAAACACGTAATCAAAATTGTGATAGTTAAGTAATACATGTAATTTTTTCCTGGAGTGTATTTACATATTTATATGTTGCACCCCACCCATTCATTGGGCACAACCGTGTTCACCGACTGAATAGCTACAAAAGACAGAACAATGAGTATAGTGCAGAATATGATCAGAATATTGTCTTGGCCTTCTTTCTGGCTGGGGGTAGCGATGCTGTGAAGGATTGTTTTGATGACCAGGCTGTGGTGCTGGATCTGATCACTTGCATTCAATAGAGGCTTAATGACCTCAGTGAAAGACATCACATCTCTGGCTGTGATTAATTCATGGGTTACTGGATGTAGAAGCCACATCCGAGTACCCAACAAACATCATTCTCTCAGTCTTGGGATCAAGTTTTCTTCTCAGCTGATCTGGAGCATTGTAACCAAACACTTTGAAGTGCTTCAGGTCTACTTTCTCTCCAGTCCACATTTCTTCCGGTGTTGAATTTGGTGTTTTCCAAGCAGGAGACATGTTGACAAGATATGCAGCTGTATTGACAGCTTCTGCCCACATCCGTTTGTCACAAGCTGCACCTTAAATCATAGAGAGTGCTCGCTCATTCAGGGTCCTGTTCATGTGTTCTGCAGTTCCGTTTTGCTTGTGTGTACCTGAAAGTTAGCTGACGCTTGATGCCACGCTGTTTGAAAAACTCATCCAGAGCTGTATTAAACCAGTTAAAAGGCTGAAGACTCAAACAACATGTAGAGCTTACCAAAATAATGTTGTGTAGTGGTAACTGCTAGTCAACAAACAGTAATGCATTACTAAAACCCATGACAAGATACCTGAGAGCTTTTCTAAAATTATTTTAATTTGTTCAAAGCAAGCTTAGAAAACACCATTTCTAAGGTCAAATTTCGTGGTGAATTGTCCGAAGCCTTTGCAATCAAGACTGGCTGTAGACAAGGTGATCTGGGATCACCGATGCTGTTCAACTGTGTCTTGGAAAAAATTATAAGAGAATGGTTAACAATCTTACCAAGTAATTATGGTATTCGAATTGGTTATAAAAAAGAAGACCTGAATATAAACTGTCTCGCTTTTGCAGATGACATTGCTTTGTTCGCTAATACAATGGAAGAGGCCACTGACCAACTTAATAAACTACAAACCATAGCTGCTAAAACTGGACTTAAAGTGGCCTTCCATAAAACTAATTTTATCACAAATGTCAAAGAAGCCTCAAAATTCATCACGATTGGTCTGCAAAAAATCAAAAAAGTCCGAAAATTTAAATACTTAGGGGAATGGATTACCCCTAATAATTCAGAAATAGCTGCCATTGAGAGCAGATGTAACAAATTGGAAGGTGCCTTTCAAACCTGTAAAAACATTTACAAAAGTAAAAGCTTGTCCCGGAATGTCAAACTTTGTCATTATAACACAGTAATTAGGCCGTCAGCACTGTATGCTGCAGAATGCTTACAGGTGACAAACAAAGGCCCATTGAGAAAATTAGAACTTAAGGATCGGAAAATTCTAAGGAAAATATTAGGACCTGTTAATGATAATGGTACTTACAGAAGAAGACATAACAATGAATTATTTGAACATACAGAAGATTTGGTGAGTGTGATGAGAAAAAGGAGAATGTCTTTCATTGGACATTTGGAACGGATGGAGCATCGTCGACTTTCATATCGAATACACTCATCAATCTCTAAAAAAAATTCCTATTGTAAATGGTCGATGCAAGTTAAAAAGGACCTAACAGAAGCTCGAATCAATCATTCTCTGGTTTGGGATAGGAACCTGTTCAGAAAGGCGGTTAAATCAACCAGTAATCTACACCCTTTAACATCTGTGATACCTCGCCCTCACTGCAAGTGGACGGAAGAAAGGAGAGCTGAACATTCGTCAAGAATGAAGATCTACTGGCAGACAAGAAAACAAGCTTTACAGTGATCATATGAGTGAAGAGCATCGTGGTCCATTGATGGCCGAAACGACTCAAAAAAAAAGATGCCAGTAACCCTATATTAAACACCCAGTTCTCAAGACTCATAACTGCAATGTAATGGAAAAACTAAAAACAAAAACAAATCTACATTTAAAAACGAGCAAGTGGTTGAGTCATTGTACACTGGAAAATTTTGTATACACTCAAGTGCACAAAACAAATTGCATTATTAACTGTCAGGTTGGCCGAGTGGTTAAGGCTTTTGACTTAAGTTCACATTTCCAATACAAGAAAGCAAAGGTTTGAACCCCTTACCTGACATAACTATTGCTTTAACATGGCTTAGCGATACTGTATTATTATGATACTCAATACACAAACCATAGATAGAGTGCACTGTTTAAGTCCACTCTCTTTCTATAAACATAGCTAGAGTCTGTCAATGGTTAACAATTGCTTTATTAAAGTACTCCTCGCCATTTTCAGAGCTTATGACCTTGATTTTCCATTCATACTCGATTTCAATAGAACTAGCAAATTGTCCAAAAATTACTCCTACCTCAGTTTTCCTTTTTAGAAAGAAGACAAAAACCATCCTGGTATGGTCATCAATGAAGGTGACGAAATATCTGGCTCCTTCCCAAGATTCCTCAGGCATAGGTCCACACATGTCACTGTGCAGCAGGTCCGGTCGGTTCTTGGCACGATGCTTGGTGGTCTAGAAGGGCTGTCGACCATTTTTTTAACAAGTTCATCCCCACGTGTTTGAGATGGCCTAATCTTTTTTGCCACAATTCTCTAGAATTAGAACTTTTTGAAAACAACATTTTTAGCAGCACTTAAACAAGACACTGCTGATGCATTTGCACGTACATAACTTGAGTTATTTAAGACATAAAGTACATTTGACCCTTCATCAATAATTGCACATCACCTGTAACTTGACTGTCATTGTCAGGAAACACTTTACAACCTTCTTCATCAATAACAATGACATGACCCTCTTTAACAATACTGTTCACAGAGAGTAAGTTTACTGTAAGGTTAGGTACACACATAACATCACATACCTTTGTAGAAATATTTGCTTGTACTGGAACATCACCTATGCCGCCACTATATAGTTTCCAATCATTTGCTACGGTGACTTCATATCCAACTTCCCTTTTATCATCAAACTTTGACATCCAATCTACTCTGCCAGTCATGTGTTTGGAGGCTGCGGAGTCCATGTGGGTATCGACTCCACGTGCTGTGAGCAAAGTCCTGCCCTTCAGCTTCTTCTTTCCTTCTTTCTTCTCAAGTGGATTGACATCTGCTTGATGTGCTGCTGTCTTGTTTTGGTTTTTGCAATCTTGTTTCCAGTGGCCAGTTTAGCGGCAGTTCCAACAGAACGGTTTCTTGGGTTTATTGTTCTTGAATCCACTCCTGTTAGTGTAGATATCTGTTTCTTTGCTGGAGCTGCGTTTGTCTTCCTGTAGCAGCTTAAATTTCACAAAGTCACTAGTCAACTCTATGCCTGAATTTTCTAATTCCATGATCATAGGTCCATAGTCATCAGGTAGTCCCTGCAAGAGCAAGGCACCTTGCCGCTCGGATACCCCCTAAACTGTGGTGTCATATTCTTCCATAGTCTTGAATTGTTCAAGCTCGGTGGAACCCAGCTGGCGAAGAATTCTTGAGTGCCTTATGGCATCTCGAGCGAGTTCCATGCTGCTTTCGCTGTTTTTGCTTCCATGACATACGGAAATACGCTCTTTTCCACCATAAGGTTAATCTTGCACAAGGCGCAATCATCGCGCCGTGTCCTAACCTCTGTGCCCATTTTATCATCTTCTGTATAACCAGATATGCACTTCCAAAGGTCATCGTGCATAAGATAATTCTTCATCTGGAAACTCCAGTCAGTGTAGTTTTCTCTCCCCTTCAGTTTCTCGAAGTTATAAAGAGAACTGGTGCTGGATTCCACCATGATGCACACAATTATTGCTCGCAATCACAGTTTTTGTCCATTCATTAACAGAACCACACTGGTCAGAAAACTGTACACAATTGTCAATAATCCTGGGCCCATAATCTGTTAGAGTAAATGGCAGGAGAATGATGATTGGGCGTGAATGCTGTATAAACTTTTAATACGAACTAGCTTCCTAGGCTACATGCAGGCGCAATATAACAAGGAAGACAAAAAGAATCAACAAGAAAAATATAATTACTAAAACCACCACGAAGGGCGCTTCTTGACACTCGATTCAAACCAAAGGAGATCAGTTATTGGGTTATATTTCTAACAGATTGCTCCCCCAGCTCCCTCACCCCACTACACATCCACCTCCCCCTATACTTCCCCTACTTTACCCACCGCTCTCTCTTAAATCCTTTTGCACAAATTTGTGTAGAATTGTCAGACACTTTTTAACCATGGGACAGGCAATCACTCGCTTAAACCTTCACTTGGATGTTCAACTAGACATCTCACTCGCCCCATAACCCACTTCATGTTTAATTTCCGACAATCTGCAATACTTAGCATGCCCCCCTCTTGTCGCACTTCTCCAGTCCTCACTTAGCATCCTGTCGTGCCACTATTATCCTAGAGCTTTCTGTTACCTACAACATATTACTTACTTGACAGGCCCATTACTGTAGTTTCTCATCGGCAAGATCTAGGTGTATTAAAACATTAGAGGCCATTTTTCAGTGTTGCCTAGTATCAATTAGAATTGCTTTTCAGTCGGTCAACAATGTATTGGGCACACTCGTGTTGACCGACTGAGATCTAGGAGTTGTATTCGACAACCGGCGACAAATTAAAGACCACATACAAAATTCTACATCCAAACCCATGAAATTGTTAGGCATACTCTGTTGCTTCTCAGAAATCTCAAATCCCATAGCTCTTGATAACTTGATAATTTCTTACCCTACAAATTTAGACAAACTAAAGCTAATTCAATCCTCCTTTGCTGCCATTGTAAGGAACAAGATATCAAGGTTTAGACACCTCACCATTAAGTAGATACTTTCAACTGTAAATATCCTTTTCCTGAGCACAAGACGACACGACACCAGTCAATCCTGCACTCTCAATTTAAATGGCCATTACTCTTCGGACCACCTGGTGTCACTGATCAAACTACGAGCCCCATCTTGTTTTACCAGGCTCGGGGACATTCTCGACATTCCACATGACAAACTATTCAATAGTCGAACAATCCTCCCAATACTATATTCGGTACCATCCATGTACCACAGTACGGCAAGGATATTCTCAAGCAAAGGAACCGTTTTGAAACTGCACATAGTAGTGCTAGAATGTCACCTTGGCCATTGATGGCACAGCTATTCTGCTGGCTCTTGATCTGGATATGTTTTGTTTTTAGATTAACTTCCTTTTGATTTTCTCTCTTTATTACGCTGTCTGTTATTAGTATGAGCATGAAGTGATCACCTAGCTGTAGTTGGGCATTGACTAGTAAATAAGTAAAAAATATTCTTTGAGGCTGCTTTATTGGTGATCACACCAAAATTGTTCACCATACCCTTTCACCAGCTGGGCATATTTGTACTTTGTGAAACATTCTACAAACATCTCCATATTTCTGGTTTTGTTTGGGAGTCACTACTATAGCTTGCTTCACCACCTAGAACATTTTTAAAGCTACGGTATTCAGTTTCTCATTATCACCAGCAATTTGACCAAGACCATTAATTCTGGCAATGTGATCTGCTGAAGGACTAAATAAGGAAAGTGCATACTTCAGTTGTGTATATTTGTATTAATTTGTATTGACAAGATGGTACAATAAATGTTGTATTTCTTTCAGAAATATTTTGTATAGAAGCTAGATACAATTTGTCGAATGTCATGGTACAGCATTCCCTAGGACAATTTGTACATAATATGATGAGTATCAGTTGCTATTGCTTCATGGTCCAGTAACTGTTGTAAGGCCTCTTAAAACACCAATTCTCATAATCACTATTGCTTAAGATTACTCACATAAATATAAGTAGTGATTAAGGGCAACTCACTGCACTGATGACTAGGGCTCGGATTTCTAGGTGCTAAGAATCTGGAAAATATTTATTTTTTATGTATTAAAAATACCTGAAATATGTGACAAAAAAGTAAAAATATTTAATTATAATTTAGTTTATTCATGTGAATATAAACAATATGCAGTACTCACGAATGCAATTTATGCTATGTCTCACTGACTGCTGAAGAATTACAATACACGAGAAACATCTTCAAGTTGTCCATCACAAATGCCCGACGATTATCGCGAAACACTTATTCTGAAGGCGCGAAACTGCGGCAATATGTTTCTTGCCCTCGAGGTGTTGTGTAACTTGAGATCATTGCCCAGCCTTGATTGCTTTCCCACATAGTTAGCAGAACAGAACGCCCCCATCAGAAGTAAAATTATCTGGAAATCCCCGACTTCCACAGTGAGTGGCACGAGGCGACAAGTTGGGAATAACACAGTTGCAAGCTGACATACGCTCTGCTTGAAGATTAGATAGCTCACAGGTTCTTTCCCGTTGAAGTAACACAGAACAAAAATGCAATAAACTGAAAGATCTAGCGTGCTGATTTAAAAAATGTAAATATTATGTCTTTTTATGTGCTAAAAAGTGAAAAGCAGGAATTTATGTATTTATAGAAAAGATGCTTAAAATATGTATTTACATAAAAAATATGTATTTACCTAAAAATCCGAGCCCTACTGATGACATTCAAGATATACAAGATTGAATATTTGTTGATAGACTATTAAATGTTGCTTTGAATCCATTCATATCCAGACGTCGTAGATCTTGAAAATGTCACCAGTTTTGAAGCATTCTCAAGATATTTTTCTAAGATATTTTGAATTTTCCTTGTGCATTTAATTCATATTGATACCATTGTATGTTGTGGGGAGGTCAAGTGCTGGTTTTCAAAACTCAACATTGTGCACTTGTTCACAACTTAGTCCAATATCATAATTATAGAGCATTAAAATGTGTCAGCCTTGTATCAGTAGATTTACCAGAAAGGAATATAGGAAACTTTGAACTAAACTCCAAACAGGATCACAGGGATGAAGGAACAAACTTTTAGGTACAATGGTAGCATCAAGAAGGACGGCAACCATGTGACTGACCATTACATTTTTTTAAATTTTTTTTTAGCCAACATAGGACTACATTAGTCAGGTTTATGGAGGTTTTTCTTCTTTTTGTCAGCCCAATATTTCTTCATCCTTTCTGAACGTAATTTTCTTTCTGCTTCAGGAATGACTCTTCCTATTCTCTGCTTGTTGATTTTTGTCTGTAATCTAGTGTGTTTGTCTTTCAGAATCTTGAGTGTGTCTGTCTTGTATTTTAAATCTTCTATTGTAATATGTAACTCTCTCATGTCTTCTTTAAGATCTGTGATTCATCTAATATTGTTCTTACTCTTACTCGTCCATAATTTTTCTATTATTTTTCTACTGATTCTATTTTCTGGTGACCGTATTAGATGCCCTAAGAATGATATTCGTTTCTTTTTCATTGTGCTTGTCACTGGTTCTATTTCTTTATAAATTGTTTCGTTGGAAGCTAGTCTCCAGACTCCATTTACTTGATAACTTTTATTTAAACAGGTTCTCACTATTCTCCTTTCTAACTTGAGTACTCTATCTGTTGCAACTGTGTTTGTTGTCTTGAATAATGTTTCACATGCATATGTAATTTGTGGCTGGGTGACTGTTTTGTAGTGCTTCAATTTGGTTGCTATCGAGAGACATTTTTTATTATATGTATTCTTGGTAACATGCTGTGCTTTAGCCAGTTTATCTATTCTATTTTGCCATGCTGGTTTCTCGTTCAGGTTGTATGTGATTACTAACCATCACATTTACATTCACATATTTTTCTTTTTTCTCAGATAAACTGTTCATGGAGTACAACTACCTCCGATGCCTTCTGATACATGAGTTTGTCACATGTCAACGTTATTTGGCAGAGGTATGTAATAGATTAGCTATGGACCTATGGCTTATTTGTTCACACAATGAGCCATGTTCAATACCAGATGAACCCACATATCGAAACACTTTCTCTAGACATAATTGCACAAGTCAGATTTATTGTTAAATTTTATTTTTATTTGAAGTGTAAACCCCCTTTTTTTTTGGTAATGGTTCAGCCCAGCACTCGTGAGACTAGGTACCTTATCTTAGTGCTGGTGTGGCCTGAATCTGTGTGCCAACATGTGCCAGTGCTTCCTTATACACGGATCTGGTGGTGGTTGTGTGGTGTAATAGCCTCCTACTTCAAACGACGTCAATAGTGTCATGCACTCCATGTTTGGGAGGCAATACTAGTGATCTGTGGCTTGCATTAACACTGGTATGAGCTCTTTGATGAGCTCAATGTTCACTTTCCTTTGTAAAGGAGAATAACAAGTATTATTTTGGAAACTTGTTTGCACTGCCTTCACTTGTCTTTCAAATACTGTGTGATCTATCTTGCCACCATCACACTGGTTGATGGGGTATTATTTTGTTTTTATATTAAAATGTCTAGGATCTAGGGCGAGACTGATGACTGTTACTTTTTGTTATACTTTAAATAGCTTCACAAATTTATAGACGTTTTCCATCTATGTGATATGTGTTCCGCATTGATCAGAAGATTTTAGAGACTATAACAGTCCGCAATAGGGACCAACTACCTAGGGTAATATTTAAGAAGTATTTCGATACACCATCTGCAGTGATACGCACTCCTGGTAGCAATGACCGTGAGTTAATCCCAAAACAACACCGGACGCGATTAGGCACCATATTTATCAATATTACGCTTATATGAGGAAGGAATTTCCCACTCATGAGAAGCTTCTCGTTTCCTTGAAAGATGCTGGTTTATTTGAAGGTGGGAAAACCAGCTTGAGTCATGTGCTAAAAGAACTGATATTTACGAGGACAGTGACATGTGTTGATGCTCATCAAAATGTAAGTTAATCCAATATATTTATTTCATATACATATTCTATTGATGCTATCACAACTATATCCCTGTTTTAATATAATACGAGAGTAGATCGGAATGTAACACAACAATCATTTTTTTCTCCCCTGGTATTGCAGCTGTACAGTTGTTACATTCTCGCCTGCCAACTGTTACGACCAACGGCTCTGCTGTGATATGTAACCATACATAACAGAATTCAAGTACATGCTCTACATTTATGTATTATATTGTGTCGTTCTGATTTGTATACACGTACATAATATTCATACGTAATTCACGAACCGTTATGAAAAAAACTCTATCCTTATATAATAAGATTCAAACTATGAATCAAAATATAAACACCAATTAAACCCACCACGAAGTTTGTGTAGTTGGATAACTTTGTGTGTTAATTTAAACCTCAACTCGGTGATGTACCCTGCCCAGTCGTGTGGACTGGCTAAAGTGTTACAACTGACAAGTATAGACAGTCAGAATTGTTATCATTTGAACCCACGAGTAGGTAATATAAGCCGATCCTGGCGCAGGGGCTAATGGGCAAGATGGCCGCCGCGCGCAACCAGCCCTATGCTAGTATTATGGAGGGGTCAGTCAGAGCTGGCGCAGTGGCTAATGGGCAAGATGGCCGACACGCCTGAGCCCGTGCATGACGTCACAGAGAGAGGTCGGCCGTGTAGTTGCTAAATGGAATATTTATTATTATTATTAGGTAATTATTGATTGATCGTGTACAATCAAGACCAGCCTTATATTGTCCACCTCTTGGTGTAGTGGCAAGCATTCTTGGCGGTCATTCCTGAGGTTCGAATCCCGGCTCTGCCAAGAAATTTAATTTCTGGTCTCAGGAGTGGAACGGGGTACACTCAGCCTTCTGAGGCAAAACTGACAGGAGCTGGCTTTTGATTCATACCTCAACGATTCTGCCTAACCCAACTTCACCTAACCTAACCTAACCTAACTTCAAAGTCAGAGCAAATATGAGAGCAAATGTGAGAGCACACGTAAAAAACTAAGTTATAACCTAACCTAACCTAACCTAACTTAACCTAACCTAACTTCAAAGTGAGAGCAAATATGAGAGCAAATGTGAGAGCACACATAATAAACTAAGTTATAACCCAATCTAACCTAACCTAACTTAACCTAACCTAACCTAACTTAAAAGTGCGAGCAAAATAAAAATAAAAGTGAGACCAAAATGTGTGAGCAAAAAAGTGAGAGCAAATGTGAGAGCACAAATAATAAACTTAGTTATAACCTAACTTCACCTAACCTAACCTAACTTCACCTAACCTAACCTAACATAACCTAACTTCAAAGTGAGAGCAAATATGGAAGCAAAAAGTAAGAGCAAAAAGTGTGAGCAAAAAGTGGGAGCAAAAAAGTGGGAGCAAAAATTGAGAGCAAAAAAGTGTGAGCAAAAAGTGGGAGAAAAAATGTGGGAGCAAAAAGGGGGGAGCAAATTGTGGGGGCAAAAAAGTGGGAGCAAAAAGGTGGGAGGAAAAAGTGTGGGGGGGAAAGTGAGAGCAAAAAAGTGGGAGCAAAAAATGAGAGCAAAAAAGTGGAAGCAAAAAAGTGGGAGCAAAAAGTGTGAGCAAAAAAGTGAGAGCAAAAAGAGGGAGCAAAAAAGTGGGAGCAAAAAGTGGGAGCAAAAAAAGTGAGAGCAAAAAGTTGGCGGGCAAAATATTGGGGAGCAAAAAAGTAAGAGCAAATGGGAGAGCACAAATAATAAACTTAGTTATAACCTAACCTAACCTAACCCACAGAAACCTCATTTAAAGATTTTAGATTTTACATTTTAACATTTTACAATTTAACATTTTAGATTTTTGATTTTTGATTTTACATTTTTCAGATTTTACATTTTACATTTTTGATTTTTTTGTATTATAGATTTTAGTTTTTTTAGATTTTACATTTTAAATTTAAGATTTTTTGATTTTAGATTTTACATTTTACATTTTCCGAAAAGAGTAAACTTAAGCTAATCCAAAGGCTAATGCACATACACAAAGTATATAAGGGCACATGCAACTATCCTTATGGTAGTCTTATAGGCTACTGTACAACATGATCACTACCCCAACCGGTTTTTTTTTTCATTTTGTTGTTTACACATTTGTCAATTTTCCAATTTCCCATTTTCAGTTTTTTTTAATGTCAGTTTTAAGTTTTTCAATTTCATAATATGGAAACATGGATTTTGCATTTTGTTGTTTACACATTTATCAATTACAAAATTTCCCTTTTACAGTTTTTAAATTGTCAAGTTTAAAGTTTTTCAATTTCATGATATAGAATCATGGATTTCCCAATTTGTTGTTTACACATTTGTCAATTTACCAAATTCCCATTTACAGTCTTTAAAATTCCAGTTTAATGTTTTTTCTATTTTGTCAATATGGAAACATGGATTTTCCAATTCGTGTTTTACATGTTCATTTTGCATTAGGAGTGGAGAGAGGTGGGTAGTAATTAGAAATGTACAAGCAGTGTCCATACAATAATTTTAGCCTACTTTTCACATTTTGCAAAAATAGGAAAAAGTAGACTTATGAGATCGATCCGGGAAATGTGTGTCTGTCTGTCTGTCTGTCTGTCTGTCTGTGTGTGTGTGTGTGTGTGTGTGTGTGTGTGTGTGTGTCCCAATCAACTCCTAAACGGCTGCAGCAATCAAAACCAAATTTAGTATGAGTAAAGATGTGCACCGGAATATCTCACGTCCATATTTGAAAATGATGTCAGTGCTACCAACTGCTGAAAAAACGCACTAGAAATTTGAGCTCCATGTTGGATATCTCGCAAGGTATGCATGGGAGCTATTCCAAAATTGGTACACATGCAGATAATACTATTTCAGTTTAATTTCCTGGAGGCCAACAATGATAGTGTTGCCAAAATAATTTTAAGCCTTCTGATAGGTCCAATTTTTAAATGCATATAACTTCATACACTATCAACTGGATTTCAACCAAATTTTGTATGTAATATCTGTATATAAACGGATATGATTGAGCGTATTCTTAAGAGCCACCAGGGCTGCCAACTAATGACTGTAAGTATTGTTAAGAGCAATCAGGACTGCCAACTGTTGCTGTCTACATTTTTTTACCTTAATATCAATATATCAGAAAGTATGCAAGCCAACAGCTCTATACTTTGCACACGTATAGCACCTGACATTGTAGATTAATTTGGAGTAATTAATACAAGGCAGTGCTGCCAACAGGATTCTATGCCTGCTGATATGTCCAATTTTAAAATACATGTAATTTCTATACTAACAAATGGATTTCATCCAAAATTGGCACAAAAAGATATCATAATATTTCAGATTATTTCTGACCAGCACACGCATGGCATTGTTGGCAACATTCTTTTACGCGTGTCTAACTGCATGTAACGTCCATTGCACTTCAACCTAAGATGGCTAGAAAATTTAGACATTAATCTTTGAACACCCTTTCCATTGCATGATTGTAATAGTTGTAATGTGTAATGTGTTGTTTGTATGTATATTGTTTATGTTGTTTGTTTTGTGTTGTACCATACGCTAATAATAACCTAATTTTGTATTCTGTGCCTTAAGAGAAGGAACTAAGAATATATTCAGTCACCAGGGCTGCCAACTGTAGTGCTCTATTAGGCTACATTATACCAGGTATATTTTGAACTAATTTGATATTTCGTTATAACCAACTTAATTTTGTAATTATTCTAGATAGGTTCATATACTGTAGAATAATCATTGGCATGAAAAGTAGGCTGTATAGTTCTTCACGGAACTTCTTGTTTATTTAAATACATGTACAATATTTACCCATAATACATTTATATTATATTCCTTTTTAGTTATAAATTGTACAGTTGTTTTATTTTGTTTTCTATTTTATTTATTTTTTGATTATGAATACCATTTTTTAAATTTTTGTAGTGCTATTGTTTTATTTCCTAAATTGTTTTGTTTTATGTATTTGCTAGTTGCAGGCAGAAGATTTTGATATTCATTACTTAATTCTTTAAGCATGGTCAATGATTGAGTAATGACCATAGGCACGTGTACCTATACCATCAGCATCAATCACTCTTTTATCATCACCAGGACACAAAGCAATTTTGCTTAATCTTAAAGATGATATGTCATGTTGTTTAGAAGCGGTAATGTTCATTGGTATTCTTTTTACATTGTTGTTCATGACATAATCCTTATAATCTTGAAAGCTTATACAATTTTTGACAACACCTCTGTTAATACCTTTAATCTTTTTGATTTCATTACCATTTATGTCTAAAGCGAACATTTTAGCTCCAAGTCCAAGAAATGCTTTTATAATTTGTCCACAAGCCTCGTCTTTAAATTTCCCCAACGTTTTCTTGTTTGATGTAGAGTAACATATGTGGTTAGTAGGACCATCTGATGTGTCCAGGTGTTCTAGGAAATCCAACTTGTCTTCATATACATCTTGGGTGCTAACCAAATAAATGAACGAGTCGGTATCCATATACATGAGTTTACGATTTTTCATTCCATAATAGGGTAGCAGGACATCATACACACATCAAAAAAAGTTTTGCATCACCTCGGTTCCCAGATCTCCGGCATATAGACGTTGACTGTGTATATTGTATCCAAGATACAGTCCCTTTGACTGTTCATAGATGTCACTAAAACTGCTCAAAGATGTAAACAACCATGCATGAGCAGGGCCTATTAGACGGAGGGGGTACGACAGCCGATCAGTTCCAGTCATTCCACCAGGACGAAGGTACGCTGCTCATGTTGTCTGTAGTTCTACCATGCCTAGAAGGTCAATACCGCAGTTCGATCGCGTCCGCATTGTTACTTTGTGTCAAGAAGGGCTCTCAACAAGGGAAGTTTCCAGGCGTCTCAGAGTGAACCAAAGCGATGTTGTTCGGACATGGAGGAGGTACAGAGATACAGGAACTGTCGATGACAGGCCTCGCTCAGGCCGCCCAAGGGCTACTACTGTAGTGGATGACCGCTACTTACGGATTGCCGCTCGGAGGAACCCTGACAGCAATGCCACCATGTTGAATAATGCGTTTCGTTCAGCCACGGGACGTCGTGTTTCAACTCAAACTGTGCGCAATAGGCTGCATGATGCGCAACTTCACTCCCGACGTCCATGGCGAGGTCCAGCTTTGCAACCCCGACACCATGCAGCGCGGTACAGATGGGCCCAACAACATGCTGAATGGACCCCACAGAATTGGCATCACGTTCTCTTCACCGATGAGTGTCGCATATGCCTTCAACCAGACAATCGTCGGAGACGTGTTTGGAGGCACCCTGGTCAGGCTGAACGTCTTAGACACACTGTCCAGCGAGTGCAGCAAGGTGGTGGTTCCCTGATGTTTTGGGGTGGCATTATGTGGGGCCGACGTACGCCACTGGTGGTCATGGAAGGCTCCGAAACGGCTTTACGATACCTGAATGACATCCTCCGACCCATAGTGCAACCATATCGGCAGAATATTGGAGAGGCATTTGTCTTCATGGACGACAATTCTCGACCTCATCGTGCACATCTTGTGAATGCGTTCCTTCAAGATAACGACATCGCTCGACTACAGTGGCCAGCATGTTCGCCAGACATGAACCCTATCGAACATGCCTGGGATATGTTGAAAAGGGCTGTTTATGGACGTCTTGACCCACCAACCACTCTGAGAGATTTACGCCGAATTGTCGTTGAGGAGTGGGACAATTTGGACCAACAGTGTCTTGATGAACTTGTGGATAGTATGCCACGGCGAATACAGGCATGCATCAATGCAAGAGGACGTGCTACTGGGTATTAGAGGTAGTGGTGTGTACTGCAATCTGGACCACAAATGCTGAAAGTCTAGCTGTATGATGGTACAACATGCAATGTGTGGGTCTCATGAGCAATAAAACGAGCTGAAATGTTGTTTGTGTTGATCTCTATTCCCTTTGTATTTAACGGTCCCGGAACTCTTGGAACCGAGGTGATGCAAAACTTTTTTTGATGTGTGTAGTTGTGGGAATACATGAGAGTTTTAGAAATATCCAGTATACACATTCCAATATATATATAGGCTTATTGAATACAATGTTTCGTTTAGCCATGTGGAAAGCAGCTAGGTTAGGACCATAAATTGTTCTGTCAATAAATGTCGGCTTTGCTATTAGCTTTTCTGCCTTTTTGCTGTCAGTCACAAGATGTATGTCTATTCTTTTACGGATATTTTCCAGTGTTTTTCCAAAAATGGCATTGTTGAATAATTTGTACAGATTTTTCTCAAAATCATTTTTGGCTTGTTTTCGAAGGTTGTTATTAAAATCAACGTATGCCTTTAACCAAGGTCTTTGCTTAAACTTTAACACACGATGAATTTTTATCAATTTTATTCCATGATCTAAAGCCTGTTTTAATGGCATGTAGTGAACAACATATCGCCTTCGATTTCCAAGATGAGGAATTAGTTTTTTCTGAGACGAATTCTTAGGTTGTGTACACTCTGGTAGGAAAGGTAAATCGTTGTGTAGATCATGAATGTCAGATGGGTAATCAACATCAACGTCTAGAATGTATCCCTCAGGATCGTCTTTCTTCAGTTTTTCTAGATCAACGGTATCTGGAGAAACCCATCATAGGTAATAAACTGCGATGGTTTCTCAGAATCATAGGTTTCCATGTATTTATTGTTAGCTTCAGCATACCGATGAGACACCTGGCAAATGTCTCCACGTATTCCAGACTCGATTAAAAGAATCTGATCGTAATCCTGTAGCAATTCCAGTTCAATGCCTGTGTAAAGGAGCATTGCCTCGAAACATAAACCAGGCGAAGTGAAAAAGTGTGCAGCATCCACTCGGTGTGTTTCTAGTGTCTTGTTTCTAAACGTTTCAAAGCTGTCTGCAAGAAGGAGTACATCTGAAGTTAGGTAGAGGTCACTATATTCCCCTACAGTTTTAATGTTGATCTGATTCCTCACATTTTTGGCATGTTCATAGTCTTCTTGACTAACATCTTCTTGACTTAATTTGTTAAAGAATACCTCTTTTGGAGGTAAACACGTTTCACTTAACTTTTCCCATGAGTCAATGTAGTCATAACAAAATACCCCTTTGCGAGTCATGAGCATTGCATTTTCTTTTCCAAAGTACTTGTCTGTTTCAGGGTATGATGTTAAGTTGGAAACTAAGTTTTCCAAACTACTTGGCATTAACCGAAACGTGTCCACAAATCTAAGCTTAACATTTCCAACATATTTGGTAAAGAAATTTACTTTTCTTTGGAGTTAGGGATAACGTCCACTCTCTCAGTAGTACATCCCAATTGCTTTACAATGAAATTTGCGTCGTAGCCACTCATATTATGTAGAAATACAGGAACGGTGTTACGTGTTTTACACCTCAAATTACAGTTATTGTGAGCACTTCCACGGTATTCCCCTGTAATATGACAATGGTCTCGAACTTTCCAGTCCTCGTTGGTAAATGGTTTATGACACAAATAATAGGTTTCAGAAGATTGGAACTCTGCTTCTTGATGCTCAGTTAAAACCTTTGGAACATTTAAGCTGTAAAGGCGATCAATTTCATTAGCTATTGAGATCAAACAGTCCATAAACTTTTCTGCAGCGTCAGGTACACGATAAATAACAGGTTTCCTCGGAAGGTTTGTCTTTATGTGTTCCACAGCTGGTGAGGGTTGAACATATATACCAAAGCTCATAGGAACATGACTCTGGTATGGCACTGTATAACTTGCCTCAGGATTAGGTAGACATGTTTGATAGGGTAACAGTATACTTTCAAAATCTGCATAGATAACGTAAGGTATTCTAAGCATTTCTCCACATTTACGAATTTCACAATTGGGTTTTTAGTAGGCATTTCAACCCTAGCAATGTCATGTTGGACACACAAAGCTCTATGTTCTTTTAATTTTTCCATTCCTTGTTACCCATATTGATTATCAAAGTGAGTAAAACACCGTTTACACGTATATAACTTATGTCCATGGCGGGTAATCTGATGTCCTACTAGTTTATCAAAATCTTTGATAAAGACGTAGTGGTTCTGGCCGGATGAAGAACTTAGCAGAAGGAGGTCACGATGGTCTTGTAACTCTTGATCCACAACCTTTAGAGGAAACAGTTTGTTGTCTTCTTCCAGTCGAAATACATTGATGGATATGTCGTTGGCTTTCTCGAATTTGGGAATATCAGCTAGTAATGTAGGAAGTGATATTACTGAAAAATCATACTTGTTTTCCAGATCCTAGTATTTACTAATGCGTTGAGCATCCTTTTTAACCAGTTTTGCTAAAATGGCATACATAAAAAACTTTTCATATTTCAAATTTTCAGTAATTAATGCAGGCTTTTCTTGCTTGTATAGCTGCTGGTAATGGAATATATGTGCTACCACGCAAGGGATTGTACTTATTTATTTTCAATCGCACTCCTTCCACTGCTAACAAAGCCTAATTACTGCCTTTTAGCTCAGATTCTTCCATTTCCGTAGTTATCTTTGTAAATTGTGTTTCCAAGAAACTTCTTAAGTCTGTTTCCAAAAATAGGGCCTGATTTCGTGTTTTAAAAGCACGATCTGTAATTTCATTCGTAGACGTATGAATGAATCTACATTCAGCCACAAGATTAACTCTTATCGACTTGTGCATTGCTATTTCTTTCTCCATAACTTGTATTATTTGCTGTTTGGACTCTTTAAGGTATGAATTTAAATCCTTGCACGTATCGCAACGAATGAAATTGGATTTAAATCGACCTTGAAAAGACGTTTCATATTCAGTAAGTCCATTTTTGTCAGGAACCATTGAAAGCATGCAATGTTTTGTAGGCTCAGTTTTTTGTCTTTTAGCTGCTGACACAACATTACAACATTCTTCATGACGACGTCCATTGTAGGCATTGTTGAATTTACTACCACAAGTTTTGCACTCATGAAACTCACCACACGATACTTCATGACGCTTTCTATGATAGTCCCGAAGAAAAGTCTTTCCACACTCTTTACACATATAGCTAGGCATGGTTTCTTCCATCTTGGATGTTGATTTCTGCAAACAGCTGCTTACTGCGTATCACAAGGCTGTAGGCTGGTCAGTGAGACGGACTTTCACGATGTGAACACTGCAAAAGGTAGTAATCAACTGATTGTATTCCTGCTAAAGACCTCTTATATAACCTAATCAAGACCAACAGCTACTTACCACGTAGTACACGGCTAGAGCCTAGTGGGTGAGACGATCTTTCACAATGTGATCACTGTTAAATGTAGTAGTCAACTGAAAATATTCTTACACCCTACTGACGGTTATCAGGTACTTACTGCATATCAAAAGGCTTTACACTCATATGTTAGACACTCTCTCTTGCTAAGGACACCTATATTCCATATACAAGGCTATAGCCATGTAGCATGCTGGTAGTTGAGGGAGTTCTTATATTGACCGATAGGTAGCAGGCTGGTAGTTGAGTGAGTATTGATATCGACTGCTAGATAGCATGCTGGTCGTTCAGTGAGAGAGTGTTGAAATGGAGCGCTAGGTACCATGCTGTCGTTCAGGTAGTTCTCATAGTCACCGCTAGATAGCGGAAACATACTTTGCGTGTCGCATGTGCTATTTGACAAAGTTTTATTGCGTGAAAAACGTGCTCGTATAAGCTGTGTATATAAATTTAATATACAAATAACCATTAAGTGTTTAGAACTAACATGTATAGCCTTGTATAGGGATTATAGGGGTCCTTAGCAATAGAGAGTGTCTACACATGAGTGTAAAACCTTTTGATATGCGGTAAGTACCTGATAACCTTCAGTAGGGTGTAAGAATATTTTCAGTTGACAACTACATTTAACAGTGATCACATTGTGAAAGATCGTCTCACCCACTAGGCTCTAGCCGTGTACTACGTGGTAAGTAGCTGTTGGTCTTGATTAGGTTATATAAGAGGTCTTTAGCAGGAATACAATCAGTTGATTACTACCTTTTGCAGTGTTCACATCGTGAAAGTCCGCCTCACTGACCAGCCTACAGCCTTGTGATACGCAGTAAGCAGCTGTTTGCAGAAATCAACATCCATGATGGAAGAAACCATGCCTAGCTATATGTGTAAAGAGTGTGGAAGGACTTTTCTTCGGGACTATCATAGAAAGCGTCATGAAGTATCGTGTGGTGAGTTTCATGAGTGCAAAACTTGTGGTAGTGAATTCAACAATGCCTACAATGGACGTCGTCATGAAGAATGTTGTAATGTTGTGTCAGCAGCTAAAAGACAAAAAACTGAGCCTACAAAACATTACCTGCTTTCAATGGTTCCTGACAAAAATGGACTTACTGAATATGAAACGTCTTTTCAAGGTCGACTTAAATCCTCTTTCATTCGTTGCGATACGTGCAAGGATTTAAATTCATACCTTAAAGAGTCCAAACAGCAAATAATACAAGCTATGGAGAAAGAACTAGCAATGCACTAGTCGATCAAAGTTAATCTTGTGGCTGAATGTAGATTCATTCATACGTCTACGAATGAAATTACAGATCGTGCTTTTAAAACACGAAATCAGGCCCTATTTTTGGAAACAGACTTAAATAGTTCCTTGGAAACACAATTTACAAAGTAAACAACGGAAATGGAAGAATCTGAGCTAAAAGGCAGTATTTAGGCTTTGTTGGCAGTGGAAGGAGTGCGATTGAAAATAAATAAGTACAATCCCTTGCGTGGTAGCACATATAGTCCAGGACACCTTAAATAAGTTACTAGAAAACCAACATGGCCGCCACATTTGGTGTTGCCAACTTACATCATTTAACACCAAAAAGTCAGCACACACATCCATGTAACACGTATCGCAAATGATCCAAACTAAGTAAAGGTTATTTTACGAAAATACGTTTTACATGAAGTTGTGAAGCAGTCCTTGCTCAAGTTAGGGACATCTTGGTCATCAGTCCTCGACAGTAACCCTTAAGCAGTATTATGGTAGTGAAGTTAACTTAAATTATCTCTTCTAGATTGATTTTTAAAGCATCATATATAATGCATAAGAACAGAAACATTAATACTTACTCAATTATTTTCTCCAGGGAGCTAAAGATGAGCATGTTCATTTCTTCTTATAGGCTATATTTTTATAATTAGTCCAAAAATGCAGACCATTCTGTTTTAAGATGAGTGCTCAGAGAAGGATTTAGGAGTAGGAGAGAAATATAATAGTAGGGTACATATTAGCTTATTATTTCTTTATTTTTGATAAGTGAAAAATGAAAATCCACAGCCTGCTTCCAGTCTCCGACCGGGTCAGGAATGGAATGAATGAAGCCCCCATCTAGCGGCGAGGATATGAACTGGGCCGGCTGCCGAGGCCTGACGCACTCCTCTAGGGCAATGATTAAATGAATGACAGATGAAATGAAATGATAGTGGAGAGTGTTGCTGGAATTAAATTTTGACAGGGAAAACCGGAGTACCCGGAGAAAAACCTGTCTGGCTCCGTTTTGTCCAGCACAGATCTCACATGGAGTGACCGGGATTTGAACCACGGTCGCAGCGGTGAGGGGCCGGCGTGCTGCCGCCTAAGCCACGGAGGCTCCTATTTTTGATAAGTACCGTACTCATTTCTTGCATGTATTGGCAACTGAAACTAACACTTGGGGCGCTGCGGTCGGTCTGGATAAGAAGGGTAAAAATACTCAATAACACGCGTTTGATATGGAACACTTTTTATTTTTCGGTTATAATCAGTAAATGTGGTCCCTAAAATAATGACTGTGTTATTTTTGACTGTATATATGTATAACTGTGCGATACACGTGATCTAATTTGTGTGTTCCAATGGATTTTATGTGTCAATTGCATATTATCAAGCATCGGGTGTCTGCTGGTATCTGTTTTTGAGCAGTTCGAGACATGGCACAGTTACTTTAAAAGCTATATTTGAGTTTGCTCACTGTACCATAGACTGTAGAAATTATTTGCTGCTTGGTAGGGCGAAGGGATGAGTTTAACTTGTATTAAAGTTCGGGGGACACAGGAATTGCTTGATTTAGATGGTTAGCTGGTGGGTTTGGTGTAGAATATCGGACTGGTAGCAGGTTCTCGCAGAGTAGATATTTACCCTGCGAAGTCAAATTAGGCCTATATGACTCGTAGTAGAATGGCTCGGATATCGCAGAGCGAGGTGATGGCGATTGGTAGGGTAATTGGAAATGAACTAGGGAGGGGGAAGGGTACCTGACTGATGAAGCTTGGCTGTAGTCGGCTGGTGTAAGCCTAGCTGTCTTGGTACGGCTTGGCTCGGCGTAAACAGTGAACAACCCGTCCTGTCGTCAGTGAGTGTAGTGGTGAGTGGTCCAACCCGCTCCTGTTGCCCGTATTTATTTGGTATCGTCACCTTTTGGCTATTGCTATTTACATCTTTTGGAAAGTGATGAAAACTTATATCCGCAGCCCTCTTTTATGCATCGACTTACAGCCGTAAACTGAGCAATATACGTTGCTTTTACTCATTTTACACTCCATCAACGAGTAAAACTTATTACTTATGTATAAAGACACGAAGAAATTACCTCGATCTGCTTACGAATACAAGAAACCATATACAACCAGTCACCACGTGACAAATGTACCCTACTTGGTAAGTTTCTAATTTTTACCGCTAGATGGTATATCAGATAGCTGGAGTTGCCAATAGGCCTACATATATGAAAGCAGAATTGAGACAAGCTGTTTGAAAGCCTGTTGGCAAATCCCTATTGAGATGCAAGAAGAAGGTTGATCCAATGCTTAGGCCTAAAACCATTCGAACTAGTCGTGGATTTTAGGGGCATTAGACTAATGGCAACTCGAAGATTTCGTCTTGGAATGGTAGAAAGCAGCAGTTGGTTGATTTTGGGGCTTTGTGACATCATGGTCATGTAGATCTGTGTACTTGGGCATGTGGAATTTGTCTGATAACCTGTGTTATTGTGATGGCTGGATTAGTGTGTGCATTTATTATTCAGATGAGGATTGGGAAGGAGGTGGCCATGGCCTTAATTTAGGAACCATCCCGGCATTTGCCAGGAGTAGAAGCGTGGAAACCACTTCCAAGATGGCTAAGATAGGAATCGAACCCTCCTTTTCTCAGTTTTGCCTCATGAGGCTGAGTGTGCCTTGTTCCATCCCTCAGACCAAAATTAAAATTTCTTGGCAGAGCTGGAAATTGAACCTGGACCAACTGCCAAAAAATGCTAGCCGCACAACGCGAGATGGTTGGTAGAATAGTCTCCTGACCTCTCATCAAGCGGCACATTAAAAGCCACTTGTAGAAAATTCAATGAATTCACTGAGAAATTGACAGGCGTTGAAAGGCAAGCTTTATCGACGGAGTAATATCTTGAAAATTATAATTATAAGATACCAACACAAAACAATTTTCTGTGGAGAGCTGAGTTATTTAAATTGCGAGAGCGGAATATATGAGAGGGAATTGAACTGAGGCAGCGTTGTCGCGAATGGGTACGTCCTCTACACTTCCTCTCATTTCTACATGATCATAATAATAGCATTATCATGACGAATACAATACATAGTGTTATCACTGACCGAGTTCAAGTGCGCCCCGCTGTTGGCCAGCGCTAGTTGTGCAGACCCCCAACACTACAGTCAACTGCAGTCAGCTGTTCAAAAATGGGATACGCGCTGGCCTGCGTAAACCTCTTTACGAAGGCTGCGGTTACGCTGATTACATCAAATTTTCAGTGCATATTCTAAAATAAAATAATAGCCTGCCTTCAACCAAAAATGTTCAAGGCAAAACGACATACGTAATAGAGGTAACACTTCAGGAGTGATGAACCATGTAGAATACTTAACTTAGCCTAAATACCTTGTGTAATGATGAATAATAATTATGGAAGTGATGTCCTAATAGATGCTTTCTCCTTAGATGTCTGTAACCCACCCGCTATGCCCTTTTATAAAACGACATATACTGTAGTGAAATTTCAGATTAATTCTGTACCATGTATCACTCTTTTTCCTTTTCGCTTTCACTTTGATAATATATCATTTTCATACCTTATTTCATCTTTTGGCGGGAGGGGACATTATCAATTGTAACTACTAACCTTGATCACTTCTGCACCGGATATATGTGCTAAATCACTTAAACATGTGTTTTTATTTATTGTATATTTAACAACCGCAGCCATGTTCGACAGCATATTTGGTATGTGAAACTGCCGCAGTGAGCGATCACATTGACGCCATTAGTTACCAACATATCCGATACTAAATAGGCCTACATTAGACGACACATGTAATGTTGTAATTATGTGAGAAAAAGAAATAAACGAGCTCTTCTTGGTTAGACGACTGACTGGACGAAACCATTGGTCGCTACTTGTTTAGACGACTGTCTGGACGAAAATTACCGATTGCACTACAAGCAAGGAGGTCTGGGCATAAGCCCCAGGTTAGGTTTGTTTTGTACGTAGAACAGTATTTACCACTGTAATGAACGCTGATCGCAAGAATTTCATGTTTCGACTAATCGGGAAAAAACCAGTGCCTCACTGCCTAAAAGTTATTGGTCTAGTCACAAACCATGGGTTTGGATGAAAATTATTGATACGTGTCTACCCCCACTGTGCGTGACAAAATCCAGGCGTGTTTGTATTGCCTAATGAATTAACAATTATTGGTTTAGACAAAAACAGCTTGCACAATCCATTGCGAACTGGTTCAAACTTGGCGCTATTTTGTTTCATGGTACCGCGCTTATACAAAGTAGTCCCGTAAGTGTGGGATTGGCAATACTGTACTTGTGCATAATTAACAGCGAAAATGGCAGACTCAGCTGGAATTCCATCTATATAAGTCGTGATCCTATTTGGGACATCCTGAGATCTGAAAAATGCACACTTGGTCACGAACGTGGAAGTAAAATGGATAAGGGGCACCTGCCACATTGCAACAAACTTGATGTGACTGCTAGAACTTCAGGAAACCTCACACAACTCTATTGGAATGCAGGAAAGCTGATAGATTGGAATCGGGGCTAGCCATAAGAAACAACAACAATGCTTTAATATGAAAAATTGAGGTAACGGGGGCCGCGTTAGCTAATATATAACACCCCCGGTTTTTGTCATGTACAGTGGGGGTAGTCAAGCATCAATAATCTTTATCCAGACCAATGGCTTTGCCTTTTATTTAATTATTCACGTCCAATGTCCAAGCTGTGTAGTATAGGCCTACGAGATCTATGAAATTTTTAGTTTTCTATTACCGTATAATGTATAGCCTACAAATATCGTTACCTGTGTGCTACTAATTCTAACGCAGCCATCACAGCATACAGTCACAATCATGTCCGATGCAGGTGTATAAGCCACTTTCTACTTTCATTCAAAATTAATAATACAAGTAGGCTATAGCTGCGACCAATATTTATAACTTATTGCAACCAGTGGCTTCGCCCAAACCGTGTCATCTAACCAAGTAGCGAACAATGACTTTGTCTCACCCAACATTAGTACATCAGTAATTTTCACCCAGACATTCAGTGACGCAGTAACTTATGTCGAGAACTAAAAGAGAGATATGAGATATTGTTGGTATTCTCTGAAAATTTGCATATGTGACTCTAGCGCAGTGCATCAGTGCATATACCATGCACATGTGAGTATATGGCTCTTCAGAATGATGATTGATTCATGTTGCACAGCCCTTGAAGTTCGTTGAAGGGCATCACACTACTCTGTCGCAACCATGACTGAAACAAATAAAAATAGGCCTAATAAAAATATTTTATCTGCCTACTACTAAGTAGGCTATAGGTCAGTAGCCAAGTACATAAGTTATAAGCTTCATAAATAATCACCAATACATTCACTACCACCAACCGAGTGCGAATCATAGACTAGGCCTACTTCCAAGCTTAAAGAGTTACATGTGCTATGTATTATAATAGTATGGCTGACGGCATTTGGAAGTCGAGAATAATATACATTACTATATTAGAAGGCGAATTGAACCTAAGAATACATTCCCGAGAGAGAACTTACATAGGCTATATTTTAGGTTATGTTTGAATTAGGCCTATACGGAAAATGCAGTCGGAAGACTATTTCAAAATTTCCAAAGATCATTAAGGTTTCTTATTACGTTATTTGTGCTCTGACTGAATATAAAAATAAATAAAACAACGATTAAATAACTCTGTACTTAAAATTGTGTAGGTCTAGGCTAGGCCTACTTACTTAAATTGTAGTGATCTTTGTAGAGTTACTCCAATCCATCTCCAATCTTGTTCTCGTATTTTTTAGGCGTCATGATGAAATCTAAATAAGAATTTATCCCAAAAATTAATTAAATAAAAGCTTCGAAACATCTCAGACAAGTGGATTTGACACACACATATCAAGAGTCTATAATAACTGTATAAACTGTTTTAATCGATGTATATTACTAGTACTTACCTTGTACAACTTGTTACAACTTCATTAGACTTGAATTTCCAAAGAAAACTGTGAAATTATTTAAATAATAAGTCATTAGTTACAGTCGTAATTATAATGTTGGCTGACTTTGTGAAAAATGCATTCTGGGAGTTATTGCCAGAAACATGTCGGCAACTGTGTGGTACGGAATTTTACTGGTATTATGGTGTTTGGAGATGGTGGGATTTTAAGCAGGGTTGGCGACAATGTGCTCGCACCTGAAAACAACTTACCTTCAAGAAATGCAACCATAAACCAACATTTACGTAGGCATAGGGGACGGCTGTTAATGTTACCTACCCTGTCTTGATCTAGTAACTCATTTAAGCTGTCCCAGACTATATATTCCATTACCAGCAGCTATACAAGCAAGAAAAGCCTGCTTTAATCCTGAAAATTTGAAAGATGAACAGTGTTTTATGTATGCCATTATAGCAAAACTGGTTAAAAAGGATGCTCAACTCATTAGTAAATACAAGGATCTGGAAAACAAGTATGATTTTTCAGTGATATCATTTCCTACATTACTAGCTGACATTCCCAAATTCGAGAAAGCCAACGACATATCCATCAATGTATTAGGACTGAAAGAAGACAACAAACTGTTTCCTCTAAAGGTAGTGGATCAAGAGTTACAAGACCATCGTGACCTCCTTCTGCTAAGTTCTTCATCCGGCCAGAACCACTACGTCTTTATCAAAGATTTTGATAAACTAGTACGACATCAGATTACCCGCCATGGACATAAGATATATACGTGTAAACGGTGTTTTACTCACTTTGATAATCAATATGGGTAACAAAGAATGGAAAAACTAAAAGAACATAGAGCTTTGTGTGTCCAGCATGACATTGCTACGGTTGAAATGCCTACTAAAAACCCAATTGTGATATTCGTAAATGTGGAAAAAAAGCTTAGAATACCTTACGTTATCTATGCAGATTTTGAAAGTATACTGTTACCCTATCAAACATGTCTACCTAATCCTGAGGCAAGTTATACAGTGCCATACCAGAGTCATGTTCCTATGAGCTTTGGAATATATGTTAAACCCTCACCAGCTGTGGAACACATAAAGACAAATCTTCCGAGCAAACCTGTTATTTATCGTGGACCTGACGCTGCAGAAAAGTTTGTGGACTGTTTGATCTCAATAGCTAATGAAATTGATCGCCTTTACAGCTTAAATGTTCCAAAGGCTTTAACTGAGCATCAAGAAGCAGAGTTTCAATTTTCTGTAACCTGTTATTTGTGTCATAAACCAATTACCAAAGAGGACTGGAAAGTTCGAGACCATTGTCATATTACAGGGGAATACCGTGGAAGTGCTCACAATAACTGTAATTTGAGGTGTAAAACACGTAACCCCGTTCCTGTATTCCTACATAATATGAGTGGCTACGACGCAAATTTCATTGTAAAGCAATTGGAATGTACTACTGAGAGAGAGTGGACGTTATCCCTAACTCCAAAGAAAAGTACATTTCCTTTACCAAATATGTTGGAAATGTTAAGCTTAGATTTGTGGACACGTTTCGGTTAATGCCAAGTAGTTTGGAAAACTTAGTTTCCAACTTAACATCATACCCTGAAACAGACAAGTACTTTGGAAAAGAAAATGCAATGCTCATGACTCGCAAAGGGGTATTTTGTTATGACTACATTGACTCATGGGAAAAGTTAAGTGAAACGTGTTTACCTCCAAAAGAGGTATTCTTTAACAAATTAAGTCAAGAAGATGTTAGTCAAGAAGACTATGAACATGCCAAAAATGTGAGGAATCAGATCAACATTAAAACTGTAGGGGAATATAGTGACCTCTACCTAACTTCAGATGTACTCCTTCTTGCAGACAGCTTTGAAACGTTTAGAAACAAGACACTAGAAACACACCGAGTGGATGCTGCACACTTTTTCACTTCGCCTGGTTTATGTTTCGAGGCAATGCTCCTTTACACAGGCATTGAACTGGAATTGCTACAGGATTACGATCAGATTCTTTTAATCGAGTCTGGAATACGTGGAGACATTTGCCAGGTGTCTCATCGGTATGCTGAAGCTAACAATAAATACATGGAAACCTATGATTCTGAGAAACCATCGCAGTTTATTACCTATGATGGGTTTCTCCAGATACCGTTGATCTAGAAAAACTGAAGAAAGACGATCCTGAGGGATACATTCTAGACGTTGATGTTGATTACCCATCTGACATTCATGATCTACACAACGATTTACCTTTCCTACCAGAGTGTACACAACCTAAGGATTCGTCTCAAAAAAAACTAATTCCTCATCTTGGAAATCGAAGGCGATATGTTGTTCACTACATGGCATTAAAACAGGTTTTAGATCATGGAATAAAATTGATAAAAATTCATCGTGTGTTAATGTTTAAGCAAAGACCTTGGTTAAAGGCATACGTTGATTTTAATAACAACCTTCGAAAACAAGCCAAAAATGATTTTGAGAAAAATCTGTACAAATTATTCAACAATGCCATTTTTGGAAAAACAATGGAAAATATCCGTAAAAGAATAGACATACGTATTGTGACTGACAGCAAAATGGCAGAAAAGCTAATAGCAAAGCCGACATTTATTGACAGAACAATTTATGGTCCTAACCTAGCTGCTTTCCACATGGCTAAACGTAACTTTGTATTCAATAAGCCTATATATATTGGAATGTGTATACTGGATATTTCTAAAACTCTCATGTATTCCCACCACTATGATGTCCTGCTACCCTATTATGGAATGATCAATCTTAAACTCATGTATATGGATACCGACTCGTTCATTTTTTTGGTTAACACCCAAGATGTATATGAAGACTCTTTGGATTTTCCAGAACACCTGGACACATCAGATTATCCTACTAATCACATATGTTATTCTACATCAAACAAGAAAACGTTTGGGAAATTTAAGGACGAGGCTTGGACAAATTATAAAAGCATTTCTTGGACTTAGAGCTAAAATGTACGCTTTAGACATAAATGGTAAAGAAATCAAAAAGATTAAAGGTATTAACAGAGGTGTTGTCAAAAATTGTATAAGCTTTAAAGATTATAAGGATTGTGTCATGAACAACAATGTAAAAAGAATACCAATGAACATTATCGCTTCTAAACAACATGACATATCATCTATAAGACTAAACAAAATTGCTATGTGTCCTAGTGATGATAAAATAGTGATTGATGCTGATGGTATAGGTACACATGCCTATGGTCATTACTCAATCATTGACCATACTTAAAGAGTTAAGTTATGAATATCAAAATCTTCTGCCTGCAACTAGCAAATACATAAAACAAAACAATTTAGGAAATAAAACAATAGCACTACAAAAATTAAAAAAACTGGTATTCATAATCAAAAAATAAATAAAATAGAAAACAAAATAAAACAACTGTACAATTTATAACTAAAAAGGAATATAATATAAATGTATTATGTGTAAATAGTGTACATGTATTTAAAATAAAAAATAATGTATGGACACTGCTTGTACATTTCTAATTACTACCCATCTCTCTCCACTCCTAATGCAAAATGAACATGTAAAACACGAATTGGAAAATCCATGTTTCCATATTGACAAAATAGAAAAAAACATTAAACTGAAATTTTAAAGACTGTAAATGGGAATTTGGTAAATTGACAAATGTGTAAACAACAAATTGGAAAATCCATGTTTCTATATCATAAAATTGAAAAACTTTAAACTGACAATTTAAAAACTGTAAAAGGGAAATTGTGTAATTGATAAATGTGTAAACAACAAAATGCAAAATCTATGTTTCCATATTATGAAATTGAAAAACTTAAAACTGACATTAAAAAAACTGAAAATGGGAAATTGGAAAATTGACAAATGTGTAAACAACAAAATGAAAAAAAAAACGGTTGTTGTAGTGATCATGTTGTACAGTAGCCTATAAGACTACCATAAGGATAGTTGCATGTGCCCTTATATACTTTGTGTATGTGCATTAGCCTTTGGATTAGCTTAAGTTAGGTTTGGTGAGGTTAGGTATGTAACCTTGTAGTTTACTCTTTTCGGAAAATTTAAAATGTAAAATCTGAAAAATGTAAAATCAAAAATCAAAAATCTAAAATGTTAAATTGTAAAATGCTCAAATGTAAAATGTAAAATCTAAAATCTTTAAATGAGGTTTCTGTGGGTTAGGTTAGGTTAGGTTATAACTAAGTTTATTATTTGTGCTCTCCCATTTGCTCTTACTTTTTTGCTCCCCACTATTTTTCCCCCCACCTTTTTGCTCTCACTTTTTGCTCCCACTTTTTCCTCCCACTTTTTTGCTCCCACGTTTTGCTCTCATTTTTTGCTCTCACTTTTTGCTCCCACTTTTTTGCTCTCATTTTTTGCTCCCACCTTTTTGCACCCACTTTTTTGCTCCCACTTTTTTGCCCCCACTTTTTGCTCCCACTTTTTTGCCCCCACTTTTTGCTCCCACCTTTTTTGCTCCCACTGTTTTGCTCCCACTTTTTGCTCCCACTTTTTTGCTCTCACTTTTTGCTCCCACTTTTTTGCTCCCACTTTTGGCTCACACTTCTTGCTCTTACTTTTTGCTCCCATATTTGCTCTCACTTTGAAGTTAGGTTATGTTAGGTTAGGTTAGGTGAAGTCAGGTTAGGTTAGGTGTGGTTAGGTTATAACTAAGTTTATTATTTGTGCTCTCACATTTGCTCTCACTTTTTTGCTCACACATTTTGAACTCACTTTTATTTTTATTTTGCTCGCACTTTTAAGTTAGGTTAGGTTAGATTAGGTTATAACTTAGTTTATTATGTGTGCTCTCACATTTGCTCTCATATTTGCTCCCACATTGAAGTTAGGTTAGGTTAAGTTAGGTTAGGTTAGGTTAGGTCATAACTTAGTTTTTTATGTGTGCTCTCACATTTGCTCTCATATTTGCTCTGACTTTGAAGTTAGGTTAGGTAAGGTTAGGTGAAGTTGGGTTAGGCAGAATCGTTGAGGTATGAATCAAAAGCCAGCTCCTGTCAGTTTTGTCTCACAAGGTTGAGTGTACCCCGTTCCACTCCTGAGACCAGAAATTAAATTTCATGGCAGAGCCGGGATTCGAACCTCAGGAATGACCGCCAAGAATGCTTGCCACTACACCAAGAGGTGGACAATATAAGGCTGGTCTTGATTGTACACGATCAATCAATAATTACCTAATAATAATAATAAATATTCCATTTAGCAACTACACGGCCGACCTCTCTCTGTGACGTCATGCACGGTCTCAGGCGTGTCGGCCATCTTGCACATCAGCCACTGCGCCAGCTCTGACTGACCCCTCCATAATAATAGCATAGGGCTGGTTGCGCGCGGCGGCCATCTTGCCCATTAGCCCCTGCGCCAGGATCGGCTTATATTACCTACTCCCACGCAACGAATAAGAGACTCCGCGTCATTTTTGTAGTTTTGTTTCAAGTACGCTTTTGTCGTAAGAGAGCGCGCTATTGCGGGAATTTTGTCAAAATTTTATATTAGTGGTCCCTACTATTATATGAACATTGTATAGGGTCATTATCTATGTGCGTCCCGGCTGTGACTGGCGCAGATCGCGGGCGCGCGTACACAGTTCAGCCGGTGTTTGGCGCGCACTTTCACACTTTTACCAAACATGTTCAATAATGTGTACTTACAGTGCTCATAGGCAATGCTGAAAATGTCCTCCCTCTCTTGTAACACACACTTGACATCTTCTGATGAAAGAATGGACATCATTCTAAAGTTCCACAGCAGCGATGGTTTCGATTGCATCTCTTATGTACTGTTTAAGTTCAGTTAACAGCAATCACAATACTCACTGAACTTGCAACACTAACGTCTAAGCTTGGCAGACACACGTCCATATGAATGATAAAACACGTATGAACTAATGATATGAGTCAGCAGAGCCGAGCAATACCCCACTCTACTGACTCATATCATTTAGTGAATTATCTGAAACAAGACGAAAATTTCTAATCATGTTTCCAGGAAGACCTGTGCCTAATGCCAGTACAATTAGCAGGCTCGCTAAACGACTCAAGAAAACTGCCTCCTTAAATAATAATAATTTAACAGACAACTAAATTAGATGAGATCTTTGTCCATTCTTTCATCAAAAGATGTCAGGTGTGTGTTACTAGAGAGGGAGGACATTCATCAGCTAAGGGCAGTGTAAGTACACATTATTGAACATGTTTGGTAAAAGTGCGCGCCAACTACCGACTGAACTGTATACGTGCCCCCGCGATCTGCGCCAGTCAAAGCCGGCTTTACTTGCCGTGTTTATTGGGGCGCACATAGATAATGACCCTGTAGTTTACTCGTGCGGTACTTAAGTGGTCACTGATGAGATATATTGTGACATTTATGCCAATAAAAGTAGAAGAAGAATCACAGTAACAGGTCTTGATGTCTCAGAGCCCATTCGCTTAGAGCAGGGTGGTCCAACCTTTAGTTACCCAAGGGCCAATCAAACTTTAGTATAGGAATGGGAGGGCCAGATACATTCCAGAAAGCAAACGTATTACACATTTTACTCGAAAGCATTTATTAAAATGTATATTAAAATAAGTTTAATAATACTAGTATAATACACCACCTCATTTTACAGTCGAGAAATCAATGTGATGATTGGCACTGCTTTCCTGATACAAGTGTATCAATGCCCACTGTAAGTTCAGTAAAGCAAAGTCTCAGGCTCGATTCCAATGAAGCACTTTCAAATCGATTTCTCGTTTTTGATTTAATTTTTTTGAGAGCAGGAAAAGTACTTTCGCACCCATACGTTCTGCCAAACAGCGATAACACTTGCAGAGAGAATTTAAGCAGTTCTTTAGAAATCAGTTTCCAGAAATTTTCAGGGACATCACACGTTTTAGTCTGGCTGGTAGAATGGGTCTGCCTGAAGATCACAAGTTTCCATTTCAAGGTCGCAAGGCACCTCACTCACTTCAATATCTATGCGCTTGTTGAACAGTGCAAGTTTTGGTTTTAAGGAGTCAAAATCCGGGAATCTGTTCTGGTACTCTTTCTTGATATCTATTATTATTTCATGAAACATACTAAAATTTATGTCCCCATTTTCTTCTTCCAACTGCTGACAAGTTGGGAAGTGTGCCATATTATTTGCCTTCAATGTAATCTGCATTACATCAAGTTTTTTTTTGCGGAAGCCCTCAACGTTTCCATTAAGCAGGGAGATATTTTGTTTACTGCCCTGTAGTTTCAGGTTTAAAGCCTTTAGATGGGATGTTAAATCTGTCAGAAAAGCAATATTATTTGAATGCTGGATTTCTTCCAGTTTTTCTTGATACTCATGCCAAATGTTTTCATTTTTGAGAAAAGCATGATTTCATTCCTCAACCTAATTAACTGTTGCAAGCAATTTCCAGCACTTAGCCAACGCACTTCACACTACAATGAAATGTCACCATAATCAGCCTCCAAATTGTCCAGGAATGCAATAAATTATTTGTGTCTACAGGCTTATTAAATTTACAGTATTTGCAACAGTTTTCATTGTCTCACTGAGCCTTAAAATTTTTCCACAGAGAGCCTCCTGGTGGATAATGCAGTGGAAAAACAAAATATTCAATCCTATTTCTTTACACAGTCCTACTAAACCAATGTTAGGACCTTCTGTTGCAATGCCAGAGCACTTCACAAAATGTCCATATTTACTAGAAACGGCATCATCCGGTGCGCTGAATATGTCAATACCTTTTTTGCTGGTTTCTAATGATCTTAATTCCAACAGTTCGTCATGAATTTCAAATTCTTCGTTTATTGTTCTGACAAAGATAAGGAGCTGGCCTATGTCAGCTATATCTGTGCTCTCATCTAGAGCTAGAGCGTAAAATTCACATTTTTTTCCAAAATGCTCTTGAGAGAACCTGAAACTTCACCAGCCATATCATTAATTTTTCTACTAACTGTCTGATGAGACAAGGAAACTGTTTCAACAATTTTAGCCATCCTATTATCTCCAAATGAAGATGCCATTTTTACAGCACACCTCTTAATGAGCTCACCATTCCTAAAATACTTCTTACTTTTATCTAGCTCTAAACAAACCGCATAAGATGCCTTTAAACCGGCAGTGTTTGATGGTTGCAGAAATATATTATTCTGTCTTATTAGTTTGAGCTTCAAATCATTAAACACACAACTTCTGGCACTTCCCTGGTATTGATCGTATTTTGATTTGTGCAAGCTAGTATAGTGTCTATTCACGTTATACTCCTTCGAAACACCTAAGACTTGAGAACAGATAACACACTGTGGATTTCCATTATGTTCAACAAAAAAGTAACTTTCCTGCCATTTTGACTGAAATTGACGTTTCTCATCTTCAACACAGCGTTTACTTAGTCCTACCATATTAGGTACGGTACCACTCTCGCAACAACGATGAAATCAAACTCTCGTCGTACTATATCTCTTGAACAACCTCTCTTGTCAAAAACCTCCTCTTCGAACAGCCCTGCGCTCCCTCTTATAGGGAAATTCACCGCAGCACACGTACGATCGCGAACTTATCGGCAGCCAATCACTGGCATCCAACCAGTTGTCGCCTGGACGTGGGGACGCTTCTCGTGCTGTACGTACTCGTGGAAAGACAATTCTGATTACTGGCGTATTTTTCGGGATCTTTCCTTTCCCACCTGGATCCTTCGTAACATTACTGAATGAAAGTGAAAATTAAAGTAAGCACGCCACGGATTATAACTGTCGAAGAGTGAAAGGCAGTAAGAAGGGCAAGGGTCAACAAAAATAACAGGCGGGCCACACTGGCTTAGAGCATGTATTTATTGTGACTGGTGTCCTTATTCCACTGAATCGATGTCATCCCGGCAGTGGGAAGCCACAGAAATGGTTGAGATTGGCATTCGAACCCATCTCTCTTGTCATTTGTCATCACGAGCTCGAGTGTATCTCGTTCCAATAAAGAAGTGTCGAGGATGTATGAACTAGGGGTGCAGAGGCGATGTTCAAGTTGTTTTAGGGGGAACCACTTGAAATGTGGGTCTCTTTTGTTTCCACGACCATGGTAACAATATTATACTGATTCTTCTCTTTTGGGTGGGACGAAGCACAAATATATGACTGACATGATTTACGAAAGGTGAAGATTGACAAAGTTAATTTCGGAAACGGTGAATCTTTCGTGCATCTGATAGCGAGCGAGGCGGTTGTCAACTAGTTATCACATTGAAATGACATCTTCCTTATAAACTACGAGAATGCTGAAAGCCACGACAACACAGATTGATGTGGAAATAAACATCTTGTCGAGCTTCTCACACACATGTCTGCCCACACAACCTTTCTGGACTGCAAACAGAGACGTGAATCACTACAAGAACATGTATTGCGAGTATTTTTAAAATGTTTTCTTGATTTCCCCCCTCACAATATTGAGGGTGCCCTGAAGAACGAGGAGGTGAAGGATGCAGGTGCGCTGGCATTCCTTGGCTCTGTCCCTGCCATCTAACCCTCATACAAGGATTAAAAATCCTCCATGGCATAGCTGCAGATCGAACCTGGAACCTCGCGATGCAGCTAAGAATACTAACATAATTATGCAATCGGTGCCGCTCACATAGAACTCATCATCATCTTGAACAGTTTCCAGCCAATGGCCGGGTCTGTTTGGAACATAAGCCTCTCCATCGTCTTCTGTCTTCCCACCATCTCTCAGCCACCACCTTGGTCCAGTCTTCTCCCTTCTTTCGCACGCAGTCCTCCACACCTTTCAGCGACTTATCTCTTAGTCTTTTTCCCTCTATTTTGATCTCGTGTAACTTCCTGGTTATCCTCCTCCCATCCATTCGCTTAACATGCCCATACCATTTAAGCCTTGATTCCTCTATCCTATCTTGTAATGCTCCCTCCTTGACTAATTCTCTGATGTTCTCATTTCTTAACCTGTCCACCTTTGTCACTCCAATACTGTTTCTCAAGAATTTCAACTCACTTTGCCTGTATTCTGCTTCGCTCCCTGCCTTTCATAACCCAGTTCTCTGAGGCATACGTCAGGATTGGAACGTAGTACGTCCTATACATGACCCTTTTGCTGTTTTGGGAGACATCCTTACTCCATACCAGGCTCCTAACACTTCTCCTGAATAATTCTGCTTGTCTCCCCCGCTCAGTTATTTCTCTGCCGTTTCTTCCATTTACTTGTATCATGCTTTAACAAATTCACAAAGAATATGGATTAGCAAGGTAAGCTAACATTATTTTTGAAAGGAAGTTTTGACTTCCATAGTACATTGGCGCTGCTCGTGGCAACATTTGTGCCTTGCAGCGGCCTTCACAGTATGTACTAGCCACGCGTCTTGGTGAGGTGTACTATAACCAACTGAAGAGCCCATTGGTACACTGGGGCGAAACGCTGGCAACTGTTTTGAGCTAGCCGGACCATTGTATCAAATTTCTTTGTGAATTTGTTAATGTACATAGCTCAATCGGACAATTTTACATCCTGTTTCCTACGGGAACAGATATTTCCAATATGTATCATGCTTCCCAGATACTTGAAACTCTCTACTTTCCTCAATTCTTCCCCACCAATTGTTATTCCCGTTATGACTCGCTCCTTCTTCCTGGTTGTGATCATCCACTCGCTGTTGCTTATGCTAAACTTCATCCCATACATCCAACTGCTCCTGTACTTCCTCCGTTTCCCCAGATTATATCATCTGCCAACACCATTACTTCTATCCTTCTTTCACCAATCGCTTGCACCTCTCTGGTCAATATATCGTCCATCACTACAATGAAGAGTAGCGGTGAAAGTGCACTTCCTTGCCTCGAGCCATTCTTCTGTTCCAGCCAATCGGATCTCTCTCCTCCTACTTTCACACAGCTTATACTTCCATTGTACATTTCTCTTCATCATCATCATCATCTTCGTTTCCCCTTTTCTAGCTGACACTAGGTGGAGGCAAATATGGTTCCTCTCCAGTTTGTTCTGTCGTTCCACCATTCCTCTTCCGACACGACGTTCCAATCTAGGTTCCGTTTACTAATGCTATTCACCAAGTCCATCCAACGCATTCTTGGTCTTCCTCGTACTCTCTTCCCTGCCATCCGTCGTTCCAGTGCGCGTTTTGGTAGCCTTACTTCATTCATCCGTTTGGCATGACCATACCATCTCAGTCTGTTTTGCTCCAGTATGTAATTTAGTTTCTGTACTCCCAGTTCTTTCAGTATATCTTCATTTCTCACTCTGTCTCTCCTCGTTTTCTGGACCATATTTCTCAGGAATCTCATCTCAGCTGCCTCTACTTTGCTCTCATCCCTCTTAGTCATTGTCCAAGTTTCTGCTGCATATGTCATTATAGGAACATAATATGCTTTGTACATAACTTCTTTAGCCTTCCTACTCCTCTCTTCACCAAAGCCTTCCATACCTTACTTCTACGTACACTATCATATGCCTTTTCAATGTCCAGGAAGGCCATCAGTAGATCTATTCCATATTCATAATGTTTTTCCTGCAACTGTCTTACAGCAAAAAGTAGATCTACTGTGGACCTTCCTGCTCTGAAGCCATGTTGTTCGTCTCTCATCTTTCCTTCTATTTTTGCCCGAATTATCTTTTCCAAAACTTTCTCAAAGATTTTTGCACAATGGCTCATCAATGTATTCCCCCGATAATTTGTGCACTCTTTTCTGTTGCATTTCTTGAAGATTGGAACGATTATTCCCCTTCTAGTCGTCAGGGGTCCTCCTTTCTTTCCATAAAGTTTTCATTACTCGATATAGCCATTGCATCCCCACCTCTCCTGCCGCCCTCAGCATCTCTACACATATCTCGTCCAGACCTGGTGCCTTCCCTCCTTTCATCTTCCTCACTGCGTCCTACACTTCCCTCCATATGAAGGCATCTTCCGTTCCTGGTGTCTCATCTCCTTTCATCTTCCACACTGCATCCTCCTCTTCCCTCCATGTTAAGTCCTTTTCTGTTCCTGGTGTCTCCCCTCCTTTCATCTTCCTCACTGCATCCTTCTCTTCCTTCCATGTTAAGTCCTTTTCTGTTCCTGGTGTCTCCCCTCCTTTCATCTTCCTCACTGCATCCTCCTCTTCCCTCCATGATAAGTCCTCTTCTGTTCCCAGTTCCTCCATTTCTTCATCAGGGTCACCATACGGGTCCAAGAGTTCTTCAAATTACTCCCTCCACATGATCTTGAGTTCATTTTTATTCCCTACTTCTCGACCCCTTTTGTTCACCATTCGAACATGGTCATATCATTCCTCCTCTTACTTTTAACCATCCCATATACGACCTTTTTTGTACCTTCACTATCCTCCTCATCATCCTTGTCCACTCTTCCATCCACTTTCTTCTCTCCTCAGCCACCACTCTTTTCACTTCCTTCTTTCGTATTTGGTACTCCTTTCTTGTCTCTATTGTCCGATTTTGGAACCACTCCCTAAAGGCTCTATTCTTCTTCTGCACTATATATTTTGTTTCCTGATTCCACCTTGGAGTTTCTTTCCATCTCTTCTTGTTGCTTGTCCTTCCACATACTGCTTCTGCCGCCCTTACTAGTGTCCTCTTGAATCGCTACTGTCTTCAGCTCATCATTTGGAATGCTTTCCTTCACTATTTTTTAGGTATCCTACCCTGGTTTCTTCACCTTTCAACTTCTTTACCCCTATCCGTCCATCCTGAATTTATGTCCTTTTCTTATAATTGGACCCTGTCAGGTTCATTACCAGCAGTCGGTGGTCGCTATCCAAGGCCTCTGATTGAATTACCTTAATGTCTATGATGTTTCTATTCATATCACTATATAGTCTAGTCAGGTCATTGCTATACCAGGTAATCTTGTGGCGTTCTCTTTTCTTGAACAGGAGTTGCCCTCCAACAAGCCATTCCTTTTACAAAAATCCAACAATCTTTCACCTTCCTCATTTCGACTACCCCATCCCTCTGGTCCAAGCACATTTTCATACCCTTGTCTTTCCCTACCAACATGTGCAATTAAATCTCCCATTATAATCACATTCTTTCCTCCCACCTGTTTCTGCGTTTCCTCTTCAAACTCTTGTTTGTCTTCAGCAGTGCAGCCTACCTGTGGGGCATACACTATTTGTACCTCTACTGACTTTCCTTTCAGTGATATTGTTACCTTCATCATCCTGTCACTTATTCTCACTACTTCTTCCTTTAATCCATCTCTCACTACTACCCCCTTTCCTTCCTCATTCCCACTCCAATATAGTCTACAGCCTTTTCTCAATTCTCTCCTTCTTTCTCCCTTCTACCTTGTTTCTGCCAGCCCCAGCAAATCCAACTTCCTTCTTTTCATCATATCCATTATCTCCTCCACCTTCCCAGTCAATGTTTGTACATTCAGCGTTCCGATTCGTAGTCCATGATCACAGCTAGGTCGTCGTCCATTGTATCTGTCCTGTCCGAGGCTCGTTTCCTTCTTGAAAGCAAGTGTCTTATCCACTACTGGCTTGCTGGGCCTATCATAGCTTCGCCAGAACTCCGTTAGCCGTCCCTTTTCATGGTTCCTGTAGGACCATCACAGCTACCGTAACGGTCCTGGGGCCTACGAAGTCCCCACTGTACTTCGCCCCTACAGGCAATCTCCTACGTTGTGCCGTTGCCCGTCTCCCAGGGCGGGGAGGGGGTTTGGACTTACGGGAGACTCACCTAGAACTAAGGATATTAAATTAAATTTATATAAATGGGGACTTTAGGAGAAAATGTTTTACTGTGGTGTCTTCCCCTGAAAACGGTGGGTACATCCTTATGCAGTGAGGGCACTACTCCCTATAAAACGGAGCCTCGCAGAGACTGTCGCAATGAGTCTCCAACAGATTTATAACATGTGCCCATTACCAGTGGCGTACGCAGGATTTCCTTCTGGGGGGGGGGGGGTCATTAATATAATAGGGTAATTGTGTACATTACCGACATTACAGGGGCAGATGACCATGCTGTTCCGTCCCTTAAAACAACAGTCATCATCATAATTAAAATGATACTTTGATTAATATTCATAAAAAACAACATTTAAATAACCGTTCTCTTTGCATGAAAAATATTTTAGGTCTCATTTTGTCGACACAATAAAATAATGAAAAGAAATTCTAAAAAATATGGACAACAGTAACTAAATATTGAGACTGAAACGATGCAGTGGTATAATCAAGACCATAGTGACGTGGTGGCTTAAAATATTGATATTATGTGAGAGAAAAATAATGTTTTGGTCTCCGTGTTCCTACTGCAATTGCTATTAGCTCTCAAAATCTGCCTATCTTGATTATTTTATCTGTATCATTAATTGGAATAAATTGCAGAAACGCCTCTTTTAATGAATTATATTTAAGGAAACGGGCACACACAATTAAAGCGACCCGAAGCGGCATGAAAAGAGTTACCGATCGCACACTTCAACAGCTAAACTGATCCTTGGGTAGCTCCAACACTGCGAGTAGAGTGCAGGGCATTTATTAAGTGAGGAACGTGACCACACCTAAAGTATACACGGGAGTTAAGACGCTTAACGAGCGATGCCGTAAAACAGGTGATAGATGGGAAAATATATAGATTCAAGTAAAGGAATACTCTGGAGGGGTTTCAACCCTGTAACCCCCCCGTCGGTACGCCACTGCCCATTACAACAGTAGGTCGGGCATAGCATTTATTACATACGTAGCTGGCAGGATACCTTGGTTGTGAAGTACTGTAACCTTGAACAGGGTTAGCTACAGAACAAAACATCGAACTTTCCTAGTGGAAACGTATTTTCTCAAGAAGAAGTCTTCCAGTCAAAGTGTTCGTAAGTTTCAGCTCCGTGCGATTTTTTACCTGTGGGGGACCCTGAAGCAAACGGTATACACAAACAATCCGCGTACTCGGAGGCTCTCGGGAACGAAATAACTACACTGATACAAAATGTCAGTGAGGTTGAATTACAGCGAGTGTACCAAAACTTGATGGACAGCAATTCCAGAAAACTACTCTGAAATTCCTGTACGTAATGATGATTATTAAATAATTTAGAAAGTGTAAATGTGCTATCGCCGAATGCCTTGCTCGACGCGCTCTGTGAGGCTCCGTTCCAGAGGGAGGATTTCAATTATCGTAGAATCTTACTCTCTACAGTAGCCGTGAGTGATGGACTGGTAAGCGTAGTAGCTCTCGGATTGGATCCCAAGTAACTGTCGGGATGGTACCTCACATGCCATGGCCGCATTCCTCCCAATCTTAGCCTCAATTTCACGTGAACCCACTAGCTCTCAACAAAATAAAGCACGGTATCAGAATATTTCCACACATAGACTACGCTAGTACAAGGGGCTGATGATACAATGTCCCAAGTTCCTAAATTTACGAACTTACTCTCTACATTATTCATTTCATTCATTTCCGTGTCCGGTCAACATTTCCAAAAAATTGCAGCTGCAATGGCCTTGTTACTTCCTCTAAAAACATCTTTCATTGTGCATGGGTTGTCCAGGAGGGGGCAGGAAAGTAGGTGAGTTGGGTCTTGTTCAGCTCCGCATTCACAAGAGGTGTCTGCGTCTGCTGGAAGGATCCCCCATTTTTGCAGGTTGGTCTTGCATCGAGGGACACCCACTCTTAAGCGGTTGAGGGACCTCCACACAGGATAAGGTAGGTGGGCGCCATGAGCCAGTTCTTCCTTTGGTGTCATGTCTGTGGGCAGTGAGCTCCTCCATCTGTTAAGACGAGTTGTCTCTGGTGTTCTCTCCAGCGGCGTAGTCCTAGCAAGGAAATTCTTGCGGGATCTGAGGCGAGACCTTGCTGCCTGGTGACCATACAGTGGATGTCGATGGTCATTCTCCTGCTTTGTTCTCTCGGCGTCCGCAGCAGTGGCCCTCCGGATGTTGGGTGGGGCTATTCCAACAATAGGGTATGGTTTGTGCACTGGTGTTGGTTTCAGGCATCCCGAGATTATCCTTGCAGTGTCGTTGACAGCAGTATCAACCTGCTTAGCATGTGCTGAAGCGTTCCACACAGGAGCGGCATACTCAGCGGCTAACACACACATTATTAGCCTAATATGGTTATATTGAAATATATCATTACCAAATTGACGCCCATTCATAGGAAGTTCTGGCATACAGGCATTCTCGTAGGTGAAGTTACGTAGGTCCTATTTCCACTCATCTTTTAGATTGTGGTTTTGCTGCTATTTGACGTCCCTGTTGATTTTAATACTCTGCCCCAGCATATTTTAACATCTTTCACTTCACATCCTTCCAATCTTGCATGTCACGTTTACGTTTGCGAGTAACATTTTCACATTTGCTAGCTGACGGATAGACCTCCACTTCCCGATACCCTAATCTTCCACGCACATGAAATTTCAATTGCAAATATCTACCCATAGAATATGTCATAATAATAATAATATCGTGTGATCTCGGGAGCCGGGTGCAAGCTTTGTTAATTGACACCCAGAGGGTAGCTTGCGTGTCGAATTTAATACTCCTTGGAGCGCTATGAATGTCAAGGAGGTTAGATAGCCTATCTAAGCTCCTTGGCGCTATACCGCTTTCTAGTAGAGAAATGAGGAACTTTGTGTTGGCGGAAAATCCCGAGATTAATTTTGCCATTATGAACTCGGCCTACTGAATTCAATTGGGTTCTTTAACATGCCAACAACGTATGACATGAGTATCGTGATTTTTGTCACCTTTTAAAAATCACTTACCACGGCCAGGAGCGAACCTGCAATCTTGGGGTTGGTAGTCCAGCACTTTAACCACACACACACACCATGCGACCAGGTACCTATTTCCAGCATAATCTCAAGACAGACCGAGGTGGCGCGGAGTCCCTTATTCGTTGCGCGGGTTCATTTTGTTAAGTTGTATTTTTAACTCGACAGTAAAAATAATTGGATGTTGTTTCAACTAGACTATCCACATGTAAATATATCTTATCTGCATGAATCATGCAAGCAGTTGCAGCATGCCTGGTGAGTGGTGAATCCCTTGCTATTTCAGCACTCAAGAGGGAGAGATTATAGGAAAAGGACGAGAGGTGCATGCTTGTTGCATTATTATTCATTTTCTTGGTGTTTGGGTACTTTTTATAGCATGAAGATGGTGCTCACAGTATCACGATACGAGTTCTTAAAAACTTTCTGAAAATTAATTTAGCTCCATAAAGATGGTGGGCTATATTGGCTATCACGGCCTGTGAATTAAAAGTCGGCAATTCTTCTAGGTTTATGCCGTGTCTTGTGTGGGGTTTCGCCTACGAACACCAAGCTGGCTCATCAGCGGGCTCTTGTGTGGGGTTTCGCCTAGGAACACCAAGCTGGCTCATCAGCGGGCTCTTGTGTGGGGTTTCGCCTACGAACACCAAGCTGGCTCATCAGCGGGCTCTTGTGTGGGGTTTTGCCTAGGTACACCAAGCTGGCTCATCAGCGGGCTCTTGTGTGAGGTTTTGCCTAGGAACACCAAGCTGGCTCATCAGCGGGCTCTTGTGTGGGGTTTTACCTAGGAACACCAAGCTGGCTCATCAGCGGGCTCTTGTGTGGGGTTTCGCCTACGAACACCAAGCTGGCTCATCAGCGGGCTCTTGTGCGGGGTTTTGCCTAGGAACACCAAGCTGGCTCATCAGCGGGCTCTTGTGTGGGGTTTTGCCTAGGAACACCAAGCTGGCTCATCAGCGGGCTCTTTTGTGGGGTTTTGCCTAGGTACACCAAGCTGGCTCATCAGCGGGCTCTTGTGTGGGGTTTCGCCTACGAACACCAAGCTGGCTCATCAGCGGGCTCTTGTGTGGGGTTTTGCCTAGGTACACCAAGCTGGCTCATCAGCGGGCTCTTGTGTGAGGTTTTGCCTAGGAACACCAAGCTGGCTCATCAGCGGGCTCTTGTGTGGGGTTTCGCCTACGAACACCAAGCTGGCTCATCAGCGGGCTCTTGTGTGGGGTTTTGCCTAGGAACACCAAGCTGGCTCATCAGCGGGCTCTTGTGTGAGGTTTTGCTAGGAACACCAAGCTGGCTCATCAGTGGGCTCTTGTGTGGGGTTTTGCCTAGGAACACCAAGCTGGCTCATCAGCGGGCTCTTGTGCGGGGTTTTGCCTAGGAACACCAAGCTGGCTCATCAGCGGGCTCTTGCGTGGGGTTTTGCCTAGGAACACCAAGCTGGCTCATCAGCGGGCTCTTGTGCGGGGTTTTGCCTAGGAACACCAAGCTGGCTCATCAGCGGGCTCTTGTGTGGGGTTTTGCCTAGGAACACCAAGCTGGCTCATCAGCGGGCTCTTGTGTGGGGTTTTGCCTAGGAACACCAAGCTGGCTCATCAGCGAGCTCTTGTGTGGGGTTTTGCCTAGGTACACCAGGCTGGCTCATCAGCGGGCTCTTGTGTGGGGTTTTGCCTAGGTACACCAAGCTGGCTCATCAGCGAGCTCTTGTGTGGGGTTTTGCCTAGGAACACCAAGCTGGCTCATCAGCGGGCTCTTGTGCGGGGTTTTGCCTAGGAACACCAAGCTGGCTCATCAGCGGGCTCTTGTGTGGGGTTTTGCCTAGGAACACCAAGCTGGCTCATCAGCGGGCTCTTGTGTGGGGTTTTGCCTAGGAACACCAAGCTGGCTCATCAGCGGGCTCTTGTGTGGGGTTTTGCCTAGGTACACCAAGCTGGCTCATCAGTGGGCTCTTGTGCGGGGTTTCGCCTAGGTACACCAAGCTGGCTCATCAGCGGGCTCTTGTAAGGGGTTTTGCCTAGGAACACCAAGCTGGCTCATCAGCGGGCTCTTGTGTAGGGTTTTGCCTAGGAACACCAAGCTGGCTCATCAGCGGGCTCTTGTGTAGGGTTTCGCCTAGGAACACCAAGCTGGCTCATCAGCGGGCTCTTGTGTGTGGTTTTGCCTAGGAACACCAAGCTGGCTCATCAGCGGGCTCTTGTGTGGGGTTTTGCCTAGGTACACCAAGCTGGCTCATCAGTGGGCTCTTGTGCGGGGTTTCGCCTAGGTACACCAAGCTGGCTCATCAGCGGGCTCTTGTGTGGGGTTTTGCCTAGGAACACCAAGCTGGCTCATCAGCGGGCTCTTGTGCGGGGTTTTGCCTAGGAACACCAAGCTGGCTCATCAGCGGGCTCTTGTGTGGGGTTTTGCCTAGGAACACCAAGCTGGCTCATCAGTGGGCTCTTGTGTGGGGTTTTGCCTAGGTACACCAAGCTGGCTCATCAGCGGGCTCTTGTGTGGGGTTTTGCCTAGGAACACCAAGCTGGCTCATCAGCGGGCTCTTGTGTGGGGTTTTACCTAGGTACACCAAGCTGGCTCATCAGCGGGCTCTTGTGTGGGGTTTTGCCTAGGAACACCAAGCTGGCTCATCAGCGGGCTCTTGTGTGGGGTTTCACCTAGGAACACCAAGAAACCTAGAAATATTGCTGAGTTTTAATTCACTGGCCGTGACAGTCAATATACCATATTTTTTGGAGGCCTTCATAGGGATGTTAAGGCTGCTGGAGCTTTTAACTCTCGCAGTGAAGAGGTGCAGGTGCGCTTCATAAAAAGGAAGGTAGCGCGCAGTTCGCTGGGCACGGACACCAAGAGCCCGCTGATGAGCCAGCTTGGTGTCCTGGGCGAAACCCCACACAAGACACGGCATAAACCTAGAAAATTTGAAATAAATACAGTATAAAGTTATCAATTCTCAAGTTTATTCCTCGCTCCCAAAAGGTAATAGTTGGGATTGAATGTGAGGCTACTAACCCCAAGCTTGCAGATTCGCTCCTGGCCGTGGTAAGTCATTACGATACGCATGTCATAGAACCCATTTGAATTCAGTAGGTCATGTTCATTATGGTAAAATTAATCTCGGGAGTTTCTGCCAACACAAAGTTCCTCATTTCTCTACTAGAAAGTGCTGTAGTGTTTAAGGAGCTTAGATATCTAACCTCCTTGAATTTCATAGTGCTTCAAGGAACAACGAAATTCGACATGCAAGCTACCCTCTGGGTGTCAAATAACAAAGCTTGCACCTGGCACCCAAGGCCATACGATATTATTATTATATTGTTCTGGCTTGAAGTTTGGTAAGAATCTAATCCTAGCTTAACAACTAATAGAATAAAATATAAATGACACTTATAACTGAATAAGCCAATTAGCAAACACGTCGTATACAAGAGGAATAATACAAATTAGAATATAATAAGTAAATGTATTACTAATGTATTATTAAATTTATTGTAAAAACGAATTACAGTATGTTAAAAAAAAGACTACAATGCTCTATTATTAGGGATAGGAAAAATTCGCGAATTTCGTGAATTATTAAATGAAGTAATGTGGTAATGTGTTTTAATAACCCTAAAAATGGTGATTTTTTTTGAAGTCGCGAAATTTTAGCGAATTTCGCATGGAAACTCGAATTTTACCTTTTTTCGTGTTTTTTTAATTTACAGTGCATTTCCGATAATTCGCGGCAATTAATGCACGAATTTCCGCGAATTATCCACAGTAATGTTTTTAAGCCTAGCAAAGAGAAAACTATTGGTTAAAATATTGAAATGTATTTTATGAACATGCAAAAAAAAAATATAATACTTTATATTCGACCCTGACTATTATATGTCAGAAAACTGTACTATAATGAGGCTCATTATAACACTATTTTTCATCATGAGACAGTTTCTCCCACCAATCACAGCTCAAGAAACAGTTGTTTGACCAATTAGATAAGGATACCATCGCACCTGCACTGAGTTCCATGGCCTTCTAATTTAAATTTCACTGAGTGGCCTAGTGTTATACTAGGGTAATCGAGAAGGCCATGGTCAAATACAAGGCATTCTCTGCGTCTCATGCGCTCTGTTCAGTACATAAAACAGGCGAAATATCGACAGATATTTATGAATATTTATGTTCGAACATAAAATAGTTTTAATTATCGTCGAACATAAACAGTCATATGCAACTCACCTATAATGGTAATTAAGACACTCGTATGGAAATTATGATACTCGCGAATTATTGCCATTATAGGCTCGTTGCATAATGTGCTATTATAACACAGTATTGTAAGACACACTATGTGGATTATACCAATATTAAAAACTAAGAAAAATTACTGTCATCACTTTTTGTTTCTTAGATGGTTTATTTTTATGTTATGTTAGAATGGTGAACAAAAGGGGACAAGAGATAGAAAATAGAGAAGAACTGAAGAAAATGTGGAAAGAATATTTTGAAGAACTCTTGAACCCAAATGGAAACCACGGCAATGAGGAAGAAATCGGGGAAGTGGAAGATGAACTGCAAACAGAAAAGGACTTAACATGGAAAGAATTGTAAGATGCAGTGAGGAATATGAAAGGAGGAAAGGCACCGGGTGTGGATGAGTTGAGTGTGGAGATGGTGAGAACAGCAGGAGAGGTGGGGATACAGTGGTTGTACCGAGTTATGAGGACAGCATGGAAGGAAAGGAAGACCCCAGAGGACTGGAAAAAGGGAATAATTGTCCCGATCTTCAAGAAAGGTAGTAGAACAGAATGCAGAAACTATCGGGGAATAACACTGATGAGTCATTGTGCAAAGATGTTTGAGAAAGTTTTGGAAAGGAGAATTAGGACAAGGATAGAAGGAGGGATGAGGGAAGAACAACATGGCTTCAGAGCAGGAAGGTCCACAGTGGATTTGATTTTTGCTGTACGGCAGTTACAAGAACAGCACTATGAGTATGGAACAGATCTACTGATGGCCTTCCTGGACATTGAGAAAGCATATGACAATGTATGCAGAAACAAAGTATGGAAGTCCCTGGAGGATAGAGGAGCAGAAATATGGACTATAAGGAAGGTAAAGGAGATGTACAAGGGAAGCATGAGCTGTGTGAAAGTGGGAGGAGAGAGATCGGACTGGTTGGAACAGAGAAACGGCCTGAAACAAGGAAGTGCACTGTCACCGTTTCTTTTCATTGTGGTGATGGATGACATAATGACCCGAGAGGCACAAGTAATTGGGGAAGGAAAGATGAAAGCAATGGTGTTTGCAGATGATTTGATGATTTGGGGAAACAAGGAGGAGGAGGTACAGGAACAGTTGGATGTGTGGGAAGGAATAATACAAGGATATGGGATGAAATTTAGCATACATAAGAGTGAGATGGTGATCACAACAAGGAAGAAGGAAAGAATCACAACGGGTGCTACCTGACCCGAGGGAAAGCGCTAGACCAATTTCTATCATAACCTAGGTTAATTAGTTTCAAGAGACTACACATGTTAAATTTAGTGTCAAGAAAACACACAAGAAAAATGTCATGGCAATATATTTAGAATGAAAATATCACAGGTAGATAATGACAACATTAAATAATTTAAATAAATAATAGATTACATAATAAAATACAAGTATGTAAATATGAGCGAGGAACCTTGGACAAGATGACATTCACGTAATGTCTAGTGATATTACAAGGTTTACCTAAATGAAGAAAAATAACAGACCCCTTAAATGAAATTCCAATAAAATTACCTTATATGTCCATAAGGACCCGGCTGAACGACATAGGTTCAATAAAATATTATTTATCCATTCGAGTATTTAATCTTCCAATATTAGTCAGAGCAGAAGACTATTACGTCAAGCTTATTCCCAATCCAAACATGTCGACCCTTTTTAATAACAAAATTATCTCGTTAATTGTTAACCTGAAAAAAACGAACAACAACAATATAGAGCCGTAACCTACCGAAACAAGACTTTACATAAAATAAAATACGTATCATAATAAGTGATACTTGACACGGAGTTCATAAGGAACTATACTAAGAGCCAAAGATATGGAGAGAAATTACAATAATTAGGTTAAAAATAACATATCTTTGCTCGGAAAAAATATGACGTTCTGGACCATACAGACAAGGCAGGCCAGATACAAACGCTAAAAAAATGAAATCCCTAAGAGAATTAAACTCAAAACACAAATTTAGGTTACTGGAAAATAATATAAAATAGTTGAACATGCATTACCAAGCCGCTTACAGATACCATTACAAGGTTAGGTACTTTACAGAAAAAACTGAAATATATATAAAATATTAAGAAGTTACCACACAGTGATAATCACCTTCACTTACGCATGTTTCAATGAACAACTATGAATTATAATCCAGTACCTAATGAAATATAAATTACAAACCTTGAGTATATTCCTTCGTTAAGCCTACCACAAGAGAGTTGCCAAATATGCATTTTCTACAATTCTAACTCCAATAAGAATTGACTGAAGTTCTATATCCACATAGTTACACAAGGATGTGTATTAGAATTGGGCAACCACTTCTAGGTCGGCCCAAGCCGACCTAGGGTCCCGTAAAGTTTAGATTTCGTGAAATCACATGCTGTCTTTACGAGTTCCAAGCAAATAATAATAACTTCACAACAGTCATTGCTACTGGATACGACGTTCCACTGTTTATAGACGACAAAGGCCAAAAATTGCAGGAAGGAGACACGCGCGCAATTTCCCGTCCCGTTTAGCAAATCAGGCAGTGCGTCCACAGTCACCCAGATGGCACCACGTACTAGTTCGTGTTTACACAGGTACAACATACTGTCCACAGATGTCGCCTGAGGCCATTTACAACTCAAGACTGAGATATTCCCGTACGAGAGCAATACATCGTTCGAGCAAGGCAGAAACGTATGACGGGAATAACAATGGGTAATAATAATAATAATAATAATAATAATAATATCGTATGGCCTCGGGTGCCTGGTGCAAGCTTTGTTAATTGACACCCAGAGGGTAGCTTGCATGTCGAATTTCGTCGTTCCTTTGAACGCTATGAAAGTCAAGGAGGTTAGATATCTAAACTCCTTGACACTACAGCGCTTTCAAGTAGAGAATGGAGGAACTTTGTATTGGCGCAAAATCCCGAGATTAATTTTGCCATTGAACACGGCCTACTGAATTCAAATGGGTGCTTTAACATGCCAACAACGTATGACATGAGTGTCGTGATTTGTGTCGCCTTATGATTTTAGGATTTTCTTATTTGGGAGTTTTCCATTTCCCAATTTTTACTGGAGATCGAAATTATTTTCATTCGGTTTGATTCAAGGATTTTGGATAATCCTATTTTAGGATTAAGGATTTTCCGATAATCCCAGGATTAGGATCCTGATTTTGAATCTGGTTTTTTATTTTATTATTTTGAATCGGATTTGAGTATTCTCCGATATTAAATATTTCTTTGGATTTTTATTTTTAAATTTTGAGGTTGAATTTCATTCCATTTTAGATGGAGTTGTGACAACGTTACTTGCATATCAGCTGTTGATTTTCTTTATGGAATCTTTATCATTATCGATAGTCATTATAGACTTATAGTCAATATTACGCTTTCATTTGCGATGAGACCGATGATCAGAAACTATTCCTAGTTGAGGAATAACACATTTTGATGTCATTAGAGAAAATATTGTGAGGATTTAAGGATGAAAGCCTGCTAAAGTTTATTGTTTACAGTGTAAAGAAAGCATTGTCGCTTCAATTCAGGAGCTATTATGTAATTATTTTATTATAATGACACCTAGTATTTGATATGGAACCTGAGAGCAATCTAGTAGGAGATATTTGGAAGACAGCTGTTATCATTATTATTATTAGGAGGTGGTGTTAGGACAAACATGAAACTTGATTGTTAATCAGTTCATGGAGACGAAGGCTAGGCCTTATCGACGTCTTGTTCTATCATTGTTGGTGCGACAGCGTCAGTGTTGAATTGCTCCCATGTTGTGAGAAGGCCACAGAGATATATGGCAACACAGCGATGTATACAGTATTAGCTTGTCGATCTGACACTGTTATGAATCCCGCTTGTGTGATGTGAGTTTTAGAAAGATATTGCTTCGTATTAAAGGGAGTTCATTATTGAGTTGATAAAGCCTGGAGCAAGGTGGATGTTTCGAGTAGGAATGAATTACGTTGTAGCCAGGAGCTTGGGATATTGGTTTGTGCTCTTGCGGCGAAGGTCGAGCGATCAGATGGGTGGTCCCGTTACAAGTACAGTCTGTGTCAGAAGCAAGGTTCCATGGTGTCTTATGAAGTTTATTGTTTATTATTATTATTATTATTATTATTATTATTATTATTATTGAAGTGAAGACCAGTTAGGAGGGAATTACACATTAGTCTGGGCTTAATTGACTGGACTATTGACCCTATTGTAACAAATAACACATGATAATAATTCTCTGTTAGTGGGAGATTTCTATATTATTATTGAACCGTTGCAGTTCAATTGAGTAGTAGTATGTCAACAATGATTTTTAGCGAGGTAGGCTATCGCGTGTATATAGTTGATATTATCATTTTTAGGATTTTGTTAATAAATATTTTAGCTTAATTTGGTTTTGGTTGGAGATAACGACAGGGTTCAGGAGTCGAACTTGTATAGAGTTCAACATTGCAGTTGTAATGACGACAGGCCATCGTCATTAGAGTCACTTTCATCGATTCTCTCTATCAATATTTTTATCTCTGTCGATCCTGAATTCCTGGGCGCAGTAGGTTAATATTCGTGTCTTGTTAGTTTATTTTATTTATGCAGGCATCATCCAGTGTTTCATTACGCTATTTCATTGACATTAGAAGTCAATCGTGTCGTATTATATTTATGCATTTTGTTATTTACTTGTAATTTGTAATGTCTGGTGGGGGATTTTATTCAATAAACGCAAACACGTATTTACGTTTGTTTGCAATGTTTTTATATATCCTTGTTATTCTGATTTATCGTACTGGGGGTTTTTAAAGTAAATATTATGGTCAAGATATTGAAGCAATGCCTATTGACCCAATCCACATTCCTATGTGACCCGAGATTTAAAGAGCTCTCTAGCTCTCTTTTTTTTAGATGCTTTTGGTCCCTGAGAGGACAGAGCATAATGTTTATTTATCTAGGGGTTCTTCCTTATACGTTCCTATTTTCCAGTGTGTGATATGCTAGCTGTGACGGTAAGTATTTTCAGCCGGGGTGCTGCTGTCTACAAAATCCATTGTCTTCCTGAGGATCCTGGCTGTCACATCACTGCTAGATCGGGCACAGTACCAACATTAAGGAGCAGTTGGAGGGTTGTCAGGGCTTTCAGCGACTCACTTTTCTCACTATTATTCACTATTTTCAAAGCAGCCTCACTTTTCTCACTATTTGATAAAATTACTCACTATTCTCACTGTTGTTTACAAAACTGGTCATATTCTGCGTTAAAAATGGTCTCGTGCACAATCAGATATACGGCCATAAATGCGAATAATACTATGAATTTACTCACTATTTACTCACTTTTTCATACAAAAACTCACCTTTTTTTTTCACTTTTTTGAAGAAAAAACACTCACTATTTCACTATTTTTGGACGAGTGAGTGGATGGAAGCCCTGAGGGTTGTGGAAATGTATTAAAAAGAGGGAAAATACATTCAGTTTTAGTAAACGCTGGGTCCCATGCTCTTGGAAAATTAACCAACTTGACATCTGTTGACCCTGGGAACAAGATTTACAAATGTATGCGTTTGATCCAGCAGAAGTAGTGTCAATGAGGGTATTGTAAAGAAAATTAAGAAGTTGCCGTTCTGTGGAACACAGGAAGAAAGTGAGGTGTTAAGAGAATACAAAGAACTACAAACTTTAATCAAGAAGCAGATGCATGACAGGACCAAGACGGGCATTGTTGGAGTTTTGCAAGGAATGACATTTGTATTTCCAAAGTTCTCCGAATCAGTGTTGAAAACCATTTGGATACCCTGTTGAAACGCTAACTGTGAACTTTTGTTTTTCAGAATACACTAGCATGTTAAGTGATATGCGTCACCGTTTGTCACAAAATAATTTGGATCTCTTCACTGAAGTATACGTTGAAGGGTGACTGAAATGTGTTATGTTATGCATGTTATCCATGATATTTAAAGACCCACCTAAAATTTATGATTTTGAAAGTACTGAAAAGTGCACTTGAAACCACCGAATTTGCCACTTTAAAATACCGCTTTCTTAACTCTGAAATCACCGAAAAATTCCAATCCCTATCTATTATTAACACAAGTACAAGAGTGAGATGATTACTGGAGCTATTATCAATTCCACGGAAGTTGTATCTTGAATACTAAAAATATTATAAAACTAGCTGTGTGGCGCGGATATATTTTCAAAAATTTAGTATGAACTACAGCAGAGTTCCGCGAATCCAAACCCCGCTAATTCAAAAATCCGCATAATCCGAACAGGGCTAGGAAAAAATATCTTCCAAATTTGTTTTGAATTTTAAAGCAGGAAAAATAAAGATTAAGATTAAACTAGTATTCCATGTAAAAACATACATTCATTAGCACAGATAAACATGAAATAAATGCTACAGGATTAAACTTTAATCTGTCGGCTATCTTATACACACGGCCTGGACCTACTAACAATGTGCATTACAAAGTTTGAATGCAATTTGTTTTACGTTAACGACAAAACAAGCGGAAAAACATATCAACACTCAAGATGTGAAGTCAGTGATCTTCTTTGGGCGTAACTCACTGAAACGACTTGAAGAGGCAATGTTTCGCCAACGTCGCATAAACATTACATCACTGGGAGTTGCAGCGGCGAGGTCAAGGGCACTTGCAGCGACAGTGTGTGACACATCCCCCTCGCCCTCACTATCATCTGACATCCCCTGCACCTCTGCTACAATGTCTTCATCTACATAGTATTCCTCCTGACCACTGTCATCGATTGCCGTCCACTCTCCGGAGCATTTTTTCTCAGCATTTTCGCAACCCGGATTTTTCTTTACTAGTGGAAGAAGTCCACATTCTTTTGCCGGGGGGAAAACTGTTTTAACAAACTCCAGATCAGGCCAGAGACTTTCACCAGGCTGCTCGTCCTAGGTAGACGTCAACAGGGCTTATAAAAATGTTACAGTACAGGGTACTTGGTTTTCGAGCTTTAATGTCAATATATTTGATGAAAATCCACCTAATCCGAATTTTTTCTCTGTTCAGTTTAGTGGGATTCTACTGTACTTATATTTTTATTGTAACCACATTCGTGGTTTACGAATTCAACATGTGAGTGTCTCGTACTCCTTCAAGAATTTTGGCATTAGGTATTTCTTGAGTTGTGTTGTGTTAACAGAGTTCGTAAATGAGTGAAGGTGGAATGTATTAAAGAGCCGTGAGGCTGTGCAAAGGAAGGATTTATTGTATTTAGTAGTACGGTGGACAGGAATCTGTAGAGTAGAATTAGTAAATCTATTTCCTCTGTTGTGGACAGAGTTCATTGGTTTAATCACATTATAGAAATAACCAGGGGTTTTTGTACACAATATTTTCTGTGTTAGGATCGCAGTTGACAGCTACCTACCTTCACGAAGTTTCAACCGCTGCATTTGCACATAATAAGGTGTAATGTGTACATCATGCCTGTCTTCTAAAATGTAACAAACGAGTGCATATTGAACACTCTGATAAGTCGTTATACACTATTGATCCATATTCGATGATAGGGAGTACCAAAGTTTGGATTTAAGGATTGCGCATTTGCGACGGCGTGTAAGGGATATTTCATTTTAAGATATGTGTTGATGATATAGCCTTCTTTATTACAGCTGCGGTATGCACTCCCCAAGATAAGGTTCTATCAAAAATTACTCCTAGGTTGTTCACAGAGTTGCTGTAGGGGATATCAGTGTCTAGTAATTTTATCGGTGGGAGTAAGTTAAGATCAACCGAGTTAAGAAGTTTAGTATAGCCAATGCATATAGGCTAAGTTGAGTCGTAGAAATATTTAACTGGAGGTTATGGTTTAGGGTCCACTGATGGAGGTGAGCAATGTCTTTCTTGAAAAGTTCTATATGGTGAGGTGCCGCAGAGGGACTGAAATGGAAGTAGGCCTGATAGTCATCAGCGTACATATGACAGAGACTGCTTTTGAATACACTAGACATATCATATATATTATTTCATCATTTATATAATGCGAGAAGCACAGTGGTCCAATAACTGACCCTTGGGGTACACCACTTCTTACTGATTGCCAATTCGATGAGGAACCATGGAAGAAGACCACTCTCTGTAACACCTGCTAGGTACGATTCAAACCAGGACAGCGCATTCCGCAATAAGCCAATGGAGTGCAGCTTTTCAAGGAGCAACTAATGGCTTACGCAATGGAAGGCCTTACTGAGATCAAAGAGGCATAGGATTGTGACTGGCTGCGTGGCTCAGCGGTAATGTTCTCGCCTCCTGTGCCCAAGGTTGGAGGATCGAATCCTGGCACGGCCAGTTTGCATTCGAGGGTGCGCAAATGCGAGGAAGCCGTGTCAGTAGATTTACTGGCACATTAAAGACCCCCTTCGGGGCAAAATTCCGGCACCCCAGCGTCTCTAAAAGCCGCAGTTGTTAGTAGGGACTTAAAACCAAGAACATTATTATTATTATTATATTTATTTTATTTTATTTTTTTAGCGTATGGCTTTTAGTGCCTGGAGTGCCCGAGGACATGTTCGGCTCGCCAGTTTTTGTAGCGGCTTCGAGACGGACACCCATTGGGTGAGCTACAAGTACCGTTGGGGAGGGAAGTGTGAATGTAAGGACGAGGAGTTGGAAGATAGCGGCTGTGGCCTATAGTTAGGGACCAACCCCGGCATTTGCCTGGAAGGAAGATGGGAAACCACAGAAGACCATCTTCAAGGTTGCCGGCGGGGGGATTCGAACCTCCTCGCCTCCCGGATGTGAGCGACTGCCAGCAGTCATGCCGTAACGACCACGGCTAACTCACCCGGTATCATTATTATTAAACATCATCATCATCATTCCCCCTTATCCAGCTCCTGCCGGGTCGGGGTATTTATGGCACTTCTCCACCATTCTTCTTCCACGATCTTGTCCCAGTCCAGATTTCTTTTTCTTATGCTGTTCTTCACTGAATCAATCCTCCTTGTTCTAGGTCTTTGTTCTATTTTCCTCCATCCTCTTCACATGTCCAAACCACCTTAGTTTATTCTTCTCAATTCTCTCATTTAGTTTTCCCATCCCCACTTCCTTCCTAACATCTTCATTTCTCACTCTGTCTTTCCTTGTCTTTCCTATCATACTTCTTAGGAATTTCATTTCACTGGCTTGGATTCTACTCTCTTGCCTGCTTGTCAGGGTCCAAGTCTCAGCTGCATAAGTTAATATGGGTACATAGTACACTTAATACATTATCTCTTTGCTTTACCTTGGTACTTCCTTATCCCAAACAAGTTTTCTTACACTTTGATAGAATGCATTGCTCTGCTGTACCCTCATGCCAATATCCATGTCCAACCTACCAGTTTGCATCAATTCACTTCCTATTTGAACATGTCCACAATTTCCAAACTCTGACTTCCAATTTTCACAGTGCCCTTTCCTTGTCTTTCCCCTCTTGTCATCACCATGATCTTGCTTTTCTCTATACTGATTCTCATGCCGTACTTCTGAATATTTTCGTTCAGTGCATCTAGTTGTTCTTGCATTTCTTCGGTGTTTCTTCCCCAAACCACAATATCATCTGAAAATAACAGTAACTTCATTTCTTCATTTCCATAGGCTTCCCTTGTTCCCTTTACAATTTCATCCATTACCATTATGAACAAAAGAGGGCGCAGGCGAGGTAAGTGTCGCATTCTGACGGACACTCCTGAAAAGGCTGAACTAGAGTAGCAAGCAGCTATGAAGGCACGGAACACAAAAGCAAGACCCAGCAAGAGAAGACTCTTTTCCAGAGATTCTTCTTCATCATCTTCATCATCATCATCATCATCATCAGACTTTTCAATCCCAGAATCAGATGATGAGCTATCTAATGTTTCCAACGAAACTGTCTCCGATTTTGAAGCAGAAGTAGGAACAAATGTTGGTGATTTTTTGCTAGCGTCAATGATGGGAAAGAAAAGCAAGCACTATTATATCGCAGAAGTGACAGGAATTGAAGGAGATGTTGTTGAAGTGAAATATTTGAAAAGAGTGAATAAGACGAACAACTTTCTGAAAAACAAGGATGACGTTTATGAAATCGAGCAAGAAAATATAATCACGAAGCTGCCAAAACCTGTAACCGTTGGGGGATTTGAAAGAAGGCGCCAGTTGTTCTCATTTGGAGTGGACTGGTTTCAAGGTTTCAACGTAGAATAATTAAAAAAGAACAATGCAAAGCCTAATAAAGAGTGATTTCTGTTTTAGTTTTATGGTTTAATTTAGTAAATTGTTTGTTTATGATTTGTATTTGCCTATTTAAGAATGTAATTTAATGTGTTCCTCCTAATCAATCAATACAATAAAAGAATTTAAACATTATCCTACTCATTCATGGCATACAAACTGTTGGACCATGGTACATTACCACCCGATCCAAGGTACGAGACATAAATTCCGTCTTGTACCATGAACCGTGAAAGTAATTATAAATATTATAGGTTAAGTTGCACATGCTGAGTTTTCAAATTCTTTCACAAGGTAGGCAATAGGTAAGCTTGCGTTATGATGAAATAATACTTACAAATAGCTACCACAACCATAAAATATGGCTATCTGAAAAAATACTGTCCAAGGTACACGCCTCTCCCCTATCTAAATTTACCGTTCCTATTTAAACTGGTGGCCTATTGTATGTGGTTGTACTCACTGCTCTAGAATGGAATAAACTTATCTGTTGTTCGAAACCTGAGTCCTATGGCATCCGCTCCTGTTCACTGTACACCTCACTAGAGTTCATCCTTTTGATCAAGTGTTATGTTCCCCTGCTATTGACAGCTCTATAGTTAGTGTACCACACTCTCGACTTCCTCAGCCATGATTCTTGTCCAGTAATTTTTTCAAAAATGTGCTGTTAATATCAGTGGTTTTTTGATGAGCTCCCCAGCTTGACATTTATCATTAAACCGTAATTGGTAACATTGGTAGTAGTGGACTGTGTGGTTCATGAACTGATGGTGTCAGTGTCGGTGGTATCTCAAGAAGTTGTGGGTTGAAATACAAGTTGCAGAATGTGAGACTATGGTAGAGGTTAGCGAAGGAAGCAGTGGGTGGGGGTGTTTCAGTAGAACCTACCTGCTTCACTTGGCCGGGAGGCAGTGGAGGGACTTGGTCTGTGATGACTTTACTTATAGGGTTATTTGCCTACTACACAGTGCATGAACTTCTCATATCTTTGACATGTCTAATCAATCATTTGCAGAAAAGGCATACATATATAAAACTTGTGGTTCTTAATATTACATTTGTATTTATAACAATCAATTTATCTATTTTTCAGGACTTTAAGAATTCTCTTAAACACATGCAATGTTTAAATCTCATAGAATTCAACAAAAATGAAGTGATGCTTGGCAGCAACAGTTATCTGCAAAGAGTGCTAAGTGGATTGCTGCGACCTTTTCTTCTTGGCTTCCATGTCCTCTGCAGTGTTGTTAAGGTAATGTTATCTTTATTGCCTACAGAAATGTCTGTAGTTGCTGATACAAATGTACTGATTATGATGGTTTTCTGTGTACTGTCCTCGTATTATAACTCTGCTGCTGAGGACCGTTGCATTTCTGTGAATTCAAAGGGCCAAGTTCTCTACTATAGTAAAACCTGCTTTCAACGGGCCCTTTATTAAACGGAAATATTTGACATTAAATGGAGGCTGTGTTACACAGACATTGGAATTCAAAAGGCACATGTTAACGAAAACTTCCAAGGTCTGCAATGCAGTATCTAGAAAATTTCAGACTACATGTTGTGCCCGTTAGTCCGGAGACTACCACCCACATATTCGAGAGCCTCAAAAAGAGTTGAGCACGAGACTCGGAAAATCTCAGGGAAAAATGGGCATGGGCCAAATGGTGCAAAACGGTACTCGTGACTCGCACCTGAATATAGGAAGGACGAAAAAACACACACAAAATTGTAATAAAAACACCACCACTCTTATTATATAGAAATAAGTAACACACGCTGAAAAAACCCTCCTGCCTAAATAAAATTAATAGTCTCTCGCCCTGAGATTCCTGATCTAAGAAAAATAGTATGATTTCACTTCCTAATAATAAGTGTCTTATATCCTGAAAAATGTTCAACGTGTCCATATTCACGAATTTCATATACCTCTATTTACAAATTATTCTTATCACACTGTTCACTGTTGATCACTTGGATAAACGCTCAATTATTTTTCACATCAACTAATGCATTTTTAATAGCAATCAGTTATTAATCAGCTGTTCATAAATCATTATAAATCAGTAAACACCTCAGATATTTACAAGCTGATCACAAATTGTCGTAATGAATTTTAAATCAATTAATAGGCATGACTATAGCTACAATAAATAAACCTCCCATTGATATTTCAGATCAGTGATTAGATCAATTATTCACTCATTATTCTGAATTTAACTATAACAGAAATCATCAGGTTTTATGCAGAACATATGCCTCTCACAAAATATAAATTTTCAATACTGTCATGACATTACTAATAGCAGAAAATGCTATTCTTCTACCAAAAGCTATGCATTCATTATCTTCCACTTTCATAAATCATTAATGATAAACACCACTAATTCTATAACAACAATCATTTCCTAATGACGGCACACTCAAGCCACACTGCCTGATGCCCAATAATATTTGATATGACGGTGCTATGTCATCGATATGCCCGCTTCAACACAGAATGCAAAAACTCCAACATTAAATTATTGTCACGATTCCTCTTAAGTAATTACTCAGAAAATATAGATATATTGACTATCTGATTTTTCTGCATAATAATAACCCAAAATCGTCTTCAGCCATTCAGTTTTCAGTCACTAGATGTTATTCATTTTATCCATTATAAACCTGGGATTATTATCCTCATCTGTTATCACATTGCTTATTATAGTAAAATTTACAACAAATTTGTTAACTGCCTTAACTCAATTTATCAACATTATTATTGATTATTATTATCATTACTTGTCTCTATTCGAATTATCAACTTGGCAAATATGCATTTATTAATCACGGCACACAAATTCCTTTTCAGATAATCACTTAACTCAAATATCTATTCAGGAATAAATTCAAAAATGCATTCAAAAGAAATAATTATTACGAATCAGGAAGCGTATCCGAAAAATTGCGATAATATCCGCAAAATATTATCGCTCGTTCAAACGTGACAACAGTCAACTAAAAATCACATCTGGTTAAATAGAACCATTATTTAATCATACAATTGGTTAGGAATTCGTAGAACTAAATCTAAAATAAACTGAACTAAATGTTTGGGAATACGACATGACTATACAACAACTACCAAAGCATGGTGTGATCTTACTTTATGTCAATCCTGGATGTCGATTATGCCATCTGCAAGGCGATGAATGTTGCAGCTTTGGTTACTCCATGTGATATGAGTGCCTGCATGGAATCCATGACTTCTCCTGGCTTGGATCGCCAGCGACCTCGGGAAGCGCTCCATTTATCAGCCCCATCCTGGTGTTCCAATGGTCTCCAACATGGTCTGAAATCGGCATCTTCCTTCTTCTATCTTCTTCAGTTAACCCATCTCTGACGTTTAGTGCATGGTCATAATCATGACGTAGGAAAGTCCCAAAATACTGATCATCTGATAACCGTAATGTTCTGCACCCAGTTTAGGAACACTCATATAAGAGTGTCCTTCACTGTCCTTCACACACTTGGCTAATGGCTCCATTAATTCCTGTGCCTCTCCACTGTCCTTAATACACTTGGCTAATAGTTGCATGAATGGTTCCTTCCATGTCCTTTACACACTTGGCTAATGGTTGCATGAATAGATATGCCTCACCAATGTTCTTAATACGTGTAACTTACATTTATATGAATTAATAAACCTCTCCATGTGTCTTTAATACGCTTGGCTATTAGCATTAAATTTATGACTCGTGTGCTAATATTTCCAATTTGATGCACGTCACTCAACATTGATATAGTTCAATGTTTAATATTCAGCGCTACGTTTTTGGATTTGAATATGCGCTCCACAATAAATCGTAACGCAAGATTAATGGCTGCTAAAATGTCCTGTCACATCCAAATTCTCACTGCCTTTACACGCCGCAAACATATTTCGCTGTCGCATAGAACTCGTTGTTGAAAAAATGTTTCAATCACTATAATAATCACTTCGGAATACTCTTTCGAAAATATAGTTTAAATAATATCAAAGTCTTACACAACTCACATGTGTTGAATACAACTCAAAGTTCGGATTTAATGCGGGCGTGACCTTCTAGCACATGGTTCCGTGCTAGAATTCTCTCGAACTTGTCGCGCAGCCTGCACACGCACAGCGATGACTCGTAGCACATGAGACAAGGCTATTCGTGATCCCTTATATACTGCTCAAATGTGTGACGCTAGTCCTCGGTGACGTAAAGCTCATATCTTTCTTCGTTAATATCTTGAGAACGCATAACGCTATTATATGATTCTTCTTGTATAGTAATTATAATTTCAGGGGCTACTTTATGCTGTAGTGTTCTTATTTCTAGGGCAAGGGAATAAAGTACCATATTTGTTCCAGTATGTTCGATGACTTGCCATTTGCTACGGCTACTCACGTTAGCCTCTGACTGGCTCTCTGCATACAAGCGCTCCTTTCAAATTCTCTAAACGACGTGATTGCACATGGGCCACGGGTACAATGTGAAAGTCTACTCCGACTGCTGTAACAGCTGATTCTGTAGCTAACAAGGAACCTTTTGTTCCCAAACTTCCACATCAATGTGTATGGCTAATTGCCTGTTTCCTGTTCCCCAAGCCTTTCTTCGATGAGCTGTTAATCAACAAATGCCTGTCTTTGTCTGAGCCCTTGTTAATCATCTTAGAATTCAGCTTTTAACTGAGCACTTCTCAACTTACATTGCTGACATAGATTGAAGTGATGGAGGCCTGCTTTCCAGTCGGTCTACACAAAATGTACTCAATTACATTAGGCGGGAAAACAAGTATTTACATGCCATAACCTGAAATAAATAAATTGTTACGAAATACCTCGCTTTTATGTACAAAAGAGGTACTTAATTGGATGACATGTTTCAATCGTCAAGCGCTCATTATCAGTTAGGCTTAGTTAATGTACGATATTTATGAATTACACTTGTTGTTTGAGTCTTCAGTCTATTAACTGGTTTGATGCAGTGCTCCATGACTCCCTTTCCTGAGCTAATCGTTTCATCTCTACATAGCTACCACACCCTCCATCCGAAGCAATCTGTTTAACGTATTCTAACCTTGGTCTACCCCTACAATTCTTGTCCTCGACCCTTCCTTCCTTAACTAAGCTTGCTATTCCTGGGTGTCTTAGTATGTGTCCTACCGAACCACTCTTCATTAGCAGTCGCCAGAAACATCTCTCCTCTCCCACTCGTCTTAATACCTCTTCATTTGTTTCCCTATCTACCCGTCTGATCTTCATCATTCTCTTGTAACACCACATTTCAATCGCTTCTATTCTCCTCTTTTCTTCTGCACCAATAGTCCAACTTTCACTTCCATAGAGCGTCACGCTCCAGACAAAGGCTTTCAAAAATGACTTCCTAATACCTAAATCAATATTCGATGTCAATTATTCTTATGCACAAATATAAAATGTTGAGATTACCTTTCGTAAAAGAATGTGTAATGCGTCAAACTTATTTACAGATAGTATTGCTCACTTCTATGGTTGTTGCGTTATTATTAATGTAGTTTAAGTTTGTCAACCTGTGATCTCTTGAATTCTTATTGTGACTGACTAACTTCAGGAATGAAGTTACCTACACTACTCTATTTTATGTATGTTCTAAATGAACCGTTCCTATTTAAACTGGTGCCGTAATTGTATGGCGAATACACAAATGATACACTGCACTAGAATGGAATAAGGTTATGTCAACTTATCTGGTATTATAAACTTGAGTCTATGTAACGTCCGTTCTCGTTCAATGCCCTCCGCCAACTGAATACTACGAGATCTGTTAGCTTCAATGCTTACCACAAGTGGTGTTATCTGTGTACTATGTTACTAAAGGCTACGTCTAAATGCTGTCTGTGCCATCTGTTGCTTCTACTTAAAATATTACTTGGGTTTTATTAGTTTGTGTCGTGAGCTGGCAATGACCTAACCTGTGAAGATGTATACCAATTGTAAAGGACGATCTCAACTATTAACGACCGATCTCTTCTCCGCCTCGCATAAAGCTGTGAGTCCTCTTCTAGCGCTCCAGGTCTTTAGGGGCTTCTTGAGCTCGTTAATACTGCCTAACGTATGCCTTGGTTTATTGAGAATATGTTACAATCAGTAGCGCCATGGAGCTAGTGCACACCCATTCTTGCAATATTGCCGTTCACATTTCAATTTTATGTATATAAAAATGAAAAAAGATTTTATGGTATTATAAAGCATCAACAAATGTCCAGTATACCGCGTTTTTACATTTAAATGTACCGTGTTCGTTGCGCCTCACTGTACGTTGCTTGTTTGCTGGCTCGGGTATCATCAAACATCGCCACTCGCCAGTTGCAGCTTTGTCGCCAGCGTTTAGGCTTGACGGCAAAAGGAGGGCAAGAGGGGATGTGTGTTTACTATAACAGAATCGGAGCCACATCCTTGCCTGGCGAAAAGAACGGTGCATGCTCAGTTTTATTTTCCATCTCCTTCTGTCATATCTATTTGACAGACGAAGAAGTGATGACCGTTAGTGTGCAGGAGCTACCGCACTATCTGTTGGAGAATTGTTGTACCAGGTAGCGTTTCATGCGCAGTTTGAAAGGTTGTGTCTTTACGCAGCTTGCATAATTGCGCCACTGCCATTTGATTTTCATTGTGCACATAAAAACCACATCCATACAGCCAACTGTATGGATATTACTGTATATAGTCTATAGTTGTAACAGTGAATTCTCTCTCATAACATTTCTTTATAATTTACAGATATTTAAGGTCCAGTAGGATTGTATTTGGAAGATTAACGCTATCTTGGTGATCTTGGCCTTGGCAACCATTTGTCAGAAGTGTGTTTTTAAAGTGTGGAATATTTGAGTGCGTGTGTATTATTAAGTATTTAATCGCTTATCCTCCCAGCTTGGCTTCACCCACGGACATAGCGAGGATCATTCCTCGACCGTCAGAAGGACGGTGTCTGGGAGCCAAACACATTTTTTCAACAGATGCAACTGGGGATGGTGACAGGCGACCGCAAACTTGGGCCTAATTCAGGGTCAAAGAAGGGATTTTGACCGTTGGCCTGAAAGGAACCGTCCCGGTATTTGCCTAGTGATAAAAATGGAAAACCACGAAAACTATTTTCAGGACGGCCGAGGTGGGATTCGGGATTATTATGGCTACTGTTCAGGATTTAAAAACTATTACATCGTCCCAACTTACTCTGCAAGGATAGGTGGCCATATAATAAGAAAAGGCAAGACGTATTCCACACCTGAATTTAATTCAAACGTCCCTGTGCAAAGGGAAGGCTAGGAATCGCTTATTCCATGATGAAGTTATAGCAAGTTAGTATGAGTGGGCTTGTGGCTGTGAACTAACCAACAGGATGTATTGTTTTCCGCGCGTAACGTTGGCGTGTGAAGACAAATGTGCACAAAAATAGGATTTTCCGACTCAGGATATTTAAAATAAGAAAATTCCCCTCCTCACTCCGGAAGCGGTGGTAGATTTTTGCCAATTGTTGTACGGTTCCACTTGTTTAGCATACAGCATTTTGCTCATCCCTTGGTGTAAGGGTGGGTCATATCAAATGTTCTTTCAGACAAAAATTGTAGGTACATTTTAGAGGGCTATTGGCCATTTTAAACCGTTTTGATATTGCGCCTATTAAGGGAGGTATAATTTTTCTCTAAAAGCTCCCATTTTCTCACCCTTTTGGTCGATGGTTGGAGCTAGAAACACTTTACAAGATAAGCGCTTGGCCCTTATTCGAAAAACAGTACGAACTTTGAATGGATTCAGTTTTTAACATACTAAGAAAGTTCTAGCGATATTTCATTTAGCCAAATTTCCACCCCCTTGGTCCGATTTTGCCTGTTAGCGAACTCGACCGAGATTTTGAATGGTTATATTTGATGTATACATATCATCATCATCGGCTTTAACTCGAATCCGAGTATAAATCTTCTCCCTTCAGTCCAGTTTGTGGATGTGTTTACGGTGACTAAAGAGTCCAATCCTGGCATGGAACAGGCGACCACACAAGTCACATAGTATTGCTGGAGGAGGACGTGGTTAGGCTGCTCGAACTTTCCTAGCTTGACGCTTGGCCTCTTCATGTGTGCGTCGATCCCTTTCAAACGTCTTTAAAGTATCCGAGATGGTAGGGCGCCAAGTTGAGCGGTCTTCAGCCAGAATGTCCCAGGTTTGTGAATCAAGACCTGTCAATTTCAGGGTCTGCTTAAATTGGTCCTTGTAGCGCCTCTTAGGATCACCATGAGGTCTGGTGCCATAGCATAACTCACCATATAGCATTTGACGAGGTAATCTCACATCATCCATCCGATGGACATGACCAATCCATCTATATTGGTGACCTATTATGGATGATTCTATGCTGTTGATTTGAGCCTTTCCCAGAACAACAATATTGGTAATGCGGTCTTCCCATTTAATCCTCAGGATTGATCGAAGTTTTTGTAGGTGGAAACGCTCAAGCTTCCTAAGATCACGTCGGTAAAGGGTCCACGTTTCACAGCCATACAACAACGTAGAAATGACTGCTGCTTTGTACACCATAAGCTTTGTACTCATGGACAGATCTTTATTCATGAAGACCAGGTGCACTAATCGTCCATATGCTGCATGGGCTGCGCCAATTCTCCTATCCACATCCTGCTCACAGGTACAGCTCACAGAAATGGTACTGCCCAGGTACGAGAAGTGGTCTACCTGTTCTAATGGCAAATTTGAGATGGAGATATTGAACTGAGGAAGAGGTGTGCCTGGTGACGGTTGTGCCAAGACTTTAGTCTTATTGAGATTTATGATAAGACCAAAGTGATCACATGCACTTTTGTAACAATTAACTGACTCTTTCAGCTCTTCTGGTGTGAGAGTTGGCGACGCAGCATCATCTGCATACAACATGTTAGTAACCTTAGTAACCTGAGTTTTCCTCAAGGAGCAGAGACGAGTTAGGTTGAAAAGCCCGTCATCAAAACGATACTTGACCTCCACACCTGGGATGTTTGTGGGTGAATCATAAAGCATTGCAGCCAAGTACAGCGCGAAAAGCGTTGGAGCCAGTACACATCCTTGTTTCAGTCCATGGGTAATAGGAAATTCATCGTACATCTTATTCTGATGGCAAACCTGACCTGTCATGCCATCATGGAGAGCCTTGATTAGATATACAAAACGCTGAGTTCAACCAAACCGCTTCAGCAACGCCCACATGGCTGGTCTTGGAACCGAATCAAATGTTTTTTCCAAGTCATAAAAGACTAAGAAGAGTGGAGTCTGTTGTTCTCTACATTTTTCTTGTAGCTGTCTCACACAGAAAATCAAGTCAATTGTGCTTCTGGAAGCTCTAAATCCGCATTGTGACTATGGGAGGATCTTCTTAGAGATAACCTTGAGGCGGTTAAGTAGAATTATTTCAAGAATCTTACCCACAATTGATAGCAGTGATATACCACGGTAGTTGCCACAAACACTGCGATCACCCTTTTCAAAGATAGTGACGATAGTGGCATTCTTTAGGTCTCAGGTACCTTTCTTGATTTCCATATACATTATACACACATCAAAAAAAGTTTTGCATCACCTCGGTTCCCAGATCTCCGGCATATAGACGTTGACTGTGTATATTGTATCCAAGATACAGTCCCTTTGACTGTTCATAGATGTCACTAAAACTGCTCAAAGATGTAAACAACCATGCATGAGCAGGGCCTATTAGACGGAGGGGGTACGACAGCCGATCAGTTCCAGTCATTCCACCAGGACGAAGGTACGCTGCTCATGTTGTCTGTAGTTCTACCATGCCTAGAAGGTCAATACCGCAGTTCGATCGCGTCCGCATTGTTACTTTGTGTCAAGAAGGGCTCTCAACAAGGGAAGTTTCCAGGCGTCTCAGAGTGAACCAAAGCGATGTTGTTCGGACATGGAGGAGGTACAGAGATACAGGAACTGTCGATGACAGGCCTCGCTCAGGCCGCCCAAGGGCTACTACTGTAGTGGATGACCGCTACTTACGGATTGCCGCTCGGAGGAACCCTGACAGCAATGCCACCATGTTGAATAATGCGTTTCGTTCAGCCACAGGACGTCGTGTTTCAACTCAAACTGTGCGCAATAGGCTGCATGATGCGCAACTTCACTCCCGACGTCCATGGCGAGGTCCAGCTTTGCAACCCCGACACCATGCAGCGCGGTACAGATGGGCCCAACAACATGCTGAATGGACCCCACGGAATTGGCATCACGTTCTCTTCACCGATGAGTGTCGCATATGCCTTCAACCAGTCAATCGTCGGAGACGTGTTTGGAGGCACCCTGGTCAGGCTGAACGTCTTAGACACACTGTCCAGCGAGTGCAGCAAGGTGGTGGTTCCCTGATGTTTTGGGGTGGCATTATGTGGGGCCGACGTACGCCACTGGTGGTCATGGAAGGCTCCGAAACGGCTTTACGATACCTGAATGACATCCTCCGACCCATAGTGCAACCATATCGGCAGAATATTGGAGAGGCATTTGTCTTCATGGACGACAATTCTCGACCTCATCGTGCACATCTTGTGAATGCGTTCCTTCAAGATAACGACATCGCTCGACTACAGTGGCCAGCATGTTCGCCAGACATGAACCCTATCGAACATGCCTGGGATATGTTGAAAAGGGCTGTTTATGGACGTCTTGACCCACCAACCACTCTGAGAGATTTACGCCGAATTGTCGTTGAGGAGTGGGACAATTTGGACCAACAGTGTCTTGATGAACTTGTGGATAGTATGCCACGGCGAATACAGGCATGCATCAATGCAAGAGGACGTGCTACTGGGTATTAGAGGTAGTGGTGTGTACTGCAATCTGGACCACAAATGCTGAAAGTCTAGCTGTATGATGGTACAACATGCAATGTGTGGGTCTCATGAGCAATAAAACGAGCTGAAATGTTGTTTGTGTTGATCTCTATTCCCTTTGTATTTAACGGTTCCGGAACTCTTGGAACTGAGGTGATGCAAAACTTTTTTTGATTTGTGTATATTAACCTTTGAACTGACGGTGGTCTTGGGATCTGGGGGATGTGAGGTACCCTTTGCAATAGGTAGCCTTCTAATGAAATCTAACTTAAATGGACAAATATGAACAATCAAAAGCGTACATGAATGCAGAATTGGAATTACAAGTACTAGGAAAATAACTTGTGCATTTAGAATGGAACATAGAACAGCAAAATATCGAGGTGTCAATAAACCGACTCCCAAGTACCACTAGTGAACTTGATAAAAAAAGAGTAACATCGTGATGAGACAGTTATTGTGTATGCTCAGATATGCATCTATTTATATCAAATTTAGATGTTTTTATTTTAAAGATTGCACACCCACAATTTTTCATGACCAGCTGCCACTGGCTACAAGGTACATCCTCCCTGCTTAGCATTTTCCCCATGTATTCATTGCCTGGCTTCTTACCTTTGTGTTGACGGTATTGTTGCCTAATAGTGCGAATAGGGGTGAACTCTCATATAGATTATCTGGTTTGTTTAGTTTAGCTAAATACATTTCGATGGCTTCTTTTATGTCAAGTGCCCTGTATTTTGTTTTGTAGTGTATGATTCTTAGGTCATCATCATCTTGTACAGTTTCCAGCCCCAGTTTCCCACCACCTCTCCGCTGTCACTCTGGTCCTGTCCTCGCCTCTCTTCTTGACACATTCCTCCACTCCTTTCAGCCATCTATGTCTTGGTCTTCCCCTTGGTCGTTTCTTCTGCATCTGCATCTCATGTATTCTCTTGGAAATCTTCTTCTCTTCCATTCTCTTTAAGTGTCCAAACCACCTCAGTGTTGATGTCTGAATCCTACCTCGCAAGGGCTCCTCTTTCACTATTTCCCTGACCTTTTCATTCCTCACCCTGTCTCTTCTTGTTACTCCGATCCTACTTCGCAGGAACTTCATTTCACTTGCCTGTGTTCTGCTTATGTCTCTTTTCTTCATTATCCATGTTTCTGATGCATAGGTCTGTTTCTATATTTGTGAAGCTGTGTGCTGCGCCATACTGCTGACTGTTTCCTGTGTTTGATAGCATTTCTATGCTCTTTATAACATGTGTCCATCCTCCTCCCTGTCTGCCGTACGTAAATCAGTGGGACAAATACATTAATATCTGATGAACTATGTGGGAACATGGCTTTCTGCCCACATCATTTTGTATCTTGTCAATAAAGTTTTGTGAGGATGTCAGACTAGGGATTTTTTTCTGATTATCCTACATAGCAGTTCATAATCACATGTTTTTCCTGAAGCATGGAGAGACATAAATTTCATTTTTTCTTTGCAGGAATGTCTGACTCCACGCACTTCAAAGGCAATCATTAATGAAGCACAGAAACGGGCTGAATCCTATCTACTTGCCTTCAACCAAATCCATCCATACTTGGTCTGTCTCGATCTGTATACCTGTGTTCTTCGCACTCTGGAACTGTCAGATGCTCTTCAGAGAGTCAAAATGTAAGGAAATTTTGTTTTAGTTTATACATTGAAAATTTGTTATGAGAAAACTGAGAAGAGAATCTTTATTCACTAACTGTACACAAATATGTTTGTATTAAATTCCAGCACTTGTTAGGCGATCGGAACATGTTGAGGAGCAGTCTGTAAATTGAGCTCTGATTAAGGTGCATATCTTTAGTCCTAAATGTGATAAAATCTTGGAGCGATGACAATCATTAGGTCAACACTCCAGCTTTAGAGTCATTCGTCCTCTTTAATTCCATATATGCTTCACCCAAAGAATGTAGCATTCTAGTGAACTGCAATTACTAAATGTTCAGAGGCATATTTATGTGGAAATCAGTCTCTAGAGAGCAATTAGCTCCAAAACATGTCACACACCATCACAGATGTAAGTGAGGCAGGGAGATCAAAAACCCACTAACTCCAATTTTTTGCGAAATTGAGTTATGGGCCGGATGGGGCTTCTTTAGTTGTTCCGCATGGATGGAAGGCAAGAATACCCTAATTCCGTCATTCGCCTGCATACAGGAAGATTTAAAATCCATGGAAATCAAACCACCTCTTATTCCATGGAATTAGTGTGTTCTTGCTTTCCATGCTTTTATTTACCAGTAGATGGCAACACCATCGCTTAACCAGCTGAGCAGAGATTGATGGCCCAGTTCTTTTACACCGTGATACAGGAGGGGCGCTCTCATTTTATAGAGCAACATAATCCCACGAGAGGTCACAGTTTCTTAGCAAATTACCGTGATTTTGGTCATATTGAGTCACAAGAAGAAACAAGAAACTGAGGAAGCACCAAGCCAGTGGTTTGACATTGAAAGAAGTTCAGTTGGATATGTTGTACAGGTCAAACAAAGTGTGATATATGACCATCCTCAACATTTCTTAAAAATATTCAAGAGAAACCCAAGTACTAAAGAAACTAAGCATAGTCCAACCGAGAAATTCCTCATATCAGAAAGTAAAGTGATACGATATTCGACATCCCACAAAAATGAAATCCATGTGAGTAAAACTAGGAAGGGTACAATATGGAGTCTATTTAACATCCAGGGACCCAATACAACTCCCACTCAACAAAAGTGCAACTCACACTTGCCACTGAAAATAGAAAAGCAAAAGGACTTGCAAAATTTATTGAAGTTCATTTCTGAGGAAATTAGGATGTGTTACATAACTCTGTTTGCTGTCAGTAATAACCCTGATTCACAGACTGAACAAGAGAGTGAAAGTGAAACAGAATATCTGTGCCACGAATCAGAGTGATGAAAGTATAAGTTCATGTGTGGTTTTATTTCTGCATTTTAGATTGATTTAGATTGGAGTGGATTTTAGACTCACGCTGTACCTTTGAAATTTAAATTTAATATTGTACAATGCTAATTTTCATAATAAAATTTTATATTCTATCGTTTCATACGGTAGTTATGATACATTAGTACCATTTCTGTCATATTTATTGTCTATTTCATATTTCATACACTCTGGAAGTCAAAAATTTCCTAACTCCACCACTATTTAATTCAAATTGTAGCATTAAATAATATAAACACTTAGGTTATGAAGTATTTAATTGATAAAGTTGTAACCTGTTTTTAAGGGGGGCTTTTACGCCACTGACACAAGTCAGATGGTCGCCATATATGTGAAATCAACGCGGCAGATATTGGGCCAAGTTTGTAAAATGTTAATTTTATTATTATTATTGTTATTTTTTTTTTTTTAATTTTCGGAGCTTCAAATATTTTGGAATCAATAGATAGATTTTCTATATTATAGAAAATACGATCTATTTAATATTTTAAAATTACGCGACGTGAATATATGAGAATACGGAAGGCTAGGTTTTACACACATCAAAAAAAGTTTTGCATCACCTCGGTTCCCAGATCTCCGGCATATAGACGTTGACTGTGTATATTGTATCCAATATACAGTCCCTTTGACTGTTCATAGATGTCACTAAAACTGCTCAAAGATGTAAACAACCATGCATGAGCAGGGCCTATTAGACGGAGGGGGTACGACAGCCGATCAGTTCCAGTCATTCCACCAGGACGAAGGTACGCTGCTCATGTTGTCTGTAGTTCTACCATGCCTAGAAGGTCAATACCGCAGTTCGATCGCGTCCGCATTGTTACTTTGTGTCAAGAAGGGCTCTCAACAAGGGAAGTTTCCAGGCGTCTCAGAGTGAACCAAAGCGATGTTGTTCGGACATGGAGGAGGTACAGAGATACAGGAACTGTCGATGACAGGCCTCGCTCAGGCCGCCCAAGGGCTACTACTGTAGTGGATGACCGCTACTTACGGATTGCCGCTCGGAGGAACCCTGACAGCAATGCCACCATGTTGAATAATGCGTTTCGTTCAGCCACAGGACGTCGTGTTTCAACTCAAACTGTGCGCAATAGGCTGCATGATGCGCAACTTCACTCCCGACGTCCATGGCGAGGTCCAGCTTTGCAACCCCGACACCATGCAGCGCGGTACAGATGGGCCCAACAACATGCTGAATGGACCCCACGGAATTGGCATCACGTTCTCTTCACCGATGAGTGTCGCATATGCCTTCAACCAGACAATCGTCGGAGACGTGTTTGGAGGCACCCTGGTCAGGCTGAACGTCTTAGACACACTGTCCAGCGAGTGCAGCAAGGTGGTGGTTCCCTGATGTTTTGGGGTGGCATTATGTGGGGCCGACGTACGCCACTGGTGGTCATGGAAGGCTCCGAAACGGCTTTACGATACCTGAATGACATCCTCCGACCCATAGTGCAACCATATCGGCAGAATATTGGAGAGGCATTTGTCTTCATGGACGACAATTCTCGACCTCATCGTGCACATCTTGTGAATGCGTTCCTTCAAGATAACGACATCGCTCGACTACAGTGGCCAGCATGTTCGCCAGACATGAACCCTATCGAACATGCCTGGGATATGTTGAAAAGGGCTGTTTATGGACGTCTTGACCCACCAACCACTCTGAGAGATTTACGCCGAATTGTCGTTGAGGAGTGGGACAATTTGGACCAACAGTGTCTTGATGAACTTGTGGATAGTATGCCACGGCGAATACAGGCATGCATCAATGCAAGAGGACGTGCTACTGGGTATTAGAGGTAGTGGTGTGTACTGCAATCTGGACCACAAATGCTGAAAGTCTAGCTGTATGATGGTACAACATGCAATGTGTGGGTCTCATGAGCAATAAAACGAGCTGAAATGTTGTTTGTGTTGATCTCTATTCCCTTTGTATTTAACGGTTCCGGAACTCTTGGAACCGAGGTGATGGAAAACTTTTTTTGATGTGTGTATATTCATGTAGGGTTTTGAGAGGGCTTGGTACATCTTGGATTTTACGGTCTAAATATAGACGCGCTACTCAATAACAAGTTGCGCAAGGGACTTGAGGGAACAGTTCTCACTGTGAAAACGTGAATTAGTGGAACGGAAATCTCGCCCGGGAAAACCAACTTGAAGAACGAAGAGGAGAGAGACGTGGACGGCTTGGCCAATCACGAGAAGAGGCGGGGCTCGTCGAATCGGGGAGGAACACGGAAGATGAGCGCTGATTGGCGGACGCAGTCTCACGTCTTCATCTGAAAAAAAACGGAAGTTGTTGGAACAGTTGTCGCGGGATATAAGTACCCGGGCAAGCAACGAGAAAGGTGTTCATTTACTATCACGATGTGTTAAGTTCATATCGGTATTACGGCGACGTGTAGGGAGCAGTCAGTTACGGGAATCTCTCCGTGTGTTCATTCGTCTTCGGACATTATAATTTCGTTCCATGGTGAACATAAAGTACTTTTCGCTGAGATATTCAATGGAAAATATTAGTCATGAATACGACGTGTTCTGTAGTGACGCTGCAGGCAACGTAAGCGCGGCTAACGGATTCTGATCCACCGCTCCAGCACATTTCGAACTTTCGCATTATTCGTCGCTTCGCCGCTGAACAAGAAGATGTCTTGCCACGAGGTTCTTCAAAACGCTTTCATCATGGGGGACGAAGAACTCTGTATGTTCGCTGGTGAGCCAACTGTCGCCTCATTTTCAAGCTCTCAATTTTCCTGCTCTTAATAATTTAAATTCAGTAAATTCATAGTTTTGCATTTGAAGTAAATTTCATACTTCCAATTCTCATACGTTCATGTGGTATTTTAATTATTTTCTAAAGCTCTCTTTCGTATTTCTCATGATTACCACAATGCCAATTTTAGTTATTAAATTCTTTTATTCAGATGAAGCCTTTCTTTCCAGTAGCTAGAACTATATTTAAGCCAAGCCTTTCTTCCACACAAATGATTCTAGGGTTGAAGATGGAATCTTGCCACGGCCTGATTTTAGGAGTTCTCGAGTGTTTCTTAATAGCTAGTTATTTCATTATACATATTTAGGGTACAGCTTTATGTTGTGTCCTAATGGCGCCCAACTAAATTATCTAATAAACTCTGTAAGCATCTTCGCAAAACATATAACGTGGTCATTGAGTGTAGGCCATATTTCATTTTATGTTACAGGAGAGTAACTTGTGTTGGTTCAAGCAAACTCCCAAAGGAGAACACGTTACACTTGTCCCCCAACAGTGAGGTCAATAGTGGAACGCATTACGAAGTATATACTTTTACTTAACATGAGCACATAGACCCATTAGATTTAAGATCAGTGAGGAAGATAATCAGTTTTTTTTCTCTCTCCTGTAAAATTTGGTTTATTGGAGTTTGTGGGTTTTTGATTTCCCTGCCTCAAATTATACTCACCAGCAAAAAAAGCGAAACACTTTACTTTTTATGGAATTTATGTCTGTTTTAATATAAAGCCATACCTTTTGGAAACATTATGGCATCACAGTAATGCAACATCATTCTAACTCACTTTGGAGTGTCTTCTCACAATTACTGTGCGGCAACCCACGTGGTTAGTGGCACATGTCCAGAACTTCAGTAATGGGAATTGCCACCATAAGGCTCTCATTACAACTTTGATCCAATTCGGCATTTCCAAGATGAGATGTGTAATGTTCTCATTCTTCCTGCAGTGCAACCTTTTGATCAGCCAGTGTGTCAGGATAGCAACTCCGGATACATCTCCCAAGCAGGTCCCACACATGTATTGGGTTAAGATCTGGCATATATGAAGGCCACACCATGTGCTCAATCCCAACAACGTTCAGGTTCTCACTCAGAGTGCATTGTGTGATCAAGCAATGACCTGTTTTAGGATGAAATTTTCACTGATGACAGGTGAAAATTTGCACCACATGATCTGCCAGAATCTCTGCAATATATATGTGTTATGAGAGATCCATTTTCGCTGAATACTAGCTCCATGCATGCTTGCTCCCCAAACCATCACTGAACCTCCATTGAGCGGTGTCCAGGCAGAGATAGCACAGGGTGAATAATGTTTCTCAGGCCTGCTTCAAACTCTCTCCCTTCCAACTGTGTCCTTCAAACAAAGTCTGAATTCAACTCTTATGAGGACTGCGTTCCACTGCTTCCTAGTCCAGTGTTCACAGGCACGGTTAAACCACGTGCCTGAGGCATGGTGCTCTCGACCTCCTTCATACGGCCTATTCCTTACTGTCTTTTCACTGATGTTCACGTGCCTTACTTCCTGCTAACGACTTCTGGGTTCCACAGTTGTGTGCCGATCGCAAAGAACTTGTATCATAAGAAAGTGATCATCGTGCTCGGTGGTGATTCTTCTATGTTTTTCGTCTGGTTTTCATATTATCTATCTGTGATTCTCTGGACAGATCTGTACACGTTAGGATAATATGTAACTGTGCCCACCCAACTCTAATATTACATTCCTTGCTACGTTTTCAAGGCTAACAGCCGTCACGGAAATTCCAATACTTCACTTCGGGGTGAAACTGACTGCGACACATGGCTGACTGCCTCCCAATGTGTGTTACATGATAGTTCACAACAATACTGTCTGTTACAGATGTGAAGTGCTCAATTAGGGGCTTGATTGGTAACAGTCAAAAAGCAATCTAGAACATGGGTTAAGAATTGTTGAATGTGGTATGATTAACATAGATTATATTGTTGTTTGAAATAAATAAGCTAAGTTTGAATTTAACTGAAAATATGTACGGATTTGCTTTTCTTTTAATATTTTTGCTATACTGGTGAGTTTATATTTAATGATAAGGTCTGAAACAATTGACGTAAGTTATCAGCCCTGAGGCTGGTAACCCTAGGCAGTGCTATAAAGAGGCATATTATGCAATGTGGGAAGTGAGGTAGTTTATGATTACTTTCCCCACTGAGGCTATGCATATTACCTTTCACAGCTTAGACGAGACATCTGTAAAAAGCCATCTTTTCTTTCTGGTCTATATCAACAGATAAATGGAAAAATACTGCGTTCATCAAGAGCTGGCAAAAGGCCTTCTGAAACAACATAGTATGATAATATCCAATGTCAAAATGATACTGTAATTATGTTTTGTGGTTATTGAGGTATAGTTTGTGTAGTAATGAATAAAGGAGCTTGGAATGATGCACAGCATTAAACATTGTTTTAAGTTCTTCAAAATATAATGGAATCGTTGATGATAAAATTGTAATTGAAAAAGAAAACTGATAATAATTTCAAACAATAGTCTAAAAGAAATATTATTTGTCAAAATTTTCTTATCTAAGTAATGTTTATCATTCACTGCAGGGAAAAGAGAACCATCTCTTTGTCCACACGGACATCAAATTTGTTTCACGGGAGAAAATACATTGTGCTTCAAAAATGAGAAAGTCAATCCCATATGATGGGAAAAGGCGAGAAAGAAGAGGATATTGGTATCTTTAACATGTCTCAATTTTATTGTGAAGTCTTTTGGTTATATTGTTTGGTTTCATAAATTTCTCACAATATTTTACACTGAAACTTGGTCTTCTCTTGTGAGTCATGCTTCCCTTGTTACATTTCCCTGAAACCAAACTCATCTTCACCCCAACTCGGCTGCAATCTAATGATCCATTCTTGTTTTGCTTTGTCATTGCGTTCATGCCTTGTAAGTTCCTTCTTTCTGTAGTATTTGGGATGATTACATTCTTCATAAAGTTTGTGGCCATCTTGCGTGTCGCCTATAGGAGCCCGTAAAACATGCTCTCCATCAAAGTATTCTCCTGCATGACTCTTTATTCCCAGCAGTATGTCAATTTGTGGGGGTGGATGGCACAGTTTAAGTGCTTACCTTCAAACCTTAAGGGTGTTTTAATAGAATAGCCCCATGTTGGTAGGTTTACTGGTACAAAAAGATCACTTTTACATGGTCCCCTAGGTCAAATCTCCTATCAATCTCACTTCTATCAGAATCAAAATGTGAAGAAAATATATAATTTTGCACCACCTGAATATCATTGTGGATATTTGTGCCACCAGAAAATGAGTTACAAATATCTAGAACATTTTTTGTACCAACTGCACCTTACATTCATAAACCAGAGATTCTCATGCCTTGTAGTGATATGACAAACTGCATATTTGGACAAGTAATTCCAATTAAAGCACGATGTAAACTAGAAAGACCAAACAACTCTTTTCATTTATGAGTGGGGGTGGGGGTAACGGCAGAGTGGTCAAGCTGCTTGCCTCTCACCAAGGTGGACTGGTCACATCCAGTGGATTGCATTCCACATAAATAAAGGTGATCCCACCACTTATGATAGCAAGGTTAGGAGTCGCGCAGCTTAACTCACTTGTTTCATTTGTGAGGCCTTGATTTGTCATATGCACCACATTCTGTGTTTTGCCAGTGAACAGAACTATTGTGTTAGTTACAGCTGGATTGCAAGACATTCAGAATGTAGAGCAGATTTATATGAAGTACATTTTGACAAAACTGGAAGAAAACCATTTAAGACCAAAACAATTTTTGCTATACTTACAATTCAGTAAATGAACCTGGTAATTTGATGCCTTCTAAATATTGTTCACTTTAAGAACATGCAATTGATATTTGGTTCTGGTTTAGGGGAATGTATCCTGAGTGCATATTTGAAATAAAGATAATATGAGAAAGAGGGTAGGAAGAAAGCAGCAGACTGCAGGACAACACACTGATACAGAAAACAATCACATGAAATAATTATTGACAGTTAACGCTGTCAGTTCACACAATGCAACCAATCGACAGCTGCTACCCATTCTGCACCAAGTGTACTCTAGCTCTGAGAGCTGCTAGGCCTACAACTTCATCTAACACCAGCCTTCACAGAGAAGGAAAATATCCAGTGAAACTGGTTGTTCATTGAATTCAGAGGGCCATACAACATCAGCTTCAACATTTTCTAGTAATCTCTTATAATTCAAGATACATACAGGTTGAGATGTTTAACTGTTTTTCGGAATATTTCGAAAAATGCAAATCGGATTAAAAATAAGTTGCAATAAAAGTTATTCGCCTTGAAGAGGGACCTCCCTGCACCAACCCCCGGGAGTGGGAGTGGGGGTGACTTTGCAATCTTAAATAGGAACCCCTATTTTGCTAACTTGGATTCTCCGTGAAAGAATATGTAACTTTAGTATGAATTTTTTTTTCGTTTCATGATAGATGGCGTTGTAATCAGCAATCTCACAGTAATCAATAACCCGAGATAGTGAGAGGCAAGGGGACTCACAGTAACCAATAACCCGAGATAGTGAGAGGCAAGGGGACTCACAGTAATCAATAACCCGTGATAGTGAGAGTCAAGGGGACTCTAAGTAATCAATGACCCGTGATAGTGAGAGGCAAGGGGACTCACAGTAATCAATAACCCGAGATAGTGAGAGGCAAGGGGACTCACAGTAATCAATAACCCGTGATAGTGAGAGGCAAGGGGACTCACAGTAATCAATGACCCGTGATAGTGAGAGGCAAGGGGAATCACAGTAATCAATAACCCGTGATAGTGAGAGGCAAGGGGACTCTCAGTAATCAATAACCCGAGATAGTGAGAGGCAAGGGGACTCACAGTAATCAATTACCCGAGATGGTGAGAGGCAAGGGGACTCGCAGTAATCAATAACCCGCGATAGTGAGAGGCAAGGGGACTCACAGTAATCAATAACCCGCGATAGTGAGAGGCAAGGGGACTCACAGTAATCAATAACCCGCGATAGTGAGAGGCAAGGGGACTCGCATTAATCAATAACCCGCGATAGTGAGAGGCAAGGGGACTCACAGTAATCAATAACCCGCGATAGTGAGAGGCAAGGGGACTCACAGTAATCAATAACCCGCGATAGTGAGAGGCAAGGGGACTCACAGTTATCAATAACCCGAGATAGTGAGAGGCAAGGGGACTCACAGTAATCAATAACCTGAGATAGTGAGAAGCAAGGGGAATCACCAAAATCAAGCACCCCCAAGGGAAGAAATTACTATTACGTCCACGTCGTTGTTCTTGGGTAACGCTAAAAGTAGTCTTAAGAATGCATTGCGGGAGGGTTGACGGTGTCACATGATAGCATTTTCAAAAATATCAAAAAGTCAACTTTGATTTTCCTAATCTGATGTGTATTTTTTTGATATATTACCATTTTTCAGCTCATTTTCATTTTTGCCGATTACAGCCCCATCTATCACGAAACGGAAAAAAAATGTTTCATACAAAAGTTACATATTTTTTACGGAAAATCCAAATCTGCAATAACAAATAGGGGTTCCTATTTAAGATTTCAAAGTCACCCGCCCCGGGGGTGGTGCAGGGGTTCGAGCTTTATTTTATTGGATGTCCCTTTTTGAGGTGAACAACTTTTATTGCAACTTCTTTTAATCCGATTTATATTTTTCCAATAGTTTCAAGTGGTTCACCCTGTATATTAAAATAACCACCAACCATATCTTACAAAACATCCATCTAAATTGAGGAATTTACTTGTGCAGTCAAAATTGCTAGAAGGGACCATGATAGTCCCTAAATCACATAGAGATTCTTTCCTTTGAGAAAGGAATAAGACCTACAAAACTGCTTACATTCTTCAACAACACAATCAGGAAAACTTACAAAATCCAGGGCCATTATGGTTGGAACTCTGAAAATGTGTTATGTGTTTTGCCATTGACAGAAATGCTAAATATACAAATGCAAGAAATGTGAAGCTCAGTACGAGGGATGATCAGAAACTAATACTGCCAACTGATAATACATTCGACATACTCTCCATCCAAGGATCCAGAGGGGCCATCATCCTGCATCTGTCAATGGTGTGGTGGGGCGTGAGCTAGGAAGGGACCACGGACCTCCATTTCTGTGAGAAAGGGGTCAAAACGTCGGCCAAAGTGTATCAGGAGACAGTGTTGGAACCAGTGGTCAAGAAACTCAACAACACCCTCTTCCATGGAGAACGCTGGAGCTTCCAGCAGTATTCGGCCCCAGCACATAAGGCTCGCACATCTCAGGAGTGGCTTGGGGCCAATGTTCTGGACTTTATTTCGACCTCAGATTGGCCTTCTGCAAGTCCAGACCTAAACCGCAAGCTTCAGGAGATGGCTTGCAAGAAGAGTCATCCAAATATTGAAAGGTTAAAGTGTTCTCTTTTGAAGGCGGTTGCAGATTTTCCGATGGAAGTGGTGCGTAATTTGATTGATCAGTGGCCTCAAAGACCTGAGGACTGTGTTCATGCCAAAGGTGGCCATTTTGAATAATTTAATGTGATTTTGATTTGGTACACATCCATTTAACTAATATCATTAGGATATTAAAATATCTCAAGTCAGTGTAAATTTATTGGAAACGTTGTGACAGTATTTATGGTAAAGACTAGGTACATACAAATTGTGACATCACATTGAGAATGTACAAAAACAAGGAAGGATGACACTCTGTCACAGAATAATAATTTGGTTGATTATCAGCGGAGAAAAAGGTGACCCACCATATGAAAGGCAATCTTAGTTCTGTACGTCACATCCTTGATCTCCATTCCCTCACTCCTGAATGCTTTAAACTGCCTGGCTCATGGCAATGCAATGGTGCACCTCATTTCGCTTCACCCAAAGACTTTCATAACTTTTGAAGTTTTTTCTTGTTTCACGCAGTTTTACTTTGTGAAAGTTACTACTACCTGTGTACATTTACAGATTGCTTCATACAAGCTTCCCTACTTAAGGGTTTTTATTTTTCTTTTCTTTTTGTTACTGTTGAGAGACCTATATAGTGTACCCGATTTGTAGTATGACCACTAAGCTACGGTGCTGCGCGAACGGCCGGGGGCCGCAAATATTACGTCACGGTGGTTTGATCTTGCCCGAATGACCGGTGGAGGTCAGTGCACTTGTGTAATGAGGTCACGGCCGGGAGTAAGGAGAGGTATGTGCGAGCTACCCCCAACCCCTTACGGAGGGAAGGATAGCGAGGCCGCTTGACAGGTGATCACCAGATGAGTTTGCTCATTCTTATGTTTGATTCTGTTCGTGTCCAGAACATGTTTAGTGCGGACCGGTATCGCTGTGTGTGTTGTATTCTTACGGTCGTAAGGGCGAGCTATTAGATGTTTGTCACTTGCAAATCGCAAGCAAACGGCAGTGTGAAAGTGATGGTTCATATTCATAAGTATTGGGACTTGCACTGACATACTGAAGAAGTTGGAGCCACGTAAGTTGAAAAATCATATAAACATTACCCGCATAAAGCAGCAGTGATACACAGTCTGAGGGCTGGATATTTCTCATCCTGTGCTACAAGCTTACACACTATTCAATGGAAATCAGTTGGGACATCCTTGCGACAGAACATTGCACATTTAATCAAAGCCGTGATGGCAAGTGAACATGGCTTTAGGCATCATTGGAACTCTGTAATAGTTCACATAGTTCATTGAACATTGCTTCACGCCGGACTTCTGGAACAGTCTTTGCCAATTACACTGAACACAATCTCACTTCTAAACATTCTGGATCGAATTGGAACTGTGGCGGCGTGTTACTCTAAAATAATGGGGCAACATATTAATGAAGTATATGTCTTCGTGAGGAAGGACAGGCATACAGTGTCGAATATTTCTAATTACACTATGGCACATTAAAACACGCAGAAGACGTGATGGGGGATGGAACTTTGATCCAGGAGGCGTCGCGACGATCTTCGCAAGCAGACGCATGCCTCAAACACGACACCAGGGAACACTTATCAGGGATCTTTACACTCTATTAAATTTGCAGAAGAGGTTTGTCTCTGCCTAACGAAGATGCCAGGAGGTAAAAATGTGTCGCCAGCCCACATGAATTGAATCTTCCCATAATGAGTTGCACTCCAGAGCACATGATCATATTTAGACTTTGTATAATTCCACAGTATGGCAAGAGCATTATCTGATTGTACACATCGGAGTCTATTGAATTTTGTTGGGATTAATGATGATAATGATTGTTTTTTTACGATTATTATTATTATTATTTTCTCTTGCATAATTGCGATGGCAATTATTTCAATGTTTTTTTCTTCTGCGTTTCTTTCATGATGCATTCTTTTCGATTTATGGTTTTATCCAAGGATTTTAAGATAGTGTGCATCAGATGCTCATGTGTTTATTTTGGTCCACATTTTCTTTGGGGATTTGATGTTGAAGCCTTAGGATGACTTTGCCATCTGTGCGATGTTTTGTTTTTTGAACTCCAGACCTTTTCTAGGATGATCTTTGGGGGTCTCATTTGAGGACTTTATGAGTTTTGCCTTGAGCCGTTCACATTTCGATTGAATTATTAGTATTTTGGGTGCATATCTGTTCAGATCCGACTGTTCGTTTTATGCATTCTGGTTTCCACATTTTGAGTGTGAAGATAGCCAATATTAAATATTATATATTAGATTTGCCACTTGGATATTATATTTGTGTTAGGAATTATTGAAGTTATGTACAGAAATGCTCTGATGATAATCTGCTTTCTGGTTTTGAATGATAGTTTGATGAGCCATGATCTTTTGTGACATGTTGCTCGAGTTATTTAGAGGGCTATTGCCTTAGAGCAACGATTTATTGGCAAATGATAAGGCATGTTTTATCATGAATTATTATAATCCTATCATGATGTTTAAATATTTTGATCTAATTATTTGGTCTCTCTTAGAGAATTTATGGCTCATTTTGACAAAGGCTCATTGCTTTTGTGAGGCAAAATTTAATCTTTCTTTCTCTGTCCTCTTTACTAATTATTTTGATCAGCAGTTGCCTGAGCAATTTAACGAAATCGTCGAGTATGGTTGCACTGATACTTCAATCATCATTTGATGGAGTTTGATTCTGGATTATTTTTGAATCTAGTTGTGGATTCGAGACCACGAGACCATGTAAGGATTATTATAATAATTGCGGGCATTAGGGATGATTATAGAATTGACAAAAGATTATCGAATTTTGAACAAGATTATTAGTTTAGGATTCACTAAAAGATTTTGAATTGAGCATGAGATATTGAATTAAGGATTTCGATTTGATTAAAAGATTTATTTTTGAACTGATTCTGATTATCAGTGGACTGATTTGAACAATTTTTGATTTTTGGAACTGATTTAGATGAGTTCATATTATATTATTGTCAGTTATAATTGTAAATAAGCATGGACAATTGGATAGACTGTTTTGTGTGCAATTACGGTAGTACAATGCCGATATCAATTCATTAGCAAGCAGTTTCACATCACAGGGCGCATTAGCTTGATTATTTGATGGTGTTTGTTTTTCTTTCATATAATTGAAGTTAGGTCGCTCAGGGATGAGTGTTAATAATTGTTCGTGTCGTGTGCGCCTAAAAATCCCTGCAGCGACAGAAGAGACTTTTAGTTGGCTTTCGTTTCAGTCCTATGATGTAATTTTTTTATTGATCCGATTTGGCAAGATTCAGAAAGACATTGCACCATATCTTAGGGATTCTCTAGCCGTCGAGATCATAGGCAGGGTGTGGAATTTTAATACAAGCTGAATCCATGAATAAATAAGGATCATTTTCCTTTACCTTCTTAAATTTCTTTTATCTGTGTCATTTCTATTTTCCTTCTTTTAACTCTGGCCTCTCCAGGAATTTGTCCTTGCGAACTCTAGTTTGATGGCGCCCTCTTTCCCATCCCGTAACGACCCGGAGATACTCTGTCTCGTGCCACCCGAGCCGTTTTTCTTCTTATATTATCAAACTAGAATTCAGGCACATTCGTTTTTCCTGCTACTTTTTATTTATTTCACTCCCTTGTTCTTTCTCGGAAATTGTGTGGTGTAATTTTTGGCCGGGTCATCGCACATATTTCCGGGACGGGCACAGTAGGAAAGGAGTACAGTAACGAACACCAGTATAACGAAATTTTCAGAAAAACTTTTTTTTTTGGTCCCTTCCCTTATCCCTATTTCTTGTGTGCTAAGATATTTCATTTTAACGAATTTCGTAGTTTCAGTTTAACGAATTAAAATTTAGCTTTTTTTAACCAATTTGGCCCTATTTTCTCAAATTAAAACTAAAATTCATCCTGTTTTATGACAAACACTCTTCTTGTTACATTATTTAGTTATTCAGACGATATGATCGCCATTTTCCATATATGCACCGTACGCGATCGAGAAGGCAATCGCTTTTGTGTAACGAATATGCTTCGCCCGTCATCCAATGTAAGACGCCAAGTTTGCAATCCACCTATGAACGCTATGCTTTGTGTAAGACGTCACTGTATTGGCTGAGTAGGAGCGCCAAGTTTGCAATCAATCAATAGGCTTCGCCCATCAACCAATTTAAGACGTCACAATATTGGCCGAGTACCGCCAAGTTTAAAATCCGCCAATGAAAGTTATGGTTTCATATCTCGTCTAGTCTGTTTTGTTTTGCATTCTTTGTATTGCACTTGAAAGTGCTGTTTGTGGCAGTCTTCTTCTCTGTTTCATTTTATACACATCTTATTTGTTGCAAGAACCGTCGGCATTTGTGTGACACGTTATTGGTATATTAATGTGAACTATGTGAATAATATGTGCTCGGTTGTGTTAACAAAATATGTTAATAAGATGTGATCGTTCAGCATCATCACTCATTCCCTAATTGATGCATGCTCCCTCCCTATATTCAAATAAAAATAAAGTTTGTATTTCTATGTCTGATTCCTCTTTGCCCATTCCATTCTATTTCTTTGATACTAAGATGTTGGCTTAGCAAATGATAGTAGGGAATAGTGGTGGATAAGTGAGGTTATGGTAGTGGGCATTTTGATGGTTGTGAACATTGCAGCATTTGTTCGAAGTGTAGGCAACATACAAATAATGTCATTTTCTTCTCATCAAATAAATATTGAGCTTTTTCATGAATAAAAAGGCCTGTGAAGTAATATAGATTCTGCAACGAATATAACACCAGATGCATTCTTGTGAATTGGCTTATTTCAGTATAACAACATTTCACTATAACAAAATAATTTCTGAGGTCCCCAAAATTTTCTTATACTGGTATTTTACTCTATTCTACATGCAGTTGAGTGATCTCCATTCACTGCTCTGAATAAACCAGATGTACTTAGGAGGGTATCATTATCAGTATTTTATGCAGAGGGCAGGGCACCAAATTTACTTAATGCTTCTTAAGGCCTTGATGTTAATGTTAAAAGCAAGAAAGTATATCACTCATTTACAGGATAATTTGGATGATTCTTTATCAGCAGGGAAGAAAAGTAACCTTCCACATGGAAGACCATTTAGGAACTGTACTTCAAAGCCTTGATGTTCTTTCCCTCTCCTGTGTGTTTTTGCTTCTCTCATGGCAGTGTTGTTTGTTACAATTCATTTTAAACCTTTTCTTTTCAGAGATGGGGTCGTGAAGTTCAAGGCAGGAAGTATGCTGCAGCCTGTGTTATCCAACATGGGTGAGCTCAGTTACCTGTTGCTCATCCACCGAGTAGTAGGCAGTGATCATTTTGTATAATTTTGGTTAAGAAACTGATCCTTGTAGGATGTAGCCCTAGTTCAGCCTCGAGAAAACAGGGCCGACTGCTATTGGTGGAAACATACGCAAAGGACGCATGCCAGTCAAGTATCGGCCACTTCTGTCGAAACATTGCAGCAGACACTTAGACAGAAATACTGTGCATGGAAATGATTGATGAGAAATTCCACAGAGTAGATGTTAAGGAAATGCAGTGGTCAGGACACAGGGATGCAGCACTAGAAGTAGCAAAGGCTTGTTTTTAGAAAGTGTGAAAGGACAGGAAACAAAGTGCAAATCCTGGTGGAAAATCATAGTGAAGTTGTCTTGCTAAAGTAAATAGAAGACTTACCAAAAGTGGCTTCAAAGAAGGAATCTAGTGGACAGAGAACTCTATGTAGTGAAAAGTAACCGAACCAAGCAAATAATATGCATGCATGTGTACATACCTTTTCATTTGAGACTGTCTTGCCTTTCAGCGGCCAGTCTAGTCTGCAAACCTCTGTTTATGAACAAGTCTCCTCCATGATGCCCTATTGGCTATTAGCAGTTAGCATTGCGGCCTCCTCTGCTTCAACAACTCTCACTTTGAAATAGTTAAACACTGAATCTAAACATCACCTCCTAGGTCTACCTCCACTACTCTTACCCTCTACAGCCGAACTCATTAACCTCTCCTCCCCATTCTCTTCACATGGCCCCACCATCTAAGTCGGCTCATAGCGTGTTCATTTCTAACTTAGCCTTTATCTCTTCATTACGAGTACCCTCCTACCATTGCTCCCATCTATTCGTGCCATCCTCATATCAGTTACCCCTAGCTTATGTGTCAGATATCCTGAATCTACCCAGCTCTCTCTTCCATACAGCAATGTCGGCCTCAACACTGAGCGATGTGGGGAGTGTTTAGTCGCTACACTAACTTCTTTCTTGCAGAATATTGTAGATCACAACTGGGAACTCACTGCATTGGCTTTCCACACTATCGGCTCTATTTCCTTCCCCACATGACCATCCTCTGAGAATGCACAGCCCAAGTACTTAAAATGTTTCACCTGCTCCCATCTAGTTCCTCCTACCCGGCATTCTATCTTGTTGTGTTTCTTCCCTACCAACATAACCTTCATCTTTGAGATGCTGATCTTCATAGCACACTCCCTACATTTCTGTTCAAGTTGGCCCGCAAGCTTTTGACAGAGTCTGCCATTACTACCAGGTCATCAGCATAGGTAAGACTGCTTACTTGGTGACCACCTAATTGAATCCCAGCCAGTTTATGCCCATCAGCAAATGGTCCATATATTAAATAAACAGTAGTGGTGAGAGATTACAGCCTTTCCTCACTCCTGTAACAACCTGAACCAGGAACTCATCCTACCATCAACTCTCACTGTAGCCTGAATATCTACATACATACTTTTGATTGCCTGTAGCTGCTGTCCCTGGATATCACAATCCCTCAGGATGATTAGCATCTTCTCCCTGGGTATTCTGATGTACGCCTTCTCTTGATCAGGGGCAGCTGATCTTGTAGTTCTTCCTCTTAAAACAACAATAACTAACTAACTTCTCAAGATCTTCAAAAAAGAAACACAACTGTCTATTCCTCTCGTAGCATTTCTCAATAACTTGACGCTTGCCAAAAACTTGAACCTGACTTCCCATTGTGTGTCTAAAACCACACTGGTTTTCATCCATCTTACTCTCGGCCAATGATCGAACTTTCCTTTCTACAATGCCTGAGTACACTTTACCTGGGACACTCATCTATGAAATCCCTCTATAATTATTGCAATCTTTCCTGTTAGTTTGCTTATAAATTAGTGTGATTACTGCTTTTGCCCAGTCAGAGGATACATTCCCTGAAACCCACACCAATTTGACTACCCTATGCAACCATTCCAGCCCTGTATTCCCATTATACTTTACCATTTCTTGCTGAATATCATCTACCCCTGCCGCTTTGTGACACTATTTTATTTACCACCCTCTCTACTTCCTCAACCGTGATTTGTTCCCGTTCTCAATCTCCTCCTGCATAACCTCACAATCTGTCACATTGCCAGATAGGTCTCCATTAACATGTTAGACATGGTATGGAAATCAGCATTTCCAAAATGAAGGGCGATTTGTTAGGGAAGAAACACAAGAGGATAGAGGAACTAAGTTATAGCAGGTGGAACATTTTAAGTAGGCTATGTGGGCAGTGTATTATCTCATGATGGTCGTGTGGGGAAGGAAATCGAGTCAAGGTGTAGAAAAGCCAATGCAGAGAGTTCTCAGTTACAATCTACAGCATACTGCAGGAAAGAAGTTAATGTAGCAACAAGACTCTTCCTACATTGCTCAGTATTTAGACTGACCTTGCTGTATGGAAGTGAGAGTTGGGTAGACTTGGGATATCTCCTACATAAGCTCGAGGTAACGGATATGAGAGTAGCAAGAACAATAGATGTGAGTAAAGGTTACAGCTGAAGTTCCTTGTTCCCTCCCACTCCCCAGCGCCCTCAATCAGGGCTTCAATTGAACTTGCTGAGCTATATTAAGATACCTTAAGGTGCCTTGTCCACAGAAACGGCACGCATTCAGTCGTGAGTCTGTGTACCATGAATATAGCCAAGAAATGGTATACAACCTTAAAAGATTATTGCGTTGTATTATCTCCGTAAAAAGCGATGACGACACAGAAGGTACTGGGTTCATCCATAAATGCAATATCGATGGTGCTTTTAATACTTTGATCGAAACATTGAGAGAAGACAACGCTAAGCATTCTAATTATTTCAGAATGTCAAAAGAAACATTTGATAAATTATTATTGGTAATCCTACATAATTCTTTTAAACATGAAGGCACCAATACTCCTCGACAAAAGAACAAAATATGTAAAAAAGACAATAGTCACAAATAGTAATGAAAATACTCAACTATCTAAATGTCCAATCATCATCTTCATTTCCCCTTTTCCAGCTGGCACTGGGTGGGGGCAAATATGGTTCCTCTCCACTTTGTTCTGTCGTTCCACCATTCCTCTTCCAACACGGTGTTTCAATCCAGGTTCCGTTTTCTAATGCTATTCTTCACCGAGTCCATCCAACGCATTCTTGGTCTTTCTCGTCCTCTCTTCCCTGTCATCCGTCGTTCCAGTGCGCATTTTGGTAGCCTTACATCATTCATCCGTTTGACATGACCAAACCATCTCAATCTGTTTTGCTCCAGTTTGTCATTTAGTTTCTGTACTCCCAGTTCTTTCCGTATATCTTCCTTTCTCACTCTGTGTCTCCTCGTTTTCTGAACCATAATTCTCTGGAATCTCATCTCAGCTGCCTGTACTCTGCTCTCATCCCTCATAGTCATTGTCCACGTTTCTGCTGCGTATGTCATTATAGGAACATAATATGCTTTGTACATAACTTCTTTAGCCTTAATTGGTATATCCTTGTTCCATACCAGTCCCCGTACCTGTTGGTAGAAAGCACTCCCGAGTTGTATTCTTCTGCTAATTTCCATATCTAGTCTTCCATCTTCAGTCAGTTCACTTCCCTAGTATTTGAAGTGTTTCACCACTTCCAATTCCTTATCTCCTACTTTGATTACTCCTTTTCCTTCTTCTTATTTCTACTCATCACCACTGGTTTACCCTTCTCCACCTTTATCTTCAATGCCCATTGCTCAATCTTTCCATTTATTACGTCTAACTGTTCTTGTACCTCCATCTCATCCTCGCCCCTGATCACAACATCGTCTGCAAACAACATTACCTTCATCTTTGCCCTTCTATAGTCTTTCATTGCTGCCTTCATGATGTCATCCATCACCATTACGAACAATAATGGTGACAACACACTTCCTTGCTTTAGTCCAGTGTCAATTTTAAACCATTCCGTTGTCCAGACTCTAGTCTTCACACTACTGTAGCAATCCATGCACAATCCATTTATCATGTCTCTCAGTTCCTTGCCTATCCCCCTATTTGATAAGCTTTCCCAAACTTTTGTTCTAGGGATGCTATCATAGGCCTTTTCTAGATCAATAAAAGTCATTACCATATCCTTCCCATATTCCCAACTCTTTGCAATGTTCTGTCTCAGAATGCCCCCTCTAAATCCAAACTGCTCCTCCACTATTTGGCTTTCTACCTTTACTCTAATTATTTTTTGTAGGATTCTTTCCATTACTTTGCCAACATGCGAGATGATGGTGATTCCTTGGTAGTTACCACACACCTTCCTGTCTCCTTTCTTGAATAATGGCAATATTATTCCCTTTTTCCAGTCTTCAGGAACTTTCTTATCTCACCACACACACCTGAGAAATCTGTATGTCCACTGCAGTCCCACTGGTCCTGCCGCCTTGATCTTTTCTATTGCCACTTCGTCGATTCCCACAGCTTTCTCCATCTTCATCTTCCTAACTGCCCATTCCACTTCTGCCATAGTAATGTCTGGTTCTTCCTCTATTTTTTCCTTCACCGTTTTGGTTGTTTGCGTAACTTCTCCACATGCCTGACGCCTCACCTTCAACAGCTCGCTGAAATATTCTTTCCATCTGTCAGTTATCTCTTCTGGTTTTGTCAATATCTCACCTTCTTTGTTTTTCACTAACCCAGTGTTCACCTTTTGATTCCCTTATTTCCTTGGTGAATTCTTCCCATCTTTTCTCCTTTTCCTCTGCAATCACTTTCTTGCAATCTCTGTTTGCTTCTATATATTTTGCTCTACGTTCTTCAGTCTCTTTTGTTTTCCATTCCTTCCAAGTTTTCTTCTTCTCTCTTACCTGATCTTTCACTCTATCATTCCACCATATTGTCGCCTTTTCCCGTACCTTTCCTGATGTTCTACCACATGGTTTCTCTGCACTATTAAATTTTTCCCATTCTTGTTCCACATAGCAGGGTGTCGAGCGATACGCGAAATGCTGGAAATATACGGGAATTTTAGTGACCCGGGAAAAATGCGGGAAATGTACGGGACATTCGCATTTGATACGGGAAATCTTGAAAAGTCTCATAATGTCCGACTGCTTAGCCTCCGAACGCTCGGTAGACTCCTGCTCAGCCTTCTGTTTCTCCTGCAGACCGCGCTGCCACTCGCAATTTGCGCCACCCATAGAGCGCTAAGCGGGATGAGAACCCAACCAACTCCGTCACCGGGCGTTTTGGCAGTTCGACGGAAAAGAGCCACGGCTCGACGTGCTGTGGTCTGAATTAGTGGCTTCATCACCTTCCTCAGTTCCTACCAAAAACGATCTCACAAGCTTCGTTAAAATGATACTGATTTTGTATCACAGCAATGCAGCTCTAGAGAGAAGTTTCTCCCTGGACAAGGAGTTCATGATCGTCAATCACAACGAAGCGAGTCTGATTGGCATGCATAATGTTCAGGACACTGTGATGGCAGCCGGTGGAGTAGAAAAGATAACCGTGAGCAAGAGTCCATACTGCACGAAACTCTTACGCCGTGTTAAAGGAAGCAAAACAGGTGCGAAGCCAGGAGGAAAAGGAAGCGACGGCTAAGGTGGCAGTCGACAGAAAAGCCACGAAAGATCTCCAGGCATTGGCAAAAAAAGGAGAAGAAGAAGATATTGAACGACGCCCATTCTGGAACAGAGAAAATTGAAGAGCAGATGAGTTCCCTAGAGAAGCTTTAAATTAATAAATCCTTCATTATTGTTTTATCTTATTTTGTGTGACTACATTTCCTAACCACAATCTAGTATTGACAAAGTGACTTATTTTATTTTGTGTATGACTAGCCTACAGTTACTATTCAGAATTTAGTACTGTCAAAAGAACTTAATTTTGTGTTGTTTGTAACTGAAGTTCCTAGTAACAATCTTGTATTTGTCAAAGTGACTTATTTAATATCGTTCTGAATTATTTCATTTTCTATTACCTACTTTGATAGAATAAATCTAAATTAAAATGTATTCGCAGCTTGTGGAATTTCACTGTTTTTAGCCTTTTCATGGTCTTTGGGGAAAACTACGGCTCTCTTTCGCAGGGGAGATGCCCATACCAAATTGTTTTAAAGTCTGTGTAAACACTCACTGTAAATGCGTTACTCATGCATACTTTTCAAAAACTACAAGCAATATCTTACAGGTCTCTACATTTTACTATCTAAAACCCGCACCAACATGTGGCTACAAAATACACCACACAAGTGACAGAATTCTTGTCGTTTGGGCAGGCATTGTTTCAGTCACTTGTTAACCACTCTGTGTCGGATTTCCTTTCATTGTCATTGTTTCGTTACTTTTACTTCACCGAAGTTCGACCCGAGGACTGGACACATCCCGTACAGCATGTACAGAAAGAAATACACTGAAAGCGTCCTCGATATCGCGGTGGATGAAATGATTGTTAACCTTGGCAATTCATCAAGCTCTGACGAAAATGATGGTGGTGATGATGATGATAGGGACAGTGAAGGGATGGAGGGTGTCAAAGAAACCCTTGCCAAGTGACTGAGGATAATTTATTTATTGGTGTCAGTTCGTTGCGGCAGTCGATAATAGAGCACAAGCTATTGTTTCCCTTCATAGTGTTCAAAATACCGCCTGTCATTCAATAACCTACAACTCGGCAATAATATCGCCACAGAGCGGCTTTTTTAGTTCTTTGTGCTAAATAGGCTATGTCTTTACCTTAACTTTACTTTTGTATTTTCACGAAAGCTAATATTAACCGCAGAGAGTCGCGATTCTGTGAGTGTGCATGGTGTTATCTGTCAACTACTGTACTGTAAGCTGTGAACGACCTCCACTCAGACTCTTGTTTCATGTTCAAGGATAATCATTGCATGGTGAGTGTTTTTATATTCATTAGCTGTGGAGTATTTGCCCTCTTCGTCGTATTTATTGAATTGAATACCGATGATAAAGGTATCATAGCTTCGGTGTGTAATTTATTTATTCATCTAAGTACCGTATTTTTCTGTTTGAATGTCCTCGGCGTTGACTCGGGATCGACTTTTAAAATACACACATCAAAAAAAGTTTTGCATCACCTCGGTTCCAAGAGTTCCGGAACCGTTAAATACAAAGGGAATAGAGATCAACACAAACAACATTTCAGCTCGTTTTATTGCTCATGAGACCCACACATTGCATGTTGTACCATCATACAGCTAGACTTTCAGCATTTGTGGTCCAGATTGCAGTACACACCACTACCTCTAATACCCAGTAGCACGTCCTCTTGCATTGATGCATGCCTGTATTCGCCGTGGCATACTATCCACAAGTTCATCAAGACACTGTTGGTCCAAATTGTCCCACTCCTCAACGACAATTCGGCGTAAATCTCTCAGAGTGGTTGGTGGGTCAAGACGTCCATAAACAGCCCTTTTCAACATATCCCAGGCATGTTCGATAGGGTTCATGTCTGGCGAACATGCTGGCCACTGTAGTCGAGCGATGTCGTTATCTTGAAGGAACGCATTCACAAGATGTGCACGATGAGGTCGAGAATTGTCGTCCATGAAGACAAATGCCTCTCCAATATTCTGCCGATATGGTTGCACTATGGGTCGGAGGATGTCATTCAGGTATCGTAAAGCCGTTTCGGAGCCTTCCATGACCACCAGTGGCGTACGTCGGCCCCACATAATGCCACCCCAAAACACCAGGGAACCACCACCTTGCTGCACTCGCTGGACAGTGTGTCTAAGACGTTCAGCCTGACCAGGGTGCCTCCAAACACGTCTCCGACGATTGTCTGGTTGAAGGCATATGCGACACTCATCGGTGAAGAGAACGTGATGCCAATTCCGTGGGGTCCATTCAGCATGTTGTTGGGCCCATCTGTACCGCGCTGCATGGTGTCGGGGTTGCAAAGCTGGACCTCGCCATGGACGTCGGGAGTGAAGTTGCGCATCATGCAGCCTATTGCGCACAGTTTGAGTTGAAACACGACGTCCTGTGGCTGAACGAAACGCATTATTCAACATGGTGGCATTGCTGTCAGGGTTCCTCCGAGCGGCAATCTGTAAGTAGCGGTCATCCACTACAGTAGTAGCCCTTGGGCGGCCTGAGCGAGGCCTGTCATCGACAGTTCCTGTATCTCTGTACCTCCTCCATGTCCGAACAACATCGCTTTGGTTCACTCTGAGACGCCTGGAAACTTCCCTTGTTGAGAGCCCTTCTTGACACAAAGTAACAATGCGGACGCGATCGAACTGCGGTATTGACCTTCTAGGCATGGTAGAACTACAGACAACATGAGCAGCGTACCTTCGTCCTGGTGGAATGACTGGAACTGATCGGCTGTCGTACCCCCTCCGTCTAATAGGCCCTGCTCATGCATGGTTGTTTACATCTTTGAGCAGTTTTAGTGACATCTATGAACAGTCAAAGGGACTGTATCTTGGATACAATATACACAGTCAACGTCTATATGCCGGAGATCTGGGAACCGAGGTGATGCAAAACTTTTTTTGATGTGTGTATATTACATATAAGTGTACAGAAATAATGTCTGAATTGTAGCGCTGTGTATTATTCGAATCAGCTGATTTACAACAACACTAAAAACTTGGCAACACAGCTCAGCTGTTCCAAGCTCCCGACATATCCTTTGTGACTTAGTGATGGGCTGCGAATGGACTCGCGAAAAATCGAGTCTGGAACCGTAAAACTCGAGATACTAGAGTCCGGAATTGAGGCCGAGGATGCTGTCGGTGTTATCTGTGTACCATATATGGAAACAACACGATGTATAATAATGTCGGTAGGCCTAGGCCAAGTATTGTATTCGTTTCCCACTAAGGCACAGTGATATAATAGAATATTCAAAACTGAAAACCGGCAAGAAGTGGACTGATGAAAGAAAGAATGCGCTCCACTAAAGAGAGATTTCCTTCCATGTGCTCATTTGCTAAGCAGTTGACAGTTGATAACGCTTGTATACTTATCGACATCTTTGGTTGAGTGGTTAGCGGTGCTGACTCTCACACGGCGGGCTGGGGATTCGATCCCGGCGAGGAGGGTTTTCTAACTTGACTTTTATTATATTTCTATTTTCATTACCGTTACTCGGTCTTTATAATATAAACAATGGTGTGCATTTTGAAAACGATTTCGCTTGTATTTCACTAGTGTCCTAGCCTCACAAGTTTAGCGAATGTTGGGAATTTTTCCGCATTGTGCCACATAGTGACGTCACCGTGGAGAGTCGAGTCCTTCGCACAGGTTGCTCGTTCAGACTCGGAACCGCTAGGCTAGATTCTCGCTAGTCCAAGCTTCACTCGCGCACATCACTACGGTTCACGTTCTTTCCTTCGAAATACAGGGAGTAGGTGAGAGGCATGCTCAGAATTCTTACCGTGTGGCGGTTAGACGTAGGGCCTTGTTATGTGCCGACCGTGGGTTGTGTAGAGGAAAAGCGGATCAAAGTGACAGGAATGCTGTCATAACCGAATGCACGGGATTAGCAATAATGTATTTGTCCCATAATTTACGCGTGTAATGGCGGACACACCTCCATTTTTACTAAAAATGTCGTGATCTAAAAACGGATAGTGGGTGGGTTACATGTATTACTACATAACCCCCAAAATCATTATTCATTATTACAAAGGTTATTTTGACTATTTTCAGTAGTGTAGAAAATTATATCGCCTCGTTCTGGGCTCCTATACTGTTACGTTACCGTAACATACAATTCAGTAACTTCCCGTAAACATTTATTATGTGACACTCCTATTCTCTACTCTCTCAACCCTCCTCAGTTAAACAGTCATTTATATCAGCTCTCCTCAGGTAAACGGTATTTTATTTGTGTTCGTAGCATCTCATCCCATCTGCGAGAGAGTTCACTCGCGCGCGTGCGCATTTCTCACGCTACGGATTAGGCCTAAATCTCGCCATCTCCCGTGGGCTGCGGAAGTGTCTCCAAAAATGCAGTTACACTTACGCTAGAAATCTTGATTCGCGCTTTAAGATTCATTTTTCAGCCATTCGGTATGCGAACTCTTGTCTTAGTGAGTTCTAAAATATACGGGAATTTGGTGGATTTTCGTACGGGAAATATAAGGGAATTTAAAAACGACCATGGCTCGTCGCCCTGACATAGGTAATATCCGTCCTTGGTATCTGTTCTTGCAATTCTTTCTTAAACTCTTCTGCAACCTCCTTTTCCTTTAGTCTCCAGACCTTAATCTTTCTTTCCCTTTTTCTGGTAATCTCGTGACCTTTCCTACTTTTAGTTTCGCTACCACTGCCCTATGGTCTCCTCCAAAGGCTTCCTGTGGCATGGCTGTGACATCCGTTAGCTCTTTCCGATGTCCTTTTTCGACTAATACATAGTCTTATCAGAGTTTTCGTTTTTCTATCTCCCCATCCATACCTCGTTATCTTCTGACTATTTTTCTTTCTGAACCACGTATTCCCTATAATTAATGGGTTCCGCTGACAGAAGTCGATTAAGAAATCCCTTCTGGATTCTTACTGCCATAACCATAAGGTCCCAAAATCTCCTCTCTTTCTTGTCTGTCTCTTCCCACTAGTGCATTCAAATCTCCTATTACCATTATTTCCATATCCTCTATATAGTTTTCCACATCTTCTAGGAATTCTTCTACGTTCTGTTCTTTATTCCCCATTTGTGGAGCATATACTTGAAACAGATCTTGTGTCCCTGTCTGGAACTGTATCCTTCCTATGATCACCCTGTCACTTATCTTCTTCACCTCCTCCTCATACTCTAGGACATCCTTTCTTATAAGCATTCCTATATGTCCAATATCAAACTAAAACATATTACTAGTAACTGCCTTTAAATGCAGTTTTTAATGCATTTTTAAAAACTTGTAAATCTATTTATAAAATATTTTTTACCGTCACCAGTTTATTTTAGGAATGCGTATTTTTCAGAAAATTATTTTATAGTAGCCTACAGTATCATCAATTAAAACACTGATAGTCAGTCTGAAAGACTAGACTTTATATCATTTTAAATGCTACAAATGCTGCGTGAACTCAAAGTCCGTTAGCAAAAAAAAAAAAACTTTTTTTAAAGCAAGTATAAATCAAGGTCAAATGAGGTAGCTGGCTGGATGACGTCACGCTCACCGGAGCGCATGGGGAAAGGAATAAGCTCAAGCATGTACTATGATGTCACACACCTCGGTGCATTCTCGGTACAATTCGTCCCGTCACCGTAACGTAACGCCAGACCCCAGCGAAGTCGACATAATCATTTAAAATGAAAAATGCACACATTTTTACCGATCTGTTCGTATTTTTTAATACATTTTATGAAAAATTGTTATCAAGGAACGGAAAAACTCGAGGTAAATATTGATCAACTTGTCGTAATTCAATTAGTTTTATTTAGAAGACAATTACTGAAGAGGTGGCCGAAACTGGTCTAATGTATTCAATTTTTATTATTTATTGACTAATGTGGATTAGATTTAGTAAATACTTCCGGTATTTTACTGCCGATTATAACGTCAAATAGGAAACCTTTTTAATATGATTAATTTCATATCATTACGTAATTCCAAAAAGTCCGAAACATTGGATACGGTGGACGCTGGGGAAGGAACTGAAGGTGGTGATGTTCATTCATAAATGGAGAAACTTCGTAAACCGCAACACTGGGACTACTTGAGGCTTGTAGTGCTTGGTATCCACGTGATGCATTATAACCTAGTGACTAATGGTTGTGGTGGAATGGTACTGTTGTTTCGTTTGAACTTGATATTCCTAATCAGTTGCAGGACTTCAAATTGAAAGTCGACAACATGATCATCGTGGGATTTGTCTACAGTTGGTGCTATACCCCTAAAGAACGACATGATTCTGCTTTGTCCCTGTTCAGTTGAAGCATCAATGATAGTCATTTAGGTATTAGGAATCTTCTTTGAAAGCCTTTGTCTGGAGCGTGGCACTCTATGGAAGTGAAACTTGAACTGTTGGAGGAGGAGAATTGAATCGTTTGAAATGTGGTGTTACAGGAGAATGATGGAAGATCAGATGGGTAGATAGGGTTACGAATGAAGAGGTATTAAGACGGGAGTGGGAGAGGAGAGATGTTTCTAGCGACTGCTGTTGAAGAGAAGAGATAGGTTGGTAGGGCACATACTAAGACACCCAGGAATAGCAAAGTTAGTTATGGAAGAGTCGAGGATATGAACTGTAGGGTGTGGTAGCTATGTAGATATAATAATGTTATTGGTTTAACGTCCCTTTTAACTAGTGCGGCTTTTAGAGACGCCGGGATACTGGAATTTCCCGAAGGGGATCTTAAACGTGCCAACGGCTCCCTCGCAGTTGCGCACCCTCAAATGCCAGCTGACTGCGCCAGGATTCGATCCTGCAACCTTGGGCCTAGCAAGCAAGAACGTTACCGCTGAACCACTGAGCCAGTCAGCTATTTAGAGATGAAACAATTAGCTCAGGGCAGGAAAGCATGGAGGGCTGTATCAAACCAGTCAAAGGATTGAAGTCTCGAACAACAACGTTCATTCGTAACTCGTTCGTGGACCAGCGTAATCCGGAATTCTATATCAATGCCAAGTTCTGCACTCATTTTAGCGCTACGCTCGCTGTATGTTCTCCAAACACTCACTGACTAATAACGGTGGATTTGCCGGCTCGTGGACAAGCTGGCACGACTCTACAGTGGGAAGCCAGCACTGCACCTCGTGGTTGTGACGGTGGACAAGCTCTCGGATAAAATAATGTATCACTACTGTTCCGACCAATGCGCCGGAACGGCGAACGGCGAAAATTCTTGTCATGGACAAAGGGCCTCACTCAGTTGCTTTTACGTGCCTCCGGAAGCGGACCTTGGAAGTTAGAGTATGCCTCGCTCGTGTTGACAGGTTTCCTGTGGTTGTCTCGAACTGATTTGGAAATAAATGTCAGTTTAAGAAATAGGACAGTGGAGTATGAGAAGGTGGAAGCCAATAGCAATGGGAAAAACTGTTGGAATTCCTGTGCTAGCATGAGAGCATCTGTTGCTAACTTATTCTGTAAGCATAAGGATATTCAGTGATACATGCAGGAAGGGAGGGCACCAAATTCATAATAGATTATGTTATCACTGACTTGGAATTCAGAAAAGCCTATTGGCAGTTGTAGATTATTTGAGGATTTTCTCGATTCAGACCCAGATGCATATCCTAGAAATTTTTAGATAATTTTAAACAAAGATATTTACAGTGTCAGTTTTTTCCCAGCAAATGCATTAATTACTCACTAAAGTTATGGTGCAAGCTCACATTACCATCTTGGAATGGTGCCTTGATTGCTGCTATGCCCCATCTAGGGCATAAGCATAACCAAACTTGCATTACCAATATAAGTGTCACTTCATAGTTGATGTCATTCATTTTGACTGTTCCTTTATGTACATTTTTGTTCTGATTTCAGAAAAATATGTTGTCCAACCCCATGGGAATGGTGCGGACAATGCCCTGAAGGTGCCTTCTCCTGGTGGTGATCCAAGATCGAAGTTGTAAATTAGAAGAGAGCCTGTGGGATATTTAAGTAAGAGTAACTTAGAAATTTATTTTATTTTATGGGTATTTCTCTTCCATCTTGTTACTGTATTTTAAACTATCGGTATTACAGATGAAACAGTGATGCATTCTGACACCCACCTCTATTTCTGAACTGGCTAAGCCACATTCATGGAGAGGTTTGGGAAGCTGCACCTTTCTGAAATACGGTAGGTTCAAATCCCAGTGCTAACAGCAGAGAAGATGTCTTATGTGACAAGCACATGGTTAGATTGTACCATCTCTCTCGTATTAGTACAGTCATTGGCATTGTTAACAGTGACTACTACAGTACTGTACCAGTAATACTTTTCTCATGAGAAATAATAGAATAACGAAAAAAAATACAAAATTAATCTGGTCGAGTACTGTACTGTTTGTACTGAATCAACTTATAAATTAAAGGAAGGTAAAATGAAATGTTTATGCTCAAGCTCCTTACATTTTTTTAAGCATCGGGGATTTGTTGATCGTCTGATCACCAATGGCGTCAACTTAGGTGTCCCTGATGCGTTGCTGCAAGGAAGAACCATTAGGCGTACTTAAAATTATCACAGATTGCAAAAATCACGGAAATTAACTGCATATGACCCCAACACTTCTGACTGCCACTCAAGCTCAACAATGTACAGAGTAAAACAGTTAACACTGGTTCAAACACAGAAGCTCGATGACTCTCTCTACTTTGCCGCCTAGCAGAGCTCGCCGTGGCTAGATCCCATTCGCTACCTGCTTACCGTCAGCACAGTACGTAGCGAAGCGCTGAAGGTCGAGAGGTTTAACAAACAATACCTATCATTATGGTCACATTCTTAGAAGCAAAATATAGTAAGATCCCCGAAACATTGTCTTCGTTATAACAGGGTGTTGCTAAAATTACTTCATCCTTGCAATGAAGGGTAATTAACATAGTATATATAGGAAATCGGCCGGGACCATATAAAATTATCGCTGTACCCGGCTTTATCTTTGTATCGGTACTCGTTGAACGGAGGTTTGATAAATACTTTCAGGCTTTTAAGCTGAGACATGTGTTTTATTGATGTCATTGTTTAACTCTCTTATAGCCTGCTATCCCTGGCCACACATCTCCGAATGCTACAAAGAGAAAAGAGAAACCCTGGTTCCCCCCTACTGCTAAAGGTTAGATGGTTCTAGATGTGTTACAAATAATTACTGCATCTCACTCTACACAATATGTAGTTTTTTCCCATTGAGAAAATTCTCAATAAAGATTATATGATTATTATTATCATCATCATCCATCATTATTCATCATCATCGGCAGCTGTTGGTGGAATGACAACGATGCCAGGCTGTCCTGGGCTTGGTGGACGAATCGGTCCAAACTCCATAAGAAGTCCATGAAATCCCTTTCTGTGGTTTCCCATCAATAAGGTCACAACTGCTTCCTTCAAGTTCCATTCATTTCTTCTCTTTATAACTCGTCTTATAAGGTTGGAATCAAGAAATGCATTTGGCCATTAAACCACCCAGTAAATAGAACCTTGGCGCCACTTGAAATGGGAACAATGAGGAATAGACATACATTTCATTATTGAGTTAATTATCCTTTGTGGTACGGTATTTACTGATTCACAATAATTTCTTAAGTGCTTATGCCGGTTATCAGAAACGCCCCTATATCCAATCCTGAGTATATTTGTGTTAGTTTCCATGCTTACTAATTTTGAACCTGTTCAATTTTTATCAAACCGGTGACTAACTCTTAAATGCTACAAAATGCATTTCATTTTTCAAAATTAAAGTGCTACAAAATCAATTTCAAAATGCTGTTTTCTCATATCTTTAATAATGGTCCACCTATTTGAGAGATTAATGCCGGCGGCCAAGATGGGAACCATGCGGCATGCTGTTGCCTTGCACTGATGAGGATGCACGTAAGTCCAGCTGCACTGCTAAGCGCAAGTTACCACGGAGAGGACTAGAGCCGAATCATAACAGGCTGAAACACAAACACGTCAATCACATAGAAATTGGTTAAAAATTAACACAGAATTTTAACAAATTTAACTTTGGATTGATTTTTCAGAGTTCGTGTTGTGCTGAATGGTAACTTGTAATATGGGGTATTTGTATTATTTTAGTAAGTATATATGTGTCATATTTGTGGAAGCTTTGATACTTCCCAATTTATAAAGGAGTTCAACTTGGGAACAAGGTAGTTTCATTAACATATTGTTAACAAGAATGTACACTCGGAAACCACAGTCAGTTCCCGTGTAATCAGACTATAGATTAATTTCATTAATTAAATACTCCATTCATTTTTGTAACGTTACTCTTAAGGCTCGCAGATTGTGGTCACCAATCCACACTCTGTAAGCACTTAATGTCACCCCAATACCAACCCAGATGGAGACCGGAGTGAGGGTCGTTGGGTTTCCGCCAAGGCGGTGGGCGGGAAGGCTTCTTGGATGAGGGTCGGCCCAGCCAGGACCTTAAATGAAGGATAAGATTTGCAAAAAGATATTAGAGGTTCAAAATATATTTTGCGTATATTATTTTAAAAATAATCATTTCAACCAAAAATGAAAGTTTAAAGCACAAAGGGAATTTTACGTAATATACCTTAATAACTTGCACTAAATTGAAAACTTAACCTGATATCTAAACTCACCTAAAGGATCCTCCCTAAACTAAATGCTCACAACAATGTATTCAAAACAATCCTAACTTAAAGTCTAATACAATGAACAAAAGCGAGCAACTTCGACCAAGAAATTTGACCACATCTCGACACAAGAATCAGAAAAGGAATACAATAAAAAAAAGAAAAAATACACTAAAGGAGATATAGCCTTCATGAAACAACATATTCATTAGAGCATTTCTAATTCATAACCCACAAGGACTTAGTCTTCCTTTTAACAACCACGTGCAAGTAAAAGCAATTTGAAATGGAAACCTTCGAAGATTCGCAAGTGAGAGAACCAAATATAAATAAATCAATTGACATAGTGAAGTCTGCTTGTAAAAGTATAAACAAGGCTTACAAAAAATGGCTCCAAACAAATAATAGTAGAGTCCAAAAGGAAATCATGGGAGGAATTTGGAGATAAATTAGAAAAGTTGGGTCATGTGGCAGGAAAACCTCTCTGGAGTGTTATAAGGAATTTTAGAAATGAGCATTGTTTTGGGGAATTAGGGAATTTCATTGTAGATACCAAGAAAGCACTGGGAAGATGACAGGAATACTATGAAGACTTGCTAAATGTTAGTGGAGTTTTATCTGGCAAAGTGGCAAATTTTGAGATTACGCAGGAGAATGAGGACGGGAACATGATTACGGTTGAGGAAGTAGAGAGGGTGGTAATTAAACTACAGTGTCACAAAGTGGCAGGCGGGGATGAAATTTGGCCAGTATAGTGGGAAAGCAGGGCTGAAATGGTTGCATGGGATAATCAACAAGTAGTTCCGTGAAGAACTAAATAGCCTATTTTCATATATCCTACTTATATTAATTGCCTTTATCAACATACAAATTTTCAGTTTGATTGCTGTAATAAATTCGTAGATATTGAGAACCATCTAAATATTTTGGATGGTCACCATGTTGGATTTTTATATATAGGTCTTAGAGTTATGTACTATTACATGAAGATTATCGTGTAGGTGTTTTATTCAAACTTCAATCGCATGATTAGGACACTGCAAATAACGAGATTTTTAAATTTTGCTCAGGCTCCATCTTGTGATTATGAAAATAATTTAAATGAACCAAATGCCAGTGAATTAAAATTTATATAAGCATATAGCGTACCAAGTTTCACTGAACTTGGATGGTTAAATCGCGAGAAACATCCATTTGAATATTTAAATTTCGCATCACCGTCATGTTGGATTTGTGCTCACCAGGTCATTGAACGTCCCATATGTGAACTTATGTTTATAGCCTCTATCAACATACAAAATTTCAGTTTGTTTGCTGTCATTGATTAATAGATATTGAGAACCGTCTAAATGTTTCGGATGGTCACCATGTTGGATTTTTATATATGTAGACCATAGAGTTATGTACTATTAGACGAGGATTATTTTGTACATTCATTATTCAAGCGTTTATTTCGATCGCATGATTAGAACACAAGAAATAAAAACTTAATTTTAAAATTTCGCTCAGCCGCCATCTTGAGGTTATGTACACAATTGAACTAAATAAGATGTCAGTGCATTGCAATTTTCATAGTCATTTACTGTACCAAGTTTCACTGTGTTTGGATTGTTAAGTCGCGAGAAAAATCTATTTAGATGTTTCAACTTCGCTTGGTCGCCATGTTGGTTTTGTAGTTAACCGGTTTTTGAAAGTCTCATAGGTGAACGTCTAGTAGTGCCCTTTATCATCGTACAAAATTTCAGGGCGATATCGTTAATAGTTTCGGAGATATAGAATGCTGATGAAATACTTCGCACAGCCGCCATGTTGGATTGGTGAAACAAAATACAATTTGAAGATCACAGTCGGGGTCGGCCGAAATGGTGCTATGACCTTACCAAGTTTTATTGAAATCCCTTGAGCCGTTTAGAAGTTAGCAGAAGGGGGGGGGGGGCACACACACGGACAAAAGGTGATCTCATAAACCTATTTTTTCATAAATGAAAATTGGCAAAAAATTGGCATGAATTTTAGGAAAGATACCTTCTGACCAGACAAAAGCAGTCAACGCCCCAATTTATAAACAAGGTAACAGGAAAGATTGCAATAATTATGGAGGGATTTCTTTGATGAGTGCCCCAGGCAACGTGTACTCAGGCATTGTAGAAAGAGGAGTTCAATGGATGGATGAAAACCAGTGTTGCCCTAGACCACAGCTAGGATGTCGGCATCAAACTTTTCGTATGCACCAAGTTATTGAGAATGCTACAAGAGGAATAGACAGTTGTGTTTCTCTTTTGTATTATAGATCTAGAGAAGGCATACGATCGAGTACCCAGGGAGAAGATGTTAAGCATCCTGAGGGATTGTGATATCGGGGGACGGCTGCTACAGGCAGTGAAAGTATTTATGTTGTTAATTAGGCTGCAGTGAATGTTGATGGTAGGATGAACTCTTTGTTCAGATTGTTATAGGGTAATCTCTCACCACTACTGTTTATTTTATATATGGAACTTTTGCTGAAGGGCATAAACTGGCTGGGATTCAATTAGGTGGTCACCAAGTAAGTGGTCCGACCTATGCTGATGACCTGGTAGTAATGACGGACTGTGTCTAAAGCTTGCGGTCCAACTTGAACAGAAATGTAGGGAGTGTGCCATGGAGATCAGCATCTCAAAGATGAAGGTGATGTTGGTAGGGAAGAAACACAACAAGATAGAATGACGGGTAGGAGGAACTAGATGGGAGCAGGTGGAACATTTTAAGTACTTGGGCTGTGCATTCTCTCAGGATGGTCGGTAGTGTGGGGAAGGAAATAGTCAACGTGTGGAAAAGCCAATGCAGTGAGTTCTCATTTGCCAACCTACTATAAGTAAAGATACGAGAAAATAGCATTTAGAAATTGATTTTGTAGCACTTTCATTTTGAAAAATAGCATTTTGGAGCATTTTAAATGTTAACAAGATGTTCAGTAAAGAACATATAGCCTACTTTCTCCTAAATGCATGGGTATTGTTATAACTCTCTATCCTTTTCAAGGAGTATAATTGAATGTTGGTTGTAGTAGCTTGTTGAAATACAACGTGCTATAGGGATATTAAACATGAATATGAGGTGCCCTTTGCTAGTGCTAACTCTGTAAAAAAATTCATTCAATTCGGTTTCACCGTGTTTGAATTGATCTGGGGAATGGATTTGCACACATACATGGCCGCTATTTGCAAACTATTGGGCTGATGACCTTGTAGTCAGTCATAAGATGCTTTCCACAAAAAGGCATGTTGTTGCAAAATCCGGTAGAGATCAAATTATTAGGATGGTCGAAATTTGATTTAAGCTTTTAACATTTGGGTGGCCGTCATTCCGTTTCCGTCAAGATGGCGGCGATATAAAACATGACACTGAGGTGCCTTTTGCTAGTGCTACCTCTGTACCAAATTTCGTTCAATTCGGTTTCACCGTGTTTGAATTGATAGCGGGAATCGATTTGCACACATACTTGGCCACCATCTGCAAACTATTGGGCTGATGATTTAGCAGTTTGGTCAGAATATGCTTCCCACATAAAGATTTGTCGTTGCAAAATTTCGTAGAGACTAGATTATTAGGTTGGTCGTAATTACATTTTAGCCTTTAACATTTGGGTGGCCGCGATTACGTTTCCGTCAAGATGGCGGTGATATAAAACATGACACTGAGGTGGCCTTTTCTAGTGCTACCTCTGTACCAAATTTCGTTCCATTCGGTTTCACCGTGTTCGAATTAAAAGGGGGAATCGATTTTCTCACAAAGATGGCCGCCATCCGCAAAATATTAGGCTAATGACCTATTAGTTTGGTCAAAGGATGCTCCCTCCATAATGGTATGTTGATGCGAAATTTGGTAGAGATCGGATGATTAGGTTAATCGTAATTTGATTTAAGCTTTGAATATTTGTGTGGCCGCCATTACGTTTCCGTCAAGATGGCGGCGATATAAAACATGACACTGAGGTGCCCTTTGCTAGTGCTACCTCTGTACCAAATTTCATTCCATTCGGTTTCACCGTGTTCGAATTAATAGGGGTAATTGATTTTGACACAAAGATGGCCGCCATCCGCAAACTATTAGGCTAATGACCTATTAGATTTGTCAAAGGATGCTTCCTCCATAAAGGTATGTTGTTGAACAATTTGGTGGAGATCGGATGATTAGGTTAGTCGTAATTTGATTTAAGCTTTGAATATTTGTGTGGCCGCCATTACGTTTCCGTCAAGATGGCGGCGATATAAAACATGACACTGGGGTGCCCTTTGCTAGTGCTACCTCTGTACCAAATTTCATTCCATTCGGTTTCACCGTGTTCGAATTAATTGGGGTAATCGATTTTGACACAAAGATGGCCGCCATCCGCAAACTATTAGGCTAATGATCTATTAGATTTGTCAAAGGATGCTCCCTCCATAAAGGTATGTTGTTGCTAAATTTAGTAGAGATCGGATAATTAGATTACTCGTAATTTGATTTAAGCTTTGAACATTTGTGTGGCCGCCATTACGTTTCCGTAAAGATGGTGGCGATATAAAACATGACACTGGGGTGCCCTTTGCTAGTACTACCTCTGTACCAAATTTCGTTCCATTCGGTTTCACCGTGTTCGAATTAATAGGGGCAATCGATTTTCACACAAAGATGGCCGCCATCCGCAAACTATTAGGCTGATGACCTATTAGTTTGGTCAAAGGATGCTGCCCCCATAAAGGTATGTTGTTGCAAAATTTGGTAGAGATCGGATGATTAGGTTAGTCGTAATTTGAATTAAGCTGTGAACATTTGTGTGGCCACCATTACGTTTCCGTCAAGATGGCGGCGATATAAAACATGACACTGAGGTGTCCTTTGCTAGTGCTACCTTTGTACCAAATTTCGTTCAATTTGCGCTCACCGTGTTCGAATTGATAGGGGGGGGACAGACATTCAGAGTACACACACTCTCTCTCTCTCACACACACACACACACACAAACTCACACACACACATACACACACACAGACAGACACACTTTTTTTTCGCCCTGTAGTGATCTCATAAGTCTACTTTCATTTTTTGCAAAAATCGAAAGTAGGCTAAAAATTAGCATTTTGTAGCATTAAAAAGTTCGTCACCCGGTACAATAAAAATTTTACAATTTCAAAATTAATATGCACGGAAACTTATTCAAACATGCGCAGGATTGGATATGATGAACGGCATAAGCATTTAATATAATAGGCTAATGTGAATTGTACATTTACTTAACTTCAGGTGAATACCATACAACGGATAATTAACTAAATAATGAAATGTACGTTTATTCCCTCATTATTCCCTTCTCAATGGGGGCCAGGGATGAGGTGCATTGAATTTCTATTTGCCGGATGGTTTAATGGTCAAATTGCACTTCTTGAATTCAACCTCATAAGACAAGTTATTAAAAGAAATGAATGGAACTTGGCAAGGAGTTAGTAGGGAAACCACACAAAAGGAATTCATAGATATCTCACAGAATTTGAACCAATTCGTCCACCGAGTCCAAGACAGCCCGGTGTTGTCGTCATTACACCTGCCACACGGTAAACTTCATAAGACGAGCATTGTCGCCTGACCACAGCTCGATTTATTCTAACAATCGGCACCTTGGTATCAGTGAACTATACAACTGTCCGCCGGCCCTCGACATTCTGTTCATCTTGCTTGTGGAGTCAGCACCGTACCGATATCACCAGAGTTGCTGCACAACACCTGATATTGTTGAATGCATAATGAGAAAATGGCCTTTGGATCTCTTCAGCATAGCTCAGGTGCCCTCTTCTCATGTCATGCCATACAACCAACCAACAGCACTTGATCTCAATCTTGCCAAGTAGCCAGGCTGATGCCTTTATTTTCAGAGATCTCACATTTCTGAAAGATGTTTGGTGTCAAGTTTCTACATTTCTTTGATGCTGATATTGTGATTTTAGTACGTCTAACACTCATTTAGTAAAGAAAAACAACAGGAGACTTTACACTGCTACCAATGCAACTTTTATAGATGAATGTTGACAATCCTGTGAACTTTGTTGTGCATCTTTCATGTCTACTCCAAAGTTTTAAATGATCACATTTTATCAGTCGCAAAGGTTTTCTTAAGTTAAAACAGAATAGGCAAACATGCAATTACTGATATACCTTTTTGCGACTCTTGACTGACAATCTGTAAAACCGTATCCGAATTCAAGGAGAAATCGCTGGATGACATGTAACATAACCTATAACTCATACATTGTAGAGAATACTTTCATCATATTATACAACATTCCCCAAACCGAGGAGAACTCCTAACAAACATTATCTATTCATATCATGATACATACTTACAGTTTTATTTATAATGGTCAAATTCTAGAAATGAGGGCCGGTGCGATATAAACCAATATAAGCATAACCTTATTACTAGAGTAAAATATAATCGATACAAACGATTGGAATATTCCTTTTATTAGCACAACCAAATGATACTACAAAATAATTTCTCCAAAACATTGTTTTATTGGCGATAATCAGAGGACATGCGGCACTAACAGCAGCCATTTTCAAATTGATTTCTACCGTATTCGATTGTTTTCATGATGTTTGTACATATCAATTATCACTGGGTGGGGGCAGACAGGGTTCCTCTCCACTTTGTTCTGTCGTTCCACCATTCCTCTTCCGACACGGTGTTCCAATCCAGGTTCCGTTTTTTAATGCTATACTTCACCGAGTCCATCCAAAGCATTCTTGGTCTTCCTCGTCCTCTCTTCCCTGACATCCGTCGTTCCAGTGCTCGCCTTGGTAGCCTTAATTCATTCATCCGTTTGACATGTCCAAACCATCTCAATCTGTTTTGCTCCAGTTTGTCATTTAGTTTATGTACTCCCAGTTCTTTCTGTATATCTTCATTTCTCACACTGTCTCTCGTTTTCTGGACCATACTTCTCAGGAATCTCATCTCAGCTGCTTGTACTCTGCTCTCATCCCTCTTAGTCATTGTCCAAGTTTCTACTGCATATGTCTGTCTCAGAATGAAAATAGGTTCCACTGTTGACCTGCCCCCTCTAAATCCAAGCTGCTCCTCCTCTATTTGGCTTTCTACCTTTACTCTAATTCTTTTTTCTAGGATTCTCTCCATTAGTTTGGCAACATGCGAGATGATGGTGATTTCTCGGTAGTTATCACACACCTTTCTGTCTTCTTTCTTGAATATTGGCAATATTATTCCCTTTTTCCAGTCTTCAGGAACTTTCTTCTCTCTCCACACACACCCGAGAAGTCTGTATGTCCACTGCAGTCCCACTGGTCCTGCCGCCTTGATCATTTCTATTGCCACTTCGTCGATTCCCACAGCTTTCCCTATCTTCATCTTCCTAACTGCCCATTCCACTTCAGCCATAGTAATGTCTGGTTCTTCTTCTATTTCTTCCTCCATCGGTTTGGCTGTTTGCGTAACTTCTCTGCATGCCTTCAACAGCTCTCTGAAATATTCTTTCCATCTGTCAGTTATCTCTTCTGGTTTTGTCAATATTTCACCTCTTTGTTTTTCACGAACCCAGTGTTCACCTTTTCATTCCTTCTACTTTTTATAATTCCAAATAGCAATTTTTTTCCACAATATAAATCCTTCCTTATTGCTGGGTGAATTCTTCCCAGCTTTTCTTCTTTTCCTCTGCAATTACTTTCTTGCAATCTCTGTTTGCTTCTATATATTTTGCTCTACTTTCTTCAGTCTTTTTTGGTTTCCATTCCTTCCAAGTTTTCTTCTTCTCTCTTACCTTCTCTTTCACTCTATCATTCCACCATTTTGTCGCCAAGTGCATAATAATTCCAATTCCAAAGAAGGCCAGAGCACAAAATTGCGATCAATTTAGGACATTAAGCCTGACCACACATGTATCTAAAATTCTTACATGTATATACTTAGAAGAATAGAGAACAACCTTGATAACTACATTACAGACGACCAATTTGGATTCAGAAGGGGCATTGGAACAAGAGAAGCAATATCAACTCTAAGACAAATAATTGAAAAGAGAAAGAGAAAAGGAATACCAACATATCTAGCATTCGTGGATCTGGAGAAAGCTTTTGATAACGTGAATTGGAATATACTTTTCAAGTTACTAAAGAAAGTGGGAATCACTTATAGAGATAGAAGAATAATACATAGTTTATATAAGAATAAAAGGGGAATAATAAGATCTGGCAATAACCAGGAAGAAGCCTCCGTGGCTTAGGCGGCAGCGCGCCGGCCTCTTACCGCTGGGTCCGTGGTTCAAATCCCGGTCACTCCATGTGAGATCTGTGCTGGACAAAACGGAGGCAGACAGGTTTTTCTCCTGGTACTCCGGTTTTCCCTGTCAAAATTTCATTCCAGCAACACTCTCCACTATCATTTCATTCCATCTGTCATTCATTTAATCATTGCCCCAGAGGAGTGCGTCAGGCCTCGGCAGCCGGCACAGTTCATATCCTCGCCGCTAGATGGGGGCTTCATTCATTCCATTCCTGACCCGGTCGGAGACTGGAAGCAGGCTGTGGATTTTCAATAACCAGGAAGAGGTTGAAATAAGAAAAGGAGTACGACAAGGATGCTCGCTATCTCCTTACTTATTTAATTTGTATGTCCAAGATGCCATAATTAGGATAAGAGAAGAGATTCAAGTTGGAGTAAATATACATGGGGAAAAGATTGACATGCTCCGATCCGCAGATGACATTGCTTTAACAACAGATAATGAAGATGATCTTCAACACATGCTTCATGTAATGAATAACATCCTTAAAAACGAATTTAACATGAAGATGAATAAAAATAAAACAAAAATACTCGTATGCAGTCGGAACCAGGAAGATCATAGAAGAGCACCAGCAATTTATATCGAGAATGATAGCATACTACATGTGAAGGAATATAAGTATCTGGGAAGCTTGATAACGTATCATGGAACCAGCAAACGAGAAATTTGGAGTAGAATTATTCAGGCAAAGAATGCCTTTTATAGAAAGAAGAATCTCTTCACATCCAAAAGTATAGACCTAAAAATAAGAAAAAGACTGTTGAAGACATACGGGTGGAGTGTGGCTTTGTATGGTAGTGATACCTGGACAATAGGAAAGTCAGAAGAGAGGAAGTTGATGGCTTTTGAGGCTTGGTGCTGGAGAAGAATGCTTAAGATCAGTTGGATACAACATATGACAAATGAAGAGGTATTCAGAAGAGCAGGAGAAAGTAGAAGCTTTATGAAGTGCCTGAAAACAAGAAGAGCAAATATGTAGGGACATATTCTCAGACATAATAGCCTGCCAGCAAGAGTCATCGAAGGGATGTTAGAAGGGAAAAACACTAGAGGAAGACCACCAGTTGCATACACCACACAGATAATGACAGAAACGAACACAAAATCATATCGTGAATTGAAGAGGATGGCGGAGAATAGAGAAGATTGGCGAGTTGCTGCAAACCAGCCCCAGGGCTCTTAACTTAAGAGAGAGATTCACCTGTTCTATCCCGGAGTTGGGGGCAGGGATGAACAGGGATGTGTAGATGTATAATTTTAGGGGTGGTTTCCGAAAGGTGCAGTTTCCCGTATTTGGGGAAACTACTAGTGTAAGTGTCTGTTTTAGGATGGAGTATAACGGGGTGCGATCCTACGGGGTGCGTCTACTCGTTAAGGGATGAATGTTTAATGAAGAGCTATTAACTTGGTTTACCAATTAAGTGTGAGCGAGCGATAGCGAGCTCATATGCGGAGTCGGCACTTTGGCCGCTGCTGTCTGGCTGCTATTCAAATACAATGGAGTTCCTGACGGTGCAATTCCTGGCGTTCACGGTCAGGGGCAATTGGGACTGAGGGCAGGCTGGGTGTGAGGATGTAAAGTAAAATGAAATAAGTATAAGATGTGTGTTTACTGACCAAGTGTTTATTTGGTCAGGTATGGTAATCTGCTGTCCCTTTTTCTAGTGGACAGGTGTAAAACAATGTGTACAAGTACAAGTGTGGGTTTGGGTGATAAAGTACAAATGTGTAAGTTATAAGAAGATCTGAACACACTCTAATCTCACCTGGTGGTGCTGGAGCGGGAACCGGAGATGCAGAGCCGACGGCCGCGAATAGACATTGGGCTTTCCTGGGGTCTACCTTTTAAGGTCCCCCGAGCTGCTGACTTGGCGTTTCGTCACTGTTGCTGTTCCAGATTCCGGCGATAGTGTATTTGTTTATAAGTGATGTAAGCTTGGCTGACAGCTAGATCACTGCGCCTGCCTGTGTTAAGGAAGTGTATGAGTTTATAGGTGAAAGATGAAGGGGTGTGTTGGCGTTTCAGGTCCTAGGGTCGTCCCGATCCTTGGGCTGAACAAGACCTTATCGGCCTTTTTTCGCGGCCTCGCGAACGGAAAATAGTGTAGATGTTTCGGAGTAGTGGTTCTTCTTCCTCTTCCTCCTCTTCTTTGATGCCGTGTAGATGTTGGTGTTGTGTCGTCGTGTCGTCCTGTCTTGTTGGCGATGTGAGGTTAGAGTGTGCTCAGGGGGGGGGGGTGTATTGGGGTATATACATAGATTTATCTTATTTTTCTTATAAATGTTATAAGTGTTAAATTGTTGCATAAAAAATTTCACATGTTACATATATATATATATATATATATATATATATATAGATATATATATATATATATATATATATATATATAGATAGATAGATAGATAGATAGATATTGCTTGTATCATTCAGGAAGGAAAAAAACAGTTGTTCGGCGGGAGGTTGTGCCGTCCTCGTGTTGCCTGAAAAAAAAATTGCTTCCTGTGTGTGTTTGATAAATCGGTAGTGTTTACTGTATAAGAGAGTAAAGGTGAAAGTAAAATAGGCACACTGAGGTGTAAATTTAAGGGAATATATCTGATGGTTTATTGTTCTTTGGGGATAAATAGGGTACCTTTACAATTTATCGTTAGAAGGATGGAAAAGGAAGAAACAAACGTGTGTTACAGTGTGAAATGGTGTGACATATATGTAGGTATACACTTGTGTGATAGTGCCGTTGTGTGTACCTTGAGTTTACAATGTTACAATTACAATACAATATACAGTACTGCTCATGAGCCTTATACCTTCGCTCTCCAGGCCTTTTTTTTAGCGCTCTCATTTCGCTACTTCTTTCCCTTCGTATGCTACTTCCTCCGTAGCCGCTGTTTAGTGGTCGAACCGTTCAATCGCTGTACCCTCGTGAGTTTCTCCCCGTGGGTCGGAAAAATTCACCTTGATGGCTAGGACAGACGTTCACAAAGCTGCGTCTCTCCTGGCTATCGTTTCCGCTCATTATTTAAGCGTTTTTGTGTGTGTTTTAGTCAGCATCGCTTGGTGCCCCACGGTCACTTGACGTTGCTGACTGTGGCGCCGTCGCCTTAAGGGCGCGACTGAAATAGTTTAGAAGCAGTGTGTACGTGCTCTGGCTATAGAAAGTGTATTACATATGTGTGTGTGGAAGAAATATTTACAAAAGGTATGTGTGTCTGGGGGCTATATTTACAAGGGGGGATGCATACATGTCTGCTTGCCCTGGAAAATGAAATGTATTAGTGCCGGTCATGCGCAATCGTGCGCACCCGTGTTAGCTCGCTGTCAATCTGAAAAAGTGGATTACATGACATTTATAAAAAATACCCTCTATCTCTGGCATTGTTCAGAGACCTTAATACATGGCGCCACTAAATCTAACTTAGTCTAGGGTGGCCATATACTATGATGCTACTAATTTCTACCCTCTTGTGTACCTGTTTAATTGTATATCTCCTCAGTGTGTACTCGTTGTGTGAAGTGTGTATGTGACGTCGGTGGTCACCTTAGCTTTACCTTGTGTCATGACCTTTGGGTTTCCCTCGCTGCTGCCGTGATGGGGCCCTTTCTTTGAAATGAATACATGGTGATTAAATACCTTTGGCCATATGTCCTATCAGTTGTGTTAATTGCGCAGCACTGTGGTCGGTAAGCTCCGGTTGCTGTACCGGCGATATCGCTTCGGACGTCTCGCGTATATATGTCGCGTCCGCATCGCATATGGCTATTTATATTATATGTTGTCGGTCTTACCCTGGTAACGCCTAGTTGCCAGGCGCCGAACGCTGTATGTCACGTTCGTATACCATATGGCTTTTTATTTTATATGTTGTCGGTCTTACCCTGGTAACGCTTAGTTGCCAGGCGCCGAACGCTGTATGTCGCGTTCGTATAGCATATGGCTATTTATTTTATATGTTGTCTGTCTTACCCTGGTAACGCTTAGTTGCCAGGCGCCGAACGCTGTATGTCGCGTTCGTATAGCATATGGATATTTATTTTATATTTTGTCGGTCTTACCCTGGTAACGCTTAGTTGCCAAGCGCCGAACGCTGTATGTCGCGTTCGTATAGCATATGGCTATTTATTTTATATGTTGTCGGTCTTACCCTGGTAACGCTTAGTTGCCAGGCGCCAAACGCTGTATGTTATATGTGTATAAGTGTACTTAACCTAAGTTACTACTAATTAATGCTAAAAATAAAAAAAATGTTTTTATTTACATGCCGAAATGGTCCTTAACCTAGTGCCGAAATGCGTTGTAGCTACCGTTTTACAACAGTGCTTATTAAATTTGCTTTAGTCTAAGATGCTTTCCAAATGCAACTGCCTTACATACTAGAATTTTGATCGGAGCGATCGCCTGAAGCAGGATTCCCTCCTCAGGGAATACACACCACCCGTGTGTATTTTGGAAACACCGGTTGCTTCCAAAAACACCAGGCCGAAAGGCCCTTTTGAATTCCGCTCCCTTAAGTCTAAATGTCGACTTCCCCCCGTAATAACTAATGCATGGCGTGTAGAGGCCTGTGTGATTGTGTTGCTAATTGGCAAACACTGCGCGCGGATATCCATTTCGTTTACGTTTATATAATGCTCATAGTCGCTTTATTCACCATTTATATTTATTCATGGGCTGCTCAGACCCCTCTGGGAGCTCGCTGCAATTACCATGTACCTCTCTGGGTGCTCGCTGCAATTCCCATTTAAGCTCTGGAGGCCCGCTGCTATCCATTTACGTGGGCTGGAACATCGTCCATTATTTAGTGTGTGTGTATTCTTCACCCCATTTTCCGGATAAGGATTGTGTTGCTTCACTTCCTGTGGGCGGAAGACTGCCCTCTACGCCTCCGAGAGCTGACTTAGCATACATCTAGCTATGAGTCTAGTCCAAGTGGACGTCAGGGTCCGTTCCACGTCCTCGACTCTGCCCTCGTGTGGCGTTCCTGCTCCAATCAATATGCATGTTTGTCACCACCTAGTGTGACCTCAGATTCCTTTTGAGTTATATGACAAGTGTAATTTTGTATACTGTAGTGTTTTGGATGTAATATTTTGATATGATTTTGTGTACCAATGTAATTTGGTATAATTCTTAGTGTTCTGGGGTTGTAGAGCATTCTAAACGCAGTGCCTGCTTTAGGTCTTTCATTGCCTTGTCGGATCTCCAGCGCTGATTCTTTGTTATGTTTCTGGAGATATTAGTGGTTTTATGGGATGTCTGGTCCCTTGTTATTATGATCCGAAAGGGTGTTATTTGCTGAATAGGGTTAAAGCGTGGTGGGAAAGGGTTATGCATCGTTGGACTCCATGTTTATGGTGGCCAGGAGTCGGTGATGCTGTTAGGATGTTATTACTGTGAGTGGATGGGGTGGGTTTTCCCCAGGTGTCCAAATTTGAAATGCGTCATGCAGGTATGGTGTGTGGGTGGGATATCTCATGCCTCGAGATGGATATGAGCGCATGTCTGCTCTCATTTGAGGAGAATGGGCGTATTAGGGTGCAATAAGTCTATGTCTTCTGCATGCGGGATTATTTACTGAAACATTGGTTAGTGTGTACGTATGGCCTCATCTGTCTATATGGAGATGTCCATCGGTGCTTAAAATTGGTGTCCGAATCACCTCTAATATTCAGGTGCCGGAATAATGACGCAAGGTGCAGTAGACCTTTGAGTTGTGAAACACATGAATGCTAAACCAACCCCTTATGTATTATTTTAATGTAGTGTAATATGTTTAATGTGACTGTGTGTCTGTGCGAGTTTGTATTGGGTAATAGGATAAGTGGAAGGAAGGGTGTGGGGATGTTTTGCCTGTAAGCTGTACTATGACCATCCTGATGGCATTATCCACCTTCCTCCTTTAATGGTGTGTCAGCCTTTCTTGGCTGTTCTGTGTTCTCTTTCGCTCTCTAAGGTGTTCAAAGCTTTCGCTCGCTGAGCGTCTATGTGTCACTTGGGATGCCATACAGCACCTAGTGTGTGCCAAAATACTAATCTGTGTAATGCCCGTGGGCCTATCATCTCTATGTTTGTGTTCATGATTAAAATATTTTCCCTATCGCGGGAGTTCGCCTGTCCCTTTGCGCGTGGGCTGAGCAGTTCTACAATGCTTGTTGTATACTAGGCCTTCTAAATAAAAATGGGGTGTGTTTTGTACGTATGTGACCCTACATGTATGTCACGATAATAATCCTGTGGCCTGCGAATATAGACAGGTATGGCATAGTTGCCTTTAGTAGTTTTGGGGAAGGAAAATAAATTATTGGGGGGGGGGGGATTTTTCCTCCATGGAATCTGTGTGTGTCCGCCCTTAATTAGTATATATGTGTGTTTGTGTGTAATTGGTTTGCTGCCCCCAAGTGCTGGGGGCGTGTCGGAGGGAAGCGGCCGTGGCCTCAATTTGCAGCGCGCTTTTATGCCCGCGGCTTCCTGCCAGCTGAGTTCTCGCCTGCGCGTGTCCTGTTATCTGAGAGGGTTTATCTGTACCGCGTGGCTACTCGGCACACGCCGTCTAGTGTTGCTTATCGCAGCTGTATACATGTTCCCGTTCTATTACTGGCCGATCTGAAATAGTGTAGTCTCCCAAATCAAATCTGTCTGCCATATATGTGTAATATTTTGGGCAGAACCTAATGTAATACCGTCCTCATTTCCTGTGAAAACATCCGTGTTGTCCGTTTATGGCTTCCTACTATTGCTTGTGCCAGTGTCATCAGGTTTGTGTATTGTTGTCCCGTCCCGCTGTTGCGAAATTTCTTCCGCGACAGTGTGTGGCGTCACGCTGGAATTCGCTGTGTTCACACCGCGCTGTTTCCTGTATTTTGTTTATCGCCTTTGTGTAACTTAATATCTTCAGCGACCTGCAGGAAGAATAACAATTGTGTTGTTACTTTTGCCCGTGTGTCAATATATGTTTGTGTGAAAAAGAGCAATTTGTTAACCTGTAATATTTCCGGTACTAGCTTGTTTGGGAACTTGCTTCCGCAATTCCTTCGCTTTATGCAATTATCTAGTATTTATGTCTAGCAAGTCTATTTGGTCTGTGTCCGGGGTAATCTACCAGCCCCTGTACTGAATATTCGTGTTTTTCGGCCGTCGAGATGTGGTGTTACGATATTTTGTGTGAGCGTGTGTCTGGTCCCCTAATATTCCCCGTATTGTGGAATATGTCTGTCCTGGTGTATTTTTGTGTGGTAGAGTGCGATTTTGCTATAGGATGTCTATTTCTGGGGCATTTCTAAGTGTACCGCACTAATTTTTCATACCGTCCAGTGTTGAGAGGTGGTCTTACTACCTTTGTGTATTGCTGTCTATTGGGTTCGTTTATAGCGTCCCAGTGTTTCCAAAATGTACTCTGTATATGTCCACCTTTGTGTCATTGTTTGTGTGCGTGTGTGCTATCACTGTTCTGTGATCCGTGCACCTGAATTGGTTGATTTTTAGTCGGTCAACTCCTTCTTCCCTTACTATTGGTTGAGCCGCCCGTCCTTATCTAAAATGCGGACCCTAGATTGCGTATTGCTATCGTGTGTCACTGTGTGGCCTCTGGTATCGTAGATAGATAGATAGATAGATAGATAATGCCTTTATTGGTGGCGAAGTTAGGGCTCAAAGCCCTCTCTTACACTTAACCACTAGATTAGTATACATCTACATGACTTATAATTACAAATACCAATAGCACAAATAATATTAATAGCAATAAGAATAGTGATAATATGAATAATGGTAGAATCATTAATTTCAAAAATACACAAAGTAAAGTACCCTTAAATGACGTAACTACAGTAATCCGATCATTCATCTCATTCATCCATTCGTTCATTCAACATTTATCCCGGAAGTCAGCGGGATCCACCCAGCAAATACTCGCAGCAAGCCACTTTAAATTTGCGATGAGAGGGATTGTCTCTAATGTTCACAGGTAGCAAATTCCATGACCTGGACGCAGAGATTATGAACGAGCGGTTGTAAACAGCAGTACGGTTTATAGGTATGGCAAGAGAGGAGCCAGATCTCGTATTGTGGTCATGATAGGACGAGAGGTAAGAAAACGGTGAAACGAGATAGTTAAGGGTATTAGTGGAAAGTATTTTGTGCAGTAGTGATAATATGTGGAGTTCACAACGCTGGTGCACTCGAAGCCACGACAGCTCCTTATAATAGGGTGATATATGATCATCATATCGCAGGCCAAAGATATATCTTACACAGTTGTTGAGGCACCGGTCCAGTTTCTTGTTACTGTCGCAGGTTATTTCAGTCAACACAGTGTCACTGTAGTCAAATATAGGTAGTATCAGAGAGCGAATTAGTTGTACTTTAAGTCGAACAGAGAATACATTACCGAACCGTTTCAGAGGATATAAGCATTTGTGTACTTGATTACATGTGCTTATCACCTGTTTAGTCCAATTTAAGGTCTCAGTCATAATAATTCCTAAGTTTGTCACTGAACTAGAGTAGGGTATGATTTTATTGTTTAAAATTATTGGAGAGATGTCACGTTGCTTGAGGGAATATAAGTTTTTACTGGTACCGATAATAATCACTTGAGTTTTATTTGGGTTTATTAATAAACTGTTTTTATAAGCATAGTCACTAAGCTGTTGTAGGTCAGAATTTATTTTAATGATTGCATTATTGATATCACTCGGTTTTGAATGATAGTATCATCTGCATACACTTGCAATTTGCAGAAATTAAGGGCTTTTGATATGTCATTTATTTGGATGATAAATAACAGTGGCCCAAGAACCGAACCCTGAGGGACACCGAGGGTCTTACTTTGCCATCCCGAACTCACATTTCCCACTATCACACGTTGCCGGCGATTTTCAAGGTAAGAGGAAAATAACCGGAGTGACACACAATTAAAATTTAGTTCGCGAAGTTTCTGCAACTATCTGTCGTTGGCTAACTTGTGCTAGTTACGTTTCTTCTACCGGAGGTTGTAGATTGTCTCCTGTGCCTGTGTTGTATGACCGTGTATTTTCTAGGTTTGTGCCCTTGACGCGCCGCACAATATATGCCTTGTACCCCATTTCGGGACCTTCATTCTGGCAATTTCCGTCCTGTGGCGCACATAGTGCGTGTAAGATGGGCGTGTCGGTGTTCCTTAATGTAAGTGTTCTGTATACTCTTGAACGTCCCTCGTCCTAGAGTTCGGGCGTTATGGTTTGAAAGAGTATTTTGTGGTCTCGTAGAGGCCTGGTGTTCCTGATCCCCTATTGGTAGTCCCGGGGTCGCTAATGCCCTAACTAGGTTATAATAGCGAGTACCATGGGACAGGCCTGCGCACGTGTAAGTATGCCCTGTGTATGTCGCCTGTGCGAATTTTGGTCACCCCTGGTTCTTAACTGTGAGCGTAGTGGGGTTTTGAATTTGTACTAAATGATTCTCTGGCGACCGCAATGTTACCGTGGTCGCAATACGCTCTGCTTGTGGCTGTATTACGGTGTTGTGACGCGTGTACGTGCTGATCTTGCAGAGTATTGGGTTACCTATGCGGTAATCGCCGGCGAGGAGATTACTTCCTGCCACTATTAACATGTCAAGTGTGCAGCACCCATGTTGTAATCTTGCTACAAATGGTGGGAGCTTGTTAGAATATGTTTTCCAAAAGACCCTCCGCTTCTTTACAATTATCGTGTCTCATGCCTTTGTTATATGATGACGCTACATATGTCAGTGTTGTGTAGTGTAGCATCCATGTCATCTGTAATCGATGTCTGCCCGTGTGGCATCTAGTATCATGTGTCGAAGCTACATGTCGGTGTTTCTATCTGTGTAGTTTATGTGTTTGTGTCCGTGTAGTTTTGTGCTTCAGGGCTTGCCTTTCTCTCTCTCTCTCTCTTTGTGTTTTTGTGTCAATTTATGTGTTCCCTGTATGTAAAAGAACCTCCCCGTGTTTATGTTTGTGTTGTGAATGACATTAGTGTAATTCATATGTCAACCCTGGTGTCTATTTAAGACATGTACATCATGCTGATATGCGAGTACATATACATACAGTTATAATATAACCCTTTCATGCATGCATTAATTCATAACCATAACCTATGGGCTGCCGTGCGTGTAAGGGATTCTATGGTTTTCTATGTGAGTGTGTCTTTATGTTGTTTGTGAGATGTCTGTGTAATTGTCTGTCCCCGTGTCTATGTCCATGGCTTTAATTCTACTGTGCCATGTTAGTTGCCTTATTTTTAGCTAATTTTCTTTCTATCTTGAGGGTGAATTTTTCATGGTGAATGTTTTTATCCTCGCGCGAGCGCTGTTGCCCGACGGGGTGACTGTGCTCGTCCTGAAATGACGGCGTAGGCCTCTGCCCTCCACTGGGGTGGCTCCCCACTGTCTTTCTGAGGGTTTTTCAGTAGGGCGAGCCTGGCCCTACGTTTACCGTGTTGCCTGTTCATCGTCCTAGGTGTGCTTGTGCCTGAGGGTCAGCATTGCCCTTGCACTACCCTATCCGTGTCTGTGGGGGTGTATGTTCTCTTGTATGCCTGGCCTCGTGGGGTGGGCGGTAAAACCTTCCTTATGCCCGTGTAGACTGTGTTTGAGGCATGATAGTACGTCCAGGCGTGTTTGTTGCACCCTGTGGAATTGGAAGCAACCCCCCTCTGTTTCTTTGCTCTGGGGGTGCATATGTAATTGTCCGCCTCCATTCTGGCGAAATCGCCGTCTGAGCTGGCGGTAGGGGTCGTGCATCTGTGAGTGCATGTCCCTTTAGTGTCTTGGAGGCTAGCCTGGCCGTTTTCTGAATTGTGGCCAAGGCGGACACCTTCCATTGTGTTTTACTATGTGTGTGTGTCTGTATGGGCTTGCTTTGCTGTGGCACGTTTTCTACGTCATCTGTCCATTATGCAGGTTCCTCCAGGTTCCTTTTTGTGTAAATTTGTGTGTCTGGGAGGCCTGGCGTCAACTCCCTCTCGTGCATTCGTTCTGAGGGGGTTGGTGTAGGTTTCGCCCCTAGGTCTGGCAAAAATGCCTCCCGGACCGGAGCTGCGGGACGTGTGTCTGCGTGAGTTTGGCCCTTTAATGTATTGGAGCCTAGCCTGACCGTTTTCTGGCCTATGGCGACGGCAGACTCCTTCCCTTGTGTTTTACTATGTGTTTGTGTAGGTGCAGAGATGGACATCAGCGCGAATTGTTGTATGAGCGTGTTTATGTCTCTGTCCTCTCTTAGTTGTGCTGGCGGCCCTTTTGCAAACTCAAAGACGGCGTTATTGGCCTGAAGTTCGCGGTATCCATCCCAAATTTGGGCATACTCCCTAGTGAGGCATATGGCCTGCTCTGCGACTTTTGTTCCGCTAGTCCCTACGTGTTTGTGTTGTTTATTGAGTGCCTCATATTGCTGGAACATGACATCATGTAGACAGTGTAGTTTCCAGTGTGATTTGTTAAGTTGTGTACGGAGGGTGGGGATTTTCGCCCTAGTTTTTTGATTCTTGGCGCTGCGGTGTGGCCGGACAAGTGCCCTTATTATTCTCATATACTGAGCGTGCAGGAACTGCTGATACCTCCTGAGGTAGTCCTGCCTTGTCTCAAAGACCTTATGCCAGGCAATTAAGTCCTGGTACTCTCCAATATTCTGTAGCATTGCTAAACGGTATAGGGGAGCCATCTTGCCTACGTGTGTATTAAAAAAGTGTGTGCCTTTTGGCGTGCTAAGTGTGGTGGTATTCCTAGGGAGGGTGGGTGGGCTAAAAATTCCCCCTTATGTTCACAGAGAAGAAAAAATAATGCGTACTCTGAGAAAAAATCTATTTTCGCTTGGCTGCTTTTAGTACCTTCATGCCGATCTACAACGAGGGCTCGTTGTATGAGTCCCTACCCTTAATTTGCGTGGTATGGCGCATCCACCAATCTGTTCTATCCCGGAGTTGGGGGCAGGGATGAACACGGATGTGTAGATGTATAATTTTAGGGGTGGTTTCCGAAAGGTGCAAGTTTCCCGTATTTGGGGAAACTACTAGTGTAAGTGTCTGTTATAGGATGGAGTATAACGGGGTGCGATCCTACGGGGTGCGTCTACTCGTTAAGGGATGAATGCTTAATGGAGAGCTATTAACTTGGTTTACCAATTAAGTGTGAGCGAACGATAGCGAGCTCAGACCCGGAGTCGGCACTTTGGCCGCTGCTGTCTGGCCGCTATTCAAATACAATGGAGTTCCTGACGGTGCAATTCCTGGCGTTCACGGTCAGGGGCAATTAGGACTGAGGGCAGGCTGGGTGTGAGGATGTAAAGTAAAATGATTTAAGTATAAGATGTGTGTTTACTGACCAAGTGTTTATTTGGTCAGTTATGGTGATCTACTGTCCCTTTCACTAGTGGACAGGTGTAAAACAATGTGTACAAGTACAAGTGTGGTAAAGTACAATTAATGTGTATGTTATAAGGAGATCTGAACACACTCTATTCTCACCTGGTGGTGCTGGAGCGGGAACCGGAGATGCAGAGCCGACGGCCGCGAATAGACTTTGGGCTTTCCTGGGGTCTACCTTTTAAGGTCTCCCGAGCTACTGACTTGGCGTTTCGTCACTGTTGCTGTTCCAGATTCCGGCGATAGCGTATTTGTTTATAAGTGATGTAAGCTTGGCTGACAGCTAGATCGCTGCGCCTACCTGTGTTAAGGAAGTGTATTAGGCTTGCAGCCGGTAAGGGGTAGTTTATAGGTGAAAGATGAAGGGGTGTGTTGGCGTTTCAGGTCCTAGGGTCGTCCCGACCCTTGGGCTGAACACACCTTTTTCCCGTACCTTTCCTGATGTTCTACAACATGTTTTCTCTGCACTGTTTACAAAATGCACTCTTAAACTTTTCCCATTCTTGTTCCACATGGGTAATATCCGTCCTTGGTATCTGTTCTTGCAATTCTTTCTTAAACTCTTCTGCAACCTCATTTTCCTTTAGTCTCTAGAACTAATATTTTTTCCCTTTTTTCTGGTAATCTCATGACATTTCCTACTTTTAGCTTTGCTACCACTGCCCTATGGTCTCAACCAAAGGCTTCCTCTGGCATGGCTGTGACGTCCATTAGCTCTTTACGATGTTCTTATCAGAGTTTTCGCTCTTCTATCTCCCCATCCATATCTCTTTATCTCCTGGCTATTTTTCTTTCTGAACCACGTATTCCCTATAATTAATTGGTTCCGTTGACAGAAGTCCATTAAGAAATCCCCTTCTGGATTCTTACTGCCATAACCATATGGTCCCAAAATCGACTCTCTTCCTTCTCTGTCTCTTCCCAATTGTGCATTCAAATCTCCCATTACCAGTATTTCCGTATATACCATATATTCATCATCATCATCATCATCATCATCATTTCCCCTTTTCCAGCTGACACTAGGTGGGGGCAAATATGGTTCTTCTCCACTCTGTTCTGTCGTTCCAACATTCTTCTTCCGACACGGTGTTCCAATCCAGGTTCCCTTTACTAATGCTATTCTTCACCGAGTCCATCCAACGCATTCTTGGTCTTCCTCGTCCTCTCTTCCCTGTCATCCGTCGTTCCAGTGCTCGTCTTGGTAGCCTTACTTCATTCATCCGTTTGACATGTCCAAACCCTCTCAATCTGTTTTGCTCCAGTTTGTCATTTAGTTTCTGTACTCCCAGTTCATTCCGTATATCTTCATTTCTCACACTCTGTCTCTCCTCGTTTTCTGGACCATACTTCTCAGGAAACTCATCTCATCTGCCTGTTCTCTGTTCTCGTCCCCCTTAGTCATTGTCCAAGTTTCTGCTGCATATGACATTATAGGAACATAATATGCTTTGTACATACCTTCTTTAACCTTAATTGGTATATCCTTGTTCCATACTAGTCCCCGTACCTGTTGGTAGAAACCACTCCCAAGTATTATTCTTCTGCTAATTTACTAATCTAGTCTTCCATCTTCAGTCAGTTCACTTCCCAAGTATTTGAAGTGTTTCACCACTTCCAATTCCTAATCCCCAACTTTGATTACTCCTCTTCCTTCTTTCTTACCTCTACTCATCACCACTGTATTACTCTTCTCCACATTTATCTTCAATCCCCATTGCTCAATATTTTCATTTATTACGTGTAACTTTTCTTGTACCTCCATCTCATCCTCACACCAGATCACAACATCGTCTCAAACAACATTACCTTCATCTTTGCTCTACTATATTCTTTCATTGCTGCCTTCATGATGTCATCCATCACCATTAAGAACAATAAGGGTGGCAACACACTTCCTTGCTTTAGTCCAGTGTCAATTTTAAACCATTCCTATGTCCAGACTCTAGTCTTTACACTACTGTAGCACTCCATGCACATTCCTTTTATCATGTCTCTCAGTTCCTTGCCTATCCTCCTATTTGTTAAGCTTTTCCCAACTTTCATTCTAGGGATGCTATCATAGGCCTTTTCTAGATCAATAAAAGGCATTACCATATCCTTCCCATATTCCCAACTCTTTGCAATGTTCTGTCTCAGAATGAAAATGGGTTCCACTGTTGACCTGCCCCCTCTAAATCCAAACTGCTCCTCCTCTATTTGGCTTTCTTCCTTTACTCCAATTCTTTTTTCAAGGATTTTTTCCATTACTTTGGCAACATGCGTGATGATGGCGATTCCTCGGTAGTTACCACACACCTTCCGGCCTCCTTTCTTGAATATTTATATATACCATATATTACGTTTACATTATGATTTTCGTTCAACAAAGCAGATGAACAGATAACGGTACTGTATAATGACTGTATCGTGAATAACCTCAAAAGTTTCAAATAATAAAATAAAACCAAAATATACTGTTCACCTATTTAACGACAGTAGTAATCCAGCAATCTAGTTATGTCTTAGGGTAATCTACCGTTTTTCAAAAAGGTTTGAGGCTTTGATGACAACTGCTTAGCTATGTACACGCACTTTAAAACAGAGGCAAAACCAAACTTCTAAACAACCACAAGTCTAATCAAATCACTCAGCACACACTGAGGAATGACACTGTTATGAGTTATGAGATGTGGAGCATTGCAAAACAATGGGAGGAGGGAGGGGTTGGGCATTGACCTCGGAAGAAGCGCCGAAGACGTGTTGTTAGTCACGTAGGCAAAACGATCGAGTAGGGGCCGCATGCCAATGATATAACGTCGTTTTTCTGGAATTCCTGACCGAACTGTTAGTATTCCGATCGGATTTTTACACGTAAAAACTTTGAATTATCCAAAATATAATTCGAATTAGCCATGGTTTTTCAGCATGGATTGTATATAAAATGCTAGGGACTCAGAGAAAAATTCGAATTATAGAAGTTCGAATTAGCCACGTTCCACTGTAACCCATCAGGATGTTCAGAATATTTTCCCTAGGTTCCGTCAATCCTGGCAAATTTGACCCACAAAATCACAAATTTTAACTTTTACCGGGATTTATTCGACTTATAAAGTAACCAATTTAAAAGGTGATCAATCTAAAAGTAAGGCCAGTTACTCTGGATTCCAACTATGTATTTTGCATGCTATTTAAAAATGGGCTAAAGTTACCATACGCTGTAGCTAACTTTGTCCCACATATAAGAATCAACCAGTGGGTTAAAGTAATAAGGTTAATTGTCAACTTTGCCCCACTTTTTGATATATTGGAAGGACAAGGGATATTTTCTTTCAGTTGGAAGGTCTGTACACTCTCACACAGGCAATAAATAATAGAAAAATAAGTCATTTTTCATGATACTTTTATCAGGTTACTGTCAATACAAAATTTAAATTAAATGTAAATCAATATATGCTATAGTTACAAAAATTAAGGTTAAACTTGTCCACCAGTCTCTCAACACCTATTCAGTTTCTGGGATGGTAACTGAAAAAGTTCTCTTTTGTTTATTGGCTTCGGAGCATCTATTAAACTGAAAATATCCTCAAGTGAATACATACACACATCTGGAGGCAAAGGCCAACGCCAATGCTCTTTCTAGGGGGTCATGCAACTTATTACAATGTCACCTTCTTGTATCACTGGTAAATCCACAATCTTGCCTGGAAACAACAGGCCATCATAGCGAACGAGTACATGCTGTCCTTCTGAGATATCATTCAGTTTCACTCGTACTCCAGTTCTAGAACCAATGTTACAATCTTCTTCTGATTCGTCTGAACTAGAAGAAAAGTCTCTCCTGGTATCACTGTTGACAGACCCAGACACTTTCTCATTGCTTGGGGTGGGCTCTCTATCGACATCTACTTCAGTGATACTTCTGCCTGGTGCCCATTCAACTTTTCTTCTTTTATGACGCTGAATGTCACAGGGGCATCGAGCTGCTTCCAAGTGCTCAACAAAGGCTTCGGAAGTTCGGTCCACTGGTAAGTGACCATCAAGAAGAGATGGTGGCATGCGGTCGAACACCTTTTGGCGGTTGACTGGATACATTCCCGCTGCCTCAAACCCTGAGATCATGTTCGCTTTTGAGCTGTGATTTATTGCAAGTAACAGCTTCTTCAACAGCAGTGGAAATTTATCTATTGGAAGACATGTTTCCCTTCTGCCAGCCCCTGCTTTGAATTCAGACAGGATATTCCTCCATGCACCTTTCAAGGGACGGAAATAGGAGACATCAAGAGGTTGCGTGTAGTGGCTTGTGTTTGCAGGAAGAAATATGAAGCGGATATCATGTAGTTACACAGTTCAATAACATGAAAGGAAAGATGGCTGGATAAATTGTCCCCTATTTCAACTTTCTGTCCCTTCAGTTTACGCAAATGAGGCAACAAGTGGAATTCAAACCAGTCTTCAAAAGTGGCTTGGTCGAACCAGCCACTTCTGGTCCTGTTGTATCGAGCTCCTTTCGGTCCCCCGTGTACCCAGCTATGCCTCAGATGTTCACTTTTGTACACTACGTACGGTGGTAAGACCTCGCCTCTTGCACTTCCCGCAAACATAAGAGAGACTGCCCCTTTAGAATGGTTCATCACACGCTCTGGGTATTTACAACCACGACGGACAATCACACGATGTGTACCCGGGTCGTCTGATAGATTTGTCTCATCGTAGTTGAATATGTTCTCTGATGGAATATCATCAAGTTCATCTGTCATATTGTCAAAATATTCATTGATCACCTGACGGCTGACTTCTGCTCGACTTCTTTTGAGCTTAGCTGCCATTTTCTGCTGCACATGTTGGGAGTTGCGAGATATGAAATTTGCTGCCCACTCTCGTCCAGGAAGTTTTTGACTGAACTGTGGCACTCTCCTACCCGTCTTATCCAAGTACGCTTTCACAATAAAGCGTAGGTCTATTGAGGAGATAGGATATCCAAAATCAGACATGGTGCTGCAATGCTCAGCAAACGATCTCTCTTTATTTTCCGAAAAAATTGGCTGACGCCCTTGAAAGAAATTAGAAAATAAATCAGTGCTACAGTCTAACTTCACTCCAATCTCTAAAGTATGATTGTTAGAACATTCAAAAGCCCAATAATTCATTTTATTGTACTAACCTGGATTGTTGTTATGTCGTCGTTTAATTTTGTTTTTGATGGTGCTTCTTGGAATCTTGAACTCAATTTCTGCTGCTCTTTGACTCATTCTTCCACTTGTTATGGCTTCTAAGCACTGTTTTAACCTGTCCTCGTCATAATTTTTATAATTCCGGCAACCTAATGCACGGCGGTTTCGTTGTGGCTTTCTTGAAGCCATACCTGAAATGGGCCAATGTTACCCGTCACTTTCTAAACATGCCCATTTTTTAATAACAGCCTATATTTCTAAAAATATTGACAACATCTTTTGAATTTGTGTTGTATTAGGTTCTTAAATAAACAACAATTCAAAATATAACTTACCTATATCAATACTACTTCAAGCAGTGCCTTTCTAAGAGTATTTTTTCCGTCAATGAAAACAAATGCTTTGGTGCTTCGAATTAATCAGGAATGCCAATTAACTTTTCTTGTACCACGGAACTTATACGAGGCACGTCCAGAAAGTAAGCTACGTTTGGTAATAAAATTAAATTGTGTACAGATACAGAAAAATTATTTATTGCACAACATTCTACACCACTTAAACTACTTTTCCACATAACTTCCGAACTTTTGCAGGCATTTGTCATAGCGTGGCACAAGTTTTTCGATACCTTCTTCATAGAAGTTTGCCGCCGACCGTAAACGAGAGTGAAGACTCCCCTGTAAGATATCCTACCGTTTAGCCACCACTCTTAGGCAAATTGCGTATGTGGTCAGGAGAACGCCTAAACATACGCAGTTCTCCTGGTAAGCACGCAATTTGCCTAACAGTGGTGGCCAAACGGCAGGATATCTTACAGGGGAGTCTTCACTCTCGTTTACGGTCGGCGCAAACTTCTATGAAGAAGGTATCCAAAAACTTGTGCCACGCTATGACAAATGCCTGCAAAAGTTCGGCAGTTATGTGGAAAAGTAGTTTAAGAGGTGTAGACTGTTGTGCAATAAATATTTTTTCTGTATCTGTACACAATTTAATTTTATTGCCAAACGGAACTTACTTTCTGGACGTGCCTCGTATATTGACCCAGAGTTAATCAAGAAAGTGCTAGTGCCATCTGGTGAAATAACAGCAAAGTTTAATTTTCTAGATCTGTATGACAGATGGCTGCACACAATTTTATCAAAAGTTGCGCACTGGGACAAAGTTGCCACGCAAGGGCAAAGTTGCCAACATTGACGGTTCATTATTGTATGACGTCTACTGTTCTACAAAACACAAACACAACTTTTCTACAATGCCTGAGTACACTTTGCCCGGGGGACATAACAAAGAAATACCTCTTTCCTGTTACCTTGCGTATAAATTAGGGCCTATACTAGTTTTGCCCAGTCAGAGGGTTCCTTTCCTAAATCCTATGCCAATCCAATTTTCCTATGCAAACATCTCATCCCTGCCATCCCACTATACTTGACCATTTCTCGCCAAATGTCATTGATCCCTGCTGCTTTGTGATGTGTAGTTTGTTTACCACCGTCTCTACTTCCTCATCCGTAATCCTGTTCCTGTCCTTATTCTCCTCCTGCATAATCTGCCACATTGCCAGAAAGGTTTCCATGCTCATTTAGCTAGTACTTGAAGTGTTTTGCCATCTTCCCAGTGTTTCCTTGGCAACTACAATGAATTTCCCAGGACTATCAAAAGCATTGTTCATTGCTCTTTTTCCTCCATTTGTAAGATCATTTATAACACTTCAAAAAGGCTTTCTTCCCGCCTGACCTAACATTTCGGATTTATCTCCTAATTTCTCCCATGGTTTCTGTGGGACCCTAGCATTATTCTTTTGGTTGCGTTCCCAAAGTTCTCTGTCTGCTAGATTCTTTGTTTGAGACCACTTTCGGTAAGCCTTCTTTTTACTTTAACAAGCTGACTTCGCTATGTCATTCCACCAGCATTTACACTTTCTTCCTGTCTTGACACACTGTTGTCTCAAGACATGCTTTTACTGCATCTAGTACTGCATCCCTGTATCCTGACCATCCCTGCTATGTCCTGTAATTCTTTACCATCTACTCTTTGGAATTTCTCATCAGTCATTTCCATTCTGCCTCCTTATGCTACAGATTTTCAACCCTAATCTGTCGGCAAACAATACTTTAGGTCTAACTACGCTAAATTCGCAGCAGATTTCTTAAATTGAAAGTCAGTAATGATATTGTCTATTATTGATTTGGTTCCTCTACCCTCCCATGTTTTTCTGTGAATCTCCTTATGCTTCGAGGAGAGTTTGCTGCAGCTAATCCCGTGCTAGCAGAAACATCCAGTCAAATTTTCCCTTTGGTGTTCGCTTCCCTATCCTCACCACAGTTGACCATTACCTACTCTACACATCACTCGAGTGTCTCATAAAATCAATCTCCTTCATCCTGGTTCGGTTCGTACACTGAATCAATCCTGACTACAGTTTCTGAGATTTCCAAATCTTGCCTCATTAATCGTGCATTTACATTCCTCAGAAACTGTGGTACGTTCTAAGGTTTCTCTGAATTACTGCTCTGCTCCCCACTCGGCCCTACCTCAGGTATACCTTGTAATCTCCTACTTCCTCCTCTTACTCTCCCTTTATCTGAACTACACTACTAGAATATCCAATCCAACGAGCTTGAGGCAGGAGCGCCGCAAGACCGAAGCTACTTGAAACTGTGTCCGCCATTTTCTCTGGAGTCGAGGGAAAGGGGGAGGAGCTATGCCATATGTTGAAGTATCAGAGCAGGGCATGTTGGAACATTAATAAGAAACATATTTACGACAAATTATGAAGTCCAATCACTTCTTAAACATACAGAATAGTTTCAAGTTACAACTATAGTGCTGTAGGCTATTTACACTGCACGATTGTAATTACTGTCCCTTAAATAGAATCAGCTTTGTTAAAACTTGTCTCACTTGCCGTCCTCTCGTTCGAGAGGACTTTTCTCCGAGTGCATGATATACTCTGCAAGTGAAGTAATACTTCAATATATGCCTTATCAGCTTCACATGGTTCTACTGCAGTGAATAGGTGTTCAAAGGAAGACAACAAACAACAGTTTAACCTTGTAAATACCCTGGTATCTAGTTTGAGCAATATATTTTTGCAGTTTTTGTCCAAGATATGAGCATTACTCCTGAAAACACATTCTGCTGTCTTACACAAGTATTTCAGGTCATCGGATGGATTATACAATGAGTTGCCCAAATCTTTGCATTTTATGAGACCACACTTTGCGTCATTACTCATTGTCAGTAGAACATCTAAGCATTCCACACATTTGATTTTCTTCGACACATTTCTTACAGCACTACCTGCAACATATTCTACCACTTGATCACTGAAAATGGAAAGGGTTTCAAAACACTCTACATAGTCAAGTTCACTTAGGCCTACATCAACATTAATTACAATAGGCTGCATAATGGAGGACTTAGGATTAGACTGTCATCTGTCTTCACATTACCTTTAGGGGAAGGATCAATTTGAGCAATTAAGCATTTCCTATATGCAGCTTTGAATTCCAAGGCATTGGGATTGTTTCTGTTTCCACCCCTACTTCTCAAACAAGAAAATAGCAATTCTAAATCATCTTGACTTAACTTACGAGTAAGCATAAATTTTAGAATTGAACCTGAATCCCAAACATAAGTTTCTGCAAGGCCCTTAACACTCAAAAGATCCAAGATCAATCCACTAACAGCAATTCTTTTAGATGAGTTGTGTAAGAATGTGCCATCAGTAAGTTTCAGATCTTTTAAATAGTCTATACATTTATCGATATTCTGACATGTCACAGCTTTATTTGACCTCCTGATAGGTGATTTTGTCCCTTTGCCCATTGGATGGCATGAATTCAGCAAATCTAGAGCTAAATCTATGACCTCAACAAAATTGATTGTGCTCTCACAATCTTTGAATTGTTCAAGTTTCAGATCCAGGCAGAATTGCATAGCATTGGCTACAGAATTATTCAGAGTTTCTGCGGCTAAAGATAACTTCATTTTCTGTCTTTCCCACTCAATATGTCTTCTCTTAAACTTATTTCCTGCATGAAGCCCCTCTGATTCTTGTAGCTCAACAAGTTTCTCAAAATATTCCCATTTAATTTTATCGCTGCCATGAACAAGCACTCTCTTTTCTGTTAACAAATTCCTGGTCAGCTTAATTAGGTGCACAGCATCCAGTAAAGAATATACTTTGAGGATCTGCAGGATGGGGAAACCAACTCTGAGCGTTCTGCACAGAAAATTTCACACCTAACTTTTGCAAAACAGTCCTGTTTGTAGCAGTTCCATCACAGATAGTAGCAACAATGTTAATACCAGTCTCATGTAACTTCCTCAAATATTGGTTCACCAAATTATATTTCACTTCTGATGACAGGCCATTTATTAAACAGTAGCCCACCGGTATTTTGCAGTTCCTATTCAGGGCTGTCACAATGAACACAAGTGCCTCCTTAGCAACATCACAGTCTTTATTATTTAGGTCCCCTTGCCCTAAATGAACATAACCACAGATCTGTTTCCCATCCCAAATGATGTCTTTCTTAATGGCCATCTCATCGAACATGAGAGCACCTAGAATTGGGCTAGAACTATTTTTAACATCTTCACCAATTTTTACAAAACTTTCTTCTTTAAAACCTGGACTTCCATCTATTGAGGTGGCCCAGTGACGAAGAGTCCTTGGAGGTGGCAATTTAAAGAACTTCCGCAAATATCTGTATGCCTGAGCTGAATAGAAATGAACTGTCAAAGCAAACTTCTTAACTGTGTCACTATATTCATGAACTTTCACTTTTCCATTAAGATCTATGAGCTCTTTAACCACACCCTGAAAACAGCCCTTAAGAAGATTGTTGCCAGACGAACAAAGTCTTTTCGTAAGCCCGGAAATTATTTGATGCTGATTGTTGACTTTCAACTTCTGTCTTCTTGCTCTCTGTGAAGTAATTTTCAATTTCTTCCTCCGTGCTTTAATCCTCTCTGTGGTGGTGTCCTGCAACTTCTTCATTTTTTCAGGGCTTGGAAGGCTATAACTATGTTCATGGCTAACAACCTCAGCAGCATCTGTAAAATATAAATAAATATCCGATATGTAAGTAAGCCTAAATAAAATTATTCGTATACAAAATGTTGACTGGTACCCGTGCCACGTAGTCTACTCACATTTATTTGATGCACCCTCTATATTTCCAGCGTTACAAGTTTCATCCGATGAGCATTTTCGTGGTGGACGTCTCTCAACGTGTTTCCTTTGCAAGTGTACTGGGAAGGAGAATATACTTGGGACGGCACTAGCCAACAGACGTCTCTAAGTGTTCACTTTATACATGTACTTTTCAAAAAAGTGGGTAGAGCATATACGACTAGCCTGAGTTGGATACCAATTATCCCTCCTCATAGCAGTTACCCATCTTTTTGTCAAATCCGTAATTTTCAACGGGAATCTGGAACAGAAACAATTCCTTCTCTTACGGTACCAGTACGAATATATATCGTATACCGTATAGGCCTGTATCAGACATTAATAGAAAGCATTCGAGACCAAATGTTCTGGAAAATTGATAGTAACATCCTTACTGTATCCGTGCAGTGAAGTATATTAGTGGCACAATTAGGCTATACTTACGTAAAATAGGATATATCCGTAGTTTTATTGCTTCGATTAGTACAGCCGTACGCTGAACATACAGCAGGCATCGCTGCGGAAATTAATATGCAGTAGATTTCAACCTAGTAACACAAACGACAATAGAAATCACAATTCACTGAACTCTTCCCTCACAATCAGCTGACTGAATGTTTTGACTCGATGACTCCGGAAAACATGCCGGACATTCTTACCAATATCTTCCGCTAAGAGCGCTGTGAACGGTCCCTTAGCCTCTCTCATACCTGCCAACCTCTCAAACTGAAATATCGGGAGATTTTGAACCTAATCATATTTCTTCGCCTTATTACCGAGGAACCAACAAAATCACTCAGATTGAAAAATCACAATAACTTACCGTCATATTCAGTGGCGTACGCAGGATTTCCTTCTGGGGGAGTTTTCATTAATATAATAGGGTAATTGTGTACATTACCGGTATTACAGGGACAGATGACCTTGCTGTTCCGCCCCTTAAAACGACAGTCATCATCATAATTAAAATGATACTTTGATTAATATTCATAAAAAACAACAATTAAATAACCGCTCTCTTTGCATGAAAAATATTTTAGGCCTCATTTTTTCGACACAATAAAAAAATGAAGAGAAATTCTAAAAAATATGGACAACAGTAACTAAATATTGAGACTGAAACGATGCAGTGGTATCATCATGACCATAGTGACGTGGTTGCTTAAAATATTGATATTATGTGAGAGAAAAATAATGTTTTGCTCTCCGTGTTCCTACTGCAATTGCTATTGGCTCTCAAAATCTGCCTATCTTGAATATTTTATCTCTATCATTAATTGGAATAAATTGCAGAAACTCCTCTTTTACTGAATTATCTATAAGGAAACAGGCACACACAATTAAACCAACCCGAAGCGACGTGAAAAGACTTACCGATCGCACACTTCAACAGCAAAACTGATCCATGGGTAGCTCCAACACTGCGAGTAGAGTGCAAGGCATTTATTAAGTGAAGAACGTGACCACACCTAAGTTGTATGCGGTAGTTAAGACGCCTAACGAGCGATGCCGTAAAACAGGTGATAGATGGGACAATATATAGATTCAAGTAAAGGAATATCTCGGGGGGGGGGGGGGTCAACCCTGAAACCCCCCCGTCGGTACGCCACTGGTCATATTATGCCAACAACATCCAAATAATAGGCTACACAGATAATTTCACGTGTTAAACAGATAGTCTACAATATTCCGCGGCCTACAACTACCTCTCACCCACAGGCTACTATGAAAACTTCTAGGAACACGACTATTTCAAACAAAGAGATATTCAAATCCAACTAAGCGGTACGAGTAGTTATGGAGAATTATCTATAAATTATATTGATACGAAGCGAAACTGCGGTATCGAAACCAATGGCGGTTTCTGGGTATTCGCCCTGGAGCCAGTGCATACCCATTCTTGAAAAATTGCCGTTCACATTTGAATTTTACGAATATAAAAATTAATATAAGATTTTATGGTAGTATCAAGCGTCAACAAATGTCCAGGATATCACTTTTCTACATTTAAATGTATCGCGTTCGTTGCGCCTCACTGTACGTTGCTTGTGTGCTGACTCGGGTATCATCAAATATCGCCGTTCGCCTCCTGCAGCTTTGTAGCCAGCGTTAGGCTTGACGGCAGGAGAGGGGCGGCAAGAGGGGAGAGGGGATGTGTGTTTACTATAACAGAATCGGAGCCAAATCCTTGCCTGGCGAATTGTACTGCGCATGCTCCGTTTATTTTCCATCTCCTGTCGCATCTGATTGACAGACGAAGAAGCGATGACCGCTAGCGTGCAGGAGCTACCGCACTATCTGTTGGTGAATTGTTGTACCAAGTAGAGTTTCATGCGCAGTTTGAAATGGTTTGAAAGGTTGTGCCTTTACGCAGCTTGTATAATAGCGCCACTGCCATTTGATTTTCAATGTGCATTTAAAAACCACAATCATACAGCCAACTGTATGATATTATATAGTCTATAGTTTTAATAGTGAATTCAGTTTCATTACATTTCTTTATAATTTACAGATTTTTAAGGTCCAGTAATTTGGAGGATTAACGCAGCCTCTTATCTTGTTGATCTTGGACGTGGCAAGTATTTGTCACAGGTGTGTTTCTAAAGTGTGGAGTATTTGAGTGCGTGTGCATTATTACGTATTTGATTGCTTATCCTCCCAGCTTGGCTTCGCCCACTGACATAGCTAGGATCATTCCTCTACCGTCAGAAGGATTGTGTCTGGGAGGCAAACACACTTTTTCAGCAAATGCAACTGGGGATGGTGACAGGTGACCGCAAACTTGGGTCTAATTCAGGGTCAAAGAAGAGATTTTGACCGTTGGCCTGAAAGGAACCGTCCCGGTATTTGCCTAGTGATAAAAATAGAAAACCACGAAAATCATTTTCAGGACGGCCGATTAGGGATTCGGGATTATTATGGCTACTGTTCAGGATTTAAAAACTATTACATCGTCTCAACTTACTTACTCTGCAAGAAAAGGTGGCCATATAATAAGAAATGGGAAGACCTATTCCAAACCCGAATTTAATTCAAACATCCCTGTGCAAAGCGAAGGTTAGGAATCGCTTATTCCATGATGAAGTTATAGCAAGTTAGTATGAGTGGGCTTGTGGCTGTGAACTAACCAACTGGATGTATTGTTTTCCGTGCTTAAAGTCGTGCTACGTGCACAAAAAAAAGAAAATCCCTCTCTGCAGGCTGGAAGCGGAGGTAGATTTCACTGGGCAAAGAAAAATGCTTCGAATTCACTAAATTTGCCAATTGTTGTACAAAATACCTACGAAATTTACACATGTTTAGCATACAACATCTTCTTATAATACCTGAAACATTTTGCTCATCCCTTGGTGCAAGGGTGGGTCATATCAAATATTCTTTCAGGCAAAAAATGTTGTTCCATTTTAGAGGGGTATTGGCCATTTTAAACTGTTTTGATTTTGTGCCTATTAAGGGAGGTATGATTTATTTTCTCTAAAAACTCCATTTTCCCCACCCGTTTGGTCAAACTTACGAAGATAAGCACTTGGCCCTTATTCCAAAAATAGTACGAACTTTGAATGGATTCAGTTTTTAACATACTATGAAAGTTATAGCAATATTTCACTTTCCCCCCATTTCCAACCCCTTGGTCCGATTTTGCCCGTTAGCGAACTCGACCGAGATTTTGAATGGTTATATTTTATGTAGGCCTATACATATACATTATATATTAACTTTTGAACTGACGGTGGTTTTGGGATCTGTGGGATGTGAAACGCGAAGATATGTCAATTTTTTCCGGATGTCGAAATGGTATCCTTTGCAATAGGTAGCTTTCTAATGAAATCTAACTAAAATCGACAAATGTGAACAATCAAAAGCCTACATGAATGCAGAATTGGAATTACAAGTACTAGGAAAGTAACAAATCAGACAACAGCTTCATTGTGCATTCAGGAGGGAACATAGAACAGCAAAATATCAAGGTGTCGAAAAAGCAACTCCAAGTGCCACTAGATGCATATCTAAGCATACAAAATATAGTAACATTGTGAGGAGACAGTTATTTTGTATGCTTAGATATGCATCAAATTTAGATGTTTTTTTTTAAAGAGTGCACACCCACAATTTTTCTTCACCAGCCGCTACTGATCGAAACACACTTCTCGTAAAATCGATCTGTTCGATGGATGACTGGAGTTTGTCTTCTCGCACTTTCAGTCCGAAATAACGCACGTGATTTGAAAAATCGGGAGATTTAATACGTTCAGTGGGAGGGCGGGTGAAATGGTGTAAAATCGGGAGTCTTCCGCCTACATTGGGAGAGTTGGCAGGTATGCTCTCTATAGTATCTTTAAAGCTCGTTGATCCAATCCCATCCCACTTGCTGACTAAGCTAGTTCTACTTTCTTCGTCACTCTATATTAATAGCACCCTATCGTATACTAGATTGATTGCGTGTTCATTGCCAAGGAGTCCCTTATCTGTCAAATGAGAGTGGGACTCCAGCACTCCCATAGGTCCAAGGCTTGCTCAAAACATTATTGACCACCTCGTGGTGTAGTGGCTAGCATTCTTGACTGTCAGCCATTCTGCAAGTGTTTCACGTGGTTTCCCACTTCTACTCCAGGCAAACTCGGGGGTGGTTTTTGACATAGGGTCACAGCCATCTCCTTCCCAATCCTCGCCTTAATTGTAAATATCCACACTACTACAAAGACCACAATAACACAGGTTAACTGAAAATTCTCCAAACGCCCAAGTACATGGAGCTAATTGACCACGAGTTTTACCTCGGGAAACAAAAATGTCAGTTGGGTAGTCCTAGCTGCCTGAGCACAAGGAGGGCCACGACTCTGAATATGTCCAACATGCCCTCTCCTATTCCACAGTACCTGGTATCCCGACTGTCAGGACCACTTATGGTTCACTAACTACACCATGAACCCTTTATACATATACTTTTAAGTTTTGACACTGTTGTGTAGGCTCTTGTGTAAACCCACTATTAGAACTTGGCCAAAACAGTTCCCAAGAGTGCATTCATCCTTTGTTTGAGCAACTGTGTATGTTTATAATAATTTTGCTATATACCCTGTTATAAATTGTTTCTTTTCAGTTCGGAAATTAATAAGAAGAGAGAAGGAAGTCTCAGATCCACCACTCCCACGGGATGTTTTCTGAATTGTGTAGTCACTTTGCCCTATCTTTAGGCAGGTTAAATTTGTCATTATACTTTACACTATGAATGGTGTGACTAATTGTTATACACAAACACAGGAATAGTGTAAGAGAGTTTCTTATAGAAGTTCTGCTTTGATATTAGGAATAACTGTTGAAGTATGAAGGTACACATTGATGTGTAATTTGTAAATGTGTAAAGTTGAAATAAGAAGGTACATCGAACTGCCATTGATGGGATGTGTAATTTGTAAGTGTAAAGTTGAAGTATGAAGGTACATCAAACTCTCATTGATCATCATCATCATCTTGTACAGTTTCCAGCCCCAGGCTGGGTCTGTTTGGAACATAAGCCCCGCCACTTAGTCCTTTCTTCCCACCACCTCACCGCTGTCGCTCTAGTCCAGTCCTCGCCTCTCTTCTTGACACATTCCTCCATTCCTTTCAGTCATCTATCTCTTGGTCTTCCCCTTGGTCGTTTCTTCTGCATCTGCATCTCGTGTATCCTCTTGGGAATCTTCTTCTCTTCCATTCTCTTTAAGTGTCCATACCACCTCAGTCTTGATGTCTCAATCCTCCCTTGCAAGGGCTCCTCTTTCACTATTTCCCTGACCTTTTCATTCCTCACCGTGTCTCTTCGTGTTACTCCGATCCTACTTCGCAGGAACTTCATTTCACTTGCCTGTATTCTGCTTATGTCTCTTTTCTTCATTATCCACGATTCTGATGCATAGGTCAGTATCGGGATATAGTAGCTTCTGTATAACACTTCCTTGCTTTTTTGTGGGACATCTTTATTCCACACTAACAAGGGAACTGTCCATAAGGGCATATCGAAACCCACAATGAAATTTCGTAGAGATGATGAGGAAACCATAAATTGGCGAAGTACAAAAAATTAGCTGCCATTGCGAACTGGAAGATATCGAAATCTTGATACAAAATCCGTGTGACAACGCAAATACTGGACAACCCTTGCATCTTGCTGGCACGTGCGGCGCACAGCGGAGGGGAGTTGCAGTTGGGCTGGAGAGCGAGAGAACGAACTGGCAGGCTACCACGCACCAAGGACACTTCATTGTTAGGGAACGAATGTGAAACATAAATGAGGTTCGTTAATCGCATGATAAAAACAGAAATATTATTGGCACCATGCACAACGAATATGCACTTTGAGGCCACATTGTTCTTCACAGTTTTCCTTACTTATTTGAAGACAAAATTTCGCAGGCACTTCGAACTCGGAAGGTCTCTCCCGTTAAGTAATCGTTTGCGAACCACGAATATTTAACCATGTCCTTGAATCGTGAGGAAGAAAATTGAAAATGAATGAAGGATTGCATTTTCAGTACTCTGTTTCTCTGATATACAACAAACTGAACGTCTTCACAAGCCGATACAATGTCTGTTAAACGGCGATACAAAGTTTTCCATTGCCGGGAGAAAAACTTATCCAAGGGCTGTATTTTCCCTGTAGTGCCGGGAGGAATCTGGAGGATTTCTATAGGGTTGCCTGGAGGAATGTCCTCAAGACATTTTTTATCACTATAATTAGTCCAGGAATCTAACAGTAGTAAACACCTTTCTTCCGCAAATGGGAAAAAAGATTCTTTAAACCAATATTTTAATTATTTTTCCCCCATTTTTCCTGATGTGGCTGTTACAATTATATTTCTGGCATGAAACATTTCTTTGGAAACTCTCGGACCGAAAGTTCCTGTATTACAGTGAATAATTTTGGGAAAAGTGTACCGGGCATACTAATTGTAGGCATAATTGTGAACGAATGGGTGAGTGGAGGAACTGATTGAGCAACTGTTTCTGTATGTTTCTCTCCAACAAACGAGAGTTCCTTTCGCTTTCATTTCGCGCACGAAACCACTCTGTTCAGTGTTGTATATTGAAGAAGGGATGTAGTCTAAAACTCGCTCTGTAGCTACTTCTACAAATTTCTTTGTGACTTGATCTTTTTCGTCTTCTTCTTGCAGATACGTACGCGATATATATATAAAAATCAATGTAACGTGATAGTTTGTCTGTGGGTATGTCTCCTATGCGTTCATATACCATTCATCCGATTGCGATGAAACTTGGGTGAGATGTTGAGTACACTCCAAGGAAGGTTTCTGACTTAGTAAATCCATTTTACAATAGGTAGCGCACGCGTAGATTCAACAAATGAGTGACGATGCGCGAAGCGTTTCAAACAAGTCCCGTATGTGTTCATATACCATTCGTCCGATAGCGATGAAACTTGGGTGAGATGTTGTATACACTTACGTGAAGGTTTCAAAATTAGTGAATACATTTCACATCGTCCGATAGCTATGAAACTTGCGTAAAATGTTGTGTACACTTCAGGGAAATTTTCTGGCTTAGTAAATCCACTTTACAATAGGCAGCGCACGAGTAGATTCAACAAATGAGCTACGACGCGCGAAGCATTTCAACAAAGTCACGTATGCGTTCCTATACCATTCGTCCGATAGCGATGAAACTAGGCTGAGATGTGTGCACTCCAGGGAAGGTTTCTGGCTTAGTAAATCCCTTTAAAAATAGGAAGAGCAGGAGCAGAATCAACAAATGAGCGACGACGCGCGAAGTTTTTCAACAAAGTCCCATATAAGGTCATATACAATTCATCCGATAGCGATGAAACTTGGGTGAGCTGTTGTGTACACTCCAGGGAAGGTTCTGGCTTAGTACATCCATTTTACAATACGTAGCGCAGCAGTATATTCAACAAATGAGCGATGACACGCGAAGCGTTTCAACACAGTCCCGTATAAGGTCATATACTATTCGTCTGACAGTGATAAATGTTTGGTGAATTGTTGTGTACACTCCAGGAAAGGTTTCTGGCTTAGTTAATCCATTTTACAATACGAAGCGCACGTTTAGATTCAACAAATGAGTGACTACGCGCGAAGCGTTTCGACAACGTCCCGTATACGTTCACATACCATTCATCCGATTGCGATGAAACTTGGGTGAGATGTTGTGAACACTCCAGGGAAGGTTTCTGGCTGAGTACATCCATATTACAATAAGTAGCGCAAGAGTAGAATCAACAAATGAGCGACGACACGCGAAGCGTTTCAACCATATCCCGTATGCATTCATATACCATTTGTCCGATAGCTATGAAACTTGGGTGAGATGTTGTGTACACTTCATGGAAGGTTTCTGGCTTAGTAAATCCACTATACAACAGGCAGCGCACAAGTAGATTCAACAAATGAGGGACGACGCGCGAAGCGTTTCAACCATGTCCCGTATGCATTCATATAACATTCGTCCGATAGCTATGAAACTTGGGTGAAATATGGTGGACACTCCAAGGAAGGTTTCTGGCTTAGTAAATACATTTCACAGTAGGTAGCACACGAGTAGATTCGACAAATGAACGACGACACGCGGAGCGTTTCAATACACTCCCCTATGTCTTCATATCCCATTAGTCCGATAGCGATGAAACTTGGGTGAGATGTTGTGGACACTTACGTGACGGTTTCTAACTTAGTAAATACATTTTACAGTAGGTAGCGCACGAGTAGATTCAACAAATGAGTGACGGGGCACGAATCGTTTAAACAAAATCCGGTATGCGTTCATATACTATTCATCCGATTGCGATGAACCATTGATCAGTTATTGTGTACACGCCAGGGAAGGGTTTCGACTTAGTAAATCCATTTCACAATAAGTAGCGCAAGAGTAGATGCAACAAATGGGTGCCGACGCGCGAAGCGTTTCAACAAAATCCCCTATTGGGTTCATATAACCTTCTTCGATTGCGATGAAACCTTGATGAGTTATTGTGTACACGCCAGGGAAGGGCTTCGATTTAGTAATACATTTCTCAATAGGTAGCGCACGAGTAGATTCAACAGATGAGTGACAGCGCACGAATCGTTTAAACAAAACCCCGTATACGTGCATATACCATTCATCCGATTGCGATGAAACATTGATGAGTTATTGTGTACACGCCAGGGAAGGGTTTCGACTTAATAAATACATTTCACAATTGGTAGCGCACGAGTATATGCAGCAAATGGGTGACGACGCGCGAAGCGTTTCAACAAAATCCCCTATGCGTTCATATAACCTTCTTCGATTGTGATGAAACCTTGATGAGTTATTGTGTACACGCCAGGGTAGGGTTTCGACTTAGCACATTCATTTCTCAATAGGTAGCGTACGAGTAGAATCAACAAATGAGTGACAGCGCACGAATCGTTCAAAAAAATCCCGTATACGTTCATATACCATTCATCCGATTGCGATGAAACTTTTGAAAGTTGTTGTGCACGCTCCCACGATTGATCCTAAATTAGAAAATCTATTTTACGATAGCATAGGGGCAGTTAACGGAAATTGAAAAACATATTGTGTATCCAAAAGCACTTCAAAAAACAGAATTTCAACGCCAACACTTTCTTTGATTGGCATTGCAACGCATGCCGGGTACAGCTTGTATATATATATATATATGTGACCACGATATCGCAGCACCTAAAATGAGCAGCAACAACAACACCAACATAGTTTCTCCCTCATTGTCACCATACACTATCACATCACTGCCATTGAGCTATCTGAATAACATGTACTGTATTAACCCTTTATAGGGCAGAACTATTATTAATATATTTTATTTGTATTTATTTGATTATTTTATCCTAATTTTAATTTATACATTTTATTTGTGTTATCTTTTTAATTTTTATATTTATATGTTATTATTTTATTTTTGTATAATTCTTATGTATAATTCTAATTTTGTAAGCATATTTATTTTAACTGTAAAAGCTTACTTAATTTTGATTGTAATTTGATAAGATTATTAATTTAATTTTTGGAAGCACATTTATTTTCAATTTTTATTTTTTTCATCAAATTTCATTTTTTACGTTTTAATTTTAATTGTTTCTGTAAAAGGAATTAAATTTCATCAAGCATCTTTCTCACGGAAATAACGTAATGCATACTCTAGAACATTAGCCGGATTCATGACTGCTCTCTCAAAGGAACATGTGTTAACTGCCTAGCACAGAGCGCTCAAGGTTACGCGCACGCTTCAGCTGGTCACCAGGGCTGTCCACGTGGAGCTATATGCTAGCGCGTGTAATCCTATTAGGAATCTCCGAGCCGATTTCAGGACCATCCAGTTCGCAATGGCAGCTAATATTTTGTACATCGCCAATTTATGGTTTCCTCATCATCTCTACGAAATTTCATTGTGGGTTTCGATATGCCCTTATGGACAGTTCCCTTGTAAGCTCCTAATGCTTCTCAGAAATGCATCTGCCTGTCTGCCACGTTCCGTAATATCTTTGTCATTTCTCCCATTTTCCTCCACTATACTTCCCAAGTACTTGAGACTTTCCACCTTCTTCAGGTGTCCACCTCCAAGTGTTATCCCACTCATTGGTCTGTCCCTTTTCCTGGTCGTTAACAGGATCTCACATTTACTGATGTTGAACTTCCATCCGTACTCTCCCAATGTTTCTTCCCAAGCCTTCAGTTGCTCTTGAATTTCCTCCTCCTTGTTTTCCCAGACCATGAGATCATCTGCAAACACCATTGCTTTCATCTTATCTTCTCCTATCTTTCCTGCTACCCGTGTCATTACCTCGTCCATAACCACAATAAAGAGAAGGGGTGACAGTTCACTATCCTGTTTCAGGCCACTCATTTGTCCGAACCAGTCTGTTCTTTCCCCTCCAACTTTCACACAACTCACACTTCCACAATACATCTCCTTCACTCCCATTGATGTTGTGTGTAATTCGTAAGAGTGTAAAGTTGATATATGGTTTTCAGAATTTTCTTTCAAGGTACCAGAAATCTACAATTCACTCGCCTTTCCCCCAATTAGCTAGACCTGTCTACGGCAGCAAGCCTGAGGTTTGATTTGCCTGTTCTGTGGAGAATAAGTTCATCCGTAGCTCTCATTTTCTTCTTCTTGCCACAGTTTCCTCATTTTCTTTTTGGTGAAATTGAGCCAGTCTCTTTGTGGTGCTGATTAATTCTATCTATAGTGCCTTCTCCGACACCAAATTTAGTAGCTATTTTTTTGTTGTCATGGGAGTATTGTGGTATAATGCTATAAGCACACACGGAAACCTCAAACATTCATCCCACTGATCAATTACCAAGGAATGCATACATAACATGGGATCTAAGAATAAGCGAAAATACCTTGTTCATATTAATTTGCACGGGACTGGAGGTTGTTTTGGTAAGTGTATGGAAACACTGGTGTAGGGAAAATACCGTATACTTTTTCTAAATTTATTTGAATATGGTGCTATTCAGGTCTATTACTATTTGTTATGTTCAAAATCTAAATGGCTGCCAACTATTGTCAATGAACATTGTGTCAAACTTCTTTGGTGGGGAATGGAAAATTGAAACAAACACGAAAAATAGTGCTATTTTGCGACTGTGGAGTATTCTATAAATGGTTTCGGTTTAAAACTCTGCCTACTAGGCTACATGCATTTCTTGCATTTAGTATGTTGAAATATGACAATAATTCACAAAATATAGTTTGGGTATTCGTTTCTAACAGCAAACCATTTAAAAAGATTCATATGAGCAAGGGTCGGAGAGTAACACGACTCCATTACTAATGGTTCAATGCAGCCCCTAATATCACATTCTATGCATTGGCATAATAATAATAAAATAACCCCTGGCTCTACAGCCCATGAAGGGCCTAGGCCTACCAAGCGACCGCTGCCCAGCCATTTGGCCTGCAGATATTGGGGTGATGCGTTATCAGCGCATCGGGTCCCCTCGGCCGTTAATCTTGGTTTTCGTGATCGGGGCGCTGTCTCACTGTCAGACAGCTACTCAGTGGTCCTCACGAGTTCGAGCCCTCACGTCAGTTTCTAAAATCCCTGATGGAGCCGGGAATCGAACCCGGAGCCTCCAGGCGAGAGGCAGGCGCTCTACCCCAACACCACGGGGCCGGCTGATACATTGGCATTCTCTGTTAAAATATCTTTCTTCATGATCTGACATTGTTCAATGTATCAAGTCCCAGTAATTACTAATTTGGTTATTTTTATACTGTATTTTAACACGTGCCTAGTAAGGTACAGGCTCAGGATGATCAGTATGACATCCCTTAAAACCTCAGTTTCACTCATACCTGACCTAAATGTATCAGGAAATCTTTAAAACAAGTACAGTTGAACCTGCTTATACGTATATCAAGGGGAAGAAAAAAAACTACTCATAACTCAGACTTACTTAGTAATCAGACTTGCACAACGCATTACATATTTACTGAAAAACCAATGGAATAGGCCTACATGTGTAAATCCCAGCAAACAATACATACATTAAGACAGAAAATATATTACGGTATTATTTTGAACTTGGTCCAGCCTTAAAGAAATCAGATAGTTTGGCTTGTTTTACTTTTCTTGCATTAAGTGTATAAACCTCCTTTTTCAAACGTAATAATGAATTCAAAGCATTTTCGCTATAACTTTTCGCACTGATGTAACGCATACACACATCGATTGCTCTTAACACTTCACTTAGTTCAGGTGTTTCAAGATTCAAGTCGTCATGTCCATCACTATCGCTTGGAGCTGGTCCGTCTCCACCGCGTTGTTGGCATACATCAGCAATAATCTCTTCATCCTGTTGTATCCCACACACAGCCAGATTATCATCGAAATGCACAAAAGTATCGAAATGTGCACCCTCCGGTAGCGATAGCTCATTGTCAGGCATAATTTCGTCCCCATAATCATCATTAGAGGCAGCCTCTTCCAGTAAGACACCTGCTTTGCGGAAAAAGTTGCTGATTGTGGAGGATGACACCTGCTTCCAGGCAGCCGAAATTAATTCCATGGCTTGCAGTAAATTAATGGAGAGAGTTTCATTTCCTGCATCACTCAGTGTTATTAAATGTTGAACCAGCATTCTTTAAAATGCACTTTGAAATTTGCAATGATGCCCAAATCAAGTGGTTGTAGAACACTGGTACAGTTAGGAGGGAAAAGTTCCACTCGGACATTCTCCAGAACGATTTGAGGTCGATGTGCTGCACATCTATCCATAAGAAGAAGGATTTTCTTCTGTTTCTTTTTCATTTTAATGTCCAGGTTTTCAACCACTGTTCCATTAGAAGCAGTCATCCAAAAATTTCAGTTGGATTCATATTCTGTAGGTTTTGTTTTCGCATCCTTAAAACACCTTGGATTCTTCGATTTTTCTATCACAAGTGGAGGAAGTTTGTCCGATCCATCTGCATTGTGGCAAGAAGAATTGTTACGCGAATTTTACTTTTCTTCCCTCCATGGCAGGAGTCACCTTTTTCAGCTAATGTTTTATTAGGAAGGAGACTGTCGAATAAGTCGGTCTGATCATAATTGTAGATGTTTGTAGGCTGGTAATCACTTATGATACCCGGCAGAACCTCTTCTTCCCTTTTTTGCACCGTGATGTCGTCCACAGCTTTTGAGTCACCGCAAATTGTTCTCCCTGTGATTCCATGACGATCGTTAAATCCTTGCAGCCATCCTGACGAAGCCTTGAAATCAGCAGTGATACTCATCATTTTAGCTAAATCCTTCGCCTTTGCCTTGAGCATGTCACCACTAATTGGTAGAGCTGCAGCCCGCTTTTGCTGGAACCATGCGAAAAGTGCTTTCTCCAAATCTACGTACCTCCCTTCTTGCTGACGGCTGCGCTTTGCTGTTTTCGAACCCAGTTTTAAAAACTCATCCAAAATAGCGTTGTTTTTTTTACTGATGACTGTACATAGCGTGGTATAAGCAATCCCTAAGTCTGAAGCAATTTAATTTTTGTTTGTGCGGATTAGCGTCCACTTCTCGTATTAATTTCACTTTCTCATGTAGTGTATAACTTTTCCTTTTTGTGTTCTCCATGGCTAATCGAAAGCAACTGAATGATAAAACTACTTGTCCATTGTTCCCAAGAAAGAAATTCTCATATCAGTCAAAACACCGAGTTTTGCAGAGTAACTTTGTAGACCCTTACTTACTGGCGGCGTAACAAAGGCCAACCGAGCGAGTTCCCTTCGCTCTCTATCTCGCTCCTCCTCTAGCTGCGTCATTTTTGACCTTCACAATGCCGCTATACAGTAGATTAAGTTACCAGCCGAGTCGGCGGTTTCATCGCGGAAACAAACGAAAATAAATTTGTTTGAATATGAGAATTGTTTTCGTGTGAACAATCTAGAGCATGTCCCACATGAGAGAGAAACTCTGTGTTCTGTTTTAACACCGAAACCCGACCGCTCTGTCTACGCCGACCAAGAGGAAACTACATAAATACAGTACTGCAGTTTCTTTTATAACAACACGTGCTCATTAAATTACAATCAGGCTACGCAAAACTCAGATGTATTTCACTGACACTTCATACGTATAACAGCGAATTACGTATAAATGGATTACGTATAAATAAGGTTAAATTAACACGCTTTTAAATAACATTTTGCCAGGACCTAAAAGAAATTACGTACAAATATGAAATACGCAGAACAGAGTTACCTATAAAGCAGGTTCATCTGTAGTTCCGTCAAGAACTAAATGGCCTTTCATTAGGGGCCGTATTTTTTGGTAATAGCGATACGTGCGAACTTTTTTCGTATCTTCTTTCCTGCCTATATATGACCTTCTAGGTACTTAAAGTAGCATATTTTAGCAAAATGAACTCGCAAAATATCACGAAATCTGATTTATTGCGCGAATTGCACAAATAATCACGAAATATACTCCACTTGGTACTAAAATGCTAAATATTATCGAAAAAACTCTCCAATACACGATTAAATGCTTCTGAGTAATTGACCGTCGTGGTTTCCTTCTCGTTTGATTGATAGTTCTGCGCCGGAAGTATGTGTATTCAGTTCCGCGATCTCTAAGGCTATCGATGAAAATCGATATGTGCTATCGATTACATCAAATGGCGTTGTGGTCGTAGATACAGCAGTGCGAGTTCGCGACTGATAAAATTATCGGCAAGCACCCAGTATTTGAGTATAAAAATGCCGAAAATTAAAGTCTCAACAGTTTTCTCGAGGGCCGAGGAATACAATAGTGAGGGTGTTATATTTATTTGACGCTGCAAGAAAGATTCTAATGTGTAAATACTGCAATGTTCGTATTCAGTGGGAACGAAAAGAATCGTGCGATGAACACTGCAGGGATTTAGAAGCGCGTAAAAAAGTGGAAGAAAGAAGGAAATGAACATAATTCTACGCGGCAAATAACATTCGGCGATGCTTGACACATCGCAAAAAAGTCGAAAAACCCCCTTAACACATAATTTGGTAGATTTTCCCCATACTATAAGGAAGATTTCAGAGGAAACATCGATCATTGTGACAATTTATTTCGCGAAATACGCACCGAAATAGCGTCAGTTTTAACACCGAAATCAACAGTTTTATTTCACCAAAAAAACAAGAGGTATTCTCCATTCAAAACCTCTCCCGCCTATTAATATATTTCTCCATGTGATGTACTAAATAGCTTTTGTGATAAAGTATAGAACAACAATTCCAAACTCAAATCTCAATATCCAAACGTTGAAGTCATTTCTGACAAACTCCGAAACAACATTTAAAGAAAGCAAATGGTCTTATTATGGTACTAGTGCATGCATGCCCTGTCTTAAAACTAACCAGCTGGCTTTGTTGCTCAGTGGTAACGTTCTCGCCTGCTGGGCCCAAGGTTGCAAGATATAATCCTGGCACAGTCAGCTGGCATTTGAGGGTGCCATGTCAGTAGATTCATTGGCACATTAAAGATCCGCTTCGGGGCAAGATTCTGGCACCCCAGCGTCTCTAGAATCCAGAGTATTAAATGGGATGTAAAACCAATACCAGTATTATTATTTAAAACAAACCTTTGATCGTTACTCGAGATATCACCTTGACCCATCTCCAGCGTGTTGACAGAAAACCTCCCACATTGTATTCTCCATATCCATCAATTCACTGTACAGAATATGATCTTTTTTTAATATGTTCATTTTAATTCTTTTTTGATTTTTAATTTCCATTTTATAAGTTGTGGGGCATAGTGAGAACAACCATTTGAGACAAAATGAAATACCATCTCACTAATTTTATTACTGGAGTGAGTATTCATTTTAATGCTCATTTTCGGTGGCAAAGTGGATAGCGTGCTAGACCTTGGACGGAGGGTCCCCGGGTTTGTTCCCTGGCTGGGGCGTGTGATTTTAACTTTTAACTGCGTATAGTTAATTCCTCTGGCTTGGGGACTGGGTGTTTGTAACGTGTTATCCTCGTGATGTGCAGGACTTCCTTGGGTGTGAACTTGATATGGCCACATGCCATTATTATTAATGCTCACTTTTGGTATTAGGGAAAGAGAAAAGTGTTCCCATAAGCAATTCAGGAGAGGGTTTCTTCCTTGATTTGTTCTGAATGTAAACTTAGATTAAGATTTGAACATTGTGACTTTTTTACTAAATTGGTGGCTCATTCATTTCACTTAACCCTTACCAAATTTTACTTTGTCCCTATACAGAGGGAGAAAATGAAATAGTCAACTATTGAATAAACATGTGTTGCAAGAGAATGAAGACAGATTTTAGGTCAATTCCCTTCTCGAATTGGAGTTCTGAGCTGGGTGCATATTGTAGAACAGAAACACTTTGCTCAGACTTCTCCACGTGCTGTAACAGCTGTGATGTTTCATAAAGGTGAGCTAACTGACTATATTGTGAATTGAGATCTCCACCTCATTGGCATAGAGGAGTCCCTAGCCATTGACAATTTTCAGCTCAATGCACATAGAAAAGTTTTGGTGTTGCTTGCAGCAGAAGGTTTGTTGTTATACCTTCCTAGTGCATCTACTTCATCTCTTGTGTTAATTTTTTCAGTGGTTGAAGTCTTCCTGAGTAAATGATCAGTTTTCAATAGCTTTTCTAAGATGTTTTGATGTGCCTCCTTGTGTTTAAGGTTATACAGAATAACCTTGCCTCAGATCAATTTCCATTTGGAAAGGTCATTTCTTGTGAATATTTTGTACAACCTCAGCTTTGTATATAAAGTCTACAGACTGTGTTAGAACCTTTGACTTATGTTTATTTACCTAGCAAAATCTGCAATTTTTGCCAGTCCTGTTATCCACAACTATGATCATTCATGAATTTGGTAGAAGATCATAAATCAAACGTTACTTATCCCTGCAATCAGATAATGTCAAGTAACACTGCACCGCGACCGTTTGACCTTCGACACAGCGAAGACAGTACGGGAGGGAGGAAGACGGGAAAGAGAAAGACGACATATAGTCTTCCCCAACCATCACTGCAAGGCCGTCCTCGCCAGAAGCATGCCGGTGTGAAGCTAGCGTGCTGTATGGCCACCTCTGTTGTAGACTGTGGGCTGCACACCGAAAATTGTCGTACTTAACTCTTTCAACTCCCAACACGATATTTCTTGCGTTGTCAGTGCAGGCTGCGACAACTTTATCTTCCAACCCCCATTCACGAACTACATCTTGAAACTCCTCCGTGCAGTTAGCGGCATTGTGGTTTTCTGCAATTTGTTTAACTTGTAAAGTTGAATTTGAATCAATTCAGTGAGCGGCAACCCCAAGGCCTGTATCACACGACACTTGATGGCAAAGAAGCTGTTGTGATCGCAGGTACTAAATGCTGTATGATTCTGTTCATCCTCGTCAGTACACCTGCTTGTATGGCCGAAGTGTATCACACGCTAGCATTTCATGCGCCAAGTTGTTTGAAATAAAACATGGCGAAGGGTTGTCGTTTGAGGGTATTATTTGCAGTTCATTCGCCTTGTTAACGCAAAGTGGTAAGTACATTTAAAAACATGCCAGGTACTGAATGAATGCATTCCAACCAATATTTAAGATCTAACTGTAATAATTGGATATTTTACCATATGCGTTAATAAGAAGCACAACAAAACGCTCTGGAGTCTGTTGGAAAAGTGTGTGAGTGGTATCACGCCCTCTCGCTGTTTTGAAGATCCTGGGTTCAAGGCTATCCAACGGCGGAAAATTTTACTTCTTTTTAATTATTTTATTATATCCTCCGTAACTCGTACAGCAAGATGTCGACTTAGTTTTGTTCACATGATCTGCGAGGGCGATAGGGAAGGTTGTTTTCTTCTCCCATTAAAATTTTTATTTTCCCTAAATACTATGGATGGATACTATTCGTGATAACTATTTGAATTTCAATAGTTCAATATTTATCCCAGAATAATAATAATATGACCAAGTTCTGTATTTACTGTCTGGCTGCGTGGTTCAGGGGTAACGTTCTCGCTTGCTAAGCCCAAGGTTCAGGTTCGAATCCTGGCGCAGTCAACTGGCATTTGAGGGTGCGCAGATGCGAGGGAGCCATGTCAGTAGATTTACTGGCACGTTAAAGTTCCCCTTCGGGGCTAAATTCCCGCACTCCGGCGCCTTAAACCCAGAGTAGTTAAAAGAGACGTAAGACCAATTAAGTTATTATCTGTATTTACTGTATGTGTATAGCAAGCGCATTTCGCACAGACGCCGTTTGAAGAAAATATAGTTTAGTTCTGATGTATTTATTCGTGAGCCTGCCCACATAACAAATCTATTTGTTTTTGTTGCCACTAGGATCTCTACCAGACCGAGAAAAGCAATCCGATTGGTTGTTGTACACAAACTTCCATGCAAACTGCCAGGAAAAATGGCACCTGTTCAATTTCATGAGTTATATGGAAGCTGTCATGGAAGGCAGAACCTAGCATAGAAGGTACAAATCACATGGTGATAGACTAGTTCATACCACCGTGTATACCCGTACTGGTAGAAGTTTCCATGCTAACGAGTGTCGTATGATACAGACCTAAGTAGGTACGGGTAGATATGGAAGACCAAAAATGCCCCGTGAGACGAACAAATTCTGCTCCTTTCAATTTATCTAATTCCGTAATTTTGACTTTTCTATATCATACAACTTCTCAATTTCTTGTTATGGTGTGTCTAGAAGGAAGATGGTAAGTGATAATGATTGTTGTTTTCAAGGGGCCTAACATCTAGGTTATCGGCCCAAGATGGTAAGTGTGAGAATTGAGAGCTTCCTGTAAAACCACCTCAAGACCACGATCAGAGACAATGTTGACCGGCCTACTATCCTGCACAATCCACTTCACTAGTTTATTGGTAATGTTTTCTTAGAGGACACAGGCTTCGATATTAGGTGCTCTAACGTTGACTGAGAAGATGCGCTAGTAGTGCCATTGATAGACATAGATACACTTCGGAAAGGAAGAATATGCTTAAGCTGATATTGAAGACTACTTCTGCTTCCAGTATAACTGAACAATTTTCCCCATTTCATACAAAACACTGTCTTTCTCTCTTGTTTTACCACTGTCATTCAGTTTAAATCTGAAACTTTCACCTAATTTTCCTCGAATCGATTCATGAGCCATATTTGTAATTGAATTCCACAAACACTGAAAGTGAGTGAATTCTGAACACTTTTCCTACTGTGTCCATCAAGGATACTGGTATCTGTCCTTCCGCACATTATCTGGACATTCCTGGTCATTTGTTAAGAGCTTTACTCACCCGTACTAATTATTGCCGCTTGACTATGTTTTATAATAAGACAATAATAGCCTGTCCGGTATTTCCTTTACTATTGTTTGTAAAAGCAGTGGGCAAATGCCTCAGTTTAGAAGAAAGCAATTAAGGAAATATCGCTTTTATCTTTCTGAAGCAAAGGCATGAGCATCAGTTAACTCTAATGACCTGTCAATGTTACCACAGCTGATGCTAGCGCGCCATACACAGGGTTTGTGCTACCCAAAACAATTACTTTTCCTACTCCACACTACTATTTTAATCGACCAAAGCACATTGATCAGTTAATCGTATTTTTCTATTAAACGGTCCGATTAATTGATTAAATCGACAGTGCTTTACTTTTGTTGCAATTTCCTTTGCAGGTCGGCAATTTTTGAGTCGGTTTATTGGCAACTCAAACTAACACTTGGGGCGCTGCGGTCGGTCTGGATAAGTATGGTAAAAAATACTCAATAACACGCGTTTGATATGGAACACTTTCTATTTTTCGGTTATAATCAGTAAATGTGGTCCCTAAAATAATGACAGTATTATTTTTAATGGTACATATGTATAAATGTGCGATACACGTGATCTAATTTGTGTGTTCCACTGGATTTTATATGTCAATTGCATATTATCAAGCATCGATTGTCTGCTGGTATTTGTTTTTGAGCAGTTCGAGTCATGGTGCTGTTACGTTCAAAAGCTATATTTGAGTTTGCTCACTGTACCATAGACTCTATAAATTATTTGCTGCTTGGTAGGGCGAAGGTATGAGTATAACTTGTATTAAAACTCGGGGGAGACAGGAATTGCTTGATTTGGATGGTAAGCAGGTGGGTTTGTTGTTGAATATCGGACTGGTAGCAGGTTCTCGCAGAGTAGATATCTACCCTGGGAAGTCAAATTAGGCCTATATGACTCGTAGTGGAATGGCTGGGATATCGCAGAGCGAGGTGATGAAGCTTGCTGTCCTCGGCTGGTGTAGGCTTGGTTGTCTTAGTACGGCTTGACTCGGCGAGACTGTGCTTGGCTCTCTAGGTGCGGCTTGGCTCGGCGTAATAGTGAACAACCCGTCCTGTCGTCAGTGAGTGTAGTGGTGAGTGGTCCAACCCGCTCCTGTTGCCCGTATTTATTTGGTGTCGTCACCTTTCGGCTATTACTATCTGCATCTTTTGGAAAGTGATGAAAACTTATATCCGCAGCCCTCTTATACATCGACTTACAGCCGTAAACTGAGCAATATACTTTGCTTTTACTCATTTTGCACTCGATCAACGAGTAAAACTTATTACTTATGTATAAAGACACGAAGAATTTACCGCGATCTGCTTACCAATACAAGAAACCTTATACAAACAGTCACCACGTGACAAATGTACCCTACTTGGTAAGTTTCTCATTTTTACCGCTAGATGTCATATCAGATAGCTGGAGTTGCCAATTCTTTCGGTTAGCAACCTGGTTATTTTGTCAGATGCTTCAAATGTGCACATTATTTTTCCCAGTCCATGATATATATTATGGCCATCTATGGTGACTGTATTATGCCTACATTATCTGCAATCCATTGAGAAAATAGACCTGACGGTGTCACACTGCATCCATTACAGAAGACTAAGCATCTCTGCAGTTCGTCAGAAGATTCACTGAGGCATGGGAGATGGAACACAGTGAGCAAATGCCTCCCTCTGGAATTCCCTATCGTTTCTTTAAATATTTGGTACTCTTTGTCTCTGTCAACTTACAGTTGTTGCAGGCAGAATAAAACATTTAAATATATTATAATGAATTTGCCAAGTATTATAATCCTCAAGTGTTTAGCAGTGGCGTGCGGTAACCCTCGAGACTAGTGAAGCACTCTATTAACGTAAAGAGCAATTAATAGGATATCCACTATAGTAATATTATCACTACAAAATAAATATTTTGAAGTCATCTTCGTACAGTAGGCCTACTTTAATTAATTAATTTTAATATAAAGATATTTTTGCAGTCACGTATAATGCAGTGCAATGCCACAATTTTAGGATAAATCCGTTTAAAAAATTTGATGAAAGAATAGGTTAAAACATAACCTACCTACTGTAAAAATACGGGGGGCGATAAAGCTATTTTCATGGGAGTTTATTTTTAACTGCTTTTACGAAACAATCTTCCAACTGAGATGATAGCATGGCCTTTGCACTCGCAGAAGGTTACTGTGTTATCTCCTGCTGATATCCAATATTTAGATGACATTTTATCATATGTTCTCCTCTATGCTATCCAGCGCCATGGCCAAGCATTTGTGTGAGGAATCTGGATTCGATACCGGCCGGGTCTGGAAATTTTACCTTCAATGGTAGATTCCCTAGTTGGTTAACCCTTTGATTGTGTTCCATAGTACCATTTTCCAGTTGCGTATATAATCCAGTTTCTATCCTGAATTCTCCGAATGACACTCCAGTGTTGGTCTACTATTTTTTATAATTTCACTTTTTTCTGTGAATGAACGTGTTGAAAATGGTCGGGCTATTACCCATTGATTTACATAATACATACAAATTCAAAATTTACACTGTACACTCACAGAATAAACTTGCTCCAGTTGGGTAACGAGGTGCGGCCCATTCGGGTGAAAGTTTCCTCACACTCTATTCAATGTGGTTCTCGCCTTCAGACTACACTTGCTGCTATCAGTTGATAACGAAAGGAAGTAGGACTCCTTGCAAACGAGGTGATGCATGCTTCAGTTCGCCCTGCTAGGCAATCACCCTTTATAGGGCAAAAGACTGGGGGTATAAAATAATACTTTTTTTTTGCACATTTTGTAATTGAGGATGATAGTAGGAATATCCAACAATTTTATAGATCTGGATCATTTTTATGAAATATAGGGTGGGAAATTATTATCCCACTGCCCATACCCTACATAAGTTTTCTTAAATGGGCAATGGGGTAATAATTTCCCACCTCCAAATTATGATACTGTGTTTATCACTCATTAATGAGGTTTATTTAACATGATACCCCCCCCCCCCCTGGCACTATACAGCCCATGACAGGCTAAGGCCGACCAAGCGACCGCTGCCCAGCCATTCGGCCTTCAGATATTGGGGTGACGCGTGATCAGCGCGTCGGGTCCCCTCGGCCGTTAATCTTGGTTTTCGTGATCGGGGCGCTGTCTCACTGTCAGACAGCTACTCAATTGTCCTCACGAGGCTGAGTGCACCCCGTTCCAACCCTCACGTCAGTTTTAAAATCCCTGAAGGAGCCGGGATCGAACCCGGGACCTCCGGGTGAGAGACAGGCGCGCTACCCCAACACCACGGGGCCGGCTATTTAACATGATATAGTATATACAAAACACACATCATGCTCTATAATTTATAAAAACATAACGCCCATGCAGCACACGTTCAGTGACCTATAACATCTTAGCCAAAAACTGCACAAAGAATATAAAAGTGATTTTGGAATGTTAAAACTTAGTATATTTGAAATATAATTCAATAATGCAAAATAGTATTTACTAAAAACGCAGAAAATTAATTTTAAAAGTCTTCTTTTCAATGGCAAACACTCTCAACTGGATAATTATTTCCTTTCTAGCCGAAATATATTTACTCAAGTGACCAGAAGCATTATTAGCCCAACATTATATTTCAACTATAAACCAAATGATACAAATCTCCTATCTTCAATAAACACACCTTCTTCTGTAAAACAATGCATTGCATTTACTCAACACAACCAAACTGTCGAGCACGTGCACTGTGGAGACCTCTGGGATAAATGGCTCCCACCTTTCGTATCTGATGACAGTATACATCAAATTAATGGGTTTTCAATATTTCTGTGCATGTGGAACTGCTTGAAATGAAAGGGGTGGGAATATTCTCACCCTAACAAATACATGGTGGGAAGATATTATCGCAACGACCTTGAATACAGCCAATGCTTTGTGGGTAGGACTACACGCTATACCTTCTGTGTGGAACCACTAGCGCAAGCAGAAGTCAGTAGCGATTCCCCCCAGTAGGAAGTGAGGATCATCCTACAGTCAGCTCAGCTGTAACTGTTTTGAAAAGATAAATTAATTGTTTTGTAAAATGACAAATCTCATAAAACTAACTCTTACAGGCACCAAATCAAGAGTTAAATTCAGAGGTGAATTCTCTGACCCATTTGAGGTCACAACCGGTTTACGACAGGGTGATGGCTAATCACCATTACTATTTAATTGTGCATTGGAAATGGTAATGCGAGAATGATCTAAGAAATGCCCTCCAAATATAAAAATAGGGAGAAAAATTCAAACAAACTGTCTTGGTTTTGCGGACGACATGGCATTATTGGCGAAAGATTTAGAGGAAGCCAAAACACAGATATCAGAGCTTCAGACAATTGCAAATAAAATTGGCCTTAAGATATCATTCGAAAAAACAGAAATCATGCCACAAAAACCAACACCATTAAAGGAAATACAAATTAATGATACAAAAATTAAAATTGTAACACGATTCAAATATCTAGGAGAGCTAATAACAAACAATTTAAATGAGAAAGCGTCAATTCAAATAAGAACCAACAAGTTATCTAGGGCACAAAAATTAACATGGGAAACTTACAAAAAGAAATGCTTATCAATTAATGCAAAAATTAAACATTACAATACAGTCATAAAACCGGAAGTCACATATGCAGCAGAAACATTATTCCATCTAAATGAACATTCTAAAACCGACAGATTACAGAAGATCGAAAGGCGAATTGGAAGAACTTGTATCAATAAAGGATATAAAAAGATGTACAATGGCGAATAATACCTAACAATATGGTCTATAACAACCTAGAACCCATTACTGATACCATGCGAAAGAAAAGACTAGGATTCTTTGGGCACATCATGAGAATGCCAGATTCACGTCTTCTAAAACAACTAGTGCAATACAATCTTGCTTCAAAAAACACAACAACTGGATGCCGATGGTTAAAAGAAATCAGAGAGGACTTAAAAGATATTGGCCTAACAACAGAAGATGCTGCAAATAAGAAAAGTTTAACTACAGCACTTAAAAATATGACGTTTCATTTTCCACTCACAAAGAAGAAAATTCCTACAAGAATATTTTCCGCCGAAGAACGGGCAAGACGATCAATACGCATGAAGAAGTACTGGGAGGACCGCGAGGCTCGTACAGTTCCTACAAGTCGACGAACTAATGGTGGGGTAAAGTGATCCTTTGTGGTCTCAAAAGAAGAAGAAGAAGAAGAAAAAGAAAATAGTCTTTGGGACTACCTTGCGTGCCCTCTCGATAAGCTGTCTCGCTGTCAGTACTTGTATCTACATTTCACCCCTAGATGGGTGAAGTGTGATCTTCACTGCCCGGAGTAGAAAGCTGAGGAAGGAAGCTTTGCATCCTCTAAGCATGTGTTTATAGCTTTAGAAATGTATGGGTAGCCCTTGAGGGGGAAGGGGCAGGTTTGGTCTGTTTAATAGCTCTATGAGCACGTCTACTGACATCCTCAATTCTCGCTATTGGTTAATTTTAAACCAACACTACGGGCTTATTGGTCACGGTTTACTGCGGATAAATGTATGGTCTGTTTTCAGCGTGTGCACGTCTTTGGAATGGTGTTCGATTGTATTGTATTGTGTAATGTGTCCGTAGTAGTGCTGTGCGGCGTAATAATTAATCTCAATTTAGCCCGGCTATAATCATTATCGTAGGTTAATAAGTAGCCTATCCTATTGCGTCCTCCACATTATCAAAATCAGGAGTCACCGTCGCCGCTGGCTGAAGCACCGCTTCCACTCGCGGAGCGCTCACACAACAGGAAATGGCAAATAACTAATAGAAAATAGATATTTTATGGGAAATTTCGGGCACTGGAACAGTGCTTCCCTTGCTTCATCCCAATGCATGCCACTGGACTGTTTAGCAGTGGAGGTTCAGGAGTGACGCGCCGATATACGCAAAAGAAAATTTAAAGGGGATAATTTGTATGCTTCCACGAACAAATCGTCCATACTGCTTTTTTTTAGGTATTTCACTGATGTTTCAATACTCATATTTTTGTATTTCTCATCTTGGAATATCAAAATGTAAAACATACACTGAAGAAAATGGAAATTGCAACACCATGTAGGTATGTAAACGATCAAAGTTTCAGACCCATTGGATTGTTGCTACAGGTCTCCCCACGTGATTGGTCGCGGAGGAATCAACTCCAGTATACGGACTCTGGTGTAGCGTAGTTGACTTGCAGTCTGTGCAGTGAAGTGTTCCCCGTCAAACATGCCTCGACGACAGAGAAGAGCACGCTATCAACAACTGTCGCCGTTTGAGAGGGCTCGGATAAGTGGGCTGTGTGAGGCTGGATTATCGCTAACGGCTGTCGCTGCACGTGTTGACCGACAGGCATCTACGGTACAACGTGTATGGCAGCAGTGGTCAAATGAGGGTACCCACACTCGTAGACCTGGCACAGGCCCAGCGCGATAGACAACTGTGAGAGAGGATCGCTGCATCTTTCGGATGGCCCGGATGGAACCCCATGCAACAGCAGCGCAAATTCGAGCAGCTGTGGCACCCCACGTTACACAACAAACAGATGGTAATCGCCTGCGTGCAGCTGGCTTACGATCCCGTGTCCCTGCAGAAGGTGTTCCATTGACCCCATAACATCGACGTGTAAGGCTGGCCTGGTGTCGAGAACGATCGACATGGGTCGACGAATGGCATAGGGTCGTCTTTAGTGATAAATCTCGCTTCTGTCTTGCCTGCAATGATCGCCGGAATCGTGTGTGCCGACGTACCGGGGAGAGGGTCCGCCCAGACCTTATTGTCGAGAGGCACACAGGGCCAACACCAAGCATTGTGGTCTGGGGAGCTCTTGGCTTTAATGTGAAATCACAATTAGTGCTTGTTGAGGGCACTATGACTACTCGACAGTACGTTGATAGGATACTCAATCCAGTGGTTGTCCCTATGATGGGGAACATTGCTAATGGGATGTTTCAGCAGGACAATGCCCGGGTTCACACTGAAAGCATCTCCAGAGAAGCTCTCCACGTCATCACAACCTTAGAATGGCCCGCCAGATCCCCGGACCTCAGTCCTATTGAGCATGTGTGGGACATGATGGGTCGACAACTGGCCAACCGTCCTCAGCCACCCACAACTCTGGAACAACTGACCCGTGCAGCAAGCATGGGCCAGAATTCCTCAGGAAGCGATCCAGGGCCTTATTGCCTCCATGCCTCGCCGAATGCATCAATGTATTGCAGCTCATGGTGGGAACATCCTGTATTGATTGTTGTCCAAACTTGCGGTCAGAGGGACCTGAAAGTGTAATCATCGAATCAACCGAACACTCGTCCTGCATGTTCAATTGCAGCAATGTAGCACCACTCCTTCTGGGTGTTGCAATTTCCATTTTCTTCAGTGTATTACACATGCAACACGTCGCCATCTAATATGGTGTTTCAGGAGGAATATTACATATTTTAGGGGGTGGTAGAAAATATGAATTGCAATAAAAAAATCCATATAACATGTGTCCTATTTCTATTGCGTACCGAGATACAGATGTTGGTATGTAACCAGGGCAGTTGTCGATTTGCGTGTTGGTACACCGGTTACTATGGGCGTATTTAACGATGGTCAACAGTCCTGTGTTGTTCACGTCGTGAAGTTGTACTATAGTTTCCATTGAATGTGTTAACCTTTCAGTGTGCTTTGTTGACTAAGTTGTCTGTACTGTATCGTTTAAACATGCCACACGTCTTTACACATGCTGAGTATGCCGATATGGTATTTGTGTGTGGGTTTTGTAATGGAAACGCTGCTGCTGCTTGTAAAGAATACGGAATACGATTTCCTAACCGCAGACGACCAGATTCTAGAGTGTTTACATTACACTGCGTGACTCTGGTGCAGTACCCAGCTGTCGATATGGTGATACAACATCTAATCCTAACATTCCCCGGAAGATGAATTGGGAGATATGGACACGTTTCTTGGCCACCAAGATCCCCGGACCTTACCCTTTTAGATTTTTGCCTGTGGGGATGGTTGAAAGGCGAAGTCTACAAGGAAAAATTTAACACAAGAGCCGAGTTGGTCGTTCGGATTATGCATAGTGCAGCCCTCATCAAAGAACGCCAAGACGCCCTCTGAGGAGCTACACTGGGTGTTATCAAGAGAAGTGCAAAATGCATTGAAACTGGTGGGGGAAGTTTTGAAAATCAACTTTGAACGTCCTCATTTGCCTTGTCTTTACATTTGTTTGGGTACGGTACGCAATACAATTGGGACACAGGATATATGGATTTTTTTATTGCAATAGCGATGTAGCCTGAGAAAGTTCGCGCCAGATAGCTCTCGTGTAGTACTGGGTAAGCGCAAGGCGATCGTCCTATGTTTCCCCCAGTCAGCTGCGAGGAATGTATAGATTGTGATCGAGTTTTCTAAGCTAAAGTAAATTATATCTTCTCTATTTTTACTCCAAGGCTATATTAATTAATTCTATAGGCATATCCTCTAATATAGTATGGACGATTTTCAGCGTAAACGCGTTAAACAGCTGAAAAATGAGCTACGGACTAGAGGTGCTAAAACTAGTGGGAGGAAGGAAGAATTAATAGGCTACAGCGGTAACAACAAAATTTTAACACGCTTTATTATTCAAATAATGAATAGGAGTCAGAATGCTTGAGTATTGTAGGCCTATATTGATAAATATATCTCCATAAGACTTAAATCTTAAATAGAGATTTCCCGGTCAATGCATGTGAGATTTATATAAATAATTCATGCTTTTGGGCTAATGCCGTGTGTATTTTTAATTTAAACCATACGTTTCGGAGAAACCTTGCCTCCTTTTTCAATGGAAATGAACAATGAATTTATATAATAATCCGGGCCGTGAAAGCCTTAATATGCACATGTGAGATTTTCTAAGTGAAATTCCATGTCCTTTGGTTCGGATTCCACGTAAAATGGAGGACCCGTGGCTCATGATCTCTAGATTAACGATCACGTAAAACTACAATCTTCCTTTTATAAATAGAGATTTAAATATTCACTTGCTCCCCTTGCTTAAAGACTTCGATTCATGTCTTTTTTTGGTTGATAGCTTACATGAAACTATGTTTTAAGGGAAATATAATCAAAGAAAGTTGATACCGGTATTGTATACCTAAAAATGCATCGCAACGTTTGGTTCGTGTGTAATTTTGTCAATTTCTTAATACGAATCGTTCTCGCACCCCTTGGAAACGACTTAGGGGTACAGTATTTAAAATGTTTGAGAATCCCTGCTTTAGGGCCACGAACTGTTTCCATTCATCTGACTAACTTATGTCTCAAAAATGTAGAAGTCAGTCGCTACCGGTACCACATTCTCCGTCGGGCAGATGGAAGTTGACGATTAATTCTGATTTCAAGAAACCAACCATAATACGTTTGTGACTGTTAATGTTGTGACATTTATTCTTGAAGTATTTGTCCGAGTATTGATGCCTTTGAAAATGGGAGTCACAAATGTTACATTCACTTCTTCCTGTATATTAACGATTTCTTCCCGTACCGTACTTCAATGGAGATAATTTATGCAGATTCCGATATTGTAGGCTTATCGTGGTAATCCGGAAATTTTCTTGCGTATGGCCTCTTCCTTATATTTGTTGTGTTCGTGGTCCACGGAAAAAGCGATAGAACAGTGCCCGGTTTTAATCTTGCTCTCTCACCTTCAAATACCAATGCATATATTCAGTGGTTGTTATCGAAATGTCTAATCAGTTTATAGGTAGGAATTATTTCCCTTTATAAATACACTTGCCCAACACAGTTTTTGTGAAGTCATCGAGTTGAAAATGATGGGAATACACTTAAATATTTTTGGTCAGATTTTCTTCACCGAAATGTTTCCTTCTAATAGCATGTAACCATTTCTTCCTCATTTCTTTATATTGTGAAAATTGGTGAAACGGGCTTCCCTGATTTTTGCAAAGAGGAACACTGCAATAGCTCGGCATAGTCACGAAAATAGCAATTTAAACAACTTAAATTCGTGGATATTAGCGGCATGAGAACACAGGAGACGAATGAAGAGCGCCCTGCGCTTACCCAGTACAACAGCAGTGCGCTCTATCGGTGCTAGATCTATACATCCCTATTCATTTATACCACCACCTCCTAAAATATTTACTGCACGTGCAGCGAGCACAGTAACTGTTATAGTACAAGATTGCTTGAAATGAGAGCAATGTGGATGAGCAATCACTGGTGAGAGACGACTCGCTTGCTGGCTGAATTCGTATCACGGAACTCCTGTTGCCATGGCTACCGCTCATTTCCATTCCCCTCCGGCCTTACTCAATCACCAAGGCAGGGACGTTCTTGCCAGCACATTCCTGTCGCATCAGGCTAGTTGAGCAACGCGGCAGTAGATTCGCCACCGCGCCACTTTGCCGTGTCGTGACGTTTGAAGGTCGTTGTTCTTGCGTTAATTGGTAACATCTAATGCAATAAAAAATCACGTTAAAAACGTGACAGTCAGTCTGAACGACTAGACTTTGTATCATTTTAAATGCGAAAAATGCTGAAAAATGCTAGAAAGGCTGGAGGCTTCTCGCTTTGCTCGAAGCCAAAGACTCTTGACATGTTAGAAAATTATCTGCATAATACTTATCTTGTTTCAAATTACTCGCGAACGGCAAGGGCAAAGCAAGGTCAAGTGCGCGGGGACGTGCCCCTTCCATCCAGTCTAAAAACACTTATAGTTGGCGATGTATTGAAGATAGAGATATGCTCTCGCGGGCTTTTTTGTAGAACTTTTAATGCTGACCGATTCTTACGCTCATAGTATAAGGTGCGTTCAAAAAGTAACGAGCCAGAGGCTGGAATGCGCAAACCGGTGACGATATCGGCTACACGTGGCGTGTGTAACGAGGTGTGGTTCCGACCAGAGCGTGGAAGGTCACAGCCCGTCGCTAGAGGGCACGCGTGCACGTCACGTGACGATACAAAGCGAGCAGCAGCATGCATCAATCGTCCAACCAAGACCAAGACGGTAGGCCATTCGACATGCTTTCTGGTGTGGTTGAAGATGGTGGGGCACCCATTGGGCACACATTTTGCGCATGTGCAGTCGTTCCTTCATGATGGTGTGCACAATTCCGACGCTCAATCCGACCACGGCGGCCATGGCGTTCACTGTCACTCGGCGGTCCAGGGTAATGAGTGCATCAACCAGCTGGACGTTGTCATCGGTAATGCAGGTGGGGGGAGGATGCCCCAGACTGGGCATCATCGGCTAACGACACCGTCCTTCCCTGAAGCGCTTGTGCCATGCCTTGACCCTTGCAAGGGACATGCAGTGTTCCCCGTACACTTGTGACATTCGGCGATGAATGTCTGTTCCCCCTACTCCTTCCGATTTCAGAAACTGAACAACACCTCTTTGCTCTTCGTTTGACGCCTCCATGTTGCACCCGTTCATCCGAGGTATACGATGACCCATCTGCCATTACATCGCATACCTGGCATTCCAGGTCAGTGTGGAGTTAAACGAACATGAAATAAAACAAAGAATGTGTCGGAAATTCAGTTGAAATATCACAAAAGCTGAGGGTAACACGAGATAAAGTATCTCTAGGGTCGTTACGAGCTTAAATTTAGTCATAATAGCAAATAGAACTGGGCGCCATCAACTGAACCCCTAACAAACCACATCCTTTCTGGTGACAAAGGAAAGGATTGGGAAAACAACATCATCATCAGATCACAACTAAGATAAAAACAAAATTTATTTGAACTTGAACAGTCAGACAGAAATAAACATAAACCTGCCTAAGAGTATGGTCGAATGTAAACGTTATGATGTTATAGTCCTCACAAATCGAACCATCTCTGCACTATATAAATAAACTTTCGTCCACATAAAAATCAAAAATAGCTAGAGTTCACTTGAGTTCTCAGGGCCACCGTAGCACTATGTCTTGTCGTCACTGACACTTCGTGATCCCTGAGACCTAACTTTCGTTAATGTAACATCAAGAATGTGGATGTAATGAAATATTAATCTGCCTAACACACAAAATATCATAATAACACTAATATTCAATTATTGAATCACTTATGGCTTAAATGGCATTAATCAATATGTTGGAAATCCCAACAACCACTCCTAAAAATTAACAATTATTTTATACACCATATTTACATCACCGCTTACCGCTACTCGATTGTGAATAAAAAAAATCTTCACTAATCATCTGTCATCATCATCATTATCGTGTCAAAATAATTAAATGTTGCTCACATCAGCTATCATTCCGTTATTTGTTATACTCAAATCAGAATTATTAATTCATCACCATCAGATCATTCAATTAATTATTATATTCATCAATTCCTTAAATCATGTGTAAATCACCCACACACTCACATGTCATTATCTTATTTAAATTAAATCTCAATCCATCCATTTATATTATTTAATTCATCAATTTAAGTTGCAATTCATCATTTTATTTAAATCATATAACTCATTTAAATTTATTTAAATTTATTTTTATCAGCTCCCTTAATTAATTATCACAATTTAATTTACCTATTTATCAGCTGTTTGCTAGACATGCAAATACAGGGAGTGAGAATGCGAGGCATACCTAAACGAAGATGGATGGATTGTGTACAGGAGGACCTCAGAGAAAAACAGTTGTCAGAAGAGGATGTGCATGACCGGGCTAAATGGAGGAGAGCTGTCAGATACATCGACCCCACATAGGAGTGGGAATGATGTAATGAGAAAGATGAAGAAGAAGATCGGCTGTTTAATCACCTATTAATTTATTTAAATTTTATTTGGTCAGATCATTAATATGTTTAAACTTCAGATTATAATTCCAGAAATTACTATCATTATTATTAGAAAATCTTGGATTATAAAAAAAATATTTATTTATTTAATTTCCTAAAAATGTTTAATATTGGTTATAGAACGTTGTCTTGAAATCTTACCAGTTCCAAGCTATACCTCATACTCAATTATCATGCCAAAATAATACGTTGCCTCTACAAAATCACGTTGGATCACACTATCCAAAACTTCACTATTTAATTTCACTTTGTCAAATATCACATTTGAATACCATTATTATTTCACATAACACCACAATTATTCAGCACACATCATGAATTTCAAAAATACGCTAGACTGGGTTCGTCGACCTCATATCTGCCTCAAAACTTTCATCGGCAATATTATAAACCTTCTTCTGGCAACCTAACAAACTCCTATCAAAAATACCTCAAATCATCATGTAGCACGATCCACAAAAATATAACTGGCTTCAGATGGTTTACGAATTTAACCTACAAGAATGGTATTTAATATTGTCATGACCAGACAACTTCTTAAACAATAGGAAAATTACCTTAGTAATCGTAATCCAATTCAAGATTTGCTTTCATTCAGAGCATAAACACTCTGTTAAGATCCTCAAGAATTACTTTAAAAAAACACCAATGTGTTATATTAACTCACATCAGAAATATCTGATAAAGATCTGCCCATAAATAAATTCTGATAATAAATAACTCGTCTTACAAGAATCAATTACTTGAAATCTTTCTCAAAGGTATCAAATCACTCACAAAGAGTATCAAAAATATTAACTGTTAAATTAATATACTCGCAAAAGAGTACTGCAACAAACTATTGGATTGGCAAACAAGAATTACAAAGTGTAACCCTGCTGACATTTATTTTTAAATTATTTAACAAAGATCGACTAATATGTGACTGGTAGTTTCTTGTTTAATCCTCTTACGATCATAATTACACTCAGATGATAATATGAGACCCTAAAGCGGCAGGTTAGGTGAGTACCACCACGCAGCTACGCAAGGTAACAGGCCCCACCTCGTAGACTAAGATGTAAAATCCCTAACATGACAGGTAAGGCGTGTACCACCACACAGTTACTCAAGGTAACAGGCCCCGTCTTCGTAAACTAGTGAATGAGTGTACATGATTGGAATCAACAAGACTCTACTTGTCATATAAAAGCAATATATATTCACTTGAGTGAATAAAATTTAACATCACCAAACAATCCAATAAAAGAAAAGAATCCCTGCTGATGAACTCCACATACTTGCTAGTATGCAATGAACTGACGAAAATCCAAACTATCCAAATGCAGATCACGAGTTTCAAAACACTCGCTAAAACTATCCATAATCAAGAAATACTATCATCACAGAAACATATAAAGATCAAAATCCTGCTTAATAAAGTCAATCAATAGTGAGAACGTAGGATAAATGTGCCTGCCATATCATATGGTAACACCATATTTTAGCAAAACGAAGTAGTAGAACATTCAAGCCATGTCGAAAAAGTAATAATAACACTCCTAAACAAAATACGAGTGTGCCCAGTGTTCATGTCAAAAAATCATATCAGTAATGCATAGCTCTTACAATACCTTCATATTCCGGATGTTAAAATATTCAAAGATCGTCGGTAATCCAAGTGTTTGCAACAGATTTCTCGCAAGATCGACGGAAAAAAACGCTGTATTAATCACTGAACTAACACCTGACTCCATCCAAGTGAACATGTTGTCGTTAGGAACCGAATCCATCGCTCTGAGCTGCCATCACGTCTCCGTATCCGCCTAGCACGACACGATGAAATGAAGAGTATCCATCATGGATATTGTCCAAAATTTTCCACAAAAGTTCAAAAAAACTGAGTACCCCATTCTCTCTTCAGATGTGTTACGCCACTGTTCAGTAAAATGTTCGATCGACATCCATCAATAATGTTCGTCTTCCCTATGATCGAATTACACTGGTAGAAAATTGTAACTTCAAACAGTGTGCTTATTTATCAGACACCTGTATCTGCGTTCGTTGTGAATAAATTTCATAAATGTTCATGATGTATAACTTTTATAATGCATATGCCACTAATCATAAATTGCATAAGACCACACGTCTTAATTGGCAAAATACAGCAATGTTTGAACGGCCCCATGGTCGCTTTAAATATGTCCGGTTCAAACGCATTGTAAAATATGCTGTAACTTCGTTGAAATAATTTCAAGTCCATCTGACTATCCGTAGAAAAGTGTGTAATTGTATCTGCACTGAACGACTGGACTGCTGAAATCTAAGTCCAAACATCTCAAACTTGAAAAATGTTAGAGTATAATGTTCAACTCGTTGACTATCAAACTGTAACAAAATGTTGCCCACAGCACGACAAGTTCTACTTCACTGTCTGTGTATAACATGAGGTAAAACACTGGCCTCATTATACTGCTTCAATATGCGGTTATTCATTGTGAATGTATTCGAAATAATGTTCCTCATTCCTAGTGGAATACTGCGTGCTACTACGGTAAGGTACATGCTTATAAAAGCGTTGCTGTTTCACAAGTAAGTGAATGCATTTCCAATGTTGAAAACTAGCATGTTCTTATCGCCGGCTCCCTGCCAACAGCTAATGGCCTGCTCGACTCGACCTTCGGCCAGCCTACGCTCACTGCACTACGTTATAAATTGTAGCGTTCCACGACATGTTGTGTGCACAGAATGTAACCGCACAACTTAATCAACTCAACTGTACTGCTTCCTTGTCACTGCATGCGGCCACTCCACCTTGACCTAGCACGTGACTTCTCCTCCCTTCTGCTGTCTGACGTCACAGATCTAACCTCGGCCCCAATCTTCGGTTATACAGTCATTACATAAACTTAAGGAGTTATCCACCTTTCTTCAAGTTATTATCAATAATATTCCTTATTATTTCTTTTTCTTCTGAGGTTAGATAAGACTTTATTTCCAATTAATCTTCACAAACATCCATTATTCCTCCCGTGATTCCTTACGTTTGAGGGGTAGTGGCTCCTTCTCCCTCAGTCTCGTACGTCATTTCCTGCAATCCTTCTGACTCGATCTGAGCGCTATCTTTTCTCCTTGACCATAAATCTCAACTACGGCTCTACCACAGCTGGCGTTGCCGATAGCCTCAACTAGGTATCGGGTACAATGTCACTGTTTGAAATGCGACTGGCAGCGTTGGACGATTGATGCATGCTGCTGCTTGATTTGTATCGTCACGTGGCGTGCACACGTGCCCTCTAGCGACGGGCTGTGACTTTCCACGCTCTGGTCGGAACCATACCTCGTTTCACACGCCACGATTAGCCGATGTAGTCACCGGTTTGCGCATTACAGCCTCCGGCTCGTTACTTTTTGAACGCACCTTATATATTGATATGTTAACGGTTTGCCCAGCCTAAGCTTAAGAAGCGCACGGACGCCAAGTTTGTTTTCGACTTTTTCACTGAAATCGTTACTGCTTGGCTTCCTTTGATCATACACAAATTATGTTTTACAGAATCTTGCCTCGAAATATCCTTTACAGAATTGTGAAAACCGCATCAAAATCCATCCAGTGGTTCTCGAGATTACCCGTGACACCCAAGAATCGGGGATTTTCGTCTTATTATACTAACGAAGTAGTGATTGTCGGGGAACACATGCACCAAGCAGTACTATGACGTCACACACCTCAGTGCATCTGGGTACATTTCGTCCTGTCACCGTAACGTAACGCCAGACCCCAGCGTAACGACGAAGTCGACAAGATCATTTAAAATGATAAAATCCGAATAAATGTCAAAATATTTATTTTTAAATCATTCCTTATTTTGCAATAAAGCAGGTGACGCGGCGATTCAAACGCTTCAATGGAGAACCGCCACAGTTGTTTAGTGACATCACTTCACTGTAATGATACCGGGTGAGTTAGCCGCGGTCATTACGGCGTGGCTGCTGGCAGTCGCTCACACCCGGGAGACGAGGAGGTTCGAATCCCCCCGCCGCACAGTGGGTCAAAATCAAAATCAAGGAGGACAAAATAATTTATTTTCATAATTAAAAATCAAAATTTATTACTTCCACAGAATTCTCATATAATTGCCGCTCACTATTCTGGGATATAAACGCATCTTAGTGTAAATCTGTCACCATTGTTCGAGCAGCCTTAATTGGAGGGTGAATGTAAGTGGCTAAGGTTTGGTTGTCTTTGTGGTTAGTGTGATGTTTTAAGATGGGACATGCAGCTGAAGGTATGATCTTAGTAACGTGTTTCAGTTATTAATGGACGTAATTGTTGGGTAGGTTTTTGCTAGGAATTAACCTTACCCACACGGGAAGATGAAGAGAGAAGTAAAGGGAAGTGGGTTTCGGACTAACGACTAAGTGTGGATAATAGGACGAGAGTCCAACACCAAACAAGAACAATGTTTAGAGACGAGTATCACCGCAAAGCCCGTGAAACACCTAAAGTGGGTATGGACCTGGCCGTAGCTAACGGGAAACGCAGCTGGAACTTGAGCTATACGCAAGCAAGCAGCTATAGCGTATTCCCTCTCAAGCATAAATTTGCCTACTATGGGGAAGGGTGGTGGTTTGGCAAGACAAGAAGTTACAGATTTACTGTTTGTACTTTCAAAGGAGTTAGGTCTAACAAAATGATTTGAAAGGCAAACAAAGGTTGGGCTCGTAGTGATAATTCCTAACTCCGGGTGGGTGATTCCTCTCAGCAAATGACCGAGTACCACCAGGAAGGGTAGCGATGAAACAGTTATGCTTTGCAAAATAATTCTGGTAAGAGCACCAATAGTTGCATTTAAGAATGGCTAAGCTTTTACCCAGCAAAGCGCCGACTAAAAGTTTAGACAGTGAGAAAAACTTAAATTTGAAAAACCAACCATAAGTTGTAGAGAAAAACTCAACAAGCAGGAAGCTGGCGGAGCTAGCTATGCTTGCCTTACTGGCCAGTTAGAATTAGCTATCCAGGCTAAGAGAGGCTTTAATAAGTTTGTGACTAAGAGTTCTTGCTCAAATGCAATAAATAGTGGAACCGTTATTAATTTGATTTGTGAGTTTTTTAAAGAGGGCATAAGCCAGGAAGAGTCTGGGAAGACAGGGTCCTACCTCAGCGTGAATCTAGCGAAAAGAATAACGAGAAAACAATAGGTTTATTAACAATGAATTAAACTTTGAAGAATTAACAAAGAATTAATAACAGTTAGATCATGATTGTGATTTCTAAAAGGTTACATGTGAAGGTCTGAGACCTAAAGATAACAAGTTTATAATTGGCAAACAATTTTAAATTGATTACAAGCTTAAGACTTGTGGTAAGCACTAAAAATCTGAATAAGATTTTAAAAGTGGTGCTTAAAATGGACAATTTTAACGTTTGTAACAACAATTATAAAGTAATTCTAGCGTAGCCGAATTAATCAGGCACGATGTGGGTATTTTAAGATTTCATATTTAGAAATCTTAAAAGTATGAAAAAATAACAATTTGAAATTATAACTAAAAGAGAGAGAGAAAATAAGTAGAAGTTTCTTGAACTTCATATATTTAAATAGGGATCACGAAAAAAATAGGGGAAAGTTTCCCTTTCGTGACACCTAGAGATAAATCACTTGTGAGTAGAATGAATTGAATTCCCTCATTAGAAGGGAGAAACAATATATTTTAGGGCGTGTACTAGACACGAAGTTACAGAAATTAATTAGTTGTAAATGGAGCATATATGGGAGCGCACTTACTGAGAGTGACTCCTCATTGAAAAAAGACCTAAATTTACAATTTTGTTACTCTAGTTTGTTAGTAAAGGGTTTTGGAAAGATGAAATTTGATTGTGGAAGAGTGTTCATGGCCGTATTTATTGTACTCGAACGAGCGTGACGCGGATGTTAAGTTGAACGGGCACTGTTTTCACTATAGTCTGTTGATATAGTTAAAAAGTTCACTGAAGTAGCACATGTAAATCACTAGTTGAGTTTTAGCTTGAGAGAATTATGAGTTGTAGTTTCTATAGGTGGTAGTTAAATGTGGCAGAAAATTGCCCACATAGGAAGACAATTTATGTGGATTAGAAGTATATACCACATAAGTTTCTCAGTGAAGAAAAAGTACTCCCATATTAAAGTCCTGATGTCCATTTGAAGAGACAAGTTTCTATCCAGGATGTGACACAGAGGACTAGTTTCGACTCTTTCGCACTGAAATGAGAGTGCTGTAAGGAATTGGCACCGGCTGTTGAGAAATGCGATGAGATGCTCGAAAGAATATTCATCCTTGTGAGTGAGTTTGATTTCCCAAGCCATTAACGTCGAAAGATCGAATCTGGATGTAGCTAGACGAATAAGGACGGTGTCCCGAGTTTGGACTGGCTGCTTGAGTTGATATAACGCTCTAACGTGCAATTGCATGGAGACTACCAGGTCTCTTAAAGAAGTGATGTCATTAGGTTTTACGACTGGTAAGTTGAACAGGCAGCGAATGTGGCGAGCAACACACAAACGTACATTACCATATCTCTCTTTAAGAAGGTCAAAGGCAATGTTAGAGTTCTCTGCGCTTAACGGCAGTGACTCGACCAAGGCCAAGGCTTGGCCTTCCAAGGACGAACGTAAATAATAGAACTTGTGGTTATCGAGAATGTCTTTATTTTCATGGATAAGGGAGCAGTAAAGTTCGTAAAAGGAATACCATTCACATTCCTGGCCTGAGGAGTGAGGTAGACTTATCTTATGGAGTAACGGTTTCGGTTTGTCCTTATGAACTGAAGCGGGTGCGAACTGGGCCGGATTGATGACCCTAGTGTCCGGTTCTGAGATACTGCGGATCAGTTGGTGAGCCTAATCAATTCCTTCAAAATACAAGAGTTCCACCTCGTCCCGATCCGATTGAAGTTCGGGGCAGGCGGATTCAATATCGGTTTGAATTTGGTCATAATAATCGTAGGACCGTTCGTACAACTTAAGGCGTTGTGTCAAGACGTCTATATCACAATCGGCGGGATATATTTTATTTAGAAAATTTCTAAATCTGGTGAGTTGTCCTTTATAGGAAGAACGTCTGACAATGAGAGTTTCATTGTTTTCAGTTGGCATGATGAAATGGGTAAATTGAAGTGTAACTTACGAAACTGTAGCAAGATTTTGAAAATGCTGTCAGGTTGGCAGCAGAAGACAGTTTGCAAGTAAGACAGGCTGAAGAAGACAGGAATGACCTCTATCACCTTCACCAGCTTTGCACTGCGAAGTTATAGCTGAAAATTCAAAGTAGCTATTAATAATTTGCAAAATATTGACAAATGGACTCTGTGCAATAAATGACTAATGGATTCTCATAAATGGACTCTCCCAGGTTTCTGGGACCGAAATTTGGGTAGGTTTTTGCTAGGAATTAACCTTACTCACAAGGGAAGATAAATAGAGAAGTAAAGGGAAGTGGGTTTCGGACTAACGACTAAGTGTGGATAATAGGACGAGAGTCCAACATCAAACAAGAACAATGTTTAGAGACGAGTATCACCGCAAAGCCCGTGAAAAACCTAAAGTGGGTATGGACCTGGCCGTAGCTAACGGGAAACGCAGCTGGAACTTGAGCTATACGCAAGCAAGCAGCTATAGCGTATTCCCTCTCAAGCATAAATTTGCCTACTATAGGGAAGGATGGTGGTTTGGCAAGACAAAGAGTGACAGATTTACTGTTTGTACTTTCAAAGGAGTTAGGTCTAACAAAATGTTTTGAAAGGCAAACAAAGGTTGGGCTCGTAGTGATGTTTCTTAACTCCGGGTGGATAATTCCTCTCAGCATATGACCGAGTACCACCAGGAAGGGTAGCGATGAAACAGTTATGCTTTGGAAAATAATTCTGGTAAGAGCACCAATAGTTGCATTTAAGAATGGCTAAGCTTTTACCCAGCAAAGCGCCGACTAAAAGTTTAGACAATGAGAAAAACCTAAATTTGAAAAACCAACCATAAGATGTAGAGAAAAACTCAACAAGCAGGAAGCTGGCGGAGCTAGCTATGCTTGCCTTACTGGTCAGTTAGAATTAGCTATCCAGGCTAAGAGAGGCTTTAATAAGTTTGTGACTAAGAGTTCTTGCTCAAATGCAACAAATAGTGGAACCGTTATTAAATTGATTTGTGAGTTTTTTAAGAGGGCATAAGCCAGGAAGAGTCTGGGAAGACAGGGTCCTACCTCAGCGTGAATCTAGCGAAAAGAATAACAAGAAAAAAATAGGTTTATTAAAAATGACTTAAACTTTGAAGAATTAACAAAGAATTAATAACAGTTAGATCATGATTGTGATTTCTAAAAGGTTACATGTGAAGGTCTGAGACCTAAAGATAACAAGTTTATAATTGGCAAACAATTTTAAATTGATTACAAGTTTAAGACTTGTGGTAAGCACTAAAAATCTGAATAAGATTTTAAAAGTGGTGCTTAAAATGGACAATTTTAACGTTTGTAACAACAATTATAAAGTAATTCTAGCGTAGCCGAATTAATCAGGTACGATGTGGGTATTTTAAAATTTCATATTTAGAAATCTTAAAAGTATGAAAAAATAACAATTTGAAATTATAACTAAAAGAAAGAGAGAAAATAAGTAGAAGTTTCTTGAACTTCATATATTTAAATAGGGATCACGAAAAAAATAGAGCAAGTTTCCCTTTCGTGAATCCTAGAGATAACTCACTTGTGAGTAGAAAGAATTGAATTCCCTCATTAGAAGGGAGAAACAATATATTTTAGGGTGTGTACTAGACACGAAGTTACAGAAATTAATTAGTTGTAAATGGAGCAAATATGGGAGGGTACTTACTGAGAGTGACACCTCATTGAAAAAAGACCTAAATTTACAATTTTGTTACTCTAGTTTGTTAGTAAAAGGTTTGGGAAAGATGAAATTGGATTGTGGAAGAGTGTTCATGGCCGTATTTATTGTACTCGGACGAGCGCGACGCGGATGTTAAGTTGAACGGGCACTGTTTTCACTATAGTCTGTTGATATAGTTAAAAAAGTTCACTGTAGTATCACATGTAAATCACTAGTTGAGTTTTAGCTTGAGAGAATTAGGAGTTGTAGTTTCTATAGGTGGTAGTTAAATGCGGCCGAAAATTTCCCACGTAGGAAGACAATTTATGTGGATTAGAAGTTTATACCACATAAGTTTCTCAGTGTAGAAAAAGTACTCCAATATTAAAGTGGAAAATACTTGATAGTTTAACTGGTAGATAGATTTTTTTTGTTATGGAAAATTCCAGAGCAATGATGACTGTTGAAATGGGTAGAAAGTCCCTCGGCGGAAAAGTAGATATTATAGACAGTGGGTATTTTAGGAATATCCCTCGATGTGAGATAGCATCTCTGAAAGTCTGTACAAGGAGTACTATTTCAATTTGAAAGTTAGACTTGCTAGCTAGAGTTTGATCAAGAAGATCTCTTGAAGGCAGTTATTGTATCACATATAGCAATTTCACTGTCTATAACATCAAAATAAAAGCATTTAGCTTTTTAAAAGCGATGAGAATGTGTTTAAAATGTGAAGTCGGTACTTATCTTTGCTTCATGAAGAAAGCGATGTTGCTGTTGACGGTAGATTTTAAAACTCGAACATGGCGTCGGATTTAAAAGTTTGCCTCTCGAGTTGAGGAGGCGAGCCTTAGTTGGGCTCCAACAGACTGGTTTGACTTCAGACGCACAAGTGAGGGTGAGAGCAGTTGCTCTCAACACGGAGCGAGCGAAGTGACGCGCCGATTGAGAAGCGACAACGTACACGTCAGAGGTAGGCGGGCGGGGGGAGGGGAGGAGAGGGGATAGAGGAGGGAAACAAAAGAAATTATACAAGCATGATAAACATAACAATAACAAAATATCTGATGAAAGTAAAACTTCTTCGAAGAGTAGTCGGCTGACGAAGAATGCGGACTGGCGGATTGAAGACGAAGTCTTCGTAACTTGAGGCAATGGAAGTTCGGAGGGCGGCGATGAGACGTTGCGAGACTGGTTCAGCAGAATATGTACTTCTGAAACAAACTTACAAGAAAAATGAACAAATGCACGGGGCAAACAAAAGGTAATGGTTCGATGTTGGTGTATGCGGAGAGGAAATGTAAATAAATGAGTTAATATGAGGTACTGTAAAGTAGAAATGGTAAATGGCAATGTGTGTATTCATCATGTGTGAAATATGGAAATGAAAAATCAGCTCTTCAACATCATGATTTTTTAAATTAAAAACACATCGTGCACTGGTAAACCTTTGTTTTTATTTCATAACCATAGAGACTGACAAAAGAAAATAGAATAAAAACACATACCAATTCCTCGCTCCTCAATTCCTTAATGTTTATGTCCACGCATCATCAACTTTCCTTTCATAGCACTCATGACAATCAGGGCTGCCATCCTCTCACTCACTGAGGCATCACAGGATGTGAAAAGTTGTTTACCTTTTTTCAATAAGAATTTATCTGCCACATGTCTTAAACCAAGATGGCTATGGCGATAAGAAAGGTCATGTTCTTTGCATGCTTGATCCTAAAGATTAATGGGTGCATCACCACGCTGCAAACGTTTTTCGGGACGAGTTCCAGGGCCACAAAAACGATACCCTGGGAGAAGGATTTCAAAAGGTAAGTATTGAATTACTTTGTCAATGACGCCATTGCCAGTACAGGTCTGGCATATCCTTTTCCATCGATGGTGAAAAGGTTTGGTCTCCTCCTCCTCCTCCTCCTCCTCTGTGGACGATGCGTGTGTTTGTTGTTGTTGCTTTTTATCGCCATGACACCCGTGGAATGATTCAACAAAGTCTTTACACGCACTTTTATGACCGTGATACAGTTTCACTAGCTGACAAGTCGCGCACTGACGCATAGAGGGTATTTTTGCCATGGCCACTTGCTTATGGTGATCGTAATCCGTACAGGGTTGCAATTCACTCAACGCAGGGTCTTGAGTCCATGATTTTGGTACATGTTGCCAGATTTCTTTCACATAATAAATGAACGATTTGAGGGAGCGCCAATAGTTCATCTTTAGTAAAACTGTCTAGTTTCTTTTTGCACACAAAGTTCTTGCCGATGGCTTTGTCCGTAGCATTGCCTTTCTCCATGGTATCACGTTCTGTAGATGTTTACACGTTGCTTGTAGAAATCCCACCGGCGTCATTCACAGGTAAATCTTGATTTTTAATTTTGTTCAACAACTCCCAACAGGTATGGGTAGTTAACCAATGAAAGAGATGCCACACATGGGCTTGGGCTGTATGGGTAATGTTGCCACAGGGACAAGTAACCATGAGCGTTTGCAGGGATGGGCAGCCCAAGTCCATGAGGTCGATACATTTACAGTAAGACGCCAAAAATTGTTGCAACCATTCACGTTTTTCATTACCTTTCACAAATACCACATTGGCCGAGGACAAGTGTGCTTTCATGACACCGTCCAAATATTTATAGGAAATGATTCCAGTCTAGTTGCCTATGATTTTCAATCCACTGGGTTTGTTTACGTTTTTTTTCACTCTACAAAACAAAAGCATGGGGCGGTTTAAATGCCAAATGCGTAGCTTGCGATATCCAAAACGTGGTACAATCGATTATGTCCACGTGTTTAAATATAAATTTGTTGTCACCAATTTTAAACCCTTGGCAATCCACATTGAGTGTGCGAAACATGTTGACGCTTGTCTGGACCGAGTTCAACTGACGACTGACTGACGATCCACCACTAAGTTGTGCCCATGGCATGGACTTACCTACCATGCTAGTTTAAAAAAAAATTGAGGTTAGGGTAGGACAGGGGGACATGAGAAATAATATTAACAAGCACAAACTATTTTTTTATTACATCATTTTATTATCACAACACGTCTTACGTGCTTTAGTCACTTTGGGATAGGGACGATACCAACACATACAACGATACAGTCTTTTGTGTTTGCAACGTCCATAACACTGATGATGTCCCATTGTCTCTAAACTAGGCGTTTTTGACGCTGAGCTGCTCACCGAAGCAACATGGATACCATACAGTCCACACGTATCGTAACTTGTTTTTTCATCACTCAGAGGCATGAGTGAGGGGTAGCTTGAATGACAGGGTATATTTCCCACCTCCATTCTGCACAGGTAGGGGCAGGCTGGTGACCAGCGCCGATGTTACCGCATGGGTTCATCACTTTCTTGCCATTGGTCTACAGTATGGTGATGGGACAAAAGGCACATTTCACTTCATCTCTTGTTTTTAAATAATAGAATCCAGTGGCCGCCAAGGCATGAGGGTTGATGAAAGGCACCGACCACGTCGCAAAGGTCTTGAAACGTTGTTCCTCGGAGTTTAAATTCATGGATGTGACGTCTCTTGATGCTTTACAGCAAGACATGGCTGAGCGGCTTGACGTGGTTTGACCTGTTATTTATACACTCATCACTTGTTTGGACAGTGGATAATAGTTGACTTGTTTGTGATGAATAATCAAACAGTAGGCCGTCGTATTGGCTGGTACATTGTCATGCGTTTCAAAATCTAGTCGAATGTCAATATTGGATGGCTTGACAGACTCTCCCAGGTTATTGTTGTTGTTTGAGTCTTCAGTCTTTTGACTGGTTTGATGCAGCTCTCCATGCCTCCCTGTCCTGAGCCAATCGTTTCATCTCTACATAGCAACCACACCCTACATCCGAGGCTATCTGTTTAACATATTCTAACCTTGGTCTACCCCTACAGTTCTTGTCCTCGACCCTTCCTTCCATAACTAAGCGTGCTATTCCTGGGTGTCTTAGTATGTGTCCTACCAACCTATCTCTTCTCTTCATTAGCTGTCGCCAGAAACATCTCTCCTCTCCCACTCGCCTTAATACCTCTTCGTTTGTAACCATATCTACCCATCTGATCTTCATCATTCTCCTGTAACACCACATTTCAAATGCTTCAATTCTCCTCTTTTCTGCTGCACCAATAGTCCAAGTTTCACTTCCATAGAGCGCCACGCTCCAGACAAAGGCTTTCAAAAATGACTTCCTAATACCTAAATCTATATTCGATGTCAAGAGATTTCCTTGCCTGAGCCAACCTACTTTTTATATCCTCTTTGCTTCGTCCATCACTGGTTATTCTGCTTCCTAAGTAACAGAAGTCTCCTACTTCCTTCAGCTTTTCACCTGCCAATTTGATCTCCATAGAGGTTTCTGATTTATTTCGGCTGCATTCCAGTATTTTTGTTTTACATTTTACATTTTCATCATGAATTCCTTCCGTAAGACGGAATCCATACCATTCAAAAACTCATTCAAATCCTCAGGCTTGTCGGCCAAGATGACGATGTCATCAGCAAATCTCAGAGTTGAAATTATTTCTCCTTGAATCTTCACTCCCACTTTAAATTTTTCTCCAATTTCCTTCATTGCTTGTTCAATGTAAAGATTGAAAAGTATGGGTGATAAGTTGCAGCCTTGCCTTACACCTTTCTGAATACCAGCTTCTCTCTCATGTCCTTCAGCTCGAATGACTGCTGTCTGGTTTCTGTATAGATTGTATATCACCCTCCTATCCCTGTACTTTATTCCAATAGATTTCAAAATGTCAAACAATTTAGTCCAATCAACGTTATCAAAAGCCTTTTCTAAGTCTACAAATGCCATGAACGTTCTCTTATCTTTCCTTATTCTACCTTCCAAAATCAGCCTAAGACTTAGTACAGCTTCCCTTGTTCCTACATTTCTCCTGAAACCAAACTGGTCTTCACCCAACTCTGTTTCTATCTGGCTTTCAATCCTCTTGTAAATTATTCTAGACAGGATCTTTGAAGCATGAGTAATCAAGCTGATTGTACGGTAATCTTCACATCTGTCAGCTCCCACTTTCTTTGGTATATGGATGATAACATTCTTCTTGAAATCAGGGGGTACCTCACCTGTCTCATAAATCCTACACACCAAGTGAAATAACCTGATCAGACCTTCATCTCCTACGCAGCGTAGCAACTCAATCGGTATATCATCTATGCCTGGTGCTTTGTTCCTGCCTAAGTCTTCTAATGCTCTGTCAAATTCTGATCTCAATATTAAATCTCCTTTTGCATCCTCATCAATTTCCTCCTCCCTTTCCATTACATGATTCTCAATCTCCTTCCCCTTATACAAGCACTCTATGTAAGCTTTCCATCTCTCAACCTTTTCTTCCCTATCTGTTACAGGCTTTCCATTTGTGTCCTTAATATTACAGCACTTAGTCTTCTTTTCCCCAAAAGTATTCTTAATCCTTAGTAGTGTGTTTGTGAGAGTTCAAGGCCCTCCACCTCCACACCCTCCACACAAGATGGCGGCGGTGCGATATCTCTCGAACTTATGGTCGGATTTTGATGAATGAGGTGTCATTGAACTCGGGCTGACATCCCCTTTCCAATGGACAACATATTTCCACCCCAAAAATAAAACCTACCCTACTAGGGGGTGAAATTGAATTTTTTAGAGAATCTCTCTTTCCAATTGCAACATGTGAGAGTTTGAATGCCGATATGGAATGTAACGTTGTTCTGCAAACCAATAATCAAAGAGGGGCATGTTAGGCCATGAGGTGAGAGCCCCTGTTATTGTTGACGATCCCCCTGCAGTCGGGCCCCTGTGGATGAGTTATTGTTGACACGTCATTGATGACAGGTCCTTGTGGACAGGTCCTTTTGGACAGGTCCTTGTGGACAGGTCCGTGTTGACAGGTCCTTGTGGACGAGTCCTGGTTATGAAAGCCGGATCTAAAGATCCTATAGGCTTTCATATAGCCGTGGTATGTTGGAAAAAGTCTGTATGTATGAACGTATGTGCGTGACGTTTTTGCGTTTAGCAAAGTACAGGTCGCAATTTTCAAGATATCGAGCTGAAATTTGGTACGGTGAAAGAGTTTGGGCCTGTGACGAACCCTATTGTTGGGCGTTAAAATCGGTGCAGGGCCGGACCTTTTTTTGGGGCCCTGAATTTCATCCTATTTCTTTGAATCGATATATCTTGGAAACGGTTGGCCGTATCGAAAAATGTTAAATGTATAGGTGTAAGATCTCCGCGGTATGCAACTTTTTTACTCAAAACGATTTTTTAATATCTCTCACCGTTTTCTTTTTTGGGGGCCCTGAAAATGTCCATTGTGCGTGACGTTTTTGCCTTTAGCTAAGTACTGGTCGCAATTTTCAATATATTAAGCTGAAATTTGGTACGAAGAAATAGTTAGTAACTGTGACGAATCCTATTGTTGGGCGTTAAAATCGGTGCAGGGCCGGATCTTTTTGGGGGGCCCTGAATTTCAAACTTTTTCTTTGAATCGATATATCTCGGAAACGATTGATCGTATCGAAAAATGTTAAATGTATAGGTGTAAGATCTCCACGGTATGCAACTTTTTTACTCAAAACGATTTTTTGATATCTCTCACCGTTTTCTTTTTTTGGGGGCCCTGAAAATGTCCATTGTGTGTGACATTTTTGCGTTTAGCTAAGTACTGGTCGCAATTTTCAAGATATTAAGCTGAAATTTGGTACGGTGAAAGAGTTAGTGACTGTGACGAATCCTATTGTTGTCCGCTAAAATCGGTGCAGGGCCGGATCTTTTTTGGGGGCCCTGAATTTCTAACGGTTTTTTTGGAATCGATATATCTCGGAAACGGTTGGTCGTATCGAAAAATGTTAAATGTATAGGTGTAAGATCTCCACGGTATGCAACTTTTTTACTCAAAACGATTTTTTGATATCTCTCACCGTTTTCTTTTTTGGGGGCCCTGAAAATGTCCATTGTGTGTGACATTTTTGCGTATAGCTAATTAGTGGTCGCAATTTTCAAGATATTAAGCTGAAATTTGGTACGGTGAAAGAGTTAGTGACTGTGACGAATCCTATTGTTGGGCGTTAAAATCGGTGCAGGGCCGGATCTTTTTTGGGGGCCCTGAATTTCTAACGGTTTTTTGGAATCGATATATCTCTGAAACGGTTGGTCGTATCGAAAAATGTTAAATGAACAGGTGTAAGATCTCCGCGGTATGCAACTTTTTTTTACAAAAAACGATTTTTTGATATCTCTCACCGTTTTCCATTTTTGGGGCCCTGAAAATGTCCATTGTGCGTGACATTTTTGCGTTTAGCTAAATACTGGTCGCAATTTTCAAGATATTAAGCTGAAATTTGGTACGGTGAAAGAGTTAGTGACTGTGACGAATCCTATTGTTGGGCGTTAAGATCGGTGCAGGGCCGGATCTTTTTGGGGGCCCTGAATTTCTAACGGTTTTTTGGAATCGATATATCTCGGAAACGGTTGATCGTATCGAAAAATGTTAAATGTATAGGTGTAAGATCTCCGCGGTATGCAACTTTTTTACTCAACACGATTTTTAGCCTATTTTCAATTTTGAAAAAATAGGCTTATGAGATCACCTTTTGTCCGTGTGTGTGTGCGTGTGTGTGTGTATGTGTGTGTGTGTGTGTGTGTGTCCCCTAATAAAATCTAAACGGCGGGAGCGATTTCAATGAAACTCGGTAAGTTCATGGCGCTATTCCCGGCGACCTCGACCGTGCCCTTCAAATTTTGTTACGTCTCACCAATCCATCATGGCGGCTGTGCGAAATATTTCACTAGCATTCAATATCTCCGAAACTATTACCGATATCGCACTGAAATTGTGTACGGTGATAAACGGCACTACTAGAAGTTCACCTATGTGACTTTCAAAAACCTGGTGACTACAAAACCAACATGGCGGCCAAGCGATGTTGAGACTTTTAACAGACTTTTCTCGCGATTTAACTACCCAAACGTAATGAAACTGGGTACAGCAATTGTTCATACACATTGTAAAGCACTGGAGTCTAATTTAGTTCAATTGTTTTCATAACCTCAAAATGGCGGCTGTGCGAAATATTTCACTGACATTCTATATCTCCGAAACTATTACAGATATCACCCTGCAATTTTGTACGGTGATAAAGGGTACTGATACAAGTTTACCTATGTATATTTCATAAACCTGTAAAGTACAAAACGAACAAGGCGACCAACCGAATTTGAAATATTTTAATAGACTTTTCTCGTGACTAAACTCTCTGAGTGCAGTGAAATGTGGTACAGTAAATGATTTTGCAGATTGTAATGCACTGCCATCTAATTTAATTCAATTGTTTACATAACCTCAAGATGGCGGCTGTGCGAAATTTTAAAATTATGTTTTTATTTCTTGTGTCGTAATCATGCGATCGAAGTGAAAGTTTGAATTATGAACCGAGGCAATAATTGTCCTTGAATGGTACATAACTCTATGGCCTATACATATAACAATCCTAAATGGCGAGCTTCCGAAATATTTAGACGGTTCTCAATATCTAAGAATCTTTTACAGCAACCAAACAGATTTTTTTAATGTTCATAGAGTCTATGAACATATGTTCACCTATAGGACTTCAGTAACCTGGTGAGCACAAATCCAACATGGCGGCGACGCGAAGTATAAATATTTAAATGGACGTTTCTCGCGAATTAACTATCCGAGTGCCGTGAAACGTTGCACGTTAAATGCTTATACAAATGTTGATCCACTGGCATCTAATTTATTTCAATTGTTTGCATAATCACAAGATGGCTGCTGTGCGTAATTTTAAAATCTCGTTTATACTTCTTGTGTTCTAATCATGCGATTGAAGTTTGAATACCACACGTACACAATAATCTTAATGTAATAGTACAAAAATAAAAATCCAACCTGGCGTCCATCTGAAATATTTAGACGGTTCTCAATATCTACGAATCTGTTACAGCAATTAAACTGAAACTTTGTATGTTGATAGAGGCAATTAACATGAGTAGGATATATGAAAATAGGCTGTATAGTTCTTCACGGAACTACTTGTTTGATATCTCTCACCGTTTTCTTTTTTTTAGGGCCCTGAAAATGTCCATTGTGCGTGACATTTTTGCGTTTAGCCAAGTACTGGTCGCAATTTTCAAGATATGAAGCTGAAATTTGGTACAGTGAAAGAGTTAATGACTGTGACGAATCCTGTTGTTGGGCGTTAAAATCGGTGCAGGGCCGGACCTTTTTTTGGGGCCCTGAATTTCATCCTATTTCTTTGAATCGATATATCTCGGAAACGGTTGGCCGTATCGAAAAATGTTAAAGGTATAGGTGTAAGATCTCCGCGGTATGAAACTTTTTTTACTCAAAACGATTTTTTGATATCTCTCACCGTTTTCTTTTTTGGGGGCCCTGAAAATGTCCATTGTGCGTGACATTTTTGCGTTTAGCTAAGTACAGGTCGCAATTTTCAACATATTAAGCTGAAATTTGGTACGAAGAAAGAGTTAGTAACTGTGACGAATCCTACTGTTGGGCGTTAAAATCGGTGCAGAGCCGGATCTTTTTTGGGGGCCCTGAATTTCAAACTTTTTTTTTGGAATCGATATATCTCGGAAACGATTGATCGTATCGAAAAATGTTAAATGTATAGGTGTAAGATCTCCACGGTATGCAACTTTTTTACTCAAAACGATTTTTTGATATCTCTCACCGTTTTCTTTTTTTGGGGGCTCTGAAAATGTCCATTGTGTGTGACATTTTTGCGTTTAGCTAAGTACTGGTCGCAATTTTCAAGATATTAAGCTGAAATTTGGTACGGTGAAAAAAATAGTGACTGTGACGAATCCTATTGTTGTCCGCTAAAATCGGTGCAGGGCCGGATCTTTTTTGGAGGCCCTGAATTTCTAACGGTTTTTTGGAATCGATATATCTCGGAAACGGTTGGTCGTATCGAAAAATGTTAAATGTATAGGTGTAAGTTCTCCACGGTATGCAACTTTTTTACTCAAAACGATTTTTTGATATCTCTCACCGTTTTCTTTTTTGGGGGCCCTGAAAATGTCCATTGTGTGTGACATTTTTGCGTTTAGCTAAGTACTGGTCGCAATTTTCAAGATATTATGCTGAAATTTGGTACGGTGAAAGAATTAGTGACTGTTACGAATCCTGTTGTTGGGCGTTAAAATCGGTGCAGGGCCGGATCTTTTTTGGGGGCCATGAATTTCTAACGGTTTTTTGGAATCGATATATCTCGGAAACGGTTGGTCGTATCGGAAAATGTTAAAAGAACAGGTGTAAGATCTCCGCGGTATGCAACTTTTTTACAAAAAACGATTTTTTGATATCTCTCACCGTTTTCCTTTTTTGGGGCCCTGAAAATGTCCATTGTGCGTAACATTTTTGCGTTTAGCTAAATACTGGTCGCAATTTTCAAGATATTAAGCTGAAATTTGGTACGGTGAAAGAGTTAGTGACTGTGACGAATCCTTTTGTTGGGCGTTAAGATCGGTGCAGGGCCGGATCTTTTTGGGGGCCCTGAATTTCTAACGGTTTTTTGGAATCGATATATCTCGGAAACGGTTGATCGTATCGAAAAATGTTAAATGTATAGGTGTAAGATCTCCGCGGTATGCAACATTTTTACTCAAAACGATTTTTTGATATCTCTCACCGTTTTCTTTTTTTTAGGGCCCTGAAAATGTCCATTGTGCGTGACATTTTTGCGTTTAGCTAAGTACTGGTCGCAATTTTCAAGATATGAAGCTGAAATTTGGTACGGAGAAAGAGATAGTGACTGTGACGGATCCTATTATTGGGCGTTAAAATCGGTGCTCGGCCGAATCTTTTTTTTTGGCCCTGAATTTCAATTTCTTTTTGGAATCGATATATCTCGGAAACGGTTGGTCTTATCAAAAAACTTTAAATCTACATGTGTAAGATCTCCGCGGTATGCAACTTTTTTACTCAAAACGATTTTTTGATATCTCTCACTGTTTTGATTTTTTGGGGCCCTGAAAAAGTCAATTGTGCATGACATTTTTGGGTTGGGCGAAGTATAGGTCTTAATTTTCATGATATCGAGCTGAAATTTGGAGCGGTGAACGACTTAGACCCTGTGAGGAAACCTGTTGTTGGGCGTTAAAATCGGTGCAGGGCCGGATCTTTTTGGGGGGCCCTGAATTTCAAACTTTTTTTGGAATCGATATATCTCGGAAACGGTTGATCGTATCGAAAAATGTTAAACGTATAGGTGTAAGACCTCCGCGATATGCAACTATTTTACTCGAAACGATTTTTGATATCTCTCACCGTTTTAATTTTTTGGGGCCCTGAATATGTCCGTTGTGCGTGACATTTTTGCGTTTAGCAAAGTATAGGTCGCAATTTTCTAGATATCAAGCTGAAATTTGGTACGGTGAAAGAGTTAGGGCCTGTGAGGAACTCTGTTGTCGGGCGTTAAAATTGGTGCAGGGCCAGACTTTTCTTTGGGGCCCTGAATTTCATCCTATTTTTTACCCCTGATGATGTTTTGATATCTCTCACCGTTTTCCTTTTCTGGGGCCCTGAATGTCTTCGTTCTTTTCCGAACCGTTATATCTGGGAAACGGTTGGCCGTATCTAACAAAGTTAAATCTACAGGTGTAAGATCTCAGTGATTAGCAACTTTTTCAACCCTTAAGATTTTTTGATATCTCTCAACGTTTTGATTTTCTGCGGCCCTGAATTTCTTCCTTTTTTAACAGTTATATTTGGGAAGCGGTTGGCCGTATCGAACAAAGTAAAATCTACAGATATAGGACCTCAGCGATTAGCAACTGTTTTAACTCTTATGATTTTTTGATATCTCTCACCATTTTCCTTTTTTGGGGGCCTTGAATTTCATTCTTTTTTTTCGAATCGTTATATCTCGGAAAGCGCCGATCCCATCGAAAAAAGTTAAGTCTACAGGTGTATGATCTCAGTGATTTGCAACTTTTCTACCCCTTATCTTATTTTGATATCTCTCACCGTTTTGATGTTATTAAATGTTTTTGGTTTTTGAAAAAAAAATGAGGCCCAAATGTATATAATAACTGGTTTAAAATTCATCTGATGGTCTAATTGAATTCTACGGAAAATTATCTATAATAACTCGTTTTAACCTTTTCAATAAGTTGAATCATGTATTTGCAGCAGTAAGATATTTTCCACTTCCGAGGACGTCCGGCTTTCATAACCATGTGATGGTGTCAGCATTGCCTAGAATATTTTATAATTTTCCTACATTTCCTCGCAATCGGGTCGATGGTCCGAAATGCAATTCTGCAGGCCTTGCCGCCAACGAAGTTGTTGTTTGAGATTATAACACCTCTTTGTGGCCCCTTGCTGCTGCGCCACCGTCTCGTCAAAAGCAGGTCGTGCTGCGTGTACTCCTACTTGTTATGAAAGCCGGATCTAAAGATCCTATAGGCTTTCATATAGCCGAGGTATATTGGAAAATGTCTGTCTGTATGTATGTATGTATGTATGTATGTATGTATGTATGTATGTGACGTTTTTGCGTTTAGCAAAGTACAGGTCGCATTTTTCAAGATATCGAGCTGAAATTTGGTACATTGAAAGAGTTAGGGCCTGTGAGGAACCCTATTGTTGGGTGTTAAAATCGGTGCAGGGCCGGACCCTTTTTTGGGGCCCTGAATTTCATCCTATTTTTTTGAATCGATATATCTCGGAAACGGTTGGTCATATCGAAAAACGATAAATGTACAGGTGTAAGATCTCTGCGGTATGCAACTTTTTTATTCAAAACTATTTTTTGATATCTCTCACCGTTTTCTTTTTTTGGGGGCCTGAAAATGTCCATTGTGCGTGACATTTTTGTGTTTGACAAAGTACAGGTCGTAATTTTCAAGATATCAAGCTGAAATTTGGTACGGTGAAAGAGTTAGGGCCTGTGAGGAAACCTGTTGTCGGGCGTTAAAATCGGTGTAGGGCCGGACCTTTTTTGGGGGCCATGAATTTAAAACTTTTTTTTTGGAATCGATATAACTCGGAAACGTTGGTCGTATCGAAAAACGTTAAATGTACAGGTGTAAGATCTCCGCGGTATGCAACTTTTTTCCTCAAAACGATTTTTTGATATCTCTCACCGTTTCCTTTTTTTGGGGCCCAGAAAATGTCCATTGTGCATGACATTTTTGGGTTTAGCAAAGTACAGGTCGCAATTTTCAAGATATCGAGCTGAAATTTGGGGCGGTGAAAGAGTTAGGGACTGTGAGGAAACCTTTTGTCGGGCGTTAAAAACGGTGCAGGGCCGGATCGTTTTGGGGGGCCCTGAATTTCAAACTATTTTTTGGAATCGATATATCTTGGAAACGGTTGGTCGTATCGAAAAACGTTAAATGTACAGGTGTAAGATCTCCCCGGTATGCAAATATTTTACTCAAAACAATTTTTGATATCTCTCATCGTTTTAATTTTTGGGGCCCTGAAAATGTCCATTGTGCGTGACATTTTTGCGTTTAGCAAAGTATAGGTCGCAATTTTCAAGATATCAAGCTGAAATTTGGCACGGTGAAAGAGTTAGGGCCTGTGAGGAATCCTATTGTTTGGGCGTTTAAAAAAGTGCAGGGCCGGATCTTTTTTAGGGGCCCTGAATTTCATCCTATTTTTTGAATCCATATATCTCGGAAATGGTTTGTCGTATCGAAAAACGATAAATGTACAGGTGTAAGATCTCCGCGGTATGCAACTTTTTTATTCAAAACTATTTTTTGATATCTCTCACCGTTTTCTTTTTTTGGGGCCCTGAAAATGTCCATTGTGCGTGACATTTTTGCGTTTGGCAAAGTACAGGTCGTAATTATCAAGATATCAAGCTGAAATTTGGTACGGTGAAAGAGTTAGGCCTGTGAGGAAACCTGTTGTCGGGCGTTAAAATCAGTGCAGGGTCGGAATTTTTCTGGGGGCCCTGAATTTCAAACTTTTTTTTGGAATGATTATATCTCGGAAACGGTTGGTCGTATCGAAAAACGTTAAATGTACAGGTGTAAGATCTCCGCGGTATGCAACTATTTTACTCAAAACGATTTTTAATATCTCTCACCGTTTTAATTTTTTGGGGCCCTGAAAATGTCCATTGTGCGTGACATTTTTGCGTTTAGCAAAATACAGGTCGCAATTTTCAAGATATCAAGCTGAAATTTGGTACGGTGAAAGAGTTGGGGCCTGTGAGGAAACCTGTTGTCGGGTGTTAAAATCGGTGCAGGGCCGGACCTTCTTTGGGGGCCCTGAATTTCAAACTTTTTTTTGAATCGATATCTCTCGGAAACGGTTGGTCGTATCGAAAAACGTTAAATGTACAGGTGTAAGATCTCCGCGGTATGCAACTTTTTTACTCAAAACTATTTTTTGATATCTCTCACCGTTTTCTTTTTTGGGGCCCTGAAAATGTCCTTTGTGCGTGACATTTTTGGGTTTAGCGAAGTACAGGTCGCAATTTTCAAAATATCGAGCTGAAATTTGGTGCAGTGAAAGAGTTAGACCCTGTGAGGAAACCTATTGTTGGGCGTTAAAAACGGTGCAGGGCCGGATCTTTTTGGGGGACCCTGAATTTCAAACTTTTTTTTGGAATCGATATATCTCGGAAACGGTTGGTCGTATCGAAAAACGTTAAATGTACAGGTGTAAGATCTCCGCGGTATGCAACTTTTTTCCTCAAAACGATTTTTGATATCTCTCACCGTTTTCTTTTTTGGGGCCCTGGGGATGTACGTGTGTGCGTGACGCTTTAGACTCTAGCAATGTACAAGTTGCAATTTTCAAGATATCGAGCTGAAATTTGTTACTGCGAAAGGGCCGTGGCCAGTGAGGAACCCTATTGTTGGGCGTTAGAATCAGTGCAGGGACGGACCTTTTTTGGGGCCCTGAATTTCAGTTTTTTGAATCGATATATCTCGGAAACGGTTTGTCGTATCGAAAACGTAAAATGTACAAGTGTATGATCTCCGCGGTATGCAACTTTTTTACTCATAACGAATTGTTCATATCTCTCACCGTTTTCTTTTTTTGGGGCCCAGAAGTTGTACGTATGTTTGTGACGTTTTTGCGTTTAGCAAAGTACAGGTCACAATTTTCAAGATAGCGAGCTGAAATTTGTTACGACGAAAGAGTTGTTGGCTGTGAGGTACCCTGTTGTTCGGCGTTAAAATCGGTGTAGGGTCGGACCTTTTTGGGGCCCTGAATATAATTTTTTGTTTGAATCGATATATGTCGGAAACGGTTGGTTGTATCGAAAAAAGTTAAAGGTACATGTGTAAGATCTCAGTAATTTGCAGCTTTTTACCCCGAGTGGTTATTTGATATAGTTCACTGTTTTCTATTTTTGGGGCCATGACGTTCATCCTAGTTTTTCGAATCGTTATATATCGGAAACAGTCCGTCCTATAGATAAAAGTTAAATCTACAGGTGTATGTTCTCAGTAATTAGCAAGTTTTCTACCCCTTATCATATTTTGATATCTCTCAACGTTTAAATGTCATCAAATGTTTATGGTTTTTGAAAACAAAATGGGGCCCAAATGTATATAATAATTGTTAAAAATTCAACTGATGGTCTAATTAAATTCTACGGAAAATTATCTGTAATAAACCGGGTTAAACTTTTCAATAAGTTAAATAATTTATTTACAGCTGTAAGATATTTTCCATATCCGAGGAAGTCCAGCTTTCATAACCATGTGATGGTGTCAGCATTGCCTACAATGACATTTTATAATGTTTCTACATTTCCACGTAATCGGGTCGAATGTCCGAAATACAATTCCGCAGACCTTGCCACCAACGAAGTTGTTGCTTGAGATTATTACCCCTCTTGCTCGCCGCTATCTTGCCGCACCTTCTCATCCAAAGCAGGTCGTACTGCGTGGACTCCTACTTGTTGATGAGTCCCTTTGGACTTATCCCTTTAGACCGGCCCCTTTGGATTGGTGCCTATGGACTGGCCCATGGTCCCTAATGCTATGATGAAATTAAACGTTGTTCCACATGAAACGCATGTGAAGAGCCGATTGCTACTATGAATAAACATGTTTGTTTTATGTTTTTACGCATGCGCACTTGTTTTTTTTTGTTGTAAGCGGGCGGGCTTTTTGAATAATGATTTATAGATGAGTTATTTTTCTAAAAATTACCAAAAGATCCAAAACTAATATCTCATGAATCAATAAGGTTAGGGACCTATATGAGAGGTCGTTGGACTTGAGGTGACATTCTGTTTTTGAATATATTATTTATTTATGTCAAAAGGGCCTAACTACACTTTTCTTGATATCTCGCTAACTAATAATCAGAGAGGTCAAGTGAGGTGTCATAGGACTCAGGATGGTCAACCCTTTTCCATGACCAACGAATTTACCCAAAAGATCTAAGGTCATTAGCTTTTTAATATCTCATGAATCAATAAGGCTAGGGACCTGTATGAGAGGTCGTTGGACTTAAGGTGACATTCTGTTTTTGAATATATTATTTATTTATGTCAAAAGGGCCTAACTACACTTTTCTTGATATCTCGCTAACTAATAATCAGAGAGGGTCAAGTGATGTGTCATAGGACTCAGAATGGTCAACCCTTTTCCATGACCAACGAATTTACCCAAAAGATCTAAGGTCATTAGCTTTTTAATATCTCATGAATCAATAAGGCTAGGGACCTGTATGAGAGGTCGTTGGACTTGAGGTGACATTCTGTTTTTGAATATATTATTTATTTATGTCAAAAGGGCCTAACTGCACTTTTGTTAATATCTCGCTAACTAATAATCAGAGAGGGTCAAGTGAGGTGTCATAGGACTCAGGATGGTCAACCCTTTTCCATGATCAACGAATTTACCCAAAAGATTCAAAACAGCAAGGTCATTGACCTATGATTTTATAAACTAATAATCAGAGAGGCTCAAGTGAGGTGTCATGGGACTCAGGATGGTCAACCCTTTTCCATGACCAACGAATTTACCCAAAAGATTCAAAAAACAGCAAGGTCATTGACCTAATATTTTATGAACTAATAATCGAATATCAACATATGAGGTGTTACAGGACTTAGAATGGTCAACCCTTTCCCATGGCCAATGAATTTACCCAAACTACCCAATACATCAAGGTCATCGACCTGAGATTTTATAAACTAATAATCGGATACGAACATGTGAGATGTTTACCATGTGTGTGATGAAACATAGCTAGGTAGAGAAAGAATTAGTGTAGGCTACATGTATAGTGATTGACAAGTCTTTTACCATTGAAACTTGTTTTTCAGATCAAACTGCAGTATAGAGAGAGTATAGGTTGTAGGTATGGGTTAATAAATGACGAACGGTGTACACACAAACTCTGATTTATCGATTCAAGAATTAAGAGTAGACTATCTTCAATTGATTTGTTAAAGAGGATAGCTAAAACACACAAATGCTCAGCGGTTACCGGGACAAGATGGTCGCTACACACACAACAAGCTTTAAATACTTGAGGCTAATAATCTATACACACACACTCGTTTGTTCTAAACTAAACTGTGTTGCTGTCAGTGCTCAGACAGTAGGCTGATGACAAAAAATGCATTGCTAACAGAAATATAATCATTTCCGGTTGTATAATGTTACCAGCTATCCATTTTGTGTTGCAGTGTTAAGCACGTTTAGCTCTTGTACTGGTTGTCTTAACTCGATTTCCAGGTCTGATGCCTAGAACGAGTCAAACTAAGAAACATGATGATGATGATAATTGTTGTTTTAAGGGGCCTAACATCGAGGTTATCGGCCCCAAACTAAGAAACAAGGGCATGGTGGTGTAGTGGTTAAGCTGTTAGCCTTTTCACCAGGGTTCTATTTCAGGTTAATATGCTTGTCATAGACATATTAAACAAAACCAAACAGAGATAACGTCCAAAACTGATTACATTTGTGTCTTTCCAAATTATTACTTGGATTACAAACACAAAGGTGAACTGGGTTTGATATACAGTTAATGCTGTCTATCACACACTAGACTGTAAGAAAGCCAAAAGAGCAATAGGCGTAGGTAGAGTAGTGGTAAAATTGCTATATGTAGAGAACTACCTAGCGGTTTTATGAACTGGCAAAGCTATATATCGCATAAACAGTGCAGGATACAATCCAGCAATCAAATTTGTATCTTGTGGAACAGAAAAAATGCACTTTTACCTTGATGGATAGCAAATGAGTGCAGATGAATGACCTATGCATTAGCCTACCATAGGGTTATAACCACGAGGTGGAGGTGTGATTTCCATATTTTATTGTTTAGAGACATGGCTTTTTTTGTAACCAGTAGATTTAGTATTTTGTAAATATTCATTTTTGTAATTGTAAAAATAGTGGAAACATTTTTTTGTTATAGTAAATGTTAAATGTATAACTAAAGGTTATATGGGATAAGTGTGCATGTCAAGGATAAATAGCGTGGTTGTATTTGTTTTTCAAAGACAGGTATGGTTGTGTGAATGTATGACTATAGATAGAATGATAGAGAGAGAGAAAGTGTGTGTGTGTGTAGGTAGCATTGATTGTTCAACCAAAGCAAACACGGCAAGGTAGGATGGTGGGGTAAATAATGTATATAGCAAATGGTAAATAGTATACTGTAGTTTTTTTAACACTTGTGTTTTTTTAATGCAGCGGTAGATAGGTGTTATTTTGTAAAACAGTCTTACCTACAGTAGTAGTATTAGTATTAGTAGTAGTAGTAGTAGTAGTAGTAGTAGTAGTAGTCCTATACGTTTTTGGAAACAAACAGAAAGAGAATGCACTATTGCCATGGCCAAGCACTTCCATGAAAATAATTTTAAGAAAATTTTAATCAGCAAATGTGTGTTTTACAAAACCAAACTTTCAGCATGTACTAAATCATAAACGTGTCGTCTGTGATATGGAAGGAAATAGGAAATCCATGTTTCCATATCAACACAATTTAAAAACTTAAAACTGACATTTAAAAAATGTAAATGGGAAATTGACAAATGTGTAAACAACAAAATGGAAAATTCTTGTTTCCGTATCATGAAATCCAAAAACTTTAAACTGACATTTTCAAATCGTGTACATGGAAAATTGACTAATGGCAAAGTGTGAAATGTGAAAATGAAAAAAAAGAACAAATGGCTATCATTATTTTAAAAAATAAAAAAACCGTCGTGTTCTATCGTTAAAGTGTGAATCAAACCACATCTGCTTATTTGAATCACCCGAGACTGAGTAGACCTGTTTTAGTTCTAATATACTTTTAAAATTTTATGTTAAAGCTCGAATTGAAATCAAGAGCTTTAGAGTGCCAGCTAACTATTATAACCGTTACGTCACAAAGACAACTTTACACTACTCTTAATGAACAATAATAATAAAAAGAATAATAAATATTGATTTTTCTTTTAGAATGAACATGGTGACACTGTTTCTGTTGCACTGTCTGCTAGCTACTAGCCAGCAGCTGGGGTCTTAGAAAACGATACAGTTGACATTTTGCAATGAGATGTGACATGTTTCAAAGTATAGTATTATGGGTTGCTGTTGAGTAAAAACTAATCCTGTACAAGGAAGCAAGGGTTCGAACCCCTTACCTAACATTACTATTGTCTGAACATGTCTTGACAACATTGTATTATTATGATACTCGGTACACAAACCATAGATAGAGTGTATTGTTTAAGATCACTTTCTTTCTGAACATAGGTGGAGATTGTTGATGGTTAACAATGGCATTAATATAGTAGGACGTGGGTGTAGCAATTAAGAAAAAACAGACAATACCCATACAATATTTTTATTTATTTAATATAAGTACTTGTACAATAGTTACATTCAAAATACATTTCTTTTTTCTCTATTACTATTTAGTCCTTTTTGATTCTCTTGCATATGCAGGGTAGATAACCTTGTAGTTCAGCCCCTTAATACAACAACAACAACAACAACACAACCTTTTGCATAGTTTGTGATGTTGATGACTCTTGAGATGTGGAAGATGGATTAAACATAACTTTTACAGCAGGGGTTAAATGTTGCTCAATAAACACTACACTATTTTGAGTAGCAACATTTTTTTCTTGTACTAGCTTTTTAGCATTGTCATGATTAATTGTTGACACCAACAGAGTTTCATCTGGTGCACCACATTGATGATCACTCACACTTAAAACCTTACCGTTTCTACTTTTTAGATTGCCTCGACATCTTTTTGACCTCTCTTTTGAGCATCGACAAAATATTATTCCTTTTACATTTTGACGATTATAGTTATAAGAGTAGCCTTTATAGAGTACACGTTGTTTACCTTTGTTAGTTGTAGTAAGTTCCATAGTAGCAACTAACCTGTTAGTATGATTTGCTCACTACAAAGGTTATAACTGTTCTGATAATAAAATCATTTAGCTTTGGCTTTTATATTTAATATGTACAGTTTGAAGTGATAGCAAAAGTGAGAGCAAAATGGTAGCATAGTGGTAGAAAATATAACATGTATTGTTAAGAAATAGTTTAAGCGGTTATGTGGATCCATTACATAATAATTTTAGCACGACGAAGCTCATTTTCTATATCCAATAGTTCTTCCTCATATTCAGTATAACCAGCCTGTTTATAGACATGCAGTTGCTGAAGCCGCCGGATTAGCTTATTTGGATTGTTCCAGTAGACAAATTTAACAAATGATTTTTTAGGTGTAAACAAAGCATTACCATTATCATTATTATCTTCATCATCAACATCATCATCATCATCATCATAACCATTATCATTATCATCATCATCATCATCATGATCATTATAATCCTCATCACTATTACTATATAGTCCTTTTTGATCCTTTTGCAATACCACATTTTGCACAGTCTGTGTTGCCTTTGATAATGTTGGGAGTTTTTCAGACATTGACAACTGTCCTAACACGACTTTCTGAGGAGATGATACATGCTTCTTAACAAACAATGCACTATCTTGAGCTGCTATATCTTTTTCTGGGACAAGTGTTTTAGCATTTTGAAGAGTTTTTTTAAGCAGCAACGATGTTTTATCTGGTACACTACATTGATGATCACTCACACTTAAGACATCACTATTTTTACTTTTCAGCTCACCTCGACACTGTTTTGAACGATGTTTTGAACAACGCCAAATAACAGTTCCATTTTTATTGGTTCGTTTTACAATATATGTATATCCTTTATAGAATGCGTATGGCATACCATTGCTATTTGTTGATACTTCCATGTCAATTGCCAAGCATGAACTAATCTCTAGCAAAGTTCACTCGATAATATAAATAATAGTTTAAAGTGAGAGGAAAAGTGGGTGCAAGAGTGGGTGCAAGAGTGGGTGCACGAGTGGGTGTAAAAGGGACTGCAAGAGTGGGTGCAAAAGTGGGTGTCGCTTATAGTAAGCATGAATTTTACTAGAATGTGATTTGAGTAAATGTAATTTCTAAACCCAAGTAGTGAATAGTCAGTTGGTTTTGATCTATGCAAGCGTAAACATGTCACATACACTGGTGATGGATACTCAAGGCTTTAAGGTCAACGAAAACAAGTACAGTATATATTTAAAGAGGTGGCTATCATTGATTGCACAACACGCGGGTTACCATATCTTTTTTTTCGGACTAGTGTTTTAACATTTGAAGTATTTTTTAAAACAGCAACGATGTCTTATCTATCACACTTCATTGATGATCACTCACACTTAAGACCTCACCATTTTTACTTTTTTGTTCACTTTGACACTGTTTGAAACGATGTTTTGAACAACGTCAAATAACAGTTCCATTTTATTGGTTCGTTTTGCAATATACGTATAACCTTTATAGTATGCATATGGCTTACCATAACTATTCGTTGATACTTCCATATCAATTTTCAAGCATGAAATAATCTCCAATAAATTTCGCTCGATAATAGTTTAAAGTGAGTGCAAATGTGGGTGCAAAAGTGGGTGCAAAAGTGAGTGTAAAAGTGAGTGCAAAAGTGGGTGCAAAAGTGAGTGCAAAAGTGAATGTAAAAGTGAGTGCAAAAGTGGGTGTAGTTTATAGTAGGCATGATTTTTACTAGAATGTGATTTGAGTAAATGTAATTTCTAAACCCAAGTAGTGAGTAGTCAGTTGGTTTTGATTTATGCAAGCGTAAACATGTCCCATACACTGATGATGGATACTCAAGGCTTCATGGTCAACAAAAACAAGTATATAGTTAAAGAGGTAGCTATTATTGATTGCACAACACTGAATCTATTTTTGAAATTTTGACAAAGGGCCCAAGTGCACTTTTGTTAATATCTCGCGAACCAATAAGACTAGGGCATTGTATGAGGTATTGTTGGACTTTTTGCCGAAGACTGCTGGTAAACACCTATGTTCCCACGACCTTCTTAAAGATGGCGGCTAACCCACGAGTGGTGATTAGAAAGTAATCCAAGCGGCGCTTGTCGATAAGCAAACCAATAATCAAAGGGGGGTATGATAGAGCTTGAAGTGATAACCCCTTTTGATTGATCCCTGTTGATTTGCCCCTTTGGACTGGTCCCCGTTGACTAGTCCCTCTGGACGGGTCCTTTTTGAAGGGAGTCATTTTTGAAGGGTCACTGTGGACGGGTCCCTGTGGACGGGTCCTTTTGCCTAATCCCCTTGCACCCGTCCCTTTGACATAATTTGGATAAATGCATGGGCCAACCCATAGGGATCAGTCCAAAGGGACCGGTCAACTGTATCGTTTTCTAAGACCCCAGCTGCTGGCTAGTAGCTAGCAGACAGTGCAACAGAAACAGTGTCACCATGTTCATTCTAAAAAAAAAATCAATATTTATTATTCTTTTTATTATTGTTGTTCATTAAGAGTAGTGTAAAGTTGTCTTTGTGACGTAACGGTTATAATAGTTAGCTGGCACTCTAAAGCTCTTGATTTCAATTCGAGCTTTAACATAAAATTTTAAAAGTATATTAGAACTAAAACAGGTCTACTCAGTCTCGGGTGATTCAAATAAGTAGATGTGGTTTGATTCACACTTTAACGATAGAACACGACGGTTTTTTTATTTTTTTAAATAATGATAGCCATTCGTTCATTTTTTTTTTCATTTTCACATTTCACACTTTGCCATTAGTCAATTTTCCATGTACACGATTTGAAAATGTCAGTTTAAAGTTTTTGGATTTCATGATACGGAAACAAGAATTTTCCATTTTGTTGTTTACACATTTGTCAATTTCCCATTTACATTTTTTAAATGTCAGTTTTAAGTTTTTAAATTGTGTTGATATGGAAACATGGATTTCCTATTTCCTTCCATATCACAGACGACACGTTTATGATTTAGTACATGCTGAAAGTTTGGTTTTGTAAAACACACATTTGCTGATTAAAATTTTCTTGAAATTATTTTCATGGAAGTGCTTGGCCATGGCAATAGTACATTCTCTTTCTGTTTTTTTCCAAAAACGTATAGGACTACTACTACTACTACTACTACAACTACTACTACTACTAATACTAATAGTACTACGGTAGGTAAGACTGTTTTACAAAATAACACCTATCTACCGCTGCATTAAAAAAAACACAAGTGTTAAAAAAAACTACAGTATACTATTTACCATTTGCTATATACATTATTTACCCCACCATCCTACCTTGCCGTGTTTGCTTTGGTTGAACAATCAATGCTACCTACACACACACACACTTTCTCTCTCTTTCTATCATTCTATCTATAGTCATACATTCACACAACCATACCTGTCTTTGAAAAACAAATAAAACCACGCTATTTATCCTTGACATGCACACTTATCCCATATAACCTTTAGTTATACATTTAACATTTACTATTACAAAAAAATGTTTCCACTATTTTTACAATTACAAAAATGAATATTTACAAAATACTAAATCTACTGGTTACAAAAAAGCCATGTCTCTAAACAATAAAATATAGAAATCACACCTCCACCTCGTGGTTATAACCCTATGGTAGGCTAATGCATAGGTCATTCATCTGCACTCATTTGCTATCCATCAAGGTATAAGTGCATTTTTTCTGTTCCACAAGATACAAATTTGATTGCTGGATTGTATCCTGCACTGTTTATGCGATATATAGCTTTGCCAGTTCATAAAACCGCTAGGTAGTTCTCTACATATAGCAATTTTACCACTACTCTACCTACGCCTATTGCTCTTTTGGCTTTCTTACAGTCTAGTGTGTGATAGACAGCATTAACTGTATATCAAACCCAGTTCACCTTTGTGTTTGTAATCCAAGTAATAATTTGGAAAGACACAAATGTAATCAGTTTTGAACGTTATCTCTGTTTTGTTTTGTTTAATATGTTTATGACATGCATATTAACCTGAAATAGAACCCTGGTGAAAAGGCTAACAGCTTAACCACTACACCACCATGCCCTTGTTTCTAAGTTTGACTCGTTCTAGGCATCAGACCTGGAAATCGAGTTAAGACAACCGGTACAAGAGCTAAACGTGTTTAACACTGCAACACAAAATGGATAGCTGGTAACATTATACAACCGGAAATGATTATATTTCTGTTAGCAATGCATTTTTTGTCATCAGCCTACTGTCTGAGCACTGACAGCAACACAGTTTAGTTTAGAACAAGCGAGTGTGTGTGTATAGATTATTAGCTTCAAGTATTTAAAGCTTGTTGTGTGTGTAGCGACCATCTTGTCCCGGTAACCGCTGAGCATTTGTGTGTTTTAGCTATCCTCTTTAACAAATCAATTGAAGATAGTCTACTCTTAATTCTTGAATCGATAAATCAGAGTTTGTGTGTACACCGTTCGACATTTATTAACCCATACCTACAACCTATACTCTCTCTATACTACAGTTTGATCTGAAAAACAAGTTTCAATGGTAAAAGACTTGTCAATCACTATACATGTAGCCTACACTAATTCTTTCTCTACCTAGCTATGTTTCATCACACACATGGTAAACATCTCACATGTTCGTATCCGATTATTAGTTTATAAAATCTCAGGTCGATGACCTTGATGTATTGGGTAGTTTGGGTAAATTCATTGGCCATGGGAAAGGGTTGACCATTCTAAGTCCTATAACACCTCACATGTTGATATTCGATTATTAGTTTATAAAATATTAGGTCAATGACCTTGCTGTTTTTTGAATCTTTTGGGTAAATTCGTTGGTCATGGAAAAGGGTTGACCATCCTGAGTCCCATGACACCTCACTTGAGCCTCTCTGATTATTAGTTTATAAAATCATAGGTCAATGACCTTGCTGTTTTGAATCTTTTGGGTAAATTCGTTGATCATGGAAAAGGATTGACCATCCTGAGTCCTATGACACCTCACTTGACCCTCTCTGATTATTAGTTAGCGAGATATTAACAAAAGTGCAGTTAGGCCCTTTTGACATAAATAAATAATATATTCAAAAACAGAATGTCACCTCAAGTCCAACGACCTCTCATACAGGTCCCTAGCCTTATTGATTCATGAGATATTAAAAAGCTAATGATCTTAGATCTTTAGGGTAAATTCGTTGGTCATGGAAAAGGGTTGACCATCCTGAGTCCTATGACACCTCACTTGACCCTCTCTGATTATTAGTTAGCGAAATATCAACAAAAGTGTAGTTAGACCCTTTTGACATAAATAAATAATATATTCAAAAACAGAATGTCACCTCAAGTCCAACGACCTCTCATACAGGTCCCTAGCCTTATTGATTCATGAGATATTAAAAAGCTAATGACCTTAGATCTTTTGGGTAAATTCATTGGTCATGGAAAAGGGTTGACCATTCTGAGTCCTATGACACATCACTTGACCCTCTCTGATTATTAGTTAGCGAGATATCAAGAAAAGTGTAGTTAGGCCCTTTTGACATAAATAAATAATATATTCAAAAACAGAATGTCACCTCAAGTCCAACGACCTCTCATACAGGTCCCTAGCCTTATTGATTCATGAGATATTAAAAAGCTAATGACCTTAGATCTTTTGGGTTAATTCGTTGGTCATGGAAAAGGGTTGACCATCCTGAGTCCTATGACACCTCACTTGACCCTCTCTGATTATTAGTTAGCGAGATATTAACAAAAGTGCAGTTAGGTCCTTTTGACATAAATAAATAATATATTCAAAAACAGAATGTCACCTCAAGTCCAACGACCTCTCATATAGGTCCCTAACCTTATTGATTCATGAGATATTAGTTTAGGATCTTTTGGTAATTTTTAGAAAAATAACTCATCTATAAATCATTATTCGAAAAGCCCGCCCGCTTACAAAAAAAAAAGTGCGCATGCGTAAAAACATAAACAAACATGTTAATTCATAGTAGCAATCGGCTCTTCACATGCGTTTCATGTGGAACAACGTTTAATTTCATCATAGCATTAGGGACCATGGGCCAGTCCATAGGCACCAATCCAAAGGGGCCGGTCTAAAGGGATAAGTCCAAAGGGACTCGTCCACAAGGACCTGTCCACAAGGACCTGTCCAAAAGGACCTGTCCACAAGGACCTGTCATCAATGACCTGTCAACAATAACCCATCCACAGGGATCCACTCCCCCACCCTCTTACAAAAGCCATGAGTGGGCATGCGTAAAAAACAAAAACAAGCATGTTAATTCATAGTGGCTATCCACCGAACATATGCACTTTATGTAGAACAACATTTAAATCCATATCGGCATTCAAACTCTCACATGTTGCAATTGGAAGGAGAGATTCTCTCAAAAATTACAATTTCACCCCCTAGTAGGGTAGATTTTATTTTTGGGGTGGAAATATGTTGTCCATTGGAAAGGGGGTGTCAGCCCGAGTTCAATGACACCTCGTACAAGTCTCTACCCTGATTGGTTCGCGAGATATTGCCATTTTAGTATTCCAGCGGTGGAGCGGTGGTGGTGGTGGTATTAGAACTCTCACAAAACCACTACTATCCTTCGATAAGCTGTGTCTACTTTTCCTAATTTCAGACAATTTTCTATACCTGCACATTTCTCTTTCAACCATTCTTCTTTCGCTTCCTTACACTTCTTGTTAACCTCATTTCTCAGACGTCTGTATTCTGCTTTCCCCTTTTCATCTCTTAGATTCTTGTGTTTCCGCCTTTCATCCATCAATTCTAGTATATCCTGAGTGATCCACGTTTTTCTACCTATTCTTTCTTTCCTACCAATGTTTTCTTCTGCGGATTTTGTTATTTCATTCTTCAAAAGTGCCCATTCGTCTGCAATTGAAGTTTGTTTAGGGGTTTTGATTAGTCCTTCCTTTATACTCTTCTTGAATCTTTCGTTTACATCCTTCACTTTCAGTCTGTCTATTGCCCACCTTTTTGGCTTTTGACTTTTCTTCAGTTTCTTCAACTTTAATCTGCCTTTCATTACAACCAGATTGTGGTCAGAGTTTATGTCAGCACCAGGATATGTTTTACAATCCAAAATCTGGTTTCGAAACCTCTGCTTGACCATAATAAAGTCGATTTGGTAACGCCCTGTATCTCCTGGTCTCATCCATGTGTATATTCTTCTATTGTGGTTATCGAACAAGGTGTTAGCTATGACCAACTCATGTTCGGTGCAGAATTCCATCAGCCTGCTTCCTCGATCATGCCTTTCACCTAATCCGAAATCTCCCACTATCTTCCCTTCTCTCCCTTTTCCTACCACAGCATTCCAATCTCCCATTACTATAACATTTTCATCACCTTTGATATATCTCAGAATGTCATCTATTTCTTCGTAGACCTTTTCAACATCCTCATCATCAGCTTGACTGGTAGGCATATAGACTTGTACCACTGTGGTGCACGTAGGTTTAGTATTGATTTTTGCTACAATAATCCGTTCACTGTATTGCTCATAATATTCCACCCGCTGTCCAAGTTTCCTACTCAATATGAGACCAACCCCTGCTTGGCCATTGTTTGATTTAGTGCTAATGACCCTATAGTCTCCTGACCAAAAGTCCTGCTCTTCCTGCCAGCTCATTTCACTAATCCCAACCAAATCCAACCTCAACCTATCCATTTCCCTTTCTAAGTTTTCTAACTTTCCACTTCCTAGCAGACTTCTAACATTCCACGCTCCGATCCGTAGAATGTCAGATTTCCTCTTTGTCACTTCTGTGATGTTAACCCCCTCTCGAGTAGTCCCCACCCGGAGATCCGAACGGGGGACTAGTTTACCCTCGGATTGAAATTTTACAAGGGAGGAGGCCATCATCACATGTAATTATGCATAGAGAGATGCATATCCTCGGGAATAGCATTACGGCTGTAGTTTCCCGTTGCTTTCAGCCGTGCAGCAGAACGCAGTGTAGCCATTAGTTGGCTTATATTATCAATATCTTAACCGTCTATTAGACTAGTAAAGAATTGATTTATTCTGAAAGGCTGCTACTCCCTTTCAGAATAAGTAAAGAGCAATTCTACTACAAAATACTAACCTTCTACTAACAATTAAATACCAAAATTCTACTAACGAAAAAAATACTAAAGTTTCACCGACAAACAAATACTACCACTAAAACAGTCTGTCACCAGGCCCAATCACATGCACCCTCACCAGACACACTCACACACCACAGTCTAATAGAACAATGACATATATCTAATAAACAAATTAACTTCATACTTACAGCTAAAACTAACTACATACTTACTGTACTGTAATTTGAATTGAAAATATTTACAAAATTTAAAATGATAATCTGGTAGCAAAAATATCTACCCCGTCCGGGAATCGAACCCGAGATCTCTAGGTAGGTCGGTAGATACCCACAAAACCTCAAAGCATCTGCAAACACCATTGCTTTCATCTTTCCTTCCCCAATTACTTGTGCCACTCGGGTCATTATGTCATCCATCACCACAAATTTAATTAAGGAGTGCCAAATGGCAGGTAAGAACAGGCAAAGAAAATCAGTGGCACCCTTGCCTTAAACGCTTGGGGTAGCAGCATGGGGCTGTTCTCTTTTTGATAATACGACCATCGAAATTTAGAAAACAAGTCGTACAGGGGACCATGCTTATTTTTTGAAAAATCCAAATCCAGTCCTTTATAGGGAAATACAGCACCGTTGATGAAAAGACGTGCATTTCTCAATTGTAGGTGATCAAATTGTGTGGCATCTTTGGTTTGTTGATACTTGCGATTCGTTTGAAAACCCACGATCATGTAGAGAGGTCTCTCTGTATAGCGGGCTGTTTTTACAGACCAACTGTGTGTGTTGGTGGTGGGCAATAGCGGGTACTCAAGGAGTGCCCAGCTTCTAAATTCCATGGGTAGAGGCATATCTCTCTTTACCATCTGGAATATGTCCAGTTTTTTGCTATCGTCAAGGGTCACATGGGGCACTTTCCATAGCAAGCGTTGTAGTTGAATTTTTGAATCTATAGGAGCATTGTTGGCTCCCTTGAGTGCATTTTTATCACTCCTGTCTCTCACCAAATAAATCACTTGCCTTGCATTGACCACAATGCGCTGGTGATCTCCGGCAAAGCCTAAAATCAGTTTAAGAGGTAAATATCCAGTAAAGGTGCCATCGGTGTGTACTAGCCAGTCATTGGTCGAGTCAGGACACCAACCCGCCATGCAAAGTGTTTTACCTTCTACCTCACTATAAGAGGGGTATAGTTTCATGACACTGAAAATATCCACATTCCGTGTGCTATCCACTACGATATCATTAATGGCATACCGCACTTCAGAAAACTGAAAGGCAAAAGCATGGTTGGCTAACTTGGATGTGGTGGGTGTAGAGCCATCGGCTTTGGTGAGCCGACCTTCAATCTGAAAGACACTTTCATGCGGTAGGGTGTAAATATCTTGGATGTTGATAACAAATTGAATTTCATCATTGTTATTGAGTCCAGGTGTTGGAGCTTGATATGAATGGAGATCAATTCTTACCACCCCTGGTTGCTCCTCGATGTGATTCGCTACCTCTAGGATAGAGTTCATCATGGGGGTTGACGTGGTAACCCAAATGCTGTAAAATCTGCTTGCCCTTAGATGTTAACGCGTATTCACGTGGCAAACAACTAACACCATTCCTAGACGGCGTTGATGCTTTATACACAAACTTCATAGTGGCTTTAGCACCAACTTGTAAGTCACTGGTGTGGTAGAATCTAGATCAATGAGTTGTTGGTCTCTATTGATCAGTCTTAAAGTTATATTACTAACATCATCGACAGCCACAGAATGAAAAAGCACCACTGGAGGGTTTTCACGAATAATATAGCCATTGGGCCATATCACAATAAAGTAATTTGAATGCGATGGTTCATGATTGGTGTATACTTGGCTAATAATATTACACGTCACTGACACATGGTGGTCCTCAATGAATTTCACTTCATGGTCTGATTCTTGTTTTTTGTTGGGCTCCAACACGCATGGTTTAAATCCTAGTAATGGACCAATGGAATCGGGGCGTGTTTTAAAGTCAATTTTGAATGTAGAGAAAATACTGCAGCGAAGAGTGTTGGTATTTCCTACAAGTTCAAACTTGCGCGTTCCATCGATAAATGACTTTGAACCATATTCATTGATCCACACCACATAAATGTGTTCATAAATGTGATCTATCGTGTATCCACCAGAGTTCAGGGTGAGCACAGAATCATCATAGTAAAACTTGTTGTTCACATTTTCACCTATGGGTTATATTCGATTGTACGTTTCGAGTGAAACAAGTCCCGTACCATAAGGTCATTCACTCAATTCGATAGGCGGGTAAAAGTCTAGGCTGACTTCAGGTCCTCGTCCATGCAGTGTAAACGTTTTACTTTCTGCCGACATACTGTGGACGTTTTTGCTTAAGCTGCGTCTTATATAAAAAAATTAAACTCAAACGTCCACACTGTTGGCTATTAAACGATTGCTCACGTTTCATATTGTAATATATTGTCCCCGTCCGTCGACAGCAATCGGATGGCCCGGAAAAAGACATCGCGATACACGCCGAAAAAACGGGATCATAGCATACATAAAAAACCTGATTGGGATCTAGGTGCAATTTGATCACATAAAAATAATGCCGGAGGAATGAGACCTCTAGTGATCTCGGTGTGGTTAAAAGGAGAGGCGTACCTGGGAAAATCAATTTCCCCCTAGATCCAAATCAATCCTAACACTGAAAAGAAAATACAGATTAGTAAAAATCAGAAGTGCAAAAATGTTCATAAAATCAAAAGGGTTCCATTTATTTTCAGCCCACAAACCTACAAGTAACAAGCAAAGTAAAATATCCAGTCCTATCCTGCCTCAGGGATTCAATCTAATTTATTACTTGCTGTGGTCCGAATAAAAAATATTTAAAACTCATGTCGAGAGAAAAAGAAAACTTAATTGAATTGGGCCAATGAATCTCCAATGTCCTAACCTTAGATATAATGAAATTAGGAGATTTGATAAAGTGACTTCTGACTGAAAATACAAATGTAAATCGAGTCCAGTTTGACTGTGAGGAACTATCGTACACCCAGAACGTCCATCATATGGTACCTCAATTAATGAAAAGTGAAATTACGTGACCAGATTACATCACATTTAGGCTAGACAAATTAATTTAAGAAAATTAACTCGCCTGGAAATGAGTCATGTAGATCTCCATTCTAACTAATAGAATGACCTTAAATTACACAAACCTAAGTGCCAATCACAATCAAAAATAATTAAAAATAATTAAATGATTAAATAATTTACGTCTCTATCAGACTTTCAATCAACTTCCCAATATTTATAAATTTACATTTAATTAAATTGTCTATTTTACAACTATTTTTTCCTGATATTAACAACATTTTCATTTAATCTTATCTGTGGTAAATTCATTTCATCTGCCCATAATATTTCTCAGATAATTAGTGAGTTAATTGCAATCACCAATGATCACCCATAATTTGTGGAATGATCAATCATTAACGCTTAATTCGCATGTGTTCCAACAACGAACCATTCGTCTGCAAAAAAACTAAACTGTTTACAAGTTTCCAAGCTATAAATCATTTATGGATAAATTATTCATGACATAATTGTCCAAATATTAATTATTCACATATCCATCAATTCATATCATTAACTATTTACAAAATATTTCCCTTCCTTTTTACAAATTCATTCTTTATCTATTTAATTATTCATCACATAATTGTTTCATAAATTCATCAATTCATCCACTTAAATATCCATCAGACCTTTCTATAATTATCACGATGTAGAGAAAAATCATTTATAGATTCAATATAAAAAAAAATACTTCAAACAAAGAGTATATCAGGTCTGCTATCATTCATTATCCATTTAAGAAATAATTACGTGGTCTCGTTCGATAATGAAAGTCCTTCTTGCTAGAAGCCTATTCTACTATCACAAATAATGCATATTGAAATTTTTACATCAGCACAATTCTGTACACTGACTAGTTTTCACAAAAAAATCAAATAGTAGGTCCTCATTTCAACTATTAATGCCTGTAGTCAGTTTATCATCTTAATCTATTTATTTATATTGCAATATTACACAATTTACTTATTAATTTTTAATAATTCTTCACAGAATATGTGAATATATTTCCTACGATTCATTTTTTTATTAATAGTTGCGACCACAACTGTTATACCCGACTACATTTTTATATCAATATCTATCATTAAACTATATCACCTGTGCACGTGAGAGAGCACAACAACAATTTTCTTTTTGTGTGAATAACATAGTCAAGTGGACGAAGCGTGTTAAAAATAAAAATAAAAATAAAATTCAAATTAAATCCAAATTCAGACGGAAATAAAGAACGATCCTTGAAAAATAATTGGGATGCTAACTCCGTTAATTAGAAAAGTGTAATTCAAAATCGAAAATAGGGTAGCATGGCTCAAATCTACACCGTATCATTACTTGAAGAAACATTCTGGCCTACCATAATCAATTAGATTTCAAATCCGAAAAGCCACCGATGCATCCGTCCAAAATGCAGAAATAGTTGAAGAATTTCCCAAAATACAATCATCAGGGAATATCGAAAGTCTTTACGATGTGAAGCTATTGAAATTATCATAATTATCAAACGATAATGATCATCCAGTTAAAGCTGGTGGAAAAATATTGTAAGTGGATTGGACCCGAATACGTTAGGTCCAATAACAATATCATGACCACTAATTACACCACTAAGATTCACCTAAGTGCTGTTATTATCTGATAATAATAATCAGATTTAAAAATTCTGCTTCCAAAAAGCATTATTCTGGGAAGGTATAACTTATTCATATACTACTTAATTAAGCAACTAATTAATTAATCACATGACTGGTATAACAGAGTAGATAGCCTACTCATTCTACTTAAATAAGGAAAATGTGTGGCTCACCGACTGGTCGAAAAATAGTTAAATAATTGTGGAACAAGCCTGGCTTAAATCTGGATCTCGAAGAAGAATTCCATTTGGTTGTTTTCCAACGTCCCACCAATCTTCTCTCTTCTCGTCCAAAATTTCCAGTATGACCTTCTCGCCCCCGAACTCGGGCTCGGAACTCCCGTACCGTTCCATGCTAGTTTCGAATTCGGCTTTCCACGATGTGTTCATCTTCCCCTTGGTGGTTAAGTAAAACCATAGAGCCTCCCCTAAACCGCTTAGCTATCCATAATGTTTGAGGATAAGTTCGGATTGAGATAAGTCGGCACGATAATAACGCAGGTTATGAGAAATCCTGGCTTCATGATGGATTTACAAGTTCTTATGCGAAACACGGTTATTACATTTTATTCCAACAGAAATAGTGATAACTGGTGATATTTCACCCCGTGAATACCATGCGCCTTCTATAATTTAGTATAAAAATGTTCTGCAATGTTCAAGGATTACTAGAAATGTATTCAGTTCAGCACATATGATGATGGCCTTGACATGGCCGTTGGATATCGCTGATTCGTAACTTACTCCCTTGAACTTTTCAGTTACACGGATTCGCATTATAAATCTGCCAAGTGACTGTGCAATGGTCCACATGTGGTCAGATATAAATATCCAAACTGGTATTACAATTCATACGGCTATACGGCCCACTAGTACAACTGCAAAATGCCATGAGTGGGTATTTACAAAGTTCCAGGTTCTAGATCCGACACTCCCGTCATACACGACCACGAGCCTCTTGCACTTCGCCACTAGCCAGGCTTCCAACGCACATGTAAAATATTCACGTCACGCGCGACAGCAATGCTTACTTTCCAAGCACAAAAATTTGTCTGCTCACGTATGAGTGCCGACAACTCACCACTGCACTGCGATAGTCACGTGGACTCCAGTGCTGCTGCCTGGCGTGGACCAGCTCAAGTTATCCACCAGACGCCGCTTGCGTGACGTAATCACCTGGTCAATTACATACAATGTTGCCATATCCTTACGCGTGTCAATCAAAACAATAACCTGGACTATTGGTGTTGGGCACAATTTCTTGATCCTGTTTCCAAAATAGGTTACTAGTTCCATGGGTGGAGGCAAATTCCCAAAACTGTCAAAGTACCATACGGTGGATCCCTCTTTGACATAAGCTACATAATGCGTTCCAGGTCCTCGGTGATCATCCAAATTGACAACAGCATATTCCTGTTTCCAGGGTCGTGGGGGGTAATTGGTTTCGCATAAACACACCTCAAAAATGAGAAACCTATAGTTGTTTAGCATAGCTTTCCACTTGTTCATGCGTGAGGGCATATCTTGCTATGGCTGAGGTTAAAAATGTTTTTAATTTCGAAATGGTGAAATCCCAAATCCTTGTTGATAAAAGGCTGGCTTTAAATTGGCATTTCTAGCCCCCATAGCAATGGCTTCCATCGTTTCATTGTGTCGCTGACTTTATTTTAGTTGTTGCTTGCCCTGCTGTGTGGCTTTGATGGTTTTCGCCACCGCACTGGCACCACCCAAAAGTGAACCCAGAGCAACCAGACCGGCAAATAATGCAGGTAAAAATCCCGCTCGTTTCGGGACGGGAATAACTCGCCCTTGTTTTGAACCCTGTCACTGACGTTTTGGAATAACACGTCTCTGTGCTGCTCGAAGAGCTTTCCTTATGGTCAACACATTATTTTTTATTTCTTTCTTTCGCAAGGGCTTGTCCACGAATGCCTTAAGCCCAGGATTTGACAAGGACAGGGTCTTATTGTTAGTCTTTTTAGTCTTTTTTTTACCACATATCTTTGTTTCACCATGATGATGACCAACAACCTTTCACAAGAAAGTTTAAGTCACAACTAACGTCAGGTTGTTATTTCATGGCTGTATATTCCAATTCCACATAAAGTGGAAATCGTTTAAGGTTTTTCCCGCTTGCTTTTCATCCCATGCCAACATGAGATGAAATGATAATTCGACACCTGCATTGACCATTTCATGGTTATGGTCCAACATCCTATGACCATTTATCTCTAGTTTTAAATGATTCTCATCAGGCATCGCGTATTTCATGTGCATGGTTCCATCATAGTGTAATCGATAGTGGCTTAAACCCGAAGCAAGCAGATAGGTCAAGTGCTGGTCATGGACTAGCGGTAACTGGTTTCTGTCATTCACAGGTTTTTAATTTGTCAGATACTCTAAAAATACAGATGGGATAAATTTATAAAGCCTTTTCATTTCATAGGTCACGTAACGCTTGGTACAGACATCGTCTTCGTCTTGCGGGTCTTCCACGTGAATAATACGATGGTGATTAGCGGTATAGCCATTCACCGTAAGCTGAGGCACTTGGTCATAATACTCATACACTTTGTTATCCACATACTTTTTGTAGTAACGTCTGTAGACACTTGAGGATGTTTCACATGGGTTAACCGCTTTCCCTTTAAGTCCTAATCTCCTGGTTTCGTGCGTGGCACTACTGACCAATCCACATAGTGGTTATTAGCAGGATCTGTTTCTTGTTGAGGATCATGTATGGGAACAGACCTAGCTTTGGCCATCAACGCACGTCCAAAGACATCCATCGTCAACTTGTAGTATGAGCCTACTGTTTCTATGACAAGATTCGGTGCCATGTATATAGACAGCCTGCTAGCCTCTCTAAGCCTTAGTTGAAATGAAGATTGTTAAGCAGCAAGAGCCATTCCCCGTGGGGGACATGGTTTCCCATCTCTGTCCCACATCACATGAACAACGTCATGGTTCACTGTTCCCGTCGTCCATTCGCTGCATCATTGTGGGGCCTTCGGGTTGTGGAAAGACCAAGCTTTTGCTAGATTTTCTTCAAGCAAATTTACACGTAGAGAAGGCTATATCTCTCCAAACAGCAACATTATTTTCAAAAATTCCTGAATTGAATCGGCATTTTTGCGGCTTTTACAAATTAGGGCCATTTGAGGCTAAAGAACCTGAATTTTCATGCAACACAAGCCTTTATAATTTATAAAAAGGGGGTCTTCCTGTGTATGGGGACCTAACACAACGTAGAGGGTCAGTTTTTATGCGACGTTTCGTCTACAAGGCTTTCAGTTCTCTTTCTTGTCAGGAAGTACACGTTAGGTGAATTTAGTTTGAGATCACATTTTAACTAATCTTTTTTTTTTTTTTTTTGTCGACATACGGGTTCATTTTAAGGATGATTTTGTTTGATACTGTGCGGTAGATATACCCATATTTGGATATCTGGGTGATATGTTGTGGACAATAGAATTGTCTGTCTGTCTTTCTGTACGCCTATAACTCGTGTTCGGATGCTTGGTGCATCGTAATATTAGGTATGGTATCCATGAGAGTCAATACACCAATCATTTATAAAACACTTCACCGTACTTTACATACAGTAGAAATGTGGATATGGGGAAATACTTCTCAAAATACATGCTAAAATAGGCGAAATATAAAAATTATCCTAGAAGGACGACCAAAGCATATGTTGCGCTTCTCAATGTGAGACACAAATTTCGGGAGTCCATAAAAGGTCTCCCATAAATTAACAGTGTGTGTGATATTCCCAGAAAACTAACTTCGTTCTGATAAACTTACGAAGTAATGACAAACCGCTAACCATTGCAACAGTAGCTCAATTGATAATGTCGGGTGGTAACACCGAACACCGCTCGAAGAACGGGTACTTCTGCTCGTTGTTAATAAAGGAACACTGAAAAAAGCTTCAAAGCTATCTTTACTAAGCGAAACGGCCACGGCCGCCTCCTGCCCAAATCCTACGTCAATTACAAATAAACACACTAGTTCAGGCAGAAAAGTAACACCTATTATCAGACAAGGTCTACACACACCAAAGTACATGGGCCTAATGAATCAAAGGCATTAATTAGTCGTTCTACAGGGATCGTTGTGGTCGTTTTGAGGAAAATTAATTACGGTGGTAAATTCAAGGGTTAATCCGTTGAATAGGTTCCTTAAAATATAATTAAATGCACTATAATCACGGTAGGTAGGCCCAGATGTATGTACCACGTTCTAGGATTCTATCTGGTAGTAGATCGATCCTATGTTATTGCAGAGAAGAATAGTCGGCAGTTAAGTTGTATAATGAAGTAACTGAAGAGTTTGGAAAATGCGGTACAGGGTTTGAGTGATTGAAATAATGGAAACTTGTATGTTTTGGTCCATATCGTCGTACATGTAGATGTTGGGTACTCATCGACACTGCTCATGACATTTCATTATAAGTTATCTCATTTCTTTGAAATTGATATCACTGATACCAGTGGACAGGATTACCCAGCATCGGTAAATTATGCCACATCGCAGTTCACAAGCAAAAGATGCATCATGTGGTCGCTAACATCCATTAATGGATAGGTATCCCAAGAAGAAGAAGATTCCAAGGATTTAATGTAGTGTATTTTTGCCAAAAAAGAAAAAAAATTGGGGGAGTGGGTCGTTTTCAGATATTGATCACAAAAAACATGCATTTTTAAGACTCAGTATCTTCGCTCTTTTTCAAACTTAACGAGTAATTGTTGTTGCAAATTGCTCTGCTGAATGTTCAGAATATTGTATAGCAGAATTATTTTTGTATCTTTGATTGAGGCAATTATATAATAGCTTTTTTTTACAATTTACGTTATTGTGTTTGAAAAAATCAACATCATGGTAGGGGTCCACCAGGGCTCTGCCTTGTCGCCTCTGCTGTTCATTCTTGTAATGGATACTGTCACATCAAACCTGCACGAGCCAATCCCATGGACGCTTCTATATGCTGATGATGTCACGTTAGCTGTAAACAGCAAAATTGAACTCCAGCACCAAACACAAATGTGGAATGACCGATTAGCTGAATATGGCCTGCGACTCAATTAAAGGAATACGGAGTATATGACTTTAGATCCCCAAGAAGTTGGGACCATCAGCGTTGACGGAGAAGATCTCCCTCGTGTAACAACATTCAAATATTTTGGATCTATTGCCTCTGACAATGGAAAAATCATTGACGAGGTCAACGCAAGGACCCAGGCGTCTTGGTTGAAATAGCGTGGGACGATAGGTGTCACCTGTGACCGTCGGATGAAAGACCACCTTAAATCCAAGATCTACCGCACTGTTATCAGTCCAGTCGCACTCTATGGTACCGAGATTTGGCCCACTACAAAAGAGGTGGAACGTCGGCTAAGCGTCATGGAGACAAGGATGCTTAGGTGGTCAGGCGGCGTCACTAGAATGGATCATGTTACCAATGTTTATATACGGAAACGTTTCGGAGTGGCGCCGATCCATCAGAAAATGCGGGAAGGGCGTTTAAGCTGGTTTGGCCATGTCCTGCGTGCAGAAGCAGACACAATGGCCAAGTCAGCTTATACCCTGGAACTCACGGGCCCAAGGGACGACCAAGGCAGAGGTGGGTTGATACGATCCATAAGGACCTGAAGACTGCACATCTACACCAAGATATGGCTCAAGACCGAAAGAAATGGAGACATCGAATCATCACAGCAGACCCTGCCATCAGGCGGGACAAACGCTAGGAAAAAGAAGAAGATTCTGCTATACAACATAGCAGCAGTATTTTCTATATTTTAGTTTTTAAATGAAACTAATATCTGCATTCTAAGTGGACATTTTAACTGCCCAAGTCATGACATATATTGAAAAATAATGAAGTGTGAAGAAACGTAACTTAAAGTTGAGGTACACAATTTAGAGAAAAGAGTCTTATTTTTCTAATCCTAAAAACTTCCTACAGTACAGATCGTGCCTTCATTTTGGGATTTTAGGTCAATATTGTGCATTTTATAACCCGTGAGTATCTCCTACGTTGTTTTAGTTCTGGAGTAAACTGTTTCAAAGCCAGATTAATGTGTGCTTTACCTGCTGCACCTACGCCAGACACTGCCTTTCTGCCTGGTTTGATGCAGCGTTCTTTAGGATGTCCAGCTCTGACGTACTGTTAGTTAGTTAGTTATTGTTGTTTTAAGGGGCGGAACTACGACGTCATCTGCCCCTGCTTTAACGTACTGTCATCATAAATGTATTTTACAACAAGCTGCAGGTTCTTGTGACCCCAGTACAAGCTAATAATATTGAAATGGCCCAGCTAAATCGTTTGTTACGTACTTCACTAATAACTACACTAGCTTACTATATGTTAAACAATCAGTACATACTACTCATGAAATCATAATCTGTATACAATCTAAATCAAAGAGAACATTCTTAGAAGAAAAAATTAAATCATTCGTCATTATTTACATTGTCTGAACCTAACTTATACACGTCATTTTTTGCACACAATTATTGTTGACATGCATATCAATAGAAGTAACATAATTGTTTTTCAGGTTGCTCAGGAGTATTAACGTGTTGATTCCCTAGAAACACTTAATTTTATTCTTTTCGCGTACAAGTCTTGGATCCTATCTTTCATATCACAACGTAGAAGATCGAACACACAAATAACGATCTTTCTTTCACATGGCCTCATAACAAACAAATAAATAATTCGTTGTCAAATAGTACAAATAGCTTAGTGTTGTCATGTTCTATCCAAAAGGAAAAATAACTTCCGAGAACGATGAATAAGGTCTTCAAATGTTCCCGCGCTTCAGTTGAACAAATATTGAAATATGAAACAAGAAACGTCAAAGTGACAGCTGCAGAAAAGCGTACACACGGATCATTAAAGTGAATATGAATTAGATAAACGACAATAAAACTTGTTTAAACTGTATATTTCTGGAAGCTAAAGAAGACAAACTTTCGAATGAGACAATATTTAAAAAAATCGTAAAGTTTCTAAAAAAGGTCTAGGGTCCAATAAAGGGTCGATGAGTACCTTAATATGAGTATACCCGCAAGTTAGTATTTGAAACACGGAGATGCTACGAATAGGAGGTGGTTTTGACTACCCTCAGGAGTGGTCTATCGTGCTACTTCACATGAACTCCAGGCAATTGCTGGGATGGTTCCAACTCATGAGTGTGGAGGGAGCATTGCAAGAACATGCAGTTGACCTTAAGCATAAAGAAAATAAATAAAGAAGTGAGTTAAAAGTAAAGGAAGGTTCTAGAACCATACGGAGAAAGTTTTATCGAATACCCTATATAAATGCTCTTCCTTTTATTTGTAAGTACTGCACCCGAGCTTACCCGGTACTTGTCAATCCACAGATGGAAGTAGGATCGAAGAAGCACTGAGGTCTCCGGCAAAAACAACCGTAGTGTATCGCTGACAAGTAGCTCATGATGGAAAACACACCAGAGGATTTGAATGAGTTTTTAAATGGTATGGATTCTGTCCTCAATAAATAATTCCTGATGAAAATTAAAAAATATAAAAACAAAACAAAATTGGAATGAAGTCAAAAGAAATCAGAAACCCTTATGAATGTCAAATTGGCTGCTCAAAAGCAGAAGGAAGTAGGTGACTTCTGTTACTTAGGAAGCAAAATAAACACTGTTGGACGAAGCAAAGAGGATATAAAAAGTAAGTTACCGCTGGCAAGGAAAGCATTTCTACAGAAAAGAAATCTGTTGACATTGAATATAGATTTAGATATTAGGAAGTCATTGAAGGCCTTTGTATGGAGCGTGGTATTCTATGGAAGTGAAACTCGGACGTTTGGAGCAGCTGGAAAGAGGAGAATTGAAGCGTTTGAAATTTGGTTTTACGGGAGAATGATAAAGATTAGATGGGTAGATAGAGTTAGGAATGAAGAGGTATTAAGACGAGTGGGAGAGGAAGGGTGTTTCTGGTGACTGCTAATGAAGAGGAGAGATTGGTTGGTAGGACACATACTAAGACACCCAGGAATAGAAAATTTAGTTATAGAAGGAATGGTCGAGGATAAGAACTGTACGGGTAGACCAAAGTAAGAATATGTTAAACAGATTGCCTCGAATTTAAGGTGTGGTAGCTATGTAGAGATGTAACGAATAGCTCAGGACAGGGAAGCAAGGAGGGCTGCATCAAACCAGTCAAAAGACTGGACTCAAACAACAGTCAATTAATAATTAAAATATAATATATTACACAAGTTTCTACCACATTGTGGCCTTCTTCATTAATTGTCTTGAAAACAAATTAAAACTAATTGAAGTGCGGGTAAAGTCGATCAATTTTTACCTTGGGTTTAGCCTTTTCTTAATATGTTTTTCAGAAGAAGTAGGTATTCAAATAACACATCTGTAACAATGTGTGCTAAAAATTGATGGTACTATAAAATAATTTTCTGTAACATACGTATGGCTAAAATATCCGGTGGTGGTAAAAATTATGTTATAAATAGATTTCAAAATTTTTAAAAATGTTTTGGGGTAGTTTATCACAAGGCGAAATAAGGTTTTTTGCTGAGGGGCTTATGGTTCGGAAATGTAATCTATTTATTAATTGAAAATTTTACACAGTATATGATACGGATGAAGCCGATGGTCTTTGACTGAGGAATACTGCGTATATATCGATGGTGAAGTTGGATTCATTAGGTGTTATTGTATGCATTGGCTCTTATTGAAGGAATCATTGGAAAGCATGGAGCTATGTCCCTTCATTGAATTTTCATACGTCTCTTCTTGCATTACATCCGTTAATATTTTCTAACCCCCCATTTTGGCACTTATCATGTAAATTCAATTCATAACTTTTCCTGCCAATGTATGTAGTTTTTTCGTTTTTACTCGCGGAAAAAGGAAATGTCGTTTTTCCTTTATCTTCGAACTTTCTCGCGTCTAACTCTTGTTAATCGCTTTATCCTAAACATTGGATCAACATTGACCTCAGGCTTTAGCGGTGGGATGCCGTCTTATCTCTTCGTCACACCTATCCTGTTATGTTCCACAGAGTTTGTGATTGGCCAACAGGTCAGTGGCTTAAGGTGGTAGATGTCCTCGCCTTGCATGCCATGCAGATGGAAAACCCTTCATTCTTCGTTGCTCACAAATAAATTTGCCTTGTCCCCTCTGGACCTTTAGCCTTTTTCTCTAGTTCTCCCTGAATCACATTTCTCTAAATTATACTTTCTCAAGATTTTGTCAAGCCAGGGTGAATAACTTCCATCAAATGTAATATTCATTAAAAAACTTGGACTCGTTCTGTCTATTAGCAATTGCAGCTGATCTAACACTGCTCATTGAAGTGCTTTTTAACAAGATAAACATACAATAAAGTGGTACTTGGCTGCTCATTAATTTCGGAATAACTCTTTAAACGCCATATCATTGATGCTGGACAAATATCAGAAATAGATGTGACTTATTAAATGAAGATATACTGGGTTCATATCAACACTGTACTGTTCACAACATGGTATCATAAACAATAAATTATTTCAAGGTACTCATAATATGCGCACGTGCATACCCAAAATATATATTGCATGGACGTGTGACACACTCCCCTTTCCCTAAAAAGTTCCCAAAACATATATAGATGTGCACAGAAACCCTCCACAAATTACAAGACCAGAACGTATCATTTGGATGTGCACAAAACCCCTCATCTACATCATTTCCGGAGCATATCAGTTTGATGTGTACAAACCCCTGTCCCTAAAATATTCTCAGAAGATAACATATGGATGTGAAGTAAACCCCTCCCTATAATATGTTAATATCCCATTACCTAAACATCACACTGCAACCTCCTCTTCTACTCTGGATCTAATAGCATCCAACTGCAATGAGCACGTGATTGTGTTTGGCCAAACAGCTGCTTCTGGCTTCTCAGCACATGATCTCTTTTACGCAGTCAACTCCAAAATATAAGCCCAGTATTCGAACTTTTCGAGACTTCAGCAGGTTTAATTATGAAAGGTTTAAGACTGATGCCAACTCAGTTACATGGCACACTGTTCTCGAACAGCAAACTATAGATGTAAAGGTCGAAACTTTCAACAAATTTTTAATTGATTTATATGATCGCCTTGCCCCAGTGAGCTAACGTACGGCACGCACCAGCTGCCTGGATTAACACAGAAATAAAAGATCTAATAAAATCTCGAAATGGAGCCAGAAAGAAGTGCAACAGAGCACAGAAACCCGAGTACATTACAAAATACAAAAGCTTACGCAACAGAACCCAGCAATTTATTCGTAATATTCGCTAATTAATTCAGCTATAAACTCTTCGGCTTTGTGGAGAGCTGTAAGAACTCTCGGTGTTGGAAAATCCAGAGACAAAAACAATAACCCATCAATGAGCGCTGATGAGCTTAATAAGCATTATTTAAACGTGTCAACTGTTGAAGACAGCAATAGAGTTTTGTCAACTGTTGCTAACTACAGGGAAACATTTCCTGACCGACGGAAGAATGTCATTTTGGACATATATATCCAGAGGACATTCATTTAGCCATATTTAGGATTACTTCAAAAGCCATAGGACCAGATCATATATCTATTGCGCTATTGAAAAAGAATGTGGACCTTCACATGCCAATTTCATTGCATATATTGAACTATAGCTTGCAAATGGGTATTGATCGGACACATTGGAAAAAAGCCAACATCAATGCAATTCCAAGATTCACGAACGCCTTAAACTGTAGTGACTTATGACCAATAAGTATGGTGTGTGAAATTGGGAAAGCGTTAGAACAGATTGTTTTTGATCAGTTTTATGAATATATAAATTCCATCAATATCCTAAACCCGAATCAATCTGGATATAAATATAAACATAATACTCTGACAGCTCTTATCAAAGTCACAGACGACATTCATAAAGCAATGGCCCGGAAGAAAATAACTATATTATCTCTATTCGATTTCAGTAACGCTTTTGACAGAGTTCACCATGAGATCCTACTTGTTAAACTAAGAAATATAGGTATTTCATATTCAGTAACGAACTGGTTTAGGTCTTACCTAACAGGCAGATGTCAGAGAGTAACCCCAGCGGGCGACAATATTTCAGAATGGAGTGAAGTAACAACAGGTGTGCCGCAGGGTTCGCTCCTTGGTCCACTCCTGTTCTCCGTGTATATAAATGACCTTCCATCTGTCCTTAAAATTCTGTCAACATCATATGCACGCAGACGCCTTACAGCTATATCTACAAACGGATCTTAAATCTATTCAGTGACATTCAAAGTCTATCTCAGTACGCCCTCGATCATAATCTAATACTTAATTTCGAAGAAACGCAACCGATCATCATCGGCTATACCACATTACTCAGTTCTCTACCCGACCCAGTACCTCCTTTACAGCTTGCATCCCAACCCGTTCCGTACCGGTCAGCAGTAAGAAATCTGGGAGTTTTTTTTTTGACTCTCGATTATCGTTGCAGGATCACACGAACATGATTCTTAAAAGGGTTGCATCGTCATTATATAAAATTAGGCGAACATGCTTCTATTTGCCACAAAATGTATGAAAGAGACTGATACAGAGTTTGATATTACCAAGATTTGACTATGGATCTCTAATTTACCATGATCTGGGAGAGGTCCTCAATATAAAATTGCAAAGAATGCAAAATACTTGCTTGCGGTTTGTTCTCAATGTACCAAGAGAGTCTCATATAACTCGATTTTACGTCCAGATCGGATGGCTGAAGTTAAAAGAACGAAGACAGTATGCCATGGCTCCGACTGTGATAAAAATTCTGAAATTCAAAATTCCGTCTTATATTTACTCCACACTTACGCCTATGCAATCAGTGCATAACCGTTCGAATAGACACACAGCACAAATGCTCCAGATACCCCATCACAGAACCAAGAAATGCAAAGGTTCATTCCGTATTTCAGCCAGTATTCTCTGGAATAAATATAAATTGCACCAGTATTCAGGACTTCCCATCAGAGCGACAACACATCCCCTTTTTGGTTATCTATCAGCTATACAATGAACAGATGTAATAACAAGAACTTCTATTGTCAAATAAAAGTTTAGGTTAAGTTTTTTTTCTTTCTTCATTTATTTCATTGTATTTAACCGCCCTCTGAATGAAGAGAGCTGAATAAAGTGGCTTTGAATCCTCAGTGGCCTGTTTAAGAGAATAATATTTTTCAAATCCAAAATTCAAATAGCTATAATATTCACGCATATAACAAGTGGATTCATGTCTAACCCACTCTCCCAGTAAACTTCCCAGAATATTTCATAAAGATGTGTGCAAAATCCTCTCCCTATGTCTCTTCACTTGAAACCGTTCTTAGGGGCAGATGACCTCGTAGTTCCGCCCCTTAAAACAACAATAACTAACTAACATAACTTGAAACCGTTCATACTATGCTTCAAATATTATGTTAAATTGCCTTCCGGCGACTAAGGATATATAGCTTGTCTTTTAAACTCTCTCAAATGAAAGCTGCGCACTTTTTGCGAACATCCATTTTAGGCCAATAAATTCATTCTCTCTCTTCATTATGACGGAAATATCACTATATTTACATTTTTTCACTACTACTGTACATCACGAAGTAAATTTGGTTACGCTTAATTACATGAATGTGGCTGATGGCCACTGTAGGTTATGAACCTTAAAACTAACACATATACAGAATGCCGAATCAAAATGGATATTACATGAATTTAGCTACCGGTCAAACTGTATTAAAATATACTGCTCAAAAAATTAAAGCACCACTTTTTTCAAAGGCCACCAAATATGGAAAGTTGACTGCACAAGGTCAAAATCTCAGTATGACGTTTGCCCCGACGCCTACCAAGCACATGCTTCAGCACAACTCCCCACCTTTCGTAGTTTCGGGATAGCGCCCCCAAAACCAGCCCATTTTTGAAAACCGTAAATTAAAGTTTGCGAAAAACGCTGTAGGACTTGTCGCAGGTTGCCAAAGCAGTCGAAAATGAATGAGTCTTACTCTTAAGGTTCCACGAACACGTTGAAATCGTTACATTTGACGTTTGGGCATTTTCAACCCCCTTCATCATCCCCTAAACATGGACTACCATTGGGGGCGCCTGAGAAGGTACCGGATGTGTTTAACCACCTGAAAACCTGCACACCGTCCTCAGTTGCTGATTGCAGTAAGTTCTTAAGGCCTCCGGCAATGTTCACCCCTCCTAACACCCTCAACTGGCAAGGGACCAAACCACCCCGTCTTGATTCACCCCTAAGGAAGGTTTAAATCGAGATTTTTATCAGTGCTGCTAATGGGGAGGTCTTCCCCTAACGTTTCAAAACAGGACCTGTGCCTGTGTCGCCACCCCTTCCCTTGCTACCCCCTTTTGTATGATTTTTCAAATCAGGCCCTTTTTAAGGGCTGAAATGAGGTCTTAATCGCTGAAAGGGCTGTAAAGGTCCTTAGAAGTAGTGGGGACACGAAATCAACCCCTTCCGATGTTTGATTGACATTCCATCCCCCAATGTTGACATATTTGCACCCTCAACCCTCCCTGTCTGGACGCGTAACGCGTCATGGCAGAGTTTTCAGAGTTGAATCGAAATGAAGCTTATGGACTGAAATCGAGCCCAAAACAGCAGGTTGTATGGAAATTTATCGATAAGATGGGAAACGAGACCAAAACGTTTTCAAAGAATTAAACACCCTCTAGTAAGTACGCCCATGCCTAGGCAACCCACATCACGTCCATGCGTATGGGTTGCCTATGATGGAAAGGATGGAAATGGGAGAAAAATGACTCTTTGTAATGATTTTTACCCTTTAATAGCGCGTAACGCCTCCATTTGCATCAATTACAGCCTCACACATTCGCCTCATGCTCTCAACAAGCGTCGGGAACGTCATTTGATTAGTCGATTCCGTTCACGTACCATTCTACCGTATCTTTTGGCAACGTTAATTGTGGCTTAATGGTTAGAGCCGATTCCTACCATGCGGGAGATCGTGGGTTCAAGGCTCAGTACCGGCGTAGAATTTTAGCCATTCGTCCTACAGGTTCTCGAAGTTTCTCGAAGGTTCTGTGTTACCGGATACACAGTACTTTGTTTCCGATTACTCAAAGCTTCGAGAAGCATCCATAGCCCTTTAAAAGCACGGTGTCCACATCCTGGGTTATCAGTTCTTCAGCCTGTCTAGAAGACACAGTATCTCAGCAATTCTTCAATCAACGGTCGGAGTGCTGTCTACGGTGGTAGTTATTTCCAAGAACGTCAACTCAGGCATCGAAGGTGAGTAGTGTCTCATCTTAAAAGGAAAGGGATGTCATAAAGACGGCCCTGAAAGTCTTAAGGAAACGTCGTGCTGATTCTTCGTGTCTCCCTTGGCAGGTAGCCGCAATGGTCCGACGAGCGGTGAGTGAGGAGGAGTACATTAAAATCATTGCACTAAGGGAAGCAGGCTTGTCCTTCAGAGAGATCGGCCACCGTTTGGGGAGGAATCACACGGTTGTCTCCAATGCTTACCGCCGCTTTCAGGAAACAAATTCTTACCGACGGCGACCTGGTCAGGGGCGATCTGGCTGCACGACGCCTCGACAAGATCGTGCCATAGTCCACGGAGCTCTTCAGGACCGTACGGCGACGGCCTCGAACCTGGCGTCCGTGCACCAGAACGCCACTAATCGGAGAATCAGCGACCAAACTGTCCGCAATATTCTGAAGTGCGCACGCCTTCGCTCCAGAAGACCTGTGCGAGGTCCAGCTTTTACACGGCAACAACGGCGCAATCGGGTAGCTTTTGCTCAAGAACACCAAGGTTGGAACAGGCGACGTTGGCAAGGCGTCTTATTTACGGACGAGTGTCGGTTTAAGTTGCGGCGCTGTGACGGGCGGGTGCGGGTCTACAGAAGAAAAAACGAGAGGTACCGACTAGACTGCTACCAACCAAAAGAAGCGTTTGGTGGAGGGTCCGTCATGATGTGGGCGGGTATAACGAGCGACGGGCGAACACCTTTAGTTCACATACCCCCACCCAGCATGACAGCAGAACGGTACGTCGCCGAAGTTGTTGATCGTCACATCGTCCCTTTCATCGAAGCAGCTGGCCAAGACATTATCCTCCAGCATGATAATGCACGACCGCACGTCGCAAGGGTTACGCTCGACTACATACACGCAATGGGCATCCATACACTCGATTGGCCAGCATACAGCCCCGTTTTAAACGTCATTGAACATCTCTGGGACGAGCTGATCCGGCGAGTGCAGCAGCGACAACGGCAACCCCAGACTCTGGCAGAACTGCGCCAGGCGCTACATGAAGAGTGGGCCAACATTCCCCAAGACCTAATCAGAACGCTGGTTGAGAGCATGAGGCGAAGGTGTGAGGCTGTAATTGATGCAAATGGAGGCGTTACGTGCTATTAAAGGGTAAAAATCATTACAAAGAGTCATTTTTTTCCCATTTCCATATTTTAATCATAGGCAACCCGCACGCAAGGACGTGATGTGGATTGCCTAGGCATGGGCGTACTTACTAGAGGGTGTTAACTTTTTTTGAAAACATTTTGGTCTCGTTTCCCATCTTACTGATACATTTCCATCCAACCTGCTTTTTTGGGCTAGATTGCAGGCCCTAAGCTTCATTTTGATCCAACTCTGAAAACTCTGCCATGACGCGTTACGCGTCCGGACAGGGAGGGTTGAGGGTGCAAAAATGTCAACTTTGGGGGATGGAATATCAATCAAACATCGGAAGGGGTTGATTTCGTGTCACCACTACTTCTAAGGACCTTTACAGCCCTTTCAGCGATTAAGACCTCATTTCAGCCCTTAAAAAGGGCCTGATTTGAAAAATCATACAAAAGGGGGTAGCAAGGGAAGGGGTGGCGACACAGGCACAGGTCCTTTTTTGAAACGTTAGGAGAAGACCCCCCCCCCCCCCCCATTAGCAGCACTGATAAAAATCTCGATATAAACCTTCCTTAGGGGTGAATCAAGACGGGGTGGTTTGGTCCCTTGCCAGTTGAGGGTGTTAGAAGGGGTGAACATTCCTGGAGGCCTTTAGAACTTACTGCAATCAGCAACTGAGGACGGTGTGCAGGTTTTCAGGTGGTTAAACACATCCGGTACCTTCTCAGACGCCCCCAATGGTAGTCCATGTTTAGGGGATGATGAAGGGGGTTGAAAATGCCCAAACGTCAAATGTAACGATTTCAACGTGTTCATGGAACCTTAAGGGCAAGACTCATTCATTTTCGACTGCTTTGGCAATCTGCGACAAGTCCTACAGCATTTTTCGCAAACTTCAATTTACGGTTTTCAAAAATGGGCTGGTTTTGGGGGCGCTATCCCGAAACTACACAAGTTGGGGAGTTGTGGAGAAGCATATGCTTGGTAGGCGTCAGGGCAAACGTCATACTGAGATTTAGAGCTTATTCGGTCAACTTTTCAAAATTTGGTGGCCTTTGAAAAAAGTGCTTTATTTTCTTTGAGCAGTATATGAGTTTTCAATTTACCCAAACCCTTTTAATGAATTCTGCTTCACATGAAAACCCACGAGTTTATCTGGCTAACAGGGGGGTAGATAGTGACCAAGATAACAGCTATCACCAGGACAGCGAAAGCACCATCAGATAAGTAGCCGGTACAACACAACCTGTATTGACCATTTAACCACAATCACATATTCACTTCAAACAAGCAAGTTTGGAGATCAATCACTAACTCCAGTATTTTCACAAAACATCACATAGACCACAGCTAACAAATACAGACGAGTTAAATTATCCCAACTCATACTGCAACTTTATAAGTGTACATATTGCCAATATTTTCACCCTTACTTTCTGACATACATTTTTAGGCCTTAGTGTAATGGATCTGATGATGATCGCTTGACGATCAAAACTGCTCATCCGAGTGCATTTGTTAATTTCATGTAATTATGACAGGATTAGGGCATAACCCATCTCTTTTGGAAGAATCGTGTTGACGGACTGAAAAGCATCACAATTTCTTTTACTATAAAATAGCTTAAAACACCATTAAAAATTAATTTTAATTTAAATCATTTTCCATAACATTAATATGACTTCTGGCCACTATCAATTAAAATTTACGTCTCGAAATCTCCCTACGTGTTTTTCAACAAAATTAATCCGTACATAGCATATGAATATTGCCTTTGGTAAGTATGGATTAACACATGTAGCGTTAAACACCCATTTATGTAAAACTACCTCCGCATGAACTATTTGATTATGCCATGGGGCTACTATGATGTAACAAGCGAATCCTAAAAGATGCTTTGTGACTAAATGTTGCTGCATATTCAATACATAAGTTTGGGATTAGGCGACTATGATTTTGCATTTGTCAATCCATAATTCTTCCTCAGTAAAGTTTGCTCGGCATAATCTGTGTAGATGCGGCTATTGGCTTCGATGAATCAGCATGTGTCTAAAAAAATTTTTTGCATTAACTTTTTCTCGGTATAAGATTTTCCAAAGATTCTTACTTATTATAGATCCGCAAATGCTGCATTAATTTGGCGTCAGGCCATGCGAACTAGCATGTAACTTCAAATTTTTCCTCTCAGTACATATTGCTCCGCATTGACTCCATTAACGCATATTTTGCCAGAAATAATCAGCATGTGTCTCTCTAAAGAACGTTAGTTAGTTATTGTTGTTTTAAGGGGCGGAAATACGAGGTAGAGTAAAGTTTGTTCCGGGTGTGTTGATGTATTTCACATCATTATTGTTCTTTAATAACTATGATATTTAATTACACTAGCGCCATATGTGAGAACACCCACTCACAAAAGATGGAGTAACCACTCTTATCTTTTTATCTTCTTTGATCCTACAATAATACTATTCAGTCGCCTTTTTGAATAAAAACCAAAGATCGCTTTTCAAAGTTTATTCATTTATGTTTGTTAATTTATTTCAAATAAACCAACAGGTTATGGGTTCAGTCACGCATTGAGATAAAGTGCGTATTTAGACGAAATAAAAAACAAAGTATTTTGTGCGCGATATTTTGACGAAAACTCCGAGAAGCCAATCTTGAGGTTAGGACCAAGTGCTCACACAATGGATTCAACTAGGATAATCAACGTTGGCCTTCTGGAAGGAAAAGCGAACTGGAACACATGGAGATACAAAATAAGTATTTGCCTACGAGGGATCACCGGAGCTATAGACGTAATTGAAGGCAGGTTAGTGAAGCCAACCTCACATTCTGAGGACGCAACCACTGAAGCAAAGGCGGCGTATCAGAGTAAGCTTGATGTTTTTAATAAGGCGGATAGCCACACATTGATTGTATTAACCACTAACATGTCAGATGTACGTTACAAAATATTATGCGTCTCACGTCAGCTCGTGAAGTGTGGTTAGAACTCCACAAAATATTTGACGGTGTCTCAGAAGATAAAGTTTACAACTTATGCCTGCATTTCTTCAGCTACAAAAAGGCAAATGAGGATGACATTGCAACGCACGTTTCAAAATTAAAGAATCTGTGGAGCGAACTAAAGCAGGAAATGTCCAGAGATGCCGAAATCATTTCTGATCTGCCAGATGTATTTACGATTTGTAAAATTCTGGGTACACTGCCAGAAGAATATTTTTCATTCAAGTCTAGCTGGATGTTGATGTCAAAAAGGGACAGGACTGTCGACAACCTGACCAATCAGCTATGTGCGTACGAGAGGACGCTCAGAGGCAAAGGAGAATCATCTCAACAAGAAGTACTCTACTCGGATTCGTCCAAACAGAAAACCCAGCAGCAGAACTCTTCGCAAAACTATCTCCAAAAGAGCAACAAAAAGAAAATATTCTGTCCTTACTGCAGGAGACCTAACCACACTATCAAACAGTGTAGGAAGTGGATGGCCGATGGAAGACCGCCCAAGCCCAGCAACTCAGGAACATCAGAAAGCGGTACCAACATGATTTTGGTCGCTATAACCTCGACTGTGATGAACTCAGAATGCAACACTGACGACTGGTTTGTAGATAATGGAGCAACGGGCCATGTTTCTAATAACAGGAACATTTTTAGGACATTTGAACCATTTTCTACGGAACACTCAGTGACCACAGCGAACGGTGTGAAGGTTGCGGCCATTGGAAAAGGTGACATCGACATAGAAGCAGTAGTTAACGGCGAGCGGCACAAGCTCACGTTGGCTGATGAATGGTGCGTTCCTGGGATCCAGAGAAATCTATTCTCAGTCCTTGCAGCCCAAGACAGAAACAAGGACAGCAGGTTCGTCTCGTCAAGAGAGGTCTGCAATTTCGTCGTCAACGGTGAAGTGAGATTAATTGGAGTTCGTGAACGGTTCGGTGGACTCTACAAGCTGAGAGTGAGGAGCGTGAATAACACTGCATTCAAGGAAGTCAACGCAACAGAAAAGGACAACCTTCTCCAACTTTACCATGAACGATTCGGACATCAGAACAAGCGACACGTGAGATCCCTCCTGAACAAAGAGCTGGGAATCCGCGTTGAGGTGGACAGCGAACTGTGTGAAGGCTGCGTCTATGGCAAGGCTCACCGTCTGCCTTTCGGAACGAGGTCTGGAACTACGAAACCGGGAGAGCGTATTCACACAGATGTCTGCGGCCAATTCGATGAGTCGATGTCAGGATACAAGTATTTAGTCCTCTTCAAGGATGATTTCACGAAGTTCTGGACTATTTACTTCATAAGAGAAAAGTCTGAAGTTCCAGAGAAATTAGCCCAATTCGTTGCAGAAGCTAAGACTCTCGGACACAACATCAGGGAGCTGCTGAGTGACAATGGCAAAGAATTCGACAACCAGTATGTCAGAAAAATCTTGCAGAATGAAAGAATTGTTCAACGACTCGTCACGTCATACACTCCGGAACAAAATGGATCCAGCGAAAGAGAGAACCGCACCGTGGTCGAATCTGCTCGAGCAATGATGTATGCTCATGGAAAACTTCCACAAAAACTTTGGGCCGAGATGATCCGGACAGCAGCCTACGTCCTTAATAGGACTGGACCTTCCCACGCTGAGGGAACATCTCCCTACGAGCTATGGTACGGCAGGAAACCAGGTCTGAAGCATCTTCGGGTGATCGGGTCTACCTGCTATGCGCATGTTCCCAAGCAGCAAAGGAAGAAGATGGATCCCAAGGCCACCAAAGGAATTCTCATTGGATACGACAACGATGACGGTTACAGGATCTTTTGTGAAGAGGAAGGTAAACTAATTCGATCGAGAGATGTCACCTTCGATGAGAAAGTGTTGCAGCACAAGAACGATGTCAATCTTCCGGAAAGCTTAGACTCCTCTGTTCAACCAGAACAAGATTCGATTCCTGAAGAATATCAAGCTGACGACGAAACGCAGAGCGAAGAGAAGGAAGATGAATTCTGGGACCTGAATAATGAAGACGAAGCTGAAAGTCAACCAGAACAAAAAGGTACTCGGATCTCAGATGAAACCATCGTTCGACGGCTTCGTGAGCGTTCGTCTCTCAATCCTCCATCAAAGTATCAAGACTTCGTGATGTATCTCTCAAGCCCTCAACAAGAACCTGAATCCTACAGTGAAGCCATGAGATCAGATCAACAGGACCAGTGGAAGGAAGCCATGGGTCGTGAGATGAAAGCTCTTGAAGAGAACAAAACTTGGGAACTGGTTGAACTGGCTCCAGGAAAAAGAGGTATTTCAAACAAATGGGTCTACCGAGTTAAAACGAACGCCGATGGATCGGTTGATAAATTCAAAGCCAGATTGGTCATCAAAGGCTATTCACAGCGGAAAGGAGTAGATTATAATCAAACCTTCAGTCCAGTGGCCAGGACATTAACCATCAGAACATTGCTCAGTGTTGCTGCAAAAGAGAAAATGAAACTAGCACAGATCGACGTTTCAACGGCATTTCTCTATGGTGACATCCAGGAAACTATATATATGCAACAACCTGAAGGTTATGGTGATTGATCTGCCAGGGTATGCCGCCTGAAGAAAAGCTATTATGGACTGAAGCAAGCTCCTAGATGCTGGAATGAGAAGTTCAGCAACTACATCGTCAGCCTGGGATTTCGGCGAAGTGAAGCGGATCCTTGTCTCTTCGTGAGGCAAAAAGGACGAAAGAAGATGTTCTTCGTTCTCTATGTTGACGATGGAATTATTGCAGCTGAAGATGAGCAGGAACTCCTTAAATTTATCGACGATCTGAAACGGGAGTTTAAAATCACCTCTAAGCCAGCATCGTACTACCTAGGATTGGAAATCAACCAAGGAAAAGATGGGTCAATACGTGTGAGCCAAGCTCATTACACGGAAACCATACTGGAGAAATTCAACATGAGTAGTTGCAAGGCTGTGACTACTCCAATCACTAAGGACAACGATGCAGAAGAGAGCCCACGGAACTTCAAATTTCCATACAGACAAGCTGTTGGAGCACTCGTGTTTCTCATGTGCGGGACAAGACCAGACATCGCGTATGCTGTCAGCGTGGCCTCCAGGAACCTTGACAAACCAACCGAACGAGACGTGCTCAGAGTGAAGAGGATTCTGCGGTACTTGAGAGGCACAACCGATCTTGGACTGTTCTACAAAGCCAACCTGGGAGAGGAGGCTTTTGATTGTTACAGTGATGCAGATCACAGTGGTGACTTCTGTACGGGTCGCTCAACCTCAGGGGTCCTGTTCCTGTACTCTGGATCGCCTATCTCGTGGATGAGCCAGAGACAAGCCTCTGTTGCCATATCCACAACCGAAGCTGAAATCGTGGCTGCCAGTGAAGCCGCAAGAGAGATCATCTGGATCAAGAGGCTTCTGACTGAACTAGGCCAGTTGAAGTCGACGCCCATTCTGCAAGTCGACAACGAAGCTGCCATCCGGCTAGCACAAAATCCTGTGTTTCATCGGAGAACGAAACACATTCGTATCAGACACTTCTTTGTTCGCGAATTGGTCACAGCAGGAGAAATAGACATTTCAAGAGTTGACACACAAAATCAGCTCGCGGATATTTTGACCAAACCTTTGTTTTCAATTCGTTTTCGAAAATTATGTAACGACATGGGGGTCTGTAAAGTTATTAAATAAGGGAGAGTGTTGATGTATTTCACATCATTACTGTTCTTTAATAACTCTGATATTTTACTACACTAGCGCCATATGTGAAAACACCCACTCACAAAAGCTGCATTAACCACTCTTATCTTTTTATCTTCTTTGATCCTACAATAATACTATTCAGTCGCCTTTTTGAATAAAAACCAAAGATAACTTTTCAAAGTTTATTCATTTATGTTTGTTAATTTATTTCAAATAAACCAACAGCGTGTACTTAATGAGTATTGTTTCTGCCTACTATGAATTAGGACGTGTCTCTTCAAAGAATCTTTCACAGAAAAATTCCCCCATATTAAATACATAAATACGACTGTAGGCTGTTCTGAATAAGCATGTATTTCTCAAAATATAGATCATTTAGAAAAAATTTCTCCACATGTAGGCACATTTTCGATTTTCCTTTCATAAAATTAAGTCGCCAATCTCCAATTTGTTCCAAATGTAATTTACGAATGCGTATTTTTACCAAAATGGATCAGCACATGTGTAACCAGGTAACCTCTTCGAGTAAAGTGTCCCCAGCATGAACTACATGAGTATTGTATTAGACCTTTATGAATTAGGATTTCCTTTTCAAAAGTGCTATCCTAGTGAAGATTGCAGCGCATGTAGAACATGAATATAGCTTCCCACCACAATGATAAATATGTGCGACTGCACACTTCTCATGTGGGTAGCGCTAGCTCCGCATGTTATGCATGAATATGGCTACATACTACTATGAAATAACATATGAAGTTTCTAATCTTTTGTTGATTGAAGTCTTTATCGCATTTATTACACGAATACGGCAGAACACCATATGAATAACCTTGTATTTAAAAATGATCTGCGAGTAAAAATTTATTTGCATGTAGTACATGAATACACCATAAAACCCGTATGAGACACCTTTTACAGACACTTTTGTAGGCATCTAGCACATTAATATACCTATATACCACTATGAATATGTTTGAAACTCTTCAAAATTTCCCATTTCAGAAAAGCTTGTTCCCCACATATTGCATGAAGACGGCGTCATACCACCATGAATGAGAAGTTTGCTCTGCATGTACTACAAGATTATGCCATTAAACACCTAAGAATGGAATGTGTTTCTTTAAAGTTACCTTTTCAGAAACGTTTGCACTGGACATTCTACATGAATTTACCTTTAAGCACAATGAATGACCATATGTCTCTCCAAATGTACCTTCAGAGTAACGTTCGCTCTGCACGTATGAATGTGGCTATACACCACTATGAACAAGCCTGTATGTCTCCAAATGTCTTTTCTGGGAAAGTTGGCTCCGCACATACTAGATGAATATTGCTTTAGACCACTATGAGTACGTGTGTCTCCAAACTTGTTTTCCGTGCAGAGTTGGCTCCGCAAGTACTACGTGAATATGCCTTTAAACCACAGAGGATGTGTTTCCTTAAATTTCCTTTTTTAGATAAGTTTGCTCCGCACGTACAACATGAATATGCCCTTTAACCACTATGAATGAGCATGTGTCTCTTCATATTATCTTTCCGAAGAATGGTTGCTCCGCAAATACTACACGAACATGACCCTAGACCAGTATGAGTAAGCATGTGTGTCTTTAATGTCCTTTTCTGAGTAAAATTCGTTTTGCACATACTACATGAATACGGCTTTATACCACTATGAATGAGAATGTGATTCTTCAAATTTTCTTTCCGAGGAAAGTTTGCTCCGCACGTACCGCATGAGTATGGCTTGATACCACTATGAATAAGCATGTGTTTCTTCAAATTTCCTTTCTCTGTAAACTTCTTTCCGCACGTAGTACAGATGTACTGCTTTACACCACTATGAATAAGGATATGTCTCATCAAATGTGATTTCCATGCAAAGTTTGCTCCGCAAGTACTACATGAATACGCCCTTAAACCACTATGAATCAGCATGTGTGCCTTTAATTTTTCTTTGGTATAAGTGTTTGCTCCACACGTACTACATAAGTATGCTCTTAAACCACTATGAATGAGCATGTGTTCTTTTAAATATCCCTTCTGAGAAAAGTTTGCTCCACAAGTACTACATGAATACGCCCTTATACCACTATGAATGACCATGTGTCTCTTCAAATTTGTTTTCCGTGTAAAGCATGCTCCACACGTACTACATGCATGTGACTTCAGACCGTTATCAGTTACGATTTCTTCCCTCATGTCACCCCGGACTGCCACGTGTCTGTTACCATTTTGAAGAAGTGAGACTCCGAGGGTATGATTTGTTAGGGATTTCTCCGACCTGTGGGAGATATCATGTTTCAGTGGATATTTTCCACTGCTAGTACTAAATAAGTAGCCACTAACATTATAATATAAATAAAATTACGAGCCGTACAGTAACCGCATATGAAGTGTAACATATAACAGTTTATCCCTTGTTATCAGTGAACTCTGTTGGTCATTGAAATAGCTACTTGTAAAAGTGCAGTGCCAAATACTGACCGGTTTTCAGCAAATATGATATATTGAAGATTTTCACACCAAACAACGACAACTTGAAGATTACTTATTGTAGGAAGAATATCTTCAATGGGGCCTCCAAACCTTGAAGTAATTTTGTATGCAATATAGATTCCACATAGCCACATGGCCGGCAGTACCTCGAGTGCTTACATTAAATAAGAATACACCAAAAGTATGAAGTTAGTTAGTTATTGTTGTTTCAAGGGGCGGAACTACGAGGTCATCTGCCCCACTTAACACAGATAAAAGAATACAAATTTGGAATTGAATTTAAAATTTTGAGGTGGACACCTAAATTTAAAAAGACCTAGAATTAATATAACAAAAATTAAATTAAAATAATCGGTATAAAATTAAACAAAAATTGCGTAAAAACAAAAAAAGGTCATTCAAAAAGTAACAAGTCGTTGAGTCATTGTACACTGGAAAATTTAGATTGCTGGCCCTAACCCACTCTCACTTATAAAGCGGATAACGCGATCAGCAGCCACCACGTCATCGGCGAATATAAGTTTGAGTGTCATCTGCTAAGCAAGATTTCTTCGTAAGTCAGCAATATCCACACACACGGTTAAAATGTGGGCCACGGTGAAAACGGCTCCACAGACACAAAGAGGGGTCTTCCCTTCTCATTAAGAAGGAGAAGTTGGAACTTGTATAACCAATCCTAAGCCTACACAAAATGAGGGACTCTCTCGGTGACCGTAAAGAACTCCGCCACACGCGAGTAGTTCCCTTGATCGCTCTCAGTTTACTGGGCAGTGGGTCAGCTAGCCACTGACTCTCCCAAAATGCCAGAACTTGTAGGCGTAACTGAGAGCGAATATCTCTAGCGGCTACCCGCATTGGGTGAGGTGGTAATGATACCGCCTTTTTTGCAGCTTGATCCGCTAACTCATTTCCCGCCATTCCCATGTGGCTTGGAATCCACAGAAAGGTGACTCGAGTGTCAGCGCGGCACAACCCGACTAGTAGGTCGTGAATGCGCTGCACTAGGGGTTACTGCGGGAAACATGTAGCAATTGACTGCAACGAAATCAAAGAGTCGGTACACACGAGAAAGTGGATTCATGCGTCCTGTAGTGCAAACTGCAGAGCTGCATAGATGGCAACGAGCTCCACAGTAAACACACTACAGGCCTCAGGCAAAGAGATCTTGGTATTTGCACCATCAGTACCGTAAGCACAACCCACCTTCTCGTCCACATTCGAACCATCCGTGTAGAGAATGCCAGCGTCCACAAATTGGTGAACTATGCTGTGGAACTGCCTCCGATAAACGGAGGCATCCGTGTTCACCTTAGGACCTCGGTGTAGATCTAGCCAAATTTCCGGACGCGATACGTGGCACGGAGGCACCTCGCTAGGTGTCCGGATCATACAGGGACCTACAGCAACTCCAATTTCAGTACACGAGCTATCGAGTATAATACCAACCAGCCGAGTGGCACGAGGCAGTTTGGCGTACCTCTGGTGGTATTGGGTACTGAAGAGAGCTCCATAGCTCGTATCTTGCGGCATTTGATGCACATTGGCTGCACATGCTAAAAGCATATGTTGGCGTCCATAATTTAGAGGTGGAACACCCGATTCGACGAGTAGGCTGGGTTTCGGGCTAGTCCAGAAGGCACCGGTAGCCAGCCTAATGCCACTATGGTGGCTACTGATAGCAGTTCCAAGGTTGACGGCCTTGCTGAACCGTATGCCGCAGAACCATAGTCTATCCGGGACTGGACGAGGGCTTCGTAGAACCATAACAGCACCGCACGGTCATTCCCCCCACGTAGTGCCACTAAGAAACTTCAGCATATTCAGTTTCCTGAAACACGTCGTTTTCAGTTGCCATATATGGTGCTGCCATGTTAATTTGCCGTCAAAATGGAGGCCCAGGAAGCGATAAGCGTTGAACCGTTTTCTTCCATTTTTAGTTCTCTCCCCCCCCCCCCCCCCTTCTGTTCTTCTGTGTGCCAATTATCAGAATTGTTCTCTTTTCTCCTTGGTTGTTACTGGCCAGAATAACTGAGCAGATCAGTAGATATTTCTATAATTGCTGATCAAGGTTCGTTATGGTAACTTTATGCTAAGTCGAATCGTGATTAGTGGCACCTCTTCCCCTTTTGCTTCTCTTCTTTTCTGTTACCAGGGACAACCCCTTGTTTGTCTCTGGGAAGTCTTCTGTTTTTCTTTTCCCATGTAGGTTTGACTATTGAGCTCCCGCTCCCGTTTTCAGGATGCCTTGCTCTCCTTTTCCTTATATCCCTTTTATCTATGTTTTTTAAAAAAGGTGCGCGAACTGGCGTAACTTTCGCTCATCTTATCGTAATACTGGGATGTCTGACACTCCCCGATCCCATCAAGGTAAGTCTCGGCTAACTTCCTTGGCATGTGTGTGTGTGTGTGTGCGTGAGCCTTTTGTGGAATACTATGGCGTCTCACCTGTTTAGTATGTCCGTAGTGTGTTCGTCTGTTTCCTTGAGTGTTTCCCGTTGCCTTTATCTTCCCTTTTGTCCCATTTGTTTTGTGTGGGTATTTTGGTCTCGGTTTACTGTGTGGTATCTTCACCCGAAGTAAGGCCTATGCCGTACGCCACATACATCTTACCTTGTTTTGTCCCTTGATTTCTCATGATTGCATCTTTTCACGCAAGTCTTTGAGTCTACCTTATTCCCTTTTTCGTACATATCTTCCCCCCACCACACTCAACCTATTTCCCATCCCTTTATCGTGACTTATTTTGATGGATTTCTCCTATCTTTTTGTGCGTTACCTTTATCGTAATTATTTATTTACTCGGTTGCTTGTCGCCTTTTTATTTAGTCCATTTATGTCAATCCTACGCGCACTTTTCTTTATGTCTCCGTCTTTTCCTTAATCCCCCACCTTCTCTGCACCTTCTGGGCTATTCGGGATATCGTTCGTGTCTTTGTCGGTATGCCCATTTTCCTGACTTCCTTGTCTAGCCCCTTAACCTTTATTTTTCCCAATTTAACTTTATTCTACTCGAGTATGCATTCCCCTTAATGAATCCCTCCCCTCCCTTTACCTCCTTCGCCCATGACATTAACGTCTCGATCATTTCTCCCTTTATCTTACGTAAATTCATATGTTTGACATCTCCTTAACCTTACTTCTATCAGGTATCACTTCCTCGTCTATAACTGTTGCTTGGTTATTGATCAATATACTATCTATCCACCATATCATAGCTGTGTCTGAGTATTTTATTTAAACTGGTGTTTGGATTATTATTCTACGTTATGTTTTTTGATTGTAGGCTAGCCCCATGGTTCATAATGAGTACGGCATCGAATTGAACTTGCATTCACTGCAAGGTAAATGCACGTTCAGTCCACGCCTCTGATACATTTCACTCCACCTTATTTACCATTATTCGGATCATTGTCCTTTCAACACCTAGTCCTGTTTCATGGGCCCAGCACAAGACAAAAGGTGCACGTTTCCACTGCCGCAACTACAACTGCGCGAAAGGTAAGATCGTTCATTGGTAGGCAGGACATGGTTTCAATTCGAAACTGTCTCTCTATATATAACTTCATCTAATTTTCAATTCTGAACTGATATAGGAGATCTGCCTAGGCCTAAGAATACGTCCATCCATTTGTGTAAGTTGGCAAGATACAACTATATCGTTTGTTTTTTGTTTTTCATTTGAAGAAAAAAGAAGATCAATCAATAAGACATTAAGAAGGATCTCTAAGATTTTTATGAAAGTGATACACATATTCCTTTATTCACAGGATTAGCTCTGATGCAAGGTAAGGTCTGTATCATATAGCGTTATGTTCATTTCCTGCAGTTGTGATGGAGAACATGATGTGTCACGTCAAATTTGAAATTGACACATCTAATAATATCGACGTGTCACAAACACTCAAACCTAAAGACTCGCCGAATTCTACATGGTTAGAATTCGATCGTTTATTTTCCACATCCACTATTCCTGATGTCCGTAATTTAAAATTTCACAGTGGAAATGTTGCTAACAATGTGAACAAATGGAATGTCCGATACTCGGGGAAGGCACTTCCTCGGAGTTCCTGACAGCATTGTCCAATGCCTCCTTACGCTATTATGTGCAAACGCCCTGAAATTGTATCATCTTATACAATACCCTGTTAGTTCATGGTCTGGATTTGTGACAGCTTTGAAGGAGAGGTTCACCCCATCAGATTTTGAGTACGCTTTAAAGAATGAAATCTACTCGCGTACTCAAGCATTTTGTGAAAGCATTGATGACTATGTTACTGCAATTCGAACCATGATATCCCGCCTCCCTGTTTCACTGTCATTACGTGCAACTACTCACACTGTATATCGTAATCTGCACCCGGAGTATAAACAGTTCACTCGACGTTCATCGGTATTAGATCTTGAAGACACTCTCGTCCACAGACGAGAGTTTGAAGCAACTTCCCGGTTGTGTAAACACTATTATCCACCTCCACTGCCTTCAGAATCGTTGTTCCCAGAGTTAGTGTTCGGCATCGATGAGAGAAGTAACGAGACCAATATCCCTGCATGTAAGCGACGTGGCAACTCTGTACACGTTCGTTGGTCAACACTACAATATAACAATCGAAGCAATAGCTCGCCCTCATTGGATACTTCCCGTGGCGTTAATTCGCATGGATCTAATGTTCGCCTTAACGCTGTGAACCAAGTCCAAGATAATACTTCCCGATCCAACGATCATAGTTTAAATGCCCGTCCTCATGTAGATGCTCCCCGGTCCTCTGTGCAATGCTGGAACTGCTTGAAAAGCTCACATGATTATCGTGAATGTTTGGAACAGTGAAAACAAAGGTTCTGTTTTGGCTGCGGATTACAGGGTGTAACCAAACTGATCTGTCCACGTTGTAACAATAATCATCATTCGGGAAACTAGTAAAGCCTTGTGATGAGGAACCCAATCGTGAGGCTGTGAATAACTATTTCTATAAGGATTATACTTCCGTGGTACCTGATGTCCCTTTCGCAAAAATGGTTCAACCGTAGGTTCACCTCTTCATTTCCCGTCTGCCTTTCCCAGCTCTTTTAGACAGTGGTCCATGTCGTAGCTTCGTGCATAGTTCCGTTGTTGAGAAAATTCCTCCCACATGTATACGTTTACACAAAACCCGAAACGACTTTGTCTCTGCCTCTAGCAATCCTATTCATGTCTACAAAACCATATCTTGCCACATTAAAATTCGTGATTTTTTCTTGGGACCATGAATTTCATGTCATGAGCAACTTAGCAGCAAGTACCCTGCTGGGTTCTGATTTTATGAAAAAGACTGGGTTGAGGTTAGACATCAGTGATGACACTTATAGCTTTCTTTTCTCGTCTAACGAGAGGTTTCCTTTCGAGAATGTTATGCCTGGAGTATTTAATGTCCTACCTGGATGTGTAGTACAATTACCTCTTTCCTTGTTTTTTGATCAACGCCAGGTTATATATGATTTAGTGAGTGAATTTTCTGACGTGATCACTGATCAACTGGGAACTGCCGTTGGATATGAATGTCATATCGATTTAACTGACTCTGTCCCTGTGAAGTCTGCACCGTTTCCTTGCTCTCCTTCCAAACTTTTAGCCATGAAGAGACATGTAAGTGACCTTTTAGAAAGACATGTAATAAGGTCTTCCATGTCTGCTTATGGCTCGCCTGCCTTCTTAGTTCCTAAGAAAGAAAATGAGTTTCGTCTTGTGGTGGATCATCGACTGTTAAATAACAAGGTCGTATTTGATAATTTCCCACTTCCTACCTTGGAATCTGCTTTTCAAAACTTTCACAATGCAAACTTTTCTCCATTATTGATTGAAATTCCTCCTACTATCAGATTTCTTCAGATGAGGAAAGCCGCAAAGTTACTGCCTTTTCTACTCCCTTTGGGTTGTTTGAATTTCTAAAGTTGCCCATGGGATTTGCTATTGGAGCCCAAGTACTTAGCCACGTACTGGATGTCCTATTGGGAGACTTGAAGTTTCAGTACGTTTTCAATTATCTTTATGACCTCGTAGTCTAAAGTAACACTTTTGAAGAACACGTCGGTCACCTTCGTGAATTATTCGGGCGTCTAAGACGAGCAGGTTTAACTGTTAATCCTGGGAAAAGTTCGTTAGGGTCCACCCAAATAAAGTTTCAGATTCACGTGCTGTCTGGTGAAGGTATCTCAGTTAACCCTCAACGTGTGAAATGTCTACAAGAACTTCCCCGTTCTATTTCCTTGAAATCCTTACGTCGTGTGCTGGGAATGTTCACCTTTTATTCCAGGTTCATAAAAAAATGCGATATTGCCGCGCCTTTAAATGCTTTGAAGAAGAAGAATTGTACTTTCGTTAGGGGACTGGAGCAAGAACGATCCTTTGTGAGCTTGAAGGAATGTTTGTCTAGTGCTCCTGTATTACAATAACCTAATTATAATTCAGAATTCTTTCCGCATTGAGATGCGAGTGACCTAGCGGTCTCGAGCGTGCTGAGCCAACAAGTGGATGGGAGATTTGCTCCCATTGCTTTTGCTAGTAGAATGCTGAATGACCATGAAAGACGTTACTCCATTTTCGAGAAAGAGAGTTTAGCTCCAGTGTTCGGGTGTGAATGGTTTAGGAGTTTTCTGGAGCATAGACGTTTCACTGTGTGTACTGATAACGAAGCCTTAAAGTGAAGTCTGTCCCATGTTAAGAAATTAGGTCGTATTAATCGATGGATTTTACGACTATCTTCCTTCAATTTCGATATTATACATGTGAAAGGCAGTGAGAATTCTGTTGCTGACTGTCTCTCACGTATGTTTGAAGAAAATGTTTCTATTCCCGTTCCTTCTCCTCCTCCTTCTTAAGAACCTCCCGAACCTGTGTTCCTACTGCAACACTGTCCCTGGTCTTTCATGGATATCCGAACCTTTCAAGCTGAGGATCCATATTGTATGGAGTTACGTGACAAGATGTCGAACAAAGACCCCTCTTGTTCTGACTTTTGTATTCGGAATGACGTTATCGGGTACACATTAGCTGGATCTTGGAAGTTTAGGATCTTCGCTCCTGAAGCTGTTCGCAACATGCTTCTGACGTATTACCATTCCTCCACCTTTGGTGCACACGTTGGTATGAACAGAACCTTCAGAAAGATCTCTAGCGAGTTGTATTGGCCTTGTCTGATTCCTTTAGTTTTGTCAGGAAATGTTTAACTTGTCAACGTTCCAAACCTGCGCAAAACACCAAGGTTGGTCTGCACCAAGCAGATATTGCGTCTCGACCAGCAGAATGTTCGTTCATCGACCATGTTGGTCCTCTTGTCCGATCAAAACTAGGTAATTAGGCCATTCTCACTGTTATAGATGGTTTTTATAAATTCGTTTGGCTTTTCCCAGTGAGAGAAATTACGTCAAGTACTACCATACACTTCCTGAGAAGATATATATTTGGTGTATTCGGGCCTCCCAAATATCTTGTATCTGACGCTACTGTGTTCAGATCAAAGGCTTTTGAGACCTGGACTTTCAATTAGGGTATTCGTCATGTATTTCTGTCTCCCTATCGCCCCCAAGGAAACCAAGTAGAACGTTTTCATAGGAATTTGAGGGCTTGCATTTCTGCGTTTCACAACGCGGATCATTCTTGGGACGTGAACCTTCAATATTTTCTTTCTTGGCTTCAACACTTCGTTCCATTCTTCAATCCAAACCACTCCTGCAGAATTATTTCTCGGTAGGACCCTAGTGATCCACTACTGCTCAGGTGGAACATAGATTACCTATCTGAGCCTTCGAGACATTCGTCTGTGCTCCAAAAATGGGAGATTGCCGTTAAGCATTAAAAAGAGGCTCGCTCTAAGGTAGCCAATAGGTTCAAAGTAGGAAGGACTGCGGTTACTTTTCAGGTGAATAATAAGGTGTTGGTGAAACTCCACCCTGTGAGCAACGCATCTTCGCAGATCTCTGGCAAACTTTGTCTGCGATGGTCAACTCCACGCATTATAACTCGTTTTCTCACGCCTGTCACCGTGGAACTTGTAAGTGATGACGACCTGCAGCAAGTGTCTACGGCTCATGTTACTCAACTGAAGCATTTTGTAAGTTAAGCCAATTTAGTTTTGTCCCAATTTTTCGTTCCCTCTTATGTGTTTACTTTTCTTGTGACTTGTATTCCAGTTACTTTTTCCTCTCTCTTCAAGTTTACGTGCGATGACGCCAGATAGCTTTGCTATCAGTTGTATTAACCGAATTCTCTTTCAGGTTATTTTTACGAATATTATTTGATTAATTGACGTGTAGTCAATTTTCCTTGTTCCTAATCAAAGTTTGTTGGAATACTTCGATGGCCACCACACAATTTTATCCCATTATTAGATCATTAATATAACTCCCTATTAATCTTTCATCTTTTAATTAATTATAGATTTCGGGCCTCTACTATCCTACTTTGGGGGACGAATGAAGACTGCTGTTTGATACATATATATATTTATTTCTTGTTGTAATTTTCTTGTAATTTGGTAAAATTCTGACGAGGAAGCTAGGGTTTAATTATTTATGTTATTTATTCGATTTAACTTTTATTATCCTTGTTTAATTTTCCATTCATTGTCTTTTATATTTATCATTAAATATTACCTATTTATTTCACTTTTAATGACGTAATCTGTGTTTGATTCCACCCATCACTCCTTCCCTTTTGGATCCATTCCGTCACATTTTCGTGATGTAACCGGTACCCCCCCCCCCCCCCCCTTTCTTCTTTCTCGGTTTTTGTTTACGTAAAATTTTTGTTCGTCTACTTAGTTGGACGTACAAAAAAATTGCCGGAGTGTGGGGGATCTGAACCGTTTTCTTCCATTTTTAGTTATCCCACCCCCTACTTTTCTTCTGTGTGCCAATTATCGGAATAGTTCTCTTTTCTTCTTGGTTGTTACTGGCCAGAATAACTGAGCAGATCAGTAGACATTTCTATAATTGATGATCGAGGTTCGTTATGGTAACTTTCTGCTATGTCGAATCGTGATCAGTGGCACCTCTTCCCCTTTTGCTTCTCTGTTTTTCTGTTACCAGGGACAACCCCTTGTTTGTCTCTGGGCAGTCTTCTGTTTTTCTTTTCCAATGTAGGTCTGAGTTTTCGAGCTCCCGCTCCTGTTTTCGGGATGCCTTGCTCTCCATTTCCTTCTATCCCCTTTTATCTATGTGTATAAAAAGGTGCGCGTACTGACGTAACTTTCGCTCATTTTTTCGTAATCCTGAGATGACTGAAACTCCCCGATTCCATCAAGGTAAGTCTCGGCTTACTTCCTTGGCATGTGTGTGTGTGAGCCTTTTGTGGAATACGATACTGTCTCACCTGTTTCGTATGTCCCTAGTGTGTTTGTCTGCTTCTTTGAGTGTTTACCGTTGCCTTTATCTTCCCCTTTGTTCCATTTGTTTTTTTCTCTGGGTATTTTGGTCTCGTGTTTACTGTGTGGTATCTTCGCCCGAAGTAAGGCCTATGTCGTACGCAACATACATCTTACCCTGTTTTGTCCCTTGATTATCTCATGATTGTGTCTTTTCACGCAAGTCTTTGAGTCTTCCTTATTCCCTTTTTTGTACATATCTTCCCCCACCGCACTCAACCTATTTCCCCTCCCTTTATCGTGACTTATTTTGATGGATTTCTCCTATCTTGTTGTGCGTTACCTTTATCGTAATTATTTGTTTACTCGGTTGCTTGTCGCCTTTTTATTTAGTCCACTTACGTCAGTCCTACGCGCACTTTTTTAAAAAATCTCCGTCCTTTCCAAAATCCGCCACCTTCTCTGCACCTTCTGGTCTATTCGGGTTACCGTTCGTGTCTTTGTCGGTATGCCCATTTTCCTGACTTCCTTGTCTAGCCCCTTAATCTTTATTTTTCCCAATTTAACTTTACTCTACTCGAGTATGCTTTCCCCTTAATGAATCCCTCCCCTTCCCCTTACCTCCTTCGCCCATGACATTAAAGTATAGAGCATTTCTCCCTTTATCTTACGTAATTTCATATGTTTGACATCACCTTAACCATACTTCTAGCATGCATCGCTTCCTCGTCTATAACTGTTGCTTGGTCATTGATCAATATACTATCTATCCACCATATCATCGCTGTGTCTATGTATTTTATTTAAACGGGTGTTTGGATTATTATTCTACGTTATGTCTTTTAATTGTAGGCTAGGCCAATGGTTCATTATGAGTACGGCATCGTATTGAACTTGCATTCAATGCAAGGCAAGCCCACGCCTCTGATACATTTCACTCCACCTTATTTACCATTATTCGGATCATTGTCCTCTCAACACCTAGTCTTGGGGCCCAGCAAAAGACTAAAGGTGCACGTTTCCACTGCCGCAACTAAAACTGCGCGAAATGTAAGACCGTCCAGTGTCAAACCACGGCATGGCAGCATCCCTGACATGTAGTTCAGGGTGTAAATGTAGCCTCCGGAGCCGACAAATATGGAAGACGGAGGTTTTCCCTGCTGAAAAAGGAAAACCCCGGTCGTGAGCCCACTTGTCGACCCGGTTAATAGCTAGTTGCAATTGGCGTTCCACGACTGCCATACTTCCAGAGCTGTAATGCAGAGCTAAATCGTCTACATACAGCGGTGGAACAACCGTGGACCCGGCGGTGGCAACGATGCCGATTATGGCAATCACGAACAAGGTGACACTTAGGACAGAACCCTGAGGAACTCCATTTTCTTGGGTATAATTTTGCGATAATGTCCGACCGACCCTTCCACGGAGGAGTCGGACGGACATGAAATTCACAATGAATGTCGGTAGATTACCACGGAGTCCCCACTCATGAAGGGTGGAAAGGATCCCGTGGCGCCATGCGGTCCCGTAGGCTTTCTCGAGGTTAACGAAAACCGTGACTAGCTGGTGCCTTCGGAGAAATGCCTCCTGTATGACCCTCTGAAGTCGCACGAGATGGTCGGTGGTGGACCTATGAGAGCGAAATCCACACTGGTACTCAGACAGGAGGCCTCTCTTCTCCAGGAACCACAGCAGTCGACGGTTCACCATCTTCTCAGCACCTTGCATAGGCCATTTGTCAGACAAATGGGCCTATAGCTGCTGACAAGCTTGGGATCATTTCCAGCCTAAGAAATTGGTATCACGATCCCCTCTCGCCATTGAGATGGAAACTCCACTTCAATCCATACACGATTGAAGAGGATCAACAGTTGTTTTATACTGAATTCGCACAGATGTTTTAACATTTGATTATGTATGTTATCCGGTCCAGGAGCCGTATCCCTGCACAGTACAAGCGCACTGCACAGTTCCCATTCAGAGAATGGAACATTGTAGGACTCCGAAGCAGCATTGGCGAACGACAAGGGGTGCGCCTCTGCCTCCCGCCCCAGAGGCAGAAATGTAGGATCGTAACTCCCAGAGCAGGATACATCGGAAATATGCGATCCAATACTGTTGGCAAGGGCGAGATGGTCTGTGATGATGTCTCCAATGATGGATACTCCGGGTATCGACAATGACGTCATAGACGACACATACCTTTTCCACGTCGTTTTCTTACTCTCACGAATCAGATATCGGTCTCTAGCACGCGGCCTTTTGAAGGTGATAAGGTTGGCCATAGTGTTTTGCCTCCGATAGTATTTGAAAGTACGTCGACGATCTTTAATGGCTGCTGCTATCTCAGCTGTTCACCAAGGGACAAGTTTCCGGCGGGACTTGCCGGATGAGGAAGGTATTGTTTTCTCAGCAGCAGCCAAAATACCATTTTTTATGTGAATGGTATGATCGTCGACACTCTCAAAGGTATCTTCGGCAAACACCGCGCGTGCCGTGTAAGTTGGCCAATAAGCCACACGGAGAAGCCATCGACTTGGTAACTCGATGGTTCTCTAGTTCGAAAGAGTAACGATAATCGGGAAATGGTCACTATTACAAAGGTCGTCGTGTACACCCCACTGTAGCAGGAGAACCAGCGCACGACAGCATAAGGTGATATCGACACTTGAATAAGTGCCGTGAGCAATAGAGGAGTGCGTAGGGTCACCTGTGTTCAACAAACACAGGTCCAGCCGCCTGTTCAGTCTCTCAAAATCCCTCCCTGTAAAGCTAGTGGTAGCGAAGCCACAGATGGTGTTGTGGGCATTAACATCTCCCAGAAGGAGAAGATTTAATAAATCATAATTGTTTTCAGCAAATATAATATAATGAATATTTTCACACCTAAGAACGACAACTTAAAGATGATTTATTGTAGGAATATCTTTAATGGGGCCTTCAAACCTTGAACTAAACCGTATGCGTTGTACATTCGACATAGCCACATGGCCAACTATGTATCTGACTGAGGATCAGTGAACTCTGTTGGTCATTGAAATACTACTTGTAAAACTGCAGTGCCAAATCTTAACCGGTTTTCAGCAAATATGATGTAATGAATATTTTAACACCTAACAACGACAATTTGAAGATGATTTATTGTAGTAAGAATATCTTCAATTGGGCCTCCAAACCTTGAGGTAATTTTGTATGCGATATAGATTCCGCATAGCCACATGGCCGACGGTACCTCGAGTGCTTACATTAAATAAGAATACAGCAAAAGTATGAAGATTTAATAAATCATAATTGCTTCCAGCAAATATGACATAATGAATATTTTCACACCAAAGAACGACAACTTGAAGATGATTTATTGTAGGAATATCTGTAATGGGGCCTCCAAACCTTGAAGTAAACCGTATCCGATATACATTCCAAATAGCCACATGGCAGATAGTATGTCATTGTAGCAATCCCCGCCACCGCACGCACTCATTGTTTCCTTTCCATCCATTTTCGTTTCATTGTTTCCTTCCCATCCATTTTCGTTTCATTGTTTTCCTTCCCATCCATTTTCATTTCATTGTTTCCGCCCCATCCATTTCCGTTTCATTTTTCAAAATCACCCCTACAAAAAAATATATGGAGACCGAGTGGACAGATGTTACACATTAAAAAGCACATACGACGTACAATTACGCATGACTTTTCAATTATTTTTTGTTGCTAAAATATTGCATATATATTTATACTTTATTTACACAATAATTTGTGAGCATGGATTAAACTTCCTAAATGTAAAGCTTCAGATAATGATACCTTGATGATCGTATTTAGTCATTCAAGTGAATTATTTATTTATTTCGCACAATGTGCATTAGATTTCTTTAGCATATTTTTACAATGCTTTTTATCTCCTTTTGCAAAATTGCAAGTTGTATCTGCCAAACCGAACATCACACACTTTACACAAACACGAATCAAAAGGCTCATGAAATCTCTTATTAGTGCAAACCTGGTGACAACATATCCCAACTAGTAATTAGTCTGAGTCCTGTGCCTACTCGTCATCGCGTCAGTGCTGCAAAGTTACCACCAAATGTCTGCTTCTTTTTTCTCGTCTACTTGTAGTATCTTGGAAAGCGGTCGTTGATGACAGAAACATTCTATTTCAAATCTCTTGTATCAGATAGTCTCCAAGGTTAGTCTTCAGTGAGTGATTTTTGAGATACCAAGTGTTCTCTTGAGGAAAGGAGCCTCCACTTTCTCTAGAGTTTCTAGATCACTCACTTTTAATTGATCCCATATAAGTTCAATTCTATAAGTCTAAAATGGTATTATTCTTACTGGAAAGAGTTTCATTTCGGTGGTCAGGGTCAGTTTCTCGGGCTTATGAATGTATTTCATAGCGCTAATCCTTGCTGTTTTTTATCTAACATGAAAAGAGAAGGTGGTCCTTGTAGTTTGAAGGCAAATACACAGATATATGAACTGGTTCACAATGGTTAATTTGTTTCCTCCTAGGTACAATTGGTCTTGTAATGCACTTCTTCCTCCCTTCCGGAACGTCATTTGGACCGTTTTCTTGGTATTGATTCAAATCTTATTTTCCATTTCTGATTCCGAGAGTCGATCGATCGCATCTTGGAAGTCTTTCAGGATTGATCCTCCTATGATGATGTCATCGGCATACTTGTATACAACGACTTTCTTATCCATCCCATGAGTGATTCTTGTCACATTGGCTGTTACGATATCAAATAATACGGTACTCATAGGGTCACCCTGTAGCACTCGGTTCGCTTGGGTTATGACACGGGATGTAGTTATGCCATCATCTATGACCACTCTTGTGTCTGATAGTATGTTTCTGATTATTATGGCAAGATAGTTTTTCCGTCCTATGGAGCTCTCTAATTTTTTGGTAAGTACTTCTCTACCCAGTTAGTCGAAAGTCTTTTTTAAGTCTATGAAAACTGCGAAGAATTTTCCATTTTCCTTTCTTAAGAAATCATCTATGTCAGTCAATAAATTCCATACGTCATGGAGAGTTGATTTTCCCCTTCTAAAGCCAAAGCCCGCGATTGAGTTATCAAACAACAAACTGCCTTCCACACTGTCCTACACAGATATCTTACTTCTTTCTTCTTTGTATGTGAACAAATGCACACCTGCCCTAGAAAGTTGGTTTCGGTTATGTATTTGCTTATCAAGTGTGTTGTTCGATCTGAATGCTATATTGTGGCCTTGTTTCGTGAAAATATTCGTTAAATTTTATGTGTTTCTATTTACGAAGTTGAAACGTACATAGTTCCATTTAGGGGGGGGGGGGGCAGGGTTTTCCCCAATATTGTTCTCTATTTTCATTCGATGTTTCGTTAATATTAGGTAACCTGTAATACACTATTTAAAGCACATGTATCTAGTGTTAGTTGTCTTGATCTACACTATAATACTCTATATTAAGCACATGTATCAAGTGATAGTCGTCTTGATCTACACTATAATACTCTATATTAAGCACATGTATCAAGTGATAGTTGTCTTGAGATACACTATAATACACTATTTATAGCAAATGTATCTAGTGATAGTTGTCTTGAGATACACTATAATACACTATTTATAGCAAATGTATCAAGTGATAGTTGTCCTGAGCTACACTATAATACACTATTTATAGCAAATGTATCAAGTGATAGTTGTCTTGAGCTACACTATAATACACTATTTAAAGCACATGTATCTAGTGATAGTTGTCTTGAGCTACACTATAATACACTATTTAAAGCACATGTATCTAGTGTTAGTTGTCTTGAGCTACACCATAATACACTATTTATAGCATTTGTACCAAGTGATAATTGTCTTGAGCTACACTATAATACACTATTAAAAGCACATGTATCTAGTGATAGTTGTCTTGAGCTACAGTATAATACACTATTTATAGCACATGTATCTAGTGATAGTGGTTTTGAGCTACACTATAATACACTATTTATAGCACATGTATCAAGTGATAGTTGTCTTGAGCTACACTATAATACTCTATTTATAGCACATGTATCTAGTGATAGTTGTTTTGAGCTACACTATAATACACTATTTAGAGCACATGTATCTAGTGATAGGTGTTTTGAGCTACACTATAATACACTATTTAAAGCACATGTATCTAGTGATAGTTGTTTTGAGCTACACTATAATACACTATTTAAAGCACATGTATCTAGTGATAGGTGTTTTGAGCTACACTATAATACACTATTTAAAGCACATGTACCAAGTGATAGTTGTCTTGACCTACACTATAATACACTATTTAAAGCACATGTATCTAGTGATAGTTGTTTTGAGCTACACTATAATACACTATTTAAAGCACATGTATCTAGTGATAGTTGTTTTGAGCTACACTATAATACACTATTTAGAGCACATGTATTTAGTGATAGTTGTCTTGAGCTACATTATAAGACACTATTTATAGCATTTGTACCAAGTGATAGTTGTCTTGAGCTACTCTATAACACACTATTAAAAGCACATGTATCTAGTGATAGTTGTCTTGAGCTACAGTATAATACACTATTTATAGCACATGTATCTAGTGATAGTTGTTTTGAGCTACACTATAATACACTATTTATAGCACATGTATCAAGTGATAGTTGTCTTGAGCTACACTATAATACTCTATTTATAGCACATGTATCTAGTGATAGTTGTTTTGAGCTACACTATAATACACTATTTAGAGCACATGTATCTAGTGATAGGTGTTTTGAGCTACACTATAATACACTATTTAAAGCACATGTATCTAGTGATAGTTGTTTTGAGCTACACTATAATACACTATTTAAAGCACATGTATCTAGTGATAGGTGTTTTGAGCTACACTATAATACACTATTTAAAGCACATGTACCAAGTGATAGTTGTCTTGACCTACACTATAATACACTATTTAAAGCACATGTATCTAGTGATAGTTGTTTTGAGCTACACTATAATACACTATTTAAAGCACATGTATCTAGTGATAGTTGTTTTGAGCTACACTATAATACACTATTTAGAGCACATGTATTTAGTGATAGTTGTCTTGAGCTACATTATAAGACACTATTTATAGCATTTGTACCAAGTGATAGTTGTCTTGAGCTACTCTATAACACACTATTAAAAGCACATGTATCTAGTGATAGTTGTCTTGAGCTACAGTATAATACACTATTTATAGCACATGTATCTAGTGATAGTTGTTTTGAGCTACACTATAATACACTATTTATAGCACATGTATCAAGTGATAGTTGTCTTGAGCTACACTATAATACACTATTAAAAGCACATGTATCTAGTGATAGTTGTCTTGAGCTACACTATAATACACTATTAAAAGCACATGTATCAAGTGATAGTTGTCTTGAGCTACACTATAATACACTATTTATAGCACATGTATCAAGTGATAGTTGTCTTGAGCTACACTATAATAACTATTAAAAGCACATGTATCTAGTGATAGTTGTCTTGAGCTACAGTATAATACACTATTTATAGCACATGTATCTAGTGATAGTTGTTTTGAGCTACACTATAATACACTATTTAAAGCACATGTATCTAGTGATAGTTGTCTTGAGCTACACTATAATACACTATTTATAGCATTTGTACCAAGTGATAGTTGTCTTGAGCTACACTATAATACACTATTAAAAGCACATGTATCTAGTGATAGTTGTCTTGAGCTACAGTATAATACACTATTTATAGCACATGTATCTAGTGATAGTTGTTTTGAGCTACACTATAATACACTATTTATAGCACATGTATCAAGTGATAGTTGTCTTGAGCTACATTATAATACGCTATTTATAGCACATGTATCTAGTGATAGTTGTCTTGAGCTACACTATAATACGCTATTTATAGCACATGTATCTAGTGATAGTTGTCTTGAGCTACACTATAATACGCTATTTATAGCACATGTATCTAGTGATAGTTGTCTTGAGCTACACTATAATACACTATTTATAGCACATGTATCTAGTGATAGTCGTCTTGAGCTACACTATAATACGCTATTTATAGCACATGTATCTAGTGATAGTTGTCTTGAGCTACACTATAATACGCTAATTATAGCACATGTATCTAGTGATAGTTGTCTTGAGCTACACTATAATACACTATTTATAGCATTTGTACCAAGTGATAGTTGTCTTGAGCTACACTATAATACACTATTAAAAGCACATGTATCTAGTGATAGTTGTCTTGAGCTACACTATAATACACTATTTATAGCACATGTATCTAGTGATAGTTGTCTTGAGCTACACTATAATACACTATTTATAGCACATGTATCTAGTGATAGTTGTCTTGAGCTACACTATAATACACTATTTATAGCACATGTATCTAGTGATAGTTGGCTTGAGCTACACTATAATACGCTATTTATAGCACATGTATCTAGTGATAGTTGTCTTGAGCTACACTATAATACACTATTTATAGCACATGTATCTAGTGACAGTTGTTTTGAGCTACACTATAATACACTATTTAGAGCACATGTATCAAGTGATAGTTGTCTTGAGCTACACTATAATACGCTATTTATAGCACATGTATCAAGTGATAGTTGTCTTGAGCTACACTATAATACACTATTTATAGCACATGTATCTAGTGATAGTTGTCTTGAGCTACACTATAATACACTATTTAAAGCACATGTATCTAGTGATAGTTGTCTTGAGCTACACTATAATACACTATTTATAGCACATGTATCTAGTGATAGTAGTCTTGAGCTACACTATAATACACTATTTATAGCACATGTATCTAGTGATAGTTGTTTTGAGCTACACTATAATACACTATTTAAAGCACATGTATCAAGTGATAGTTGTCTTGAGCTACACTATAATACACTATTTATAGCACATGTATCTAGTGATAGTTGTCTTGAGCTACACTATAATACACTATTTAAAGCACATGTATCTAGTGATAGTTGTCTTGAGCTACACTATAATACGCTATTTATAGCACATGTATCTAGTGATAGTTGTCTTGAGCTACACTATAATACACTATTTATAGCACATGTATCTAGTGATAGTTGTCTTGAGCTACACTATAATACGCTATTTATAGCACATGTATCTAGTGATAGTTGTCTTGAGCTACACTATAATACACTATTTATAGCACATGTATCTAGTGATAGTTGTCTTGAGCTACACTATAATACGCTATTTATAGCACATGTATCTAGTGATAGTTGTCTTGAGCTACACTATAATACACTATTTATAGCACATGTATCTAGTGATAGTTGTTTTGAGCTACACTATAATACACTATTTAAAGCACATGTATCTAGTGATAGTTGTCTTGAGCTACATTATAATACACTATTTAGAGCACATGTATCTAGTGATAGTTGTCTTGAGCTACACTATAATACACTATTTATAGCACATGTATCTAGTGATAGTTGTCTTGAGCTACACTATAATACACTATTTATAGCACATGTATCTAGTGATAGTTGTTTTAAGCTACACTATAATACACTATTTAAAGCACATGTATCAAGTGATAGTTGTCTTGAGCTACACGATAATACGCTATTTATAGCACATGTATCTAGTGATAGTTGTCTTGAGCTACACTATAATACACTATTTAAAGCACATGTATCTAGTGATAGTTGTCTTGAGCTACACTATAATACGCTATTTATAGCACATGTATCTAGTGATAGTTGTCTTGAGCTACACTATAATACACTATTCATAGCACATGTATCTAGTGATAGTTGTCTTGAGCTACACTATAATACGCTATTTATAGCACATGTATCTAGTGATAGTTGTCTTGAGCTACACTATAATACACTATTTATAGCACATGTATCTAGTGATAGTTGTCTTGAGCTACACTATAATACGCTATTTATAGCACATGTATCTAGTGATAGTTGTCTTGAGCTACACTATAATACACTATTTAAAGCACATGTATCTAGTGATAGTTGTCTTGAGATACACTATAATACACTATTTAAAGCACATGTATCTAGTGATAGTTGTCTTGAGCTACACTATAATACACTATTTAAAGCACATGTATCTAGTGATAGTTGTCTTGAGATACACTATAATACACTATTTAAAGCACATGTATCTAGTGATAGTTGTCTTGAGCTACACTATAATACACTATTTAAAGCACATGTATCTAGTGATAGTTGTCTTGAGCTACACTATAATACACTATTGAAAGCACACGTATCTAGTGATAGTTGTCATGAGCTACACTATAATACACTATTTATAGCACACGTATCTAGTGATAGTTGTCTTGAGCTACACTATAATACACTATTTAAAGCACATGTATCTAGTGATAGTTGTCTTGAGCTACACTATAATACACTATTTAAAGCACATGTATCTAGTGATAGTTGTCTTGAGCTACACTATAATACTCTGTTTAAAGCACATGTATCAAGTGATAGTTGTCTTGAGCTACACTATAATACACTATTTAAAGCACATGTATCTAGTGATAGTTGTCTTGAGCTACACTATAATACACTATTTAAAGCACATGTATCTAGTGATAGTTGTCTTGAGCTACACTATAATACTCTATTTAAAGCACATGTATCAAGTGATAGTTGTCTTGAGCTACATTATAATACACTATTTAAAGCACATGTATCTAGTGATAGTTGTCTTGAGCTACACTATAATACACTGTTTAAAGCACATGTATCAAGTGATAGTTGCCTTGAGCTACACTATAATACACTATTTATAGCACATGTATCGAGTGATAGTTGTCATGAGATACACTATAATACTACACTATAATATAGGAATCGAGGAAGGTACCTGGAGACCTAAAGAATGCCACTATCGTCACTATTTTTAAAAAGGGTGATCGCAGTGTTTGTGGCAACTACCGTGGTATATCACTGCTATCAATTGTGGGGAAGATTCTTGCAAGAATTCTTCTTAACCGCCTCAAGGTTATATCTGAGAAGATCTTCCCAGAGTCACAATGCGGATTTAGCGCTTCCAGAAGCACAATTGACTTGATTTTCTGTGTGAGACAGCTAAAAGAAAAATGTAGAGAACAACAGAATCCACTCTTCCTAGTCTTTTATGACTTGGAAAAGGCATTTGATTCGGCTCCAAGACCAGCCATGTGGGCTTCCCATCAGAGCGATAACACATTCCCTTTTTGGTTATCTATCAGCTATACAATGAACAGATGTAATAACAAGAACTTCTATTGTCAAATAAAAGTTTAGGTTAAGTTTTTTTTCTTTCTTCATTTATTTCATTGTATTTAACCGCCCTCTGAATGAAGAGAGCTGAATAAAGTGGCTTTGAATCCTCAGTGGCCTGTTTAAGAGAACAATAAATTCAAATCCAAAATTCAAATAGCTATAATATTCACGGATATAACAAGTGGATTCATGTCTAACCCACTCTCCCTGTAAACTTTACAGAATATTTCATAAAGATGTGTGCATAATCCTCTCCCTATCTCTCTTCACTTGAAACCGTTCATACTATGCTTCAAATATTATGTCAAAATGCCTTCCGGCGACTAAGGATATATAGCTTGTCTTTTAAACTCTCTCAAATGAAAGCTGCGCACTTTTTGCGAACATCTATTTTAGGTTAATAAATTCATTCTCTCTCTTCATTATGACGGAAATATCACAATATTTACATTTTTTCACTACTACGTTACATCACGAAGTAAATTTGGTTACGCTTAATTACATGAATGTGGCTGATGGCCACTGTAGGTTATGAACCTTAAAACTAACACATATACAGAATGCATTTGATTCGGCTCCAAGACCAGCCATGTGGGCGGTGCTGAAGCGGTTTGGTTGAACTCAGCGTTTTGTAGATCTAATCAAGGCTCTCCATGATGGCATGACAGGTCAGGTTTGCCATCAGAATAAGATGTCCGATGAATTTCCCATTACCCATGGACTGAAACAAGGATGTGTACTGGCTCCAACGCTTTTTGCGCTGTACTTGGCTGCAATGCTTTATGATTCACCCACAAACAACCCAGGTGTGGAGGTCAAGTATCGTTTTGATGGAGGGCTTTTCAACCTAACTCGTCTCCGCTCCTCGAGGAATACTCGGGTTACTAAGGTTACTAACATGTTGTATGCAGATGATGCTGCGTCGCCAACTCTCACACCAGAAGAGCTGCAAGAGTCAGTTTATTGTTACAAAAGTGAATGTGATCGCTTTGGTCTTACTATAAATGTCAATAAGACTAAAGTCTTGGCACAACCTTCACCAGGCACACCTCTTCCTCAGTTCAATATCTCCATCTCAAATTTGCCATTAGAACAGGTAGATCACTTCTCGTACCTGGGCAGTACCATTTCTGTGAGCTGTACCTGTGAGCAGGATGTGGAGAAGAGAATTGGTGCAGCCCATGCAGCATATGGACGATTAGCGCACCGGGTCTTCATGAATAAATATCTGTCCATGAGTAGAAAGCTTATGGCGTACAAAGCAGTAGTCATTCCTACATTGTTGTACGGATGTGAAACATGGACCCTTTACCGACGTGATCTTAGGAAGCTTGAGCGTTTCCACCTACAAAAACTTCGATCAATCCTGAGGATTAAATGGGAAGACCGCATTACCAATATTGCTGTTCTGGAAAAGGCTCAAATCAACAGCATAGAATCATCCATAATAGGTCGCCAATTTAGATGGATTGGTCATGTCCATCGGATGGATGATGTGAGATTACCTCGTCAAATGCTATATGGTGAGTTATGCTATGGCACCAGACTTCTACAGAGGCGCTACACGGACCTATTTAAGCAGACCCTGAAATTGACAGGTCTTGATTCACAAACCTGGGACAAGCTGGCTAAAGACCGCTCAACTTGGCACCGTACCATCTCAGATACTGTAAAGACGTTTGAAAGGGATCGACGCACACATGAAGAAGCCAAGCGTCAAGCTAGGAAACTTCGAGCAGCCCAACCACGTCCTCCTCCAGCAATACTATGTGACTTGTGTGGACGCTTGTTCCATGCCAGGATTGGACTCTTTAGTCACCGTAAACACATCCACAAACTGGACTGAAGGAAGAAAATTTATACTCGGATTCGAGTTAAAGCCGATGATGATGATGAATACACTATTTATAGCAAATGTATCAAGTGATAGTTGTCTTGAGCTACAATATAATATACTATACTAGCAGGTACCCGCGGCTTCGCTCGCGATCAAGACAATGGGGACGATGCATTATTGCTGATAATTGGTCTATTCTATTACAGCAATCGCGGCTAGAGTTGGGTCCATTCTAATTCTGAAAATTTCTGATACGCACAGTATATTGAAATGAGCAGCAAAGGGGAAATTTATAGAGCTGTGTAAGTCTGCAGGGTACGTTGTTACATTATGTGAACACATTTGAAAATTACGTTTTTGGTTTTGCCACCTTCTGCTGAGACATAACGATTTTGTTGTCCGGATACTCGTGAGCACGCCACATACAGTTGCCCATGAGAAGAAATGGTTTTGTCTAAATGTACTCCTACTGCTGTTAAGTGTGTGTCATTGCGCTTTGTTAATAGATATTGCTAATATTGTTTGAAGAGGGAACTGTACTCTTGCACACTGGAATGGCAAATCTATCGGAATAGGGGGAATTAAAAGTATTTTTCCTTAATCTATTCTGGGTGTAATTTTCCCACACTTATTGATGATTTGAACGTCAACATGTCACTATTAATAGACCTACAGTAAAATAACTCTCACCTTGGCCGCTGATGTACATTATGCAGTCTCTTCCAGTGTTACATCCCAGGGATTAAAATTCTCCAACAACACTTTTGCCTCACATGCCTCTCTAAGTAATTAAAATTCCTGATTGTTGTAGTTTGAGTCTTCAGTTTTTTGACTGGTTTGATGCAGCCCTCCATGCCTCCGTCTCCTGAGCTAACCGTTTCATCTCTACATAGCTACCACACCTTACATCTGAGGCAATCTGTTTAACCCTGGTCTACCCCTAGAGTTCTTGTCCTCGACCCTCCCATCCATAACTAAGCTTGCTATTCCTGGGTGTCTTAATACGTGTCCTACCAACCTATCTCTTCTCTTCATTAGCAGTCGCCAGAAACATCTCTCCTCTCCCCCTCGTCTTAATACAGTAGCTCTTCATTTGTTACCCTATCTACCCATCTGATCTTCATCATTCTCCTGTAAAACCACATTTCAAACTCTTCAATTCTCCTCTTTTCTGCTGCACCTTAGTCCAAGTTTCACTTACTTATAGTGTCACGCTCCAGACAAAAGCTTTCATAAATGACTTCCTAATACTTAAATGTATATTCGATGTCAACAGTTTCCTTTTCTGTAGAAATGCTTTTATATCCTCTTTGCTTCGTCCATCACTGGATATTTTGCTTCCTAATTAGCAGAGGTCTCCTACTTCCCGTAGCGTTTCGCCTGCCAATTCGACATCCATAGCGATTTTTGATTTCTTTCGACTGCATTCCAATAATTTTGTTTTACATTTATTGATTTTCATCATGAATTATTTCCTCAAGGCGGAGTCCATACCATTCAAAAACTCGTTCAAATTCTCTGGCGTATCGGCCAAGATGACGATGTCATCAGCAAATCTCAGAGATGAAATTATTTCTCCTTGAATCTTCGCTCCCAATCTAAATTTTTCTCCAATTCCCTGATTATTGTGTTTTTAGAGATCTTTGAAATGCGTTGCCCCCGCAAATGGTGTAGATGCATTGTCAAAGGAAAACATTCCATGTTACGAACATGGGCCGCATAACCTGTTCTGAAAGGCTATTCTGAACAGCAGATCCTTGAACTCAGATTTGCCAATATTTTATTGTATCTTTCCATGTGGCATATCTCTGTACTTCATCATACAGAAGAGTGCTTTAGAAATCATGTCTTGTGTAAATTTTGGAAAAGGTAGTGAGTGTGTTTTTACCGGAGTGGATACTCGCTCGTAGAAATTCATTTCAGTAAAATTGACTGGTTCGCAATTTTGTTAGTGCACATTGAGGTATGTGACGGCGGGATGCCTTAAGTGTTACGGAAACGGCAATAGCCGCCACAGAGCTTCGTTGCTACTGAAATAACGACCAGACTGATATTTGTACATAACTATACGGGATTTGTGAGTCCAGTGTTTATGGAATTGAACGTAGCTATATCGCTACCTTTATTTAGTAGCCGCTACTGTAGTGTTTAAAAATTAAAGGTGGTATTAGAAGGCGCTTTCCCTATTTTTTTTACCCCTGGCACTACAGCCCATGAAGGGCCTAGGCCTATCAAGCGACCGCTTCCCTGCCATTTAGCCTGCAGATATTGAGGTCAAACGTGGTCAGTGCATCGTGTCACCTCGGCCGTTAATCGTGTTCTTCATGACCGGGGCGCTGCCTCACTATCAGACAGCTACTCAATTGTCCTCACGAAGCTGAGTGTACCCCGTTGCAGCCCTCACGTCAGTGTCTAAAATCTCTGACGGAGCCGGGAATCAAACCCGGGAGCTCTGGATGAGAGGCAGGTGGGCTACCCTGTTCTTATTATGTTTATATATATATCTTGAAAAAGATAATAAATGGATTGGTATTGCCTCCTAGAAGGATATATATCAGTGTCTAAAATCTCTGACGGAGCCGGGAATCAAACCCGGGACCTCCGGATGAGAGGCAGGTGGGCTACCCTGTTCTTATTATGTTTATATATATATATATCTTGAAAAAGATAATAAATGGATTGGTATTGCCTCCTACAGGGATATATAGAAAATCGGATGTCATACCTTGAGTTACTGTTGCCATGGAAACGGACTTGCCGTTAGTTCATAAGTTTATCAGAGCGAGATAGTTTTCTGCGAATATCTTTGAAACTGTTGGTTTTAGGGCCTTAAAATGTGGTTTTCGGTATCCCATAGGGACATACCGAGTATTGTTTCTTGCATCGAGGTGCATAAAATGAGCTTAGTCCGGTCTTTATGCGACAACTTCAATATTTTGTCACGGTTGAGTATTTATGGTGACTTTTCAGTTATGTTGCCGTTTCACGGGAACAATAATTTATTTCCGGATGAAAGGTAGCCTATATGTTATCCCAGGGTGTAAGCTGTCTCCATTTCAAATTTCATCCAAATCCGTCCAGCCGTTTTAGTGTCAAGGGGTAACAAACTAACACACAGACACACACACAGACTTTCACAATTATAATATACTAGCAGGTACCCGCGGCTTCGCTCGCGATCAAGACAATGGGGACGATGCATTATTGCTGATAATTGGTCTATTCTATTACAGCAATCGCGGCTAGAGTTGGTTCCATTCTAATTCTGAAAATTTCTGATACGCACAGTATATTGAAATGAGCAACAAAGGGGAAATTTATAGAGCTGTGCGAGTCTGCAGGGTACGATGTTACATTATGTGAACACATTTGAAAATTACGTTTTTGGTTTTGCCACCTTCTGCTGAGACATAACGATTTTGTTGTCCGGATACTCGTGAGCACGCCACATACAGTTGCCCATGAGAAGAAATGGTTTTGTCTAAATGTACACCTACTGCTGTTAAGTGTGTGTCATTGCGCTTTGTTAATAGATATTGCTAATATTGTTTGAAGAGGGAACTGTACTCTTGCACACTGGAATGGCAAATCTATCGGAATATGGGGAATTAAAAGTATTTTTCCTTAGATTAAGGAAAAATTTTCCCACACTTATTGATGATTTGAACGTCAACATGTCGCTATTAATAGACCTACAGTAAAATAACTCTCACCTTGGCCGCTGATGTACATTATGCAGTCTCTTCCAGTGTTACATCCCAGGGATTAAAATTCTCCAACAACACTTTTGCCTCACATGCCTCTCTAAGTAATTAAAATTCCTGATTGTTGTAGTGTGAGTCTTCAGTTTTTTGACTGGTTTGATGCAGCCCTCCATGCCTCCGTCTCCTGAGCTAACCGTTTCATCTCTACATAGCTACCACACCTTACATCTGAGGCAATCTGTTTAACCCTGGTCTACCCCTACAGTTCTTGTCCTCGACCCTCCCATCCATAACTAAGCTTGCTATTCCTGGGTGTCTTAATACGTGTCCTACCAACCTATCTCTTCTCTTCATTAGCAGCCGCCAGAAACATCTCTCCTCTACCCCTCGTCTTAATACAGTAGCTCTTCATCTGTTACCCTATCTACCCATCTGATCTTCATCATTCTCCTGTAAAACCACATTTCAAACTCTTCAATTCTCCTCTTTTCTGCTGCACCTTAGTCCAAGTTTCACTTACTTATAGTGTCACGCTCCAGACAAAAGCTTTCATAAATGACTTCCTAATACCTAAATGTATATTCGATGTCAACAGTTTCATTTTCTGTAGAAATGCTTTTATATCCTCTTCGCTTCGTCCATCACTGGATATTTTGCTTCCTAATTAGCAGAGGTCTCCTACTTCCCGTAGCGTTTCGCCTGCCAATTCGACATCCATAGCGATTTTTTATTTCTTTCGACTGCATTCCAATAATTTTGTTTTACATTTATTGATTTTCATCATGAATTATTTCCTCAAGACGGACTCCATACCATTCAAAAACTCGTTCAAATTCTCTGGCGTATCGGCCAAGATGACGATGTCATCAGCAAATCTCAGAGATGAAATTATTTCTCCTTGAATCTTCGCTCCCAATCTAAATTTTTCTCCAATTCCCTGATTATTGTGTTTTTAGAGATCTTTGAAATGCGTTGCCCCCGCAAATGGTGTAGATGCATTGTCAAAGGAAAACATTCCATGTTACGAGCATGGGCCGCATAACCTGTTCTGAAAGGCTATTCTGAACAGCAGATCCTTGAACTCAGATTTGCCAATATTTTATTGTATCTTTCCATGTGGCATATCTCTGTACTTCATCATACAGAAGAGTGCTTTAGAAATCATGTCTTGTGTAAATTTTGGAAAAGGTAGTGAGTGTGTTTTTACCGGAGTGGATACTCGCTCGTAGAAATTCATTTCAGTAAAATTGACTGGTTCGCAATTTTGTTAGTGCACATTGAGGTATGTAACGGCGGGATGCCTTAAGTGTTACGGAAACGGCAATAGCCGCCACAGAGCTTCGTTGCTACTGAAATAACGACCAGACTGATATTTGTACTTAACTATACGGGATTTGTGAGTCCAGTGTTTATGGAATTGAACGTAGCTATATCGCTACCTTTATTTAGTAGCCGCTACTGTGAAAATGAAAATCCACAGCCTGCTTCCAGTCTCCGACCGGGTCAGGAATGGAATGAATGGAGCCCCTATCTAGCGGCGAGGATATGAACTGTGCCGGCTGCCGAGGCCTGACGCACTCCTCTGGGGCAATGATTAAATGAATGACAGATGAAATGAAATGATAGTGGAGAGTGTTGCTGGAATGAAATTTTGACAGGGAAAACCGGAGTACCCGGAGAAAAACCTGTCTGCCTCCGTTTTGTCCAGCACAGATCTCACATGGAGTGACCGGGATTTGAACCACGGACCCAGCGGTGAGAGGCCGGCGTGCTGCCGCCTATTACTGTAGTGTTTAAAAATTAAAGGTGGTATTAGAAGGCGCTTTCCCTATTTTTTTTACCCCTGGCACTATAGCCCATGAAGGGCCTAGGCCTATCAAGCGACCGCTTCCCTGGCATTTAGCCTGCAGATATTGAGGTCAAACGTGGTCAGTGCATCGTGTCACCTCGGCCGTTAATCGTGTTCTTCATGACCGGGGCGCTGCCTCACTATCAGACAGCTACTCAATTGTCCTCACGAAGCTGAGTGTACCCCGTTGCAGCCCTCACGTCAGTGTCTAAAATCTCTGACGGAGCCGGGAATCAAACCCGGGACCTCCGGATGAGAGGCAGGTGGGCTACCCTGTTCTTATTATGTTTATATATATATCTTGAAAAAGATAATAAATGGATTGGTATTGCCTCCTACAGGGATATATAGAAAATCGGATGTCATACCTTGAGTTACTGTTGCCATGGAAACGGACTTGCCGTTAGTTCATAAGTTTATCAGAGCGAGATAGTTTTCTGCGAATATCTTTGAAACTGTTGGTTTTAGGGCCTTAAAATATGGTTTTCGGTATCCCATAGGGACATACCGAGTATTGTTTCTTGCATCGAGGTGCATAAAATGAGCTTAGTCCGGTCTTTATGCGACAACTTCGATATTTTGTCCCGGTTGAGTATTTAAGGTGACTTTTCAGTTATGTTGCCGTTCCACGGGAACAATGATTTATTTCCGGATGAAATGTAGCCTATATGTTATCCCAGGGTGTAAGCTGTCTCCATTTCAAATTTCATCCAAATCCGTCCAGCCGTTTTAGTGTCAAGGGGTAACAAACTAACAGACAGACACACACACAGACTTTCACAATTATAATATATATAGGGATATAGGGATTAAGCACATGTATCAAGTGATAGTTGTCTTGAGCTACACTATAATACACTATTTAAAGCACATGTATCTAGTGATAGTTGTCTTGAGCTACACTATAATACACTATTTATAGCACATGTATCTAGTGATAGTAGTCTTGAGCTACACTATAATACACTATTTATAGCACATGTATCAAGTGATAGTTGTCTTGAGCTACACTACAATACACTATTTATAGCACATGTATCTAGTGATAGTTGTCTTGAGCTACACTACAATACACTATTTATAGCACATGTATCAAGTGATAGTTGTCTTGAGCTACACTATAATACACTATTTAAAGCACATGTATCTAGTGATAGTTGTCTTGAGCTACACTATAATACACTATTTATAGCACATGTATCAAGTGATAGTTGTCTTGAGCTACACTATAATACACTATTTAAAGCACATGTATCTAGTGATAGTTGTCTTGAGCTACACTATAATACAATATTTATAGAACATGTATCTAGTGATAGTTGTCTTGAGCTACACTATAATACACTATTTAAAGCACATGTATCTAGTGATAGTTGTCTTGAGCTACACTATAATACACTATTTATAGCACATGTATCTAGTGATAGTTGTCTTGAGCTACACTATAATACACTATTTATAGCACATGTATCAAGTGATAGTTGTCTTGAGCTACACTACAATACACTATTTAAAGCACATGTATCTAGTGATAGTTGTCTTGAGCTACACTATAATACAATATTTATAGAACATGTATCTAGTGATAGTTGTCTTGAGCTACACTATAATACACTATTTAAAGCACATGTATCAAGTGATAGTTGTCTTGAGCTACACTATAATACACTATATTAAGCACATGTATCAAGTGATAGTTGTCTTGAGCTACACTATAATACACTATTTAAAGCACATGTATCTAGTGATAGTTGTCTTGAGCTACACTATAATACACTATATTAAGCACATGTATCAAGTGATAGTTGTCTTGAGCTACACTATAATACACTATTTAAAGCACATGTATCAAGTGATAGTTAACTTGAGCTACACTATAATACAAGATTTAAAGCACATGTATCAAGTGATAGTTGTCTTGAGCTACACTATAATACACTATTTAAAGCACACATGTATCAAGTGATAGTTGTCTTGACCTATACTAGAGTCATCATCATCATCATCATCTTTAACAGCTCCAGTCACCCGGGTGCTGTGAACGAGTCCTCTCCATTTCATTCTATCCATGAATAGTTGGTCTTCATGAGTGCTCTCCCAATCCAGCCCTTTGTCTGCCAAGTCACCCTTAATCTGGTCTATCCATTTCCTTTTAGGTCTTCCAACACATCTTCGTCCTTTGATATTCAAATTGAAGTGTGCCTTTGCCTTTTGTTAATCCTTCATCCGTTGGATATGTCCATATCACCTCAGACGAGAAGTCTGTAAGGTCTCCATTACAGTGGTGTTAATACCTGCTTCTGCACGATTTATTTCATTTCTTACTTTATCCTTTCTTGTCCTGTGAAGCATGGTACGCACAAACATCATTTCGGATGCCTGAAGTCTACTGTTATCTCTTTTAGAAAGGGTACATGTTTCAAGTGCAAAGGTCAGTATGGGTATATAGTATGTTGTAAATAATATATGTTTACACCGTATAGGTACTTTGTTATCCCACAGTAGTATTCTGATGTGGTTGTAGAAGATTGCTGCATTATTTGTTCTGTTGGTTATCTTACCTTTACTGCTATTGTCCAAACTCAAAATGCTGCCAAGATATTTGAATTGGTCAACATTTTGAAGCTGATGGTTGTTCAGGTAGATGCTTGTACTAGTACACCCTGATCCTTTTGCCATAGCCATAGTCTTATTCTAATTTTAAGCCCATATTCCTCAAACAATTTGTTCCAAATATCTAGATTTTTTTGTACCTCTTCTGCACTTTCACCCCAAATCATAACATCATCTGCGAATACCAGGGCTTTGGTGTCATTTCCATGCAATTCTTCTTTAAGTTTCTTCAAGATGTCGTCCATTACAACAATGAACAGTAAGAGTGACAAAGAGCTGCCCTGTTAAACTCCTCTTCTTGTCGTGAACCAATTGCTCCCTCCGTTGCCTATTCGTATGCAGGCCTTTGTGTTTTCATACTGCATTTTTATTTTGTTGACTAATGTTCCTGGTACATTCCGTCTTTCCAGGCATTCCCACATTTTTGACCGTACAATACCGTCATGGGCTTTCTCGACATCTAGGAAGACCATAAAGAGGTCCTTACCTTTTTCTTGGTGTTTTTCAATAAGCATTCTTACAGCAAAGATTAAATTGGTGGTGCTTCATCCAGGTTTGAAACCATATTGTTCTTCTTCTAATAAGGTTTCTAGATGTCTCCGTAACCTTTTCTCGATTATTTTTTCTAAAATCTTTAATCCGTAAGACAGAAGTGTGATTCCACGATAATTTTCACACTTCTGTTTCCCTTTTTGGATAAGGGTGTTATTACACCCTTAGACCAGTCCTCTGGGATCTTATTGTCATTCCAAATGTCCGGTAACATCCTGTATAACCACTGGGTCCCGTGAATTCCGGCCGCTGTTATCATATCTGCATTCACTTCATCGTGTCCACTTGATTTTCCTTTCGCCATAGATTTCAGAGCATCTTCTACTTCAGACCATATCAAAGGTGGTTCTAGCTGTTGTGCATCACCCAATTCAGCATGCACAGTTTCATCTCTATCGTCTATGTTCACGTTTTTGCCATTTAACAGTTGATCAAAATACTGTCCCCTCTCTTCTCTGATTCCTCTTAAGTTCCTTATTAGCACACCTTCTTCATTCTCTATTGCTTTCACGAATTCCTGATGCCCTCTCCTATTCTTGACTGTTTTATATAACAGATTTTTTATTGCCTTTAGCATCTAGTTCTAATTTCATGGTAAAATCATCCCACATGTTGTTCTTCTCTTTCTCTATTATACGTTTAACATGAAGTTTATATTTTGTCCTCTATGGGCATCAGCCTTCTGTTTTTCCATGTCCAGCAGTCTCTTAGCCTTGTTCCTCAGTTGCATAGCTAACTTTACTACATCATTCCACCATGCAGTTTTCTTATCCCGGACTTTGCAGCTTGTCATACCAAATAATTCCCTGGCCTCTCTGACAATAACATTCTTGAAGTCCTCCCACTCATCATCACCACATTTGATTTCGCTCTTTAAAACTATTCCTCGGATTCGTTGTTGATAATTTTCTTGCCTTTCAGGTGTCTCCAGTTCACATACCTTAATTTTGGATTTTTTCTCGACCTTTGTAGTGAATAATTTTATGCCTGATACCACCGCAATGACTAATCTATGATCACTGCCTAAACTTTCGCTAGGAAAGACATTGACATCCATAACTAGTTTTCCCACCTCCTCAGTTGTTATAACAAGGTCAATCATAGTTTCATATTTGCCATTCCCGCTGTACCTCGTTATTTTGTGGCTATCTCTCTTCTTAAACCATGAGTTTTGAATCTTGAGGTTATTTCGGCAGCATAAATCGATCAGTTCCTCTCCCTCTATGTTCCTGTTGCCGTATCCAAGAGAACCGACCACTGTTTCCACACCAATCCTATCACAGCCTGGCTGGGCATTCAAGTCACCCATTATCAGGATGTTTTCCTTATCCAGTTGGTTCTCTAGATGTTCTAAAATTATCTGCTTTTCTTAGGATGTACATCCTGTTTGTGGAGTATAAACTTGCGGAAGGGTTATTATTGTACCATTAGACGGTATTTCTATTTAGATAATTCTGTCATTAATATACGTGACATCTGCAATCTCTTCCACCCTCTTACTCTCGATAAAGCCAACTCCATTTAGTGACTCCTTCCATTTTCCACTCCAATATAGGGTGTACCCGTTTCTCAATATTTTCTTTCCTGATCTCTTCCATTTTGTTTCACTTAAGCCAAGCACATCGAGTTTTCTTCTTTCCATCAAATCTACAGTTTTATTATATTTAATGTCCCTATTCTCATCTTGGGTATTTTCCTCTTTATAGGGTTTTACACATCCTGGCATTGTCTAGCATCGGGCTTAACGCCGTCATTTGTGTCAGTGGAAAGGTGTGGAGGTTGTCTTGACCAATTTAATATATTCGTTCCGAGGCTCGTTTTAACATTGAAAGCAATTGAATGTTGACTCTATACTGATTTGCTAGGCCTAACATATAAGAGGATTTTCTTTTAGGGTTTACTCCCTTAGCCTTTGTGGATCCCTCCACATCCCACAAGGCAGTGGGCTTCCTCTGTACTTCCCCCAGAGAGACGGGTTGCCTCTTCCGCCAGCTCCGCCGTAATTATCGCCTTTGCTGCCGTTAAAGTGTACTAGAGTACACTATTTAAATTACTTGCATAAAGTAGCACACGTTTGACTTTATGCATGTCTTAGACTATATTGTACTACTCTACAGGACCTGTCTACCCAATGTTTACCTCTCTACAAAACTTGTCTACCCACAATGGTTATGATGGTCTTGTGAAAAGTAAGAACATATTGGATTTTACTTGCTGTAACTTTGGGTCAGGAAGAAGCTAGTAATCCCTTTAGTTTGGGTTACAGGAGAGTCATATGGGGTTAAGGACACTTTGCAGGGCGTTTAAATGAATGGATATTCCTTACTAAAATCATTTAGATTCTTATCACTACGGCATGTGTTTTTCCTCCAAGCATACTTCTACAAGACAGAAATATCTCCCATTAACAGATTGACAAACGTTTCTTTAATACTTCAAGAGAGAGAGAACTCTGAACGAGGAAGGATAATTTTTGGGCTGCTAAATATAAAGTTAATATCAATATCTACTTCAATGATGAGACACATACAATAAGAGACACATCTGATGTTGCCCACGAAATTTATAAAAGTACAAAACTTACAGCTATCCACGCTTTAAGCGGAAGATCATGTTTTATGTATGTTGAACACTTACTCATTTAATTGATTTCCACTTCCATCACTTTCTCGTTCTTGGATTTCTTCTTTCACCTCCTAGGGATAAGATGGAGTAATTTATTTCTGTGCTATCACCTTATACATTTACATCAATAACGAATCATGTATGTGTACACAACTGTTAAGCTGAAGTGAAGATATACATGCTGAACGACTTTCGTACTGTCCATCACATATAACAGCTAGAGATGAACACTATGCAGATAAGTGGTTATCAATCCCAATTCTATTAAATGCCTCTAGAGGGAGTCTATTGTAGAGTATGTAACATCAATATTGTTGCTATTTTATGCTGGTAACTACAATAATTATATGTCTGCTAGTGTAAGGGAGCACATAGTGGGCAACTAGTAAAACGTGATTGTGCCAGACATATGTTAGCTTTACATAAAGTACCTTTCTAAATCACATATAAGATGCATCCCCCAGTAGATCAGTGATCAGAGCAACAACGCACAACGCTGGCGGTCACGGGTAGAAGTACGCATGGGACAGAAATTTTAATTCGGCACCCTTCCATCAAAATGGAATGTGCTGGCAGTATGAAACAAAACCAAACAGCAGAACGCTTCCGTTTGTCTTCAACACAATTATTGTAAAAATACCACTCTTTATCTTAAAGAGGCATACAGATACTTACCTCTCTTAGATCTGACGATGGTGTTTCTGTCTTGATACAAGGAATTATCTCAGGAATTGAAGATTCCTCAATCTTGATATCCGTGTGAATGTCTGAATAATTCTGCAAAGAAAAGAATTGTTTTACAAATATGTTCCTTCGCGTAGGTCAAATAATACATTTCCGACGATTTGCACTGCAGGAATACATACAAAGGTAATTGATAATCGCATTCATACTTTTGTTACGTCAACCTGAAAGTTCTTGTGGAGTTCATATCATTAAGCATTTCAGTTCGTATTCACTCGCAGAACGTGACCCTGGCATATTGTCACTAACAATGAGTGTGAGTGACTTCGAGGCGTAGATTCAGTTACCTACAGTTACCATATAAGGTTAATAAGGACAAGCATCGTTGATAAATATCGTGAATGTTTTGCCCTCTTGAGACCAGATTAAATGAAAGATGCTTAAGGGAGAGAGAAATTTAACGGGAACGAGAAAGAAACCAAGGTTTATTCGTAAGTACAGTGGCAACTACTTGAAATTTCATTGCATATCAATCCACCTGTAATTCATAATACATGACAAACTGACGTTGGCAAGATAACGCAAAGTATTAAAATGAGAGAAGTGGCCATGAATATTTTTAAAGACAAGAGCTGGAGAGTATTTCTAAATGGAATTTCCGAGCACGGCCTTATAACGGCTGAGACACAGCGCCATAGACCATATCTTGGGTGTGTTTCAAGGTGAATTCGATCCAGTCCAAAACAACCCACATCCCTCTTTCTCCTCTGTACAACTCTCCTAGAAGAACTGAGAGAACCTCGCCATCACATTAACAGTATGTGCGCAACATAGGAGGCTGCCATGATGATAGACCTTATTTACAGTGTGTGTCAATACCAAATTGTCGGCTATGTGAAGCAGTGGAGGTGAACCCAAGCCTCACATTCATTGTCATGTGTGTGTTCAGTTGAAGCCCGATGCGCTCCAGAACACACACGTTTAACGTCGATATCAATGTTCTTAAGTTTCTCCTGGCCAGGGACATGATTTTATCCTTAAGGTTACATATTTTGAGGCGATATTCTTAGAAAGTGGTGCATGAGGCTGATAAGTCCCTCTTTGTTATAGTACAAGGAAAACTTCTCAATGCCGTATGATATATGTGAATGTATTAATCAATAGTAAACTGCTTACTTCTATTCGCTGCTTAAAATTCAGTTTAAAGCAAGAGTTTGTTTATTTATTGCATATTTCATTTATATTCTCTTTTCATGATAATTTATGATCTATTGTAATGGCCAAACGTTTTGCTGAGGCCACCTGTTGTATATCATCGGTTTGACAGTAAAATGTTCGATTTACCTTTAAAACTGGTTCCCCTACTCTTGAAAATATTATAAAGCTGATTATTGAAGGGTTTCACTTAACATTTTCTCAATAATACACCGAGTGACACGATCGATACTATTTTGGGTCTCATGAAGGGCAACTGTTTTATTACAGTCCCAGTTCAAACTTGAGGTAACATCTGCATATGAAATAATTAAACTATTTCTTGGCTGTGGTACTTAATTTACAAAAGGATATAAAGTAGGGGATCAAGGAACATGGGCTCGTCCAGTAGCGTGCGTTCTGCCGAGCGGTGATGCCGCGGAGATTCAAGCGAAAGAATGCACGGCTCTACGCTCGCAGCGGCTCGCAGTATAAACACAACCTTCACCCTGGACACAGGCGCTCCGAATTTAAATGTATGTACGAGATGGAGAGTCTATCGTAGGAATATCCATGCTTCCAACGAAGTTCGCGTAATCATACAATTGTGATATGAGGCAGATAGCCTATAAATATAAGTTGCCACACAAAAGTTAATCATGCACGCAGTATTCAGTGCATGTGAGGCTGTGCATTATTATTATTATTAACATTATTATTGTTATTTTACGTGACCTAAATTATACCGCATGTCATTCTGTGTAACATTGGTTGAACTATATATAAGGTAAAAGAATGGGGTCGTTTATCGGGGACCACCATGTGGTGTAGTGGCTAGCATACTTAGCTGTCACCCATCAGGTCCGGATTCGATTCCAGGCTGTCAATAAATTTAGTTTTAGTTTCAGGCTTAGAACGGGTTACACTATGCCTGACAAGGTAAAAATGAGAAGAAATGGTTTTCCTCGGCTCAATTACAAATACACACACAATTGCAGACAACACAACAACATCAACAAAGGTTATCGGACAAATTTTTTTTTCTCTCTTTATAAATAAATAGACAATATATTATATATATATGTCTGATTTACGATAATTTGTATTGGGTAATTTGTCTATCACTTTGGTAACTAACGTTATCCATTATTATAATATACTGCATATTATATATACTTATAAATACGAGGGGCTGATGACCACGATGTCAAAGCCCTCAATTGAAAACAATATTTATCGCATCAACCCATATTACCACTGTTAGTAGTAAGCACTAAACCTCGATTACTGAAATAATAATAAAAAATTACCTTATCGTCTGGAACCTTTGGAATCCCCTACAATGGAACTGCTAGGACTCCTCCTCCTCCCTTTCATCGTCTTCTACTTCGTCACCGAGTCGGAGTCAGAATCACTGTCCCTGAGATTAATGATGAGTTCCTGAATGTCGTTGTCCCTTGCCAGTTCTCTGTGAAAATCCTCTTCCTGCGGTTTTTCTGCGTGTGCCACACGCGTCTCCCAGTCCTTGATGGTAACTCTATCAAGAGCTTCATGTGTTAATCGTTCCACGTCCGCAAGTCGAAAAGTGTTGTTTAATTTAACCACTTCGCCCTACATTTTCGCCCATATCATCTCGATCGGATTATATTGACAATGATACGGGGGCAAACGGATAACTTGGTGGCCTAATTCCAACGCGATCTGATCTAATTCATACTTCTTTTCACCTGTTTCCAATGGCGAAACACGGGCTAATAACTCGGCATTTGTTTCTGTTGGATCGTATGGAATGTTGTGTTTCTGCAGCCACTGGTGTATGTCTGATTTACGAGAATTTGTATTGGGTAATTTGTCCATCACTTTAGAATGGTAACTAGCATTATCCATTATTATAATAGATCCCTCCTCCAAGTAATTCAGAAAGTGATGAACAAACCAATTTTTGAATGAGTGAGCATTCATTTCTGAATGATAATCTGAATCTCTGCTTTGGGTACGGGAACGAAAAACCCACTTACTGTCGCGTAAGAACCCCGTTTTCGCCAACCCTACATGGCATATTATCAGCCTGCTACCTTTTCCTACAGGTACTCGAAGGCCCCCTCTTCCAGACGAATCTTGCCATACATCCTTCCTTGAGTGATTCTGGTTAACCCATGTTTCATCCAGATAAAAGAAAGGTCTGTTATCACCAGAAGTCCTTAGAATATGCACAGTACGCAAAAATTTTAGTCTGGAAGCAACAATGTCGCTTCGTTCTAAAAGGAATTTCCTGCCATCATTGGTTCGCTTGTATTTGAAACCGAGGGATTTCAGCAGCGTGTGCATGGAAGGTAGAGAGTCTGCATAATTAATTTTCTCCTTCATTAAGCACACCATGTTTTTAGCCGTCGGAAATTCACCTTGATCGTATAAATCGAATATTGTTCGACGCAAAACACACTTGTCAAAGTCGTCCAAATTTGTTGCACGTTTCAGAACTATGCGATGTTTGCCCGGTGATCAAAACTATTTCAGCATTATTTCTACTCTCAGAAAGAATATTGGACACGGTATGTGCACTTACAGCGCAAGCTTGAGTCGTCAGCTCCCGGCTCTGTGAGAAATTAGTGTTATCACGTACCTCTGTATTCGAAAGCTTCTTGAAAAAGCTGTACACACTGAAAATTATATTTCTCGCCTGACTGTGTAAAACTTTACGAGCACTACCCCTGTCACGTGCTCGACTACCACTCGGCTTGCTAAGAGACATTGATAGCAATATAAAACTTCAGCTCACAGCAAGTCTTAAAGCTCCACTACTGTTCACTGAATTGATACTGCAATACTGTCACTCTATAAATATTGTACTTAGTATTTCCCCCAGAACTCTTCGTTATATTCCCCAGCGAACCTAAATATCTTAACACCTACATAATTCACTCTCTAATTAGCCCTTCAGTTCAAGGCCAGTTGTTATCTCCCGAACGGCTGGTCGTATCGCTACCGGGTTTGGACAGTTGGGTAGTTTATTGGCTGAGGAATAACCCACCCACCAAGGGAAGATGATTAAGAGAAGGAAGTAGATTTGGGATTGGAAAAGAAGGATAGAAAAATAGGAGGAGAGTCCCACAAAAATAATAAGTTTAGATTTAAACACACTTAAAGGTGGTTGCCACAGAAACTTAACCTCCTGATATCTAAATTAGGTACGAGCTTGGTCGAGGCCAACGGGAACTGCAGCTAAGACTTGGGCAGTTTGCCAGAGAGAGGCTTTAGTGTCTTTCCTCCCAAGCACGAATAAAAGTACTATAGGGAAGGGTGATGGTCTGGCCAGACAGATAGTAAAAGCTTTATTAAGCATGAACGAGAGCATAAACCTAGGAAGGGCCAGGAAAGCCAGGATCCTGCCTAACTGTAGTATCAGAAAAATGATGAATCCAAAAACAAAGATTTAATTTATTGAACAATTTAAAGAAGTTAATATTTTTGACAATTAAATATTTTGCAATCTTGTTAACAATTTGGGGTCGCAGACCTCCAACAACATTCAACGGTTGCTCCAGGCAATTGACCATTTACAAGGTTTCAAACCTTACATGTTTTTAAAATCTTTATAAGATTTAAACAAATGAGCAATGAAATAATTAAAGCTTAAACGTGAATTGGAGTACAAAAGTGCACCTTAAGAAATTCAGGAGAGAATGTTCTAGAGAAAGTGACAACTTTGAAAATAACAATAATAACAACGTGAAAAATAAGATAGAAGTTCCTACAACTTCTTATATTTATACAGAATTAATATATGAGAATTATACAAAGAGGGCAGGTCACTTACTGTGAAACCTGAAGAAATTGAAAGGGAAAGTTCTAGACTTCCCAAGTTTGAGCAGGAATCACTCGCCAAATGGGACAGTTTCCATTTCGTGAAACCTGAACATGACTCGCTCAAGAGTTTAGAGAATTGTTTTCCCTGATTATGGGAAAGGAACAACGTGAATTTAAAACTTGTATCACACAAGCAATTATGCAGAATTTAATTAATGTTAAACTAACAAAGTTGGAAGGGCACCTCGTGGGTGACACCTTATAGAAAAGTTTCAATTTTATTAATAATGGTTGTTAGTAGAAGGTTGAGGAAAGATCATTGGGATATAGGATCAATGTTCATGGCCGTATTTAATATAACCGGACGATCGCGACGCGGTAGAAACGCGGAGCAAGCACTGTTTATCACTATAGTCTATGAAGATGGATGCAAAGTTCACTATAGAAACACTAAAGTTCATGAAAAAGAAAGTTATTGCAATTATGGAAATAACTGATTGCACTGTATAGGTGAGAGTCTATTTCTTGAAAAAGTTGTGATTTACAATTAAATGCGCCATAGAATGTTCCAGAGGTTCCAGCGGTGGAGGAAAGTTAGCTATTGCAAAAATTTGTAAGGAAGATTCCTCATTTTAACTAGCATTTTCACAAGTGCGTGAACAATACTTAACGGCAATACTCGCAGATAGAGAATAAGATCTCGAAGGTTCCAGAACGACCTTAGCAGAAAATGGGGTTGAGAAAATCCAACGGAGGAATTAGCTTTATAATTATAGACAGCGGGTATTAGATAATATCCCACGTAGCGAGAGGGTTTCTCGTTTAAATAGCTTAAGAAAAGCTCTTTTTTAGTAAAGTTGGCTTATACAAGCAAAAGCTCAACATGGCAAATCCCACGAGGAATGAGTATTGCCCCAAAATAAATGATTTCACACTGTCTATAAATTATAATTAAAAGCACGAGGAAGTTAAAACCATGAAGATGAGGTTAAAACTTTTAAAATGGTACTTATCTTGATTTCATGTTGAAGTCGAAGTTTCTGTTGAAGATTACTTAGCCAACATGGCGTAGAAGAGGTTGAGCCTCTTGGTTTGAGGAGGCAAGCTCGAGCGGAGCTTTGACTGAACGAGTCAACTGCAGACTAAGAAGTGAGAGCAGCTCAACGGAGCACGAAGGGAGCAAGAAAGGGGGGAAAGAGTGGGGGGTAGGAGACAAAAGGAGAACATATAAGCATTACCAACTTAAATACAAAAAATTTATCTTCTCTTGCTGAGCCGGTCTTCTAAGAGTTGATAACAGTTGATACTAGCGCAGCATGGTGAGTAAAGAAGTAGACGTAGTCCTCTTGCTCAAGGAGAAAATAGCTGGCGATGGTACAGAATCTGGTGGCCAAATGGATAAATAAGTCCACTAGCACCAGGAAGAATTGAGGAGCTTCAGAGATTCGCTGCGAGGTGACGCTAGGTGGGTCACAGAAGTTATATATCTGAAACATACTTATGAAGACATAAGAGATATGCCCAACAAGGAGAAAACAGATGATCACTGTTGGTGTTTGACAAAGAAGAAGGAAGAAATGAACATGCAAAGAGCAGTAAAAATTATATCTCAGGTACCGTGTATTCAAAGAATACACCATACTGGGGGGACAAACACCAACAGGGAACAAGAAAAACAAGTAAACATTTAAAGGTAATGGAGAGATCAAAGACAGAGGTCTTGTGATCGGACCATTAATAGTTAAGACTCTGACTTCCCTGACTCTCCCATCTCTTCCAGGATAACACTGGGTCATTTTTCCAAAAGGCCAGACTAGGGGGGGTGAAACATCCCTAACTAAGACCAAGTCTCCCACTTGAAGGTCGGGACTGGAAAGAAACCACTTCTGCCTCCCTTGCAAGGAAGTTAAATATTCCAAGTTCCATCTCTTCCAAAAAGAATTACGGAGGGCTTCAAGTTTCCGCCAAGCGATAGGTAGATTAGAATCCCTGTAAGAATTGGGAAGAGGAGGAGGGGCAGAGAGAGAAGGGCGTGTAAAGAAGCGACCAGGTGTAAGTGGAAGGAGGTTATCAGGGTCATTGGAAAGCGGAGTTAAAAGGCGAGAATTATCAACACTTTCAATCACGAAATAACTAGAAGCTGAGGGAAATAAAGCACTAGTAAAGATTGCGATACGATGAGAAAGAAGAATTGGCAAGTTTAAACAAAGCGTATAGAAACAAGTACATCTATTCAAGACAAGAATATACCAAATAAACAAAGGAACTATGCGAGTAGAAAGCAAGAACGCCATAGGTAACAAACGAGTAGCCATAAACAATAACCTCAAGTTATAATGAGTATCAAAGGGGTTACTCAGAAAAATACTTAAGTCAGCGAAAAACGTGACATGACAAGTATGAATACAAAAACACATCGAATGTGACGACGAGAAAAAACAAGTTTGTTCATCAATGAACATTAAGATCGCAAAATATGTAAGCAAATTGCAATACATAAGCGCGTGAGAAATACGCAACGAAGTTTTGAAACAGGGATCGAAGCAGTTATAGAATACGAGCATGAGTAAGTGAGAGACGTAAACAAGCACGGCCTTGACACACATAGTACAACGAGATAAGACATATAAATAGCTGAACGAGTCCTTAACTGGAACAAGTTTATTTTGGGAATTAGGTGAGCGGCTTCCGAGATTACGGTAGCGGCTCGCCAGACAATGGTTGGCAATCAGCCAGAGTTGAGATAAGAGAAACTTGCTTTGAACTGTGTCAAGCGTACAGGAAATAAACAACAACTTGGCCTTCCTCAGGCGTGTATACAAACAAGTTTGAAAAACAAGCAGTTCGGAGTACACAAACAACATTTGTTGAATCAGCTGTAACTTAACGCAGATATTCAGGTTGAACGGAATGCAGTCAATCGTAACTTGGACGTGAACAAACGATTTAAAGATATATGAAATAGAGTAGGAAATCAATTTCGCATAATTGAGAGGATCACGGAATCCGACAATTTTCAACAAAAAGAAGCTTAATTCTTCCGAGCAAAGAAGACAAGCTGGGACATTGAGAAGAAGGTTATGCATAAGAACAGTTATTCTAGATGCTATAGAATTCAGATATTCAAGCGGTTTCATAAGAGACTTCCAATTGTGAGGAAGGGGGGAGGAGCCGGCCGTGGCCATCCTTCTAAATAACGAAAGAAGTGAAACATAGCGTACAGTAAAGTGATGGAGACTGATAGCCATGGTTTTACACAAAGGGAAGATAGTTTTCGAGAAAAAGTTTAAGCAATTAACTGCTATAAAAATGACATGAGCAGGTAAACGAAATAACACAAAGCAAGGCGAACTTGAATTGCCATTTTGTGCGGGAAGAAGGAAAAACCATTTAAACAACTTACAGAGGTAGTGTTGTTGTTCACGATAAGACATCGTTTCGACAAGTGTTTTTCAAAAATATTGAGATTTGAAACATGAGCGTTCTCTTTTTCAGAAATAGGATTTATGTCAGATGTAACGAAATGACATTGCGCTTTGGTTTGAGCACTGGTATGTTTGATTTCACCAGTAATAACCCAACCAAAATCGGTGTCTCTGGCGACCACGGTTGAGGATAACTTGCGTGTTTGTTTGCGAAGGCACTTCCAAAAAATATTGGCACTGAAAAGTACATCAATGGGACCTTGAGCATTAAACTGAGGATCGGCTAACCTTAAGTGCGAAGGAATCTTTAATCCGGAGGTATTAATAGAGTGACTTGGAGTGTCCTTGCCAATACTGGTAAGAATGAGACAGTTTAAATTAAGATTGGTGTTTCTTTGGCAAACGTCTCTGATTTTCAATTTTGAAGACTGCAAAACTTGAGTTTTCAAATTGTCAATGCCGGTCACATTGATAGAAGTAGGCGATGACGAAAGACCTAGTTTTTTAATCAACGATTGCGAAACAAAGTTATGAGTTGAAGCGGAATCGAGAAGACCACGGGTTCGAAACCAATTTCCAAATTTATCTTGGATTTCAAATTGTACAGTGGTCAACAGGGTTTGCGCACTATGAGAAGGTTCGGCATTAGAAATGCAGGAAGAAGCATTAGTTTGTTCGGAGCTGCTCTGCATGGAGCTTGAAGAGGCAGGTGCTGATGACCTCGATTTATCGTGAACGTGCAATAAAGAATGATGCGGTTTTTTGCAATGGAAACAGAGATTTGATGACGTACAGTTCGAAGAAGAATGCTTAGGTGACAAGCAATTGAAACAATGTTTGCTATTCAAGACAAACTTCCTTCGATCTTCGACAGACAATTCTTTAAAGGATTTGCACAAATACAATGTGTGAAGCTTTTTACAGAGCGTGCATTTTAACGATTTGTTAAGCGACCTGATGTCTTTTCTTGGATTATTGAAAGAAGAACGGTTTTGTTTGTTTTCGACAAATGGGGGCTGATGTCCCTTTGAAAAAGCAAGGTTTTTCTCAAAAATGTGAGACTGATGATTCGTTTCGACCTTTTCGCACTGAAATGCGAGTGCTGTAAGGAATTGACATCGACTGTTGAGAAACGAGATAAGGTGTTCGAACGAATGTTCCTTGTTGCAGGCGAGTTCGATCTCCCAGGCCTTCAGTGTCGAAAAATCTAATCTTGATGTAGCTAGGTGAATAAGTATGGTGTCCCATGTTTGGACAGGCTGTTTTAATTGGTACAATGCTCTGACATTTAACTGTATAGAATCTAAGAGGTCTCTTAAAGATGTGACGTCATTAGGTTTGACGGCTGGTAAGTTGAAGAGACAGCGGATATGACGAGCTACACTCAAACGTAAATTGCCATATCTCTCTTTAAGGAGATTAAAGGCGATGTGGTAGTTGTCTGCGCTTAAAGGCAGTGACTCCACCAAGGCCAAGGCCTCAGATTCCAAAGACGTACGGAGGAAGTAAAATTTATGTATGTCTGGGATCTCGATATTTTCATGAATTAGAGAGCAGTAAAGTTCGTAAAAAGAATACCATTCACCTTCCTTGCCTGAGAAATGCGGTAGGCTTATCTTGGGAAGTAACGGTTTCGGTTTGTTCTTGTGAACTGAAGCGGGTGCTAACTGGGCCGGATTGATGACCCTAGTGTCCGGTTCTGAGATATTGCGGATCAGTTGGTGGGCCTTTGCAATTCCTTCAAAGTACAAGGGTTCAACCTCGTCCCGATCCGATTGCAGTTCTGGACAAGCGGATTCAATCTCGGTCTGAATTTGGTCATAATAATCATAAGACCGTTCATACAACTTAAGACGATGTGTTAAGATATCTAAATCACACTCGGCGGGATTTAACTTGTTGATGAAATTTCGGAATCTAGAGAGTTGCCCTTTATAGGAAGAACGTCTAGCAATGAGAGTTTCATCTTTTTCAGTAGGAGCCATGATAAAGAGAATAAATTGAAATACAACTCACGAAACTGTAGAACCTTGGAGATGCTGTCAAGCTGGCAGCAGCAAATGGGTATAAAGAACAGCACACCCCAAAGGAGACAGGAGCGGCCTCTTTCCCGTTCACAGGCTTTGCACGACGTAGGTATAGCTGAAAGATCCAAAGGAGATATTAAAAATTTGCAAAGTATTGTCAAATGACACTTGACAAACAATAGAAATAAAAAATGGACTCTCCCGGGTTTCTGGGACCAATTTTTGGGTAGTTTATTGGCTGAGGAATAACCCACCCACCAAGGGAAGATGATTAAGAGAAGGAAGTAGATTTGGGATTGGAAAAGAAGGATAGAAAAATAGGAGGAGAGTCCCACAAAAATAATACGTTTAGATTTAAACACACTTAAAGGTGGTTGCCACAGAAACTTAACCTCCTGATATCTAAAATAGGTACGAGCTTGGTCGAGGCCAACGGGAACTGCAGCTAAGACTTGGGCAGTTTGCCAGAGAGAGGCTTTAGTGTCTTTCCTCCCAAGCACGAATAAAAGTACTATAGGGAAGGGTGATGGTCTGGCCAGACAGATAGTAAAAGCTTTATTAAGCATGAACGAGAGCATAAACCTAGGAAGGGCCAGGAAAGCCAGGATCCTGCCTAACTGTAGTATCAGAAAAATGATGAATCCAAAAACAAAGATTTAATTTATTGAACAATTTAAAGAAGTTAATATTTTTGACAATTAAATATTTTGCAATCTTGTTAACAATTTGGGGTCGCAGACCTCCAACAACATTCAACGGTTGCTCCAGGCAATTGACCATTTACAAGGTTTCAAACCTTACATGTTTTTAAAATCTTTATAAGATTTAAACAAATGAGCAATGAAATAATTAAAGCTTAAACGTGAATTGGAGTACAAAAGTGCACCTTAAGAAATTCAGGAGAGAATGTTCTAGAGAAAGTGACAACTTTGAAAATAACAATAATAACAACGTGAAAAATAAGATAGAAGTTCCTACAACTTCTTATATTTATACAGAATTAATATATGAGAATTATACAAAGAGGGCAGGTCACTTACTGTGAAACCTGAAGAAATTGAAAGGGAAAGTTCTAGACTTCCCAAGTTTGAGCAGGAATCACTCGCCAAATGGGACAGTTTCCATTTCGTGAAACCTGAACATGACTCGCTCAAGAGTTTAGAGAATTGTTTTCCCTGATTATGGGAAAGGAACAACGTGAATTTAAAACTTGTATCACACAAGCAATTATGCAGAATTTAATTAATGTTAAACTAACAAAGTTGGAAGGGCACCTCGTGGGTGACACCTTATAGAAAAGTTTCAATTTTATTAATAATGGTTGTTAGTAGAAGGTTGAGGAAAGATCATTGGGATATAGGATCAATGTTCATGGCCGTATTTAATATAACCGGACGATCGCGACGCGGTAGAAACGCGGAGCAAGCACTGTTTATCACTATAGTCTATGAAGATGGATGCAAAGTTCACTATAGAAACACTAAAGTTCATGAAAAAGAAAGTTATTGCAATTATGGAAATAACTGATTGCACTGTATAGGTGAGAGTCTATTTCTTGAAAAAGTTGTGATTTACAATTAAATGCGCCATAGAATGTTCCAGAGGTTCCAGCGGTGGAGGAAAGTTAGCTATTGCAAAAATTTGTAAGGAAGATTCCTCATTTTAACTAGCATTTTCACAAGTGCGTGAACAATACTTAACGGCAATACTCGCAGATAGAGAATAAGATCTCGAAGGTTCCAGAACGACCTTAGCAGAAAATGGGGTTGAGAAAATCCAACGGAGGAATTAGCTTTATAATTATAGACAGCGGGTATTAGATAATATCCCACGTAGCGAGAGGGTTTCTCGTTTAAATAGCTTAAGAAAAGCTCTTTTTTAGTAAAGTTGGCTTATACAAGCAAAAGCTCAACATGGCAAATCCCACGAGGAATGAGTATTGCCCCAAAATAAATGATTTCACACTGTCTATAAATTATAATTAAAAGCACGAGGAAGTTAAAACCATGAAGATGAGGTTAAAACTTTTAAAATGGTACTTATCTTGATTTCATGTTGAAGTCGAAGTTTCTGTTGAAGATTACTTAGCCAACATGGCGTAGAAGAGGTTGAGCCTCTTGGTTTGAGGAGGCAAGCTCGAGCGGAGCTTTGACTGAACGAGTCAACTGCAGACTAAGAAGTGAGAGCAGCTCAACGGAGCACGAAGGGAGCAAGAAAGGGGGGAAAGAGTGGGGGGTAGGAGACAAAAGGAGAACATATAAGCATTACCAACTTAAATACAAAAAAATTATCTTCTCTTGCTGAGCCGGTCTTCTAAGAGTTGATAACAGTTGATACTAACGCAGCATGGTGAGTAAAGAAGTAGACGTAGTCCTCTTGCTCAAGGAGAAAATAGCTGGCGATGGTACAGAATCTGGTGGCCAAATGGATAAATAAGTCCACTAGCACCAGGAAGAATTGAGGAGCTTCAGAGATTCGCTGCGAGGTGACGCTAGGTGGGTCGCAGAAGTTATATATCTGAAACATACTTATGAAGACATAAGAGATATGCCCAACAAGGAGAAAACAGATGATCACTGTTGGTGTTTGACAAAGAAGAAGGAAGAAATGAACATGCAAAGAGCAGTAAAAATTATATCTCAGGTACCGTGTATTCAAAGAATACACCAACAGTCGGCTTCAAATTTTTTAGCTCTGGAACATAGGGTCATTAAAATAATTGAAGAATTAATGATATTCGTGCGCGCAGAAAAATAACGATTTCGTACGGCACAGCGGGCCTTGAGAGTTGAGCTAACTAGGCAACGCCGCGCTATGCTATTGGCTGGCGCGGTCGAGCAACTGAATCGGGCTCCTCCCTCAAGTTCACAGTTGTTTTGGGTCTGGTATAAACTAGGAGTGTATTGTAACTCGGAGGTATTCACACCATTCATGAGGAATGTTTTTGTAAATTGTCATATATAATATTTTTAACAGATCAAATGCCTCTCCCCGTATACAACAAAATTCTACCTTATCCAATAATAACTCATGATCCACTGTATCAAAGGCTTCAGCCAGATCTACGAAGTCCAAAAAAACACATGTATTAGATTACCATCGTGAGAGGAAAGCAATGTTTCATAACATTCTGCAAAAGTATTTATAGTTGATAAGCTCTTCCTGATACTAAAGTGATTCTTATTTATTAAATGATTCGTATTATTTATTTATTTATTTATGTATCGTATGACTTTTAGTGCCGGAAGTGTCCGAGGACATGTTCGGCTCACCCGAGGCTGTTGCTTCTTCAATGTGGACACCCATGGGTGAGCTACAAATTCCGTTCAATTTCAAGTAGTTCCAACTTTCGCCACCAGATGTCACTGCCACCTAATGGAACGTTGATAGAGCGTTTCAACGAAATGATAATCAAATTTTATGGCAAATTACATATGTACTCTAAAATTGAAGAAGGAAGAAAGATTTTAATTTTACGTGATTATGAGCCACGGGACATCCTTTTTATGTGGAATCCGAACCACAGGACATGGCATTTCACTTCGAAAATCTCACATACATTGACCGGAGAACTAACCCTGTCCACCTTGGTGAGACGCCAACAGCTTTGTCGCTGCACCAATATGTCCCCACTCTAAAATTGTAACAGAACTTAGAGGCAGGGTGATCGGTTTGTATTTACCTATTTGATGTGTCCCCTTTTAGAAATTGGTTTAACAGCGGATAGCTATAGTATATCTGGGACGATACCTTTTAAGAGACTCATATTAATCAGTTCTGTAAGAATGTCTAGTATTGGACCATAGTACTTTTTCAATACCGGTACATGGAATATCCAAGTCATGATCCCTACCATAGCTCCTCACCCACCCCAATTCCGGGATTCTAACTTTTATTTTATAGTACGGATTCACACCTCACCATTCTTTTCTTCTAGACAGTAGCTACTGGCTCGTACATAATTATCTAGATGCATCTTATTTATCTCCTCCCGCTCACACCTCTGTTTAGTTTGAGTTTATCACGTTTTTTACATGATCTACATATTACTTAGATGTTGAACATTCTGATTGTAAATACGCATATTATCACAATCAATATTGTGCACTCTAGTGACAGGGCTATGCCTGAGCCAACTTTCAGGTAAGTCAGCTCTGCCTACTAGTGTTCCTGATCATTATTAAATCCCAAAGGAATTGCACTTTTTACAGTACCTGTACTTGTCTTACTGTTAAAATCAATCTGTAGAACTTAACTTATTTGCCTTTTTCCTAGTCTATTGAGATATAGTTGTGTAACAAAGATATTGCAGTTAACTATCTGGGAGTTCCTAAAATGTTTACAATATCCTATTAGTTAGTCACGGTATTGTTCCTTAAAGGGGCGGTCATTTGCCCCTACAATACCCTCATTTACTTCAAATCAAACACATTAATTTTCTATTACATCATATCTATGAGGAATATTCACTACAAGGAGCATGTCACACGTAAGTAAAGGCAATGCCGGGTTCAGTTCGGGTAATGTGAGCTCTGCACTGACTTAAATTACTTTGCACGAAAGTGAAAGATATTCTGATTAGAGTTCAGACGCGCTCTCGTTTCCAATAAGAAGAGGAAGGAATGATGTGGTGTTGATGATTTCTCATTTGAAATATGATTGTTGACAACCAAGTTAGGATCAGAACATTAATTTAAGCCAATATCTCAGATACCTTATATGATTGATTCTTAGCATTGGGATATGGTGTAGTCTTCACCTAATATAGAGCCCAGGGTGCCAGCACAGTGAACCAGCATTATGACTACAATAACAACAGCAACTGTTAGCTGCTAAAATAAGAAACAACACTGAACAATCCAAATTTTGAAATAATGAGAAAGTCATTCAAAAATATTATAAGAAAAGAAATATGGAAATAATGATCACCTGTATATTATGTTCCACTTTAATCGCCTTGTTTTCATCTTCAAATACATCCCAAGATTCATCCAGCAGATTGGAAGTGGGTAATCGGTCATTTGACTCCTAGAAAGAATTATACAAGTATGATCCAACATAAAACATACCGACAGAATAACAGTAATAAGACACCGGACGTGTAACGATAAAGGAAAAACCATCTTGGTTACCTACTATTTGGTAGTAAGATTGTCATGCACATCACTAAGATTGCTATGGTACACGAAGAATTAAATAAAACTCACATTAAGGAATTCATCTGGCTCACGCTTAATGAATGGTAGTTGGTCCATAATGTTCAGGAAGCTGGGACACATAAATCATTACGGTATCATAAAACATGAAATGAGGTAATTTCAGAACACTGAATTCAAGTTAGGCTACTCGTAATCCAAATATAACCCTCCAGGTGCACAGTGAGAAGAAGAAGAGGTTAACAGCAGAACGTATTCGACAATGGCGCTCGACTTTATAAGATATGAGTTAGGGTATAATAACGAGTAAAATATTAATGTTTATCATAGCGATAGAATGAGGAATAACTGGTGGCAGCTTGTGGAGCATCGAAATGAAGCAACCTATAATTGGTTTCTCTATTCCTAAGTAGGCTGCACACAAACCTGAGAACATCTGATGGGGCAGGCGGAATAAATATAATTGTCCGACGTTAAATTACATTACAAACCTATCAACGTAAAGTAAACTCAAGTTACTGCACGTGTATCAAGATATTGGCGGTAACTGGCCGCAGTGAGTTTCAGAAAACACAAGCTAATTCTTTCCCCTCGTGTTACAAGCATCCCACTTTAAATGAAAAACATTGAATTTCCTATAGTACCAACATTGAACGGAAGGAACTGAAAGATGTATTTACATATCCTTGTAAATTTATAAATACCGTCACTGGTTAACTTGTATAATTACCATCATAAATCAGTTCCTGGTTACACATTCAAACCTGTGTATCCTCGACAAATAACTATCGGCATCGTAAAATTATCTACACAGGCAAAACTACAGTTGTAAAATACTGTATTATCATTGTAATTAAAGTTTGTCAGGTCTGTAGAGAGCGTTTCAAATATCCCAACATGAAACTGAAACTCGTGAGAACTGAATATTTCGCCGCAAGGTTCATCAAAGCCACGAACTCCATGAGTCCAAGACGATATGGCTAGCAACGCACCCGTAAAATAAAACCACGACCACCGATGATAAATAGGCACGGTGTAAGGAAAACTGTAATATAATGGATGCATTCTTAACACAATACAGAAAATATCAGTTCATCTTTTATTTTATGTTTATATGCCCATTTCTACTCCAGGCAATAACCCGGATGGTTCCTGACTTAAGGCCACGGCCGCTTCCTTCCCAATATTCACCTGAATTAAAAAGACACACTCAATAACACAGATTATCAAATTATACACACACCCAAGTACACGGGGCTAAATGGCCAATATATTGAAGCCGCTCAAATGAAACAACAACATGACGGTATCTTCACTCCATGTTAATCTGAGTAACAATGCTACATTGACTCTTTATGAGGTAGGCAATAGAAGTACGGAAAACAATTCAATATGATCAGTATTCGTTTATCGGGGAAGTGGTGTAATGGCTAGCATATTTAGCAGTCTCCCATGCAAAGGTCCGGGTTGGATTCACGATTCTGTCAAGAAATTTATGTCTGGTCTCAGGTTTAGAACGGGGTACACTAGGCATCATGAGGTAAAACAGACTAGGTGAGTTTCCTCGCCATAATTACAAAACCACACACACAAATTGCAGACACGACAATACCACTGGTTGTGTGAGAAATTTTAGCTATCACGTACCGGTACTTCTGTAATCGAAAGCTCCTTTAAAAAGCCATACACACTGAGTATTATATTTTTCTCCTGGGTGTGCAAAACTGTACGGCAGACACTCGGTTTGTTAAGGGACATTCTTATGAGTGTTCAAAACTTCAACTCTCAGCACTTTTTAATGCTCAACTACTGATTTGATACAGGAACACTGTCATTCTAGTTTGTTTTCCCCGGCGAACCTAAATATTTCAACACTTAATCATTTACACTCTAATTATCCCTTCTGTTCAAGGACAGATGTTTTCTCCCGATTGGCTGTTCGTAGCGTCACAGAGATTGGACAGTCATCTTCAGAATGTTTAGCTCTGTAACATAGATTCGTCAAAATAATTGAATAAATAATTGCTTGATGCGCCGAGGAAATAAAAATTACGTACGGCACAGCGAGGCTGGTGAGTTCAGTTATCTAGGCAATGTCGCGAAATGCTATGGGATGGTGCGAGCGAGCGAGTGAATCAGGCTCCTTCCTCACGTTCTGAGTTGATTTGTGTATGGTACAACATTGGACGAAAGGGACTGAGAGATTTATTTATCCTTACAAACTTATCGTATGTATATTATCATCTTAGGGAAGTTCATAGTTATACATTGAAACCTGTGTATCCTCGACAATTAAATATTGTAAATTAATCAACGCAGGGCAAGAGCATTACATTCAGTCACGTCTGTAGAGAGTATTTCAAACATCCCTACAAGGAACTAAACATTCTCATATTTTAATATTTCGCCACGAGGTACATCAAAGACGCAGCCTTGGTGACGATATTGCTAGGATCGTATCGGTACCCGCTAAACAAAACAAACCAATATTAATATTGTTAATAAAGGAACACTGAAAAATGGCTTCAAATCTATCTTTACTGAGTGAAACGGCCACGGCCCCCTCCTGCCCAATTCCTACGTCAGTTACTAATAAATACACTACTTCAGGCATAATAGTGACACCTATTATCAGACAAAGTCTGCACACACCCAAGTACATGGGGCTGATAAATCAAAAGTAATAACTAATCGTTCTACTGGGACGGTAGTGATTGTTTAGAGGAAAATTAAATACGGTGGTAAATTCAGGGGCGAATCAGTTGAATAGGTTCTTTGAATTGTAATTAAATGCACTATAATCACGCTAGGTAGAAAGAGTACTCAGAAGAAATAATTCGCCGGTACCGCCAGGTAAGTGCCACAGGCATCCCCGGTTATATCTATCATTTTCTAGTATTCAATCTGGTAGTAGGTGTATCTTTTGTTATTGTAGAACAGATGGCAGGTAAGTTGTATAAGGAAGTAACTGAACAGTTTGGAATATACGGTATTGAGTATTTTCTTTTTGAGTGATTGCCTAATGGAATCTTGACTTTTATTTTTGTTTTGGTCCATGTCGTCGTACATGTAGACGTTAATATGAGTATACCCGCAAGCTAGTATTCGAAACACTATTTGACCGCGATTAACGTTAATCGGTAGATGTTTAATGCCAGGCGAAATTTCCGGCTAGCGTGAGAAAAAGTGTTCCATGAATTTAATTAATGTGTTTGAGAGAAACATTAAGAAGTATCTTGTCATCAGTGTGTAATTTATTTATAGGGTGGTAACAAATCTACGTTCAAATCATCAGATTATTTATATTAGGTGTCAAGAGTTGATGAACTCCTTATACCCTTGTATGAGTAAATACTGTAATTTCCTTAGAGGGCACAGATCATCAAGTTGCAGTGTAAGATTAAGCACTAATGTACTGCTCGAGTCTAAGCTCCATGAACCTGAGAGGAATGTGCATCGCGGACTATGAGAAACGGTGTTGACGAGTGATGAGGTTTCTCAGTCCGTGCATAGTACAGAACCAAATACATTGGTCGGAGACTCACTGACTCATTCGTATCACCACACTGGTTTCAGAGAAGACCGTATGTTAGCAGTATTGGAATAGAGGAGCATGTCAAGTAACACTGCGGGCTGTTGACAGGCCCTTCTCTTCACGCCCGACCCTTCTCTGCTCTTTCTCCTCACCCCGCAAGTTCATAGAGCTTGGACTCGCACAGTAACTAGGGACCAAGCCGCATTGATAGGAAATTCCTCATTTCTTATTAATGTAGTAGTACTCATTGTGGATAGTTTTAGGCTGTCAAGAAATATTGAACATCGTCCTTTCAATCGATAATAAATTGCCAATATATTTTATTATAAACAATTGATAAAATTAATACTGTCATAAAAAATTCAATGTTAATCAACAATTGCCAAATCAAAATCTTGATGATAATGTTATAAACTATTATAGTTCTAACTAATAATTGTTGTTCAAATAGAGAAATGCTAATCTTATAATAAATTGCCAATGGTAATAATAAAAACAATGAATAAAATAAATGCAAATATCTCAAATAATTGTCTAGTTTTATTAACATTGCAAATCTAAATTACAAACTTTATAAACAATTAATTACAAAAGTATTGTAACAAATACAAATTACTTATACAATTATTTTTTTAAGTATTACGAAGAATTAAGTAAGCAAATGCACATTATATAACCAATGACAATTTTATAAAACAATTACAAAGTTTTATAAGCAATTACAAATAGTATTAACAAATACGATGTAAATTAACTATTGTTGCTAATTCTGAGAATTGGTATTAAGCAAAGTAAGTATTGGCAGACCAAAGTAATTGTTGGCAGATTAAAGCTTAACAATGTCAGATTAAAGTAATAATGAAATGTTTTTTTGTAATAAATGACTGTGCGTGAAGTGTCCAATTCGAACAATTTGAGGATCACAAATACTTAAATTTTTGCCGATGGTCGTAAGTAATGAGGGATCTTGGTGTGAATTGTATAGTTAATAAATGTTTGTTATTGTCATTTATTCCGTTATTAAAAAAAATTTAGTTACACATCCATCCAGTGTATATGACTTTTCTTTTAGTATTTCTGATAATCCCGAGACTAGAATCAGTGCCAACGTGATTCTCATTTATAACCCGGCACGCCCCGAGTGGCCGACTGATTTTACATTTCTGATAATTTTTTACCTTTCTACAAACTCAAGTTTATATGTACGGACGGAATGTTACAATATAAAAGTATTTCCAAGCTCACAGACGCAAAACGTCTGCAACGAATCCAACTGATGGAGCAATTAGAAAGAATGGACCCAAACATACTGCAGTAACTTATAAAATTCACACATACATGAAGAACAACACAGCCAGATTATATTGGTTCGAAAAGACCGAGAAAGACCTTAAAGAATTAGGATCACAAAATGCAATAGACCGAACTATAAACAGGAAACTTACACTCACACGGATTTTGGAGGACAAAGACATAAGGTCTAACCACCATATATGGTCCATGCAACGGAAAACTCATTCGTTGATATTAAAAGGTAAACAGAGCTAAAGAATTGTTGATCCCGCGTGCTTCTACGAGACCCTTTCGCAACGGAGAAGTAATTTTTAGAAATGTTTAATCAGGAGTTTACATTATATCGTTTAGAAATAAAACAAGAAAGCCTTTCAGACTAATAAATTACGAGTACGGTATATTCAACAATTATTGAATATTCATACGAATTTAAGGTAAACAGATATCCTTATAAAAATTACTTAGGATACAGTTGAAACATACATAATTATGAAGTACTCTATGAAAAAAGCATCTCAAAATGAGTGTTTCTAAAATGCAAATGAAGGTTGCATTTTTAAATTAATTCAGGTGACTGCGACAACAGTTGAGGAAAAATGTTTCTTGTAGACAGCAAATACAACCGTGTTTGCTTATGGAATTAGTTATATTTATAATTTAGAAATAATATTCTTATGATAAGTGCATAATACAGGGTCTTTATATTCGATTGGCAAGGACATTATCGCTCACGCGCTCCGCCAGTGACGGCTTAGTTGCTAGCGATCGCGCGCGCATATGTACGGCAGAATACGGTGCTAAAAATCAGTATCATGCATTTTTACTCATCATATTTACAGTAGATGCTGAAAATGTTCCCCATCAGCTGCCAAACATACTCGGCATCTCCTTATGAAGTTTCCGTTTACTTCGGTTCATTTAGCTTCAATAAGTAAATAACGATGTCTATTTTTATTGTTTACTGAACCTGTGCGTTTGAATATCTTAGCCAGTTGTTTTATTGTCCAATTTATAGGAATGGGTCTCCCTGGAAATTTCACTCAAAACATTTGTCGTGCTCTAGTGCACGATTTCCTGCACTTTGTGTACGTATTGTGCAGATATACACGTCCACGTAACGAATATTTCCCTTAGGGCATTACAATCACATTAGAACACTATATAATACGATATACAGCACACAGTAGCATTATAAAACACCCAATTAGCTCGGAGCTCACGTCTACCGCGGCAAGAGCGTGGGAATACGGTCGGAGATCGCGCGCGCCAACCTGTAACAGCAGGCTAAGGTCGAGCAGAATCACCATACCAAGCAAAAATAAAGACCCTGTCTAAGAGTACATAAATTGTTGGAGGCCATGAAACGTTACTGCATGCGAGTTCCCTAGATATACAGTATATTACCACAGATCGTTAGGTTTTCGTGTGTAGAGATGTTCTAAACAGTTTTGTTTGAATCTCAGCAATTCTTCTAAGTTAGTGCCTCTTCTTGTGTGGGGTTTCGCCTACGATAGCAAGCTGGCTCATCAGCGGACTCTTGCTGTCCCCGCCCGGATCCCCACAGGAGTAGCGAACTGCGCGCTACTTTTCTTTATATGCAGTGCAACAGCACCACTTTACTGCGAGAGTACGGTACCGTATGTCTCCAATAAACTTTCCCACTACAGTTGAAAACCCCAGGAAAACACACTGTTAGTGAACCTGGCAGATTCATCACTTCATGGAAGTGATCCATATGTTTCAATGCTGCCAAGCAAAACCACATTGCTGCAAGTGCCTTGTAGCATTCCCTTGAACCCGGAGGAAGAAGTGATAGCTTATTAAGGATGCAAGTGAAATATTTTCCTCTTCAGACTGTACAGAACGAAAGCAAACTCAGTAGGCCTACAGATAAGGGTTTATTAGCATTATTAGTAAGATTCACGAAGGCTGATTCCTTAGGAAGCAACAAGCACAGGTAGATGGTTCACAGGTCCTCGTTCTCTCTCACAGTGAACTTTTACCATACACAAATAAATACCAATCATGCTCAAATAAGCACTATTACAAACGTACATGATAGAATGAATCTGGCTGATTTATATTATTGGTATAAAACACTCTAGAAAATTGGATCAAGGTCAATTTAAAACTACTGTTTGCAGTGTTCCAGTTATGAGGGTTATAGGCTATGTTGGTCTTCCACCTGACTGACACGCCACAGTTCAACACTAAACATGTATAGTTCATTACAAATTACAGAATTGTTAATATTTTCCTCCTTTTTTTCTTTTGTTCCAGAATCAACACCATTATAACATCCTGACCATTTACAAATATATTTCATGAAAACAAATATCCTGCCGTAGGCTGCCATATTGCAAAAAAACGAAAATAATAATCGGCAGCAAGGGTTGCCATCATAGTACAAATATCAACAGATGGAATTCTTTAAATATAACTGAATCATCAAACACTCTAGTGATGTTTATGATTATATGCGATCAACTTCTGAAATACATTACAATAGATTCAGTTCTCGATGTGTTCAATCTACGCCTAGAACATAATTCAGTTGTAATCCTGTTAGTGTCAGTGAGAGCCAATCACAATTAAGACATGAAAACAGAGCGCTAGGGCCACCAACACCCACCATTAGTTCATGTTATTACGTTCCCAAAGTTGCATAACCAGAGCATGATAAAACAAACAGGGCCAAAATAAGGTTATCCAATCCTATTTAAGTTACGAAGGCCTGACTGCCAATTTCTAGGTACACGTGGTTCGACTTGTGTTTACTTTCACGTTGATAGGTTTGTAATGTAATTTAGTGGAAATTATTCCGCGTGTCCCATCAAATTGTGCTCACGTTTGTGTGTAGCTTTCCTAGGAATAGATAAACCACTTTTAGGACGCTTCATTTCAATGGCAGGTAGCAGTAATTCCTCATTATAGTAAAATGATAGACATTAATATTTTACTCGATATTATACCGTAGCTTATATCTTATCAAGTGGAGTGCCATGTTCGAATAAGTTTTACATTAATTATTCTTCATACTGTGCACCCGTAGAGTTATATACTCATTAGTAGTAGCCTTACTTGAATTCAGAGTTCTGAAATGACCTCATTTGATGTGTTATATACAGGTTGGGCGGAGAATAACTAGGCATTGAAATTTGATTCGCATCCAGACTTGGCCACGTTGAGAACATAATAATATGCGTACACCACAAAAGGAACGGTATCACGCTTCTGAATGGCCTTAAACTTCTGTAAGGCATCGTCCTCTTGTGGTAGAACCAATCTCACAGCCTCTTGTGATAAACAATCAACCCTATGTCGTTCCAAAAGAGTGAGGGTCCCAAAATATTGTAAGCATCGGTCACAAAATATGCATCTTAACATCATGTTTCGACAGTTGACTGCTAACCAATCCACTTAAATTTTTAATGAGGCAATAGTGATTGGCATCTCCTACAGATAAAAACAAAACTTGAATGTGGTAGCATTTCTGCTCTTTCGTGGCATATAAAGGGCCGATAATTTCTTCTCCTTGAACGCCAGTCCATGCCTAGTGCGACTAACGTGAGAACAGCTTAATTCTTTGAATTAACTGACATGTAGTTGTCTTAACTTTCTGTTTTACTATTTTGATTTGATATTCGTTTTCCTAAGACGTTTTGAAACCTATCTGTGAATCCACATCCTCTTTCTTTTCTCGTTATGTGATTATCGTGAGGTCTGGTCTTTGAATCCTTTGTCATTCGCCCTTTTAGTAAATGAAATTGAATCTCTCGGATTTGAATGCAATGCTGTTCGTCTTGGAGGCTTACGTCTGCTCTGTTTTGCGTCACAAGCTGAGTTGCCCTCTCCTGAGGCAACCTTTGGTTTGATTGGTCGCATCTGAGCCTGTGTTATGTGAACCGTATAAACAAGATTACTGAACTAGTTTCAAGTCTCCTACAAATACGGTCCTTTAATTTGGTATGTATGTTGACAGAGGTCATTGGCATTTTTCCAACCCGTGGTCACATTATTCCGTTGCGTCATTTGTCGTGGAGTATCGACATTTTATGTTGGGTTAAGCCTCATTTTGAAGCACGCTTTCAATTATTACTGTATTCATTTGTTTCGGTTCCTTTTTCATGTAGTTTAATTTTGTATTTCCATTTCTTTTTGTTTCTCGATAACTTTCTCGTTCCCCCTCAGGCTTTCACGATGTTGCACAATTCGATGTCAAACACCTCCACCCCATTTTATCTTCCTGCTCCCTGCCGACTCTCTTCCCACTCCTTGCCTCCTCACCCCTCTGTACGCCTTCCGACGATTTCATAACATCATACCTGTCGTTTTTTTTAAGGAGTCCTGTGTTAGTCGTTTGCGTGTTCTTTATCGTTTCCGTAAGTCTCATCTAGACTTCCCTATTTGACTTTAAATTTTATTTTTGAGTTGTGCTTACAGTTTAGTTGCACTTTATTGATTACCTTTACCTTTCGATTTCTCTTATTAGCCTACTTTCGATTTTTGCAAAAAATGAAAGTAGACTTATGAGATCAACACAGGGCGAAAAAAAGTGTGTCTGTCTGTGTGTGTGTATGTGTGTGTGTGTGAGTCTGTGTGTGTGTGTGTCTGTGTGTCTGTGTGCGTGTGAGTGTGTGTACTCTGAATGTCTGTCCCCCCCTATCAATTCGAACACGGTGAATGCGAATTGAACGAAATTTGGTACAAAGGTAGCACTAGCAAAGGACACCTCAGTGTCATGTTTTATATCGCCGCCATCTTTACTAAAACTGAATGGCGGCCACTCAAACGTTCAAAACGTAAAATCAAATAACGACTAACCAAATCATCCGATCTCTACCAAATTTGGTAAAAACATACCTTCGTATAGGATGCGTCTTGTGACCAAACTACAAGGTCGTCCGCCATACCATTTCAGGATGGCAGCCGTGCGAATTATGCAAACTTTATAATCCATATCATGGGACCCACCAGTTCCGATTATCGAGCCGAGAATCGTTTTAACTGTTCTAAAGGAAGAGGCACGTTCGAAATTAAAAGTTTATTTTGTAATACTATAGTGCAGACGTGATTTTAAAAAGCTGAGCTGATTTAGTAATAAGACAAGATGGCAGCGGATATCTTGTGCCTGACTTATATTTCACTAATTTGAGTATTGCATGCAATATAGCGTACTGATATAAAATAAATAAACTTTGTATGAAATGCTTTATATATAAATAATATACTCCAGTGATGAAATCGTTTAGTATAAATCACTATTTGCTAACAAGTTCTATGTAAGTCATTTTATATAGAACGATATTCGTTGACACAATTAGCTCAGTGGTAGAGCGTTAGCCTATCGCTCAAATGCCTATGGTTCAAACCCGATCAGAGCTAGTTTTTTTGCTTGAAATTTTATATGTTTATTGTTTTGTAATGACTCAGATGTTTTAAAATTAAGCGTTATATTGTGCATATTATGGTGTAAAATATATATTTAATTAAAACATAATTCGCCAGCAGATTTACTCGAGACATCTAGCTGCTAAAAAGGTAACTGCACGCCGACCAGATTTTATTGAAAAGTTTCTTCTTCTGGCCGCTAGAATGCACTCGCTCTGTTAGGATTATATTGTTAGATATTTCACCACTAGATATCACGACTAGTCTACGTGGGGCTCCATTGATTACTATACCATTTGCATTCTATGCGCATCGAATTTGAAGAATGACAAGATGATACTACGATACATTTTTACTTTTTATTTTAAAGGGTTTGTAACAGCCTATTGTGCGTTATTTGAAAATGTTAATTGAAGTAAAGAACAAAACGATTTCACATAGTATCTGAACTCTACCGTTGGTGCTAGTTCAGGATATTAATTAATACTTCTATTTCAGCCAAATAGCAATCGAAAATATCCACATAGTTGGTATACACACGTCTCTGTAGGGTCATGGAAAGATTTGTTAATTCAATTAGGGTTGTGAAAGTCATACGCAGCCAGACGTGTTAAGACATGCCTCAACTCAAAGTTGGATGTTGCCCACGTCAGGCCGATTATGTAATAATAATAATAATAATAATAATAATAATAATAATGTTATTGGTTTTACGTCCCTTTTAACTACTGTTGCTTTTAGAGACGCCGGGGTGCCAGAATTTTGTCCCGAAGGGGATCTTTAACGTGCCAGTAAATCTACTAACACGGCTCCCTCGCATTTGTGCACCCTCAAATGCCAGCTGACTGCGCCAGGATACGAACCTGAAACATACGGTCCAGCAAGCGAGAACGTTACCGCTGAGCCACGCCGCCAGTCCGGTCGATTATGTCTCCAGATCCATAACATTCTTTAGATACTTCTTATCTTTCTTTCTTTCTTCAATGATGGTAGCAGTTTTTATCTAGGTTGTGGCGTTTGGTAGAGGTAAATCGTTTTTAAGGTCTTCAACAAAGAATAGTTCTATTATACTCTTTGATAATAACAACGAGTTATAACTATACTCATACATTTAGGAGAAAGTAGGCTATATGTTCTTTACTGAACATCTTGTTTTTATATTTAGTTGTGTTTTAATTCGGTTTTGGTTTGTTTTTGTGCGCTCATTTGATTTCATTTCAATATATTTCTTTCATAAGTTCTTGGCCTTGTTTCGTCTTATTCTTTTCTAATTTAGGTTCTCCCTTATTTTTTAAATCATTATTCCTTTCGATTTCGTTGGTCTTAGCTGTGTTTTACCACAAAGCTACGACCCACATGACCTTTGGGATTCCTTTCATTTTAATTTTTGTGATTTTACTTTTTTAATCTCGCCTTGTGCGATTTTACCTTTATTTATATTTGGGAATCTTTCTCTTGTTCGATTCACAAACCCCGGGCCCAGCGGCGAATCGAGCGAGACATCTTTTCCCCACTTTATGCGATATTGTTGATTTTTATTTGGCTTCCACTGCGACTCTGTTCGCACTTTTCGCGTTGATTATATTAGCCTACTTTCGATTTTTGCAAAAAATGAAAGTAGACTTATGAGATCAACACAGGGCGAAAAAGGTGTGTCTGTCTGTGTGTGTGTATGTGTGTGTGTGAGTCTGTGTGTGTGTGTGTCTGTGTGTGTGTGAGTGTGTGTACTCTGAATGTCTGTCCCCCCTATCAATTCGAACACGGTGAATGCGAATTGAACGAAATTTAGTACAAAGGTAGCACTAGCAAAGGACACCTCAGTGTCATGTTTTATATCGCCGCCATCTTTACTAAAACTGAATGGCGGCCACTCAAACGTTCAAAACGTAAAATCAAATAACGACTAACCAAATCATCCGATCTCTACCAAATTTGGTAAAAACATACCTTCGTATATGATGCGTCTGGTGACCAAACTACAAGGTCGTCCGCCCTACCATTTCAGGATGGCGGCCGTGCGAATTATGCAAACTTTATAATCCTTATCATGGGACCCACCAGTTCCGATTATCGAGCCGAGAATCGTTTTAACTGTTCTAAAGGAAGAGGCACGTTCGAAATTAAAAGTTTATTTTGTAATACTATAGTGCAGACGTGATTTTAAAAAGCTGAGCCGATTCAGTAATAAGACAAGATGGCAGCGGATATCTTGTGCCTGACTTATATTTCACTAATTTGAGTATTGCATGCAATATAGCGTACTGATACAAAATAAATAAACTTTGTATGAAATGCTTTATATATCTTATATATAAAAGTGAAAGTCTGTATGTATGAATGTGGGTGGGTTTGTTCCGTATACAAATCTACACCGTTCCACCAATCTCAACCAAATTTTGCATACACATAGTTTAGGACCCAGAAGGAACCGCTGGCTACATGAATTTTCGATAGTCTTTCTCATTCTTCTGATTTCGGCCCTTTTGCACTCAAGCACAGGCTAATCAAATCATAAAATATACTCATGAAGGAATGGCAAGATAGATAGTTTCCATAGCAACATAGCTCAAGTCGAGACACGGCCGTCTGGATGCCAGTTGCGCTCTGCACTACCGGTATAGAAAATGAGCATCTTTACTTGAAATCCCGTTAGTTACTCACCTACTCACACAGCACTGTCAACCGAGTTTAGCATAACAGAGACTTGACACTATCTTCTACTATATATTTGTCAAATACCACTCACTCACTCACTCACTCATTCATTCATCACGAAACCTCAGAAACCACCGAACGGATTGGAATTAAATTTGGTATGCTGCTTCTACAAGGGCCACAAATGCCCACTAAGAGACGATTTTTGTATATTCAGGTTCTAAAGGGGTGTTAAGGGGGTAGACCTGCATTTCATTGAATAGCAATATCTCCCGATTGGTTTCATTGGGGGATGTGATACTCGGTACATAAACTCATCATAAGAAGACACGAGTCTGAGGGTTTTTCGATGTGGTGTACATTATGAGGTGAAAGGGGGTGAAAAGTGGGGATTGAAAGATTCCTAACGGAGCGTGTATCTCTTAAACGACATAGGCGAGGAGTTTGAAACTCAGCGGAAAAAATCAGCATGAAAGTAAGTAAATATGTGTTTGATCGTTTTTTTTTCATAAATCCAATTTAAGGGGCCCATGGGGAGGGGTGAAATTCTGGGGGGGGGGGACAGGAAAGAAAGTGTCCTAACTGATTGACTGACTGACTCACTCATCAAACTCAGGGGGAAAAACTGCTTTAAGGTAAGTAAATAGCTGTTCGACAGATTTTTTTCATAAATCAAATTTAAGGGGTTCATGGGGAGGGGTGAAATTCTGAAAAAATAAAATTGAAAGAAAATGTCCTGACTAACTCACTCACTCACTCACTCACTCATCATCGCCCAGCCAAAAGTATTGAAGTTAGAAACATGACAATTTGGGGATATGTTCATTGTATGTCAAAACCGTCTACTAAGGGAGGATTTTCGGATATTCAGGTTCTAAAGGGGTCTTAAGGGGGTTGAACCTGCATTTCATTGAATAACAATATCTCCCGATTGGTTTCATTGGGGGATGTGATACACGGCATATAAACTCATCATTAAAAAGTAAGAAGGCACGTTTCTGAGGGTTTTTCGATGTGGTGTATATTATGAGGTGAAAGGGGTGAAAAGTAGGGATTGACAGATTCCTAATGGAGCGTGTATCTCTTAAACAACATAGGCGAGGAATTTGAAACTCAGCGGAAAAAAATCAGCATAGAAAATAAGTAAATATATGTTTGAACGTTTTTTCATAAATCCAATTTAAGGGGCCCATGGGGAGGGGTGAAATTCTGGGGGGGGGGGAACAGGAAAGAAAGTGTCCTAACTGATTGACTGACTGACTCACTCATCAAACTCAGGGGGAAAAACTGCTTTAAAGTAAGTAAATAACTATTCGTCAGTTTTTTTTGATCAATCAAATTGAAGGGGTTCATCGGGAGGGGTGAAATTCAGAAGAAAAACAAATTAAAGAAAATGTCCCGACTCATTCACTCACTCATCATCGCCCAGCCAAAAGTATTGAAGTTGAAAACATGGCATTTTGGGGATATGTTCGTTGTATGTCAAAACCGTGCACTTAGGGAGGATTTTTGGATATTCAGGCTCTAAAGGGGTCTTAAGGGGGTTAAACCTGCATTTCATTGAATAACAATATCTCACGAGTGGTTTTATTTGTGGATGTGATACTCGGCATATAAACTAATCATTAAAAATAAGCAGACATGTGTCTAAGGGTTTTTCGATGTGGTGTATTACTATGAGGTGAAAGGGGTGAATAGTGGGGGTTGAAGGATTCCTAACGGAGCGTATAGGCCTATCTCTTAAACGACATAGGCGAGAAATTTGAAACTCAGCGAAAAAAATCAGCTAAATAAATAAGTAAATCGGTGTTCGACGTTTTTTCTTTTTTTTTTTCATAAATTAATTTAAGGGGCCAATGGTGTGGGGTGGAATTCTGGGGGAAAAAAGGAGAGAAAGTGTCCTAACTGACTGACTAACTCACTCATCAAACTCGGAGGAAAAAGACAGCTTAAAAATAAGGTAATAGGTGTTCAAGAGTTTTTTCATCAATCCAATTTAAGGGGCCCATGGGGAGGGGTGAAATTCTGGTAAAAATAATTGAAAGAAAATGTCCTGTCTGACTCACTCACTCATCACGCCCAGCGAAAACTATTAAAGTTGGAAAAATGAAATTTTGGGAATATGTTCTCTGTATGTCGGTAACGTCAACTAAGGAATGATTTTTGTTTATTCGGGTTTTAAAGAGATGTTAAGGGGATAAACGTGCATTTCATTGAATAACGATATCTCATGAGTTGTTTCTTTGGGGATGTGATATTCGGTATATAATCTAATCATTAAAAATAATCAGACATATATCTAAGGGTTTATCGATGTGGTGTATATTATGAGGTGAAATGGGTGAAAATTGGAGGTTGAGGGATTCTTAACGGAGCGTGTATCTCTTAAACGACATAGGCGAGGAGTTTGAAACTCGGAGGAAATCAATCAGCTTAAAAATAAATAAATAAATAAATAAATAAAATAAATAGGTGTTCGACCGTTTTTTTTTTTCATAAATCCAATTTAAGAGGCCTATGGGGAGGGGTGAAATTCTGGAAGAAAACGTCCACTAAGGAAGGATTTTTGGATGTTCACTCTCATCGACCAACCCAAACTATTACATATTAGCAGAATGATATTTTGGGGATATGTTTGTTGTGTGTCGAAAACGTATACTAAGGAGGGATTTTTGGATATTCAGGTTCTAAAGGGGTATTAACGGGGTTAAACCTGCATTTCATTGAATAACAATATGACACGACTATGACGCGAGCGAAGCGAGGCTAAAAATGAGATGGTGTGTGTCTGTGTATTACTCAATCACGCAAGTAGCCTACCACTGGTCCGATTTACATGAATTTTACATGGAAGTAGCTGATTTACCTGGTTAACATATTGGTTACTTTTGATTTCAATACTTTGCATTATTTAAAGATGGCGACCATTTCAGTGACGTCACTACACGCTTTGGTTTAAAACTTTCATATTTCCATTTCAAATAAAAAGAGAACACTAAGAAATAGCAAACTTTTGATGGCATATACGAGGTTTAAAATTACATTTTCTATCCGAAAGGTATCTCCAACCGTTAGCGAGTAAAACCTAAATTTGTGCTATTAACACGGTCAACGCCGAGCGGTGTAGTTGGACAAAATGTTCCATCCTTAATCTCCCTCTGCGCAGCACCTCGCCTATCCCCTGTTTTAACTGTCACCTTCACATTTTAATTTATTTATGACGCGTGGCGAAGCACGGGTTCTTCAGCTAGTAAATAATATACTCCAGTGATGAAATCGTTTAGTATAAATCATTATTTGCTAACAAGTTCTATGTAAGTCATTTTATATAGAACGATATTCGTTGACACAATTAGCTCAGTGGTAGAGCGTTAGCCTATCTCTCAAATGCCTATGGTTCAAACCCGATCAGAGCTAGTTTTTTGCTTGAAATGTTATATGTTTTTTGTTTTGTAATGACTCAGATGTTTTAAAATTAAGCGTTATATTGTGCATATTATGGTGTAAAATATATATTTAATTAAAACATAATTCGCCAGCAGATTTACTCGAGACATCTAGCTGCCAAAAAGGTAACTGCACTTATTAACTTCCAGATTTTATTGAAAAGTTTCTTCTTCTGGCCGCTAGAATGCACTCGCTCTGTTAGGATTATATTGTTCGATATTTCACCACTAGATGTCACGACTAGTCTACGTGGGGCTCCATTGATTACTATACCATTGGCATTCTATGCGCATCGAATTTGAAGAATGACAAGATGATACTACGATACATTTTTACTTTTTATTTTAAAGGGTTTGTAACAGCCTATTGTGCGTTTTTTGAAAATGTTAATTGAAGTAAAGATCAAAACGATTTCATATAGTATCTGAACTCTACCGTTGGTGCTAGTTCAGGATATTAATTAATACGTTTATTTCAGCCAAATAGCAATCGAAAATATCCACATAGTTGGTATACAAACGTCTCTGTAGGGTCATGGAAAGATTTGTTAATTCAATTAGGGTTGTGAAAGTCATACGCAGCCAGACGTGTAAAGACATGCCTCAACTCAAAGTTGGATGTTTCCCGCGTCAGGCTGATTATGTAATAATAATAATAATAATAATAATAATAATAATAATAATAATAATAATAATAATAATGTTATTGGTTTTACGTCCCTTTTAACTACTGTTGCTTTTAGAGACGCCGGGGTGCCAGAATTTTGTCCCGAAGGGGATCTTTAACGTGCCAGTAAATCTACTAACACGGCTCCCTCGCATTTGTGCACCCTCAAATGCCAGCTGACTGCGCCAGGATACGAACCTGAAACATACGGTCCAGCAAGCGAGAACGTTACCGCTGAGCCACGCCGCCAGTCCGGTCGATTATGTCTCCAGATCCATAACATTCTTTAGATACTTCTTATCTTTCTTTCTTCAATGATGGTAGCAGTTTTTATCTAGGTTGTGGCGTTTGGTAGAGGTAAACCGTTTCTAAGGTCTTCAACAAAGAATAGTTCTATTATACTCTTTGATAATAACAACGAGTTATAACTATACTCATACATTTAGGAGAAAGTAGGCTATATGTTCTTTACTGAACATCTTGTTTTTATCATTATATCATTTTTTAACAGCGGCGCACAGGATGGGCAGCGTGCCTAAGTATTACATAATTTATGTGGCTTGCACTAGCAAGTAAGTTATACAGTAGTTTTCACTAACAAATTTATTAGAGAAGGATTTAAAAAAAAATGGCATGAGCATTAGTAGACAGTTGAAGCCATTTGTGACTGGTAATGAGAAACTCAAGTTCTTACGATGTTAAACTCGGGATGTTGCTCAAGATGCGGCAAGCTGACTGTTGATTTCAGATGGCGTGTTCTAAAGGATGCGGAGACAGGAGAAACTGTTGCTATGATAGACTCAGCGATTTTATACTCATAGTGCATATTCCAAGTGAACCATTTCCTTACTCACATGTTATAGAAATGCAGGCATAAACATGTTTTAAGTTTATAGGAAAGTTATAGGATGTACTGTCTAGAATAGTGTATATTGCAAATTTAGCTGTAATCGGAAGCCACTCAGGTGTTTTTATTGAACTTTCGACTTGCACGTGTATCCAAAAGGAACTGCGATAATCAGCGAAAACTGCTGGCGTGAGCGATGTGTGGTCTATAATAGGGCGGTGTTAGATATCATCCCCCACTGTTTGCTTAATTAGTCGTGACCACGCAACAGCTCTGCTCTGTTCAAACACTTCTTCTTGCCCAACTTAAGTTTTTTAGAGGAAAATCACTGAAATATTTGCGAGGTAAGTACTTATTATTTTTAATGGTTTTCTAACTGTTTTAATGCCAATGAACATAAAGTTATTAATTGGAATGTATCTATTTGTGTACATATAATTGCTGTGCCTGTTGAACCAAAGGTTACCAGGTTCCTGTACGTGGCCCAGTCAGTGGTGGCATTTTTATATTATTTGAGAGGTATGTAATGTATTTATTTAATGGTCTTATTGATTTACTTATTTATTGAGCCTCCGTGGCTTAGGCGGCAGCACGCCGGCCTCTCACCACTGGGTCCGTGGTTCAAATCCCGGTCACTCCATGTGAGATTTTTGCTGGACAAAGCGGAGGCTGACAGGTTTTTCTCCGGGTACTCCGGTTTTCCCTGTCACAAATTTCATTCCAGCTACACTCTCCACTATCATTTCATTTCATCTGTCATTCATTTAAGCATTGCCCCAGGGGAGTGCGACAGGCTTCGGCAGCCGGCACAGTTCTTATCCTCGCCGCTAGATTGGGGGCTTCATTCATTCCATTCCCTGACCGGATCGATTGACTGGAAGCAGGCTGTGGATTTTCATTTACTTATTTATTAATTAATTTACAGATAATTCCTGTCCACGAGCGTGGAAATTATTACACCTAGCCCACGAGATGGGAATAAGAAGCAAGCTATACGAGATCAGGTAAGATTATCATAATTTTTTATAAACCGATTAAATTTGTGTTTTTATTTATTTGTTTATGGAATGCACGTGTTAACCTAAATTCAATTATTCATTATGGTTTGTGATGCTGTTTCTTTCTATATAACGGGAAACCTGATAAAGCGTATTACAACCTCACGTTTCTGTAACCATTACTGTACACCTGTTTCTTGAAACTCAGGTAAGACTATTTTTTAACTATTGTTATGTCTATGACTGAAAACAATCTTAAGTGCGATCCTCTTGATACGTGTGATATATCCCGTGTTTGCTTGGGCCGAATAGCTAATATTAACGAAACTGTGATTCCCAAGGAATGTTTACAGTCTTGTTTTCATTTTTTTTTCTGAACAAATGTATATTGGGTTAGAATTATACAAGGCTTTAAAGGTTAATATGGAAATGGCATGCGATTCTGTGTATACAAAGAATGATATTAAAATCAGGGATAAATTGCATTTGTGTACTTAGATGCATGAGCTACTCATATCCAATAATTTGGAAGATTGGTATGAGACACTTTGAGTCGATATCTTGCTATCTAAATTTGACAAATTTCAAGAAGGACCCAGCGGGCTTGCACTGGTAAAGATACACTGTTTACAAATTAATATTTGTCAATTTAATCCTTTAAATGCTGGGTCGAGCTACATTCCCTTACCACCACCAAAGAGCGGTGGTGAACATAATGAATCGGGATAATCGTTGTTTTCTTTGGTGTATCTGCGCTTATTTTCAGCCAGTGCAACAAACTGGATGTTGACCCGGAAAGTACAAGGTCACATTCGATTCCTCGAAACAAAATTTAAATTTAACTAAAGTCTTGTTCCCCATGGATTTTACCAATATCCATAGGTGTGAACAGGATAACCCTAGCCTATGGCTAAAAGTTCTTCAAACCACAAGGTCATAGAGTCAAAGGTCAAAGAGTTTTGAGGTCTGATGCTTTTGCCGCACATATTCAATCGCCTAATCAGATGCAAGGTTGCATTCTATGTCAACATTCTCATCACTTATATCAATGTTCCAACTTCAAAGCCTTATCTGTGGACGAAAGACGCAAAATACAGTAATAGCTCAACATAAACATTGTTTCGATTGTCTTTCAAGAGATTCTTTGAATAATTGTCGTTCCGAACGCCTATGCTTTCATTAAAAAGCCAAGTATCATACCTTATTACATAGATATGAGACACCACGATTATCAGCCCCTAGCAGTTCCTCTTCAAAACCTAATTCTGAAATTCCTTCTACTAGTGCTCAGTCCTTTACTCAAAGCTCCACTTCCATTAGTAAGGTTCAAATATTGCTATTCACTGTGCAAGTTTTACTTAACATTAAAAATCATCGGAGAATAATACACGTCTCCATTCCATACTCACAAGTAAAATTTCACAATAGATTGTCCATACACGACAAACTTTCACTTACCTTTCAGTTCCACATCAAAACTTCTCTTCACACTTCAAAAAAGCGTAGATTAACATTTTGCACGCTTATTTACAAACCCGATAATACTTTATTATTATCTCACTCAAATAATTTAAATGTCGAAGAATAAATTAAATAAAATTCAAATATTTATAGAAAACATTTCTAACGGATTATTCACACAAGTTTAGGTTTAGAAATGTCTAACCACTTATCCTTCAATAATAAGTTTATTATTAATATTATTGTTTAAATAAATGTTTAAACGAATGTTTATGGGTGTACATTAGTATGTTTACTCTATATGTTCACTTTATAGGTTCACTTTATCAATACTGTCTTAGTTAAGGTTACTCGTCAATTCCTGTCCAATATGACCATTCAATTAAGCACAGTACATATGATTATTTATACGCAAATCCTTGATAATGATTTAATAACAATTATGTAACAAAGTTTATCAATCACGTCACTTCGCTTTTCCTCAATCACTCCGCTATGTCAGTCATTCAATATCGTTTAATACTGATATGTTTGAGTTACAAAAAACTCACCTTAATTATCCAATGCTTCAATCAGCATGATCTTATTCACATCAATACATAAATTCAATACTTTCAAAATACGAAATAACCCTTCGTATTTGACTTCATTATTTCCTCGCAGATCTCCTTATCATAATATATGTATACAGTATGACATAACCTCGTATATTCCATTATAAAATTCACACAACTTTATTACTACTGCTTTCTCAAATGTTACCATAATATTTGCATTTTCTTTGTTATTAGAACTTGTTGTCCACACTGTATTTCAATAAAATAGCGATCATTGAAGTTTGTAAAATGATTGAACTACCGCAAGTTTACTCCAAAATGTTACTATGATCTCAACAATTGTTGCTAATATTTAATAATTACACATTTATTCGTGCCTCCGTACTGATCTAACTTCAGAGTTCTGCATAGTTGCAAAATCACGCAACAACAGTCCATGATGTTGCAAAAATATTTTAAATAACATCACTGTTATTTAGAGTAAGATTTATCAGAGTTATTTCTGAATTTATATGGTTCCTACATCCTAAATATCGATAAATAATAAATAATCTTCCTAGAAGATATATTTCCAATATAGGTTCAATTAATGAAAGATCAAAGTCTTCATTCAAGTTATAAAATAATCAGCTGTTATTACGAATATCATATCAATCAAATGTCTACGTTGCAATATACTTGACGTAGCATCACAATAAAGAAAATATTCTTGCCAGATCGTAGGCGCATTAATCACACCAAATCTCAAATTGATATTCAAGTCTGTAACTATCGATGCATTCTTCCTACTGAATAAAATCTTCTTACAGAAAAGTACCCAACTTCATTAATCCAAATGGATGTTAAAAAGCGTCGAAAAATATAAATCTGAATAGAAATTCAGATAATAAAAATCCAAATCGAAAGAAATAAAATTTAAGAAAAATTCTTAAATTATGGAAATTGAAATTCCATTAATATTATCTGGAAGTTACACAATTGTAGACTCGAAATCAATGTTGGAATGAAGAACAAAATCATCCAACATGAAATCTCTAATTTATAAAAATCGATGAAATTCGAAGTCATACAACAATCACAAAATAGGGAAGAATGGTGCTCAAAGGGGTTGCAAAATTACTCTAAACTACTAATAGAAAATCTCGTACTTCTACCTTTGATGACTCTAGAAGCAGCAATGGGTATAAGAATACCCTGGTGGTCCAGTATCTCTGCAGTCTTGAATTGCTGACCTCCTTTCCGGGCGTAGAGCTATCTCGGGATGCGAACTCTCGTTCCCAGGATCTGCTACTGCTACATCGGGATGCAAACGGCTCTCCTCCTGGCTCCATGAATGCCTTGCTTCAGGCTTTAGACGGGATATCCCTGTCTGCTTCTTGCTTCAAGAGATGATTCTTCTTACGGCGACGATTCTTGTAGTTGACAATCATGTTTGAGCAATATCGTTTATAGACATCCATAATTTCTGATAATATAGTTTTTCATAGATGGTGAAAATATTGTTGATCGAAATATGTTTGATGTAGCTCGAAATAATTTTGAAGAAACTCAATTTCGATATTGTAGTTGCTCTGTGAAGTCATCTCACTTCTGTCGAATATATTCCAGGCGCATATTAGAACTTACTCAATCTTTCCACTCTTCATAGTAATATAATTCAGCATTCCGTCGTAATTCTTGACAACAATCTTAGTGGAAATCTGTAGAATAATATTCGCACTATTGGTATGTGTTACAACAATGTTCATGTACGCACGTAGCTTGTATAATGTCAATGCTTTCTAGTCGTTGCTAAGAAAGTTCGTTCCCTGCTTGAAGCTTCGTAACTCGCCTCACTGCAAAGCACAATGTTCAATCGGAACGTGCCTAGCTTCACACGTAGTCTTCTCTTCGTCACAGAGTTATATGAAATACTGTTTTAAAATATCTTTAGAAGCAACTAATGACTGTTCATTGTTCATATAATGATTCGGCTTCACTTCGAAATAGTTGAATACTGTACCTTTGAATAAACGAAACACACAAGTTTGTCTGCTCAACACTGCGATATTATATTACTCTTGTATCGAGTCCGGCCGTACATAAATCTTGGGCCGAACTGCGCTCACGCTGCGTAGTCAAGCCTTCCCCGCACTTCGCTTGAACTATATAGGCTGGGAAAATTGCTCATCCAGCGACACGTCTGCTACTCGTGAACGACAGCGGAATAAGAACCACAATTTTGAGCGTCATTCTCCCACCAAACCTTTTCTCACCGCTATTTAGCCAAATAGCGGGAAGAAGTGGTGGGTACCGGTACTTAACAAAATACAGTGTACTACGTACCTCTCCTGCCATAATAATGCTTGATAAATATCTTCTTAAATTTAAGCGTATTTCCAAATTATAAAATCTCCTTCATACGTCCTGGAAGTAATTCACTAATTATTATAACTCGGTGTCCTAGAGTCTTCCGATCATGATAACCTCTTCTCATTGGTTAATCCATTATATCCAATCGAATAATTCATATTAGAACATCACTAATGTTGCGCGGTCGTACAGTAGCTTGTTGCTGGGCGAAGTGACCTTGGTTGGAGCACCCATAATGCACTGTAGCTTGAGCCAACTCCTCGCTACTGTGTACAAACTGGTTTTCAAGCTCACTTCCAGTCTCTAAGTTTCAATGCAAATCACTTAGCATGGGGATGAAAATGACCTCGAATGTTACCAATAGAATAATTTGGTAGCATGCTGAACTGCTGTCCCCAAGATAGCGGGTTCAAACCCGGCTGAAATCGTCGGATTTTAAAAATCCTTCAGTATGCCTTCATTTGGAGGGGAAGTAAAGCCTGCGGTCCCATATCATAGATTTATGGCATGTAAAAGATCCTCCCATAGACTAAACTTGTGTGCAGCTAAATTTTTAGGTTAGATTTCGTCGGAACGCTCTATCAAAGTTCCAACGTTCACCACTAGGTATCATTGATATCTGCTAGCGAAAGTTGGAACTTCTTGAAATTGAACAGAACTTGTAGCTCACCCTAAGGGTGTCCGCTGGAACCAGCTACAGACTCAGGCGAGCCGAACATGTCCTCGGACACTCCCGACACTAAAAGCCATACAATAAATAAAACCATCCCGAAATTTGCCCGAAGACGAAGTGGGAAACCACGGAAAACCACTTCGAGGATGGCTGAGGTGGGAATCGAACCCCCTCTACTCATTTGGACCACCCGAGGCTGAGTAGACCTCGTTCCAGTCCTCGTAGAACTTTTCAAATTTCGTGGCAGAACCGGGAATCGAACCCAGGTCCTCCGGGGCGGCGGCTAATCAGGCTGACCACTACGCAGCGGAGGCGACAAGGAAATATCTAATGGCCAAAAATATATAAAATAAAATTGTAAAGTTCACAGGAAACCACCAGCCGATCACCGATGTATAAATATTAACTCTAACTAAATAGGTTTGGTAGACTTTGCCTGGGTTAGATTGTCAGGGGGTTAGGACGGTGTTGAGCCAGCGTGGTAATGACTAAGGCCCGGAAGTTCATGCACTGTTAAATGAAGAAATATGCATGCAAAAATCCGCTAATAATTGGTCAAATATGCATCACAAATATGCACTATGAAAAAATAAGACAATTACGATCACTCCGTATTCTTTTGCGTTTCTATTTTCAATATAAAGAATATATGAACAGACGGGTATTGGACTACACCTTTTTTTAAATACCTCAAGTAAGAAACAGTTCTTCTTATTCTTCTTCTTCTCGAATCACCCACTTTGGGGTACGTCAGATCAATCACTTGTTAGATGCTTGTGCTCTCCTTTTCTCCCAATACTTCTTCATTCTCTCTGATCTTCTCTTTCTTTCCTCTTGTAATATCTGCATCGGTTTTCTGGAGACGGCTCTGGCTTGGAACTTCTTGGTGTTGTCTTTGGTCTCGGTTTTGGCTGTACCATTCATCAACATGATTTCAGTAATCTGAAGCTCTCGCAGGTCCTTTTGCTCTTCCGTAAACCAATTAGGTTTGATATTCTTTCTGGAAAAGAAGTCAAAGATTTTCTTGGTTAATCGGGCAGGATTCATCCGGTAGATGTGTCCATAGAAATCAATCCTCCTTTTCCGTATGGTTTCTGAAATTCTCTCCGACTTCACATACAGGGTGTCGTTCCTATAGAAAACTTGTTTGTTATTTTGGAATTTAGGACCTATGATCTTCCTCAAAATTTTTCTCTCTTTGATTTCCAATTTTTCCATTTGCCCTTGTCTCCTCAAGACTAGTGTTTCTGCTGCAAAGAGTGCCTCTGACTTAATTACGGTGTTATAATGCCTGATTTTAGTGTTCCTGGAGAGGGTTTTCTTATTGTATGTATTTTTGGTTTTCTGGAAGGCTAGTTCCATTTTGATTCTTCTCGCCTCCATTGTTTTTCCTTCAAGGTTATTCCAGTCGATCCATTCTCCTAAGTATTTGAAACTATTAACCACCTCGATTGTATTAGCTTCTACTGTAACTCTCCTGGGCACATCCAAACTATTTGACATAATTTTCGTTTCTTTTTCAAAGGAAATTTTAAGACCTATTTTCCCCGCCATCTCTTATAATTCTGTGATTTGTTCTTTGGTTTCCTCCCATGTTTCTGCGAGCAGCGCCAAGTCGTCAGCAAAGGCCAAAAACTTAATCGTGATTCCTTTGTTTTTTGTTCCTAGACGTATTCCCCCTCGTTAAGAAACAGTTCAAAATAGTAGTAAACGTTATTTTCACCATCAGGTGTTCACCATCAATAATAATTTTATTATGTTAATTACGTCAATTTTAATAGTAATTGGATTTCTAAAAATGAAAATAATTTGCAATATTTACATAGTGATTGCTGAATAAAAATAATTGATATTAACTGCAAAAAGGACTGAAACATACTAGGTATTAAATTAATTTCAGTATTATTTTGTAATAGACACTCGGATTCCGAATCGAAATATGTGACTTCAAGAACACGAAGTAAGATCAAGAGATTAAGTGAATTATACAATGTTGTAGTGCAAATATAATGTCTATATTGCGCCCGTTGACGCATGTTTGCTCAGATAACAGAGACTAAAACTTATGCTGGAATGTAACTGAACATACCCTGCGAGCGGCGGGAAGAAGCTGAAGTAATATCGCTTATGATCATATTCTTATATATTTTGGACATTCCAAATATCAATTATAATTATAACCAAGTAATTCTGCATATTTGAAGTACAGCATACTTCGTAAATCAAGGAAACTATCAATTTACGCGGCCAGCTCATATGCTGAGAGCACGCCATATTTAGTAACACCAGTTCCTATTTGTCATTGGATGAGTCAACATCGATGTGCGTGTTGGAGCACAAGTGAAAGTACGTTCGTGATGGGAAACCATGTGGCACGAAAAATCTGCGGATATTTTTCTTATGGATAGCCATCATGGCATTATTTAACAACTTAAAGATTGAAGACATTCATCATTACATACAATATGAAATATTTTCTTTCTCCGAAGTGAAATGACGGACTTGTGTGAAGTAAACTTTACGACCGCATGGTCTCACTCACACACACACACTTCAGTGTTATATAAACTGTGTACTTAATTAACTGTATAACTGTACAAAATCTACGAGAACAATCTTCATTTGCCGGATGGGCAGTATTTTTGATTTAATTTTATGTTAATATTTTTGTGTAGCTATCACTGCAAGTCACGAGTGAGTGTCGCACAAGCGACAAAGGCTAGAGCCAGTGGCGGAGTGAAAATAGGCAATTTTTTACCGCATATTAGCTGCAGTGCGCGAAAGATTTCTTTAATTATGTGCTACGTTATTACCAACGCTATTATTACAATCATGCTAAACCAGCAGATTTTCAAATACAACCCCAACCACGAGATGGCATGTGATTTCTAAATCATGCGTGGGGAATTGGCAGCGGAAGATGTCCAGACACAATGAGAAGATAATCTAAAGCCATACACGGGACCGCATATAACATCTCATGGCGGGACTCGAACCAAGTGACGCTGCATCTGTAAGTCAGATCAAATATTTATAGCGTATTGTAAGAGTTGGAAAAGAGTAGATTAGTTTAATTTGGTTTCATTTATTTAGTGCACAATGCAGGTAGTTAATTATAAGAAGCGTGTGGAAAATAATAGTTTTATTACACATTTATAGATGCCAGAAAGGCTGGATTTTCAATGCTCATTTCGTATCATTTCAAAACAGTTACTATCAACTTTTATTTTTCAGGCTGATGACAAATAAACTAGTTTGACAAATGTTAAATCGAGGCCAAGGTTACGAGCCAAGTTCACTACACAACACACTCGATTCTAGGCAGTGTATCAATATTTTGTTTAGAAGGCTGTGAGATTCGTAACATTATTACAAGTGGAATGCAGAGTTCCGTTATTCACATTTGTTGCCCAGATCAATACTTGAAAACAGGTTTATTTCTTTATGAGAAGTCACACAGGCAATGAATGCAACTGTATTTTGTAACCAAATGAACGCAGGTTCGAACTTATTCAGGGAAGAGGCAATTTTATAAATACTCACACACACATTTAGCTTGTATCAGAAGATTTCATGTTTATTTAAAGCGTTGTCAGGATGTGTTTTGTACACATAATCTTTATTACCAGCAATTCAAACGTGTATCAATTAGGTATCCACACTTTTGTAAATGAACGTTATAAGAGTATCATATGAGTCGTGACGGTGGATTAATACCTCCGACATTGTTAATGTGGTTATGTCGGTGGTAATGAACTATTTGAAGTCGTACCAAACCGAGGGCGCCTGGATCAATGGATCCGAAATAAGAGTAAAGTAATTGGTGAAGACATAGGATGTCTAATAAGTATGATGAAATATTGGTGAAGACACAGGGTGTCTCGTAAACTATTAAACTATTGAGTTATTTGCTTAAGTTGGATACACACGTTACCTGAATCCACTGAACGCTTTTAAAGGTCCATAAACTGAACAACGATACTGTCAGGGAAACTTTAATAATCAAAAACAGGATTATGAGAACTAACAAATCTTATAATTCCCCCTGAGTCTAAATACAATTTCTAAGCATTAAAAATAAACTATTTTCTGAATCAAATGTTAACACTTAGATATTGTTAAGCTATTTTAGATACATTTTGATACATTTTCACATGAATAGTCGACAACTAATTGGTGATGTGATAACAGAAGCACACACATCAGATTAGTAGCAATATGACTCGATGTAATTGTTTAATTACTATCGCCTTTGCAGGCTTTCCTATATTTTCTACTTTCTTAACACATTGACACTGTGACCGTTTGTTACAAACAGTAACAAATCGAGTAAGCAGGCAGTGCCAATTGCACAACCATAGGAGTACTTAATTATTGTATGCATTTGTGTTGTATTAGCATAGCTTTTTTTTATTCAGCAACATTGTGCACATAGCTTGATTTTCTTAGTAATATACGCATCTCGTTTATTAATTAATGATATTTAGGACTAGCTAAACACTTAACTCTAAAGCTAAATGTTAGAGATGGCACCATCATAGCATAGGACAAATTTTCGCCTTGCTACTAAATGTAAATGTTCTAGTATTTGTAAACAAGTAAATGTCTTACTTTGCTGTAGATTCTTTTGATGTGTGATCCACCCGTAAGTTATTTCGATGTAATTGCTTAGGGCCGATCTTACGTGCCATTCTCTTAGCTTGTTCATTTTAGTCGAATTTTGTATTAGGACCATGAGAGTAATTTAGGTCTTGTTTAGGACTTTTTATATTTTCTTTCAGGGCAGAATAGTATCGGACTAGCCGTTTGCAACTCTCATGCTAGGCTAGGGATCTATTCTGAATAAAATTTATTTGTGATTTTAACATAAGACTGACCTCTCTTTTCTTGTTTAGTTTTGTTATCGATGCATTCCTCTGAGCTGGTTAAAGATCGAACCTCACTAATTCCCGACATCCCCGAGTGAAGACTTTGTACTACACCAGCCTATGAATGTATCGTCCCCTATACTTGTGTGTTAACTGGAAGAGGGTCTCGGAAGGGTCATTTGAAACCGCTGGCTCCCCGAAACCTTCGGCCAGCGGGCACATATAGTACGTTGGCGCCGAACGTGGTTAGCTTCGAAACTTGTGTTCGATCCCCATGATTCGTTTGTTTGTGAGGGTTTTATTTTGTTAGCAAATCCAACAGATTAGGAACGAATCGAGATTTCATACTAGTGTTTTGGAAGGCTGCATGGCATTCTTATTCCAGAATTAAGACCATGAGGCTAGGTAACATTTATTAATGATGATAAGTTGAGGATTTGATTTGCAGTTATCCTAGTCTTGAGTAAATGTAAGTTTGTTTGTTGTCTTGATGTCATTTAAATTTTACCGGAGGTTCAGTTGTTATCATCGAATGAATTTATGAAGGAATGGATTTTCTTCTGTTTTCCAACTCAAACCATTGTTAAGGCATATGAAGTTGTTAGTTCCCCGTATTTCTCCAATTGAAGATATTATGTCTGCGCAAGAGACGGCCGAGTTATTGGCAAACTTGCCTGCCCTACTGCACAATCTGCAGGTGTCAACTTTGAGGGCAGACATGAATGAGAACAGTGACACTGCTACAGCTACTCTGTTACAAACTAGTAACAACATTACTACCAATATTAGGGCTGACATGGCACAGTTAAACAATAACATTAAGGCAGATATGGCACAGAATGCAGTTGAAGTGCGAGAGGACATTGCCAATGTAAAAACCGAAATTACTGTTACAATCAATAAGGTTAGTGATGATTTGCGTGCAGAAATGGAAACTTATCGCACGGAATATCAAGCACACTTAGAGGGAATAAAACAGGAGATACGCACGAATAGATCTGAAATAAATCAAAAACTCGAAAACGTTCAGGCGGAGATGAACGATAACATCGAATCAGTTAGGAATGAAGTCGCTAATGCAAAAGAAATTGCTAGTACTAGAATTAACACCGTGGAGCAGCGTATGGAAGAAGTTAACACGTACGTGAGTGTGTTAAAAGCTGATGTGGCTATAGTTAACACTGGATTAAGACTAACGAGAGGCATAGCAGTTGGCGTACACATAAACACTAAGCGTATAGCAAACAAAGTAGAGAAGGTGGAGGATGAAGTCAGCAAAATAAAACATGACTTAGCTACAGACATTGAAGCGATTCGAGAGGAAACTCGTGAGAACAATCACATATCCAACCAATATGTAGCAAAAACACTAGATATATACCTCGAGGAACAGGATGGAAAACTGAAAGAATTCGATAGTCGCATTGAAGGAAAGTTTGAGCGGATAGAATTACAGATGAATGCTATAATTAACAAGCAAACTGAGAAAGTGTTAGAATACGCCGAAATGGATGAACGCATCAATCGTCTATTAAAACCTAATAGAGAGGGTGTACCATCTACAAGTACTGCGACCAACATAACAAAACCGAATGTTCCAATGGAAAACCAAGGTTATAATCCATTTAGAACAACATCACAGTTTGTGACACCGAATGCTAACATAACGCCGAATTATGGGCTGACACCTAACTTTAATGTCACGCCGAACTATGGTCAAACTCAGTACTCGAATATTGTGTATTTGAGAAGCCATGAAGATCGACCGGCTAAATTCAATAATTCCAATTCCGTTACACCGGTAGATTTTCTGAGAAACGTGGAGTCATATATGAGGGAAACTATGGTAACACCAGACAGGGAGTTACGGACTGTCGAAAAATACCTAGAGAACTGCCCGTCAACCTGGTTCAAAGCATTCAGATACTCATTCCACAATTATCAGGAATTTAAAGAAGCATTCCTTAAGACTTATTGGTCTTTGGAACGTCAGCAAAATATAAGGGCGGAAATGTACAATAAGAGGTACGCTAGTACTCAAACAACCAAGTACGCTACCTACTTCGCAAGTCAGCTTTCAAAATTGCAATGTTTAGAACCCTCTTTTTCCGAATTAGAACTTGTCCAAACCATTAGAAGACAATACCCTATGGAAGTACAAAGGATACTCATAGCGTCAGATGCAAATACATTCATGAAATGTGACGAAGTTCTTAGAAAGATGGATAGCAGCCACGAACAATTTGCACCTACACCTAAACCCAGGAGCACACATGATGTAAATATAACTTCAGTGGACAGGACTAGTCAGACTGTACAACCTACAGAAAATCGTCGAACAAACAATAGTCAAAATCACGAGGGACCGGATAGAAGGAGAGATTTCCGTGATTACCGTAAAGACAATACACCTTATGCAAGGAATCATCGATTTGACACAATCAACAAGAATTACCAGAACAGATATCAAAATAGAGCCAACAATTACAACAACAATCGTCGTAGTAGCAACAATAATAACAACAATAATTTCAACCGTAGTTATAGAGGACAGCCACGTGATCGTGATGATCGAAATAACCGATACACCGATAATCCCAGGAGAGATTATAGATACAGTGGTGGTTACCGAAGAGAAAATGACTCTCGTTTCCAATACGACAATGATTGGCGAGGTAAGGCTAATGAAAGTCGAAAATACATTCAGGAACGGAGAAGAAGAAATGGAGAAGACGAAGAATCAGACCGAAGAAGAGATGGAAGTAACAAATGTCGTGAGAATAACAGAAAAGTTACGATAGCTGATGTTCACAACATTGAGATTGAACCAGCAGGTGAAGACAATCGCATGAGTGATGAAGAATACACAGGATCACTGACAGAATGGATCGTGCACGAAGTCAAACCAAGGATTGGTAAATGGATGAAATACAAATTGACTTCCACAATTTTATTTACTTGACGTGGAGATGTATGCGCCCGTTGACGCATGTTTTCTCAGATAACAGAGACCAAAACTTATGCTGGAATGTAACTGAACATACCCTGCGAGCGGCGGGAAGAAGCTGAAGTAATATCGCTTATGATCATATTTTTATATATTTTGGACATTCCAAAAATCAATTATAATTATAACCAAGTAATTCTGCATATTTGAAGTACAGCATACTTCGTAAATCAAGGAAACTATCAATTTACGCGGCCAGCTCATATGCTGAGAGCACGCCATATTTGGTAACACCAGTTCCTATTTGTCATTGGATGAGTCAACATCGATGTGCGTGTTGGAGCACAAGTGAAAGTACGTTCGTGATGGGAAACCATGTGGCACGAAAAATCTGCGGATATTTTTCTTATGGATAGCCATCATGGCATTATTTAACAACTTAAAGATTGAAGACATTCATCATTACATAAACTATGAAATATTTTCTTTCTCCGAAGTGAAATGACGGACTTGTGTGAAGTAAACTTTACGACCGCATGGTCTCACTCACACACACACACTTCAGTGTTATATAAACTGTGTACTTAATTAACTGTATAACTGTACAAAATCTACGAGAACAATCTTCATTTGCCGGATGGGCAGTATTTTTGATTTAATTTTATGTTAATATTTTTGTGTAGCTATCACTGCAAGTCACGAGTGAGTGTCGCACAAGCGACAAAGGCTAGAGCCAGTGGCGGAGTGAAAATAGGCAATTTTTTACCGCATATTAGCTGCAGAGCGCGAAAAATTTCTTTAATTATGTGCTACGTTATTACCAACGCTATTATTACAATCATGCTAAACCAGCAGATTTTCAAATACAACCCCAACCACGAGATGGCATGTGATTTCTAAATCATGCGTGGGGAATTGGCAGCGGAAGATGTCCAGACACAATGAGAAGATAATCTAAAGCCATACACGGGACCGCATATAACATCTCATGGCGGGACTCGAACCAAGTGACGCTGCATCTGTAAGTCAGATCAAATATTTATAGCGTATTGTAAGAGTTGGAAAAGAGTAGATTAGTTTAATTTGGTTTCATTTATTTAGTGCACAATGCAGGTAGTTAATTATAAGAAGCGTGTGGAAAATAATAGTTTTATTACACATTTATAGATGCCAGAAAGGCTGGATTTTCAATGCTCATTTCGTATCATTTCAAAACAGTTACTATCAACTTTTATTTTGTCAGGCTGATGACAAATAAACTAGTTTGACAAATGTTAAATCGAGGCCAAGGTTACGAGCCATGTTCACTACACAGCACGCTCGATTCTACGCAGTGTATCAATATTTTGTTTAGAAGGTTGTGAGATTCTTAACATTATTACAAGTCGAATGCAAAGTTCCGTTATTCACATTTGTTGACCAGATCAATACTTGAAAACAGGTTTATTTCTTTAAGAGAAGTCACACAGGCAATGAATGCAACTGTATTTTGTAACCAAATGAACGCAGGTTCGAACTTATTCAGGGAAGAGGCAATTTTATAAATGCTCACACACACATTTGGCTTGTATCAGAAGCCTTCATGTTTATTTAAAGCGTTGCCAGGATGTGTTTTGTACACATAATCTTTATTACCAGCAATTCAAACGTGTATCAATTAGGAATCCACACTTTTGTAAATGAACGTTTAAGAGTATCATATGAGTCGTGACGGTGGATTAATACCTCCGATATTGTTATTGTGGTTATATCGGTGGTAATGATCTATTTGAAGTCGTACCAAACCGAGTGCGCCTGGATCAATGGATCCGAAATAAGAGTAAAGTAATTGGTGAAGACATAGGATGTCTAATAAGTATGATGAAATATTAGTGAAGACACAGGGTGTCTCGTAAACTATTAAACTATTGAGTTATTTGCTTAAGTTGGATACACACGTTACCTGAATACACCGAACGCTTTTAAAGGTCCATAAACTGAACAACGATACTGTCAGGGATAAATAATTGTGTGAAACTTTAATAATCAAAAACAGGATTTTGAGAACTAACAAATCATATAATTCCCCCTGAGTCTAAATAAAATTTCTAAACATTAAAAATAAACTATTTTCTGGGCCAAATGTTAACACTTAGATATGGCTAAGCTATTTTAGATACATTTTGATACATTTCCACATGAATAGTCAACAACTAATTGGTGATGTGATAACAGAAGCACACACATCAGATTAGTAGCAATATGAGTCGATGTAATTGTTTAATTACTATCGCTTTGCAGGCTTTCCTATATTTTCTACTTTCTTAACACTTTGACACTATGACCGTTTGTTACAAACAGTAACAAATCGAGTACGCAGGCAGTGCCAATTGCACACTTAGAAGTGCTGAATTATTGTATGCATTTGTGTTGTATTAGCATAGCTTTTTATATATTCAGCAACATTGTGCACATAGCATGATTTTCTTAGTAATAAACGCATCTCGTTTGTTAATTAATGATATTTAGGACTAGCTAAACACTTAACTCTAAAGATAAATGTTAGAGATGGCACCATCATAGCATAGGACAAATTTTCCCCTTGCTACTAAATGTAAATGTTCTAGTACTTGTAAAAAAGTAAATGTCTTACTTTGCTGTAGAATCTTTTGATGTTTGATCCACCCGTAAGTTATTTCTATGTAATTGCTCAGGGCCGATCTTACGTGCCATTCTCTTAGCTTGTTCATTTTAGTCGAATTTTGTATTAGGACCATGAGAGTAATTTAGATCTTGTTTGGGGCTTTTTTATATTTTCTTTCAGGGCAGAATAGTATCGGACTAGTCGTTTGCAAATATCATGCTAGGCTAGGGATCTATTCTGAATAAAATTTATTTGTGATTTTAACAAAAGACTGGCCTCTCTTTTCTTGTTTAGTTTTGTTATCGATGCATTCCTCTGAGCTGGTTAAAGATCGAACCTCACTAATTCCCGACACACTCGAGTGCAGACTTTTGTGCTACACCAGCCTATGAATGTATCGTCCCCTATACGTGTGTGTTAACTGGAAGAGGGTCTCGGAAGGGTCATTTGAAACCGGTGGCTCCCCGAAATCTTCGGCCAGCGGGCACAATATAGCACACGCGATTGCTTGAACAATGTACGGACGTATGTCCTAATACTTAAAAGCTATGTGTGTATATATTTTCTTGTATCGCTGGATGTAATATTGATTATTCTTAATAATAATAATAATAATAAATAACAAAAAGCGTTTTAAAACAACAGGAAATTAGAATATACGCCCTTCTCAAGCAGAGATAATTATTGGAGAGCTACAGTGAGCGGCAGCAGCGGAGGGAAGCATTGTGCTGACCACTGCATTTGAGGCAGGCATTGGCCGTTACGACGCTATGGGCCTTTACAGCCTACCTACGCGTGGTGTAGGTAAGTAGACTTTTATAAAACTAGCTACTGTACCCGTTGTTGCTCGGGAGGTGTCTGACATATTATAGAAAGATACTTGCAATATAATTAGCAGAGTATTATTTACTTTGCCTCTAAGTGAGTTAACTCTGATGTAACTCAAGTGCAATATTAACTCGCTGTAAACCTAGTCCAATAGCAGGCAACATAACGTATCAGAGAGTGCTACCTCGCCTCACAGAGTTTAGTTTTGTTGTAACAAGGCATTAAGGCGTCTTATAGCAATGTTCACACAGTCATCAATATCATTATTATAATTATTATTAGGTGCGAATGGACCCAGATGGTTCACGCAATACTTTTATGATTCACTTTTCTGATTTTCTATATGGCTCTCATTCTCCGTGAGCCATCTTGCTATCCTCAGTCCACTTGTTTCCTGGTCTCTTTGGAGCATCATTCATCCATTTATCCTACATCAGAATAGGTTCCTCTCATAGACCTCCGCTGTTGTTACTTGGGTCTTCTCCAAGTCCTGTTTGACTTGCTGAATCCTCGGTATATTCTTCAGTTTTTCTGCGTAGGTCTCTAAGCCTAGTTGGTGCAAGTCTTTGAATATGTCCATAAAATTTCAATCTTCGTGTTCTGATTAGATAATTTCTGAGTTGCTTTACGAGATTTCAACCTGTAAGTCTATCCATCATTTATATAAACCCCTTTTATTAAAAACGTTGCCCCTACTGTTTTGATAGGAAATAATATTTCAATTATTCAATGATTGTGAGATAAAGTCTGCATTTATTAGTCACAACTTGCTGATGCTTTTCATACCCTCAGAAATGGCGTGAATAAAGAGAAATTTCTCATTTCTGTACATAGCTCGGTTCGGTCTGTATTAAGAGGGCATTTTAAGAAACAGTATTTCTGTAACATAATTTTGTACGGATATTATCTCATCCTCGTCAAGGTAAAGCAAATAATAATATTGTATGGCCTCGGATGCCGGGTGCAAGCTTTGTTAATTGACTCCCAGAGGGCAGCTTTAATGTCAAATTTTATCGCTCATTGAAATGCTATGAAAGTCAAGGCGGTTAGATATCTAAGTAGAGAAATAAGGAACTTTTTGTTGGCGGAAAATCCCGAGTATAATTTTGCCATTATGAACACGGCCTACTGAATTGTGTAAAGGCCTACTGAGCTAGGCTTCCACGTTGTATTGTGTATGAAAGAAAAGAATGGAAATAGAAACCAGATAAATGCATATTTTTTTCTCAGATTACCGCAGCGTACATTTTGCAAGTCATATGTAAGATATAATTCAATCTATGCAAAGAAACATATTTGTGAAACAAGTCCTTTCTCTGCAGGTTGACTCTCATCGTAGGAGGGACATACACCGCAGGTTGTTGCATGGAAGTAGGGGGATGGTGGCGCTTCTAACCAGTGTCATGGCTGCCGCGTGAGTCCAAGCCAATATCTCGTGAACCCAAGGTCGAATGTTGACAAATGAGGTGTCGTTGGACTCTAGATGACGTCCTCTTTCCTCCGGACCACGCATTATATTTTTCAAAAAAAATTGAAAATTTTTGTTTTTGAAAGTAGGTGATAGTTTGAAAACCAAACATGATAGAACGTTGTGCCATGGTTCAAACGAGTGGCCTTTATGTCCTTTATTTTTTATAATAAAACTTTTTTATTTTTATGTTTTTTTTGAAACCAGTCCAATTTTGAAATTCCTATATTTTGGAAACTAGGAATTTGACAAAAAAAATGTTTGACATAAATGAATGGCCCTGACCCCCTCTACTCGCAAGATAAATTTCAAGCCTCTGGGACTAAAACTGTGAAGTAGTGGGGAAAGGGGGGGTTCTGCTTAGTCGCCTACTTTCATATATACTTTGCCGATATCTCCCGAACGCGTGGTCGGATTTTAACGAACGAGGTATTGTTGGCGTTGGGATAACGTCCTCTTGGCTAAGCATGTGTGATGATATTAAAAAAAAATGAAAATGTTTGTTTTTTGGATTGGCGCAATTTTGGAAACGGTGAATTGGAAAAAATGTTTGTTTGACGTTAATGAAAGGTGGGTATGCCCTCTAGGCGGACAGCAAGTTTTAATGGTGTAGGAGGAAAAAAATGATAGCCTACTTTCTCGCGAACATTGGTGATCATTGGCGAATGGATGGTCGGATATTAACAAATGAGGTGTCGTTGGTCTCGAGCTGACGTCCTCTTTCCTATAGATCGCCCGTTATTTAAAAAAATTGTTTTTAAAAGTAGGCGATAGTTTGAAAACCAAACATGATAGAACATTTTTCAATAAATCAAACCAATGGCCTCTATGACCTTTATTTTTTATAATAAAACTTTCTTATTTTTTGAGATTTTTTGAAAACCCTTAAATTTTGAAATTTTACTTTTTTGGAAACTAATACGTTGAAAAATAAGTTTGTTTGACATAAATGAAAGGTCCCTACCCCCTCTACCATGAAAATAAATGTCAAGTCTTTAGGACAAAAAACTAGCCATTTTTTTAAAATAAAAGCGTGTTTGCGGACAGAGAGCCGGTAGAGCTTGACGTATGTTACAACGAGGCTATGACTGAGCATGGTGAATACTGGAAATGGCTATTTCGACGGGGGCGATGTATGGAAAAACGAGGGGTTGCTTTTCGATATTTTTCCTATGACGAATGAATGAAGGCGAATATTTTGAAATGTGACAAGCATGCTAAGATTTTTTACCCCTGAAGGGGATCTTTAACGTTTTGGTTAACGGTGATGAGCGAGATCGCTCTTGGACACAACAGACGGTTGTAGGATATGACCAAGTGATTCTTAGACGTTGGCGATCTCGGTGACCGTGCCCGGAAGAAATGAATAGCTATTTTGGTGGGATGGCGGGGGCAGCTTATGACGGTTGGTTTTGTGACATTTCCTATGACGGATGGAGGCGAATATTTGAAAATGTGTTAAGTGTGCTAGGAATTTTTTACCCCTGAAGGGGATCTTTAACATGCTAGTAAACGGTGATAAGCGAGACTGCTGTCTGGCACAGTAAATGGTTTTAGAATAAGGAAACCTATAACATTTGCTCGACCAAGTCATGTGCATGTACGCAAAGAGCCAAAACGGTAAGGTCATTGGTCTGAAATGTTATAAACTAATTATTGAACTGGGTAAAGTCATGTGTTTTAGGATGAAAGTATGTGGTTAACATGATCATGTATTGAGGATGGCCGCTTGCTAGTAATTATTATTCCAGTAAAAAGTTTAATAATAATAATAATAATAATAATAAGACACACACATGTTTTGAATGCTAACACGAACACAGTCTAGCTCACTGGTGACTGCATATTGTACCTAGGCAGGAATGTCTACGTCAGCAGGAAGTGTGATATCAGCAGGTGTGCTGTTTAAGCAGAGACCGCCATTTTGGTTCTGAGACAGTAGGACTACCGATGTATAAGAGGTAGCCCTTTTGGTTCCTTATTAAAAACATGAAACTAGTATCAGGTACACGAATCTTATTCAGATTGAGGAATGTGAAGAGGCGTGGGAACACGTGCGAGAGAGAGACAGAGAACCATTCAAGGTCAAAACGCTGAGAAAATACAACTTTTTCTGTTGCTAGGCTAACTGATAACGATTGCGTTAGTCATGCACTTGCCATTTTAGCACACGGACGTATACAGTAGAGCTGTGGAAGAAAAAACCTTTTATTATTTGGTAAGTACCTATGAATGATTATTTTAATAATGTCATGCTAATGAATCTTAAATTTGTAGTTATTGATTAGGTAATTATTGATTTTTTTTATTTATTTGTTTGCAGATAACCGGTATACCTTACATGTCTCAGATACAAGAAACCAGTTTACTTTTGAGCCAAATAGGAGGAAACAGCATCAAGCCACTGCAAGTGAAGCTGGGATTATTTCTTTTAACTAACTTGTTTCATTTTTTGTTTCATATTTTATTTTATGAAATGCATGTACTAACCTGAATTTAGGTATTTATAACGGTTTATTTTATTTATTTTTAGAAACATGGAAAGAAAAGCCTTACCGCCGCAGCAGTCGCTGAAAACCCGAGACGCAGTAAAGTGCAACCATTGTTTCCAGGCAGTGAACTATTTAAAACTCAGGTAAGCCTAACATAAAATGCTATTCCGTTTTACCACTACTGAAAACTCGTAGACAAAAAAATTCATTACCTGTACATGACTAGGACGATGATTGCTTTCTTGATTAATGACTATGTATTGGCAACCGGTACAAGACCATATTGGTTGTTTACCGGGAAAGTACAAGGCCATATTGGATTTTGTAAATAACAAAAATTTTAATTTAGCTGACATATATAATAATAATAATAATATAATATTAATAATAATATTAATATCGTATGGCCTCGGTTGCCGGGTGCAAGCTTTGTTATTTGACACACAGAGGGTAGCTTGCATGTCGAATTTAGTTGTTCCTTGACTATGAAAGTCAAGGAGGTTAGATGTTAGATATGCAATCTCCTTAAACTCTATAGCGCTTTCTAGTAGAAAAATGAAGAAATTTGTACCCTATGAACTCAACGAATATTTCCAGGTTTGAAAATGATAATCTGAACAAAATGACATGATATTATTATTTTTTGTTTATGTATTGGTTAAAATGGAATGTAAATGACTGCAGATTTATAAAAAGAAAATAAGTACATGGGTTACTGTTAGTGCCGACATACAGTTTATTATAATTTTTATGGTGTTTTGATATATTAATGCCAATTAACGTTAAAGTTTTATTTATAAGTATCGATTGATTGATTGATTGATTGATTGGTTATTTTGTTTGCTTTTAGGTGTCGTCATGCGCCATTAACGTAATGAACAGAGAGTGAACAAGCATACATTTTTGATTTAAAGTACTCTGTGCAACGTTAATAACTTACAATAAGAAAAAGTTTTATTATAACCCATGGCGTTAGTACCAAATACAACAAGTGAGCAAGTTGGTTTACCACGTGGGTTCAATTTAAAATCAGAACATGATCGTTGGTTAGCATTTGAATCCTGGCCTGTAGGCTTTTAGTCGACACATAAACTTGCAAAACCCGTTTTTTTTTTACTTGAACCGAGAAGATGTGGTGCGCTGTGTGTTTTGTCGTATTGAACTTTCACATTGGGAAGAAGGGGATGATCCCTTTAGAGACCATTTGCGATGGTCTCCTTGTTGTTCTTACATGCTTGGAAAACAAGTGGGTAACATACCCGTGTATTCATTTTACCGAACCACAGGACCATTTACCGCTACTTACGTTGCTGAATCACAAATAAATAATAATAATAATGATGTATTACCAGCCAACAACGGTAGTGTCGATATATGTGGTCCATATGCCATAGACAGTATTGAATTGGCATGTGCTTTTGAAAAATTGGGAGTTTGCAAGACTAAAGCACTAGCACACCCAGAGTACAGGTCTGCTGAAAAATGTTTAAAATCTTATAAAAATGTTTGGCCATTAATAGTAAAACAACTTACAAAACAGCTAAGTGAAGCTGGATTTTTTTATACTGGTGAAGGGGATAAAACAATATGTTTTTATTGTGGATTTGCCTTAAAGGATTGCCAAATGACAGATGACCCTTTTGTGCAACACGCTTGTTGGTTACCTAACTGTAAATACATGGTGTTGCCTAAAGGTCCGGAATTTGTGAACACTATTCGTAAAGAAAACGTGATTTCAGCACAAGACATAAAAGTGCCTTTAGACTTAGAACATGCGGAGCAAATACATGAGGCTGGAAAAAAGACTTGTCTCACGAACAGATACAAAAGTGTGACCAACAATTATGTAAAATTTGTTATCAAGATGAACTAGGTGTTGTATTTTTGCCTTGTGGACACATGATAGCCTGTGTCAAGTGTGCATTAGAACTCAACACTTGTGCTATATGCAGAAAAGCAGTAACTGCTACAGTTAGGGCATTTCTTGCATACATAGTAAAATTTATCAGCCATGCATAGTGCAAAATCCCTAATTGCACAATATTATTAAAGCTGTTTTAGAGTGTAATAGATATGCTTTTCTTTTGTTTATAGACTACTACAATGAATGTTTTGAATGCTGTGGGTCAAGCATGTGGCTTAGAGACAAAGAAGCTCAGCGAATTGCCAACGCATACTCCATTCCGCATTATCAAGATGGTGTATGTGAAAACTTTGAGACATTTCTGCCTACACGGTTTAATGACATGTCGGAGAGTGTTTTTGATGAAGTCAATAATGCTGTACAACCTGTACACTTAATTTATGAAGGTTTTAAAAACAATAGGTGCATGGTTCGTTTTAATTAAATAAATAAAAAAGTCAAATAATAATGGAAGATATATGTCATGACAATGTACTGAAAGAAAAATATGTGTATAGAATAATAATGTTTTAGTGTTTAGTATTGTCTTAAAAAAATATTATCCTGAAACCAAAAAAATGTATATAAAGTTTGTAAATAAATGAAAATAATGGCACAATGTTCTTTTATTTTCTATAGAAGTCAGAATATTTAACATAGCAGAGTATACATGATTAAGACAATAAAAAGCACACTTAATACAAGTCTTTGCTTTTACGATAATGTGTTATAGTTTTAAAAACAAAGCTTGTTGTAGATCTTTTTTCTTCCACGGTGAACAATAGGCATGAAAACGTTATTGTCTTGTTTTGGATCATTATCACTATCATAATCATAAGCAGCATGATCTATATCACTATTATTATAATCACTATAATTATCCTCAATATTATCCTCAACATTACTAAAACCAGTTAAATATTCCTGTTCCTGTTCCTCTTCATCTTCCTCTTCCTCTTCCTCTACAGTGTCCTCATGTAGAGTCTGCGTGGCTTTTGATAATGTTAAGGGTTTTTTGAACATTGAATTATTTGCAATAGTAGTATTGTTTTGTAGCACTTGCTTTTTAACATTTTCATGATTTTCTGTTGACAGCAACAGTGTTTCATGCAGTACACTACATTGATGATCACTGTCACCTAAAACCTCACCATTTTTACTTTTTAGCTCACTGCGACATTGCTTTGAACGTTGTTTTGAACAACGCCAAATAACAGTTCCATTTTATTGGTTCGTTTCACAATATATGAATATCCTGTATAGAATGCATGAGGCTTACCATACCTAGTCACAGATACTTCCATATCAACTGTCAAGCATAGACTAAGCTCTAGTAAAGACAACTTGGTAATAAGAACAATAGTTTAATGTGCGAGCATATATGGGTGCAAATGTAGGAGCAACAAAAAAGTAGAGCAAAAAGTGGGGGCAAAAATTGAGAGCAAATAGTGGGAGCAAAAAGTGGGAGCAAAAATTGAGAGCAAAAAGTGGGAGCAAAAAACGTAGGAGCAAGTATGGGAGCAAATGTGAAAGCAAAAGTGGGAGCAAGTATGGGAGCATATGTGAAAGCAAAAGTGGGAGCAAAAAGTGTGAGAAAAAAAGTGAGAGCAAAAAGTGTAAGCAAAAGTGGGAGCAAACTAGTGTGAGCAAATATGGGAGCAGAAAGTGGGAGCAAATGTGAAAGCAAAAGTGGGATCAAAAAGTGAGAGCAAAAAGAGCGAGCAAAAGTGAGTGCACAAAGTGGGAGCAAAATCTGTGAGTAAAAAATGGGGGCAAATGTGGTGTTTTACTAAAACAATCTCCCCTAACCTACCTTCACCTAACCTAACTTCACCTAACCTAACCTTAGAACTCTCAGATCAAAAATTAAATTCTGGCCATAGTCGAGTTGGAACCCAAAACCTCTGGGATAATACCCAAGTATACTAGCCACTACACCGCGAGATGGGCAAATTATCATGCAAAACAACACACAAAAAAAGTTTCCTGTAGTGTAACTCATTGGCTGACAACAATAGTTGAGAATTCAAACCCAAGACCTCAGGACTTTTGTTTTGAACATTATCAGAAATATTATTCCATTTACATTTTACTGTTGCTTATAGTTATAAGAGTTGGCATTAATATGGGAGCAAAAGTGAAAGCAAAAAGTGGGTGCAAGCATTGGCTGGTTGTTGAGACTTTCATATCAACTAATACACATAAATTAAATTTTAGTAAAGTGACTTGGCTAATAATAATAATAATAATAACAGTTTAAAAAAATCAAGGGGATTGATATTTTTCAGGTTGTAATTTCCAAAGTACTGTCAAGAATAATAATTACATGAACAGATTCCAAGAACTCTAGAGTGCTTTTAAGGTTAATGATTGGCTAGGAGTGAGATAGATCTAGCTAACCTAAGTTAACCTCAGCTCACTAAACCTAACCTTGTCACATGACATGTTCTACAAGTATAGACTTGCTTTGCGACTGGCTATGACGTCACAGATGAATGGCGGTGGGAGGCTGGCAAAAAGGAAAATGTTATTGTGTAATAAATAGTCATGTCCAGCCTCACACCTTCATTCATCTGTGACGTCATAGCCAGTCTCAAAGCAAGTCTTTTGCTTACACTTTTAGCCCCCAATTTTTGCTCCCATATTTGCTCTCACTTTTTTTTTGCTCTCATATTTGCTGGCACTTTTGCTTACACTTTTTGCTCTCACTTTTTTTCTCTCACTTTTTGCTCCCACTTTTGCTTTCACATTTGCTCCCATACTTGCTCCTACTTTTTTGCTCTCATATTTGCTCCCACTTTTGCTTACAATTTTTGCTCTCACTTTTTTTCTCTCACTTTTTGCTCCCACTTTTGCTTTCACATATGCTCGCATACTTGCTCCCACTTTTGCTTTCACATTTGCTCTCATACTTAATCCTACATTTTTTGAACCCACTTTTTGCTCCCATATTTGTTCGCACTTTTTTTTTTTTGCTCTCATATTTGCTCCCACTTTTGCTTACACTTTTTGCTCCCACTTTTTTCTCTCACTTTTTGCTCCCACTTTTGCTTTCACATTTGCTCCCATACTTGCTCCTACTTTTTTTGCTCTCATATTTGCTCCCACTTTTGCTTACACTTTTTGATCCGACTTTTTTCTCTCACTTTTTGCTCCCACTTTTGCTTTCACATATGCTCCCATACTTGCTCCCATTTTGCTTTCACATTTGCTCCCATACTTGCTCTTACTTTTTTGCTCCCACTTTATGCTCTCAATTTTTGCTCCCACTTTTTGCACCCAATTATTGCTCCCACTTTTTGCTCCCACTTTTTTGCTCCCACATTTGCACCCATATATGCTCGCACATTAAACTATTGTTCTTATTACCAAGTTGTCTTTACTAGAGCTTAGTCTATGCTTGACAGTTGATATGGAAGTAGGGGCGTGGTGGCTCAGCGGTCTAGCTGTATGCCTCTCACCAAGGCGGTCCGGGTTCGATTCCCGGTCAATGCATGTGAGATTTTCGAAGTGAAATGCCATGTCCTGTGGTTCGGATTCCACGTAAAAAGGAGGTCCCGTAGCTCATAATCACCAGATTCACGGTCACGTAAAACTACAATCTTCCTTTTTTGATATGGAAGTATCTGTGACTAGGTATGGTAAGCCTCATACATTCTATAAAGGATATTCATATATTGTGAAACGAACCAATAAAAATGGAACTGTTATTTGGCTTTGTTCAAAACAACGTTCGAAACAATGTCGCAGTGAGCTAAGAAGTAAAAATAGTGAGGTTTTAAGTGTCAGTGATCATCAATGTAGTGTACTGCATGAAACACTGTTGCTGTCAACAGAAAATCATGAAAATGTTAAAAAGCAAGTGCTACAAAACAATACTACTATTGAAAATAATTAAATGTTCAAAAAACCCTTAACATTATCAAAAGCCACCCAGACTCTACATGAGGACACTGTAGAGGAAGAGGAAGAGGAACAGGAACAGGAATATTTAACTGGTTTTAGTAATGTTGAGGATAATATTGAGGAAAATTATAGTGATTATAATAATAGTGATATAGATCATTTGTTTTTACGAGGGACTGTGGAAAATCTTCAAAAGACACATGTGGAGGGTCCGCATTCCACAGTAGTGTGGGATTCTTACCCACTAAAAACCACCTCCCTTTTCCCACGATGTGTTCATCACCCCGGAACCGCTCTCGCATTACTTCAAGGTGATGTCGTGCTTCCTTAGTCATTCAGACTTCTTCTTTCTTCATTTTTTCTTAAGGATGTTCGAACGCATCCATTTCCCTCTTCATCTGGCGCAGGACACATTCTATGTAAATAGCTATCAGATTCCATATTTGATCATTTCGGAGCATCATCTGTAAGATGTTGTCCGGTGTGATTGCCCCTATAGAAGCTTGCAGATCTCTTCTATGTGTTGACCAGCGTTCACACACAAAGAATGTGTGGAGCGCATCATCCTCTTCATTACAATAATGACACAAAGGACTATTAGCCACGCCTATGTGATGCAGGAATCTCCGAAAATATCCATGGCCTGTTAGGAACTGTGTCAAATAATAATTGACCTCTCCGTGGTTTCGATCAACCCAGTCAGCCAGACGCGGAATAAGTTTCTTTGTCCATCGACCTCGTGTCTCATCATCCCACTTCTGTTGCCATCGTTCCATACAATGGTTGTGTGCAGACGTCTTTGCCTGGTGTATGTCCAGTTCTTCTTTGGTGCGCCAAACTTCCTGACGATCTAAGGCAAGTAAATCAATTGGTGCTACTCCCGCTACCACTAGAACAGCAGGCTCTGAAACAGTGCGATATGCACAAGAGATCCTCAGTGCTCCTCTTCGTTGTACTGCTGCTATCCTTTTACGATATTTCTCGAACCGTAAGGACTCAGCCCAGATCTCAGCTCCATAGAGTAATATGGACTGGACTGTTGTCATCAGGAGACGTCGTTTGCTAGGCTTCGGACCTTTAATATTACCCATTAATCGGCTCAAAGCGGTCAAGATATTTGCTGCTTTATCCGTCACTCTTTGAATATGGGCCCAGAATGTGAGCTTCGTATCTAGCGTCACACCCAAGTACTTCGTACTCCTTGATGAATTAATCATCGTCCCTCCCACTTGCATTGGTACAAGAGTGTTGATTCTCCTTCTCGTCAGCACAACAATCTCCGTTTTATGGTCTGCTAATGACAGCTTATGTTCCGTCATCCAATCTGTGACACGTCGCATTACCTGATTGAGTTTCAGTTGCGCCAGCTCTATATCACGAGCCACAATCAGAGCAGCAACATCATCAGCATATCCTACCAATATTGCATCTTCGGGCATCTTCCGCCGAAGCAGGCCATCGTATGCAATATTCCAGAGATCTGGCCCAAGAATAGATCCTTGAGCTGCCCCAGCGGTTAATCTTTTAGTCCTATGTCCTTCCACGGTATCGTACTGCAAAATACGGTCCTTTAGATAATCCCTCATTATCCGCATGAGGTATCTCGGTAGTCTAAATTTATCTTGAAGTGCCACCAAAATGTCACTCCACTGGGCAGAGTTGAAGGCATTCTTCACATCTAGAGTCACAAGTAGCGTAACTTTACGTGAGTAATGGTTACCCATCTGAGCTCTGTTTGCAGTCTCTACAACTACCCGCACAGCATCTATAGTCGAGTGCCCTTTCCGAAAGCCGTATTGTTGGGCAGATAGATCTCCAGCTGATTGAACTGCCATCAATATTCTAGGCTGTAATAGTTTTTCTAATCCTTTTCCAGCCGTATCCAGCATACATAATGGCCTATATGATGAAGGCAAATTTCCTCCCAATTTTCCTTTACTAATAAGAACTAGTCTGGCCTTCTTCCAGCAGGCACTAAAAACGCCTGCCTTCAGACATGCGTTATACATGTTCAAAAGGAGTCGCGGACAAGCTCTTGCTGCCTCCTTAAGTGCTTCTGCTGGAATCCCATCTGGTCCAGGAGCCTTCTTGTTCCTGATAGAATTAATCGCTTTCAATAATTCTTCCTCGGTGAACAATGGTATTTCTTCAATATCAATGCAATCATCAGCTTCATCAATCCTCTCCGGATGTTCCGGAAACAGCGTACTGACTATTTCGTCCATAGTGTGTGCATCCATTATCGGATTAGAAAAAGTTCCAAGTTTCTTCAATACAATCTTATATCCTAGTCCCCAAGGATCGTTGTCAACTTCTTTGACCATTTCCCACCATTTGTCAGCTTTACTTCTTTTAATTGCATCCCGAAGCGCCTTTCTTGCTGATTTGTGGTCTTCGGAGAATAAGGCTGCCTCTTCTCTTCCTCTCACTCTATGTGCCCTTCGTCTCATCCTCAGGCAGTGTCGCCTCATATCAGCAATTTCCTCCGTCCACCAGTATGCTGGCTGTTTGTGTTTTCGCGTTTTCTTCCTGCACATGGATTTATTGCAGGCTTGATGAATAAGCAACATAGTGTTCTCTACCAATTTATCCGCCGCCTCTCTCCCCTCAAATGAAAAGCAACTCGTTTCAACTTTCACCATTCCTCTCTGTATTACCTCACAGAACTTTTCTTTATCCATATTTGTGGGATTCCAGTATGATGGTTTGCGTATGACAGCGCTTTGTTGTCGATTTTGCTGAAGTACACAGAAAGTAACATACTGATGATCGCTTCCTGTGTAGTCCTCAATCACCTGCCATTCAGATATTCGTGACAAAAAATCGTCTGACGCTAAAGTCACATCTGGTATAGTTCCATAACAGCCAGGTCGTCGAAAGGTAGGCGTATTTCCAACATTTACGGTCGACAATCCCAACCTTGCAGCCATTTCCAGTATACGACGTCCTCTGGAATCTACATCCGGCATACCCCATTCCAAGGCCTTGGCATTGAAATCTCCAGCTACAATAAGGTTATTTCCCATACCACGCAATGTGTCCTCAAGGCTATCCAACTTGTTCTGGAAATCAGCAATGGGCTCGTTCGGAGTGAAGTAACAGCTCACGTACGTAAGCGTGCCATTCTTAACCCAGACGAAACCACCCTTAGAACCTTGATCTGTCACTGGATATTTTCCCAGATCCGGAATGAAAATTGCGGCTGTTCCAAGGTTGTCCGCAAACCACCCATGATGGTCCCTGTTCTGATATTGCTCACTCAGGAGAAAAATATCCACTTCCATTTCAAATGCCAATTGCGTCAAGAGATCATTGGCAGTCAAACTTCTGTGAACATTTCCTTGAAGAAATCTCACCATTTTTTGCCGATTTTAACCTTCTCGAGAGCATCCCTAAACACTATACAGGCGCCTGAACCAGGAACATGGTTCCGTTTGGTGTCATGAACCTCCTTCTCCATGCATAGCACACATCGTGCTTCACCTTTACAGTCTGATGCTTTATGTCTGGCATCTCCACACTTGTAACAGAGTTTGCTCCTATCAGGGCCATTACAATGATATAGATCATGCTGCTTATTATTATGATAGTGATAATGATCCAAAACAAGACAATAACGTTTTCATGCCTATTCTTCACCTTGGAAGAAAAAAGATCTACAACAAGCTTTGTTTTAAAACTATAACACATTATCGTAAAGGCAAATACTTGTATTAAGTGTGCTTTTTATTGTCTTAATCATGTATACTCTGCAATGTTAAATATTCTGACTTCTATAGAAAATAAAACAACATTGTGCCATTATTTTCATTTATTTACAAACTTTATATACATTTTTTTGGTTTCAGGATAATATTTTTTTAAGACAATACTAAACACTAAAACATTATTATTCTATACACATATTTTTCTTTCAGTCCATTGTCATGACATATATCTTCCATTATTATTTGACTTTTTTATTTATTTAATTAAAACGAACCATGCACCTATTGTTTTTAAAACCTTCATAAATTAAGTGTACAGGTTGTACAGCATTATTGACTTCATCAAAAACACTCTCCGACATGTCATTAAACCGTGTAGGCAGTAATGTCTCAAAGTTTTCACATACACAATCTTGATAATGCGGAATGGAGTATGCGTTGGCAATTCGCTGAGCTTCTTTGTCTCTAAGCCACATGCTTGACCCACAGCATTCAAAACATTCATTGTGTTGTTGTTGTTTGAGTCTTCAGTCTTTTGACTGGTTTGATGCAGCTCTCCATGCCTCCCTGTCCTGAGCTAATCGTTTCATCTCTACATAGCTACCACACCCTACATCCGAGGCAATCTGTTTAACATATTCTAACCTTGGTCTACCCCTACAGTTCTTGTCCTCGACCCTTCCTTCCATAACTAAGCTTGCTATTCCTGGGTGTCTTAGTATGTGTCCTACCAACCTATCTCTTCTCTTCATTAGCAGTCGCCAGAAACATCTCTCCTCTCCCACTCGTCTTAATACCTCTTTGTTTGTAACCCTATCTACCCATCTGATCTTCATCATTCTCCTGTAGCACCACATTTCAAATGCTTCAATTCTCCTCTTTTCTGCTGCACCAATAGTCCAAGTTTCACTTCCATAGAGCGCCACGCTCCAGACAAAGGCTTTCAAAAATGACTTCCTAATACCTAAATCTATATTCGATGTCAGCAGATTCCTTTTTTGTAGAAATGCTTTTCTTGCCTGAGCCAACCTACTTTTTATATCCTCTTTGCTTCGTCCATCACTGGTTATTCTGCTTCCTAAGTAACAGAAATCTCCTACTTCCTTCAGCTTTTCACCTGCCAATTTGATCTCCATAGAGGTTTCTGATTTATTTCGGCTGCATTCCAGTATTTTTGTTTTAAATTTATTAATTTTCATCATGAATTCTTTCCGTAAGACGGAGTCCATACCATTCAAAAACTCATTCAAATCCTCAGGCTTGTTGGCCAAGATGACGATGTCATCAGCAAATCTCAGAGTTGAAATTATTTCTCGTTGAATCTTCACTCCCACTTTAAATTTTTCTCTAATTTCCTTCATTGCTTGTTCAATGTAAAGATTGAAAAGTATGGGTGATAAGTTGCAGCCTTGCCTTACACCTTTCTGAATACCAGCTTCTCTCTCATGTCCTTCAACTCGAATGACTGCTGTCTGGTTTCTGTATAGATTGTATATCACCCTCCTATCCCTGTACTTTATTCCAATCGATTTCAAAATGTCAAACAATTTAGTCCAATCAACGTTATCAAAAGCCTTTTCTAAGTCTACAAAAGCCATGAACGTCCTCTTATCTTTCCTTATTCTACCTTCCAAAATCAGCCTAAGACTTAGTACAGCTTCCCTTGTTCCTACATTTCTCCTGAAACCAAACTGGTCTTCACCCAACTCCGTTTCTATCTGGCTCTCAATCCTCTTGTAAATTATTCTAGACAGGATCTTTGAAGCATGAGTAATCAAGCTGATTGTACGGTAATCTTCACATCTGTCAGCTCCCACTTTCTTTAGTATAGGGATGATTACATTCTTCTTGAAATCAGGGGGTACCTCACCTACACACCAAGTGAAATAACCTGATCAGACCTTCCTCTCCTATGCAGCGTAGCAACTCAATCGGTATATCATCTATGCCTGGTGCTTTGTTCCTGCTTAAGTCTTCCAAAGCTCTATCAAATTCTGATCTCAATATTAAATCTCCTTTCGCATCCTCATCAATTTCCTCCTCCCTTTCCATTACATGATTCTCAATCTCCTTCCCCTTATACAAACTCTCTATGTAAGCTTTCCATCTCTCAACCTTTTCTTCCCTATCTGTTAGAGGCTTTCCATTTGTGTCCTTAATATTACAGCAATTAGTCTTCTTTTCCCCAAAAATATTCTTAATCCTTCGATAAGCTGTGTCTACTTTTCCTAATTTCAGACAATTTTCTATACCAGCACATTTCTCTTTCAACCATTCTTCTTTCGCTTCCTTGCACTTCTTGTTAACCTCATTTCTCAGACGTCTGTATTCTGCTTTCCCCTTTTCATCTCTTACATTCTTGTGCTTCCGCCTTTCATCCATCAATTCGAGTATATCCTGAGTGATCCACGGTTTTCTACCTATTCTCTCTTTCCTACCAATGTTTTCTTCTGCGGATTTTGTTATTTCATTCCTCAAAAGTGCCCATTCGTCTGCAATTGAAGTTTGTTTAGGGTTTTTCATTAGTCCTTCCTTTATACTCTTCTTGAATCTTTCGTTTACATCCTTCTCTTTCAGTCTGTCTATTGCCCACCTTTTTGGCTTTTGACTTTTCTTCAGTTTCTTCAACTTTAATCTGCATTTCATTTCAACCAGATTGTGGTCAGAGTTTATGTCAGCACCAGGATATGTTTTACAATCCAAAATCTGGTTTCGAAACCTCTGCTTGACCATAATGAAGTCGATTTGGTAACGCCCTGTATCTCCTGGTCTCATCCATGTGTATATTCTTCTATTGTGGTTATTGAATAAGGTGTTAGCTATGACCAACTCATGTTCGGTGCAGAATTCCATCAGCCTGCTTCCTCGATCATTCCTTTCACCTAATCCGAAATCTCCTACTATCTTCCCTTCTCTCCCTTTTCCTACCACAGCATTCCAATCTCCCATTACTATAACATTTTCATCACCTTTGATATACCTCAGAATGTCATCTATTTCTTCGTAGACCTTTTCAACATCCTCATCATCAGCTTGACTGGTAGGCATATAGACTTGTACCACTGTGGTGCACGTAGGTTTAGTATTGATTTTTGCTACAATAATCCGTTCACTGTATTGCTCATAATATTCCACCCGCTGTCCAAGTTTCCTACTCAATATGAGACCAACCCCTGCTTGGCCATTGTTTGATTTAGTGCTAATGACCCTATAGTCTCCTGACCAAAAGTCCTGTTCTTCCTGCCAGCGCATTTCACTAATCCCAACCAAATCCAACCTCAACCTATCCATTTCCCTTTCTAAGTTTTCTAACCTTCCATTTCCTAGCAGACTTCTAACATTCCACGCTCCGATCCGTAGAATGTCGGAGTTCCTCTTTGTCACTTCTGTGATGTTAACCCCCTCTCGAGTAGTCCCCACCCGGAGATCCGAACGGGGGACTAGTTTACCTCCGGATTGAAATTTTACAAGGGAGGAGGCTATCATCACATGTATTTATGCATAGAGAGGTGCATATCCTCGGGAATAGCAAACGGCTGTAGTTTCCCCTTGCTTTCAGCCGTGCAGCAGGACGCAGTGTAGCCATTATTTGGCTTATATTATCAATATCTTAACCGTCTATAAGACTAGTAAAGAATTGATTTATTCTGAAAGGCTGCTACTCCCTTTCAGAATAAGTAAAGAGCAATTCTACTAACAAAAATACTAACCTTCTACTGTACTAACAATTAAATACCAAAATTCTGCTAACGAAAAAATACTAAAGTTCCACCAACAACAAATACTACCACTAAAACAGTCTGTCACCAGACACACTCACATGCAATCACACATCACAGTCTACTGAAACAATGAACTATAACTAATAAACAATGCAACTGTTACCAGACACACTCACACACCACAGTCTAATAGAACAATGACATATATCTAATAGACAAACTAACTACCTACTTACAACTACAACTAACTACATACTTACTGTACTGTTATTTGAATTGACAATATTTACAAAATGCAATTTAGATAGAAAATACTTACAGGAAGAGAGCAAAGATAATGCCAATGGTTATCCTTCGTATAGGAGAAGAAATAATGGACGGATTATTATAAAAACAATTCGAGGCATTGACATTGAAATCCGTAGTCGATTCATTGCTCCCTACAATCCAAGAATAATAAACTCGAACCTTTGCTGTCTTATTTCACAAGAACTGACCAGTAGATCCTGCCAGCAGGAATTCTGGGAAAAGGTGGCGAGAAACATTTCCAACACAGCTCCCTTTCACTCGCCACCCGCAGTGACATCTCCTTACCAAACACTTAATGACAATAAGCCGCTTGGCAATGTGACCGCCACTTCACCTCCAACCATTCAAAAACTAGTTTTCCGTAATTACGTCTCCTCTCATAAATAAGAGTTAAAGAAAAGAATACTCCTATCCCTTGGAATAACTGAAACATTTCATGTCGGAACACATGAGCTAACTGTCTGTCCTGACAAAAATCGAAAATAGAACAATAAATTGTCAGACAGCATGTTCCATTTGTCATCCTGACAAATATAATAGACGTTCTAGTTACGATGAAAATTATGTTGATTTCTTATAGTGACTCTGTTAAATATGGAATTCTCTAATACTATAGGCTAGTGGATAGTGCATGAATGGTTGTCTTACGTCATTCTTGCTGTGTAGGTAGAGCGTGTCCTTTGGTGTACACTATCCCAATAGTGCCCTTCCATGGTCATCTGCTGTATCCGTATCACTTCATTCGTCTCCAAGTCCTACCTATCCTTCGAGTAGTTTAACGGTGCATGTTGATATACAAAGTCACTCGTTCAAAATAACTCCCGTTATCATCAGTAGAGTCTAACATGATGAAATGTTGTACAGTCATAGACTATTGAGAACAAGTCTCATATCCGAACAATGCGGTTTCGTTTGCACGCTATGACAGGAACACCTGTTAGCTGCATTGAACGAACTGTAAGAATAAATTATTCCTGATATAATTCGAAGTGTCTGATGTATCTTTTAATAATTGCAAGTAATCAAATCTGCTATATTTTATTCTTGCCAGCAAGGTATTATTTTCTTGAAGTCAAACATCAATTTCACCAACGAAGGAATCTATGCTACATTTAAAACTACAACTACTGGCAAGGCGCAACGGGGGATTTACTCCTTTTTCATGTAAACTCTGTCAAAGTCAATAACTTTACACTTCAGAGGAATTTGGAAACTTCGTATCTAACTGTCTAATGGGTCAATGAAGTCTGGTTAAGAATATTTTTAACTTAGTAACACGTTATCAATTTATACTTTTCCGTTGGTCAACATGCTTTTCGCACAATCAATGTTTGTACAGGCAACACTGAAATAAAAATGGCTTCAAAACTTCACATTGGTAAAATACTACGAATGAGCAGAACGAGGATTACGTAATTCATGACTTGGCATAAAGAGCGTATATTGTAACCACATCATGGCCAAAACATTTTGATCACACTTTTTAAATGGCAAGAATGAAGCCAATTTGATTAAATCATGCCAAATTTAATAATGAAAGTCGGGTGGTGCGGTGTATATCAAAGATATGACTGGGGCTTGCAATTGGCCTTCTGTTCTAATTCGATACATACCAGCAGGATAATTTAAATCTTAGAACTAACTGAATATCTCGTGTATAAAAAAGTCACCTTTAAAGCATTATATCAAACACCGTAATTACGCATTTTAGGTTATGTTGTCGGCGATCTTTGAACACACATTTCATAAAAGACATTCAGACTTAAATTCAATTCATCTTCAATGGAGATAATACGGAAGAGTTAGAAATAAAAGCGTTGGTTATAAAATATCGCAATTTAAGGCAATATTGCTGACCAAGGAATGCACACACTTCGCTTAGGAATTCTCCTTGTGGAATGACTTTCCACAATATTATCATCCTACTCTTCGATTGTGGTATGATCTTGCGAAATATCGCTTTACGGCCAAGATACTTTTGAATACTTGAATACTATAGAAAACTTATGTTTTGGCGTCAAAGGAAGATCCCCGCAAACACTTACGCTGCAAACCAAGTGTTCTTGTCACATAAAATCATAAAACTGTGAACCATGCATCTGTGATCAACCTCTGTTTGATGCATAGTCACGTACACACAACTACCTAGCAATGGACGTCTCTTCGAAAGAAGAAGAGTGGAATCGATCACTGGCGTTTGAGTGCAGAGTAATTTATTTTTGTGTACATTCATAAGTGACGATCACGTAACAGTTGTTGAAATGCATTGAATGAGGAGCAATTTCTCGCATGCATTATTAACTGACGATCATGTTCACACTCATTTGTTAAAATAACTTGACAGCAAGAGGACCAACGACGAGAATGACAGATGTGGCCGAAGATAATGTGAAATAAATTTGACATTAAAGTTTTTCTGAAGATAAGAACAATTCTGAAAATTAGTTAGTGTTGCATTTCAATCAAAGTAAACGTATCTATTAATACAGCACTAAGTAGTCTATAAACAAAAGAAAAGCATATCTATTACACTCTAAAACAGCTTTAATAATATTGTGCAATTAGGGATTTTGCACTATGCATGGCTGATAAATTTTACTATTTATGCAAGAAATGCCCTAACTGTAGCATTTACTGCTTTTCTGCATATTGCACAAGTGTTGAGTTCTAATGCACACTTGACACAGGCTATCATGTGTCCACAAGGCAAAAATACAACACCTAGTTCATCTTGATAACAAATTTTACATAATTGTTGGTCACACTTTTGTATCTGTTCGTGAGACAAGTCTTTTTTTCAGCCTCATGTATTTGCTCCGCATGTTCTAAGTCTAAAGGCACTTTTATGTCTTGTGCTGAAATCACGTTTTCTTTACGAATAGTGTTCACAAATTCCGGACCTTTAGGCAACACCATGTATTTACAGTTAGGTAACCAACAAGCGTGTTGCACAAAAGGGTCATCAGTCATTTGCCAATCCTTTAAAGCAAATCCACAATAAAAACATATTGTTTTATCCCCTTCACCAGTATAAAAAAATCCAGCTTCACTTAGCTGTTTTGTAAGTTGTTTTACTATTAATGGCCAAACATTTTTATAAGATTTTAAACATTTTTCAGCAGACCTGTACTCTGGGTGTGCTAGTGCTTTAGTCTTGCAAACTCCCAATTTTTCAAAAGCACATGCCAATTCAACACTGTCTATGGCATATGGACCACATATATCGACACTACCCTTGCTGGCTGGTAATACATCATTATTATTATTATTATTTATTTGTGATTCAGCAACGTAAGTAGCGGCCAATGGTTCTGTGGTTCGATAAAATGAATACTCGGGTATGTTACCCACTTGTTTTCCAAGCTTGTAAGGACAACAAGGAGACCATCGCAAATGGTCTCTAAAGGGATCATCCCCTTCTTCCCAATGTGAAAGTTCAATACGACAAAACACACAGCGCACCACATCTTCACGGTTCAAGTAAAAAAACGGCTTTTGCAAGTTTATGTGTCGGCTAAAAGCCTACAGGCCAGGATTCAAATGTTAACCAACGATCGTGTTCTGATTTTAAATTTAACCCACGTGGTAAACCAACTTGCTCACTTGTTGTATTTGGTACTAACGCCATGTGTTATAATAAAACTTTTTCTTATTGTAAGTTATTATCGTTGCACAGACTACTTTAAAGCACAATGTATGCTTGTTCACTCTCTGTTCATTACGTTAATGGCGCATGACGACACCTAAAAGCAAACAAAATAACCAATCACTCAATTAATCAATCAATACTTGTAAATAAAACGTTGACGTTAATTAGCATTAATATTTCAAAACACCATAAAAATTATAATAAACTGTATGACGGCACTAACAGTAACCCATGTACTTATTTTCTTTTTATAAGGCTGCAGTCATTTACATTCCCTTTTAACCAATACATAAACGAAAAGTAATAATGTCATGTCATTTTGTTCAGATTATTATGTTCAAACCTGTGAATATTCGTTGAGTTCATAGGGTACAAATTTCCTCATTTTTCTACTAGAAAGAGCTATAGAGTTTAAGGAGATTAGATATCTAACATCTAACCTCCTTGACTTTCATAGTCAAGGAACAACTAAATTCGACATGCAAGCTACCCTCTGTGTGTCAAATAACAAAGCTTGCACCCGGCAACCGAGGCCATACGATATTAATATTATTATTAATATATTATTATTATTATTATCATTATTATTATTATTATTATTATTATATATGCCAGTTAAATTAAAATTTTTGTTTTTTACAAAATCCAATATGGCCTTGTATTTTCCCGGTAAACAACCAATATGGTCTTGTACCGGTTGCCAATACATAGTCATTAATCAAGAAAGCAATCATCGCCCTAGTCATGTACAGGTAATGATTTTTTTGTCTACGAATTTTCAGTAGTGGTAAAATGGAATAGCATTTTATGTTAGGCTTACCTGAGTTTTAAATAGTTCACTGCCTGGAAACAATGGTTGCACTTTACTGCGTCTCGGGTTTTCAGCGGCTGCTATGGCGGTAAGGCTCTTCTCTCCAAGATTCTAAAAATAAATAAAATAAACCGTTATAAATACCTTAATTCAGGTTAGTACATGCATTTCATAATATAAAATGTGAAACAAAAAATGAAAAAAGTTAGTTTTAAAAAATAATCCCACCTTCACTTCCAGTGGCTTGTAGCTGTTTCCTTGTAGTGGGTTCAAAAGTAAACTGGTTTCTTGTATCTCAGACATGTAAAGTATACCAGTTATCTGCAAACAAATAAATTAAAAAATCAATAATTACCTAATCAATAACTACAAATTTAAGGTTCATTAGCATTACATTATTAAAATAATCATTAATAGGTACTTACCAAATAATAAAAGGATTTTTCTTCCACAGCTCTACCGTATACGTCCGTGTGCTAAAATGGCAAGTGCATGACTAACGCAATCGTTATCAGTTAGCCTAGCAACAGAAAAAGTTGTATTTTCTCAGCGTTTTGACCTTGAATGGTTCTCTGTCTCTCTCTCGCACGTGTTCCCACGCCTCTTCACTTTCCTCAATCTGTATAAGATTCGTGTACCTGATACTAGTTTCATGTTTTTAATAGGAACCAAAATGGATACCTCTTATACATCGGTAGTCCTACTGACTCAGAACCAAAATGGCGTTCTCTGCTTAAACAGCTCACCTGCTAGCCATCACGAGGCAAGTAAGCTGATATCACACTTCCTGCTGACGTAGACATTCCTGCCTCGTCAGCACCAGCAACAGCTCTCACGTGTCCTCTGGCTAGGTACAATATTCAGTCACCAGTGAGCTGGACTGTGTGCGTGTTAGCATTTCAAACATGTGTGTGTCTTATTATTATTATTATTATTAAACATTTTACTGTAATAATAATAACTAGCAAGCGGCCATCCTCAATACATGATCATGTTAATCACATACTTTCATTCTAAAACACATGACTTTACCCAGTTCAATAATTAGTTTATTATAACATTTCAGGCCAATGACCTTACCGTTTTGGCTCTTTGCGTACATGCACATGACTTGGTCGAGCAAATGTTATAGGTTTCGATATTCTAAAACCATTTACTGTGTCAGACAGCAGTCTCGCTTATCACCGTTTACTAGCATGTTAAAGATCCCCTTCAGGGGTAAAAAAAAATCCTAGCACACTTAACACATTTTCAAATATTCGCCTCCATCCGTCATAGGATATGTCACAAAACCAACCGTCATAAGCTGCCCCCGCCATCCCACCAAAATAGCTATTCATTTCTTCCGGGCACGGTCACCGAGATCGCCAACGCCTAAGAATCACTTGGTCATATCCTACAACCGTCTGTTGTGTCAGAGAGCGATCTCGCTCATCACCGTTAACTTAAACGTTAAAGATCCCCTTCAGGGGTAAAAAATCTTAGCATGCTTGTCACATTTCAAAATATTCGCCTTCATTCATTCGTCATAGGAAAAAATATCGAAAAGCAACCCTTCGTTTTGCCATACATCTCCCCCGTCGAAATAGCCATTTCCAGTATTCACCATGCTCAGTCATAGCCTCGTTGTAACATACGTCAAGCACTACCGGCTCTCTGTCTACAAACGCGCTTTTATTTATAAAAAATATTTTAAAAAATGCGTAGTTTTTTTTGTCCTAGAGACTTGACATTTATTTTCGTAGTAGAGGGTGTAGGGTCCTTTCATTTATGTCAAATAAACTTATTTGTCAACGTATTAGTTTCCAAAATAGTAAAAATTCAAAATTTAAGGTTTCTCAAAAAATCTAAAAAAATAAAAAAGTTTTATTATAAAAAATAAAGGTCTTAGAGACCGTTGGTTTGAACTATTGAACAACGTTATATCATGTTTGGTTTTCAAACTATCGCCTACTTTAAAAAACAAAAATTTTCCTTTTTTTTTATAACGAGCGATCTCTAGGAAAGAGGACGTCAGCTCGAGTCCAACGACACCTCATTTGTTAAAATCCGACCATCGGTTCGCCAATGATCACCAATGTTCGCGAGAAAGTAGGCTATCATTTTTTTTCCTCCTACACCATTGAAACTTGCTGTCCGCCTAGAGGGCATACCCACCTTTCATTAACGTCAAACAAACCTTTTTCCAATTCACCGTTTCCAAAATAGCGCCAATCCAAAAAACAAACATTTCCAAATTTTTTTAAAAAAATATCATCACACATGCTTTGCCAAGAGATCGTCATCCAAACGCCAACAATACCTCGTTCGTTAAAATCCGACCACGCGTTCGGGAGATATCAGCATGTATGTAGGCGACTAAGCAGAACCCCCATTACCCCACTACTTCACAGTTTTAGTCCTAGAGGCGTGAAATTTATTTTGTGGTTAGAGGGGGTCAGGGCCATTCATTTATGTCAAACAAATATTTTTGTAAAGTTCCTAGTTTCCAAAACATAGGAATTTCAAAATAGGACTGTTTTCAAAAAACATAAAAAATAAAAAAGTTTTATTACAAAAATAAAGGACATAAAGGCCACTCGTTTGAACCATGGCACAACGTTCTATCATGTTTGGTTTTCAAACTATCGCCTACTTTCAAAAACAAACATTTTCAAAAAAAAATGAAAAATATAATACGTGGTCAATAGGAAAGATGACGTCAGCCAGAGTCCAACGACACCTTATTTGTCAACATTCGACAATGGGTTCACGAGATATTGGTTTGGACTCACGCGGCGGCCATGACACTGGTTAGAAGCGCCACCATCCCCCTACTCATGGATTAAAGCAGGCCATACACCGGTCATTCTTCCATGCATGAAATTAAAAACTGCTTCTTGTGATGTGAAAAGAGTAAGTTGTTAATAATTTATGCCGCTTAAAGAAAATGACCTGTTCATCACCTGCGTATCACCAATTGGTGTTTAGGAATTCCAGAATTTTATCTCTGCAACTGTATTGATGATAAGTACAAGCATTTGGCATGTCAATATCGTATGACGTGCGTATCGTGATTTTTGTTGAGTTAGAGTAAATGAAGCAGCGTATAATGTCAAATAAGATGTTTAAAATCTAAACCGTGCAGTGTACGGTAATTTGATGAAAAATGTCATTGTTGGTATTTCTCATTTTAGGGTGAAAGTAACATTTCAAAAAGAAAAATTGCGATCTTTCACGACTTTGATATCGAATTGAATGGCATATTTGGAGTAAATATGTTGTTGTTATAACATATGTACTTTTGCTGAAATAATTCGCGGATATCGTTAAAACCATAAATCCGGGGCTCTACAGGCTATAATTTTATTTTATTATGCCGATGTTTAAATAATATTGACTTGTGCTTGTTGGGCTGAGGAAGGGCAATGATGCCTCGAAAAATGTAGGTACCCTGTATCTTCTTCTGTATGTGCCATCTCCCCTCAGGAGGTTGGCAACCATCATAGAGACTCTTGCTTTAGATGATGCAGCAATAGTGGAACAATTGAACCAAGTTTTCAGATTATCGATCGAAGAAATGCGTCTCCTTCCTGGTCTTCTTTTGCCTTGTAACTTCCTTTGAATGACCAGCTGCAGCAGATGATATTTCTCTTCTCTCATCGCATTACCCAGATACTGCTGTTTTCTAATTTTGACAGTATTTAATGTTTCCTTTCTCTTTCCCATCCGCCTCATCACCTCATCGTTGGTGACCTTATCTTTTCGACTCAGCCTCAGTATCCTTCTGTACATCCATAGCTAAAATGCCTCCGTCTGTCCATTTCTCTTTTCTTTATGGTCCAGGTCTCAACTCCATAGAACAAAGTGGAGAAGACATAACATCTCATAAGTCTAATTTTTAGATGTAAATTAAGGTCTCTGCTACAGAACACTCTCCTCATTTTATTGAATGCATTTCTGTCTTGACCGATCCTGGGCTTTATCTCCTCAGTACAGTCAAGGTAGCAGCTCACATTTGTTCCTAAATACTTGTACATTGTCACTTGCTTTACTGTCTCCCCATTGATTATCATGCTCTCTTGATGTTGTGTTCGTGATACTACCATAAAACATGTCTTACTGACATTAAGTGTTAATCCCCATTGTTCACTTGCCTCCGCGACTTTTTTAGTTAGTCGCTGTAAACCTTGTAGACGTTCTGCGAATAACAACGTGTCATCTGCAAATCTTAAGTTGTTTATTATTTTTCCATTAACTATAATTCCTGCTGTTTCTTCCTCTTAAGCTGCGTGTAATATTTCTTCTGAGTATTGATTAAACAGCATAGGAGACAAGTCACAACCTTGTCTAATACCACGTTTTATTTTCACCTCTTCAGATAGCTCCCTACCTTCCTTTATGACCGCAGACTGTTTGTAATAAATATTGATGATGATTCTAATACCCTTCATATCCAAGTTCTTCTTCTGGAGCATTTGGATGAGGCAATCATGACGAACTTTGTCGAAAGCTTTATTATAATCCAAAAAGCAGACATACATCGATCGATTGACATCCAAACAGCTCTGTGCTAGCACATTGAGGGTAAACAGGGCTTCTTTTGTTCCTAGCGCATTTCTGATACCAAATTGTGTTTCACTGATATCCTGTTCCAATTTTTTGAAGATCCTTCGATAGATAATTTTTAGGAATATTTTTAGAGTAAGGCTCATGAGACTGATTGTTCTATGATCGCTGCATTGACGGGCATTTGCCTTTTTCGGCAATGTAACAAATATAGACTGTAGCCATTCATGAGGAATGACTCCTGTGTTGTAGATTGAATTCTACAAGTCTACTAAGGCATCTAAATGTTCTTCATTAATGAGTTTCAGTATGTCAGCAGTTAAGAGATCAGGACCAGGGGCTTTATTATTTTTTGACAACTTTATAGCATGTATTACTTCTTCTTTTGTTATATCTGGTCCATTTTCGACATCTATATCTTCACTAATATAAGGTACTTTCCTATCATCTTCAAACAGTTCTTCTATGTATTCCTTCCATCTTTCAAGTTTTTCTTTATTACCAATAATGATGTCGCCATTTTTTTCAAGCAATACACTCCCTTTCCGTATCTTATTGATACCAGTTAGTTCTTTGACTTTCTTATGAGTATTGAAATTGTCGTTTTTTGAAATTAAGTCTTTAATCTCTTTGCATCTTTCTGTGCACCATATCGCCTTTGTTAACTGTATCTTCCTTCTTATTTCTGCATGTGTACTCCGGTAAAGATCTTCATATTTTCCATCAATTGTATTATTTCATCAGTCATCCAAGTCTTTGTAGGCACTGTTTTACAATATTTCAGCATCTCTTGCTGAATTAGCCTTTTGAAGGATTTCCATTTGTCATTAACAACACTGAAGAATATTTTCTCCTCTTTACAGAGCTCTCATTGATTCGTTCTGTAATTTGTTCTCTCACTATAAGATCTTGAAGTAGTGAGGTGCATAGCGTACCCTTAATTATGGTAGTATTTTCTTACGCTTTATTTCGAATCTAGCAACAAGTGGATTGTGGTCTGATGCCACATCTGCTCCCGGATAAGTTTTCACTGCCTTTATGGCATTCCTATAGCGTTTTTTGATTAGGATAAAATCGATTTGATTCCCGATAATGTTGTTAACGTTATCTCCAGGTGCTTTTCAGGTGTGCAATCTTCTTTCTGGTAGCTTATAGAAAGTGTCTGTAACAACTAACTCATTGTCCTCACAATACTGTGCCAGGATTTCTCCCCGTTCATTTCGTGATCCCAGACCAAAATCTCCTCTTAAGTCACCTTCACGTCTCTTGACAATTTTTGCGTTGAAATCACCCATGATGATTGTGATGTCTCTAGATTTTGTGGAACTCAGTACTTGCTCAATTTCTTTATAGAACTGCTGCAACTCTGCTTCACTCTTGTCAGAAGTTGGAGCATAGACTTGTATAACGTTAACTTTTGCTCTTTTTGTTTGTTAATCTAAAGCGATTACCCTGTCTGAGATTGGCAGAAAACTTGTCACACACTGACTCGTGGTTTTGTCAACAATAATAGCAACTCCATTCCAGTGATAATTATCATCATTACCAGACTAATATATCTTCATTTTGTTGCTACGCATTTCATCTGAGCTAGGCCATCTTGTTTCACTCAGTCCCAATATGTTTATCTTGAGTCGCTGCATTTCTTGGATCACGTTCTGTAACTTTCCTGACTAATATACTGATTTCACATTCCACGTACCTACTGTATATAACCTTTGATAATTTGTATGAAAAGTATTGACTAGGCAGAAAAAAATCCTATTCTTTCTGAATAATTGAACAGTATTGCTGTAAAATTATTTTACACGGATATTATCTCGTCCTCGTCAAGGGAAAGTAAATGAAGCAACGTAGGCTATTAATGTGAAATAAGATGCTAAAATACATATTTTGTAAAGGTAATTTCTTAACTCACCTTTTAAAGGGGATTCCAGGATTATGTTCACTTTATCCAATAAATGTTGTCAGTCATCACTGAAAGAGTCAAACAAATTGGATTTATTTCAGGGGCGTAAAACTCCTCGCAAACGTGGGGGGATCAAATTTATAAACTACGGTTGCCTTCCTAACAGGGATTTTTTTTTAGTTTTATGCTTTAAAGCTTGAAATAACACCATAAATTAAAATACAATCAGAATACAGCGTCTAGCTAAAGACTCGAAAACTGGCTGACGTCGATCTTTGTTTACAAACTGCTGAGCAAGGCTCGTGTCATCTAGCTTGTCAACCATTTCCCAGTAGGTGGCCACTAGACAACAATGATTCCATCAAATTTGTCCCATCGTAGATCCCTTCTCATCACCGAAGAACTTCTCTCTGCAAAACAGCTCGTTCACTAACCTCACAGTGGCGTCACAAAAGGGCAGGAGTCCCCCAAGGTTCAGTCGTTGGGGCTCCTTCATTTCGTGCTTTATATCAACGATATCTCCTCCACAAATAAATATAATACTCCTTCACAAATAAATATAATAATGTTATATTTATGCAGACGATCTCCAAATATATTGCCATATTTATCGTAACAAGTACATTAGACATTAAGATTAAACTTATCTAGACACTAAAAGTCCTAACTTCGCCACGACTGAATAAAATAAATAACTTGTGGCATTGCACTTCATGGACGTGTCTTCAAAAATATTTTATTATTATAATAAAATTAACTGGCCGCTGTGGTTGAGAGTACTAGCGCGTTTCATTGTGCCTCGCTGATATCAAGAGAGCGTGGTTCAAACCCCACCTCATCCGTATTCAAAATGGTTTTCCTTGATTTCCCATTTTCACCCCACAGCCAAAAGCCAAGACGGTCCTTTCGACATGTACACTACAAAGTTTCTTCCCACTCCCTTCCCTGACCTGTTATCATCCCCAGTTGTATCTGCTGACAAAGTATGTCCAGGTCCAAGACACTATCCTTGCGGCGGTAGAGGAATGATCCCACGCAGTGTCCCCGGGGAAAGCCGAGCTTGGAGGATAAATAATTTTAAAAATATTAAAAATGAATACAATGATTTTTTATGATAAATACATGGGTTGGTTTTTTAGTTTTGGCTCCTTAGTTATAACTGGATTAATAACTCACTTAGATGGTTCCAAGTTTCACAGGCCCTCAATGTAGTGCCCACCGTTGCGTACAACATGTTCCCAGCGATGCGGAAGTCGATGGATCCCGTTGGCACTGCCCAATCTATTGAAGGTACGAAGAGAGCGCTCGGCAGCCTGCCTAACGTCTTCAATGGTACGGAAGCGCTCTCCGCGCATTGTCATCTTCATCTTCGGGATGAGATCATAGTCGCAGGGACTGATGTCGGGAGAATATGGGGGGGGGGGGGGTGATAGAGGACCTCCCATCCCCAGCGATCCAACAATGCCGACACAACGCCTGCTGTGTGTGCCCTAGCTTTGTCATGCAGAACGATGGGCGGTGTAACCATGTGGTGGCGCCGTTTCCTTCTCAGAGCTCCTCGGAGATGGTCTTGCAGAAACGAACAATAGAACGCCACATTAACGGTTTGCCCTCGGGGAACACCATGCCAATCATAGGCAAGAATCAACATTACCTTCGCATTGGTGGGGGTTGGTCGAACTGTTAGTTTCCGTGGTGCCACTCGTTCGATTGGCGTTTTAACTGTGGCTCATAAGATCTGGCCCACGTCTCGTCAATGGTTATGATACGCCGTAAGAAGGCCTCTCCTTCGCGCTCATAACGCTGCAAGTGCATACGACAAGCGTAATATTGCAGCCATTTGTGCATGTCGGTTAAGTCATGCTGAACCCATTTGGACGTAATCTTCCTCATTTTCAGTAAGTCCTTCAGGATGTGGAGGACAGTTGAATGCGCCAGTCCGGTATCTTGCTCTAATTGACGAATAGTTACGTTCCGATCCACCTCTACTAACGCGGACACCATCTGCACATTGTCATCACTTACTGGTGGGTGACCAGATCGAGTCATGTGCTCCACACGTTCGCGCCCATCTCGAAAGGCTGCAACCCATCTTGCTACCGTTCTGAACGGTAACGCAGCTGCACCGCACGCTTCCTGCAATCCTCAGTGACACTGTTTAGCACTGCGACCCCTTGCACACTGAATTTTTTATCCACGTTCTCTGCTCCTGCTTGGAAAACATTGCGACTGTCTTTCGCGAGCGCTGGTCTCACACTTCTCATCTAACAGGCGTAAATGCGCACGAGCGGTGGTGTGGACGGGCGAGGTCATGTGCTCTGAGGGAGGGGATGCAGGGCAGCAACCGTCGGTAAAAGTGGCTGCGCCCAACATTGTTGCAACTTGGCACTGAAGCATTGGTGCCAAAACTAAAAAAAACAACCCATGTATAATACACACATCAAAAAAAGTTTTGCATCACCTCGGTTCCAAGAGTTCCGGAACCTTTAAATACAAAGGGAATAGAGATCAACACAAACAACATTTCAGCTCGTTTTATTGCTCATGAGACCCACACATTGCATGTTGTACCATCATACAGCTAGACTTTCAGCATTTGTGGTCCAGATTGCAGTACACACCACTACCTCTAATACCCAGTAGCACGTCCTCTTGCATTGATGCATGCCTGTATTCGTCGTGGCATACTATCCACAAGTTCATCAAGACACTGTTGGTCCAAATTGTCCCACTCCTCAACGACAATTCGGCGTAAATCTCTCAGAGTGGTTGGTGGGTCAAGACGTCCATAAACAGCCCTTTTCAACATATCCCAGGCATGTTCGATAGGGTTCATGTCTGGCGAACATGCTGGCCACTGTAGTCGAGCGATGTCGTTATCTTGAAGGAACGCATTCACAAGATGTGCACGATGAGGTCGAGAATTGTCGTCCATGAAGACAAATGCCTCTCCAATATTCTGCCGATATGGTTGCACTATGGGTCGGAGGATGTCATTCAGGTATCGTAAAGCCGTTTCGGAGCCTTCCATGACCACCAGTGGCGTACGTCGGCTCCACATAATGCCACCCCAAAACATCAGGGAACCTCCACCTTGCTGCACTCGCTGGACAGTGTGTCTAAGACGTTCAGCCTGACCAGGGTGCCTCCAAACACGTCTCCGACGATTGTCTGGTTGAAGGCATATGCGACACTCATCGATGAAGAGAACGTGATGCCAATTCCATGGGGTCCATTCAGCATGTTGTTGGGCCCATCTGTACCGCGCTGCATGGTGTCGGGGTTGCAAAGCTGGACCTCGCCATGGACGTCGGGAGTGAAGTTGCGCATCATGCAGCCTATTGCGCACAGTTTGAGTTGAAACACGACGTCCTGTGGCTGAACGAAACGCATTATTCAACATGGTGGCATTGCTGTCAGGGTTCCTCCGAGCGGCAATCCGTCAGTAGCGGTCATCCACTACAGTAGTAGCCCTTGGGCGGCCTGAGCGAGGCCTGTCATCGACAGTTCCTGTATCTCTGTACCTCCTCCATGTCCGAACAACATCGCTTTGGTTCACTCTGAGACGCCTGGAAACTTCCCTTGTTGAGAGCCCTTCTTGACACAAAGTAACAATGCGGACGCGATCGAACTGCGGTATTGACCTTCTAGGCATGGTAGAACTACAGACAACATGAGCAGCGTACCTTCGTCCTGGTGGAATGACTGGAACTGATCGGCTGTCGTACCCCCTCCGTCTAATAGGCCCTGCTCATGCATGGTTGTTTACATCTTTGAGCAGTTTTAGTGACATCTATGAACAGTCAAAGGGACTGTATCTTGGATACAATATACACAGTCAACGTCTATATGCCGGAGATCTGGGAACCGAGGTGATGCAAAACTTTTTTTGATGTGTGTATATTAAAGTGAAGAGTAACTAATTGGATACCCAGAATAATAATTAATATAGTGCTCCACAAGCCTCGTGGGTCATCACACGCCACCGCCTGATATTATTATATTCGTGGAATATGTCCTATTATAATTTACATTGAACAAGCAATGAAGGAAATTGGAGAAAAAATCAAAGTAGGAGTAAAGATTCAAGGAGAAATAATTTTAACTCTGAGATTTGCTGATGATATCGTCATTCTTAGCCAATACAGCAGAGGATTTGAATAAGATTTTAAATGGTATGGATTCCGTCTTGAGGAAAGAATTCATGATGAAAATTAATAAATGTATAACAAAAATATTGGAATGCAGTCGAAATAAATCATAACCATCTATGGTCATCAATTTGGCAGGTGAAAAGCTAAAGGAAGTAGGAGACTTCTGTTACTTAGTAAGCAAAATAACCAGTAATGGACGAAGCAAAGAGGATATAAAAAGAAGGTTAACACAGGCAAGGAAAGCATTTCTTCAGAAAAGGAATCTGTTGACATCAAATATACACACATCAAAAAAAGTTTTGCATCACCTCGGTTCCCAGATCTCCGGCATATAGACGTTGACTGTGTATATTGTATCCAAGATACAGTCCCTTTGACTGTTCATAGATGTCACTAAAACTGCTCAAAGATGTAAACAACCATGCATGAGCAGGGCCTATTAGACGGAGGGGGTACGACAGCCGATCAGTTCCAGTCATTCCACCAGGACGAAGGTACGCTGCTCATGTTGTCTGTAGTTCTACCATGCCTAGAAGGTCAATACCGCAGTTCGATCGCGTCCGCATTGTTACTTTGTGTCAAGAAGGGCTCTCAACAAGGGAAGTTTCCAGGCGTCTCAGAGTGAACCAAAGCGATGTTGTTCGGACATGGAGGAGGTACAGAGATACAGGAACTGTCGATGACAGGCCTCGCTCAGGCCGCCCAAGGGCTACTACTGTAGTGAATGACCGCTACTTACGGATTGCCGCTCGGAGGAACCCTGACAGCAATGCCACCATGTTGAATAATGCGTTTCGTTCAGCCACAGGACGTCGTGTTTCAACTCAAACTGTGCGCAATAGGCTGCATGATGCGCAACTTCACTCCCGACGTCCATGGCGAGGTCCAGCTTTGCAACCCCGACACCATGCAGCGCGGTACAGATGGGCCCAACAACATGCTGAATGGACCCCACGGAATTGGCATCACGTTCTCTTCACCGATGAGTGTCGCATATGCCTTCAACCAGACAATCGTCGGAGACGTGTTTGGAGGCACCCTGGTCAGGCTGAACGTCTTAGACACACTGTCCAGCGAGTGCAGCAAGGTGGTGGTTCCCTGATGTTTTGGGGTGGCATTATGTGGGGCCGACGTACGCCACTGGTGGTCATGGAAGGCTCCGAAACGGCTTTACGATACCTGAATGACATCCTCCGACCCATAGTGCAACCATATCGGCAGAATATTGGAGAGGCATTTGTCTTCATGGACGACAATTCTCGACCTCATCGTGCACATCTTGTGAATGCGTTCCTTCAAGATAACGACATCGCTCGACTACAGTGGCCAGCATGTTCGCCAGACATGAACCCTATCGAACATGCCTGGGATATGTTGAAAAGGGCTGTTTATGGACGTCTTGACCCACCAACCACTCTGAGAGATTTACGCCGAATTGTCGTTGAGGAGTGGGACAATTTCGACCAACAGTGTCTTGATGAACTTGTGGATAGTATGCCACGGCGAATACAGGCATGCATCAATGCAAGAGGACGTGCTACTGGGTATTAGAGGTAGTGGTGTGTACTGCAATCTGGACCACAAATGCTGAAAGTCTAGCTGTATGATGGTACAACATGCAATGTGTGGGTCTCATGAGCAATAAAACGAGCTGAAATGTTGTTTGTGTTGATCTCTATTCCCTTTGTATTTAACGGTTCCGGAACTCTTGGAACCGAGGTGATGCAAAACTTTTTTTGATGTGTGTAGGTTGGTTGGTTGGTTGATTCCTTCGTTTAGGGACCGCGACAACGCGGTCAAGTAGCCCCGTGTACTTTGGGTGTGTGTAGAATTTGTCTGATAACCGGTGTTAATTGTGATGGCTGTATTAGTGTGTGTTATCTGTAATACAGGTAAGGACTGCAGACGATCAATTCTTCAAGTAGTTCCTGGTTTTGCTACCAAATGCTACCATCCACGACACCTAGCTGCAGACTTGGCTACTAGATGCTATCGCAGCCAGCACCTGGCAACGAACGTTGGAACTAATATAGCGTTATCGAACTAACCGAAACATTTTTGCTTCCACAAGTATAGTTAGTGGAAGGTTCTTTTTCATGCCATAAATCTATGATATGGACCGCCGCGGCCGGCATTACTTCCCCTCCGAAGGAAGGCAGATTTAGGTATTAGGAGGTCATTTTTTAAAACCTTTGTGAGGATCGTGGCGCTCTATAGAAGTGAAACTTAGACAGTTGGAGCAGCAGAATAGTGAAGAATTGAAGCGTTTGAAATGTGGTGTTACAGGAGAATTATGAAGATCAAATGGGTAGATAGGGGTACAAATGAAGGGGTATTATGACGAGTGGGAGAGGAGAGATGTTTTAATGTAGAGAAGAGATAGGTCGGTAGGCCACATACTAAGACACACAGGAATAGCAAACTTAGTTATGGAAGGAAGGGTCGAGGATAAGAATTGTAGGGGTAGACCATGGTTAGAATTTCTTAAACAGATTGGCTCAAATGTAGGGTGTGGTAGCTATGTAGAGATGAAACTTTTCGCTCAGGACAGTGAGGTATGGGGGGCTGCATCAAACCAGTCAAAAGACTGGAGACTGAAACAAGAAGATCCACAATAACGTTCACTGCAGGGCATGAGGCACCAGGGCCGGATTTACCGTAAGGCAAAATAGGCACGTGCCTAGGGGCGCCGCAGTCCAAGGGGCGCCATAAGGCGCCCCTTCGGTTAGGCAACCGGCAATGATCTGAACTGGAGGCGCCCCAAAGGGCACCGCCGTCAGGTGCCCTCTTTGCTACGGCTTTAAATGTGCTAAGTTAGGATTATAGCAGTATACATGCTAAAATAAATATTGAGAAATGAGCAGAGACATTTAGAAATAATATCGTGTCTTTGTCGCATGCCCTTCCACTTCGCTCTTCGTTATGCCGCTCGACGCCCTTTCGTCCCGACAAGTGTGAGAGGGGGGGGGGGGGGAGGCGGGCGAGCGGAGCTGTGCTACGCACGCGGTAGCTGGGTTTGCTTGCATTGTAGTAGCATCGAAGTGCCCCGCGCCCCACCCCTGTGTGCGAGTTCGAGCTTGCGTTGTGTTGTTTTGTTTTGATGTGATCTGCAAGTGTATGTCTACCCCTTATTATTCCCGTTTTCCTACGGGGTCGGGGATGAGATGCAATGGAAGACTTTGTGGCGATGGTTTTTACGGTCGGATGCCCTTCCTGATACCAACCTCATGAGAGGAGTTATTGAGAGATGAAATAAATGATGGTGAATGAAACTGGGCAAGGATTTGGAAGGAAGCGGCCGTGGCCTGTCAGAAGGCACCGCCCCAGCATTTGCCTGGTGTTGAAAATGGGAAACCACGGAAAACCATTTCAAGGACGGCCGACGGTGGGGCTCGAAACCCACCCGTCTACCGAGTCAGCAGAGAGCTTGGCCCCATGACCTAATGCTGCGCTTTAGCCAGCGTAGCCACAACTGTCGGTTGTGATGTGATCTGCAAGTAAATGTTTTAAACTACGGGCAGCAAAAAGTTGTCAGGATACCAAAACCGTGTCCGCAAAGCTGAAGAGGATAAGAAAGCCGAGGTTACACTATCAAAATGTCTGAAACTAAATGAGATGTTTAGTGCGCGTGTGAATCCTATGCCTCCAACGACAAATTCGGATAACAATAACAATTCTTGCTCTGCGGTTCACGACATTGACTGCGATGGAGTTCAACAACTTGAGGTAAGCTACCGTACACGAATTACTTTACGCAAAGTAGGCCTTTTCCAATAGGCGATTCCTTGATAAACTGTTGCACCAAGTGACATACGTAAAAACTCTGACTGGCCTCGAAACCGTACCGTGCCTGCAGAGTATATTAAAAGTTGTTCTTTTTTAATTTACTATGTTTGAAGTGCTCTAATTAATACGGGATTTTCCTTTTCAGCTCCAACAAGCCAAAATTGATGAAAAAGAGAATGAAAATTCTAGGCCTACATTTAATTCAAATGACACCTTAGGGGGAGAAAGCAACAAAAATTTAAATTTGCCTCAGCGGACAAACAAAATGTTACGGCCAATGGTGAACCAAAAGACAGGTTTCTAGGTTTTATGGCGAGCATCGGGCTCAAGTCAGAGCAGCTTTTTGATGCAGTAAAGGCTAAGTTGGAAGATCTGGATTAGAAAGAGGAGGATATTCGAGACAATCTTACGATAACGCAAGTAATATACCCAGCGAATATTCCGGGTTGCAAGCTCGAATAGCGGCCTTGAATCCCTTAGCTCTATATGCACCATGCTCACCCCATTCACTAAATTTGGTTGGAAGTCATGCCGCTGAATCTTGATCAGAATCTGTAAGGTATTTTTAACAGCTCAAGAACTGTACAACTTTTTACTGCTTCGACCTACCGATGGAAAATTTTAAAGAACTTTATTGCGCGCGTACTAAAAAGCCCGTCAGTGACTCGGTGGTCGGCACGATATGACGCTTGTCAAGCTCTGAGGGAAGGCTGGCGTGACGTTGTGGCAGCTCTTGAGAGTATTCACGAAGACAGAAATCAAATGGCAAACACTCGAAGTGAAGCCAAAGGCATCTTAAGCAATATCCTACAGTTATAAACTGCTTTCCTAGTTGTTTTTTGGAGTAAAATTCTAAAAAGATTTAATACTGTCAGCCAGAAGCTCCAAAAAGTTAGCACTAATTTGAGCACTGTGGTAGAATGTTACGCTTCGTTAGCGGAATTTGTGCAAAGTTTAAGAGATAATTTCGATGTCTATGAGAAAGAAGCCAAAGAATTAAGCGGTATTGCTCAATATTCCTACGACTTAAAGAGAAGACCGGAACGAAAGACTACGAATGATGAGACAAAGCAAGGAGAATATGCACCATTAGAGGGCTCAGAAAATTTTCGCGTCAATGTATTTTATGTAATTCTGGATGTACTAAGTGCTGAGCTTAAGAGACGAAGTGAGGCTACAAAGTCATCCATAAGAGATTTTATTTTCTAGAAAACCTGTTAGACCTAGATGGACCAATGATTAAAAAATTTCGCTGACGATCTCTCAGAAATGTATGTGGATGACTTAGAAAGTGCACTGGCTGATGAGTGCTTGCATTTAAAGGAACATTTAAAAATTGCAGATTTTAAAGGTAAGTCAGCCTCTGAGCTCAGCACTTTCCTTAATGAAAAAGATTTACACGATATGTACCCGAACGTAAACATTGCTTTACGGATACTTCTCACCATTCCAGTGACCAATTGTTCTGGAGAAAGATCATTTTCGTTACTGAATCGCGTCAAGAACTATTTGCGGTCAGTTACTAAAGAAGAAAGGTTAAACTCTATTGCACTCCTAGCGATTGAAAAAGATATGACGATAAACTTGAACTGCGGTGCCATAATTAATGAATTTGCCGAAAAGAAGGCAAGAAGGAAACTTTTGAAGTAGTTCTCGTTGTGCTTGAGGCAGGCCCCGTTATGTCTTCATTCATGTTTTTAATCTGCACTTTAATTTCTCTAAAAGATATTGCAGGAAGATATGCAGTTGGCCTTATTTGTATTTTAGAGGCACTTTGTTCAATTTAAAATGTCGTTTGTACCACTGCACTTCATGCGTTATAAAATTAGTGTGTGTTTTACTATTTTTTTTTACTATATTTCGTGCTACCGCAGTTCATTCAGTTACTGCAGTAGATTATGTTTTTATTTTTGAAGCTAGACATTATTTTTGGAAAGGGTATTCATAAAGTGTTTTGGTTGCATAAAAGTTAAACTGTTTCATGTAGTTTAACACCAAGCTGTTTTTTATTTTTATTTTTTATTGAATTGACTATGTTTTCCCTGCGTAAAAATTCAAGCATAAACTTATGCTGTCAGCCATATATCTATTTATTCCTTTTTTTCGAACCTTACCTCATGGGAGTGGCTATGCCTTATCATAAAAATCGGGAGGGAGAGGGGAAGGGGGGGGGTGCTCAAGTGAGGAGAGGCGCTAAATGGAGAGGTGCCTACTGCGTAACTTTGGGTAAATCCGACCCTGTGAGGCACAATTGCATGTAACAAACAAATATATCGGAAATATCCAGCACCTTGCAGAACTTTGTACATGCAGTACATCTGGAAACAGCGCTCCATTTAAGGCGAAACTTACTGCCTTTTAAGGTAGAGATGCAGTAACTTGTAGCTGGAAATTAAATATCCTCAGTCTATGATCGGTGTGATGTGATTATTAGATACCATACCTATGAGCATAAGAACTGTACTGCGAAACGAATATTCTCCATTGCGCCTTACTGGTAGGCCTACTGCCGTAATTTGAGGTTCCCTGTTAACCTTGTGACCAGTAGCGTAGCTGGAGGGGAATCTTTGAGCCTATAATACATGTTTCATTCTCAAGGAACATGCACATTTAAATGATCTTATTTTTCATCGGCATAGGCATATTAAATCTAGTTTTCTGTATTATTCTCTGTAACCAGAGTGGGAAGGATGCCAGCTTCTCAGGGCGGGACTGAGCAGCCAGTGAGTCTTCTTTGTAACAGGCTCAAGTCTCTGTGGGGAGAGAAGGTTTGCGCCAAGCGGAAGGTCGATAGCTGAATGCGTGAGGAAGAGCCTAGGCTCCAAGCAGTGCAATCGTGAAGTGGGCGGTATCTTAGCGCGTGCATGTCCGTTTGTGTCTTAAAACGTGGAGCAGTGTAGTGTTTTAATCAAAACAACAACCCCTGGCACTATCCAGCCCATGACGGGCTAAGGCCGACCAAGCGACCGCTGCCCAGCCATTTGGCCTGCAGATATTGGGGTGACGCGTGATCAGCGCGTCGGGTCCCCTCGGCCGTTAATCTTGGTATTCGTGATCGGGGCGCTGTCTCACTGTCAGACAGCTACTCAATTGTCCTCACGAGGCTGAGTGCACCCCGTTCCAACCCTCACGCCAGTTTTAAAATCCCTGACGGAGCCGGGGATCGAACCCGGGGCCTCCGGGTGAGAGGCAGGCACGCTACCCCAACACCACGGGGCCGGCGTAGTGTTTTAATAGTGTATTTAAAATCAAGACCGTTTCCTTCGTTGTCTTATGAAGAGAATATTATTTGAACAACGGCCTTGAAAAAGTATATCAAAACACAGCACAGCGCGCCTCATAAGACTGATTCTTAACTGTCCTGTTTCTACTGATTCAAGTGAACGAAGTATGAGTGCGTTGAAAGGTAAGATATTTTTAAGGAACTCCATGTCCGATTCTAGACTGAGCAATTTGAGTACTGTGGCTATTGAGAAGAGTTTGGTGAACTATCTTTCCAGGGGTGAAATCTTCAGAGAACGCATCATTGATGTCTTTGCTGAGGAAAAACACGACGACTGGAGTTAATCTACAAAAAACTATAAGGTATGAACTTAAGGACACCACGTACTCTTGCTTGATGAAAAAGTCGATTTTTTTATTTTGGCGCCATAAAATTCTTAATTCTTTTCTGAATCCAATTATATATAGTTTGTAGGGGTTTTGACGTCTACAACTACCTTAAATTCGTTTTCTATAATTAACGTCCCATGCTCTGAATAATACACTTTTAACTTTGCCGGCTGTTTTCCGTTAATACTCACTTTTCATGTTTAGGTATTAATAACTAGGAAACCATTTAAGATAGAGGGCTATTTTTTTACATTAACTTGCCTAATGGAGTACTTGAATGTTGACCTATTTTCACTTCAAAACATAGTAGGCATGGATAGGGAAGAGAAAAATTGATACATATTTTTGAATAAATTTAAAAAGAAAGAGTTCGGATTTTTTTTTCTTGCATTCTGTCCCAATAATAATGAAACAAAGTGGTTACTCATCTGCCATGATCCATTCCAAGTATGTGAACAAAATTTGAGAATATTTGATTGAAAAGCAACTGAGAAATGTGTACCTGAAGCAAGTTATACAACATTTTTTTGAAAATGTATCTGTCCAAATTTTTATTCATTTCACACATCCTATAAAAGCAAAGTAGCACTACATGGTCAAAAACAGCTCAGAATATACCGCTTCTTATAAGTGACAAGAATCATAGCTGTACCTTTAGCATAAACCCAGAAAATACTTAGTAAATTGATGCCACAAAAATAGACTTTTTCATCGTGTAAGAGTACGTGAAGAACACCCAGTTGCATGAATGTAGCTTCACCACTGCTTGTGACAGGTGAGTCTTCCGGTTGCAAAACTCGTTTAATCCACTTGTGAATAAGGATCGTGTCGTAAAATTATTTATTTAATTATATTATTTTATTTTACTTTGTTTTATTTTGTTTTGTTTAATTTTATTTTGTCTTATTTTTATTTTTTTATTTTCTTTGTTTTTTTTAATTTGTTATTGTTTTTATTTTGTTTTGTTTATTTTGTTTTATTTTGATTTTGTTTTGTTTTATTTGTTTTGTTTTATTTTTATTTTCTAGAAAACAAACACAAAACCAAAAACACGAAGCAAAAAGCAAAATTCAAACACAAAAGCAGAAAACAAAAAACAAAAAGAAACACAAAGCAAAAAGCAAAATTCAAAAACAGCAAAAGCAGAAAACAAACAAAAACCAAAACAAAAAAGATGAAGCAAAAAAGCAAAATTCAAAAACAAAAGCAAAAGCAGAAAACAAAAAGAAACGCAAAGCAGAAAGCAAAATTCAAAAACAGCGAAAGCAGAAAACAAACACAAAACGAAAACAAAAAAGACGAATAAAAGAAAAAAAAAGAAAAACAAAAGCAAAAGCATTAAACAAAAAACAAGAAACATAAAGCAAAATTCAAAAAAGCAAAAGTAGAAAACAAATACAAAGCCAAGAAAGAAAAGCAAAAAGTAAATTTCAAAAGCAAATGCACAAAACAAACACAAAACCAAAAACACAAAGCAAAAAGTTGAAAACAACAAACACAAAAGATACGTGAGGCAAAGTCCAGAGAAACGTTTCTCATGAAAATGATTCTTATTCACAAGTGGATTAAACGAGTTTTGCAACTTGACGACTCAGATAATGTCGAGGAACTCGGCCAATCAATACAATGTATTCTTTGACAATTGTACACTTTTGGGTAGGCCTACATGTTTCAGGCTCTGGAAGCCCTTCCTCAGCCCTTTTACCTCTCATACTCGTACAAAGATCATCAAACATACATAATAACAATAAAACACAATAAAACTATAGAAACTCTTCGTTCATTGGAGTCATGTTTGACGATTCAGAATATGTTATTACTAGCATTACCCGTCGCGGCTTCGCCCGCGAATATTCTAGTTGTAAAGAGTACACTTAGCAAAATCTCAATCATGAATGCTATGACTGATTTATCCTTGGTATGAATAATCAGACTTTATCAATTCAGCTACTGGTGCAGTGGTTAGGGGTTTGTCAATCCTTCAAAGGTATATCAGAGCGAGGTAGTTTTCTGGGAATATCACAGACACTGTTAATTTAAGGGCCTTTAAATATGGTTTTCGGAGACCTTTTATAGTCGGGTGAAAAAGACCTTTCATACCAAACTCACACGTGAAAATTGCGTGAAAAAAATTCTAGAGTGCCCCTTGACCCCCTTAAGCGCATTATACTGTATGTATTGATGAATATTACAGCTTAATTTGGTTCAGTGATAACCTTATAACCGTCTGGAAACTTTCACAGTAATGTAATAATTGGAATTGCACTGCGTCTTACAGAAATAGATGGACCTGTGAGATTCTGTTACCATGGTTACCGTGTTGCATTCTTTCATTATTTCATTGTAAATATACATGTTTTAAGGTATTTATTTAATTGTGAGGCATTTAAAGAGTGAGTGAGTGCGTTTCGCTTACGCATTGGGTTATGCTGAACCTGTAGATACCCCATATGTGTAGGTTGGTGTTAATGGGACCTTATTTTCGGTACAAAACTGGAATGGGACCTTAGCAGAATAATATAGGGAGGGATTAACCCTTGAGAACTGGCATGACAAATACTGTATAACACGAGGACTGTCGCTGGGCAATAGTGTGTCACTCTGGCGCGGATCTAGAGTTTGGCTTAGGGGGGTGGGGTTTCAGAGAATCGAAATTGTTAAGAAAAATGGTATCACTAACAACGCAATCACAAAATAACCAAACGTACAAAACCAGACCAATTTTTTTTTTGCAAGCTACATGGATAGAAATTTGATGCGTTTAGCGCACCAAAAATATTCGTACAAGTTGCAACGGCGTGTTTTGCGACTTTTACATCGAGCTTCGAGAAACGTTTCAAGGTACGTTACAGTTTCGGCAAGTCGAGTTGGTACCGACAAAGGGAGAAAGTCACAGCTTAAATTGCCAACCAAGCTTGCAGTTTGGACGTCGGCAAAATTTTTTGGTGCGAAAAAAGACCCAAATTCCTATCCGTGCTTTGCTGCACATTCATCGTGACATTTCTATAAACATCGATTCGGCAATCACAAGGTTTGCTAAACAAAATAGACGAGTTGATTTTGTTATATAAATAATTGTTTTTATATAACAGGTATGAAGTTGTAAATATGCACAGTTGTAACAGAACATAATAATTGCAATAAAGATATTTTCAGTATTGAATAAAATGAAAAAAAATCTGTTTTTCAGTTAAAATTCGTTAAGTTTTATTTGTCTGGTTGTTGTGTTTTCGTTTCTTGAGTTTGCAAAAAAAAAATCTCCGTTTGGGGCGGGGGGTCATGACCCCCGTGCCCCCCCCCCGCCCCTCCCGTTGAATCCGCACCTGCCTGTCACTCCCTTTTTGTTGTTGTCGTACGGATTTTAATGACGTAATTTTACATCTGGTGTCTTCCTATGAACTATTCCCAATATAAAATGAGGTTTATTTATATTTTTCAAATTTGCCATGCAGAAAAGTGACAGTCATTTTCCCTAACAGTATAATTGGCCTTGATAGTAGCGGTAAAGCAGTCATCCTGCATTTTTGAACAAAGGACCTGATGACCAAGGTTTCCCTAGACCCTAAACATGGATCAACAAGAACGTGAGCTATGTGATTGTGCTGCGCCAAAATAGTTGGATTCTCCCCCTTATTTTTTACAGAATGTCTCGACTAACGTAAGCCGAAAATTGGCACGCGAGGACTGGCGCCATGGGTAAATCTGACCCAACCGTAAATAATATAGACATAACTTGAGTGTTCAAAAAGCTACGGACATGTTTCTTTTGCAGGGTGAAGTTCAAGGCTAGGAAGGAAGGTACAGTAAGTGACAGGAATTAAGGGCTGACCAAAACGAAAATATAGAGCAATATTTAAGCCTCGGTTCATAAATACCCATGCTCCATTCGTCGTGGGTTAAAAAGTCCCTTTAAAAATACATTGCTTGTTGCAGTGAGCTGTGCACTATGTCTCGGAAAAATTCAGATAGTTCAATCTCTGTTGAATAAAATGGGCCTGGTGTCATGTGTTGACGGAGATCCTCGGTTCATCTCTACTTAGTATAAAACTGAGTCCCCGATTCTTGGATGTTCCTGGTAAACTCGAGAACCACTGGATGGATTTTGATGCGGTTTTCACCATTCTGTAAAGAATATCCCTAGGATGATTTCTGTAGAAGATAATTTATTTATGATCAAAGGAAGCCGAGCAGTAACGATTTCAGTGAAAATGTCGAAAAAGAACCTTGCGTCCGAGCGCTTTGTAAGCTTACGCTGCGCAAACCGTTACAAATATCTAAATACTATGAGTGTAAGAATTGTTCAGCATGAAAAGTTCTACAAATAAGTCCGCGAGAGCATATGTCTATCTTCAATACGTCGCCCACTATAAGTGATTTTATGTTTTAATTCCTGCCAACCATGTCCATTCAACTACTGAGGCGACAAATTACGAGCTAGCTAAGGGCGAGTTCATCATCCCTGTTACAGCCTATAGTAGCTAGCGGGTGAACCTATTGCCCCAGATACAGCCAGCAGCAAACCGTTGAGTCGTGTTGAGTTAAGACTTCTGAGAAGGGTCGTTGTGTTTGAAGTTTCCCTGGAAGTGCAACTCGGGTTTTCTTAATTTCGCCTGTGAAACACAATCAAGTTAAGATTGGGCGGAAGGGGGATTTGTGTTTCATTCACCTCGCCATTCCTTGGAAGTGCAACTCTCATTTCGCCTGTGAATTTTTCGTTCCGCAAAATGCACAGTCAATTTATGATTTATATTAAATTATACTGATTGGCGGATAATCGCTACTTGGTATAAAACAAAGTCCCCGATCTTGGATGTCACGGGTAATCTCGAGAACAACTGAATGAATTTTGATGCGGTTTTCACCATTCTGTAATGGATATCTCGAGGAATGTTTCTGTAAAAAATATTTTTTTTATGACCAAAGGAAGTCAGGATTTCAGTGAAAAGGTCGAAAAAAACTGGCGTCCGTGCGCTTTTTAAGCATACGCTGGGCAAACCGTTAAAAATATCTATATACTATGAGTGTAAGAATTGTTCAGCATGAAAAGTTCTACAAAAAAGCCCGGGAGAGCATATATCTATCTTCAAACATCGCCTACTATAGGTGTTTTTACTTTTTCATTACTTCCAACAACTCCATTCAGTTACTGAGGCGACAGTTTACGTGCTAGCTAGGGGCGAGTCTATCACCCCAATTACAGCTTAGCTAGCGGACGAGCTTATTGCCCCAGATACAGCCAGCAGCAAAATGTCGAGTCGTGTTGAGTTAAAAACTTTAGAAAAGAGTGGTTGTGTTTGGAGTTTCCCTGGAAGTGCAACTCGGGTTTTCTTCATTTCGCCTGTAAACTTTCCGTTCCGCAAAATTCACAGTCAAGTTAAGATTGGACAGAAGGGGGATTTGTGTTTCATGCACCTCGCCATTCTTAAATTACGTCTGACAAGAATTCGTTGCACATGCATCTTCATGATAATATAATTAATAGTCCAGTCAGTGATTTTAACCCATCATGCCGAGACGTAAAACGGATATTGGTCGTTGTTCATTGACGTTGAAAAGAAAAGTGCTTATCACATAATGAATTCATAACTGTTCCCGGGCGAAGCCGGGTCGGGTGCTAGTTTTGAAATAAAATTGCGTCCTTGAAATTGCCTGACATAGCATCGTCCAAACATAGGTATCTGTCCAAAAAGAAAAAAAAGGAAAAACTAAACCAATTTAAATTCCACAAGATCTGACTCTAATATCGTATGGCCTCGGATGCCGGGCACAAGCTTTGTTATTTGACACCCAGAGTGAATCATGCATGTCGAATTTTGTTGTTCCTTGAAGCACTTTGTAAGTCAAGGAGGTTAGATATCTAAGCTCCTTGACAAACCTCCTTGACACTATAGCGCTTTCTAGTAGAGAAATGAGGAACTTTGTGTTTGCGGAATAACCCGATATTAATTTTGCCATTATGAACATGGCCTACTGAATTGAAATGGGTTCTTTGACATGCCAACAACGTATGACATGCGTGTCGTAATTTTTGCCGCCTTTCATAAATCACTTACCATGGCCAGGAGCGAACCTGCAAGCTTGGGGGGTTAGTAATCCGACACGGTAACCACTTACCCACAGTGAATATAATGGTAAAAAGAAGCTTACATTCAACGGCCGGAGACCAAGTAATTGTGGTAAATCCACTGCCCATGCCATTGCAATAAAGTGAAACTCTGTGAATGAGAAACCAATCGAAGAATATGAAACAATTTTAAATGTTAACAACGCGCGGTCCGAAATAGGCTTACCTTTGGATCCCAGGGATAGTTTGTCTTCTAGAACAGGGGTCTCCAACCTACGGGCCACACTGACTCCTCGACCAAGTCCCAAAGCTAGCTCATCACACCAACATACTGCAGTTTTTATTATACCTAGGTAGTCGATAGGCCTGTTCGCCATCTCTTGATGAATACAGTACTTTTGCATTTGTCAGTTGGCACAGGCTAGAGTAAAAGGTGGCTTTTCACCGATGTCTCAGTCTCACTCATGGCTGTGATTATATGGAAGCTACTGAGGTATGGGTGGTGCTTAGTAATGGCATTCGAGGCACAGTCAGTGTCTGTGGATGCTGTGAAAGGTTCAACTCATAGGGTTAGGACTACTGTTCTGACTCAGTGAGGAAAGCAATGGCAAACTACCTCACTCCTCTTCTTGCCTAGAATTCCTCAAAATAGTGCTGCCTTGGATTTTTGTGGGTATCTACTCACATAACGTAACGGCGGTACTTTTTGAGGATCCAACCAGCCTTCGGGCTGACTACCTAACAGACAGGTAGTCGATATGAATTGCAGCCAATGGCCATAAGCAGGGCATTTTAATTGAACGTCAGTTCGCTCCCAACAAGTTCAATTTCAAGTAGTTCCAACTTTGGCTACTAGATGTCACCTAACGGCGAACTTTGGAAGTTGATAGAGCGTTTATAACCATACTTTTGAATACGGTACGCACAAACTTTCGTTTCAGGACTGGCGAGTGAGATATTTATGGAGCTGTATGCGAGGGTTGGTTGGTTCCTCAGTTTAGGGGCGGCGACAACGCGGTCATGAAGCCCCGTGTACTTTGGTTGTGTGTAGAATTTGTCTGATAACCGGTGTTACTTGTGATCAGTGTATTAGTGTGTTAAAACTCAGCAATTCTTCTAGGTTTGTGCCGTGTCTTGTGTGGGGTTTCGCCTAGGACACTAAGCTGGCTCCTCAGCGGGCTCTTGGTGTCCCCGCCCGGACCCCCACAGGAGTAACGAACTGCGCGCTACCTCTCTTTGTATAGAGTACAACTGCACCACTTGACTGCGAGAACTAAAAGCTCAATCTCCCTATGAAGGCTTCCAAAAAGATGGTATATTGGCTTTCACGGCCAGTGAATTAAAACTCAGCAATTCTTCTAGGTTTGTGCCGTGTCTTGTGTGGGGTTTCGCCTAGGACACCAAGCTGGCTCATCGGCGGGCTCTTGGTGTCTCCGCCCGGACCCCACAGGAGTAACGAACTGCGCGCTATCTCCCTTTATATAGAGTGCAACTGCACTACTTGACTGCGAGAACTAAAAGCTCAAGCAGCCTCATCCTCCCTATGAAGGCTTCCAAAAAGATGGTATATTGGCTTTCCGGGCGGGGACACCAAGAGCCAGCTGTTGAGCCAGCTTGGTGTCCTAGGCGAAACCCCACACAAGACACGGCACAAACCTAGAAGAATTGCTGAGTTTTAATTCACCGGCCGTGAAAGCCAATATACCGTATTAGTGTGTGTTATCTGTTTTTAATTCAACTAACGACTGCAGACATTGACTATCAAGTAGTTCCTACTTGTGCCACCAAACGCCACCGTCAACGACTACTAGTTTAGAACTTGTTTACTAGACGCCACCGCAGTCGGCTCCTGGCGACGAACGTAGGACCCTAAGATCGTTATTCAAATTTTAACCTATAATTTAGCTTTACACAGGTGTAATTAGTGGAAGGTCCTTTAATATGCCATAAATCTATGACATGGGACCTTCGGCTTTACTTCCCCTCCGAAAGAAGGCATATTGAGGGATTTTGGATGCTCTTAAAAATCCGACGACTTCGGCTGGTTTGAACCCGCGATCTTGGGCATAGAAGTGTATGCGGGGTTGAATTACAGTGTAACGATATTTTAAGAGAAATATACCGGTACCAAAGTCATCATTGCTGGAATTGTATAACAAGTCTCCCACTCACACAGTTTGATCAGTTGCATAAATGTGCTCTGGACAATACTTAGCGCCTACTTACAGTACTGTATCCGGGAAATTACCTTGTTCGAGCCGAACATTCCAAATGTTCAGCGTACCGTACTTTATTTACGTGAATTACTTAGTTAGTAATTTCTGTTTGAGAGACGGTGATGATGATAATTGTTTTAAGGGGCCTAACAGCAAGGTCATCTGCCCCTATAATTGACTTAAAACTTAATCCTAGTAGCATATTTGCGTAATTTGAATTCTCTCGAAATGCAATGAAGACCGTGCGCTGATCGTACCTGAGTAAAATGAGCATTAAGAGAGTTGAGACGTCGTGGTGTCTGGTAATCTGTGTTATTGTGATGGCTGTATTAGTAATTGAGATGAGATTGGGAAGGAGGCAGACGTGGCCTTAAATTAGGAATCCTACGGTCGGGATGGTTCAACTGGAGGAAAACGTCAAGTGGACTGTGCGACAAGAAGGTACGAGAAAAATTAAAAGGGAAGGTACACAAGGCCGTGGTGAGACTAGCAATGACATACGGGGCAGAAACCTGGCAGATAACAAGGAGAAGGGCAGAAAAACTGGAGGTGGCAGAAATGCGAATGCTGAGATGGGCAAGTGGACATACAAGGTTGGACGAAGTGAGAAATGAAGTGATTAGGAGACGACTTAGCGTGGTGCAAGTTTCTGAGAAAGTCAGAGAAACTGGGCTCGGACGATATGACCATGTTAAGATAATTTAATGTTATTGGTTTTACGTCCCTTTTAACTACCCTGGCTTTTAGAGACGCACCACCATGTTAAGAGAAGAGATCAAGATTATGTGGAGAATAGGATGATGGAAATGCTTCCACCAGGGAAACGAAGTCGAGGACGACCCAGAAGGCGATGGATGGACAGAATTCAAAAACGCATGAAAGAGCGGGGCTTGTGGAGGAAATGGTCCGGGATAGAACAACGTGGAGGAGGAATATCCGCATCAGCGACCCCACATAGGTGGGATTAATCATGCTGGAGAAGAGGACGAAATAGAAGAAGAAGAAGAAGAAGAGGAACGGCATTTGCCTAGAGGAGAAGTTGGTTCGATGCTCACCTCTTATCAGTTTTGCGTCACGAAGCTGAGTGGACCCCGTTCCAGCCCTCAGAACAGAATTACATTTCTCGGCAGTGCCGGGAATAAAACCAAGACCGGAGAGCGTGGTGGCGCAGCGGTCAAGCTGTTGGCTTCTCACCAAGGTGGATCGGGTTCAATTCCCGGTCAATGCATGTGAGATTTTCGAAGTGAAATTCCATGTCCTGTGGTTCGGATTCCACGTAAAAAGGAGGTCCCGTGGATCATGATCGCATGATTAACGGCCACGTAAAACTAAAAGCTTCCTTAGACCCAAGACCTCGGAGGCGACAGCAACTACACCACTTGCCCGGATCGATAGAAAATCTTGAGACACCTTTTCTTTGTGCCGCTTTGTTCCTTGTATTCAGGAGTGTGTTAGCACATGAGATACCTGGCAACGTCGCACCTATGATATCAGCATGTACCTGTGTGCGATGCTGTTCCATGAGCTGACATAGCACGGGAGTTCTCCGAGTAGGGTTTGCCAGATTTCAAGAATGGAAAAACGGAACACATATTTCAAAACATTTATTTTTAAATGAAGGTTGTTAAATGTTGTAACAACTAATATACAGTTTATGCATTAAACAAGCATTGGATAATCAAATACACAAAATTAAAACTAGATGTTGGTGACATATCATACAGGCCTATGACACCAGCAACTTACAAATCCTTTTCATTTGAACGACCCTTTGCAAGGATTTTTTATTTGTACCTTCTGATAAAATTCTGTACAATTTTCGTCATAATTGTAATATGTGAACAATTATTGCTTTATCAAACTAATGGAGCTTCGTTTCCATTATCTCTCCATTTGATATTCATGAGAGAAAAAACTCTCTCCCTAAAAGCATTGGAGGGGAAAATGCTGAGTATTAACTTCACAAGGACTAAGATATTCCTTAATGTTGTAGCCCCTAATAAATCTATAACATGTGCCCATCTATCTGACACAGACATAGAAATCATTTTCTCTTTCAAACTTGCACCTGTATCACCCGAAAATAAGCTGGGTATTACAAGTCTGAAGCGGCTTCGGTGGCGTAGTCGGTAGCATGTTGAGCTTCTATGTCCAAGATAGCGGGTTCAAACCCGGCCGAAGCCGTCGAATTTTTTAAGAGCGCTCAAAATCCCTCAGTATGCCTTCCTTCGGAGGGGGAGTAAAACCGGTGGTCCCACGTCATAGATTTATGGCATGTTAAAGAACCTTCCACTAATTACACCTGTGTGAAGCTAAATTGGATAGGTTAAGAATGTAAACAACGCTCTTACGTTTCTACGTTCGTTGCCAAGAGCCGACTGCGGTGACGTCTAGTAGCTAAGTTCTGAACTTGGCCTAGTAGTCGTTGACGGTGGCGCTTGGCGGCAAAAGTAGGAACTACTTGAAAAATTCTAAGTTGCAGTCTGTACTTAAATTTAAAAAACAGATAACACACACTAATACAGTCATCACAATTAACACCGGTTATCAGACAGATTCTACACACACCCAAAGTACACGGGGCTACATGACAGCGTTGTCGCAGCCCCTAAACTTAAGAACCTACCAACCAGCAAGTCTGAAGCCGGTCATTTGAAAATTGGTGCAAAATTGAATATTTATTATCAAATTAACCAAAAAAACGGAATATTTGGCGTCCCGTTAAAGATTAAAACGGAACGCGGAACAAAGTAAGAGAAAACGGAACGTTTGGCAACCCTGTCTCCGAGGAGCAGATCACGTGACACAAATCGGACACAGTAATTGAGCATATTTCGTCTTTTAATATTGTCATACACATTAAATATGTTGCGGAATTGAATCGGAAACCAACATTACTTCATGATGCAAGATACAGTGTCCTGACATCAGTGGTGCCAACTTAGTCATTTTGTCGCTAGACCTAGTGACTCTAAAACATCTCTCAATGGGTAAAGCCCTGCGCGGATGCGGATATCCGCAGCATTTTTCGCCACGCGGATATAGTTTGCATGGCTGTGCGGATAGCGGATACGCTGCGGATAATGTTTGGAGTAAATTTGCGGATAGTTTTTAGAATACGATGTGGAACTTTCGATAATATTACATATTTGATATGCCAATCTACAGCTTCATGCTTAGAAGAGGAATACTCCTATAGCCTATTGCGTACGAAATATTCGGGTACCTTTTGCAGTTATACACGAGAAGATTATTTTACTCATATGGTTTCAACTACATTTTATTAAGTACCGTACCGTAGGTTTGTAGTAGAAGGTCTTGACATCTCATCATCATCATCAATTTCTCACTGCCATTACCCACGAGATATAATGCTGTCAATAAGTTTGTTAGTTCATCGTGGTGACATCATTAACATTTCTCAAGTCAGCTGCTTCGCTATCTAAGCTATCCTGGAAGATCTGGTTCCAGGTTTATCTGTAGATTTATTTCCATCTTGGCACTGAAACGCGTGGGCTGTGATATTGCAACGGAGACAGTTATGACATCAACTATGCTAACATTGATGGGTCAAGAGGCAGAAGTATGATGACTGACCTGGAAGTTCCGGCCAAATGTCAATCCCTTTCTCCAAACTTAAAGAGAAGTTCACTTAGTAAATGTTACCGCGACCGGGAGTATGGACATCATTTAACCAACATTGATAAAATATTTATTAAAACAAAACAAGGTGAATATTCAATAGTGCGTGAAACAAAGCTCAAGTCAAGGATAAGGCAGATATTTGGTTACGTTTTCAATGGAACCAAAGAGATGAACGATATAGTAGGATGTTTTACCTGTAAATAAGTGTATTCATACTCAGGACACAAGTCAGGCACATCAAACCTACTGCGGCCCAAGTGCGATAGTAGCCAAAGAAGTATCGCCAGTTTTTTGTCTAAAGCGGAGGTCAGGAAAACAGAATTGAAATATCAGCGGATTTTTATACAAGTCTTGCGGATGCGGGGCGGATGCGGATAACAGTCATGCGGATGCGGGGAGGATGCGGATAACAGTCGTGCGGATGCGGGGCGGATGCGGAAAACAGTCGTGCGGATGCGGGGCGGATGCGGGGCGGATGCGGATAAGGTTTTGTTTATCCGCGCAGGGCTCTATCAATGGGAAGGTATTATTGATTCTATATTGGTTAAGTAGATATTCAGTGATATTTTAATCTCTGTGTACTGAGAGTAATAAATAACTTCCTAATAGCAATAAAGGGATTTTGTGGCTTTTGCAGTGAACTTGGGGATTTTCCGTGTACTTAAAGTGGCGAGATTGTCTCAAGCCTCCTTTACTGTCCTTTCGTCCTTTACGGAATTCCGTTGGCTCCTACTTCAAATGTGGCACTACTTAACAGAGTTTTATTCACAAAGTAATAAAAACAACTGGAGCTGCTTGTGTTCCCCAAGATGCCTTAAGGCACAGCATACACCTCAATCCTTCTTAGGACAATCCATTAAACATTATTTTACAATTTAAAATCCAGTGGTATTTTCTTAAGAGAAATGTCAGGTGTTGGCACTATTGTAAATATGGTGCTGCAAAATGGCCACTGAGTCAGCAATGATACCCTCAGCAAGACTGATCAGGTTATTCCTTTCTATGCCGAGCTTCTGGAACAGTTCCACAACTTCACGATAGATCGTGCCCCTGGCACCAAACAGCATTCCTCGCACATTGAAGGTGTGATTCCTGTACCTATCTCCGTATTTCTCCCGAAAGTACGGAACGTAATCTTCATAGATGGCTTCTTTCTCCTGGTCTAGCCTGTTCTGGTGCATTCTTCTCAAACCGAATGGTTGGATGACGAATATGAGCCTTCGCTTCATTAGATGTTTTATTAATCATTAAACACAGACTTCATAGACTTTACCAAAGCATTTGATCTCATAAACCGAGAATGTGTGATACAGAAACTAGAAGAAACCCTAGGTAGATATAATATATGGACACAAACTATAAAATCAATACTCTTATGGAACAAACTAATAATTTCAGACAATATTCCTTTATCAGAACCATTATTGCAAACAAACGGAATACTTCAGGGTGATCCAATTAGCTCTTTACTTTTCATTCTGGCAACAGAAGAAATCATGAGAATAGCTCAAAGAGAGGACGTAGTGTCATACGCGTAGGCTGATGGCATAGTAATTGGCTCTAAATACGTCACAAAACTCCAAAACACATTAACAGAAATGGAACAATGATGCTCCGATCACAAGTTTGAAATCAACGTTTCAAAAACAGTAATGATGGTGTTTAGAAAAGGAGGGAAGATTCCAGCAGCGACAGAAATTTTCATCAATAGGAGGAAAATAAACATCGTAAAGGAATTCAAATATTTGGGTATCACGCTCCAAACAAGTGCTACATGTTTCACATATCATGTGATAGAGAAATCAACGCAAGCAGTACGGGCAATGCATGAAATTAGATACTTGAGAATCCTTAGCTTAAGACAGCAATGGCTCTGTTCAGAAATAAAATCATGCTTATTCTAATATATGGCATTGAAGTCATTTGGCAACACCTAACAGAAAAGAACATTTCCTCACTAGGAAGGGTGAAGGCATTATTCATTAAAGAAAGCAATCGGAGTGTCAAAAACAACCAAGTCACGATTCGTCTACCTCCTGGCACGAGAATCATTTCTTATAGAAGACCTTAGAAACTATTTACCTCTGCCAAATACCAGAGCCTCAAACAGCTACTTACATAATTGAAGAAAAAACGAGAAGACATACCTCAAGAATTTTATGGAACCGGAGACATGATTGACCGGACGTGGACAACAGCCAACTTTGAGTTGAGGCATGTGTTTACACGTCTGGCTGCCCGTGGTTTTCACCACCTTATTTGCGTCAGCAAATATTTCCATGAACCAACAGTGACATGTGTATGCCAACTATGTGGACAAGCATGTGATCGCTACCACTTAGAGCTCAGTAGGAAAAGGACCAAATCAATCAAAGACTAAGCAACTTAAAGTGTCAGAGTGCAATTTTAGTGTTTATTTTTATACTTCATTTTCAATGGCTATTTGGCTGCAATAAAAGTATTATACACACATCAAAAAAAGTTTTGCATCACCTCGGTTCCAAGAGTTCCGGAACCTTTAAATACAAAGGGAATAGAGATCAACACAAACAACATTTCAGCTCGTTTTATTGCTCATGAGACCCACACATTGCATGTTGTACCATCATACAGCTAGACTTTCAGCATTTGTGGTCCAGATTGCAGTACACACCACTACCTCTAATACCCAGTAGCACGTCCTCTTGCATTGATGCATGCCTGTATTCGTCGTGGCATACTATCCACAAGTTCATCAAGACACTGTTGGTCCAAATTGTCCCACTCCTCAACGACAATTCGGCGTAAATCTCTCAGAGTGGTTGGTGGGTCAAGACGTCCATAAACAGCCCTTTTCAACATATCCCAGGCATGTTCGATAGGGTTCATGTCTGGCGAACATGCTGGCCACTGTAGTCGAGCGATGTCGTTATCTTGAAGGAACGCATTCACAAGATGTGCACGATGAGGTCGAGAATTGTCGTCCATGAAGACAAATGCCTCTCCAATATTCTGCCGATATGGTTGCACTATGGGTCGGAGGATGTCATTCAGGTATCGTAAAGCCGTTTCGGAGCCTTCCATGACCACCAGTGGCGTACGTCGGCCCCACATAATGCCACCCCAAAACATCAGGGAACCACCACCTTGCTGCACTCGCTGGACAGTGTGTCTAAGACGTTCAGCCTGACCAGGGTGCCTCCAAACACGTCTCCGACGATTGTCTGGTTGAAGGCATATGCGACACTCATCGGTGAAGAGAACGTGATGCCAATTCCGTGGGGTCCATTCAGCATGTTGTTGGGCCCATCTGTACCGCGCTGCATGGTGTCGGGGTTGCAAAGCTGGACCTCGCCATGGACGTCGGGAGTGAAGTTGCGCATCATGCAGCCTATTGCGCACAGTTTGAGTTGAAACACGACGTCCTGTGGCTGAACGAAACGCATTATTCAACATGGTGGCATTGCTGTCAGGGTTCCTCCGAGCGGCAATCCGTAAGTAGCGGTCATCCACTACAGTAGCAGCCCTTGGGCGGCCTGAGCGAGGCCTGTCATCGACAGTTCCTATATCTCTGTACCTCCTCCATGTCCGAACAACATCGCTTTGGTTCACTCTGAGACGCCTGGAAACTTCCCTTGTTGAGAGCCCTTCTTGACACAAAGTAACAATGCGGACGCGATCGAACTGCGGTATTGACCTTCTAGGCATGGTAGAACTACAGACAACATGAGCAGCGTACCTTCGTCCTGGTGGAATGACTGGAACTGATCGGCTGTCGTACCCCCTCCGTCTAATAGGCCCTGCTCATGCATGGTTGTTTACATCTTTGAGCAGTTTTAGTGACATCTATGAACAGTCAAAGGGACTGTATCTTGGATACAATATACACAGTCAACGTCTATATGCCGGAGATCTGGGAACCGAGGTGATGCAAAACTTTTTTTGATGTGTGTATTTTATTAAATGCAACTATGTCAGCAAAACGGTTTCTCCCTTGAGAATCTAGTGCATGCACTTCCTCGTAGCATTCAAATCCCTTATTGCTCAGCATGTTTATGATTTAGTATTTAACTTAGTTATGCCTTCTGTTAATAAGCAAAGAATTAAAAGTGCAATTTCCGAGTACATGACTTGGTGTTTCACATCTTCTACAAAGAGATTTGCCCGTATATCATCCGTTATTACTAGAGACTCCTCTGAGATTGGCGTAATTTACATTTAGCTTAGAGAGAGCTGTCCATTCTGAAGATGTTAAATTAATCTTATCAGTCATAAGTTGTTTGCCGGCGCATACTGAGAGAAATGCATCACTCCAATTCCTTGCCATTGCATAGAGGATCATTCTTGGAAAGACGACTGCCTGAGGCGTTGACGAATTTTCCTTGCAGTCACACACGAAGAATAAGCGGCACTTATGGAGTTTAAGTGCTAGGGATATTTTTTCTCGAAATGTGATTCTTTTACATCAATTATGGGTAAATAGAGGGTGCTGATCACGAATATAGTATTAGTTTTGCACCCACACCTAACGCCCTTGAGGCACAAGGGTTCGATTCCCCTCACAGGTACCAAGTCATAAATTCGAATTTGCGACGAATGACCCAGAATGGTACGATATTCTGTTGATATAAATTGTATGAAAACGTTTCTTAAATCGGATATGCTAAAAGTCATCCGTAGCACCCTTGAATGTCGGAGTTCGATTCCCCTCCCAAGTACTAAGTGGAATAATCTAATTCCCAGTCTGTGGCCCGGATCAGAACGGTACTGTGTAGATAATACGGGTCATTCATCGCAAATTCGAATTTATGACTTGGTACATGTGAGGGGAATTGAACCCTCGACCCTAAAGGGTGTTAGGTGTGACTTTTCGCACAGCCAATGTAAGAAACGTCTCCATACTATTTTTATGAACACAATACCATAACTTTCCAGGTTACACGCCACAAATTCGAATTTATGACTTAGTACCTGGGAGGGGAATCGATCCCTCGTCCCTCATGGGCGTTAGCTGTGGGTGCAAAACTAACAGTATATTCGTGATCAGCACCCTCGATTTACCCATATTGATGTAAAAAAATCACATTCCGAGAAAAAATATCCGTACCACCTAAACTCCCTAAGTGCCGAATAAGCTTCTTCTGTGATGTTTAAACTACTCAAGCTTACTGGAATTTATTCGTGAATGTTAAGCAGTTTAATGTCGTGGGGATCATCACACTTCGACAATTTACGTGCAATAGAAATGTGTTGCAATGGAGCCTCTCATCTGACGCGGCGAACATAACATAGCACTAGATGTTATATCCGGAAGTCCAACAATTTCTTTTACCGTCCGTCTAGCTTGCCACGATGAGTGAGTGGATAGGGTGTCGGTCTACTAACCCCAAGATTGCAGGTTCGCTCCTGACCGTGGTAAGTGATTTTTGAAAGGCGGCAAAAATACGATACGCATGTCATACGATGTTGGCATGTCAAAGAACCCATTTGAAATCAGTAGGCCGAGTTCAAAATGACAAAATTAATCTCGGGAGTTTCCGCCAACACAAAGTTCCTCATTTCTCTACTAGAAAGCGCTATAATGTTCAAGGAGCTTAGATATCTAACATCTAACCTCCTTGACTTTCATAGTCAAGGAACAACGAAATTCGACATGCAAGCTACCCTCTGGTTGTCAAATAACAAACCTTGCACCCGGCACCTGAGGCCATACGATATTATTATTATTATTGATACGTGCAAGGGCACGTCTCTACCATTTCAAACATGTATTTAATCAGGGACGCTGTTCTTGAAGTTTTGAAACGTCCGCTTGGTCGCTCAGTACCGTCTGTCACCACAAGATGGTAGCTGCAGTCGGACTTTGGAAAGATACAAATAGTTCCTGTTTCTCCCCAATAGATGGTGTGGGCTTCGCCTTATAAAAATCTATATGCGCATGACATAATTGAAAGACAATCATATTCTTCGTCGTAAAACAAAAGCCGGCGTATTCATGATACCGCCAAATTATGAACCTATTTTATGACATTGTTGTTTTGATGTGTCTTTCTCTGATTGGACAATATTATTTACATGAAGACAGTTCGATAAATGACGAGCGATTCTCCGCCATTTTTGTGGAGTCCTTTAGCTGTCGAGTGAAAAACATCAAGCCGAGGACTGGTCCAAGAGTGTCTATCCGTTGCGCTGGGGGCATTGCCCCTAGCTTTTTCAAAATGTGAATACTCATTCAAGAAAAAGGAATTGCCTGTTTTCTTAAGGCTGTAAATTTTCATCGTTCCGCCGTGAAGAGGAAATGTGCAAGGATAATCGCAACTGGATGCGATCAAGTGCTTGTATCTACACGAGGCATCGGCGTGTTAGCCATTTTTTGTGAAGGACATGTAATAACGTAAAATTATGTGTTAATTATTTTATTGTTATTGTGTCTCCACTGAGAAGGATGTAAGGTACGTTTTTTTTTAATTTAATTTATCTAATTATTTTATGTTATGGAGCTTCGATATCTTCTTATAGTAATTTTTTATTTCTGTTCCTCATTTGTTTTAATGGCCTAATTTTTTTGTCTGTTTTAATTACGTGTCCTAATTTATTTGAACCTTGTTATCTTTTCGTCGTACCTCCTGGAGACACATTTCTAGTTTATTTCACGTTTAAATTATTATTTATTTTCCTTTGGCAAGCTTGGGTTTGTCTTTTTTTTAAATCCATGTAAGATCCATCCAGTTTTAAAACGACTTGCATTAATAGTTTTTAGATGTAATTGTTTTTTTTCCACCGTTCATTTCCTTCTACTAATGTTTAAATTTAATCTTATTAATTGTTTGCCGTAATTTCGATCTGGCATGTTTTTGGTGTGGCCATATCTTTTGTTTACCGTGATGTATTGTGGTCTCGGTGTCAGTCCATTTGGCGCGGGTCTCAAAACCAGACGTGTTGTGTAATTTGTTGTCAATCCTTTCTTTTTTGGCGTGGCCTGAACTCCTGCATGTCGGATCGTGATTACATTTCCGTGCAAATCATCAAGCCCGTTCTCAATATGTTATGCATATAATATTTATTTTAACCTTTGGGCTGTTAAATTTTATTTTATTTTAAATTAAGTCTTTCGTCTTCTTGGCTTTGCAAGCAAGCATGTTAGGCGCTATCTGGCATTCTTGTAAAATATTGGTGGTTGATGCATGTTCTTTTTCTGGTGATGATTCTCCTTTAAATTTTTAATATTAAACCTTTTTTATTCTTTTTTTTTAAATCTTTGGTTGTGGCATTATTTCACCGACGGCAGTTCCGTTGGTTTTTGGGGGGTGTTTGTACGATAGCCTGTGTGTGTTTTCCCCTTCTCCATCTTCCTTCCACTCCTTTGGAGCTCTTCTGTTGGGACATGTCATCTGGAGGTGATGTTGCTGCGGAAGTGACCCGGACCCCTGAATACAGGTAAGTTGGCCCATCCACGCTCTCCGTCCACGTCCCCGGTACCCGTATCATTCTGGTAAGCAAAGCGTTGGTTATTTAACCGACGTGCTGCTGGCCAGTGCCGTCCAAAGCTGTAAAGGGGGTAGCATTTTGGTAGCAGATCCCGCTCATGTTCACTTCCGTAACTATCCCCTCCCCATTACCCACAGGCTGTTTTATGGACCCCTCTAATACTGATGGGTCAGTTGTTGGTGGGATTTTGTCAGGAAAGTGCACTTAATGTTATGTTTTGCTAATCCTTATCGTTTATTGTGTTTCATGTTGCCTCTGGATATCCATGTGGTATGCTGGATGTGAGGTGTCCTGTTTTTAAACGAGGCGTTTACCCCTGTATTTTACCCTGTTGGTGTGCAACATCCCCACTGAAGATGAAGCCCGGTGAGTGACCGACATGTGTTCTTGGCATGGGAAATGGGATTTCTTGATGTTCTAATAGCCTATATGCTGCGTGTGAAGGCATCCTGAAGCCCCGTCGGAAGCTGGTAGCCTGATGTTTTGTGCCTATTTTTGTGATTTAGCTCCCTGTTCTCGAGCCAAGCAGGTGATGACGTGTGCAGTTCTGGACAGCATGGTGCATGATTTGGTGTAGTAGGGTGGCTGTGTTTGAGTGTCAGCCTAATCTTTGGTGATGGTAATTGCTGGTTATGGTACTGTTGTGAAAGTGTAAACTGTCCTTGTAATTCCTGAAATTTTGTTTCTTTCTATATTGGTTGTCTGCATTCTGTGTTTTCCAAAATGGCCGACAACAATAGTGTTTTCAATTTAATTGACTTAAGCGATAACCTTGTGAATTTGGAGAGTTCTTCTGGGGTTGAACGTGAATCACCTCTGTTTACTAGGTCTGAGGTTTTGGGATCGATTACCAGTAGTAGTTTGCCTGCCCCTCTGTTGCCTGGCGCTGGCTCGTCCATACCACTTAATCCTGCATACGGTCATTCTTCTCATGTTAGGTCACGTAGTGATTTCCTGGGCCCTGCCGAGCCATTGCATCCCAGTTCTTTCTCTAGTAATATTAATGTTTTGTCGCCTGTAGAGGGTGTGCGAGCGGGCTACCCTGGTAACAATGTCTCTATTCCTAATGCTACGTTCTCACCTACCGTTAATTATGGGTCGATTCCTCACCCTATTTCTGGTTTCTTAACTAGGTTAAAGCATTTCAACCTTGATGACGTTACCCAAGTGGTTCTATTTTTAAAGCAAGTGATCGAGTTGGGTAACCATGCCTCGATTTTTGGAATGTCGGAAGTTCAGATTTTCCAACTTTTGTATCCAGTTGCATCCGGTATGCTGCGCGATAAGCTTGTTGAAGCTATCCACCTCCGCATGTCCTTAGCCATGTTTATTAGGGAAGTGTTGTGGTTTTTTGTCCCTGCGAGCGCCCTAAGTGCTCTCGAGCATAAGTTCCTTTATCGTGTCCAAAGGCTGGACGAGTCCCTTAGCGACTATGTCAGTGACATTAAGGTGTATGCCCAGGTTTTTGCATCCCCTTTAACCGAGCGACAGTTGGTGTCATCAATTGTGAATGGGTTTTCGCCTCAATATAGGTCATACATGACTATGTGTACCAGGCCTTCGTCATTCGTCGAGCTGAAACAGGTCGTTATAGAGGCTATGGCTGTGAATCATGCAGATTCCCTTCGTGTAGCTAATGTTCCTCCTCCTTCCTTGATGTCTCGTCCCCCACCTAAGGTTATGTTTCATCCTCGACCTAATATTAAGTGCCACTCGTGCGGTGGAGTGGGACATGTCAAGAAGGTGTGTCCGAGTAACCAGGCTGTGTATCGCCAATGACGGAACGTTGAGGAGACCAATTCGGGTGTTACTTCCAAGGATATTTCTGTGTGTAAGAATTTGGGAAAACCCTGTGAAGTTTCTGGTCGCCCTACCAATGATAGTCTTGATAACTCTATGAAAGCTAATTCATCATGTGCTAATTCTGCTTATGTCGCTGGCCTACCTAACCTGTCGGTGAGCAATGGCGTGGCAAGTCAGCCTAATTATAAACGTTGTGTGAAACCTGTGGTGCGGGTGTCCTCGTCACCTACTTGTAATCGTGTTAAAGTGAGTAATGATTTTGGAATTTCTCCTGTGGCTAAAGGAATATCCCCGTTTATTGAAATTTGTGTTAATGACGAGCCCGTTTCTCCATTGCTTGATTCTGGTAGTGTCGCATCCTTTATAAGCGAGGACTGGTTTTTATCTATGAAGAGTGTTTGCAAATTTCCTGAGTTAGAGCCTAACAATGAATCTTTTATTTCGGCAAATTGTTCAAACTTAAATATTTTGGGTAGTATGACAGTCAAAATTCATATTCTAAATTTTTCTTGGAAATTTAAATTTTTGGTTGCCAGAAATCTTTCTTGTGCTGTGGTCATTGGAGCTAATTTCATGTCACACGTTGGTATGCTTCTTGATTTTGGTGCTCGCAACTTATGGTTTAAGTTTAATCCACAGAGTAAATTATCATTTAACCCGGTTTTGTCTTCTCCTGCTGTCAATTCTGTTACTGAACCTATGACTATTGAGGATCTCGATCTGGAAAATTTAACGAGTCTTCAAAGGGAGGCCATTAAGAGGTTATGTCAGGAGTATGGCGATGTATTTACTGACAAGCTGGGTGTAACCCATTTGATGGAGTACAAGATTGAGCTAACCGATTCTGTGCCGGTGCGTTCCAGCCCGTATCGCCTTGCCCCGCCCAAGATGGCTGAACTTCGTAAGATTATCGATAAGATGTTAGAAGAAGGTGTAATCCAACCCTCTATCTCTGCCTACTCATCCCCTGTATTTCTTGTGCCAAAACCTAACGGTGGTTTTCGGCCGGTGGTCGACTATAGGGCTCTTAATCAAAAAGTTGTTTTGCAGTCCATTCCTTTGCCCGACCTTCACACATGTTTTAGTTGGTTTCGCAACGCGAAGGTGTTCACGATCCTCGATTTAAATTCTTCCTACTTCCAAATTCCCCTCTCTCCTGAATCCAGGCATGTTACTGCTTTTTCCACTGACTGGAACCTCTTTGAGTATGCCCGTGTCCCGTTTGGCCTATCCACCGGAGCCGCTGTGTTGAGCAGACTTCTGGACAAGGTATTTTCAGAAATTAAATTCAAGTTTGTGTACCACTACCTTGACGATGTGGTGATCTATTCCGAGTCCTTCGAGGAACACGTTGATCATCTGAAAATTGTACTTGATCGGTTGCGTGACGCTGGACTTACCGTCAAATTGTCCAAGGTTTCCTTTGCCAAGCCCAAAATTTCTTTCTTGGGACATATTGTTTCTGAATCTGGTATCTCAGTGGACCAATCTCGTACGCAGGCCATCAGAGATTTTAAACCACCCAAGAACGCCAAGGGTGTTGCTCGTTACATTGGAATGGTCAACTTCTTCCGTAAGTTTATCAGTAACTTTGCCGACCGTGCTGCTCCTCTAAATCAATTACGCAAAAAGGCTGTGAAGTTCGAGTGGGGTCCCTCTCAGCAAGCAGCCTTCGAAGATCTTAAGCTTGCGCTCTCTAACGCCCCTGTGTTAGCCATTCCGGATTTTGGGAAGCAGTTCATTGTGCAGACTGATGCGTCTGGTCGTGGTGTTGGTTGTGTCCTTCTGCAGGAATCTGATCTGGGTAGGCAACCCATTGCATACGCTTCTCGTACCTTAACGGACGCAGAGAGGAAGTATTCCATTTACGAACTTGAGGGTTTAGCTGTGTTGTTCGCTCTAGAAAAATTCCGTATGTATCTTGAGCACACTAAGTTTCTCCTTGAGACCGATAACCAAGCCTTGAGCTGGGTCTTAGGGAAACCCCGCAAAACTGGTAGAATTGCTAGGTGGGCAACTAGGATTCTGTCGTTCCAGTTCACTGTTCAACATATTCGTGGGTCCGAAAATGCGGTAGCTGATTCTTTAAGCCGCATGTACGAGGAAACAGCTGAAGAAGATGTTCAGGAATGTGAACCTGTAAACCTTGTATCTGCTGTAAATTGTGTCAATGCCGTTCTTAGCAATTCCCCTGTGCTGTTTGAGGATGTAAGACGATTCCAGAAAGAAGACCCCTCCTTGTCTAGCCTTATTGACCGAATCAATTCTGGTGAAGTGATCAAGCCCTACTCTCTGAAGGACGGTGTGTTGTGTTGTTCGTCTCGTCATGACCGCCTACCTAAAATTGTGCTCCCGTCAATCCTCATTCCGGAAATCTTTCGTTACTATCATGAATCTCCTGTTGGTGGCCACCTAGGAGTATTCAAGACCCGAGCTAAAATCAGACAGTTTTTCATTTGGCAAGGTATGGATGGCGACATCAGGAGGCTCATTAGGAATTGTGCTGCATGCAGTATTAGCAAACCTCCGGTTTCTACTAAAGTTGGCCTGTTGTCATCTGAACCAGCATCTAGACCCATGGAGAGGCTTTTTATCGACCATGTTGGACCGTTCCCTCGCTCTGGTCGGGGAAACCAATTTGCGCTTGTTTGCACTGACGGTTTCTCCCGGTTTAGTTGGATTTTCCCCACCAGACAGGCTACGACCAGTTCCGTCATAAAGTGTCTTAATTCCATCTTCTCGTCTTTTGCGCCGTGTCAGTATCTGGTGTCAGATAATGCCAAGTGCTTTGTATCTCATCAGTTCCGTCAATTCTTGTTTGATTATGCTATTTCGCATGTAACCACCACTCCCTATTTTCCTAACCCGTCTCTTGCTGAGCGAGTCAATCGTAATCTCCGTTCTGCTCTGATTGCTTTCCACCACGACGACCATTCCAAGTGGGATTCTAATTTGCATTGGCTCAATTTTGCTTTCAACACCGCCGTGCATGAGAGCACGCAAGCTACCCCTTTTTCGCTAATGTTTTCCTTTATGGCTAATTCTCCGTTGTCTAATCTGTGGAACCTGCACGATCTCCTTCCTGACAGTTTCACGCCCGAGGATATGAGGGCGAAATTCGACAAGGCTAGAGAGAATATTAAGGTATCCCATGACCAACTTGCCAGGCGACACAATGCCTGTCGCAAGCCAGCTGATTTGGAAATTGGTGATGTTGTGTACGTCCGCAATTTCGAGCCCAAGGGCGTCAGTAATCTTGTCTCAAGCAAGTTAACCCCTCGTTTTAAAGGCCCATGTTATGTAGAGGCATTCTTGACTCCTGTTACTCTTCTTGTTCGAAACCCTAAGGCCAACAAAATTTCTAGAGTGCATCTATCACACATTAAACGAGGTGGGGACCTTTCTAATGAGGAAATGCTACCGTAAATTTTGTAAAACAAATTTTGTATAATGTAGAGTATCCCTAACCTTCATTTAAGCCTTCAAGCCTCTGTTCCTTGTGGAATTTTGAATTTAATTGGATTTGAAAACTCTGGTGGGATACAAAATGTAAATGTTGGGAAGTTCCCATTGTAATGGTAAATTGTAAAAGTGTACCTAATTTTGATGTTTCATAGGAGATGCTAACATGTAAGTTGGGCTCGGTGGGAGACCTAACTCATGGTAACCTTGTATTCCTGTTCCCTTTGGGAATTGTAGTGGTCATTCCTCTACCGTAGTCCCTTCGAAATGTATAGTCGTCTAACTCATGTAATCTTGTAATGTACTTCGAATCTGTAAAAAGGTAAACTTGTTAATGAAATTTTGTAAGCACGGATCTAGGGCATGGTCAAAAATTGTCTTCATTTAAATTCAACCTTGTTTATCTTTGTAAAATGTAGTAAGAAATTGTAAATTCTGTAAACTTTTTTTGAAATTAGATTAACTTTTATTTTTGTAAATGGCTGCCCACGCGTCGAATCATATCTTGCACATTGCTTCCTCCTACTTCGTCTAAAACGACCTACATTGGACTTGTTGAAAATGTATCTAACGTGTCTCGGACTCTGAAAGCACTGCTGGTGCTGGTGTACTGCGTTTCTGTAGATTTTTGGACACAGTGATGCTGTTGACTAAGTGGTTTGCGAGGTGATCAATTATCCCATCACTGATAATCTGACCCTGCATTCTTCCTAACCAAATCGATGCGGTTTCATCCATCAATTGGAGTTAACAGGTGAACATTATCTTCGAGAAACATCTCTGGTGAATCGACAAGTTAAGGAGTACTGTCTATGCCTAGGCATATTCGTGAACGGTGTTCACGCTTAAGGGAGGGAGACTGATACGTGCAAGGGCACGTCTCTACCATTTCAAACATGTATTTAATCAGGGACGCTGTTCTTGAAGTTTTGAAACGTCCGCTTGGTCGCTCAGTACCGTCTGTCACCACAAGATGGTAGCTGCAGTCGGACTTTGGAAAGATACAAATAGTTCCTGTTTCTCCCCAATAGATGGTGTGGGCTTCGCCTTATAAAAATCTATATGCGCATGACATAATTGAAAGACAATCATATTCTTCGTCGTAAAACAAAAGCCGGCGTATTCATGATACCGCCAAATTATGAACCTATTTTATGACGTTGTTGTTTTGATGTGTCTTTCTCTGATTGGACAATATTATTTACATGAAGACAGTTCGATAAATAACGAGCGATTCTCCGCCATTTTTGTGGAGTCCTTTAGCTGTCGAGTGAAAAACATCAAGCCGAGGACTGGTCCAAGAGTGTCTATCCGTTGCGCTGGGGGCATTGCCCCTAGCTTTTTCAAAATGTGAATACTCATTCAAGAAAAAGGAATTGCCTGTTTTCTTAAGGCTGTAAATTTTCATCGTTCCGCCGTGAAGAGGAAATGTGCAAGGATAATCGCAACTGGATGCGATCAAGTGCTTGTATCTACACGAGGCATCGGCGTGTTAGCCATTTTTTGTGAAGGACATGTAATAACGTAAAATTATGTGTTAATTATTTTATTGTTATTGTGTCTCCACTGAGAAGGATGTAAGGTACGTTTTTTTAAAATTTAATTTATCTAATTATTTTATGTTATGGAGCTTCGATATCTTCTTATAGTAATTTTTTATTTCTGTTCCTCATTTGTTTTAATGGCCTAATTTTTTTGTCTGTTTTAATTACGTGTCCTAATTTATTTGAACCTTGTTATCTTTTCGTCGTACCTCCTGGAGACACATTTCTAGTTTATTTCACGTTTAAATTATTATTTATTTTCCTTTGGCAAGCTTGGGTTTGTCTTTTTTTTAAATCCATGTAAGATCCGTCCAGTTTTAAAACGACTTGCATTAATAGTTTTTAGATGTAATTGTTTTTTTTCCACCGTTCATTTCCTTCTACTAATGTTTAAATTTAATCTTATTAATTGTTTGCCGTAATTTCGATCTGGCATGTTTTTGGTGTGGCCATATCTTTTGTTTACCGTGATGTATTGTGGTCTCGGTGTCAGTCCATTTGGCGCGGGTCTCAAAACCAGACGTGTTGTGTAATTTGTTGTCAATCCTTTCTTTTTTGGCGTGGCCTGAACTCCTGCATGTCGGATCGTGATTACATTTCCGTGCAAATCATCAAGCCCGTTCTCAATATGTTATGCATGTAATATTTATTTTAACCTTTGGGCTGTTAAATTTTATTTTATTTTAAATTAAGTCTTTCGTCTTCTTGGCTTTGCAAGCAAGCATGTTAGGCGCTATCTGGCATTCTTGTAAAATATTGGTGGTTGATGCATGTTCTTTTTCTGGTGATGATTCTCCTTTAAATTTTTAATATTAAACCTTTTTTATTCTTTTTTTAAAAATCTTTGGTTGTGGCATTATTTCACCGACGGCAGTTCCGTTGGTTTTTGGGGGGGTGTTTGTACGATAGCCTGTGTGTGTTGTCCCCTTCTCCATCTTCCTTCCACTCCTTTGGAGCTCTTCTGTTGGGACATGTCATCTGGAGGTGATGTTGCTGCGGAAGTGACCCGGACCCCTGAATACAGGTACGTTGGCCCATCCACGCTCTCCGTCCACGTCCCCGGTACCCGTATCATTCTGGTAAGCAAAGCGTTGGTTATCGAGAAACCGACGTGCTGCTGGCCAGTGCCGTCCAAAGCTGTAAAGGGGGTAGCAATTATTATTATTATTACCGTCCGTCTAATAATAACATCAACACCATCCAGAACATACAGTGGAATTTTTACGAGAGGATAAATTAGAAATGGGAAAATGTTCTGGTTGATTATGTTAAGCTTTTGGTTGGGTTTTAAAAGTGGAGATTTTGCTATACAGTAGAGCATCCTGCATTTATAAAAGACTGTGGGTCTTATGGGCTTTTACTTTTAACCAACCCCCCCCCCCCCCCCTACACTTGTTTTGTTACCTCAGCTTTTATCATGAAGGAACACTGAACACATATATTTTTCGTCATAATAGCTTCCTACAATAATCTGCCAATTGATTACCTTTGTTATTGCATACAAGTATCGTTTATATTACGTCTTAGTGATTTAAAAATTTTCGAGGTTAGCACGCTGGAAAGAAGAGCCTCGTCCTGTGCTGCATGCTCGCCCGGAGTAGAGCACGTGCTCAGTTCCGCTGGCATCAAAAGTTCTGAAGCACTATCCGTCATTGGTGTTATTGTTGGGTGTCTGTTTTATTTTCTGTTCGATCGAATCAGAGCTGCTGTCAGTTGGGTTCGAACCCACTATCTCCCGAAGGCAAGCTCACAGCTGCGCGCCCCTAACCACACGGCTAACTCACTACAATATTAGAAATATTAATCTATACAAAACAACAAGAATAAAATTGAAAGAAACTAAATTATAGCCTAACTAATAACCAAAGAAAAAGTGATGATCAACAGTATTGTTGACGTAAAAGTCGTTAACATCGTCAGCATACATCCGAGAAGGAAGGAAGGGTTGTGCTCTCGACATCTGTAAATCAGTAATGCGTCATATCACAACGAAATGAATGTCGTTATTGGTTCTCTTCGCGTACGGTATCCTTAATACTGGTCCAATCCGTTAACACCTGCAAAACTGCTCCTTCCTGGGCGTGTTCTACTTCAGGTAGCTGCTGGGGTTGAGTTGTCTCGCTAACTTATGAAAGAACAGTACTCGAAGCGGGTGAACATAACGTATGACGTCAGCGCTACCTCTGCCTAGAGTTAGCAACACTGTCGCCATAAGGCTCCACAGTCTTTTCTAAACGCTGGATGCTCTATAGTCTTTCAAGGTTTTGGTTGATAGGTTTTAAAAACTCTCTATTAAATATCAGGTCCTTATTAAAAGTACAACCAAGGCATTTGATAGTTTCTGTCATTGATATGGATGGGATTGTCTCTCCAAAGCCCAGGTGTCACAGGTCATGTTGTATCAGATTACCTCGTTGAACAACAATGGCAGAACTTTTGCCAGAAATTATTTCTAAACCAATGGATAATTATCAAGTGTTTGGTGGTATCAATTATACGTATTGCTGAATCAGTACTTCAGACTGTTACTGCTTGGTCATCTGCTAAACCAGTCAAACAAAGACATTCAACATCATCTCCTAAGGAATAACCAAGTTTTCTTGTGAAATTCTCGTCACAAATTTCATCATTCATAAAGTTAATAGCAATTGTTAAACAATATTGGAGACAATGGTCCACCTTGAGGCACTCCGCATCGAACAGGTATACTTTTCGTTCGTTTACCGTCCACTTCTACTTGTATTGTGTTTTCTTATTAAATTACTCATGTCTAATGAAATACCTTGTGCTGTGAGAGATATTTCAATGTGAGCGTGGCCAAGTCTATCAAATGCTCGAGAGATATCCAAGAATGCGACCACACAGTCGTTCTTTCTCACTCTTGCATCATTCAAACAACCGTTTATCAGCTTAGCATGAATGTGACAACCTGCCAGATTGGGAACAAATCCACGTTGGTTATGGTTGATTTCAACCTGCATTCGTATTTGTGAGTCCAAAACACGTGGTGGCTTTTCACCGATGTCTCAGTCTCACTCATGGCTGTGATTATATGGAAGCTACTGAGGTATGGGTGGTGCTTAGTAATGGCATTCAGGGCACAGTTAGTGCCTGTGAATGCTGTGAAAGGTTCTACTCATAGGGTTAGGACTACTGTTCTGACTCAGTGAGGAAAGCAATGGCAAACTACCTCACTCCTCTTCTTGCCTAGAACGCCTCAATATAGCACTGCCTTGGGTTTTTGTGGGTATCTACTCACATAACGTAACGGCGGTGCTTTTGAGGATCCAACCAGCCTTCGGGCTGACTACCTAACAGACAGACATGAAGACAAATCGTTCACATTCCCTTTGTATATTCAAATGGTCCTACCTTCTCAAAGTTTGGTAGGAACATAACTAGTAGACAGCATGATATTAATTATGAGTGTAATGATTTGTGATATCTCGAGTTCCTTAACAATTCTCATAAAAATACGATCAGGTCCGGGTGAAGTATCAAGTGACATGCCTTTAATTGCCTTCTGAACGATATTGATAGACACCGTTGAAAGATTATCGTGAGGTTCATTCAATGAATATTTGTCCCTGGTGTTGTCATTGGATGATCCAAAGGCTTTATTGACACTCTCTTCAACAGTATTTATATTAATCTGACATTGTTTTTGGCTACCTGAATCCATAATTCTTCTAACTACAGCCTTCCGTCTATTGTAATAATAGAACTGTGCCACTTCGTATTTATAACGGCCTCTATTTCTCGTACCTCTAGCTTTATCACTCCGCTGTGGATTTGTTGAGCTATTGTGGTTAATATTGGCTTGACTGTTATTATCATTTCGCATTTGATAGTAACGTGTAGTAGGATGCTTATGTCCTGAAAGTTTCAAGTTTACGTCTTGCAAATAAGATATGAACTCATTGAATTTATTCTCCAGGACTGAAGCATTAAATTTCTCTATTAACTTATTGTAAATATCTCGGAAAGCTTTTTCCCAAAAGTTGAATCTCCGATTTCCCACTTTTCCCACTGCTACTTACGATAGACGCCTCAACTGACGTGGCATTAGTTTTTGAAATTTGGTCGACTTTTTTCGTATTTGCAGTGTACGCATGCCTTTTAGCCATATGCATGGTTAAACCACGAGCAGTGTGAAAGCATGGACTGCATTCTGGACAACTATGATCAGCTGTTTTTGATAAGTTGCTACTACCATTTTCTGGCGTAATTAGGCTACATTACTGCTATTAACTTTCGAAGTATCTGAACATGGATTGCTGGTTTCATTAAAGGCAACATTTTGATAATATCTATGGGCTCTAGCTGTCTATTAATACCTCGTGCAGTAAATGTCAATCCACATACTCTACAAACAACAGATTTTCGTATGTTACCTGTTGACGTTGATTCCAGAGGTTCAACAGAATTAGTAGTCATCATTATGGATTTTAGAACGGCAATAGTAAATGAGGACGAAAGAACACAGGCTATTCATAATAGTCTACAATAGACTCAGATAATATAGTGAGGTTAATTTCCCTAGTGTCACAATTTATTTTGTAAATAAAGACCCTTATCATGCTGCTGATTTTGAGATTAACAGATAACGTTCTCGTGACATAACCTACGTAGTAGCCTAGCACCACGGCAATGAACAATCGTGACGAACATTGACTGTGGACGGAGAAGAGCATTGACATAAAAAGGATGGGTCACATGTAGTAGTCCAGTCACTAGCGCCATCTAGGTGGTGTCAATTTTTGTGTGTTCCAAGTAGTAGGAGGAGTTTGGGCCCCTTCAGACGAGGCCATATAGCAGCACTGTTTCGTGGTGCGTTGATGGCGCTTCTACCAAGCGTTAGTGGCGCTTCTATCAAACGTTTGTGGCCTGGCTAGTGTTTGATACCCGGGTGGAGAACTCGTCAGTTTTCCAGTAAACATGGACGTAGAATGTGATATAATTCTTGCCATGTTCCTCATACGGAGAAGAAAGAAACTTCAACGGAAAACAAGAAGATTCTGTGTTCATCCATTGGTTTTGGAAAGACGAAATTGAGGACTGTTCTATACCTTATTCGATGATCTGCAAGAGGATGACGAAAAGTTCTTTGCGTACTTTCCCATATCCAAAAATTTATTTCAACAGCTTTCAGATGGTATCCGCAACAATATTCGAAAAGAGTGCAGAAAACAAGGCACGAAATACAGGCCCGAGCCCGCAGCAAAAATGAAATAATTGGAACCTGGGAATAGCAAAATACACGACTATGTGGCGAGCCGTTAGTAGCACTACCGTCGCGCTAAGTACGCGCCACTAAATTAGTGGCGTGGCTGCAGCCTCGTCTGAAACCAACAATATAGTTCCTGGTTTCGCGGAGAGAAGCGCTACATTTTGTGGCCACCACCAGCGGCGAAGTCAACTACACAGAGCATCTGCTGCGCCACTGTTCCGTGGCGGTGGCTGTGTGTGATCCACTGCCAGCTGGATCGCATCCCTCCTGGCTGCTTTAAGGTACCATTTGGCTGCACACGACAGAGACAAGCGACCGAGACAGACGACAGCGACGAGAAACGGAGACAAGTCAACGTGTCGCCGCTCACGTAATTTGATGACGACCGACACTGACGACACGCCTAGACATACAGTAGGTGTTTATTGGGATATGTGTGCACATATTCTTTGAAAAATGGTTACGAAAAATATTCTAATGAAAAGGTTGTTCGAAGAGGAAGAAGACGATGATGTGTTGCTGTGTTATTTGTTGCGAAAGAAACCAAGAAAACCTATGAGTTCAATATTCAAAACCAGACGTGAAGAAGGATCTTTCTGTTTGATAATAAAGAATAAAGATATTTCCTTCTTTGTATGACTGAACTTCAGGATCTAACAGCGGTGGGTTATCTCCGACTAATTCTACTAATCTCGCCTTCTTCACCAGCAAAATTTATTTCCGACGTTTTATCACTTCATAAAACACGTGCTGCGTCCGCTTGTCGCGAGACACTACTGCTCTGAGAGCGGTCTCCTAGGGTTTGTCTCGGTCGCCGATCTGTGTCGCCTGTCTCCGTCTCGCGCTCTAAAATGCACTTCATATGGTTGAATGGGGAGCAGATCGAAAGCGACCTGTCTCGGTCTCGCAACTCTGTCGTCTGTCTCGGTCGCTTGTCTCTGTCGTGTGCAGCCAAATGGTACCTTTATACTGCCTGCCCATTCAACGCTCAGAGGCGTACGCGATAGGTTGCAGCACCTTCCCGCTGTGATCACCGCGGCTTTTTCACTGCCAGCTTCATCGCGTCCCTCCTGGCTGCTTTAATCTGCCTGCCCATTCAACACTTGGAGGCGTACAAGATATATATTAATTGCAGATTTCATTTCTGATTTACAAAAGAGCACGCAGCAGTACGGCATTCAAAAAACCAAACCACAACTTCGCGGAAAACAAACAACAAACGTTTGAACATCGTAATTCAGCGAGACTCCAAAGCCTTTCACACTCAAAGCAATGGCTTCTTACCAAGGAAGTCAGACCGTACCTAACCTTACCGACAGTTCTACCCACAATGTACCCAAGAAATCCCAAGAAAAGTTATTATGCTTCTGCAATACACTTAACACCGAATAAAGAACAGGCTATTATTATTGACGCCATTAATATCAATACAAAACTAATCTGTGGTGGCTTCGGTGGCGTAGTCGGTAGCATGCTGAGCTTCTATGCCCAAGATAGCGGGTTCAAACCCGGCCGTAGCCGTCGGATTTTTTTAAAGAGCGTTAAAATCCCTCAGTATGCCTTCTTTCGGAGGGGAAGTAAAGCCGGCGGTCCCATGTCATAGATTTATGGCATGTTAAAGAACCTTCCACTAATTGCACCTGTGAGAAGCTAAATTGGATAGGTTAAGAATGTAAACAACGCTCTTAGGTTTCTATCATCGTTGCCAAGAGCCGACTGCGGTGGTGTCTAGTAGCTAAGTTCTGAACTTGGCCTAGTAATCGTTGACGGTGGCACTTGGCGGCAAAAGTAGGAACTATTTGAAAAATTCTAAGTTGCAGTACTTAAATTTAAAAAACAGATAACACACACTAATACAGTCATCACAATTAACACCGGTTATCAGACAGATTCTACACACACCCAAAGTACACGGGGCTACATGACCGCGTTGTCGCAGCTCCTAAACTTAAGAACCAACCAACAAAACTAATGTCTGCAACAGTGACTTGAAAAAGTGGCGATCACAGAGGGTTGGTGCTGCTCTTAGCGTCTATATTTAATAATAAATTTATTAGAGCACAAAATATGCAATTGAATTAAACATGTCTTATCTTTTCCTCGAACATCATCATCATCATCATTAATTACTTATCACTAGTACAAAACTGTGTCAGAGATAACATCCTCTGATCACACTGCATTACATGATATCTGTCACATGCTTTGCCGCAGAGGGCACACACGCACCAGCAATCCGGCTGATGGTACATTTTGTTTGCACACACCCTGAAGTGGAATCCATGCACCGCGAATCTGGTTATCAAGTGTCTCATCTCATAGAAACCCCTCGTCCAATCCCGCGATGTCATCGCATCCGTGATATAAAATTCCTGCCATATGCTTCCTCTCTTTAACTTCATTTCCTGCATTAGTCTCTCATAACCCGATGTAGATGGCTGGAGCAGCTGTAATCTGAGGTCTTCAACAAAAGGAGGCTCTTTCGCGAGTTCATACACCAACCGAGAAAGAGTGAATTTCGATAGACACTTTACCCTTTTCAGGTAGGTAGCTTTAACCTTCTCCAACTCTTCGAGTTGCTTATACTTAAGGTGATGCCAAATAATTTCCAAACCATATGCAACTACAGGAATGATCTTCAGCGAGAAAAGTCTCATCGCTGTCTGTAATGACAGTGTTCGGAGATGTCGTATGTCACTCATGGCCTTTATAGCCGCGTTTGTTCTGTCCTTGATGTGAATAGTGAAGACGTTTCCGTGAGTCTGGAACGTCACCCCCAGATACTTGAAGTGCGTAACACATTCTAGCGGTCTATTTTTGTAGAGAATTGTCGCTCCTCTTCCCCCTTTTCTGAAAGTCATTGCAACTGTTTTCCTTTCATTCAGATAGAGTTCATTCTCTTCCGCCCACTCCGCAACTCTGTCAAACGCCTGCTGTAAATCCTTTTCACTGGTTGAAATTAGAGCCATATCGTCTGCGTAAATGTATATTTTTACATTTGGGGGTAATATTTCCACCACATCTGCCGTAGCAAGAGCGATGAGGCTGGGGCTTAAGGGATCCCCCTGCAGTACTCCAATTGTCTGCTGTATTTCCTTGGAAGTTGTAATGTTGTCCGAAATAACGATGTAGTTTTCGCTCAACAGGGTCCTAACAAATCTCGCCAAGTACTGTAGTTGCCTTCACCAATCATGTTTAATTTCCTTACTAGCATTTGTCTATTGATGGTATCAAAGGCCTTTGCATAGTCCAAGAATACCACATGTAGTTTTTCCCCGGGTGGTTTCAGGGCTTCTTCTATGTCAGCCTGCAGACATTGTATAGCCTGAGTTGCAGATCGTCCCCTCCTAAAACCAAATTGCTCTTCCTGTATCTGAGATTCTATTGCCTTTGTCAAACGAATGCAAACTATATTGCTGAGGAGTTTCAATACTGTCGATTCTAGGGCAATTCCTCTGTTCAAGTAAGGGTCCCCACAATCTCCCTTTCCTTTATACAGCATCTTTATTGTCGATTTTCTCCACCTGTGAGGGATTGTACCATATCTTAAACATGCATTAAAAAGAGCGACTAAGCATCTACTCAGTTCTATTGATGCAAGCTTTAGGTGCTCGTTGTATATGAGGTCAGGCCCACACGCCTTGTTATTCTTTGATTTTCGTATAGCCATCATGACCTCCATGTCCGAGAGCAGCTTTGATTCCTCTAGTAAAATAGGGAAGGGCGGTGTAAAACTACTGTCAGGTGGTCTTCCCAAGTCTCTATTGGAATGTTTCTAGGATATTTTGGTTGCCTAGGGTTCAGCGCCTTATAAGGGTTATCTTCTGCTTCGTCAATTAGTTTCCCTTCTTCCTCCTGGTGGTAGGATTCTTTGGCCGTTTGTAGTATGTCCTTGTACTTCTTCCTCTAGAGCCGATAAACCTTCAGAAGATGTTCTGATGGATCCATGCAAGCTATGTGTAGAGCTTCTAATGCTTCTTTACGGGCCATGTAGCAACTTTCATTAAACCACCTATTTGCCTTTCTTTCCCTTGAAGCGGCAAACGTGGCTTTTGTGATAAGAGACTCTAACCTGATCGCTGCCGCGTCCAAGTTACCTAACGAAATTAGCTCCATGGACTTACTTATTTACGACTCACTCAACAAAACTGGATTTAATTTCCGAGACGTACACTGTGGTCTTCCGTACTTCCTGGAATCGGCGGAGAACATTTCAAATATTGTCAAAACTGGCAAGTGTTTCCCTAGAGTCTCTCCAAGAGTACTCTGCTGAACCGCCTTGATATTAAACTCGTTTGTGAAAACTAGATCTATTACACTGGATCCATTATGGCAGAAGTATGTGGGTCTATTGCTTTCGTTAATGAGGGTGAAACCGGCTTCTTCAAAAAATTCCATGACATGAGTTGTCTTGAGAGAGTATTTATCTATGCGACAATTCAAGTCGTCGGCCACAATGACTGTCTCGTTGCAACCTGTTGTTTCCAGCGCAAGTGATAATTCCCGAATTATTTCATCTTGGGTCATTTCTGGTTGAAAGTACATGCATATGATTACACATAAACTTGCTTTTATCACAAGGACGTTTTCTGAATCATATATAGTTCTAAATGGTGAAAGTATCGGATTCAGAAGGCATGTGATGCCACCTGATGGTCTCCCTCGTTGTCCCTGTCTCGCTAATCTGTTAATCGTATATGCGTTTCCTGCAGCCCATTCTGTCGTTAGCATCATTTCCGTTAATATCACTATGCCATAGCGTTCGAACATATCGTCTGGTAGAAGGCTAATTGCATTTCTCAGTCCCTCCACATTCCATAATAACATTCGCAACTGTGTCATTCCCTGCCTGGATCTATTCCAGATCAACCCCTCTGTTGAACTGTCTCTGTCTGGGGGCTCGAAAGGGCCGCACGAGGATTCCTTTTGGCCAAAACTCTGCCTTTTCCACTTGATTTAAGTCTTTAAAAGGAAGTCCTAATTTAAAGGCCTTATCTGACCCTATAGTTCGCAATTCTTCTCAGCTTGTGGGTTTTTGAATTCCTTTCGTGGTGAAATGATCTTTAAGTGTTTCACTGGTGGTCTGTTGTGATAGTCGTCCCACGTATAGCCAAGCGGTTCTCTGTCCTGCCTGCAAAATGGAATTTGGTGATTCATCCGTTCCAATGATGATTTTATTTCTCCTGTCCGATCTGTATCGCCGTCGGCGCACTACTTCAAAACCGGCGTCCTCTTCCCTGTCTTCCCTACTCCTCGTGCTTTCATCCGTGCGGTCTGCATCAGCCCGTATATTGTCTCCCTTCCTCTCCATCTTATCGATGGGTTTCATCACTGTATTTATTGTCTCAATGTTGGTCCCTTTTTCCGTTAGGTCCCCTATGAGTTTGGTATGCATGCCTATCGCCTCGGTGTAGCGTTTTGGTCTCTGAAGTTGTACCGCTGCAGACCTGTCTATATTTGGAAACGAGGTTGTACGCATACCAATGCTCTAATCGTTGAATGGGCAGGCAGTCTAAAGCAGCCAGGAGGGATGCGATCCAGCTGGTAGTGGTGTCAACGCTCTCATTTATCTAAAGTATTTATAAACGGAAGTGATTCTGAGAAGCGCTGCTAAGTGGCCTCGTCTGAAGGGGACGTTTATCTTTGAAATGATTATCAATGCGAAATAAACAAGACGGCTAGCATATTTTTTATTTCAGCCCGAGCCTAGCCACATACATATTTCCGAGCTTCTTATTGGCTCTTCCTTCGTGCCATTCTCCTGGTTCCTAATTGAGACGGTAGATGGTGGCAGGGTAGATGGAGGAAAGTTATCGGGTGAGGTGTGGATAATTTTCGATGTTGATGCATTATTAATGTAAACGAGTCATGAAACTTGCTTTGTGTCAAGTTTATAACATTCCACACAGCAAATGAATCCGTTCTAATCAATATTTAAGGTCTAACTGATATCATTCGACATTTAACCACATGGATTAAGATTTATGATAGTAAGCATGACTTGCGAGGAAACCTGTGGACGAATGGTAATGTGCTGGCTATGTAATTTCATGCCCCGTGTTCGATACTGTCCTAGGGCAATTTTTTTACTCCTTTTGAATTATTTCATGATATCCTCCGTACCTCTTTCTGCATGTTCTCTGCCTTGCTTTATTGAAATTACCTGTGAGGGTGATTGAAATAATAAACATTGTTAGGCGGAATTGTTCCCCTTTCTCACTTGAATGTATATTTCTCTACTTACTGTTCAACGCGGCTAGCGTTCTTGGCTGTCTCCCCAGAGGTCCGGGTTCGATTCCCAGCTCTGCTGAGTAATTGCAATTCTGGTGTTAGGGCTTCAACGGGCTACACTCATCCACGTGAGCCAAAAACTGAGTAGAGGTGGGTTCGATTCCCAACTCAGCCATCTTGGAAGTGCTTTTCCATAGTTTTCCACTTCTACTCCAGGCAAATGCCGAAATTGTTCATAACAAAGCCACAACTACCTCCTTGTGATTCCCCGCCTCAATAATAAATACTCACAATACTCCAGACACCACAATAACACAGGTTATCTGATAAATTATTTATTTTTTTATTTATTTTTTTATTTATAAACCCAAGTAGGCGGGGCTCAATGAAGACGATGTCCAATTTACTCAAATGAGCAAGAGAAACATCAGCGTCAACTTCTGCAGGGGTCAAGCTGCTTGCCTCTCCCCAAGATGGACCAGCCTAAGTCACAATGGCAAATCGTTTCACATTTTTTTCGTGAATAAATGTGGAAGCACATTGAGGCGGTTGTGGCTTTGTTATGAACAATTTCGGCATTTGCCTGGATTAGAAGTGGAAAACTATGGAAAAGCACTTCCATGATGGCTGAGTTGGGAATCGAACCCACCTCTACTCAGTTTTTGGCTCACGTGGATGAGTGTACCCCGTTGCAGCCTTCATACCAGAATTGCAATTTCTCGGCAGAGCTGGGAATCGAACGCGGACCTCTGGGGAGACAGCCAAGTACGCTAGCTGCGTTGAACAGTGTTGGAGAGCGCTTGCCACAAGGTTCGGATACTCCAAGCTGGTTGCCGAGAGCGCTGGCATAGCCTGATCTCAATGGATTGCAAGGCAGTGTGTAGATCGTGTGTCTACACTCTGTGGAAAACACACTCTACCATCTCCAATGCTTGTGGTGGGCTTAGAGTACATCGAGTACATGTTATATTGTTATAATGTAGGCTATGTCAAATTAAAGCACTCAAGTGTTACAGTTAATCGATCGTTGTTATTTATAATAAGCTGCTAATTCATCATGCTTTCTCGGAGCTTAGAGCCAAATGTAAACACTTGTCTAAACTATGTTATACTGAATATTTAAACAAAATTAGATCTAATCTATACAGCGACCCAAAAAGCTTTTGGGCTTTTATCAAGACAAAAAAGAATGATAAAGGTATTCCTGGTACAGTTTATCTTGACAATGTGAATGAAAGTGAAGGACCAGGTATTGTCAATCTTTTTGCTAAACATTTCTCCTCAGTCTATAAGGCACCAATCGTTAACACCCAAAAATTTGAAACTCCTTACTCTATTAACGTCTCCACCTGCCAGGTTGAAAAGAGTGATATTTATAACAAATTAGAGAAACTCTCAAATAACAAATCATTTGGTCCTGATGGTCTCCCACCAATTCTATTAAAATCTTGTCGATTCATTATAACAGAACCATTATTCATCTTATTTAACCTCTCTCTTGGAACTGGTAAATTTCCTGATAGATGGAAGAGTAGCTATGTAACTCCTGTCTTCAAATGTGGTGACAAATCCAATGTTAAAAATTATAGAGCTGTTTGTAAATTGTCCTTTATGCCCAAATTATTTGAATCTATAATTACTGACAAAATTACACCCCAATTTTCCTCCTACATAATTGAACAACAGCATGGCTTTATGCCAGGTCGTTCAACATGTACAAATCTCCTAGTTTATTTGGAGTACTTACTGAAAGCAGTAGAAGAGCACAATCAAGTGGACTGCATCTACACTGATCTAGCCAAAGCCTTCGACTCTCTCGACCATAAAATTCTTCTTTCAAAATTACAATCTTATGGTATACAAAACCCTCTATTATCATGGCTGTCCTCATATTTAGAAGGCAGAACTCAGATTGTCAAAATACTTAATTTCTTATCTCAAACAATAGTTGTCTCTTCTGGTGTTCCGCAAGGCGCCCATCTTTCTCCATTGTTATTTCTAATCTTTATTAATGATATCAATACAGTTTTCAAACATGCCAAAATCCTCCTGTTAGCCGATGATACAAAGTTCTTTATGAAAGTTCAATCTCTACAGGACTGTATACTTCTTCAGGAAGAACTTTGGCGTCTAGAGGAGTATTGTTCTTTAAATGGGTTACTGCTCAATGAAACTAAATGTAAACTAGTTAGATTCTCAAAGAAGAAACAGAATATTGAATTCTCTTATCACTTTCTATCGTCTACTCCACTTCATGCTGTTAGAAGTATATGTGACCTGGGAGTAAAATTCTCAGACACGCTTAATTTTAATGAGCATATGGTAAATATTAAAAAAAGGCTTTTCAGAGATTAGGTTGCATAACTCGTTATTCTAAGGAATTTTGTGACTCAAATATATATTTCCTACTGTACTTGACCCTTGTCAGACCCTTAATTGAATATTGTACACCGATTTGGAGCCCTTTCAATAAAACACAAATTGAGAGTTTAGAGAAAGTACAACACAAATTCCTACGAATTTATGCATATCGTTTCCTACACCCAATAACGAATCATAACTACACTGAAGTAATGATGCAATTGAAGCTGCCAACTCTTAAATCCCGTCGTGAAAATTTTTATATTCTTCATATGTACAAAATTTTAAACTCTCACATAAACTGCCCAGAATTACTAAATGAAATCAATATATATGTGCCACCCCATTCGATGCGCAAGCATCATGTCTTTGAAACAAACTGGCACCCAACTAATTATGGTCTAAATAGTCCCATTGACAGAATGATGCGAATCTCTAATGGGGTCAACATAGACTTGTTCAATACCGATGAAAGACCCCTGAGAAAATATCTGTTTTCCTATTCATTAGACAATCTGTATGATTATAGTTGATTGTAATAGTAGGGTACCGTACTTTGTATTACTCTTAATGTCTTTTATGTTGTATAAAAGAAAATGGTGGAAGCCGTCAATAAATATGTATGAATGTATGTATGTATGTATGTATGTATGTATGTATGTAGGTTATGAGGCCCAGTCTACGGCAAACTGCGCGTAAGTGGATTAAAGGTCTGTTTAACGATCGTGTGTTTTAAGTGTGTGCGGTTACAAGATGGCTCAAGAAAGTGTCAAGTTGAATATTCCAATGTTAAATGGTGGAAATTTTATATTTTGGAAAACAAAGTTGCGAGCCGTATTAGTGCGTGATGATTTGTGGGAAGTTGTCAGTGAACTAAAGCCTGAAGTAATTAACGCGGTGTGGCAGAAGAAAAATAACAAAGCCTTAGCATACATTACATTGAGTGTTGAGGACAGTCAACTCATTCATTTTGCACACTTGAACGATGCGTGTGATGCATGGCAGGCTCTGTCGAGAAAGTAAGAGAGATCCACGTTCGGAAGCAGGTTATATTTACGACGTAAACTGTACGGCATACATTATCGTGGTGGACCAATGAGCAGTCACATCGACGCAATTATGGAAGTAGTTGGTTTGCTGCGTGGATCTGGTAGGCCACTTGAAAACGACGAGATTGTTGCGGTTTTGCTGGTGAGTCTTCCAGAATCCTATTCAGGGTTTGTCACAGCGCTCGAGGGCCGTGACGAGGCAGATTTAACGGTGGAATATGTAACTGGGAAAATGCTTGACGAATACCAACGGCGTGCCGAAGCTGGTGTGCCTGGAAATTGTGATTCAGAGGTTGCACTACAGTCGGCGGTCGCAGACCCAAGTAAGGTTAGTCGTGCTCATCAAAGTGGACCAACTAAAAATTCAAGCGGGAAACCAAATAAGGGTGGCAAAGAGACACGGGCATGTTACTTCTGTAATAAACTTGGCCATTTAAAGGCAGATTGCTATCGATTCAAGAAAAGTCAACAGCAGAGATCAGCAGGTTCAGAATCGGCAAGCTCATCGGTTGAGGTTAAGGTAAGCAACACACAGAACTATGCCACATTTAGGGCACTGGATCAACAACATGCTGCAAGTAGGCCTACTGGAGGATGGTGCATAGATTCCGGGGCAACCAGTCATATGACGAATGATAGGCAATTTTTCATGTCTATTCGTGACACAAGTGCTACAGTCTTTCTTGCTGATGGTTCATCCGTGGTAGCTGCTGGAATCGTAGATGGACAATTTTACTGTGAGGTACCAGGCGGGCACCTCCAAGAAGTACTGTTGAAAAATGTGCTGTTTATTCCACAATTGGATGATAGTCTACTTTCGGTGAGGCGCATAACAGAGCAAGGTCACCGAGTAACGTTCGAGAAAGACACGTGCAGAATCTACAAAGAACATCAGGTCATCGCAGAAGCAAGGAACGATGGGAATTTATTCAGACTTCAGACTGTGGTACCAAGTTCGTCAGTTCATGTGGCGAGAGAAGCTGTATGCCTACACCAGTGGCATCGTCGATTGGGACATCGGGATCCGGTTGCAATCCAGCGTCTGATCAATGAGGAATTGGCTACAGGAATCCAAGTGTCGAAATGTTCGGAGAAGGTGGTATGCGAAGACTGCATCAAGGGAAAACTAACCGAAGCAAAATTTTCTGAGAGTACATCCAGAGAGAAGGAGCCCATGCGACTCATTCATTCTGATCTTTGTGGGCCCATGCAGACTGCAACGCCAAGTGGAAATAGGTATTTTCTATCACTCATTGACGATTACTCCCGTTTTACTGTGGTGAGGCTGGTAAAATCCAAAGATGAGGTGGCAGGCGTCGTAGAAGATTACATTGCTGCAATGCATACTAGATTTGGAAGGAAGCCGATTGCCATTCGTACAGACAATGGTAAGGAATACGTTTCACAAAAACTGGAGAACTTTCTGCGGAAGGAGGGGATCCAACATCAGCTCACAGTCCCCTACACTCCACAACAAAACGGTGTAGCAGAGAGGAAGAATCGGTCATTGACAGAATCTGCAAAGTGCATGTTGTTGGATGCTGATCTGAACAACCGCTTCTGGGGAGAAGCAGTTTTGACCGCAGCTTATTTGCAGAATCGATCAACGAGCCGGAGTATCAACAAAACTCCAGTTGAATTGTTTACAGGTGTGAAGCCAGATCTGGGTCATTTACGTGTGTTTGGATCTAAGGTCTATTCGCTTGTACTCAAACAAAAGCGAAAGAAATGGGACAACAAAGCAATAGAGGGAGTCCTGATTGGCTATGATGGAAATACCAAAGGATATCGGATTCTAGATCCAAAGACAGCCAAGGTTTGGATCAGCAGATCGGTGCGGGTAATTGAGAGTGTTGCCAGACATCCAGCTTCGGTAGGCAGTGCACCGAAAGAAGGGGTTAATGAAATCACACCGCAGCATGTAAGGACATTGGGACATGTTTCGACACAGACGGAATCAGCTGACAACTCAACACTGATTCCCAGAGGTAACAACATGGTGACTTTCAACAGAGGAGAGACTGTAAGCAGCATAGGAGATGAATGTGAGACTGAACCAGAAACTCCACAATTTCCACAAAGAGTTTCTGAACGGCCAAATAAGGGTATACCAGCAAAGAAGCTAACGTACAAGGTGCAGACGAATCACACCAGAGAGCCAGCCTCATGGAACGAAATGCTCAAAATGTCACCTCGTGAACAAAAGTTGTGGACTGCTGCTGCGGAAGAAGAAATAAGCTGTCTCAATCAACATTGCGTATGGGAATTAGCGGAGCTTCCACCAGGAAAGAAGGCTCTTTCTTGTAAGTGGGTATTTAAGGCAAAATTGGACGGTAACGGTCAGATCCACACTTACAAGGCCCGATTGGTAGCCAGAGGATTTTCTCAACGATATGGTGAGGATTACGATGAAACTTTTGCGCAAGTGGTGAAGCATGACACTATTCGAGTTTTATTCAATGTAGCTGCACAGAGGGGACTTCACGTTCGGCATCTTGGTGTGAGAAGTGCTTATTTGAACGGTGAATTAAAAGAGGAACTATATATGGAACAGCTACAGGGTTTTGAGGAACCCGGCCAAGAGAGCAAAGTTCTGAAATTGCGGAAAAGTCTCTATGGTTTAAAGCAATCGGCACACGTTTGGAACAAGACAGCTACAGAGACATTATCCAAGTTAGGCTTTCAACAAGGAAATGCAGATCAGTGTCTTTATTCAAGAAAGAAAGGAAGTAGATGGAAGCATTACTTACATTCTGTTGTATGTCGATGATCTGCTGGTAGCCGGTCAGTCTGCAAAATTAACTGATAAAGTTGGTACAGAATTGCAGAATTATTTTGACATCAAAGACTTGGGTGATGTTAGTTACTATCTGGGAATTCAAGTGGAACGACCAAAAGGCAAAGATCTCAGCATTGTTGGAGGATCATGGCTTATCGAAGCCAAAACCAGCTGCGACTCCAATGGAAACCAATTTCTTGTCTGGTGAAGTGACTGCAAGTGCAGAGTTACCAAATAACACTCTGTACAGGAAAGCCATAGGGTCTCTACTATACATAGCCACAGTATCCAGACCAGACATCGCAGTCGCAGTGAGTCTACCTAGTCGTCGAGTGGAGAAGCCTACTCAACAGGACTGGAATGCTGTAAAACGAGTGATGCGGTATCTCGCATTTACAATACACAAGACACTTCGTTTATCTTCAACTAAAGACACAGAGCTCAAATGTTATGTGGATGCTGACTGGGCTGGTGACAAGACCAACAGGAAATCTACAATTGGTTATGTTTTCTTTCTTGGCGAAGGAGTTGTAGCATGGTCAAGCCGGAAGCAAACGTCAGTTGCCATGTCGTCTACCTAGGCGGAATACATTGCAGCATCATTTGCCAGTCGGGAGCTGCTGTGGCTCAGACAATTACTTATGGACATGAGTTTACCGATTGTTGGTCCAACAATCATGTATGAAGATAACCAAGGTTGTATTAAATTAATTGAGTCAAATCGGTTTGGGCCTCGCACCAAACACATTGATGTATGTCATCACCAGCTTCGGGATCTTCGAGAAAAGGACATCATAGAAGTGCTGTATTGTCCATCCAACAAGATGCTGGCTGATGTATTCACGAAGCCTTTGGCTAGAGAACCATTTCAGAACATTGTGGAACAACTGGGTCTACAATGATACGAACCTATGACAGCGAGAAGGGGTGTTGGAGAGCGCTTGCCACAAGGTTCGGATACTCCAAGCTGGTTGCCGAGAGCGCTGGCATAGCCTGACCTCAATGGATTGCAAGGCAGTGTGTAGATCGTGTGTCTACACTCTGTGGAAAACACACTCTACCATCTCCAATGCGTGTGGTGGGCTTAGAGTACATGTTATATTGTTATTGTTGAGAAAATTGTAATTGTTAAGGTTGGTAACGTTTCGTTCCTATGTACAAAACTCTTTGGTTTTACTATTCTGTGAACTGGTGTTAACATATTTGTTTGTGAATAAAAGTTGGTTATGAAAATGTTAGAATCTCAATAAAGTGTTCCAGATAATGTGTAGTTACAACTAAAATAACATATGGCGACCATGACACGACTTTAACAAGCGTGTATAAACTTTGTTGAATTACAATTTGATAGTAGCGAGTATAACTGTGCCTGTATAATCCAGTATACCGTATCCTGTTGTTTACATCCGTAGTCCGTAATTATGGCGGGTACACAAATAACTAAGAGGAGAGCGGTTATCCGCACATTGTTCACGAAAGCTTGCAGTGCTTTAGACGAACTACTGACGCAGAGAGATGCAGATTTACAATTAATAAGTGCACGTTTATTAGTGCTCGAAGAAAGAAGACACGAGTTATCGGAGCTGGACAGTCAGATTTGTGAAAACATCTGTGCTGAAACAAAGGAAGAGGAGATCGAAGAAGTACTGATGGCGGAAATGGAGAAAGCAGAGGAGTATACCTTACGTTACCACAGCATTAAAGGTAAGGCCTCTGATCTGATAACAAGGAATAGCGCTGCTCATAATTCATCTAGTTGTGTTGGCGATCGTTCGGGAAACGAAATATCTCTTCGCCTACCGAAATTAGAATTGAATAAGTATGACGGGGAAATAGCCGGTTGGATATCATTCTGGTCACAGTTCTCACAAATTGACGAGTGTCAGTCGTTAAGTAAGGAGGAAAAATTTCAGTACTTGATTCAAGCCACGAAAGAGAACTCTCGAGCACGCGCGGTTGTTGTGAGTTTCCCTCCCTCAGGCGAAAATTACGAAAAGGCCATTCAAACACTTAAGGACAGATTTGGACGTAATGATCTCCTTATCGAGTATTATGTACGGGAACTACTGAGTTTAGTTATGGAAAGGAAGACGGTCAAGATCAGTATTTTGTATGACAAACTAGAAACTCAATTACGGGCACTAGAGTCATTAAATGTGTTCTCGAATAATTATGCCGCATTATTGTTTCCGCTAATAGAATCGTGTCTGCCCGCAGACATACTGAAGGTGTGGCAACGTTCCAATGAACCCAATAGGACACTGAAGGAACAGATGGATAATTTAATGTTGTTTTTGAAGAGAGAAGTAGAAGGGGAGGAGAGAGTTGCAATGGCAAATAATCAGTCCCTTTCCTACAACCAGGCTAAGAGTCCAGGAAAATCGCATGATATGGACAAAGTTAATTTTGCTTCTGCGATCGATCTTGCCAGTCTGAGCATTGAAACTGACACTCAGAAGTGTGTATTTTGTAAAGGGGTGAATCATTGTTCCACAGAATGTCTCCATGCACAAAAAATGTCCCTTGAAAACCGAAAAGATGTTCTGTATAAAGATAAGCGCTGTTTTTCTTGTACCAAAGCAGGCCATTCTGCACAGCAGTGTCGAGCACGATGTGTTATTTGTCGTGGACGACATGTACCATTATTATGTCCAGCTGTTCAGAAGTATCAAGCAGAAGAGAAAGGTTGTGTTGAGGGGAAGAATTCTGAGATCAAAAGAGAAGAGGTTTCCTTGTTTAATACTTCATCTATTGACAGCAATTTGTCAGTTAGCTCTCAAACGGAGGTCTATCTCCAGACTCTGTTAGTTTACGTTAAGAATGGTGACAAAATCAGAAAGGCCAGGTTACTGATAGACAGTGGATCCCAACGTTCGTATATTTCTAGTAGTTTGGCTGAAGAAATGAACTACTCTCCGATTGGGGAAGAGAGCATTATCCACTCTCTTTTTGGTGGTAAGCCAACAGGGGTAGTTAAGCACCGATGTTACAAGGTGCACTTACTCAGCTTGAATAACGACTTTGCATGCAATTTCGTAGCGTTAGACCAAAGGACAATTACAGCTACGATTCCATCAGTAGAAGTCAGGAAAGAAGTGAGGGAAGAATTACTAAGAGAACACATTCCGATGTGCAGAGATTCTGTAGCTCCTATTGACATCTTGATAGGTTCTGACATTGCGGGAAAGTTGTGGACAGGTAAAATTAAGACTCTACCTTCTGGGCTGGTAGCCATTGAAACCTGTTTAGGATGGACGGTAACGGGGAAGAAGAAGGTAGTAGACACCGTGGGAAAAAAGGAGCTAGCGAAGCATGCAAGTATTGCGAATGCAGTCACTGCACTCAGTATTACTCAGCTACCCGTATCTGATCTGTGGAAAATGGAGACCATTGGGATAACCGATCCTGTAGAGAACACCACAAAGGAGGAGAAGAGGATGTCAGCACTGAGGTATTTCAAAAATACGGTTGCTTTTGTAGATGGCAGATACGAGGTACGTCTTCCATGGGGGAGAGATGCTCCAGACCTTCCAACCAATCGAGGGATTGCAGAAGGCAGATTGATTCGAATGACCCGAAAATTAAAGGCAAAGCCTGGTCTCTATGAAGAATATGACACTATTTTACGAGATTGGGTGAAAGAAGGCATTGTGGAAATGGCGAGGGATCTATCTACTGGACACTATCTTCCTCACCGTCCAGTGCTGAAGGAAAATAGTACAACTACGAAAGTGCGTCCCGTGTTCGACGCATCGGCGAAGGAGAGAGGTTTGCCATCACTGAACGACTGCCTTGAAGAAGGACCTAACCTTATTGAAATCATACCCGAACTACTCTTGAGGTTTCGGCAACGAAAGATAGGCATCACAGCTGATATCAAGAAGGCATTTTTACAGATAAGTGTACACCCAGAGGAGAGAGACTACCTGAAGTTCCTGTGGTATGGTAATAATAGTGAGAAAGACCTACAAGTCCTTCGTCATGCCAGAGTGGTGTTCGGTGTTACCAGTAGCCCGTTTCTTCTTGGAGCAGTAATTGGCTACCACCTGGAAAAATATATGGAATCAACTGATCCAAAGGAGGCTAAAATTGCATCATCATTGAAGAACAATTTTTATGTTGACAATCTGGTGACAAGCCTCGATCGAGCAGAAGAAGTTGAGGAATTCGTTTACCTTTCAAGGACTATCATGGCGAGGGCCGGGTTCGACCTTCGGGGATGGGAGTCAACCGGAGACGGATCTTCTCAGGAGTCTTCACTGCTTGGCATTAGGTGGAATCGCCAAGACGATACTCTGAAGATCAATATGGATTGGTGGGAGAGATCGTGTGAAATAGGAGATTTGACGAAGAGGACTATTCTTTCAATAATCCACCGCATTTTCGATCCGATTGGACTAACCATTCCAGTAACGATTAGGCTGAAACTGTTAATTCAAGAGTTATGGACCAGAAAGTTGGGATGGGACGAGCCTATCGACAAAGATACTCGACGGCGGTTGGAGAAGTGGCTAAAGGACTTGCCTCACTTAAGAGAAATTGAGGCGATACGTCACCTTGGCAATGAGGAGGACATCTCACTACACGTATTTTGTGATGGAAGTCAAAACGCATATGCAGCTGTTGTCTTTATCAGGAGCAGTTATCAGGGAGAGGCACATCTTCGGTTAGCAGTAGCTAAAGCAAGAGTAACACCGCTTAAGCCTCTGACCATCCCTCAAGTGGAATTATTAGGAACTCTTATTGGAGCGCGTCTGCTGAAATCAGTTCAAGAAAGTCTAGGTTGGAAAGAAGTAGCTGTTTATTGTTGGACCGACTCAAGTACTGTACTAGCCTGGATTCTTGGCAACGGAGACAAGACAGTATTTGTTAGGAACCGAGTGAAGGAGATAAGGGAGCTCACTGATGCACGAAGCTGGAGACACATACCAGGGGATTTGAACCCCGCAGACCTACCCTCAAGAGGATGTACTGTCGCACAACTAATCGAATCCAAATGGTGGGAAGGGCCTAAGTGGCTTGTTGAAGGAGAAGAAAACTGGCCTGAATCTTCTATACGCTATGAAGTGGTAAACGAACATAACCTTATTGCCATCACTCATAATACGACATGGCTGTATCACCGGTTCAGTAAATATGAACAAATTGTGCGGATGGTGGGATGGATCTACAGATTTCTCAACAACTGTCGACGCAATGAAGTTAAAAGAAGTGGTCCGTTATCGACAAATGATGTGGCTACAGCCGAAGACAAAATTGTTTTGTTCATTCAAAAAGAGTCCTTCGAATTCCCAGACGATCAGAGACTTAAGAGCTTTGAAGTATTCCAAGATCAAAAGGGCATAATTAGACTCAAGACACGGACAGTCGAACGTGTGGATAAGGGTCCGTTCAAACTACCAGCCGTGCTACCTTCCGAACATCCGTTGGTCAAGAGGTATGCAGAAGAAGTGCATTGTTAAAACAATCACCCCGGTCCAGCAACTCTCCTAGGTTTGTTACGCGAGAGATTCTGGATCCCTAAAGGACGCCAGTTGGCGAAGGGAACAGTCAAGAGATGTGTTGTTTGCCGACGTTTTCAAGCAAAAAACTTAGACACTCAGTCTCCTCCTTTGCCAGATCTTCGAGTTAACGATGCGGCCATATTCGAAGTCATTGGAATAGATTTTGCAGGACCCTTGTATATTCGTGATTCATCGAAGACATGGGTTGCTCTATTCACTTGTGCTTGCTACCGAGCTGTACATCTGGAACTAGTTCCGTCTCTGTCAACTGAAGCATTCATAAGAGCACTGAGGCGTTTTATCGCACGGCGTGGTCGACCTAAAGTGATCATCTGTGATAATGGAACAAATTTTCGAGGAACGTGTAATGCTCTTGAAAGGTTAGACTGGGAGAAAATCGTTACCTACAGCACTGGAGAACGCATAATTTGGAGGTTCAATCCGCCTACGGCGTCGTGGTGGGGAGGCTTCTGGGAACGATTGGTGAGCCTGGTGAAGCAAATTTTACGGAAGACTTTGGGGAAGGCTTCATTGTCTTGGGATGAGCTTCAGACCATACTTATTGACTGTGAAGCAGTGATTAATGCAAGACCATTGACTTATACGGCAGAAGATAATAGAGATCCTATTCCATTGACCCCATCCATGCTACTGCAAGAAGTACGAGAGACAGGAGTTCCTGACCTGGACTGCATTGAGTCAGCAAGCATCACTCGGAAAATTCGGTATCTGCAAAGACTGAGAGAAGAGCTAAGAAGACGCTTCCGATCAGAATATCTGGAGCAGTTAACCTGGACCAAGCGGCGCGAAACTAGAAAGCCTATAATTGGAGAGGTGGTTATAATAGGATCGGACAATCGGAAGAGAATAGATTGGCCTTTGGCAAGAATTGAGCAGCTCATTCCAGGGCGAGATGGAAGAGTCCGGGTGGTTCAACTAAAGACTAGCAGTGGTACTGTTGTACGTCCTATACAGAGAGTCTACCCCTTGGAGGTCCAGTCCTGCACCGAGAGTTACCAAGAAAAAACCCACTTCATGGACGATGATGACAAGGATGTGTCCAAATCCCCTGAAGAATTGAGGACAAGAGCAGGAAGAAAAGTGGCCCCTCCTAAAAGACTAGATCTTTGATTTCATGTTACAGAGGAGAAGGAATTCAGTTGACATACATTGTACACCTGTTTGACACTTTGATAATTTCCAATTTTGAGAAAATTGTAAATTAGGTGGGAGTATGTTGAGAAAATTGTAATTGTTAAGGTTGGTAACGTTTCGTTCCTATGTACAAAACTCTTTGGTTTTACTATTCTGTGAACTGGTGTTAACATATTTGTTTGTGAATAAAAGTTGGTTATGAAAATGTTAGAATCTCAATAAAGTGTTCCAGATAATGTGTAGTTACAACTAAAATAACAGTTATAATGTAGGCTATGTCAAATTAAAGCACTCAAGTGTTACAGTTAATCGATCGTTGTTATTTATAATAAGCTGCTAATTCATCAAACAGTAAGTAGAGAAATATACATTCAAGTGAGAAAGGGGAACAAATCCGCCTAACAATGTTTATTATTTAAATCACCCCCACAGGTAATTTCAATAAAACAAGGCAGAGAACATGCAGTAAGAGGTACGGAGAATATAAAGAAATAATTCAAAAGGAATAAAAATATCTGCCCTAGGATAGTATCGAACCCGGGACATAAAATTATTAAGCCAGTACGTTACCATTCATACACATACTTGCACGCAGATTTTGCTTACTATCATAGATGTTAATGCATGTTGTCGAATGTCAAATGAGTTCATTTAGACCTTAAATGTAGATTAGAACGCGTTCATTTGCAGTGTGGGATGTTTTAAACTTGACACAAAGCAATTTTCATGCCTGTTTTACGTTAGTAATGCTATTCAACATCGAAAATTATCCACACCCCACTCGATAACCTTCCACCATTTACCCTGCCACCATCTGCCGTCTCAATTAGGAACCAGGAGAATGGCACGACTGAAGAGCCAATAAGAAGCTCGGAAATATGTATGTGGCTAGGCTCGGGCTGAATTAAAAAATATGCAGACGGCTACTGTCAACAGCACAATACCAAAATACAGAACGGAGTGAATATTCCTATATAATAGCACCGATATAATAGATAACAGCATCTCACTCACGAAATACACTATTACAACGTTGAATCGAACAGCGATACTTAAGAGGTAGTGCAACACTATTTCACGAAGACAATTCAGCCGAGGAACTAGATCACACACAGGTTAGTAAATTTAGGTTTTCAATCATTTTACATTTATTATTGAAATTAGTGGAATACCGGCAATTGTGATATACCGCAGTACTTTATTGGCTTAAGAACACTCAGGTAGTCAAGAGTGTAACTTTATGAAGCATTTCCACCAAGACTGCCAGCTGGATCGCATCTCTCCTGACTGCCAGGAGGGATGTGATCAAGCTGGCAGTGTCCACCCTATTATATCCTCTTTGGTGTCTACCAATAATGTTCACAAGAATCCAAACAAACTGCATTTGCGGACTCCGGACTCGGCGTGTGTTTTCTGTCATCTCTAGACTGTGTCATCTCCTTGATAATGATATGAGAATATGTGGAACGAGTGCGATAGCCTATTCTACACAAATAAAGGCTTATTAAAGACTTTGTTCCACTCGTGATTTGCACATCAGTGGCAGGTAATCTCTACCGTTTCGTAACCCATTTTGGGGAAAATAGTTATTTAGTTAGTTTTAAAGGGCGGAACTACGAGGCCATCTGCCTCTATTGGGGGAAAATACAACCTAATGAAATTACCGTACCGAATTCATGATTAGGCTATTTCTGTTGGCTATTCGCCTGGAACCATCCTCAAAGTGGTAAACAAACATTATTATTATGTCTATTGGACGGCGTTATGCATTAAACAGCTATCCACCAAAAGCTGAAATTGAGAAAAACGTGATTGAAAGTTTTGACATTTAAACAATCACACATTCCCTCCTGTTAGCCCAGTTTGTGTTTTAAAAGCAAACAAACCCTTATTTATATGCAACTAGCAACCCGACCCAGTTTCGCCCGGGAACAGTTATGGATGCATTACGTGATAAGCGCTTTTCTTTTTCAATGTCAATGAACAACGACCAATATCCGTTTTACGTTTCGGCATGATGGGTTAAAATCACTGACTGGACTATTAATTATATTCTTGTCAGACGTAATTTAAGAATGGCGGGGTGCATGAAACACAAATCCCCTTCCGTCCAATCTTAACTTGACTGTGAATTTTTCGGGACGAAAACTTCACAGGCGAAATGAAGAAAAGCCGAGTTGCACTTCCAGGGAAACTCCAAATACAACCACTCTTCTCTCAAGTTTTTAACTCAACACGACTCGACAGTTTGCTGCTGGCTGTATCTGGGGCAATAAGGTCGCCCGCTAGCTAAGCTGTAACTGGGGTGATAGACTCGCCCCTAGCTAGATCGTAAGCTGTCGCTTCAGTAACTAAATGGAGATTGTTGGATGAAATGAAAATGTAAAAACACTTACAGTAGGCGATGTATTGAAGATAGAGATATGCTCTCCCGAGATTTTTTGTAAAACTTTTCATGCTGAACAATTCTTACACTCATAGTATATTGATATGTTTAACGGTTTGTCCAGCGTAAGCTTAAAAAGTTTTTATTCGACCTTTTCAATGAAATCGTTAAAACACAACCCCCTTCTCAGAAGTCTTAACTCAACACGACTCAACGGTTTGCTGCTGGCTGTATCTGGGGCAATAGGTTCGCCCGCTAGCTAGGCTGTAACAGGGATGATAGACTTGCCCTTAGCTAGCTCATAAACTGTCGCCTCAGTAGTTGAATAGACATGGTTGGAAGAAATTAAGACGTAAACACCCTTTATACGGGCGATGTATTGAAGATAGACATATCCTCTCGCGGACTTTATTGTAGAACTTTTCTTGCTGAACAATTCTTACACTCATAGTATAATGATATTTTTAACGGTTTGCCCAGCGTAAGCTTACAAAGCGCTCGGACGCCAGGTTTTCTTTAGACTTTTCCACTGAAATCGTTACTGCTCGGCTTCCTTTGATCATAAATCAGTTATTTTCTACAGAAATCATCCTCGAGATATCCTTTACAGAATGGTGAAACCCGCATCAAAATCCATCCAGTGGTTCTCGAGTTTACCCGTAACATCCAAGAATCGGGGACTTGGTTTCATACTAAGTAGAGATGTTGATAGATATTGCGTTTAAATTACAAAAATACAGTAAACAGTTGATTTATTAGCAATTGACACTTAGCTGCTTTATGTTATCTACGAGTTTAGTTACGCATAAAACTGCTAAGCGCCATTTTTGGTGAATAGCTTGTTGTTACGTTATTCTATCCTTTTTGTTGTTGTTGTTGTTGTTGTTGTTGTTACCAGATAAACGAAAGCATCAAGGCCAAAAACGCATTCTGACTCGTCAGTAGAAAGGGTAGTACCTAAGTCGGATGAGCTCGCGTGGTAATTACACATAGGGGAGAAGAAATCAATCTCATTTAGCCTTCAATAATATAAAGCCTACTCAATCGTGGCGTTCTCTGCATCAACACTGTCCTCCTAGCAGTGCGCGTATTGACCACTGCAGCGCTGAGTACCCACCTAACATTATCATGTAATAGCATTGCTATCGCAGGCTAAAACCAGCATGAATGTCCTATACACTATATTTACAGTATATGAACACACATTGTTGAGTAGAATGAAGTAAAATATAAGATATGCTCATCTTTTAGTAGTAGGAGTTCGTTTCAACTGCGGATTTCCCTCATTAGAGGTAGCACGCACAACTAGGTAGATGGTTGCACTGAATATTTTTACCAGAGTACCATAGAGTTTCAGTAAAAAGGAATGACTTTTCTTAATTTTATAATTTCAAATGATCTTGTCGACTTCGTTCGGGACGTGTCAGGGACGGACACCCAGTCTTCAGACCAGGAGAAGGTCCTTCGACACCGCTCTCGCTCTTCCCCAAGAGCGAGACAGGTAACGTCTGACGGCGATCATGCATCACACGATAGAGCGCTCCCTCCATTTTCTTCGTCTTCGGACATGGATGTGGAGATTGAGGTGTGCTCTCCTGCCCAATCATCTCCATTTAGAAATGGGGAAGGGTGGTAAACAGTCAAGCGTAAGTAGAAGACCAACTTCTACATAAGTCCACACAATGGCACTATTACAATGGAACTGTAATAGCTATTTTGATCATCTCGCTGAGGTGTGTCAACTTATATCTTCGTTTCGGCAACCATTGTTTGTCATCAGGAATCCAGGTCTCGTCCTGAACATGAGACAACAATGCGCCACTTTAAACTCTTCTCTAAAGACGGAGTTGACGGAGATATGGCTGCTGGTGGCGTCTGCACTCTCGTCCACTCTAGCCTCTTAATGAATAGATGCCGCTGCGTACTCAGCTAGAAGCAGTTGCAGTTCGTACTTCGTTGCCAGTAATGGCAACAATATGTAACGAGTACATCCAGCCTGATTCTCAACCGGATTACAACCAGTTGGTGGATCTATTCTCTCAGCTTCCCCCTCCTTTTCTCCTTCTAGGAGATTTTAATGCCCACAACACTATCTGGGGCTCCGCTACCACTAGCGGTAAAAGGAGATATTTTGAGAGGCTGCTCAAGCGGCTGGACCTGTGTTTGTTGAACACAGGGTAACCTACGCACTTCTTTATTGTACGTGGCACTTATTCAAGTGTCGACATTACCTAGCGCAGTCGTGCGCTGGTTCCCCTGCTACAGTGGGGTGTGCATGACGACCATTGTTATAGTGACCATTCCCCAATTATCGTTACTCTGCCGAACAAGAGAGCCATCGAGTTACCAAGTCGATAGCTTTTTTGTCGGGATGATTGGTCAACTATCATAGCACGTGCGGTGTTTTCCGAAGATACCTTTGAGAGTGTCGACGATCATACCATTTACATAACGAATGGTATTTTGGTTGCTGCAGAGGAAATAATACCTTCCCCATCCGGCAACTCCCGCTGGAAGCTTGTCCCTTGGTGGACAGCCGAGATTGCAGCAGCCATTAAAGATCGTCGACGTGCTTTCAAATACAATCAGTGGCAAAACACCATGGCCAACCTTATCATTATCTTTTCCATTTTAGGTGTCCACCACTAAATTTTAAATTCCTTTCCAGATTTGTATATTTTAATATGTGTTATGAGGGGCAGATGACCAAGTAGTTCTGCCCCTTAAAACAAAAATAACTAACAAACTGCCTCTTCTCATGTTTGCCTCACGAGGCTGAGTGTACCCCGTTCCAGCCCTAAGAACCAAGTATCGAACTTGGGCCACCGCAGTGACTGCCAAGAGTGCTAGCCACTACGCAACGAGGTGGACTCGACTGCTCGTACCAAATACCCTCCAACATAGGCCATTGCAGCACTCGTCATACAAATTGGGTCATTTATCCCCGTGTCTTCTACCCTATGTCATTGCGGCGTGTGCATTTGTGATTTCGGTGATGATTTGGCAGGTCACCTTAAGTTAGGAATCTCCCGGCATTTTCCTGGAGTAGGAGTAGTAACCCCGGAAAACTATTTCCAGGAATGATGAGATGGGAATCTAACCCACCTCTTCTCAGTTTTACCTCATAAAGCTGAGTTTACCCCGTTCCAGCCCTCAGACCAGAATTAAATTTCTTGACAGAGCCTGGATTCTCACATGGATCTCTGGGGACGACAGTCAAGAATGCTAGCGAATACACGCCGAGGTGGTTAGGAGATGATGATGATCATCAGAACTGGAGCAATAATACAAGATCACCAAATATTCAGTCGCATGGTCAGCGTAGGCTACATACCTTGTCTGCTTATTGCATTGATCCTTAATTTCCTAGTTGACTCTCTACCTTGTCTGCTCATTGCATTGATCCTTAATTTCCTAGATGACTCTCGATTTGGAAAGTCATGAAAACTAGTTTCAGAGACATTATTTCTAGAGCCTTGTTTACAAAACGGGACGCAACAGTTAACTATGGCCTTATTTCAGTAACATAACTTGATTCGTGCGTACACAATGTGTATAAATACCGCCTACTGAACTGATCATGTAGGGGGGGTGTGCAGCGCCTCTAGCGGCAATCGAAGCATCTGCAGGCCGGACAGCTCCTAGAGGCCATTGGGCAGGCATTTTAATATGGGAGGCTATTTTTTATCGAACACGATAGTTATGCGTAATACGACTAAGCACCCTTTTTGTCTCTTTGCCCTTTATGAATATTTATTTTAATTCCAGTTTCTGGACAATTGGACGCGTACAATGAGTACTCGTGTGTCCATTATTGCAATTTTATTCTCAATAGTCTAATAATAACACAGATACATTTGAATACCAGAATCAAACTTAAAGTAATAATTATACTAAATGAATTAATGCTATAAACATTGGTGTTACATTCTACTTTATGATGTAAATGTTTTTTACACAATAGCAAATTGACACAGTCTTAGGTTTCATCTTGTATCGAGAAATCGAGTTCACTACCGAAGCCCTCGATGTCGTCAAAACTGCTTCCATCTGAATGAAGGCCTTCGTAGAACTCCTTGGCATCGGATGGTATCAGATGCATACCACTTTTGAGATCCTGTAATTTTGACTCCGATATAGCTTTTCCGTTTGGCCATAGAGCATTAAGTCAAAAACTGAGGTTATTCTGGTCACATTGGCGTGCGCTATTTCTCCTCTTCAATATGATTGCTTGGCCGTCTTTGTCATCGAAAGTACGTTTCAAAGTCGACAGCCATGGGTTTTCCTTACTTATTTCAATTTCCCGTGTTGTTAGCCAGCTTACTCCATTGCAATTGGTATCTTTCTTCCTATTTATTATTTGTTTCTCAACGGATGCCGTGCCCTCAAAATCTTATCTTTTCTTTTCTTTCACGACCAGCCTCTTCTTCTTTCGGCAAGTTCTCATTACTTCCTTGTAAGCTTCTGGTGCGGCTTCGGTGGCGTATTTGGTAGCATGCTGAACTGCTGTGCCCAAGATAGCGGGTTCAACCCCGGCCGAAGTCATCGGATTTTTTAAGACCGTTAAAATCCTTCAGTATGCCTTCCTTCGGAGGGGAAGTAAAGCCGGCGGTCCCATGTCATAGATTTATGGCATGTAAAATATCCTTCCACAGACCAAACTTGTGTGAACCTAAATTTCAAGGTTAAATTTCGTTGGAACGCTCTATCAAAGATACAACGTTCACCACTAGGTATCAGTGACATCTGGTAACGAAAGTTAGAACTACTTGAAATTGAACGGAACTTGTAGCAGCTACAGCCTCTGGCGAGCCGAACATATCCTCGGACACTCCCGGCACTAAAAGCCATTCGATAGATAAATAAATAAATAAATAAATAAATAAATAAATAAAATCTTCTGGTGTAGCCTATACTATTATCTTTGATGAAACTTCAAGGCACTTTCAATATCTCCAAAATCATCATTGGGCATATAGTTGTGCCCGAAAACCAGAAATCGCATTTTTATTGTCTATAGTGTTGGATGTGATTCCATGACAGACTTCAGCTTTAGGACCATATTTATGTTCCGATTCTGCCCTCCGCAGGAATCGAAACAACTCACAAGTTGTTCCGTGTCTTCTTCTAAATGTTCAGTGATATAATTTCTTAGACAAGAGCCCACTTCTTGGACTCCAACGCCCAGCTTGGCCCTCCAGCCACAGGTAGCAGAAACCTTTGTTCGATAAAGCGTCATTAATTCCACAGTTATACAGCCATACTGACGTTTGTAGAATATTATGTTTGTTGGAATTCTCGGCAGGGGCAGTGTCCTCAGCATATCAAAGCTTAGCACTGACAGTCCATTAATTTCGATTGCTTTTTGAAAGTCACTCTTCATTGTACTTCGAGCATTTTTTGCATCCTCCTGATGAGCAAGTAACTTTATATTTAGCACATCAGTGTCGCCATTCATCATCATCATAATTTCCCCTTATCCATCTCCTGCCGGGTCGGGATATTTATGGCACTTCTCCACCTTCCTCTTTCTTTCCACCATTCCTCTTCCACGATCTTGTCCCAGTCCAGATTTATTTTTCTTATGCTGTTCTTCACTGAAACAATCTACTTTGTTCTAGGTCTTCCTCTTGCTCTCTTACCCTTGCACTTTGCCTCCACATCTGTCTTGGTATTCTATTTTCCTCCATCCTCTTTACATGTCCAAACCACCTTAGTTTATTCTTCACAATTCTTTCATTTAGTGTCACCATGTTTATTTGAGCTTTTATAGAGTCACAAAAATTGCATGTGTCTTGCATAAGCGGTTGTTGTCGTTAGTTAAATCTGGAGTAAAATACTTTCTTGTAGAATGAAAGGGAAACTGGCTAAGAATATTCCTTTATGTATAAATCATTCATAACTGGAAGTGTGACATGTGACGGGAGAAAGAGAGTGCCTTTTACAATAATGTGACTTGTACTTAGGAAATTTATTAATGTGCTCGATAATTTCAGCCATCTTACAATCAGTTATTCTGTAATAACCTCCTGATTTACCTCTGTTATCCTTATTAATTCCTTGTAGTTCGTTGGCGATCCCCTGATATTCTAAGAGTCTGGACAAAGCACATTTTACAGACTTATATATTCTTGCCAGGGTGTAACTTCTCGTCAAAGCTCTTCTACTTACATATTTTGTCCTCTTCCTCTTCACTTGGTTTACGATTACTTTTTAGCAATGTATAAAACTTTACCTTCATAAGGCAGGGCCGAACCGGTCAAACTCGATTTTTCTGTCTTCTAGACTAACTTTTCTATGACATTATGGACGGCACTGAAAGTCTAGGAATTCTTTTGAGTCAATGACTTTACCTTGTTGGATGATATAAGATTCATTCCGCTGTCATCTCTTCTTTCGTTCTTCTCTACTCTGATGCGGATATTTTCTTTTCCGTCCCTTCCTTGGCCTACCAGTCGACTGAGAGGTTTGTTCATTGTATTCTGCATTATCATTGATTCGCTCCTGCAGTTAGTTAGCAAATCCATTATATTCATCTCCTGATATCACAGTCGAAAGGGGGTCAAATTCATTGTCATTAGTTGTCTGGGGGTTGGAAGTACCAGTTTCAGAGTTGATAAGTTCTACACTTGGACCTGCCTCATAGGACAACAGCTGAGCTTCAGTGTTATTTTCGAATATAGAGTACAGCACATCATAACAACTACTGCCACACGGTTTGAAGAAGGGTTAGATCAGTCGAACCAGCTTCTTGTTTAGAGGTGCCTGAGCTTGATTCACTGGAGTGGTATAAGTAAATCAAATAATGCTATGCAATTTACGCCCGCCAATTGCATTTAATATAGCGAATAATTGCTAAACAAATCAATGTTCTCGGACATTGTCTGTAAGGAATATAAATTTTGTAATCAATTGATGTAGTCTATTTGGTAGGGCTTAGTCGGTTCAATGACGTATACATGGTAATTGAATATCAATTATGGAGTTGGAAAGTTGAGTTATGTACAGTACTACAAATAGGAAGTACTCCTGAATACCTACCTTGTATATGTATGAATTTTCCGAATCATCAGAATTATTCTTCTTCAGCAGCAAACTAATTTTCTGCGCTATGCTTGTCATAATGCACACACACACGTATCATTGAGTAATCAGAAAATTTTCTCGCACGATTAAAGGAGGCAACATAGAACCGGTTATTTGGCCAGTAGACGATGATAGCGAAACACTAACGATACAAAGTATGAGAGACAATGAAATGTCGCTTGGATCTTTCTTGTAGAACTCAATATAGCGTTTCGAAGAATAGCTTCATAGTTTCGCCTCATTCCGATTAATGCAAAACTCTTAACCTAAAATAAATAGATTGGAGCTTAGACTTTTCTATAAAATTAACAGTTAATATTGAAAAAATGACATAATAATGTAAAAAGAACGTAGTTCCAGATCATACACAGAAGATGGTTCTAATAATTCAATTTCTAAAAATTGGCGCTAGCTGCTTAATGCATAACGCCGTCCTATTCATCATAATCAATTTCCGTTTTCTAGCCTAAGTCGCTTCGGACCAAGTGTGACACCCCTCCAATTTGCTCGGTCTGTCCACCATCCTTCCTCAACCACTGAACTCTACTCCACTGTCACATTGTCCTTCACCAAATCCATCCACCGTACTCTACGTACGTTCCCTTTTATTGGACATTAACTGCTAGTTACCGATCTTAGAATGAATGGTTACATAAGAAAACCCTATGTGAAAGGTCATGCCAAAATCAAATGGTGGAAGCTACAAGACTATAAAGTGGCATTCAGTGAGAAGATTGTGTTCCCTCCAGTTGATTCTGTTAATACGGATTATACTTGGACATCATTCAACAACTGCGTAACTAGTATAGCTCAACCTGAGCTTGGTGTAACACAGCCAGGTACACGCAGAATTGATAAAGAGACGTGGTTGTGGACAGACAAAGTACAGGAAATGGTGCATGAAAAAGGCAGCTTTTAAACAGTTGCGAACATCCCCGACTGAGGAGAATCTTCTGAAATACAAAGCCACCAAGAAGGAGGCAAAAAGAGCAGTTGCTGAGGCTAAAGTAGCTCACTACCAACATTTATATGATCAACTGACAACTAAAGACGGAGACAAAATTATCTACCGACTAGCCCGAGCACGGCGTAGAGCAGGTCAGGATATAAAACACTATATGTGTGTGAAGGGTAAGAATGGTCGACGACTTCATGATAGCAAGATGATTCTGCACCGTTGGCGAGAGTATTTTAGTGAAGTATTCAACACTGACTTTCCTCACCCACAAATACCAGAAAACAATGTTATGGCTGGACCAGTCCCTTGTATCACTGAAGATGAAGTCACAGTTGCCATTCGTAGCATGACAAATGGAAATGCCCCAGGGCTAGACGACCTTCCTGCAGACATCTGGAAAATTGAGGAACTTACTGACAAAGCGACCACCTGGATGAAATATTTCTCCAATTCAATTATTCTCTGTGGTCAAATACCTACAGATTGGTCAACTAGTATCACAGTACCTATCTTTAAGGGTAAGGGTGACCCAGCTGAATGTACCAATTACCGTCCAATCAGACTTCTCTCCCACACTATGAAAATATTCCAACGTATCCTAGACAATAAGCTGAGGAACATCGTACAGCTCTCAGCAAATCAATGTGGGTTTGTGAAGGGACGACGGACGCAATCTTTGCTGTGCGCGAGCTGATGGAGAAATTCCGCGAGAAGAGGAGGCCGCTACATCTTGGTTTCCTTGACCTGAGAAGGCATTTGATCGAGTACCACACCAGAGGATTTGGTACGCTCTCCGAGATCATCAAGTTCTCGAAATGTATATAAACTGGGTAAAAATGCTGTACAACAACACCAACAGCCACGTGCGATGCCCTGCAGGACTGACTGACAGCTTCCCTGTGACAGTTGGGGTTCATCAAGACTCAGCTCTGTCTCCCCTGCTCTTCGTTATCCCCATGAGTTCCATAACGCGAGACCTGCAGATGTGTATCCCATGGACATTTCTATACGCTGATGATGTGATGCTTGCGGCAGACTCCAGGAAGGATCTTGAAACCCAAGTGCAGACATGGCATGATCGTCTGCAAGGATGATTCGGTCTTCGTTTGAACATCCACAAGACTGAATACCTCGAATCGATTTCATTCCCTGAAACTATAGGTATTAATGGAGCTCCTCCTACCAAGGTAAATACATTCCGATACCTAGGTTCACGATTGCATAGCGACAGCTCTGTGAATGAACATGTGCGAGCACGAATCAATGCGACTTGGATGCGATTCAGAGATGTCACCGGTGTTCTTTGTGATAAGAAGATGCCCATCCGCCTAAAATCAAAGATAAACCGCACAATGGTGAGACCAGTTGCATTATATGGTACCGAGTGTTGGCCAGCACCTAGAAGTGCTGAGCACTCACTTCATGTCATGGAAATGCGGATGCTGCGAAGTTCTTTAGACATCTCTCTGCTCGACCATATCCCCAACACAACGATTCGACATATAGCTGGCGTGGCTCCAATCAATGAGAAAATGCAGGAATGGAGACTCCTTTGGTACGGACACGTTGTCCAAGCACCACAAAGTTCAGTCATCGGCTCGGCCTACCATCTAACGGTCGACGGCCAGAGACAGCGTGGGAGACCAAAATTGCGGTGACTGGACACTATTAACGCAGATTTACTATCAAGAAACTTGAAATCGCGGGAAGCTTTAAATCGCAAGAAATGGCGTGCATTGATCCAAAAAGCGGACCCCGTTCCTACGGGATGACACTAAGAAGCAGAAGAAGAAGAAGAAGATGGGTTGAGTTCACCCTTCGTCTTTGACAGCCTGAACTCTGCTGGGGACACTTACAACGAGGAGTCGGAATGTCTTTGGAGGAATGGCAGCCCGTTCTTCATCAAGAGCCGAAACCAGAGACGCTAGTGAAATGCTGAAATGCTTTCCTTGCCTCTGCTAACTTACTTTTAATATCTCCTTTGCTTCGTCCATGAATAAGCAACAGAAGTCTCCTACTTCCTTTAGCTTTTCACCTGCTAATTTGACATCCATTGGGGTTTCTTTGAATGTTATATCTGTAATATTTCAACAAGACTTGTTTTCAAGCATATATTGTACAGCCCGGGGGCAGTACCCCCTGAGAACCACCCCGCCATCTTTTACCAAAACCACCCCAACTGGAAATACTATAATTCCAGAACATATCTCTACACAGCAAGCGGCGACCACCTAAGCCTAGGAGGTTAGCCAACGGCTTGCAAAACTCACATAAACATTTACACTAACAACTATCTGGGGCAGCTTAACACTACCGTGTTTATCCCAACCCCCAACCAAGGGATAAAACAATATACAATTGTGGTAAAAGTTGTATTCTAGTAAGTTATGATTGAAGATATCCCAACAGATATCTGTTACGTTAGGAGTCAGCCTACATGTGCACAATACAACACATGCATGTTGTTGGCTCTGCTACCCCGACCCCATTTGAGACATGAGACACATAGTGTCTTGTGGTGCAGCATTAAACAGTTGTGCCTAATGTATATCTTTGTTTGCTGGCCAAGGTAATGTTTATTCTTGGTCAAATCTCTATGTGTATTCTTTGTTTACTCCAAGATTCATACAGCTTTGGATTGGCAACAACAGCCTTCATTGTTATTGTGTTATCTAGTCAACATGGCTGAACATTCAAATAATCGGATCATTAGCTCAATTACATTCTATGGTAATTACAATAGTTATTAGAGTGTACATAAAGAAATACAGTCCACTATATCATTCAGTCGTATAATTTCTCCCCTGATGCTTCATCTGTGGGCACAATGATGAGCAACTGCATACACCTCACATAAGCAATTTAACTGGTATAGCATAATCTGAGAGAACATGTCATTCAACAATACCTACTATATCAAAGAAAAGGTTGCTTTTCAGTCTGTCAATCTCTTTTCATATTTAGGTGTCAACATATAAATTAAAATGGATTGATTTAAAAATCTAAATGTTGTATAATTTTATCTTTGTTAAGAGGGCCAGATGAGCTTGCTGTTCTGCCCCTTTAAACGACAATAACTAACCCAGTCTGTCAACACATTGTAAGAGCCCAATGATCTTGAAAAATTAGCATTTAGAACTTTGTTTTAATCTCTTTACATTTTATAGTTCTTGGACTTGTGCAACTTCTCCTTCAGATTCCTTGTGAACTTAAATGTTCGTGTTATTGTGTGGAATGAGATTGCATTGGTATTTAATGGGATGTTTGATGTTTTATATATACAGCAGGTATTGCCATCAGGTGTATCGTACACTTTCTGGGTGTTTTTGTTGTAAACATAATAACTTAAGGAACTTTAATTTGCATTATTATTGTTTTAATTAAATTGTTATAATCATTCAATTCATGAAAGTGAGTGTTATGATTAGAGAGGTAGGTTAGTTGCTTTAAATCAGTGGTTCTTAACCGGTGGTCCGCGGACCACAGGTGGTCCGTGTGTGCTTCGGGAGTGGTCCGCTGGAGAAAAGGGTCCACCAGCACGTATTAAAAAGTGGTCCATAAATGGGGATTTCGAAAACGATGTTCGTTGAACGAGAATCGTCCGAATGTATTCGTGGCGATGACTAGCAGGTTTTGAATTGAAATATCTTTAAAATAAGTTGGTTGGTTCCTTAGTTTAGGGGCTGCGACAACGCGGTCATGTAACGGTGTGTAGAATCTGTCTGATAACCGGTGTTTTATTGTGATGGCTGTATTAGTGTGTGTATCTGTTTTTTAATTCAAGGAAGGACTGCAACTTTGAATTTATCAAATAGTTCCTACTTTTGCCGCCAAAAGCCACCGTCAACGAATACTAGCCCTAGTTCAGAACATAGCTACTAGACGCCACCGCAACGAACGTAGGGACCTAGGAGCGTTGTTTGCATTCTTAACCTATACAATTTAGCTTCACACAGGTTTAATTAGTGGAAGGTTCTTTAACATGCCATAAATCTATGACATTGGACCGCCGGCTTTACTTCCCCTCCAAAGGAAGGCATACTGAGGGATTTTTAACGCTCTTAAAAATCCGACGGTTTTGGCCGGGTTTGAACCCGCGATCTTGGGCATAGAAGCTCAGCATGCTACCAACTACGCCACCGAAGCCGCTTTAAAATAAGTGTTATTGAGGAAGAGTTACAACTGATAAGGTGTATTGCGGGGGAGGGGGAGGGGCGGATCGGGGGGGGGGGGGGGGGAGGAGGGGTGGTCCGTACATGATTCAATTTCACGCAGAGTGGTCCGCAGACTTCTACGGGTGCAGAACCACAGCTTTAAAGGGTGCACCGTGTAGATCATCTGCCCCAATTAGTGAGGCTACCCTCCACAACTATTATTATCATCATGATAATGATTCCCTTCAGTTCCGGATCTTATTTACTGTAATTTGGTTTAGTGGAGATGGCCTACACAGTATCTAACAAGTTGTAGCTTTCAGCTATTAGATCGTGTGTTAGCCATTTAGATAGGGTTTAGCTGTCACAAATACCTATCTTCTGAAAATAAAATGTAGATGTTCGTATTTGTTTGGAGAAGGACATCTATTAAAGTGATTTGCTCTTTTCTGACAGGCCTCACTCTTAGTTCTTGAACCTGGAAGATTTACGAAAATGCATAAGCAACTGAGTTTAATGACTTTCGATGTGTGTATCATTGTGATGCCCCTAGGAGGTTGTTGTCATTGATGGTTTCTTTTTTTCTGTTTTTCAGAAGGAAAAGCCAAGAAAAACTATGGAAAATATATTCAAATCCGGAGATAAAGTATTTGTGAAAGTCAGAGGTCATCCAGCATGGCCAGCCAGGGTAAGTGAAAAACAAAATCCAGATCTTCGTCACTTGTGACAGTAGTTGTTGTGGCAGTGCTTTTCCAGAAAGGTTCCAAGGTATGTTGACTGCTGATTCTGAAAACACTCCTTCTCCTCTGATCGCAATAGATGTAGCAGTTATTTTTGACTTAAACCAACAAAACAAACTGCTTTGTGATGGATTTTGCCTTGCCAGTGAGCTTCTGTGCTTTTTCTCTTGCTGGTAAGATGAAAATGTTGTGTGTGTACCTTAAACAGAAGGTTGGCTTCATTCTTTCCAAGGTCATTGGGTCAATATAACAGAATAGTAATTCTTGAACAATTGTCCATTTTTGACTTAATGCTTTTGAGCTCCGACCGATACATTTCTTTTTTGTTGTTCGAGCCATCAGTCTGGTTTGGCACCCTATCGTGAGCTAATCATTTCATCTCTACATAGCTACCACACCTTACATCTACCCCTACAGTTCTTGTCCTCCACCCTTCTCTCCATAACAAAGTTTGCTATTCCTGGCTGCCTTAGTATGTGTCCTACCAACCTACTCTTCTCTTCATTAGCAGTCACCAGAAACATCTCTCCTCTCCCATGTCTGGCTGCGTGGCTCAGGGGTAACGTTCTCGCTTGCTGAGCCCAAGGTTGCAGGTTCGAAACCTGGCGCAGTCAGCTGGCATTTGAGGGTGCGCAAATGCGAGGGAGCCGTGTCAGTACATTTACTGGCACGTTAAAGATCCCCTTCGGGGCAAAATTCCGGCACCCCGGCGTCTCTAAAAGCCAGGGTAGTTAAAAGGGACGTAAAACCAATTACATTATTATTATTATTTTTATTCTCCTCTCCCAGTCGTCTTAATACTTCTTCATTTGTTACTCTATCTACCCATCATTCTCCTGTAATACCACATTTCAAATGCTTCTATTTTCTCCTTTACTGCTGTGCCAACACTTATATGCTCCAGATAAAGCCTTTCAAAACTGACTTTATACTATGGTACTGAGCCCGAATTCCCTTTGTGGAAATCAGTTTAAAAATATTTCAAGCTTTGCATTTGTATAAATGAGATTTATTGATACTGGAAATTGCTCAAGGCCAGCAGAAAAGCTCGTCAAACAGGTTTAGACTGTGGGGAGAAGCCGATTCTGGCCGATAATGAAATGAAAATAATAAAAAAAATATAGGCGACACGCGTATGAAAGAAGATCAAAGTAGAAGTGTGCCTTGGCACGAGACCAATTTTTACGCCGTGGATATCACAAGACCTGAACCTAATATTAAAGAGTTCCGAAGTTAAATCGAAGGTGGTAATTACGATAAAATAATTGTTATGGAAGTACCAGAAGAAATGTGATTACACTAAGAATAGAGGAAAATTGAAGACCATAATTGTCATATGTTTGGAATATCCTAATTGGAAGTATTACGGAAGATATCGTAATTTTTACGAGGTTCGAGCGCGAAAAATCCTTGGGTGGGGAAACGTGCCATTCGGAGAGAGGCTTTTTATTATGATCCTTCGAGGTGATAGGACGTATTGTCCAGTTCGAGGCCAGGCTCGGACCTGAGGAAATCATTTCACGGCGAATGCAGAGGCATTGACGGTCAAGTCACTATCGAAAGGCGGACTACAAAACTTAGCACACTGCGGAATTGTAAAATTGCAACTCTTGACATGGTTAATAAATAGTTCGGGAATGGACTTAAACAATTTTCACTAGTGTGAATACGATAAAGTGTGAGTGACATTGGTGAACTTTAATCATTGAGTTTACATTAAATTATACGTCGAAGACAGGAAGAAGAAATTCGCCAGAGGAAGAAGATAACTTACATCAAACACTACCACATCCTCCACCCTCCATCGGATGCAACATATGTGGTCGTATGTTTTATGCAAGAATTGGTCTGATAAGCCATCAGCACCACCTTCATCGCCTGGACTAAGGATTATGGAACTGCAGGCGAGAAACCTAAACTCGGACACGAGTATCGGCCGACGACGATAGGAATAAATCGTTGAATTTTAAGGGAGAGTGTGAGATATAGATTTGCTGTTTGTTCTTATATTATAACGTAAAAAAGACATTGGAGTTTATAATGTCATTGGTTTTACGTCCCTTTTAACTACACTGGCTTTTAGAGACGCCGGGGTGCCGGAATTTTGCCCCGAAGGGGATCTTTAACGTGCCAGTAAATCTACTGACACGGCTCCCTCGCATTTGCGCACCCTCAAATGCCAGCTGACTGCGCCTGGTTTTGAACCTGCAACCTTGGGACATTGGAGTTTATAGAGGACAACGATTGTTTGTCAGTTGAAACAGATTCTTACACGATTAAGTGACAGATTTTACGCAATGGTTCTGTTATTGTAAAAACAAGGTAAATTTTTCACTAGTTGTGAATCCAATTGAAACAAGTACTTTTTTGAAGGTATAGTTTATGAAAGTATAGATTGTAAAAGGAACGAATTTCTGATAGTTAACAGAAATAATTAAGACTGATCAGAGAGATGTACAGGATTATTATTATTATTATTATTATTATTATTATTATTATTATTATTGACAAAACCTCTGGTGATTTTGTTGTAAAGTTAAAGTTCTTTGAAGTATTGCAGATACTGTAAGCATGTCTAGAAGAGCTCTGTCGTTAAGGTTTTCGCGGAAATACATTTTTAAGCCCATTGTTTGTTGCAAGAGTTTTAAGGAGCAAAAGTTAAATTCCATACGGGCATGGTGACGTTTGGAATAAAGCTGTGAAATATGTAAAATTAATTTGAAGGGTTATTATTTAAAAAGGGTATACGTGCATAACAGATATCTGGTTATATTGTATATTTTTGATCTTATAATGGGTGTCTTCTCTGAAAGCTTAAGAGAACCAGCTTCTTGGTGTATGCTATTTGCAGATGATATTGTCTTATACGATCCTTCGTGGCTTAGGCAACAGCACGCCGGCCTCTCACTGTGGTTCAAATCCCGGCCACTCCATGTGAGATCTGTGCTGGACAAAACGCAGGCAGACAGGTTTTTCTCCGGGTACTCCGGTTTTCCCTGTCAAAATTTAATTCCAGCAACACTCTCCACTATCATTTCATTTCATCTGTCATTCATTTAATCATTGCCCCAGAGGAGTGCGTCAGGCTTCGGCAGCCGGCACAGTTCGTATCCTCGCCGCTAGACGGGGCTTCATTCATTCCATTCCTGACCCGGTCGGTCGACTGGAAGCAGGCTGTGGATTTTCATTTCATTGTATTATGCAGCACAAACAGGGAAGAGCTTGAATATAAACTGGATTGCTGGAGAAGAGCCATAGAGGACAGAGGCCTTAAAATCAGTAGGAATAAGACCGAATATCTGTGCCTTGGAGGAACTGGAGATGAAACTATTCAGATGGATGGTAGCCAGCTACAGGCAAGGGGCAGTTTCAAGTATTTGGGATCCACTGTATCTGACGATGGCAATCTAGATCTGGAAATTACCCATCGAATTCAGTCTGCCTGGTTAAACTGGAAAAGATTAACTGGTATTCTCTGTGTCAGGAGACTGAATATCCAAGTAAATGCTAAACCCTATAAATGTGCAGTGAGACCTGCAATGCTATACGGAGCAGAAACTTGGCCAACAGTTCAGTCACATTGCAAGCGACTGGAAGTAGCTGAAATGAAGATGCTAAGATGGATGTGTGGTGTTACAAGAAACGATCACATCAAAAACACCTTCATACGAGGCACCGTAAAAGTGACTGAAATATCAAAAAAGGTGCAAGAAAGACGCTTGCTCTGGTATGGTCACATTAAGCGCAGGGGTGAGAGTTATGTAGGAAGGCGAATGCTTGATCTAGAGGTGGAAGGCAAAAGTGAAAGAGGCAGGCCTAGAAGAAGTTGGATGGACTGCGTGCATGATGATCTCCGGGAGAAGCAGTTAACGGAAAACACCATTCGGGACCGAGGAAAATGGAAACGACTTGTCAGAAACGTCGACCCCACATGAACGGGAAAAGACGAAGAAGAAGGAGAAGAAATACCAACGGGCTGCGCCAGGATTCGTTCCTGTAACCTTGGTCACAGCAGACGTTTCCGCTGAGTCACGCAGCTAGCCCAAGAAAGAAAAGCGAAAGAAAGCATTAAAATAAGTGTTTGAACTGTAATTTTGTAAGAGCTAGGTCATTTGACCTTAATGCTAATAACAGGCTAATGAAGAGGGAAACGATTACTAAATGAACTTGTTGAAATTTTAAAACAGATATAGGTAATTCAGATTTCTACTTCTGATATTTTTCTAGTCTCACTCTTATTTGCTGGCTTAGGCCGATACTCGTTGCATCTAGAGAATGAGCTGTTGGCGTACATCTCGGGTCCCAGCTCCGTGAATCTGAGAGGTATGTGGATTGCTAGGATGACGATATAGCCTATGATGACAGATATGTGGGGTTCCCGGTCCTTCCCCCGTGTGGGTGCGGGATAGAATACACCCACGTATGCCCTGCCTGTCGTAGGAGGCGACTAATAGGGCTGACATGGCCGAATAACTTGCCAGTTTTTGATTTGTTCAGACCCCCTGTGGAAGGGGAGGGCAGAATTCATCCACGGTATCCCCTGCCTGTCGTAAAAGGTGACTTAGTGGGGGCCTTATAAAGGTCGATTTGGGATTTCTGGTCCCAAATCTGGTTTGACCTATAGAAATAAACATGCATGCTGTTAGAGGAAGGGCCACCAACTTGGTCATCTGGCCAGAAAGCCTAGACGGTATGCCCAATCCCGTCAGGTGGGTGCGCCATGTACCCTTTCAGTAGTATCCGCCTTACAACGAAGGTCCCTGCATGGCCGAATACTGAGAGCTGTATAAATCACTGTGCATGCCGAGGGGGAAGTGCCTATTCGAAGCACTGGGACCCCGGGCAATACCTGCTATGCCAGGTAGGTATTGCCTTGGCTGGGTGGCGCCCACAGTGATGGCCCCCGTTCGGAGTGGGCAGTATTCGGTGAGGATTTCGTCTGGGATGCCTACTAAGCGCTCACCGAAAACTGTACAGGGTGGCCCCCTCAAAAAACCGTCTCTTCATGGAAGTAGACATCCTAAGGTGTATACACCTTGGGATGAAACTTTATTAGAAAGATTCCCTGTTGACAACGCTCCCCGTTATCTGGTGGCTACCAGAACTGACGGGGAATCCTTCGCGTTTGTCAAATCGATAGTGTTTGCCGAGGAGATTGAAGAAATATACGGTGACCTAGAAACTATACAGAAGCTACGCAATGGTCAGCTCCTTCTCAAGACCACTGGCAGGGATCAAACCGAAAAATTGCTGAAGTGCAGCAATTTCGGTACGATCCCAGTGAAGATTGAGAAGCATTCGACGCTGAACGAGGTCCGTGGTGTAATATTCCACCACGATCTCGTTCTGAATTCCGATGCATAGCTGATGCTTAGCTTTAGTAAATGTGGCGTCAACAGGCTTCGACGTATCACGCGAAAGGTAGGTGACAAACGGGTAGATACAGGTGCCTTCATTTTACATTTTGAAGGTTCTGTTCTGCCCAAACAGGTTAAAGTAACATCTTATCGTTGTGATGTGCGACGATATATCCCACCTCCGATGCGATGCTACCAGTGTCAGAAGTTCGGGCAGGTGTTTTCCCGCTGCACAGCCAATGCTGTATGCAGGGATTGCGGGAAGCCTGTTCACGAAGGTGATAAGTGCACACCACCACCTGTGTGCACTAACTGCTCGAACTTCCACGCTCCTAAATCTCGCGATTGTCCTGAATTTATTAAGGAATCGAAGATTCAGGAGACAAAGATACTGGAGAGCTTTTCATATCATGATTCTCGTAAAAAGTATCGTGATATGAACGCTCCTGAGTTCGCTGTATCGTACACAACAGTATCTACTCCTACGATAGTACCTGCAAGTTTTGTCCCTCATGTGATACAACCCTCGGCAGCACAAGTTTTGAAATCGGCAGGGGCTCCTAGTGGGCCACCAATTAAAATGAATAGCTCGAAGAAGGACCCGGGACCTTCTTCGACCTCCAAATCTAATGCGTTAAACCATCTAAACAGGCGCCATCGGAGAAGGCAACTTCTCCGAACAAGTCTGCGAAGAAACCTTCCCCGACTCGCACGGGGAAGAACCCTTCGCAGACTAGGGCTGGTGCATCTACCAGCCCGTCTAAAAAATGGAAAAGCCGGCGGAGAGGAGAGTCACGGTTCAACGCCGTCTCTCCTGTCCCCCTGCAAACAAGGTGGCACAATCATCTACAGGCTTTCCCGCTCCCACTACAACCAGTGGAGCGGTGCCAGCAAGTGCTGCTTTGTTTTGCAGGACGGAGACATCAGGGGGGAAGGACCCAACTACTTCCCCAAATAGACGTCAACGCTGGTTAAAGAAGTAAAATAGTCGGGACGTGCCGGGGACGGACTCCCAGTCTTCGGACCGGGAGAAGGCCCTTCGTCACCGCTCTCGCTCTTCACCAAGAGCGAGACCCGGAAAGCCCGGCGATAACCGTGCGCCAACCCAGAGAGCATTCGCTCCATTTTCTTCGTCCTCCGACGGAGATGTGGAGATTGAGGAGAGCTCTCCTACCCTATCACCTCCTCCTAAGGATAGGGATGGTTGGCAAACGGTTAAGCATAAGTAGACGACTATCCTCTACTTAAGTCCACACTATGGCACTATTACAATGGAACTGTAATAGCTATTTTCGACATCTCGCTGAAGTACGTCAATTGATTTCTCAGTTTACGGCAACCATTGTCTGTCTTCAGGAATCCAGGTCTCATCCTGGACATGAGACAACAACGCCTCACTTCAAACTCTTCTCTAAAGACCGGGTAGACGGTGCTGTGGCCGCTGGTGGCGTCTGCACTCTCGTCCACTCTAGCCTCTTTAGTGAAGAGGTGCCGTTGCGTACTCAGCTAGAAGCAGTTGCAGTTCGTACTTCGTTGCCAGTAATGGCAACAGTATGTAACGTGTACATCCCGCCTAATTCTTAACCGGATTACAACCAGCTGGTGGATATAGTCTCTCGTCTCCCACCTCCATTTCTCCTTCTAGGAGATGTTAATGCCCACAACACCATCTGGGGCTCCATTACCACTAGCGGTATAGGGAGAGATTTTGAGAGGCTGATCAGGCAGCTGGACCTGTGTTCGTTGAACACAGGGGAACCTACGCACTTCTCTATAGCACTCGGCACTTATTCAAGTGTTGATATTACCTTGTGCAGTCGTGCGCTGGTTTCCCGGCTACAGTGGGGTGTACACGACGACGTTTGTAATAGTAACCATTTTCCAATTATCGTTACTCTTCCGAACCAGAGAGCCATCGAGTTACCAAGTCGGTTATGGCCAACCTTATCACTTTCAAAAGGATGCGTGCTAGAACCCGAGATCTGATTCGGGAGAGTAAGAAAATGACGTAGGAAAAGTATGTGTCGTCTATGAGGGCGCATACTCCTTCATCTCAAGTGTGGACAAAGCTTCGTCAGATCTCCGGACTCCCGACATCATTGTCGATACCCGGAGTATCCATCAATGGAGACAACATCACGGACCATCTCGCCATTGCTGTCCAACAAGGGACAAGCTTCCTGCGTGAGTTGCCGGATGAGGAAGGTATTGTTTCCTCAGCAGCAGCCAATGGCCAATGGCTCGCACTTCTCCGATGTATCCTCTCTGGGAGTTACGATCCTACATTTCTGGCTCTGAAGCGGGAAGCAGAGACTTACCGCTAGTCCTTTGCCACTGCTGCTTCGGAGTCCTATAATGTGCCATTCTCTGAATGGGAACTGCGCAGTGCGCTTGCACTGTGCAGGGATACGGCTCCTGGACCGGATAATATACATAATCAAATGTTAAAACATCTGTGCGAAGCCAGTATAAAACAACTGTTGATCCTCTTCAATCGTATATGGATTGAAGGAGAGTTTCCATCTCAATGGCGAGAGGGGATCTTGATACCGATTCCCAAGGCTGGAAAGGATCCCAAGTTTGTTAGCTGCTATAGGCCCATTTGTCTGACAAATGGTCTATGTAAGCTGCTGGAGAAGATTGTGAACCGTTGATTGGTGTGGTTCTTGGAGGAGAGAGGTCTCCTGTCTGAGTACCAGTGTGGTTTTAGCTCTCATAGGTCCAACACCGACCATCTGGTGTGACTTGAGAGCGCTATACAGGAGGCATTTTTCCGAAAGCAGCACCTATTCACGGTTTTCTTTGACCTTGAGAAAGCCTACGACTCCACATGGCGGTATGGGATCCTTTCCATCCTTCACAAGTGGGAACTCCGTGGTAAACTACCGACTTTCATTGCGAAATTCATATGCTTCCGACTCTTCCGTGTAAAGGTCGGTAGGACATTATCGCAATACTATACTCAAGAAAATGGAGTTCCTCAGGGTTCTGTGCTGAGTGTCACCTTGGTCGCGAATGCCATAAATGGCATTGTTGCCGCCGCCGGGTCCGCGGTAGTTCCATCGCTGTAGGTAGACGATTTAGCTCTGCATTACAGCTCTGGAAGTATGGCAGTCGTGGAACGGCAATTGCAGCTAGCTATCAACCGGGCCGTCAAGTGGGCTCACGACCGGGCCTTTCGTTTTTCAGCATTTTTTTCGGCTCCGGAGGCCACATCTCAGGGATACTGCGTTGCCGTTGGTTGTCACTTATCGCTTCCTGGGGCTCCATTTTGACAGCAAATTAACGTGGCAGCACCTTATACGGCAACTAAAGAAGACGTGTCTCAGGAAACTGAACATGCTGAAGTTTCTTAGTCGGGAGCTGACCGTGATGTGCTGCTACGGTTCTACCAAACCCTCGTCCTGTCCCGGCTAGACTATGGTTCTGAGGCATACGGTTCTGCAAGGCCGGCAACCTTGAAAATACTGGACAGTATCCACCATAGTGGCGTTAGGCTGGTTACCGGTGCATTCCGGACCAGCCCGATACCCAGCCTACTCGCCGAATCGGGTGTTCCACCTTTAAATTATAGACGCCGAAATATGGTTTTGGCATATGCTGCCAATGTGCGTCAAATGCCGCTATCAAGCTCTCTTCGGTACCCAAAACCACCAGGATTACATCAACCAGCCTCGTGCCACTCGGCCAGTTGGCATTAGACTTGGTAGCTCGTGTACTGAAATAGGAGTGGCTGTAGGTCCCTGTATGATCCGCACACCTACCAAGGTGCCTCTGTGGCAAGTCCCATGTCCGAAAATTCGGTTAGATCTGCACCGAGGCCCTAAGGTGAACACGGATGCCTCCGTTTATCGGAGGCAGTTCCACAGCATAGTTCACCAATTTCCGGACGCTGGCATTCTATACACGGATGGTTCGAAGGTGGACGAGAAAGTGGGTTGTGCTTACGTTATTGATGGTGCAAATGCCAAGATCTCTTTGCCTGAGGCCTGTAGTGTGTTTACTGCGGAGCTCGTTGCCATCTATGAAGCTCTGCAGTTTGCACTACAGGATGCACGAATCCACTTTCTCGTGTGTACCGACACTTTGAGTTCGTTGCAGTCAATTGCTACATGTTTCCCGCAACACCCCCTATTGCAGCGATTCCACGACCTACTAGCCGGGCTGTGCCACGCTGACACTCGAATTACCTTTCTGTGGCTTCCAAGCCACATGGGAATTGCGGGAAATGAGTTAGCGGATCAAGCTGCAAAAGAGGCAGTAATACTACCACCTCGACCAATGGAGGTACCCGCTAGAGATATTCGCTCTCAGTCAAGCCTACAAGTTCTGTCATTTTGGGAGAGTCAGTGGCTAGCTGTCCCACTGCCCAGTAAACTGAGAGCGATCAAGGGAACTACTCGCGTGTGGCGGAGCTCCTTTCGGGCCCGGAGAGAGTCCATCATATTGTGTAGGCTAAGGATAGGTCATACAAGATCCACCCACTCGTACCTAATGAAAAGGGAAGACTCCCCACTTTGTACCTGTGGAGCTGTTTTCACCGTGGCCCACATTTTCACCGAGTGTGTGGATCTTGCTGACTTACTAAAAAACCTTGGTTTGCAGATGACACTCAAACTTATATTAGCCGATGACGCGGTGGCTGCTGATCGCGTTATCCGCTTTATAAGTGAGAGTGGGTTAGGGCCAGCAATCTAAATTTTCCAGTGAACATTGACTCAACGACTTGTTCGTTTTTGAATGATAATGTTTAGTTTTTCCGTAATTTTTGTTTATTTTTATAATTTTTATTTTTTATTTAATTGTTGGTTTTTGTTTTGTTAATTTTTGGTCTTTTTAAATTTAGATGTCCACCTCAAAATTTTAAATTCATTTCAAAATGTGTATTCTTTAATCTGTGTTAAGAGGGGCAGATGACCTCGTAGTTCCGCCCCTTAAAACAACAATAACTAACTAACTAACTTATTATTATAATTATTATTAGGTAATTATTGATTGATCGTGTACAATCAAGACCAGCCTTATATTGTCCACCTCTTGGTGTAGTGGCTAGCATTCTTGGCGTCATTCCTGAGGTTCGAATCCCGACTTTGCCAAGAAATTTAATTTCTGGTCTCAGGAGTGGAACGGGGTACACTCAGCCTTGTGAGGCAAAACTGACAGGAGCTGGCTTTTGATGCATACCTCAGTCATTCTGCCTAACCCAACTTCAACTAACCTAACTTCACCTAACCTAACCTAACATAACCTAACTTCAAAGTCAGAGCTAATGTGAGAGCACACATAATAAACTAAGTTATATCCCATCCTAACTTAACCTAAACTAACTTAAAAGTGCGAGCAAAAAAAAGTGAGAGCAAATGTGAGAGCACAAATAATAAACTTAGTTATAACCTAACCACACCTAACCTAACCTAACCTAACTTCACCTAACTTCAATGTGGGAGCAAATATGGGGGCAAAATGTAAGAGCAAAAAGTGTGAGCAAAAAGTGAGAACAAAGAAGTGGGAGCAAAAGGTGAGAGCAAAAAGGTGTGAGCAAAAGTGGGGGCAAAAAAAGTGGGAGCAAAAAAGTGTGAGCAAAAAAAGTGGGAGCAAAAAGTGAGAGCAAAAAAGTGGGATAAAAAAAAGTGTGAGCAAAAATGTGGGAGCAAAAAGTGAGAACAAAAAATTGGGAGCAAAATGTGGGAGCAAAAAGTGAGAACAAAAAATTGGGAGGAAAAAGTGGGAGCAAAAAGGTGGGGAGCAAAAAGTGGGAGCAAAAAAGTAAGAGCAAATGGGAGAGCACAAATAATAAACTTAGTTATAACCTAACCTAACCTAACCTAACCCACAGAAACCTTATTTAAAGATTTTAGATTTTACATTTTAACATTTTACATTTTAACATTCTGAATTTTTGATTTTTTCATTTTACATTTAACATTTTTTTGTATTTTAGATTATAGTTTTTTTTAGTTTTTACATTTTAAGTTTAAGATTTTTTTGATTTTAGATTTTACATTTTACATTTTCCGAAAAGAGTAAACTACAAGGTCACATACCTAACCTCACAAACCTAACTTTACCAAACCTAACTTAAGCTAATCCAAAGGCTTAATGCACATAAACAATGTATATAAGGGCACATGCAACTATCCTTATGCTAGTCTTATAGGTTACTGTACAACATGATCACTACCCAAACCGAGGTATTTTTTTTCCATTTTGTTGTTTACATATTTGTCAATTTTCCAATTTCCCATTTTCAGTTTTATTTAAATATCAGTTTTAAGTTTTTCAATTTCATAATATGGAAACATGGATTTTGCATTTTGTTGTTTACACATTTATCAATTTCACAATTTCCCATTTACAGTTTTTAAAATGTCAGTTTAAAGTTTTTCAATTTCATGATATAGAAACATGGATTTTCCAATTTGTTGTTTACACATTTGTCAATTTACCAAATTCCCATTTACAGTTTTTTAAATTTCAGTTTATTGTTTTTTCTATTTTGTCAATATGGAAACATGGATTTACCAATTTGTGTTTTACATGTTCATTTTGCATTAGGAGTGGAGAGAGGTGGGTAGTAATTAAAATGTACAAGCAGTGTCCATACAATATTTTAATTTTAAATACATGTACACTATTTACACATAATACATTTTTAGCCTATTTTCAATTTTGAAAAAAATAGGCTTATGAGATCACCTTTTGTCCGTGTGTGTGTGCGTGTGTGTGTGTGTGTGTGTGTCCCCCTAATAAAATCGAAACGGCTGGAGCGATTTCAATGAAACTCGGGAAGTTCATAGCACTATTCCCGGCGACCTCGACCGTGCCCTTCAAATTTTGTTACGTCTCTCCAATCCAACATGGCGGCTGTGCGAAATACTTCACTAGCATTCAATATCTCCGAAACTATTACCGATATCGCCCTGAAATTGTGTACAGTGATAAAGGCCACTACTAGAAGTTCACCTATGAGACTTTCAAAAACCTGGTGACTACAAAACCAACATGGCGGCCAAGCGAAATTGAGACTTTTAAATAGACTTTTCTCGCGATTTAACTACCTAAATGTAATGAAACTTGGTACAGCAAATGTTTATACACATTGTAATGCACTGGAGTCTAATTTAGTTCAATTGTTTACATAACCTCAAAATGGCGGCTGTGCGAAATATTTCGCTGACATTCTATATCTCCGAAAGTATTACAGATATCACCCTGCAATTTTGTACGGTGATAAAGGGTACTAATACAACTTTATCTATGCATATTTCATAAACCTGTAAAGTACGAAACGAACATGGCGACCAAGCGAATTTAAAATATTTTAATAGACTTTTCTCGTGATTTAACTCTCTGAGCGCAGTGAAATGTGGTACAGTAATTGATTTTGCAGATTGTAATGCACTGCCATCTAATTTAATTCAATTGCTTACATAACCTCAAGATGGCGGCTGTGCGAAATTTTAAAATTAAGTTTTAATTTCTTGTGTCGTAATCATGCGATCGAAGTGAAAGTTTGAATAATGAACCTAGGCAATAATTGTCCTTGAATGGTACATAACTCTATGGCCTATACACATAACACTCCTAAATGGTGAGCTCCCGAAATATTTAGACGGTTCTCAATATCTATGAATCTTTTACAGCAACCAAACTGATTTTTTTAAATGTTCATAGAGACTATGAACATATGTTCACCTATAGGACTTTCAGGAACCTGGTGAGCACAAATCCAACATGGCGGCGACGCGAAGTATAAATATTTAAATGGACGTATCTCGCGAATTAACTATCCGAGTGCCGTGAAACGTTGCACGTTAAATGCTTATACAAATGTTGATCCACTGGCATCTAATTTATTTCAATGGTTTGCATTATCACAAGATGGCTGCTGTGCGTAATTTTAAAATCTCGTTTTTACTTCTTGTTGTCTAATCATGCGATAGAAGTTTGAATACCACACGTACACAATAATCTTAATGTAATAGTACAAAAATAAAAATCCAACCTGGTGACCATCTGAAATATTTAGACGGTTCTCAATATCTACGAATCTGTTACAGCAATTAAACTGAAATTTTGTATGTTGATTGTGGCAGTTAACATAAGTAGGATATATGAAAATAGGCTGTATAGTTCTTCACGGAACTACTTGTTATATATATTCTTTTTGTTATAAATTGTACAGTTCTTATTATTTTGTTTTCTATTTTATTTATTTTTTTGATTATGAATACAATGCTTTTATTTTTGTGTTTTAAATTTTTGTAGTACTATTGTTTTATTTCCTAAATTGTTTTGTTTTATGTATTTGCTAGTTGCAGGCAGAAGATTTTGATATTCATAATTTAACTCTTTAAGCATGGTGAATGATTGAGTAATGACCATAGGCATGTGTACCTATACCATCAGCATCAATCACTCTTTTATTATCACCAGGACACAAAGCAATTTTGTTTAGTCTTATAGATGATATGTCATGTTGTTTAGAAGCGATAATGTTCATTGGTATTCTTTTTACATTGTTTTTCATGACACAATCCTTATAATCTTGAAAGCTTATACAATTTTTGACAACACCTCTGTTAATACCTTTAATCTTTTTGATTTCTTTACCATTTATGTCTAAAGCGTACATTTTAGCTCTAAGTCCAACAAATGCTTTTATAATTTGTCCACCCAACGTTTTCTTGTTTGATGTAGAGTATCATATGTGATTAGTAGGATAATCTGATGTATCCAGGTGTTCTAGGAAATCCAACTTGTCTTGATATACATCTGGGGTGTTAACCAAATAAATGAACGAGTCGGTATCCATATACATGAGTTTAAGATTGTTCATTCCATAATAGGGTAGCAGGACATCATAGTGGTGGGAATACATTAGAGTTTTTGAAATATCCAGTATACACATTCCAATATATATAGGCTTATTGAATACAATGTTACGTTTAGCCATGTGGAAAGCAGCTAGGTTAGGACCATAAATTGTTCTGTCAATAAATGTCGGCTTTGCTATTAGCTTTTCTGCCTTTTTGCTGTCAGTCACAAGACGTATGTTTATTCTTTTACGGATATTTTCCATTGTTTTCCGAAAATGACATTGTTGAATAATTTGTACAGATTTTTCTCAAAATCATTTTTGGCTTGTTTTCGAAGGTTGTTATTAAAATCAACGTATGCCTTTAACCGAGGTCTTTGCTTAAACTTTAACACATGATGAATTTTTATCAATTTTATTCCATGATCTAAAGCCTGTTTTAATGCCATGTAGTGAACAACATATCGCCTTCGATTTCCAAGATGAGGAATTAGTTTTTTCAGAGACGAATCCTTAGGTTGTGTACACTCTGGTAGCAAAGGTAAATCGTTGTTTAGATCATGAAGGTCAGATGGGTAATCAACATCAACGTCTAGAATGTATCCCACAGGATCGTCTTCCTTTAGTTTTTCTAGAACAACAGTATCTGGAAAAACCCACTGAAATCCACCATAAGGAAGGGAGTGGCACATAGCCCACCCGTATTGGTTGTTGGAATCATCATAGGTAATAAACTGCGATGGTTTCTCAGAATCATAGGTTTCCATGTATTTATTGTTAGCTTCAGCATACCGATGAGACACCTGGCATATGCCTTCACGTATTCCAGACTCTATTAGAACAATCTGATCGTAATCCTGTCGCAATTCCAGTTCAATTCCTGTGTAAAGGAGCATTGCCTCGAAACTTAAACCAGGTGAAGTAAAAAAGTGTGCAGCATCCACTCGGTGTGTTTCTAGTGTTTTGTTTCTAAACGTTTCAAAGCTGTCTGAAAGAAGGCATACTTCTGATGTTAAGGTAGAGGTCACTATATTCCCCTAGAGTTTTAATGTTGAACTCTTTCCAGACATTTTTGGCATGTTCATAGTCTTCCTGACTAAAATTTTCTTGACTTAATTTGTTAAAGAGTGCCTCTTTTGGAGGTTAACACGTTTCACTTAACTTTTCCCATGAATCAATGTAGTCATAACAAAATACCCCTTTACTAGTCATGAGCAATGCATTTTCTTTTCCAAAGTACTTGTCTGTTTCAGGGTATGATGTTAAGTTGGAAACTAAGTTTTCCAAACTACTCGGCATTAACCGAAACGTGTCCGCAAATCTAAGCTTAACATTTCCTACATATTTGGTAAAGGAAATGTACTTTTCTTTGGAGTTAGCGATAACATCCACTCTCTCAGTAGTACATCCCAATTGCTTTACAATGAAATTTGCGTCGTAGCCACTCATATTATGTCGAAACACAGGAAGGGTGTTACGTGTTTTACACCAAAAATTACAGTTTTCGTGAGCACTTCCACGGTATTCCCCTGTAATATGGCAGTGGTCTCGAACTTTCCAGTCCTCTTTGGTAAATGGTTTTTGACACAAATAACAGGTTTCAGAACATTGGAACTCTGCAACTTGATCCTGAGTTAAGGCCTTTGGAACATTTAAGCTGTATAGGCGATCAATTTCATTAGCTATTGAGATCAAACAGTCCAAAAACTTTTCTGCCGCGTCAGGACCACGATAAATAACAGGTTGGCTTGGAAGGATTGTCTTTATGTGTTCCACAGCTGGTGAGGGTTAAAACGTATATACAAAAGCTCATAGGAACATGACTCTGGTATGGCACTGTATAACTTGCCTCAGGATTAGGTATACATGTTTGATCGGGTAAGAGTATACTTTCAAAATCTGCATAGATAACGTAAGGTATTCTCAAAATTTTTTCCACATTTAAGAATTTAACAATGGGGTTTTTAATAGGCATTTCTACCCGAGCAATGTCATGCTGGACACACAAAGCTCTATGTTCTTTCAATTTTTCCATTCCTTGTTGACCATATCGATTATCAAAGTGAGTAAAACATTGTTTACACGTATATATCTTATTTTAATGGTGGGTAATATGATGTATTACTAGTTTATCAAAATCTTTGATAAAGACCTAGTGGTTCTGTCCGGATGAAGAACTTAGCAGAAGGAGGTCGCGATGGTCTTGCAGCTCTTGATCCACAACCTTTAGAGGGAACAGTTTCTTGTCTTGTTCCAGTCCAAATACATTAATGGATATGTCATTGGCTTTTTCAAATTTGGGAATGTCAGCTAGTGATGTAGGAAATAATATATTAGAGAAAAATCATACTAGTTGTCCAGGTCCTTGTATTTACTAATGCGTTGAGCATCCTTTTTAACCAGTTTTCCTAAAATGGCACACATAAAACACTTTTCATCTTTCAAGTTTTCAGGATTAATGCAGGCTTTTCATGCTTTCATAGCTGCTGGTAATGGAATATATGTGCTTCCACGCAAGGGATTGTACTTATTTATTTTCAATCGTACTCCTTCCACTGCTAACAAAGCCCAATTACTGCCTTTTGGCTCAGATTCCTCCATTTCCCTAGTTAACTTAGTAAATTGTGTTTCCAAGAAACCACTTAAGTCCGTTTCCAAAAATAGGGCCTGATTTCGTGTTTTAAAAGCCCAATCTATAATTTCGTTGGTGGACGTATGAATAAATCTACATTTAGCCAAAAGATTAACTTTTATCGACATGTGCATTGCTAGTTCTTTCTGCATAGCTTGTATTATTTGCTGTTTGGACTCTTTAAGGTATGAATTTTAATCCTTACACGTATCGCAAAGAATGAAACAGGATTTAAGTCGACCTTGAAAAGATGTCTCATATTCAATAAGTCCATTTTTGTCAGGGACCAATGACAGTAGGTAATGTTTTGTAGGCTCAGATTTTTGTATTTTAGCTGCCAACACAACATTACAACATTCTTCATGACGACGTCCATTGTAGGCATTGTTGAATTTACTGCCACACGTTTTACACTCATGAAATTCCCCACACGAAACTTCATGACGCTTCCTATGATAGTCCCGAAGAAAAGTTTTTCCACACTCTTTGCACATATAGCTAGGAATGGGTTCTTCCGTTACGAATGTTGATTTCTGCAAACAGCTGCTCACTGCGTATCACAGGGCTAGATGTTGGTCGGTGAAACGGTCTTTCACGATGTGAACACCGTGAGAGGTAGTATTCAACTGGTGATATTCTTGTTAAGGGTCCTTTAATATACCCTAGTCTAGACCAACAGCTCTTTACAGCGTATGACAAGGCTGTAGACTGGACAGTGAGACGGTCTTTCACGATGTGAACACTGTAACAAGTAGTAGTCAACTGATTGTATTCTTGCTAAGGGTTCTCTGATATATCATAGTCAAGACCAACAGCTACTTACTGTGTAGTATAAGGCTGTACACTGGTTGCCTTGACAGTCTTTCACGATGTGAACACCGTGAGAAGTAATAGTCAACTGGTGATATTCTTGCTAAGGGTCCTCTAATTTACCCCTAGTTAAGGGTAACAGCTGCTTACTGCTTATGACAAGGCTAAAGACTGGTTGTTTCAACGGTCTTTCACAATGTAAACACTGCGACAGGTAGTAGTCAACTGAAAATATTCTTACACCATACTCAAGGTTATCAGGTACATACTGCATATCAAAAGGCTGAACACTCATGTGTTAGACAGTTTTTTTGTTGCTAAATACCCTCTATATTCCCTACACAAGGCTATACATGTTAGTTCTAAACCCTTAGTGGTTAATTGTATAATAAATTTAAATACACAGCATATACGAGCACGTTTTCACGCAGTGAAACTTTACCAGATAGTCAAATGCGACACGCAAAGTATGTTGCCGCTATCTAGCGGTGACTTTGAGAACTACTTGAACGACCAGCATGCTACCTAGCGCTCCATTTCAACACTCACTCACTGAACGACCAGCATTCTACCTAGCGCTCCATTTCAACACTCACTCATTGAACGACCAGCATGCTATCTAGCGGTCGATATCAATACTCCTCAACTACCAGCCTGCTACCTATCGGTCAATATGACAACTCGCTCAACTACCAGCATGCTACATGGCTTTTTGGTCATTTTTGTTGGCTTTTGTAGGCTTTTTTGTTGGCTTTTGTATTAGCTCTCTCATATTTGCTCTTGCTTGTGGGGGCTTATTTGGTCTTGGAAAGTATGTCAGTCCTTTTTATGGCTGCGTAATGCTTACAGCCATGTTCGTAAGCAGCAACAACAACAACATCACACAAAATTCCAAAAAAATCCAAAGTACTCTATGGTTTATCAATGACTCTCAACTCTTACACTTACCTCTATCCCATGCCTAATCAAAGAAATAGTGTATTTTTCAAATTTTCAAAAAAATATTTGGAAAGTAGTGTATTTTTCAAATTTTCCAAAAGATATTTCCAAAATGGGTTATATTTCCAAAATTAAAAAGTTTAGAAAAATGTTTGTTTGACATAAACGAATGGCCTTTGCCCCCCCTCTACCGCCGTACCAAGTCCCAGGTCTCTAGGACTACAAAAATAAAATTTTGAAAATGGGTTATAGTAGGGGAGTGATGAGAGTTCTGCTTCACTTGACACTCCTGTGCCCAATAAACCAACATGGCCGCCGCTCGAAGTTGAAACATTTAAATAGACTTTTCTCTCGAACCCATGGTCGGAGTTTCACGAATTAGGTGTCGTAGGACTTGAGGTGACGCCCCTTTGCTATGGACTACTCGTTATACTTTTGAAAAAAAAAATTGTTTTCGAAAGTAGGTGATAGTTTGAAAACCAAACATGATAGAATGTTGTGCAATGGCTCAAACAAACAGTCTCTATGTCCTTTATTTTTATAATGACACTTTTTTATTTTTTTTACATTTTTTGAAAACACTCAAATTTTGAAATTCCTATATTTTGGAACCTAGGAAGTTTACAAAAAAGTTTATTTGACATAAATGAAAGGTCCCTATGCCCCCTACCCCCAAAATAAATTTCAAGTCTCTAGAGAAAAAAATGTGTTTTGTAAGTAGTGGGATGGCACGGGAGCTGCTCCACTTAGCAAGTGGTGAGCCCCTGCGACCTTGGAATGGAAGGAGCCATGCTAGGAGGGCGTGCTTGGATTCGTTTTTTTCGTCTCGTTGCGCTCTTTACGGGAATGTCGGTGCCGAAAAGGTGAAATGCTGGAAACACGGTTTTTTTTGGGGGGGGGAAACCGTGATTTTAGACTTATTGCTATATCTCGCGAACCAATTATGCTAGAGGCGTGTACGACGGGTCCAAGGCCTCGGGGTGACGTCCTCATTGCTGTGAACCACTCGTTATAATTTCAAAAAATTGGAAACGCTATTTTGGGGTAAACACTTGTTTTTTGTGATTTTTGCCGATATCTCACGAAACAATAACGCTAGAGACGTGTACGAGGTGTCCTAGGACTCGGGCTAACGCCCCCTTTGAAATGTGGCATATATGTTTTCCAAAAAATAATTCACAAAGGGCCTAACGCCATACATGTTGAAAAAACTATTTTTTTTCTTTACCTGTTTATAATGTTTATGAAGCGTGGTGGTTGAGAGAGACGATAAAGTTGGGTGTGTGTGTTTCAACGAACCTGTCGCTAACCACAAGGACCATGCTTAATAGAACAATCGCTATTTCGGCGGGTCGGTGTATGAAAGAGCGAGGGTGCGTTTTCTGATATTTTACCTTTAACGTGTAAACGGTGATGAGAACTTGGTTCTATGTTGGTCGAAGCGAGTACAGAAAACAAACTTGCCGACGAGCAGGAGGTGAATGTCATTGGAGCTTATTGGAAGGCGTTGATCTGACTTGACAACAGGTGCAATGGAAAAAATGACAATGACGCTTCAAGGTGAAATAATCTGACCATTGTGGTGGCAGGGGAGTGCGAAAGGCATGTGAACACATGTGAAACCACATGTAGGCTAAACAAGTTACATCCTGTCTTGCTTCGTACGTGACAAAATGCAAGTTCGTGTGAAATTTGATCAGCCACAGGTGTTCGCTTGGGACGTTAGCTGTCCACGTGCGCGATAACTGTTAACAAGATACATCCTGTTTTGCTTCGTACGTGACAAAATGCAAGTTGACGGGAAATTTGATCAGCCACAGGTGTTCACCTTGGACGTTAGCTGTCCACGTGCACGATAAGAGATTGTTCAAAGCGTGGGAAAAAAAAGATTATACATGCAACGTAACATATATAAAGACATGTCGTTATCATTTCCACTCTCACTTGGGTGACTACCTTTGAACACACTGCGTTGAATGAAACCCCTGGTCTTGTTTAACAGTTTTCGTGTTGGTGGAAAATACTTAACCTTGTTGTGGGGTACGTATATATTTATTCATTTATATATTTATTGATTTTTATATAAATACATGCAATTATTTATTGATTAGGTAATTAATGATTTTATTTATTTATTTGTTTGCAGATAACCGGTATAGCCTACCTGTCGTGTGTGTGTGAGAACGATATTAAAGAAAGAGAGAAAGACAGACAGCTAGAAAAGGAAACCATTTCCACACTAGTCCACGAGACGGGAATAAAGCAAAGCATTACACGTCAAGGTGAGATTTGTTTTATTATATAGTATAACCTGTTTGATTTTGTTTTGTTTATGAAATGCATAAACTATATGGAATGGATATACTTATGGTGGTTTATTTTATTTCTTTTTAGAGTATTGGAAAACGCTTGACCTCTTTTGATAACCAGAAACGTGTGTGTTTGGGGCCATTGTCAAGGAGTCTACAGCTGAAAACTCAGGTGAGAGTGTTCTTTCAAAATAATGTCTTTTACTGCTGCGGATACGTTAACTTGGGAGCCCCTTGAGTCTTGTTTCAAATCGCGTGTGTGCTCTGGCCGCGTGGTCAATGTTAGAAAAAGTTAGATTCCCAAAGAATTTTTACAATCTTGTTTTGAAATTTTCAAAATTGAAATTTGTACTGCGCAAAGGTTGCATACAGGTTTAAAGGTGAATACAGAACTGGTGTGCGATTTCATATATAAAAAGAAGGACGTAGAGCATAAAGAGACATTCTATATTTGCAGTAAAATGCAAGAGCTTTTGTTAGCCGATAATCTGAACGAGTGGTATCAAAGCCATGTGGTGAATGCCTTGCTATCAAAATTTGATAAACCGCAACAAGGACCGAGTGGCCTCGCCTTAGACAAAATTCACATTTTCTACAAATCATCATTTGTCATTTCAACCCGTTGAATGCTGGGTCTAGTTATATTAAAACACCACCAGCAATAGCATTGAAAAAGGCTGTGGTGAATATAAAGAATTATGACAATGATTGCTTCCTGTGGTGTGTGGCCGCGTATTTGCAGCCAGCACAAGACCGTAATGGTTCTCGACCAGGAAAGTACAAGGCCAAGTTTGATGAATTAAAACAAACTTTAAATTTAACTCGAGTATCGTTCCCTATGGACTTAACCGAGATCCATAGGTTTGAACAAGACAACCATGACTTTTCGTTCATGGTGTATGGTCATGATGGTGATGAGATTGTGGGTCCTCTTTATGCTACAAAACAACCGAAACGACATCACATTCATCTTTTATATCTCTCTGAGGAAGAGGTGAATCACTATTGCCTCATTAAAAGCCTGAGTAGATTGCTAAGCAGTCAAGCGTCCAAGCATAATGGTAAGAAGTACATTTGCGACCGTTGCCTACAATATTTTACAACCCCCGTGCTCTTAGAACGTCATAGGGTAGATTGTGTTTCTCAGGAAGCGGTGAGATTGATATTGCCACAAGGGGACAAGGCTGTGTTAAAGTTTAAGGACATTCATAAGCGTGACACCGTTCCCTATGTGGTATATGCAGATTTCGAAGCACTCACCACACCCATGGCGGGATGTGAACCAGATCCCATCATCAGCTCAACCATACCCATTCAAAAACATGAACCCTTTGCCATAGGATTTAATGTGGTGTGTGCCTATGACCCCACACAATCCATTTACAAATACCGCGAGGGGCCAGATTGTGCCAAATGGTTCTTGGATGAACTTGTCAAGTTGGCCGACCATGTACAGGAATTACTGGACCACCCAGTTGCTGAAGACACCGTTCGTGATCACTCGCACTTTACAGGGGAGTTTCGTGGAGCTGCGCACAGCAAATGCAACTTGAACTTTCCAGCTCCTCATTTCATCAGTGTCTTTTTCCACAATCTGGCAAATTATGACATTCAGTTTTTGATTCGTGAATTGGGCCATGTCAACAAGGGCTCGTTTACCATTATTCCCCAAAACCATGAGCGTTTTACAGCCCTGACATGGAGGTTGGGCGACTTTAGCATTCGATTTTTGGATTCCTTTAAGTTTATGGCATCCTCGCTAGACAGCCTTGTGAATGGCTTGAATGAGGAGGAATTAAAAATACTAGAATGCATTTTAATGATCCTGAGCAATTTCAATTGTGCATTCGGAAAGGTATATTCCCGTATGATTTCTGCAACAGCTGGGACGTGTTAAAGAAAAGAAAACTCCCACCACAAGAGAAATTTTACTCGAAACTAACACGCAGTACTGTTTCCGATGAAGACTATGCACATGCATGTCAAGTTTGGCGAGTGTTTGGCATGAAGACGCTAAGTGAATATGCTTTGCATTACCTAAAACTGGATGTATTGCTGCTCACTGATGTGTTTTAAAAATTCCGTAACTTGTGTCAACACATTTACGGTCTTGACCCGGCTCACTATTATACGAGTCCTGAGCTCTCGTTTGATGCCGCTTTGAAATACACTCAAGTGGAATTGGATTTACTCACTGATGTAGACATGGTTCTATTTTTTGAAAAGGGCATTCGTGGCGGCTTTGTGTCACTTAACCAACGCCATGCCGAAGCGAACAATGTCTACATGCCTGATTATTCACCAGACAAACCAGAATCGTACTTAATGTACTATGACGTGAATAATTTGTACGGTTACGCCATGAGTCAGCCTTTGCCCTATGGGAAGTTTGCTTGGCTGACAGAGAAACAAGTGTCAGAATTTGATGTGAACATGGCTAGCCAAGAAACAGCCCGTGGATATGTGCTAGAAGTGGATATTGAATATCCCTCACCCTTGTATGATGAACATGCCGATTTCCCATTCTACCTTGAGCAAATGGTTCCCCCTGACAGTAAAGTGAAAATTGAAAAACTCATGGGCACACTTTACAACAAAAATAGGTATGCGCTTCATATCCAAATGTTGGTGCAATGCCTCGCCCAAGGCTTGGTGTTGAAGAAAATCCACAGGGGTATTTCTTTTGCTCAAAAAGCATGGCTTGAACCATACATGCGACTCAACACAGAGCACCGATAAATGGCAACACAGCAGTTTTAAATTATTATTTTTTTAATTAATGAACAACTGCATCTATGGCAAGTCCGTGGAGAATGTCCGCAAATACCGTGACATTAAATTGGTGAATGTCTGGGAGGGGCAGTGGGGTGCCCGGCGGTACATTGCCAAGCCAAATTTCGAATCGATCAAAATTATCGATGAGGATTTGGCTACTATTGAAATGAGTAAGACCAGCGTGACCATGGATAAACCCATTTACTTCGGTCAAGTCATTTTAGACTTTTCTAAATCGGCCATGTATCGATTTCACTATGAGTTTGCCAAACGCCATTTTGAGGACGTCTCTCTTTTGTATATGGATACGGACTCATTCATTTACCACATTCGCCACTGCAAACCCTATGACGTCATGAGGCAACATAGTGACTGGTTCGACACCTCTTGCTATAGTGCTGACAACGTGTTTCAGCTGCCCATAAAAAAAAACAAGAAGAAAATGGGCGTTTTAAAAGATGAATGCGGTGATTCCGTTATGACGGAATTCGTAGGTTTGGCTTCAAAAATGTATGCTTATCGCACACTCGACTGTAAGGAAGCCAAAAGAGCAAAAGGTGTAGGTAGGGCAGTGGTAAAATCGCTACGTGTAGACGATTACTTAGCGGTTTTACGCACTGGCAAAGCTATGTCTCATACACAGTGCAGGATACAATCCAGCAACCATCATTTGCATCTTGTGGAACAGAGAAAACGCACCCTCGCCTCCATGGATAACAAACGTGTGTGGGCTGATGACCTGCTCACTAGCCTACCCTGGGGTTATGATCGCAAGGAGGAGGAGGTGTGATTTCACTGTTTAATCGTTTATGGGACACAGCTTTATGTAACTTGTAGATTTAGTATTTTGTAAATATTGTTTTCTACCATTGTAAATAGTAGATTTTGTAAATAGTGGCAACCCACTTGGACCTTTTGCTCTTTAAAAAAGTTCTATGCAACCTTATTTTTTTTAATTTTTTTGATTGGTAAATAGTTTGATTCTTTTAAGCTGTATAAAGTTGTTTTTTATTGTAAATATTTAATGAGTAATAGTTTTCTTAAGTAACTTTTTTGTAATGGTAAAATATTAAATTTATAGTGAAAAGGTATTTTGGGATGAGTGTGCATGTCGAGAATGTGCTTTTGGGAATAAATAAAGTGGTTGTGATTGTTTCCAAAGACAAGTGTGAATGTATGAGTAGAGAGAGAGAAAGCTTATGTGTATGGTTGACCAGAGCAAACACAGTGAGGTAGGGTGGGGAGGGGGTAAATGGTCACTTATATACTCATTTTGTTTTCAATAGTTTTGTTTTTTCATTGAAATGTGGCTCAAAAGACATTATTTTTGTAAAAACAGTCTTACCTGCAGTAGTCGTAGACCTCGACGTTTCTCCAAACACCCATAGACACATTGCAGCACCATGGTCAAGTACTTGCATCAACATCATTGTCAAATCACAACTTTCGACATACACCAAATGGAAAAATGTGAAAACAGCAAAAGGGAAAATCCATGTTTCCATATCACCAAAAACAGCAAAACTCAAAACGGACATTTTTAAAAACTGGAAATGGACATGTGTGAAATATGAAAATTCAAAAAACTTCAAACGGACATTGTTTAAAACGTGTCATCAGCAAAATGGAAAAATCCATATCATCAAAAACACAAAACTTGAAACGAACTTTTTTTAAATCTGTAAATTGCAAAATGACAAATGGCGGTGTGTGAATTCATCATGTGTGAAATGTGTAAACTGAAACATAAGCCATCAACATCACGATTTCTTAAAATTAAAAATAACAAAACATCGTGCTCTGGTAAACCTTTGTTTTTATTTCATAGTCATAGTGAATTGACAAAAGAAAAAAATAGAATACAAACACATCCCAATTCCTCACTCCTCAATGTTTATATCCATGCATCATCAACTTTCCTTTCATAGCACTCATGACAATCAGGGCTGCCATCCTTTCACCCACTGAGGCATCACTGGATGTGAAAAGTTGTTTAGCTTTCTTCAATAACAATTTATCTGCCACATGTCTTAAACCAGGATGACTATGGCGATAAGAAAGGTCATGTTCCTTGCATGCTTGATCCAAAAGATTAATGGGTACATCACCACGTTGTAAACGTTTTTCGAGACGAGTTCCAGGGCCGCAAAAACGATAACCTGGAAGATGGATTTCGAAAGGTAGGTATTGAATCACTTTGTCAATGACGCCATTGCCAGTACAGGTCTGGCATATCCTTTTCCATCGATGGTAAAAAGGTTTGGTCTTCCTCCTCCTCTATGGACGATGTTTGTGTTTGTTGTTGTTGTTGTTGTTGTTGTTGCTTTTTCTCGCCATGACACCCGTGGAATGATTCAAAAAAGTCTTTACACGGACTTTTATGACCGTGATACAGTTTCACTAGCTGGCAAGTCGCACACTGACGCATAGACGGTATTTTTTCCATGGCCACTTGCTTATGGTGATCGTAATCCGTACAGGGTTGCAATTCACTCAACACAGGGTCTTGAGTCCATGATTTTGGTACATGTTGCCAGATTTCTTTGACCGCGTTGGCGGCCACATAATAAATGAACGACTTGGGCAGCGCCAAGAGTTCCTCTTTGGTAAAACTGTCTAGTTTCTTTTTGCACACAAAGAACTTGCCGATGGCTTTGTCCGTAGCATTGCCTTTCTCCATGGTATCACGTGCTGTAGATGTTTACACGTCGCTTGTAGAAATCTCACTGGCGTCATTCACAGGTAAATATTGAGTTATAATTTTGTTCAACAACTCCCAGCAGGCATGGGTGGTTAACCAATGAAAGAGATGCCACGCATGCGATAGGGCTGTATGGGTAATGTTGCCACAGGAACAAGTATCCATGAGCGTTTGCAGGGAGGGGCAGCCCAACTCCATAAGGTCGATACATTGGCAGTAAGACGCCAAAAATGGTTGCAACCATTGACGTTTTTCATTACCTTTCACAAATACCACATTGGCCGAGAACAAGTGTGCTTTCATGACCACGTCCAAATATTTATAGGAAATGGTTCCCTGATTCCAGTCTAGTTGCCTATGATTTTCAATCCACTGGGTTTGTTTACGGTCTTTTTCACACAACAAATCAAAAGCATGGGGTGGTTTAAATAGCAAATGCGTAGCTTGCGATATCCAAAACGTGGTACAATCGATCACCAATTTTAAACCCTTTGCAATCCACAATGAGTGTGCGCAACATGTTGACGCTTGCCTGGATCAAGTTCAATTGACGACTGACTGACGATCAGGTGTGATCATGTCATGGACTTACCTACCATGCTAGTTTTAAATTGAGGTTAGGGTAGGACAGGGGGGACATGAAAAAAATAAAAATTTAAGAATTACATCATTTTATTATCATAACATGTCTTACAGGCTTTTCTCATTTTGGGATAAGGACGATAGCAACTGATACAACAATATAGTCTCTTGTGTTTGTAACGTCCATAACACCGATGATGTCCCAATGTCTCTTAACTAGGCGTTTTTGATGGTGAGCTGCTCACCGAAGCACCATGGACACCTTACGGTCCACACGTATCGTAACTTGTTTTTTCATCACCCAGGGACACAAGTGAGGGATAGCTTGAATGACAGGGTATATTTCCCACTTTCATTCTGCACAGGTAGGGGCAGGTGGGTGACCAGCGCTGATGTTCCTGCATGGGTTCATCGCCCTCCTGCCATTGGTCTATAATGATGGGACAAAAGGCACATTTCACTTCATCTCTTGTATTTAAATAGTAGAATCCAGCGGCCGCCAAGGCTTGAGGGTTTATGAAAGGCACCGGCCACGTGGCAAAAGTCTTGAAGCGTTGTTCCTCAGAGTTTAAATTCATGGATGTAACGTCTCTTGAGGCTTTAAAGCAAGACATGACTGAGCGGCTTGACGTGGGATGACCTGTTATTTATACACTCGTCACTTGGTTGGACAGTGGATAATAGTTGACTTCTTTGTGATGAATAATCAAACAGTAGGCCGTCGTATTGGCTGGTACATTGTCATGCGTTTCAAAATCTAGTCGAATGTCGATATTGGATGGCTTGACAGACTCTTCCAGGTAAGAACAGTCAAAGACAATCAGTGGCGCTCTTGCCTTAAACGCTTGGGGTAGTAGCATGGGACCGTTCTCTTTTTGATAATACGACCATCGAAATTTAGAAAACAAGTCGTACAGGGTGCCAAACTTATTTTTTGAAAAATCCAAATCCAGTCCTTCATAGGGAAACACGGCTCCGTTGAGGAAAAGGCGTGCATTTCTCAATTGCAGGTGATCAAATTGCGTGGCATCTTGGGTTTGTTGATACTTGCGATTCGTTTGAAAACCCACGATCAGGTAGAGAGGTCTCTCTGTATAGCGAGCTGTTTTAACAGACCAACTGTGTGTGTTGGTGGTGGGCAATAGCGGATACTCATGGAGTGCCCAGCTTCTAAATTCCATGGGTAGAGTCATATCTCTCTTTACTATATTGAGAATGTCCAGTTTTTTGCTATCTTCAAGGGTCACATGAGGCACTTTCCATAGCACGCGTTGTAGGTGAATTTTTGAATCTATGGGGGCATTGTCGGCTCCCTTGAGTGCATTATTATCACTCCTGTCTCTCACTAGGTAAAGCACTTGCCTTGCGTTGACCACAATGCGTTAGTGATCTTCGGCAAAGCCTAAAATCAGTTTAAGAGGTAAATATCCAGTAAAGGTTCCATCGGTGTGTACCATCCAGTCATTGGTCGAGTCAGGACACCAACCTTCCATGCAAAGTGTTTTACCTTCTTCCTCACTATAAGAGGGGTATAGTTTCATGACACTGGAAATGCCCACATTTTGAGTGCTATCCACCACGATATCGTTAATGACATACCGCACTTCAGAAAACAGAAAGGCCAAACCATGGTTGGCCAACTTGGATGTGGTGGGTGTAGAGCCATCGGCTTTCGTGAGCCGACCTTCAATCTGTATGACACTTTCATGCGGTAGGGTGTAAATATCTTGGTTGTTGATAACAAATTGAATTTCATCATTGTTATTGAGTCCAGGTGGTTGAGCTTGATAGGAATGGAGATCAATTCTTACCACTCCTGGTTGCTCCTCGATGCGGTTCGCTATCTCTAGGATAGAATTCATTATGAGGGTTGACGTGGTAACCCAAATGCTGTAAAATCTGCTTGCCTTGAGATGTTAACGTGTATTCACGTGGCAAACAACTAACACCATTCCTAGACGGTGTTGTTGCTTTATACACAAACTTCATTGTGGCTTTAGCACCAACTTGTAAGTCACTGGTGTGGTGGAATCTAGATCAATGAGTTGTTGAACTCTATTGATCAGTCTTAATGTTATATTACTAATACTATCGACAGCCACAGCATGAAAAAGCACCACTGGAGGGTTTTCACGAATAATATACCCACTGGGCGATGCCACAGTAAAGTCATAAAGCGAATGCGATGGTTCTTGATTGGTGTACACTTGGCTAATAATATTACACGTCACCGACACATGATGGTCCTCAATTAATTTCACTTCATGGTCTGATTCATGTTTTTGTTGGGCTCCAACACACGTGGTTTAAATCCTAGTAATGGGCCAATGGAATCGGAGTGTGTTTTAAAGTCAATGTTGAAGGTAGAGAAAATACTGCAGCGATGAGTGTTGGTATTGCCTACAAGTTCAAACTTGTGCGTTCAGTCGAGAAATGACTTTAAACCATACTCATTGATCAACTCTACGTAAATGTGTTCATAAATGTCATCGATCGTGTATCCACCAGAGTTCAAAGTGAGCACAGAATCATCATAGTAAAACTTGTTGTTCACATTTTCACGTATGTTGTATATTCGATTGTACGTTTCAAGAGAAACAAGTCCTAAACCATAGGGTTTTTCGCTCAATTCGATAGGCGGGTAAAAGTCTAGGCTGACTTCAGGTCCACGTCCATGCAGTGTAAACGTTTTACTTTCTGCCGACATACTGGTGGCGTTTTAGCTTATGCTGCGTCTTATATAAAAAAATTAAACACAAACCTCCACACTGTTGGCTGTTAAACGTTTGCTCACGTTTCACATTATAATATATCTTGATCCTGTTTCCAAAATAGGTCACTAGTTCCATGGGCGGGGGCAAATTCCCAAAACTGTCAAAGTACCATACCATGGATCCCTCTTTGACATAAGCTACATAATGCGTTCCTGGTCCTCGGTGATCTTCCAAATTGACAACAGCACATTCCTGTTTCCAGGGTCGTGGGGGTAATTGGTTTCGCATAAACACACCTCGAAAATGAGAAAGCTTTAGTTGTTTAGCATAGCTTTCCACTTGTTGATGCGTCAGGGCATGTCTCGCTATGGCTGAGGTTATTTTTTTTTGTTAATATTTCAAAATGGTGAAATCCCAAATCCTTGTTGATAAAAGCCTGGCTTTAAATTGGCATTTCTAGCCCCCATGGTAATCGCTTCCATCGTTTCATTGTGTCGCTGACTTTCTTTGAGTTGTTGCTTGCCCTGCTGCGCGGCTTTAATGGTTTTCGCCACTGCACTGGCACCGCCCAAAAGTGAACCCAGAGCAGCCAGACCGGCGAATAATGCAGGTAAAAATCCGGCTCGTTTGGGGGCGGGAATCACTCGCCCTTGGTTTGAAACCTGTCGCCGACCTTTTGGAATAACATGTCTCTGTGCTGCTCGAAGGGCTTTCCTTATGGTCAATACATTATTTTTTCTTTTTTTTCTTGGGCAAGGGCTTGTCCACGAATGTTGTAAGCCCAGGCTTTGCCAAGGACAAAGTCCTTTTTTTAGTCTTTCTCACTGCATACCTTTGTTTCACCATGATGATAATGACCAACAACCTTTCACAAGAAAGTTTAAATCACAACTAACGTCAGATGGTTATTTTATGGCTGTATATTCCAATTCCACATAAAGTGGGAAATCGTTTATGGTTTTTCACGCTTGCTTTTCATCCCATGTCAACATGAGATGAAAGGATAATTCGTCACCTGCATTGACCATTTCATGGTTATGGATCAACATCCTATGACCATTTATCTTTATTTGTAAATGGTTCTCATCAGGTATGGCATATTTGATGTGAATGGTTCCATCATAGTGTAATCGATAGTGGCTTAAACCCGAAGCAAGCACATAGGTCAAGTGCTGATCATGGACTAGCGGTAAATGTTTTCTGTCATTCACAGGTTTTTCATTTGTTAGATACACTAAAAATACAGATGGGATAAATTTATAAAGCCTTTTCATTTCATAGGTCATGTAACGCTTGGTACAAACATCGTCTTCGTCTTGCGGGTCTTCCACGTGAATAATCCGATGGTGATTAGCGCTATAGCCATTCACCGTAAGCTGGAGCACTTTGTCATAAAACTCATACTCTTTGTTATCCACATACTTTTTCGTAGTAACATCTGTAGACACTTGAGGATGTTTTACATGGGTTAACCGCTTTCCCTTAAAGTCATAATCTCCCTGTTTTGTGCGTGGCACTACTGACCTATCCACATAGTGTTTATTAGCAGGATCTGTTTCTTGTTTAGGATCATGTATGGGGACAGGCCTAGCTTTGGCCATCAACGCACGTCCAAAGACATCCATCGTCAACCTGTAGTACCAGTCTACTGTTTCTATGACAAGGCTCGGTGTCCTGTATATAGACAGCCTGCTAGCCTGTCTAAGCCTTAGTTGAAATGAAGATTATTAAGTAGGAAGAGTCATTCCCCGTGGGGGACATGGTTTCCCATCTCTGTCCCACATCACGTGAACAACGCCATGGTTCACTGTTTCCATCTTCCATTCGCAGTTGATTCGTGACAATGCCAATGTCATTGTTTTATTTCGTCAGGACGAGAGGAACAGTCGTCACATTTATAATGAACATGTGAATCCTGATATGTCCTTTCAAATGTTTACTGTATTGTGTGCCAAGTGCTGGAACACTCAACGTCATGCCTGTTTAGTGATTGACAAACAAAGTGAACTCAACCAAGGACGGTATCGCTTAGGATTTGATCATTTTATTTTATTTAAGGCTCTGTCTCATTCGCCGGCAAGTCATTTGTCAAGACACCATGGCGTTAGCAGAGAGTCAATTGAAAAAGCATATTATTAGAGCAAAAAAATACTATTCGCCAAAAATTTCGTCAATTGAAACAAACACGTGCAAATCATGCTTTGTTTATTCAGCAACATTTAGCACCTCCACTAAAAGCCATGTTGAAACCCTCTTTCAAGCCATCTGAAACGCTACCCACCGTTTCACAAGCCACGCAGACGCTGCACGAGGACCCTGAGGAAGAGGAACAGGAACAGGAAGATTTGACTAGTGTTAGTGAAGTTGAGGATGAGGAGGAACAAGTGTTTACGCCTAAAAAAAACCGCACCCCTTGCAGAGTTTTTGAGAAAAAAGAAATCCTTGGCCATGGTCGATACACCTTGCCCTTCCAGAGCGTCTCCGTTTTCACAACTCTTGGCCACCCCTCAACATAAAACTCAACTGAAAACCATTTTAATAAAATATTATGGATCAACATTGGAACCCTATTTCACCGATCTATTTATTGGAAACACTGATACCACGTATGGTGTTCGCTATGAGGATGATAGTTTTAAAATTGGTGATTCGTCCATTACATTTGCTCGTACTAAAGCTGTCATTAAAAACATCAACTATAAATTAACTCCAGGACTGTTAAAGCTGCTCTTTTCTCGGACACCCTCTTCCCATGATTATACGTCAGAGGATCTTGACAAATATAAATCCATTTTATTGGATACCCATGCCCACAAAAGACAGTATAATCCCACGCAACAAGTGAATGCCAATATATCACAAAAATATAAAACCATCATTGCAAAAATGTTTCCCGCCAGTCAAATTACTCGTCGTAAAGCATCCGCTTCGGGAGTGACATTTAAACCATTAAAACCCTTTGTGGATGTTACCTACTGGCACAATCCCAATAAGCTCGTCCAGCGGCTACAGTTGTTGCATGCCTCACGTCAAGCTGGCCATACCGGTCACGATTGGGAAATTCAAGAAATTGAACAAGAACTTCGAAATGCCAAAATTATTGTTTAAGCTCTCACCCATTAAAATGGGTATTGCTCACGAGTTGCATCGCCCAGCTAGGCGTCACTATCCGCGACTCAAGGTGATTTCACGAGGTGTGGATGAACTTTGGCAGGGTGACTTGGTTGAAATGATACCCAATGCTAGCGTTAACGACGGTGTACGCAAATGTTGACCGTCATTGATGTCTATTCCAAAATGGCCTTTGTTGAACCTGTGCGTCGCAAGTCTGGCCCACTAGTTACCAAGGCCTTTCAACATATTATTCAACACTCCAAACGTCAACCTCAGCTGCTACAAACTGACCAGGGGAAAGAATTTTTCAACAAGGATTTCTCCAGTTTTCTCAAATCTAAGGATATTCACCATTACACCACGTACAGCAACCTCAAAGCCAGTGTGGTCGAGCGGTTCAACCGAACATTGAAAACCCATATGTGGAAAGCGTTTACCGCTGAGGGCACGTATCGCTGGTTGGACATGTTACCAGAGCTAGTGTCACGTTACAATGACACCAAACATAGAACGATTGGGACCAAGCCACGCCTCGTGACCAAAAATATTCAGCGATTGGATAAACTGTTTAACCCCATAAAAACAGCCGATCCTAAACGTCACCGACTGAAAATTGGGGATTTTGTTCGTGTGAGCAAATTTAAGTCTGCCTTCAATAAGGGATACACGCCACAGTGGGGGACTGAACTATTTCGAATTCGTCGAGTCAACTTGGACACTCCAGTCACCTATTTACTAGAGGACCTCAACCATCAACCCATAAAAGGTAGATTTTAGCTCCATGAACTTCAGAAAACAGCATTTCCTCAGCATTATCTTGTGGAAAAAGTGTTGAAACAAAAAGGAAATAAACTCTATGTCAAATGGTTAGGGTTTAACTCTACGTTTAATTCTTGGATCAATAAATTACATGTTGTGTGAACCTGTGCAATTTTTAATTTATTCACACATGTTGTACACCACCTATAGCTCTATGTGTACAGTCCTCAGCTCCACATATTTCTTTCTCTTTCCACCTGTGTTCTCTCATACATTACCCCTCCCCCTCTCCCTCCCTTCATATCCCACCACTGCTGTTTGCAGCTCTTGCCTATCTATTGGTTGTGACATCATTCCCACAAGTTGCATCATACTTTTCACAGATTCAGCGATTCCCACGCGTTGAACATTCTGTTATCAGGCACGTGGACAGCTAACGTCCCAGGCAAACACCTGTGGCAGATCAAATTTCACGTCAACTTGCATTTTGTCACGTACGAAGCAAAACAGGATGTATCTTGTTAACAGTTATCGCGCACGTGGACAGCTAACGTCCCAAGCGAACACCTGTGGCTGATCAAATTTCACATGAACTTGCATTTTGTCACGTACGAAGCAAGACAGGATGTAACTTGTTTAGCCTACATGTGGTTTCACATGTGTTCACATGCCTTTCGCACTCCCCTGCCACCACAATGGTCAGATTATTTCACCTTGAAGCGTCATTGTCATTTTTTCCATCGCACCTGTTGTCAAGTCAGATCAACGCCTTCCAATAAGCTCCAATGACATTCACCTCCTGCTCGTCGGCAAGTTTGTTTTCTGTACTCGCTTCGACCAACATAGAACCAAGTTCTCATCACCGTTTACACGTTAAAGGTAAAATATCAGAAAACGCACCCTCGCTCTTTCATACACCGACCCGCCGAAATAGCGATTGTTCTATTAAGCATGGTCCTTGTGGTTAGCGACAGGTTCGTTGAAACACACACACCCAACTTTATCGTCTCTCTCAACCACCACGCTTCATAAACATTATAAACAGGTAAAGAAAAAAAATAGTTTTTTCAACATGTATGGCGTTAGGCCCTTTGTGAATTACTTTTTGGAAAACATATCTGCCACATTTGAAAGGGGGCGTTAGCCCGAGTTCTAGGACACCTCGTACACGTCTCTAGCGTTATTGGTTCGTGAGATATCGGCAAAAATCACAAAAAAAGTGTTTACCCCAAAATAGCGTTTCCAATTTTTTAAAATTATAACGAGTGGTTCACAGCAATGAGGACGTCACCCCGAGTCCTTGGACCCGTCGTACACGCCTCTAGCATAATTGGTTCGCGAGATATAGCAAAAAGTCTAAAATCACGTTTTTTTTTTCCAAAAAAAACGTGTTTCCAGCATTTCACCTTTTCGGCACCGACATTCCCGTAAAGAGCGCAACGAGACGAAAAAAAACGAATCCAAGCACGCCCTCCTAGCATGGCTCCTTCCATTCCAAGGTCGCAGGGGCTCACCACTTGCTAAGTGGAGCAGCACCCGAGTCATCCCACTACTTACAAAACACAATTTTTTTCTCTAGAGACTTGAGATTTATTTTGGGGGTAGGGGGCATAGGGACCTTTCATTTATGTCAAATAAACCTTTTTTTAAACTTCCTAGTTTCCAAAATATAGGAATTTCAAAATTTGAGTGTTTTCAAAAAATGTAAAAAAATAAAAAAGTGTTATTATAAAAATAAAGGACATAGAGACTGTTTGTTTGAGCCATTGCACAACATTCTATCATGTTTGGTTTTCAAACTATCACCTACTTTCGAAAACAAAAATTTTCATTTTTTTTTTTCAAAAGTATAACGAGTAGTCCATAGCAAAGGGGCGTCACCTCAAGTCCTACGACACCTCATTCGTGAAACTCCGACCATGGGTTCGAGAGAAAAGTCTATTTAAATGTTTCAACTTCGAGCGGCGGCCATGTTGGTTTATTGGGCACAGGAGTGTCAAGTGAAGCAGAACTCTCATCACTCCCCTACTGGTTATATTTCCAAAATTAGGAATTTTACAAAAACGTTTGTGTGACGTAAATCAATGATCTTTACCCCCTCTACCCCCACACTAAGTCTCAGGTCTCTAGGACAACAAAAATAAAATTTGAAAATGGGCTATATTTCCAAAATTAGGAATTCTACTAAAAAGTTTGTTTGACATAAATGAATGGTCTTTACCTCCTCTAGCACCATACCAAATTTCAAGTTTCTAGGACAAAAGAAAAATCATTTAGAAAAATGGTCACTATTTTGGAAACTAGGAATTCTACAAAAAAGTTTGTTTAACATAAATAAAAGGTCTCTATCCCCTCTACCTGTAAACCAAGTCCCAGGTCAGTAGAAGAAAAATGAAAAAATTTCAATTGGGAAAGTAGGTGATTTTTCATAAAACCAAACATTCTAAAAAGTGTTCTATGGGCTTAAAAGAATGGCCTCTATTTTCTTTATATTTTAAAATAAAACTTTTTTATTTTTTACATTTTTTTGAAAAAAGTTCAATATTGAAATTTTTCTATTTTGGAAACTAAACAGTTTACAAAAAATTGTTTGACATGAATGAATGGCCCTAAACCCATCTACCGCCGAAATAAATTTCAAGTCTCTAGGATAAAAACTTGTCAATAGGGGAGTAGTGAGAGTTTAAACGCACCCGGTGGCGCTCGGCTACGCTGATTTTGTGGATATCTTTGCGAACCCATGATCGAGAGAGCGTCAGCCTGAATAATTTGATATGTCGCATGTCAAATTCCGGTCATGGGTTCGCGAGATATCCACTTATTACATGAACGCGTGTTGCTTGGAAACACAATTTACTAAGTTAACTACGGAAATGGAGGAATCTGAGCTAAAAGGCAGTAATTGGGCTTTGTTAGCAGTGGAAGGAGTGCGATTGCTCCCACTTTTTTCTCCCTACCTTTTTGCTCCCACTTTTTTCTCCCAATTTTTTTGCTCTCACTTTTGCTCCCACAGTTTTGCTCACACTTTTTTGCTCCCACATTTTTGCTCTCACTTTTTGCTCCCACTTTTTTGCTCACTCTTTTTTGCTCCCACTTTTTTTGCCCCCACTTTTTGCTCACACCTTTTTGCTCTCACTTTTTGCTCCCACTTCTTTGCTCTCACTTTTTGCTCACACTTTTTGCTCTTACTTTTTGCTCCCATATTTGCTCCCACTTTGAAGTTAGGTGACGTTAGGCTAGGTTAGGTTAGGTTAGGTGTGGTTAGGTTATGACTAAGTTTATTATTTGTGCTCTCACATTTGCTCTCACTTTTTTTTTTGCTCGCACTTTTAAGTTAGGTTATGTTAGGTTAGGATAAGTTAGGTTAGGTTAGGTTAGGTTATAACTTAGTTTATTATGTGTGCTCTCACATTTGCTCTGACTTTGACGTTAGGTTAGGTTAGGTTAGGTTAGGTTAGGTGAAGTTGGGTTAGGCAGAATGACTGAGGTATGAATCAAGAGCCAGCTCCTGTCAGTTTTGCCTCACAAGGCTGAGTGTACCCCGTTCCACTCCTGAGACCAGAAATTAAATTTCTTGGCAGAGTCGGGATTCGAACCTCAGGAATGACCGCCAAGAATGCTAGTCACTACACCAAGAAGTGGACAATATAAGGCTGGCCTTGATTGTACACGATCAATCAGTAATTACCTAACAATAATAATAATAATAAATATTCCATTTAGCAACTACACGGCCGACCTCTCCCTGTGACGTCATACACGGTCTCAGAGTGTGGCGGCCATCTTGCCCATTAGCCCCTGCCCCAGCTATGACTGACCCCTCCATAAGAATAACATAGGGCGCTTGCGCGCGGCGGCCATCTTGCCCATTAGCCCCTGCCCCAGAACCACCCTTTATATCCTACTTTTATGTAACAAAATCAACTTGTCTATTTTGTTTAGCAAACCTTGTGATTACCGAATCGATGTTTATAGAGATGTCACGATGGATGTGCAGCAACGCATGCATAGGAATTTGGGGCTTTTTTCGCACCAAAAAATTTTGCCGACGTCCAAACTGCAAGCTTGGCTGGCAATTTAAGCTGTGACTTTCTCCCTTTGTCGGTACCAACTCGACTTGCCGAAACTGTAACGTACCTTGATACTTTTCTCGAAGCTCGATGTCAAAGTCGCAAAACACGCCGTTGCAATTTGTACGAATATTTTTGGTGCGCTAAACGCATCAAATTTCTATCCACGTAGCTTGCAAAAGAATTAGTCTGGTTTTGTACGTTTGTTTATTTTGTGATTGCGTTTTTAGTGATACAATTTTTCTTAACAATTTCGATTCTCTGACCCCCCCCCCCCCCCCCCCCCAAAGCCAAACTCTAGATCCGCGCCTGACTCATAGGGGACACACATACCAATTACATGTAACAGAGATTATATTATTGTAACTATGTATTTCTGTCTTACAGTCTTACTACCCTATGATGATTGTTTTTGTACTTATATTGACCAGCAAATCGTAATAACCTATTTATCTTCATTATATTATTATTTACAGTATTTACACTGTTTTGTAAAAGGTCGCTCCACAATGCGCAGTCGTAAAATTGCTAGGCGTAAAGGTCTACCCACAATGCGCTTTCGGTAGACGGTAGTGGGCACACGGTAGACGGCAGATGAAGTCAGAAGTCGGTAGTTCACAACATAGCACCCACAATGCGCAGTCGTTAAAATGCTAGGAGTAAATAATAACTTGACTTTCATTTATTCCTTGAGAAGGTTGTCATTGTCGACAACCTAACCTAAAATTTGCAAGGAAGCATGACTTGGAGCGGTACGATTTATTTTTATTGCTGCTAACTGGTACAGCATTGTTAAAATTGAGGAAAAATACTTGTACATCCAGTATCCCCTCTTGTAAATAATCAATAACAAATCTAACTCTGAATTAGGCCTACTGTTTTTTGAACAGAATTGTTTTTGTGTAGCTGGTCATTTTTGATTGAACGCCCGAGGGCTCCCAACACGTTCAATCTATTACTACATCATTTCCTAATTTATTTTTCGTCATTAGAAAATGTATTTTGGCTAATTTCAGTACCGGTAGGCCCTACTTTAGAAAATGTTTTCGTACGATGAGCTCTCATTCAGCGTTACCCTACGCTGCATTACATTTGCTACAAAGGAAAACATTGTAATCAATGAACAGTTTCCTTTTAGATACTTGGAATCACTCACGTCATACATCCAACGGCGTTCCCTCACAAGATCAATTAATATATCTTCTATCCCAGTCATCATATTTTTATATACTGTAATTATGCGAAGAATATACCGCGAATACAACTAGTGAACTCCACAGCTGATGACGACAAAGTGACGCCATCTTGTGATCTTTTCTCATTGGCTCTCAAATATGCAGTTGGCTGTCAAAGATAAAATTGGCGACAGCCGACTACACGCTGTCGATTGTCAACTATGTACTACCGACAAGCAACTTCACATTGTGAATGACGCCATAAGAGAGCACGGGTCAGCCTTCAACTACACTCTGCCGACTGCCCGCTACCATCTGCCGACAGCGCATTGTGGGTAGAGCTTAAATAATATAGGGATTCATTCTTTATTCTTTGTACAATTGGTCCATAACCTCAAACACTCGTAAATATGGACGATTTTGAGTTTTACGGTTTACTTATGTTGTTGGTAATAGCGACAGCGTACCTGAGAATAAACGTCAAGTTGACGTCAGCCTGTGATCTGTTCTGATTGGCTGTTATATTGCAGTCGACAGTCGGTAATTGGTAGTTGGCAGTCAAAGAGAAATTTGGCGACTGCCGACAACCAACTACCATCTACTGACTACAAGTACACATTGTTCATGACGCCATAAGAGGGCACGGGTCTGACTTCAACTACCAACTACCGACTGCGCATTGTTGATCGAGCTACATACTCGTGAAGAATATATTCCTGGAAATTCCCAGGTTTTCAAATTCCACGCATAGATCCCAAATTTGTAAGTTCGTAAAGAAAACCGGGGCATTTTTTTTTGTAAGGAACTGCAGTTGAATGCCGACTTCATACATAGTAGAAGCAGTGCCGGATTAAGGTAAAATGAGACCCAAGTCCCTCAGATTTTTGGGGCCCCTTAACTTTTTTATAATTTTTATTTTTTGCACCTGTACATTTAATAAAGTATAATTATACAAGAGTTCTTCTTCTCAAGATGAATAATACACTTTTTATTAAATCATACATAGGCCTACATGAAAATGAAAATCCACAGCCTGCTTCCAGTCTCCGACCGGGTCAGGAATGGAATGAATGAAGCCCCCATCTAGCGGCGAGGATATGAACTGTGCCGGCTGCCGAGGCCTGACGCACTCCTCTGGGGCAATGATTAAATGAATGACAGATGAAATGAAATGATAGTGGAGAGTGTTGCTGGAATGAAATTTTGACAGGGAAAACCGGAGTACCCGGAGGAAAACCTGTCTGCCTCCGTTCTGTCCAGCACAGATCTCACATGGAGTGACCGGGATTTGAACCACGGACCCAGCGGTGAGAGGCCGGTGTGCTGCCGCCTAAGCCACGGAGGCTTCCATAGGCCTACATATATATATAAATTTCAATTGAAACGATGATCGTTATTTGAAAACATTTCTGATGACTTGATGAACAATTTAACAAATTTTTACTTCTGTAAAATGTAATCAAATATTTTTTTCTGTTTTTTCGGTCAATGAAATCTTCTACAATGTCATCAAAATCAATTTCCTGCACAACATCTGACTCGATATACATTAAACTTAGCATGTCTAATCGTTCCTGTGACATGATACTTCTTTGCGCACTTTTGATCCGTTTCAATTTTGAAAACGAGCGCCCCGCAGAACAATTTCTTAGCATGAGGGTCAGGAAAATGCGAAAAGTAATTTCAACGTTCGGAAAAACAGACTCAAGCTTGTCTCGAATAAGAATTTCGTAAAGTTCAGAATGAGTGAACTCAGTTTTTAAAGGACATTGTAATTTAACATAATGCTGAAACTGTCTAAGTTCTGGATAAAAAATTCTAAATCTTCGGAATAAAATTGAACTAAATTAGAAATTGCTTGGGGGCCTCAGATAATTGGGGACCCCAGGCATGGGCCTAGTCGGGCCTACTGGGTAATCCAGCTTTGAGTAGAAGGTGCATGCTACTTTGAAAATTCTCCTTGGAAATCAAACCAGCATATTGTTCAGCAGACCATTATAAGTCTGGTTACAACTAACAATTTGCATAGGCAGCACTGAAAGAATGGCTTCAAAACGTAATGGTTAACTTTGAGAATGAATATACTTGGATGTTCTTGGGATTGAGAACATGGTGTGGCCTGCAAACACTCCAGACTTTAACCCAATAGAACATGTGTGAGACACGCTAGGAATAATGGGACCTCATACAGAAGCGAACATTGCGCACCTGATCTGCGCATGCCTAATCGAATCTACGTTGCAATGAGTACTAAAGGTGAAGTTTGTTTTATATTGTCAGGGATGGAAATTAGATGTATTGTGTTTCTCTCATACTCATGCGGTATTTTTACCTCTACATTTTCTGTTAATCAGTATTTTCCAGTGGAGGGGAATCTTTGAGCCTTCGAATACCCTTTTAATTCTCAAGGAACGTGCACATTTAAATGTTCCCATTTTTCATTGGCATAGGCAAATTGAATCTAGTTTTCCGTATGATTCTCTGTAACCACGGTGCGAAGGACGCGCGACTGAGCGCAGCCAGGATTCTCCTTTGAAACAGTCTCAAGTCTCTGTGGGCAGAGAAGGCCTGTGCCAAGCGGTAGATCAATAGCTGAATGCGTGAGGAAGAGCCTAGGCTCCAAACAGAGTAATCGTGAGGCGAGCGGTATGTTCGTTTGTGAGTCTTAAAACATGGAGCAGTGTAGTGTTTTAATTGTGTATTTAAAATCAAGACAGCTTTTTTATTGTCCTATGAAGAAAAGGAAGGAAGGAAGCTTGTAGTTTAACGTGACCGTTAATCTTGAGATCATGAGCCACGGGACCTCCTTTTTACGTGGAATCCGAACCACAGGACATGGCATTTCACTTCGAAAAGTCCTATGAAGAGAATATTTTTTGAACAAAGGCCTAGAAAAAATATATCAATAAACAGTACGCCTCATTAGAATGATTCTTACCCTTCCTATTTCTACTGCTTCAAGTGAACGAAGTATGAGTGCATTGAAGAGAGTTAAGACATTTTTAAGGAACTCCTTGTCAGATTCTAGACCTAGCAATTTGAGTACTCTGGCTATTGTGAAGAGTTTGGTGAGCTATCTTTCCAGGGATCACATCTTCAAAGATCGCATCATTGATGTCTTTGCTGAGCGAAAAATACGCCGACTGGAGTTAATCTACTAAAACTATAAGGTATGAACTTAAGAACACCCGTTTGCATGAATTTTATTGATCTAAGATTTTTATTTTACAGGTGGACGGTCTGGCGGAGGGCACAACAAACAAGATTAACTACAATGTGTTTTTCTACGGTACCTCTGAAACGTATGTAATAAATTGTTTGTCTTTGCAGAATATAATGTAATTCTTTGAATGTTGCTGTTGAATTTAAGTCATCTTAAGCCAAAGTGGTCACTCCCCTATAATGAAACAATGTTTTATGTTTGTAGGACTGTTTGTAAAGAAGAGGATTTGTTATCGTATCCGGAAAATAAGGAGAAGTATGGTCAACAGAGTAATTTGTTCAATGAAGCTTTGGCAGCTTTGGAGTCTGATGGGGTGAGTATCATCTTGTGAATTCTAATATTGTTCTTTGCACTTCTATTCAGTGTTAAATAAGAGTTCGGTGCCGTAGTTGGTAGCGTGCTGAGATTCTATGTCCAAGATCAAGGTTAAAATCCACTCGAAGGCGTCTGTATTTTAAGAGCGCTAAAAATCCCTCAGTATGCCTTCCTTCGAAGGGGAAGTGAAGTCGGAGGACATATGTCATAGATTTATGGAATGAAAAGAACCTTCCACTAACTACAATTGTGTGTAGCTAAATTTTTAGGGTAGATTTATAGTTAGTTAGTTTCTGCTGTTTTGATGGGCGGAACTACGAGGTCAACTGCCCCCAAAAATGTTAGATTTGATTAACGCTCTATTAGGTTCCAACGTCCACCGCTAGGAGCCGGTTGCGATGGCATCTAGTAGACAAGTTCACTGCTAGGTGTCGTTGACGGTAGCATTTGGTAGCAAAAGTAGGAACTACTTCAAATTGTTCCACTGCAGTCCTTACCTGAAGTACAGATAACACTCACTAATACAGCCAACACAATTAACACCGGTTATCAGGCGATTCTACACACACCCAAAGTACACGGGGCTACATGACCGCGTTGCCGAAGCCCCTAAACTGAGGAAGCAACCAGAGCATTTTCTGTTCACATTGAATTTCGTGTCGATAGATTTTACCATTTCTCCGAAAAGCTACTCACTATTTTGAAGCAGATGCCCAGTGTTGCTTGGGCGGGAGGGTTTTTCCGACGTTACAACACAGTGGTTCCCGAAGTAGGCTACAGTATGTTCGCAGACACTTTTGGGGGGGGGGGGATGAATAGACTGTGCTATTTATATATTCTGTATGTTCTGTAGTCTCTATACTCATATCTTTATATATTTTTTTAGAGTCTTATACGATTAACAGAAAAAATTACCCTCATTAGAGCGTTACCATAAGAAAACAGTCAACTGCCACTTAAGGCAGAAATATCGAGTAATCTCAGTGATGAGTTAAAATGCCTCAGTGAGGTCCAGCAAGTTAACATGTACGATGGGAAATAAATCCAGCAAGCATGTCATCCCATAGTCCGGTTAAAATAGACATTCACCCTTGCATAAATTCCCAAGAAGCTGAATTTTTACATGAATGTTAGGGATACCATTATAATGAAATTTTGAAAACCCCAACGATCCCATGCGTGCAAAAGAAAATTGTGCAAGGTCAATGTTTGAAAAAATGGGTTTATGGATATTTTTGCGAAACAGTTAGTGTTATGATAAAAAAAAATAGATCAGATTGTAGATCATGTAATTATCTACAAAACTTGCCCTTACACTTTTCCCCTTAAGATTCACCATTTCTGAGAAAAAGCGATTCTAAATTTACTTAATGTGTATTCCCCATAATATGTACATTTTTTCCACGCCACCTATTAGGTAGTATACTTGACGCGTTTTTTTAACGTGGTTTCCCCGGTAGGCATATTCCATGGTCTGTTTTACTTAATTTTACTAGAAGTAAGGACTTCTCATTCAACTTCTTCTTCTTCTCCTCCTTGTTCTTGTTCTTCTCTTCATCTTCTTCTTCTTCTTCTCGATCTTCCTGAGTTGACGTAAATTGATCTAACATCGATACATCAGTTGTTTTGTCGTTCATGTAAGGATCTTCTCCTGTTAGAGGTCCAACATTTGAGCAGGATTGGCCTTGACAACTGGTGCATGCTGGTGAACAAATAAGTCTACTTCCTTGCAGCCACATTTTGAATTACACCCCTTTTTTCAGTTGCAAAAACTAGTAGGCTATTAAGGTGCTTTTCTGGTGCAGGTGGAAGTAGTGTGTGGATTGGTGGTAGGTTAAGCCTATGCTCAGACACTACCTAAGGGAAGATGATTTGAAGAGAGAAGGGAAGACGGTTTACGAGTGAAAACGATCTTAGGCAGAGAGGAAGAGAATCCAAGTCAAAATAAAGCGATAAGGTAGTGAGAAAAACTATATATATACTACGCTAAACTTGCGGAAGCGACTTGAATAAGTGGGAGCTTGAGCACAGATAACGGAGAGAGCAGCGCGAGCTTAGGTCACCGGCAAGCTATCGCTAAGTGCTCTTTCCCTCCCGAGCTGAAAGTTGGGTACTATATGAGAGCTGAGTGCACTGGCGAACAAAGGTGTGCCAGATTAAAGTGATTTATGTACTTTCCCTTCAAAAGGGTGAGATTTTCTGAAGCATTCTGAAATGCTAGAAAGATTTAAATCAGCCGGAATATTTTATTACCCGACACTGCAGGATCCACAACAGAAAGGTCGAATGTCCCCAGAGTGGGCAGAAATAAAGCACCTTTAGGGCTTTCAAAGATTTTTATTATTAGTAGTAGAAATTATTTGAGGGAACCAATTGTTGCGTTTAAAGAAGGCTAAACTCTTACCAAGCAGGGTGCCGACTAAAAGTTTAGAAAGGATGAAAAGGCCCAACCTAACTTGAACAAAACCAAAATTCTGAACAGTAAATCATAAGCCAGAGCGAAAATCTCTCCAAGTAGGAAGCTGGCTGAGCGAGCTATACTTGCCCTAATAATTTACTAGAATTAGCTGTGATAGTTAAAAGATACTTTATAATGCACCCTTTGAAGAAATAATAGTGGTCATACTTCGATTAGTTCAGTCACGTCGGGGGTGGTACATCCATTCCCACATATGACACGTACATTTAGGATCATAAGTATCAGGTCAACACTTCAAAAATGAACTCAAAACCCTCACTTAAAACAAATATTTATAGCTTAAATGGCCCTACAACACAAATAAACAAAATCCAAATAAATGACACAAATCACTATAAAATCACTCAACATTCATAATGCATAAATATGCATTCCTTTACAATAGGAATCTTCCCTAAACACAATGCTCATTGTTACTTCGGTTCCACACGAACCTATAACATTCTAGTTTCACTTCCATACAGCTTCCCACCTTGATGTTTATTTTACGAGTTTCAATAACTCCAATATTCTTCAACATCTTTATTTTTATCATTTAACATGAATTTCTTCCCTTCTTAGCCTCGGGTTCCCAAAAATTATTGCAACCGACATTTATTTTATTTAATAATAATAATGTAGGTTTTTGCACGCATCGAATTTTCTCTCTCTCTCTCTCTTATGTTAAGTACAACTTCCACCCATGGGGATCGCGCTGTCCTTTATCATACAAATTACTGACAAAGTCAAATGAATAAAACTCCCTGAATTACTCATATTTGATTAAACAATAGAACACCTTTAAACTTCGATCTGTCACACACGAGAATGTATAATTACCTTCGGATATTAATTTTATTTGACGGCCTCTGAATTCATAACATTTGCAAGGAACTCGACTCATAATTAAGTCACGAGATCATATCACCGTGCCACTCCTGATCTATCTTACAAAAGAACAAGTGGTCGGCCCAGGCAATATCCCGGCCAGCCACCCCTCTTCTGAAGTGCAGCGCTCTTATCAAGATTTGTGAGGCCAAGACAAACTGTCTGGCTCGATGATACTGGAATTTCAACCGCTGAAGACCTTACAACACTCAATGTGTTTCTTAACGCAAAAAGCTTTAAAATTTACAGTCTAAACATTACCCTAACGCGGCTATCACATCAGCCGATATTTATCTTATGCAGGTAAGGTATTTAAAGGATGAGGTTCCGCATGGCTTGGTATGAGGGTCGAGACTTTCATTTATAAGGGACACACAACTGGACGTGGCCCACGGCTCACGTCTAATCCACTCCTAGGGATAACCCATCTTCAGGGGATTCAACGATACATATTCTGGAGTGGGAACATTTAACCATATTTCTGCTGCCTACAGAGCGTTAATGCATTCAGACCTCTGGGCGCAATTACGACAAACAATAGTGCTCCCTTCGCTGGTACTTTTATTCGTTCCACTCACCTACAGACAACTTCTCCCATCATTAATCCTTCCTAGCATAGTTTATAGCAATCATTGGATTCTGTAAGTTACATTCGCTTGTTTTAGCGCATCAATCAATATTCCTGAAAAGCGTTTCGAGAAGAATTTCTTATTTCCCTGCCATTCCGTAATTCCCATTACTGACTTATCTGCACCCTCACTCATTATTTAACTTTGACCAGTTATTCCATAACTTATCCTTTCCACAAATTGCCAGAATTTACAATTTACATTAAACAATTTCATTTCCTCTTGAAAAATCAATTCAGATCCGTATTATTTTAACAATATGGTCTACGACACCCACCATCGGTTCAATTATATAAATATGGTGTACAAAACCCACCATTGGTTCAATTATATAAATATTCAAATTCTAATACATGTGTGACATTTCGATCGTTCAAGGACGCGCGACCCCAAAATACATAATAAAATATAAGGGTTGTACTTACATTTCTATGTCAATGGTGGTCGCCAATGGAGAAGGACTTGTTCATCCACCATCTTGTATCTAATCTTCCAACATTACTACCGTGGCACTTTCCACGTACATTTCAATAATTATACACATTTTTCTTTTACCTAAATTCCCTTTCTTAGGGTTCTCTAACATATTAAATACTACAATACATTTGCAAACACTTAAAATACTTATAAACACTTTAAAAACAAAAATATTATTTCACACGTTATTAATACACTTAGCACAAATTAATGCTTTGCACAAACGTGTGATCTTCTCCTAAGTCACACGTTCCACTCTTTCTTCTGCCTCCTCCAAGAATTGCAGGTTTCCCGGATCCCTATCCTGCCCCTAGCATCTAATTGAGAAGTGTGAAAGTCTCTCATCTGCTTACCCGTTGTTTCACTATTCACCTCGGATAGTCTTCCCTCCAAATATACAATAATTTCTGTCCTATCGGCCTTGACTTGATGGTACGGGCACGATATTATTGGTGTCTACGGCTACGGTACTTATCCGCCGTGTGTCTCTATCAGACACTTCTTCCCTAGAGTCGTAGTCTTACTAACGCTCTAAATATAAGTGGCTTTCCACTAGGATTCACGTTTCAATGTCTCCACCAAAGGTCTTCCACTATTTAGCGATTTGAAGATTTCTATACGCTTCAAATTATTAATACTACTTTCCAACTTGCGACACTTTGCACGAACGCCCTAATGTCAAGAATTTTCCAAGCACGGGCCAATTCTGACGCTATTATTTCTGACAAACTCCACACGAGTTTAAATGTCTTTCGCAGATACTGCTGAATATTTTACGAAGTTCGCTTTGCCTCTTGAGGCTTCGAAATCGTGTCCGTCGGTGTAACGTGGTCACGATTTGGACCCACTCATTGAAATAGCGTGACCTCCACTAAGGTCCGTTGTACACTGAATACTTCTTGATGCAGCACTTCCTCACTAGAAGTGAACTGTAGACTGCATAATTCCTGCTCGTCCGGCTGACTATTTATCCAAATTTGGCCAAATACAGGGCGTTTCCTCCCACTTTGAAACTAACTTCCAAAATAATGGTTCTATGGGCTTATATAAGTTACTAGCTGAAGTACCCGTGCTTCGCTACGCGTCATAAATAAATTAAAATGTGAAGGTGACAGTTAAAACAGGGGATAGGCGAGGTGTTGCGCAGAGGGAGATTAACATTTTGTCCAACTACACCGCTCGGCGTTGACCGTGTTTTATAGCACAAATTTAGGTTTTACTCGCTAACAGTTGCAGATACCTTTCGGATGGAAAATGTAATTTTAAACCTCGCATATGCCATCAAAAGTTTGCTATTTCTTAGCGTTCTCTTTTTATTTGAAATGGAAATATGAAAGTTTGAAACCAAAGGGTGTAGTGACGTCACTAAAATGGTCGCCATTTTTAATAGTGCAAAGCATTGAAATCAAAAGTAACCTATATGTTAACCAGGTAAATCAGCTACTTCCATGTAAAATTCACGTAAATCGGACCAGTGGTACTTGCGAGATTGAGTAATGCACAGACACACGCCATCTCAATTTTAGCCTCGCTTCGCTCGCGTCATAGTCGTGTCATATTGTTATTCAATGACATGTAGGTTTAACCCCGTTAACACCCCGTTAGAACCTGAATATCCAAAAATCCCTCCTTAGTAGACATTTTCGACACACAACAAACATATCCCCTTCTTCTAACTTCAATAGTTTTGATTGGTCGATGAGAGTGAACATCCAAAAATCCTTCCTTAGTGGACGTTTTTATTCCAGAATTTCACCCCTCCCCATATGCCCCTTAAATTGGATTTATGAAAAAAAACCGGTCGAACATCTACTTATTTTAATTATTTATTCATTTATTAATTTTTAAGGTGATTGGAACTCGGAGAAAATCAAACTCCTCGTCTATGTCGTTTAAGAGATACGCGCTCCGTTCGGAATCTTTCAACCCCCACTTTTCATCCCTTTCACCTCATAATATACACCACATCGAAAAACCATTAGACATGTGTCAGCTTATTTTAAATGATTAGTATATATGCCAAGTATCACATCCCCAAATGAAACCACTCGTGAGATATTGTTATTCAATGAAATGCACGTTTACCCCCTTAACACCTCATTAGAACCTGAATATCCAAAACTCTTTCCTTAGTGGACGTTTTCGACATACCACGAACTTATCCCCAAAATTTCATGTTTCTAACTTCAATAATTTTTGCTGGGCGATGATGAGTGAGTGAGTCAGTCTGGATATTTTCTTTCATTTATTTTTGATAATTTCATCCGTCCCCATGAACCCCTTAAATTGGATTTATGAAACAAACGGTCAAACACCTATTTACTTATTTAAAGCTGTTTTCCCCCTGTTCCTGTTTCTTTTTCCATAATTTCACCCCTCTCCAAGGGCCCCTTAAATTGGATTTATGAAAAAACGTTTGAACACCTATTTACTTGTATTTTAAGCTGTTTTTTTCCACCGAATTTCAAACTTCACGCCTATGTCGTTTCAGAGATACACGCTCCGTCAAGAATCCCTCAACCCCCAATTTTCACCCCTTTCACCTCATAATATACACCACATCGATAAACCCTTAGACATATGTCTGATTATTTTTAATGATTAGTTTATATACCGAATATCACATCCCCAAACAAACAACTCATGAGATATCGTTATTCAATGAAATGCACGTTTACCCCCTTGACACGCCTCTAAAACCCGTATAAACAAAAATCATTCCTTAGTTAACGTTTTCGACATACAGCGAACATATTCCCAAAATTTCATGTTTCCAACTTTAATAGTTTTCGCTGGGCGTGATGAGTGAGTGAGTCAGACAGGTCATTTTCTTTCATTTATTTTACCAGAATTTCACCCCTCCCCATGGGCCCCTTAAATTGGATTGATTATAAAACGCTTGAACAGCTATTAACTTATTTCTTAAGCTGTCTTTTTCCCCTGAGTCAGTCGGTTAGGACACTTTCTCTCATTTTTCCCCCCAGAATTTCACCCCACCCCATTGGCCCCTTAAATTAATTTATGAAAAAAAAAACAGTCGAAAACCGATTTACTTACTTTTTAAGCTGATTTTTTTCGCTGAGTTTCAAATTTCTCGCCTATGTCGTTTAAGAGATAGGCCTACACGCTCCATTAGGAATCCTTCAACCCCCACTTTTCAGCCCTTTCACCTCATAATAATACACCACATCGAAAAACGCTTAGACACATGTCTGCGTATTTTTAATGATTAGTTTATATGCCGAGTATCACATCCACAAATGAAACCACTCGTGAGATATTGATATTCAATGAAATGCATGTTTAACCCCCTTAAGACCCCTTTAGAACCCGAATATCCAAAAAACCTCCCTTAGTGTACGGTTTTGACATACAACGAACATATCCCCGAAATGTCATGTTTCCAACTTCAATATCTTTGGCTGGGCGATGATGAGTGAGTGAATGAGTCAGGACATTTCCTTTCAATTTTTTTTCTTCAGAATTTCACCCCTCCCGATGAACCCCTTCAATTTGATTGAAAAACAAACTGTCGAAAAGCTATTTACTTACTTTAAAGCAGTTTTCCCCCTGAGTTTGATGAGTGAGTCAGTCAGGTAATCAGTTAGGACAATTTCTTTCCTGTCCCCCCCCCGAATTTCACCCCTCCCCATGGGCCCCTTAAATTGGATTTATGGAAAAGCGGTCAAACACATATTTACTTATTTTTATGCTGATTTTTTTCCGCTGAGTTTCAAACTCCTCGCCTATGTCGTTTAAGAGATACACGCTCCGTTAGGAATCTTTCAATCCCCACTTTTCACCCCTTTAACCTCATAAACACATCGGAAAACCCTCAGACACGTGTCTTGTTACTTTTTAATGATACGTTTATATGCCGTGTATCACATTCCCCAATGAAACCAATCGGGAGATATTGTTATTCAATGAAATGCAGGTTTAATCCCCTTAAGACCCCTTTAGTCCTGAATATCCGAAAATCCGCCCTTAGTAGACGGTTTTGACATACAATGAACATATCCCCAAACTGTCATGTTTCTAACTTCAATAATTTTGGCTAGGCGATGATGAGTGAGTGAGTAAGTGAGTGAGTCTGGACATTTTCTTTCAATTTTCTTTTTTCAGAATTTCACCCCTCCCCATGAACCCCTTAAATTTGATTTATGAAAAAAAACTGTCGAACAGCTATTTACTTACTTTAAAGCAGTTTTTTCCCCATGACTTTGATGAGTGAGCCAGTCAGTCAATCAGTTAGGACACTTTCTTTCCTGTTCCCCCCCCCCCCAGAATTTCATCTCTCCCCATGGGCCCCTTAAATTGGATTTATGAAAAAGCTGCCAACACATATTTACTTCTTTTTTATGTAGATTTTTTTTCGCTGTGTTTCAAACTCCTCGCGTATGTCGTTTAAGATACACACGCTCCGTTAAGAATCTTTTAATCCCCACTTTTCACCCCTTTCACCTCATAATATACACCACATCGAAAAACCCTCAGACACATGTCTTCTTATTTTTAATGATGAGTTTATATGCCGAGTATCACATCCCCCCATGAAACCAATCGGGAGATATTGCTATTCAATTAAATGCAGGTCTACCCCCTTAACACCACTTTAGAACCTGAATAGCCAAAATGTCTCTCTTAGTGGGCATTTGCGTCCCTTGAGGAAGCTGCATACCAGATTTCATTCCAATCCGTTCGGTGGTTTCTGAGATTTCGTGATGAATAAAAGAATGAGTGAGTGAGTGAGTGAGTGAGTGAGTGGTATTTGAAAAATATATAGTAGAAAGAAGATAGTGTCAAGTCTTTGTTATGCTAAACTCGGTTGACAGTGCTGTGTGAGCAGTTGAGTAACTAACGGGATTTCAAGTAAACATCCTCATTTTCTATACCGGTAGTGCTGAGCGCAATTGGCATCAAGTCGGCCGTGCCTGGACTTGAGCTATGTTGCCATGGAAACTATCTGCCTTGCCATTCCTTCATGAGTATATTTTATGATTTGATTAGCCTGTTTTTGAGTGAAAAAGGGCCGAAATCAGAAGAATGAGAAAGAATATCGAAAATTCATGTAGCCAGCGGTTCCTTCTGGGTCCTAAACTATGTGTATGCAAAATATGGTTGAGATTGGTGGAACGGTGTAGATTTGTACACGGAACCAACATATATACATACATACATACATACATACATACAGACTTTCACTTTTATATATTAGATTTCCATACTCCTTAGAGTGTCTAAGTTCCCAAATTATTCTCAAATCCAAAAATAGATCATACATTTAATTGTTAATAATTTCTAAATGTTCTGATTCTGTGTGGGTGTGAACACTTTACTCAAATAACTCCGTGGTATTCCTACACTTGGATGGAGTCACATATTGCTGATTTGACAGATCTCTCCTGTACTGCACTTGTAAGTTTTTAGTCTTCTTAAAATTCTAATTCCAATTATCATTCATATTGGCGAAGCTCAAAGTTTATAATTTAGCATATTTCTTAAAAATGTAGAAGTTGCGCCGTCGTTCCATGTAGTACCACTGCTAAATTCTCCTATATCAACAATTACTCGGGGAAGCCCCTCTCTGCTTCTAGACCTTCTTATCGAAAATAGTCCCTTTGCAACGTTGCTCAACGTGAATCACGGGTCTGATATCGCAGCTCACGCACGCCATGCCGTCATGCCTGAGTCACCGCGCAGCTGCGTCTTAAATTTGATAAGCAAGCTATGCCTCAATATGAAGACATCTCCAGCCTTTTCCATCCTCTAGCCTTGGCTGTAACTTCATTTACATAAAATAATCTTATATACCTTTCTTAAAAGGTCGCGGGTTTGACCCTTGTACCTGCCCATAAGGGTACAATAACTGTTGTTAATAGAAGTTTTGCTCTTAACGCAACAAGTGATTGAGTTTTTAATAAATTTATCATTCGGTGATTTGCCCTTTTCTTTGAATATAGAATAATTCAGGAGAAAAATTAGGGAACAGAAGGTCCTGCCTAACAGTTCTTCTAGCAATAGAAGTAGAAAACAAAATATAATAAATTATTTATTTAACAAAGTGATTAAGTTGAACAGTAATAACAATTTAGATATCAGATCTATTTTGAGCTAAATAACATTTTTGTTTTTTTAGAACAATTAAAGGTCTCAGACCTATTTCAAGCATTAAAAACCTCACAAAGGTCTTCGAAATGTGCATACAATTAAAAAGTTTAAAGCTTATAATGATAATAATAAAGGACTTACAATTTAGTTTAATATTTCGTTTAGATTGGTTAGGTAGAATACCAATAGTTTGAGAATGCCTTTGTAATAAGCAAAATCGTTATAAATTCCTGGGCACAGCAGGAGAAGACAAAAGAGATTAATATTTAACCACCAATAATTATACAGAAATTAAGAGATGCTAAATTCAAATAGGGCAGGTCACCTTTTGTGAAACCTGGATTACATAAATTAGATAAATATTTAACCATTAGAAAAGTAGAATTTCTCGGACGCTGCAAGAACAAATACGTATTAGAATGTGGGTTTATAACCACATATATTTAAGCAGAAAGAATAAATCTTAAGTTGAGCTAAAGTGGGATGGCGCCTATTTATAGACGAGGCCTCATTGAACAATAGCAATTAGTTTGAATATACCCTAAATTGTTAGTAAAGGGAATTAAGAGTACAGTATAGAAAATATGGGATTACAGTCCTGGCCAATTATATTGCTCTCAATGAATCGCGGCGCGGAACATTGTAGAACGGACACTGTTTTGTAGCACTAAAGTTTGTTGAACAAGAGAAAAATTATTTCAGTTTATGGAGATGCACTGAGTTGCTTGAATATGTTTCCGGCGTTATAGAGTTTTAGGTTGCAATTAGTAGGTCCATTTAACTTAAAGTTGACGGTAATTTTGAAGGTGTTGAGTATAGTTCTTCACAGTTTAGAGTTGTAATGACAGTAGAATAGGGCAGTAGAAATCCCACGGAGGAAAAAGTTAGGTTTTAGACAGCTACAAGTTTTAGCAGAATCCCACGTTGTAGGGAGGGTATTCCCTTATGGAGTACAAGAAATGCTAGATTTCATGACTTCAGTAGTGAGCCTTGTTGGCTAAGGATGATAGTCCCCACGGAGGGGGGGGGGGGGAGGGCAGTTTTTACACAATTTTGTGAAAATCTCAACACTGCCTATAACTTTCATTGAAAGCATACAAATGTTGTTTAAAACCTTTTAAAAACGGTTAAAGTCAATGTAGGTAGTTACTTATCTTACCATGATGGATTGAAGTTTTAAGTTTCCTTGCAGAAAATCATACATGGCGTCGATTTGAATCACCTCATGTGTTAAGGAGATGAGCCTCCTTGAGAAGACCAGACTTATCACTCACACGTCCAGACAAGAAGTGATCGGAAAAAATTGAACACACAGAGAGCATGAGCAAGCGGGGAGGGAGGGGAGAACAAAGAGAATAAAACCAGAATGGGTAACAATTGAAAAATAAAACACCCTACATAATGCAAGTTGGTTCATGGAATAGAGTCTTCTAGGAGATGGTAGATGACGACAACGACGACGTCTGGTTGAGCGGTTTGAAGCCATTCTTGAACTTGCTGAATCCAAAACTTCGACAGGTTTCCGCTTGTTAGCTGGGGGTGAAATTCAGAGGGTAAATAACTGAAACAAACTTATATAAATTTAAGTACATATTTAAAGAAAAGGAAATACAAAATATTAACGAGCCTTATAGTAGTCGCATATGATGTGTAACATCTGAGATAGAAAAACCACACATGAAATTGTTGATACACCGGTATTGTATGTCTACCCCTTATTATTCCCGTTTTCCTACGGGGTCGGGGATGAGATGGAAGTATTTGTGGCGGATGGGTTTTACGGCCGAATGCCCTTTCTGACGCCTTCTTCACGAGAGGAGTTAATGAGAGATGAAATGAATGATGGTGAATGAAACCGGGTAATGATGTGGAAGCCAGAGGCCGTGGCCTGTCAGAAGGTACCATCCCAGCATTTGCCTGGAGTTGAAAATGCGAAACCACAGAAAACCTTTTCCAGGACGGCAAATTGTTGATACTCCGGTATTTTTTAATATTTTTGGCACAAATATTAATATATTGTAAGAGGGAGTGTTTTACAGATATTGTAGATATCAGAGATATTGAACTCATTTTATTAGAGGCTTTGTAGCTTCCACCAGTACTAGCCTAAATAAAGAATGCGATATGGATCAACTAGATTAATAGACGCCACACCGCTCATAACCTTAAATTCCCTATAAATAGGCCAACTTGCGAGTAAATGCAATGTGCACAGCTGTAGATCATGAAAGGCTTGCCCAGTTCCCGGACCTCTTGATTCACAGACCAACACGTAATTTCATATGGATTCTGTAAAAACGAGTCATATCGATATGATAAATATTCTTTAAAACGATAATCTGGTAGCAAAAATACCTAACCCGTCCGGGACCTGAACCCAAGATCTCTAGATTCACAGTCAATGACGCTAACCCATGGCTATTTCAACCACACGAATCTTAGGTACAAGATGGTGACTTATTTTCACGTACCAATAATACTGCATCACGGTATTGTTTCATTTATATTTTGCTTGTATCGATAATGTTCCTGCGTGAAATTGAGTTGATGCCTTATGAATAGACCCTCTTGTGAGTAAAGAGAATGTATTCAGCAATAGTTCATGAAGGCTTGCTCAGCTGTCGTATAAACACAACGATTATATTATATTGATGACTGCATTACAGTTATGTGGGCTAATATTTGAACAGCCATTGTGCAGAAACATAATACCGGCAATGCCGACTACTTACAATGTTTGATATTAAAGCAATTTATCATTTAATTACTGATAGAAGACTTCGAACATTTGCCATGTGCTTTGTTTCAATCACTTGACACCAGAGTTCGCATGATCGTTTACCGTCAGAATGAAAGTGTTCAGCAATGCCATCCAGCTGGCAGTGCGTCTTACACACTTCCGTTCGATCCACCACTGCCAGCTGGATCGTCCGATCCACTTCCGTTCCATTTTTCACTCCCACAAATATCCAGCAACCGCGTGGAAATATGTTACACATCAGAAAGAGAAAGGGTCCCTGCTGGTGTCTGCGAGAGGGAAAAAAAGAAACTAATGAAAAAGGAAAAGCAAAGAGCAGTGACTGCCTACTCTAAACGTGTATTCCAAGAAATACACCAATGGGGTCCAATACATTGTTAATTAGCTTCCAACGCCATTCTTCTGGGTCCAGTTGGTTACCAAGCCACACTTGAACCTGGTAATAAACTCGATAATAATGTTGGTGAGCAGAAGCCGAGGTTGAAGGAAGACAAGCTAATTGAACACCCAACTATTGCAATGGGTACTGTGACCGATCCAGTCAGGGTCAATTACCGGCCCCGGATGATTGGAGATACGACGAGACCGGAGGGTCAGTATGACATCATGGCATGACGCAGCGAGGTAACCGCTAGAGTAGGGGAATGCTCCAGAAGATTCCGACCCCTCCGACCCTTTTCTCGAGAGGAGGTCAACTCGGTTCTGGAAGGTTCAGTGATACCGTGTGGCCCGGACGAGGAAGTTGTTTATGCGACACGGCTAGGACGATTGAGTGATACAGTGGTCAGAGATGTAAGCCACGTGAGTTAAATTCCGCATCGGGCACTGGATAGTTTTTTGATGTGCATGGTTAATACTCGTCACCGCATGTTGGAAGAAATCAGTCGTGAAGCGCGGTGGAGTTATGTTTGGGTGAAGTGTCGCCATCGCGATATCCATATATCGGACACGCCGGCACGCGAAGGAAGAACCACAACTGATTGACGGAGGTATGTGTAGTTTATGCCAGCGCCGTGATTGGGTTATGCAGAGTGCGTAAGATCACAGAATTCTTCGCCGTTCTTTGTATTATGAAGTTTTAGCACGTGATCCGGGTCAGCTAACGGACAAAAAACGCTGAAGGAAGGTACTATGGCAATAATCTGATAAAGTTGTGTGCGCCTAAACGTTTGAACATCTGAACATTTGAGCGAAGGCCGGAAGAGAAATCTGAATTATAACGCCGACCGGTTACGTCATTTAAAGATGAACAGCCAAGCTGGCATTCAAGAGACACGGTGCGAGCATGAGGAAAGGATATACCTGCTTTAAGCTTGCGTTGACGGTTGCAGGTTGTGCAGGCGAGGCGAACAGTCGAAACATAGAGTGTGGGACGTGAGCAGGTCAAGTTGAATGAACTAAGAACCGGATACTGCAGCGTGTAGATGTGAAAGTGTTACGGCGTAGTGGAATGTAATGTGGTCACACAGCAATTTAAACAATATGAACGCAGACTCGGACATGTTGGGAATCTACACGGACCTCAATACCCAAAGTATGTTGCAGTAAACCCATTATGGGTTGCCAGGGGATGAACGGTCGCGAGGAAATGGATGCGTGGACATGGAACGAGATGATAAAAGACGCCGACGCCGACGCCGTTGGTGGAGAGGTGCAGTCGGGGGTGGTCATGGTCGTTGCCTGGAGATTGAGAGATGTTGGGGACGCATGCTTCCACTGGAGCGCCGGGATGTTGGCCGGGTGATCGCCTGTCCCATTGGAGAAACGGGAATAGTGCTGTACCCGAATTTTGGTGCGATGTATGTGCATGTCTGACATTTCGAAGATGAAGGATTTAGTTTTAATATTCTAATATTGGAGCGGAATTAAGAACAAGCTATTCTGTGAGCATGAAGTATCGGTCAAGGCCGTGACGCGAGGCTGTGTTTTACATATGGTGTACAGCCAGGGGCAATCGGCAACTTGCTCGGCTATGACGCGAGGCTGGCCCAACTATCTGTGACGTCATGGCGGAAGGATAAGTGATTCACGAATTTTTTCTATCCTGGCCTTGTTGGAGGAACAGTTCGCTTGTTGACGACCGAGAGATTGGATCGGTTAAGAGAGGCGAGTGTAATATGCCGAAATTGAACTTAAGGACGTGCGGGAGTGTTCAGTGAACGAGCGAACGTGCGGACATGTAACAGGAACGTTGTATCATTCGGAAGGAAGTGCTTAAAGGGCTTTTAACAGATATTGTGCCAATAATATTGCGAAGGCATGCGAACGGTGACCGAAAAGTTTATTCCAGAAATTTTGTATTTCCCGGGAAGTGAAAGTAGCGGTCAGTGGACTATGATATGAAATGATATGCATGAATAAGCAAACTAATGAACTGGTACGTCAAATTGTGCCACGATGACTGTTTTAAATTGTGCTATAATGAACGTCAACGAACTGGAAGTGGAAGAGATATTGCGAAAATATCTTAGGACAAGCATAATGGATTTCTAAATTCACTAAGGGAACGTGGCAGTTGAGATGCGGAAGGCATTTGACGGAACTTGACTTAGCTCGGGATGGAGCATAAAGGTCCTGGTTATATTTAAAATGCAGCATATAAAATGCAGATGCTTACTACAAGTTATTACGATGGATTTCGAAGATTTATGTACGACACACAGTTGCCAGCAGTTCCATTCTGAGAAGATGAAGGAATGACGGAGAGTGGAATTGGACCCGGGAACGCGGACGCAAGAAGGCGGCGATGTTCGGGAACGTGGTTCGTTGAAGAACATTTTTTTTGTTCTACACGCTGATGTCTGGAGAATTTCCTGGTGTGACACCGTCGATCTAGGAATATCCTGGAACTGGTGCGACCACAACTTTATTCTTGTCTTCAACATGAAGGAATTGGGATATCGGTATGACAGCAGCCCGCAGCTATAAGGTAGAAACAGTCCATATTCGTAGTATTTGAATGTGAGCATGCTGTAAGATTATCTGAAGTAACATTTTCATTATCTAGTTGTAGAATTTGGGTAGTTTTATTCGGAAGTGAGTTAAATATTTTCGTCATACTTTGATTTTGCTTAAAATTTATACTTAAATTTTTACTTGTGGAATTTCAGTTTGGATTTGAATTTCTAATTTAGCTTCGTTCTATTTTTTTCTTATTTCGAGTGTGATTATATTTAAATGCATTTTTAAGATTTCGAATTTTTATGGTGATATTTGGAATGTTGGTGATGTCAGGTGTTTTTTTTATTTCCGAAATTTTTGGAACCTGCGGTTCGATTTAACCTTGTTGGATTTTCATCGGCTTCTTGAGTGACGATCGCTGTTGTTCGATAGGCTATTTTGAATTTCGTAAGCTGACGCGATTTCAGACGGATATCAGTAATTTTGAAAAATGTGTTCGGGTGGAATATTATGTAAAATTTGGTAACAAGAAGTATTTGTTATACATCCCAGTGGAGATATAAGTAGTGTATTTGTAACAGTTCTGGCCCCTCCTCCTCCTCACCCTCCTCACAAGATGGCGGCAGCCCGATAACTCCCGAACCCGTGGTCGGATTTTGACGAATGAGGTGTCATTGAACTCGGGCTGACACCCCCTTTCCTATGAACAACATATTTCAACCCCAAAAATAAAACCTACCCCTACTAGAGGGTGAAATTGAATTTTTTAGAGAATCTCTCTTTCCAATTGCAACATGTGAGAGTTTGAATGCCGATATGGAATGTAACGTTGTTCTGCAAACCAATAATCAAAGAGGGGCATGTTAGGCCTTGAGGTGAGAGCCCCTGTTATTGTTGACGAGCCCCCTGCTGTCGGGCCCGTGTTGATGGGTTATTGTTGACAGGTCCTTGTGGACGAGTCCTTGTGGACAAGTCCTTGTGGACAGGTCCTTGTGGACGAGTCCTTGTGGACAAGTCTGTGTGGACAAGTCATTGTGGACGAGTCCTTGTCCCTTTGGACTGATCCCCTTGGACGGGTCCCTTTGGCCTGGTTCCTACGGACGAGCCCATGAATTTATTTAAATTATGTCAAAGGGCCTAACTACATTTGTGTGTGTTGAATTGACGTTGTTCACCACTACTATAATGGGATAACGATATGAAAGGAAAGTAGCGAAATACATGTGAACACGTGTGAGATGACCTTATTACCGTCCTCCTTGTGAAACAAGTCACATCCTGTTTTGCTTCATACGTGAGAAAATGCAAGTTCATGTGTAATATGATCTAACACACAGGTGTTCACCTGTACACGTGCACGATAAGAGCTAACAAGTCACAACCTGTTTTGACAGTGGTGAGAGGTGAAGGGGGGAGAGTTAATGTAAGAGAGAACACAGGTGAAGAGAGAAAGAAATATGTATTTGCTCATAATACATGTATAGCTGAGGACTGTACATAGGACTGTAGGTTAAGTACAACATGAGTAAATAAATAAATACAAGACACACAGTTTCACACAACATGTAATTTATTAATCCAAGAATTAAAGGCTGAGCTAAATCCCAACCATTTTACATATAGTTTATTTCCTTTTTGTTTCAACACTTTTTCCACAAGGTAATGTTTAGGAAACGCTGTCTTTTGAAGTTCTTGAAGATAAAACCTGCCTTTTATGGGTTGATGGTTGAGGTCCTCGAGTAAATAGGTGACTGGACTGTTCAGGTTGACTTGACGAATTCGAAATAGTTCTGTCCCCCAATTTGATGTGTAGCCCTTGTCGAAGACGGACTTGAATTTGCTCACACGAACATGGTCCCCAATGTTAAGGCGATGACGTTTAGGGTCTGCTGTTTTTATGGGGTTAAACAGTTTATCCATTTGTGGAATATTTTTAGTTACAAGTCGTGGCTTGGTCCCAATGGTTCTGTGTTTGGTGTCGTTGTAACGTGACACTAACTCAGGTAATAAGTCCAACCAGCGATAAGTGCCCTGAGCGGTAAACGCTTTCCACATATGGGTTTTCAATGTTCGGTTGAACCGCTCGACCACGCTGGCTTTGAGATTGCTGTACGTGGTGTAATGGTAAATATCCTTAGATTTGAGAAAACTGGAGAATTCCTTGTTGAAAAATTCTTTTCCCTGGTCGGTTTGTAGCAGCTGAGGTTGACGTTTAGATTGTTGAATAATATGTTGAAAGGCTTTGGTGACTAGTGGACCAGACTTGCGACGCACAGGTTCAACAAACGCAATTTTGGAATAAACATCAATGACCGTCAACATATAGCGTACACCATCGTTAACGTTAGCATAGGGAATCATTTCAACCAAGTCTGCTTGCCAAAGTTCATCCACACCCTGTGAAATCACCTTGAGTCGCTGATAGTGACGTCTAGCTGGACGATGCAACTCGTGAGCAATACCCATTTTAATGGGTGAGGGCTTAAACAATAATTTTGGCATTTCGAAGTTCTTCCTCAATTTCTTGAATTTCCCAATCGTGACCAGTATGGCCGGCTTGACGTGAAGCATGCAACAGCTGTAGTCGCTGGACGAGTTTATTTGGATTGTGCGAGTAGGTAACATCCACAAGGGGTTTTAATGGTTTAAATGTCACCCCTGAAGCGGACACTTTACGACGACCACTTTGACTAGTGGGGATCATTTTTGCAATGATGGTTTTATATTTTTGGGATATATTAGCATTCACTTGTTGAGTGGGATCATACTGTCTTTTGTGAGCATGGGTATCCAATAAAATGGATTTATATTTACTAAGGTCCTCTGACGTATAATCTTGAGATGAGGGAGTCCTAGAGAATAGTAGCTTTAACAGTCCTGGTGTTAATTTATAGTTGATCTTTTTAATGACAGCTTTAGTACGACTAAATTTAATCGATGAATCACCAATTTTAAAACTATCATTCTCATAGCGAACGCCATATGTGGTATCTGTGTTTCCAACAAATAGATTGGTGAAATAGGGTTCCAGTGTTGATCCATAATATTTTATTAAAATGTTTTTCAGTTGAGCTTTATGTTGAGGAGTGGCCAAGAGTTGTGAAAATGGAGACGATCTGGAAGGGCAAGGGGTTTCGACCATGGCCAAGGATTTCCTTTTTCTTAAAAACTCTGCAAGGGGTGATGCCTTTTTTTTTAGGCGTAAACACTTGTTCCTCATTATCCTCAACTTCGCTAACACTAGTTAAATCTTCCTGTTCCTCTTCATCTTCCTCTTTTTCTTCCTCAGAGTCCTCGTGGTGCGTCTGACTGGCTTGTGAAACGGTAGGTAGCGTTTCAAATGGCTTGATAGAGGGTTTCAACATAGCTTTTAGCGGAGGTGCTAAATGTTGTTGAATAAACAAAGCATGATCCGCACGCGATCGTTTCAATTGACGAAACTTTTGGCGAATAGTATTTTTTGCTCTAATAATATGCTTTTTCAATTGACTCTCTGCTAACGCCATGATGTCGCGACAAATGACTTGAGAGGGAATGATACAGTGCCTTAAATAGCAATAAAATGATCAAACCCTAAGCGATACCGCCCTTGGTTGAGTTCACTTTGTTTGTCAATCACTAAACAGGCATGACGTTGTGTGTTCCGGCACTTGCCACACAATTCTGTAAACATTTGAAAGGTCATATCCGGATTCACATGTTCATTATAAATGTAACGACTGTTCCTCTCGTCCTGGCGAAATAAAACAATGACATTGGCATTGTCACGAATCAACTGTTTGGACATTTTAGAATACGTTTGTCCAAGATAGAAGCAATCGATATGTTTGTGTCGACCCATGCTGAAATAGCTTTGATTGATACCTTGTCGTTCAGTGGATACATCATCGAAAATCATGAGTGAATCAGGCTTTACCTCATCCGGTGAAATATAATATTTTCTTGCGTGGAAAATGTAAAATACTCCATATTCTCATTTTTTTATCCAGACATGACTTGATCCAGAAACACGTAGAGGGGTTGGTAGAGAGATTTTGCGAAAATATAAATATTTTGAAAACACAGACCATTGGGCGCTGTAATAAGTGTCAGCAAAAGATTGGTCTTTCCACAGCCGGAAGGTCCCACAATGATGCAGCGAATGGAAGATGGAAACAGTGAACCATGGCGTTGTTCACGTGATGTGGGGCAGAGATGGGAAACCATGTCCCTCACAGGGAATGACTCTTGCTGCTTAATTAGCTTCATTTCAACTAAGGCTTAGAGAGGCTAGCAGGCTGTCTATATACATCGCACCGAGCCTCGTCATAGAAACAGTAGACTCGTATTACAGGTTGACGATGGATGTCATTGGACGTGCGTTGATGGTTAAAGCTAGGTCTGTTCCCATACATGATCCTAAACAAGAAACAGATCCTGCTAATAAACACTATGTGGATAGGTCAGTAGTGCCACGCACAAAACAAGGAGATTATGACTTTAAAGGAAAGCGGTTAACTCATGTAAAACATCCTCAAGTGTCTACAGACGTTACTACAAAAAAGTATGCGGATAACAATGTGTATGAGTTTTATGATAAAGTGCCTCAGCTTACGGTGGATGGCTATAGCGCTAATCATCACCGCATTATTCACGTGGAAGACCCACAAGAAGATGATGATGTCTGTACCAAGCGATACGTGACCTATGAAATGAAAAGGCTTTATAAATTTATCCCATCTGTATTTTTAGTGCATCTGACAAATGTAAAACCTGTGAATGAGAGAAACCATATACCGCTAGTTCATGACCAGCACTTGACCTATGTGCTTGCTTCGGGTTTAAGCCACTATCGACTACACTATAATGGAACCATTCACATCAAATATGCCATACCTGATGAGAACCATTTTCAAATAGAGATAAATGGTCATAGGATGTTGGTCCATAACCATGAAATGGTCAATGCAGGAGACGAATTATCCTTTCATCTCCTGTTGACATGGAATGAAAAGCAAGCTGGAAAAACCATAAATGATTTCCCACTTTATGTAGAATTGGAATATACAGCCATGAAATAACAATCTAATGTTAGTTGTGACTTAAACTTTCTTGTGAAAGGTTGTTGGTCATCATCATCATGGTGAAACAAAGATATGTGGTGAGAAAGACAAAAAATATGAGCCTGTCCTTGGCAAGGCCTGGGCTTATGACATTCGTGGACAAGCCCTTACGAAAGAAAAAAAGAAAAAATAATGTGTTGACCATAAGGAAAACTCTTCGAGTAGCACAGAGACATGTCATTCCAAAACGTCAGCGACAGGGTTCAAAACAAGGGCGAGTGATCCCCGTCCCCAAAAGAGCGGGATTTTTACCTGCATTATTCGCCGGTCTGGCTGCTCTAGGTTCACTTTTAGGCGGCGCCAGTGCAGTGGCAAAAACCATTAAAGCCGTGCAACAGGGCAAGCAACAACTCAATGAAAGTCAGCGACACAATGAAACAATGGAGGCCATTGCTATGGGGGCTAGAAATGTCAATTTGAAGCCAGCCTTTTATCAACAAGGATTTGGAATTTCACCTTTTCGAAATAAAATAAAACATCTTAAACCTCAAGCATAGCAAGACATGCCCTGACGCATCAGCAAGTGGAAAGCTATGCTAAACAACTGAAGCTTTCTCATTTTCGAGGTGTGTTTATGCGAAACCAATTACCCTCACAACCCGGGAAACATGAATGTGCTGTTGTCAATTTGGATGATCACCGAGGACCTGGAACACATTATGTATCTTATGTCAAAGAGGGATCTACTGTATGGTACTTTGACAGTTTTTGGGAATTTGCCCCCGCCCATGGAACTAGTGGCCTATTTTGGAAACAGGATCAAAATATATTATAATGTGAAACGTGAGCAAACGTTTAACAGCCAACAGTGTGGACGTTTGTGTTTAATTTTTTTATATAAGACGCAACATAAGCAAAAACGTCAACAGTATGTCGGCGGAAAGTAAGACGTTTACACTGCATGGACGTGGAACTGAAGTGAGTCTAGACTTTTACCCACCTATCGAATTGAGTGAAAAACCTTATGGTTTAGGACTTGTTTCACTCGAAACATACAATCGAATATACAACATACGTGAAAATGTGAACAACAAGTTTTACTATGATGATTCTGTGCTCACCCTGAACTCTGGTGGATATACGATAGATGACATTTATGAACACATTTATGTGGTGTTGATCAATGAATATGGTTTAAAGTCATTTCTCGATGGAACGCGCAAGTTTGAACTTGTAGGAAATACCAACACTCATCGCTGCAGTATTTTTTCTACATTCAAAATTGACTTTAAAACTCACCCCGATTCCATTGGTCCATTACTAGGATTTAAACCACGTGTGTTAGAGCCCAACAAAAAACATGAATCAGACCATGAAGTGAAATTCATTGAGGACCATCATGTGTCGGTGACGTGTAATATTATTAGTCAAGTGTACACCAATCAAGAACCGTCGCATTCGCTTTATGACTTTATTATAACATCGCCCAATGGCTATATTATTCGTGAAAACCCTCCAGTGGTGCTTTTTCATTCTGTGGCTGTCGATGGTATTAGTAATATAACATTAAGACTGATCAATAGAGAGCAACAACTCATTGATCTAGATTCTACCACACCAGTGACTTACAAGTTGGTGCTAAAACCACTATGAAGTTTGTATATAAAGCAACAGCACCGTCTAGGAATGGTGTTAGTTGTTTACCACGTGAATACACGTTAACATCTCAGAACAAGCAGATTTTACAGCATTTGGGTTACCACATTAACCCCAGCGATGAATTCTATTCTAGAGGTAGCGAACCTCATCGAGGAGCAACCAGGAGTGGTAAGAATTGATCTGCATTCTTATCAAGCTCAAACACCTGGACTCAATAACAATGATGAAATTCAAATTGTTATCAACAACCAAGATATTTACACCCTACCGCATGAAAGTGTTATTCAGATTGAAGGTCGACTCACCAAAGCCGATGGTTCTACACCCACTACATCCAAGTTAGCCAACCATGCTTTCGCCTTCCTGTTTTCTGAAGTACGATATGTCATTAACGATATCGTGGTGGATAGCACTCGAAATGTGGGTATTTCCAGTGTCATGAAACGATATTCCTCTTATAGTGAGGAAGAAGCTAAAACACTTTGCATGGCGGGTTGGTGCCCTGACTCGGCCAATGACTGGATGGTACACACCGATGGCACCTTCACTGGATATTTACCTCTTAAACTGATTTTAGGCTTTGCTGAAGATCACCAGCGCATTGTGGTCAACGCAAGGCAAGTGCTTTATCTAGTGAGAGACAGGAGTTATAATAATGCACTCAAGGGAGTCGACAATGCCCCCATTGATTCAAAAATTCAACTACAACGCCTGCTATGGAAAGTGCCTCATGTGACCCTTAACGATAGCAAAAAACTGGACATACTCAAAATGGTAAAGAGAGATATACCTCTACCCATGGAATTTAGAAGCTGGGCACTCCATGAGTACCCGTTATTGCCCACCACCAACACACACAGTTGGTCTATAAAAACAGCCCGCTATACAGAGAGACCTCTCTACATGATTGTGGGTTTTCAAACGAATCGCAAGTATCAACAAACCAAAGATGTCACGCAATTTGATCACCTGCAATTGAGAAATGCACGTCTTTTCCTCAACTGTGCTGTGTTTCCCTATGAAGGGCTGGATTTAGATTTTTCAAAAAATAAGTTTGCCCCCCTGTACGACTTGTTTTCTAAATTTAGATGGTCGTATTATCAAAAAGAGAATTGTCCAATGTTGTCACCCCAAGCTTTTAAGACAAGGGCGCCACTGATTGTCTTTGACTGTTCCTACTTGGAAGAGTCTGTCAAACCATCCAATATTGACATTCGACTAGATTTTGAAACGCATGACAATGTTCCAGCCAATACCACGGCCTACTGTTTGATTATTCATCACAAACAAGTCAACTATTATCCACTGCCCAACCAAGTGACAAGTGTATAAATAGCAGGTCAACACACATCAAACCACTCAGTCATGTCTTGCTTTCAAGCCTCAAGAGAAGTTACATCCATGAATTTAAAATCTGAGGAACAACGTTTCAAGACCTTTGCGACGTGGCCGGTGCCTTTTATAAACCCTCAAGCCTTAGCAGCCGCTGGATTCTACTATTTAAAAAGAAGAGATGAAGTGAAATGTGTGTTTTGTCCCATCATCTTAGACCAATGGCAAGAGAGCGATGAACCCATGCAGGAACATCAGCGCTGGTCACCTGCCTGCCCCTACCTGTGCAGAATGGAAGTGGGTAATATACCCTGTCATTCAAGTTACCCCTCACTCATGCCTCTGAGTGATGAAAAAAGTTATGATACGTGTGGTCTTTATGGTGCCGGCAGTGCTTCAGTGAGCAGCTCACAGTCAAAAACATCCAGTTTAGAGACATTGGGATATCATCGGTGTTATGGACACTATAAACACAAAAGACTTTTTTGTTGTATGAGATGGTACCGCCTCTATCCTAGAATGAAAAAAAGAATGTAAAACTTGTTATGCTAATAAAATAATGAAATAAAAAAATTGGTTGTTGTTGTTATATTATTATTTCTTATGCCCCCCCCCCCCCCCCTGTCATATCCTAACCTCTATAGTGACTACTCGATGTTTTTCTTTTCTTTTACTAGAATGGAATGTAAGTAAATGACATGGGTACACCTTACTGAACAATTGTCAGTCTGTGGTCAGTTGGACTTGATCCAGACAAGAGTGAACATGTTGCGTACACTGATTGTCGACTGTCAAGGGTTTAAAATTGGAGATAACAAATTTATATTTAAAGAAGTGGCCATCATCGATTGTTCCACTTTTTGGATATCACAAGCTACTCATTTGGTGTTTAAACCACCTTATGCGTTTGATTTGTTGTGTGATAAAGACCGTAAACAAACCCAGTGGATTGAAACTCATATGCAACTAGACTGGAAGCGAGGAACCATTTCATATAAGCACCTGGGCATGGTCATGAAAGCCCACTTGTCTTCTGCCCATGTAATATTTGTGAAAGGTAGTGAAAAACGTCAATGGCTACAACCATTTTTAGCGTCTTACTGTCAATGTATCGATTTAATGGACATGGGCTGTCCATCGCTGCAGACACTCATGGATCGCTGCCCCTGTGACAATATTACCCATAAAGCCTTGGCACAGGTGTGGCAATTGTTTCATTGGCTATCCACCAATGCCTGCTGGGAGTTGTTAAATAAAATTAAAACTAAAGGTTTACCTGTGAATGACACCAGTGAGATTTCTACAAGCAACGTGTAAACATCAACGTGATACCATGGAGAAAGGGGATGCTACCGATAAAGCGATTGGAAAGTTCTTTGTGTGTAAAAAGAAACTAGACAGTTTTACTAAAGAAGAATTATTGGCTCTTCCAAAATCATTCATTTATTATGTCGCAGCAAATGCAGTGAAAGAAATCTGGCAACATGTACCAAAATCATGGACTCAAGACCCTGTGTTAAGTGAATTACAACCATGTACAGATTATGATCACCATAAGCAAGTGGCTATGGCAAAAATACCCTCTATGCGACAGTGTGCTACTTGTCAGCTAGTCAAACTGTATCATGGTCATAAAAGTCAGTGTAAAGACTTTGTTTCCTCATACCACGGGAGTAATGAAGAAAAAAAGCAACAACAACAAACATCATCCACAGAGGAGGAGGAGGAAGATCAAACCTTTTTACCATCGATGGAAAAGGATATGCCAGACCTGTACTGGCAATGGCGTCATTAACAAAGTAATTCAATACTTGACTTTCGAAATCTACCTACCTGGTTATTATTTGTGTAGTCCTGGAACTTGTCTTGAAGAACCTTTGCAGCATAGTGATATACCTATTAATCCTTTGGATCAAGCATGCTCCTTTCTTATCACCACAGTCATTCTGCATTAAGACGTGTAGCGGATAAAGTATCGTTGAAAAGCTAAACAACATTTGACATTCTGTGATGTCTCAGTGGGAGAGAGGTTGGCAGTCGTCATTGTGATTAGTGTTATAAAAGGAAAGTTGATAATGAGTGGACATGGACATTGAAAAGGATTGAGGAATTGGTATTTCTTTGTAATCTATTTTTGTAAAGCTCTATTTGTTGTGAAATAAAAACAAGGTTTACAAGATCACAATGTCTTTTATTTTAAAAAATGGTGATAGCCATTTCATTTTTTTCACACATGAATATTTACAATTTCCACTTTACATTTTTTTACATTCCCCTTGTTTAGTTTAAACATTCTGTACATTTTTGTTGTTGTGAAATAAAAAACAAGGTTTACCAGATCACAATGTCTTTTAATTCTAAAAATGGTGATAGTCATTTCTTCATTTTCATTTCTTCACACGTGAATATTTACAATTTCCACTTTACATTTTTTTACATTCCCCTTGTTTAGTTCACACATTCTGTACATTTTTTTTGTGAAATACAAATAAGGTTCACTAAATCACTATATCTTTTAATTTTTAAAAATGGTGATAGCCATTTCATTTTTTCTCACATGAATATTTACAATTTCCACTTTTTATTTTTTACATTCCCTTGTTTGGTTTACACATTCTATACATTTTGTTGTTGTGAAATAAAAAACAAGGTTTACCAGTTGACAATGTCTTTTTAATTTTAAAATGGTGATAGCCATTTCACTTTTTCACACATGGATATTTACAATTTCCACTTTACATTTTTTACATTCCCCTTGTTTAGTTCACACATTCAGTAAATTTTTTAAAATCTTTTTCGTAATATACAAAAGCAAACATTTTACACTAAAATGTATTACTTATCTTATTTTTACTAAACTACTGAAGCCTAACATTATACATTCTACTTACAGTTTTTACAAAAAAATATTACAATATAAAACACACTACAAATATTACAATATAGTGATCATTAGACTTAAGTAAAGTAATAGTCGTCAATACGACTGTTTCCCCAAGCAAGAGTATTAAATGTGTTGGGTATAATGAATCGTTTGTTGTCTTCATTACTTAAAGCAACTTTGTTCAACAAATTGGTATGTAGCTGATGATTTTTACTTCTAAATACACACATTTTCTTATATAATACAGGTGGGTTACTAACTATACAGTTCTTATAATCACTTATATCTAACTCTTTACTAACAACATTCTTTTTCACTCCTTTTAATTTTTTTACTACTACATCATCAATTGTCATATAGCTGTATGATTTAGATTTTGTGCCTACAAAGGTGTCTATGATAACACCAGCACATTCATCCTTAAATTTCCCAAGAACCTTTTTGTTTACTAGGGGTAAATGGTAAATATTATCCTCTGGATAGTCACTTGTATCAAACCTATTTAGCTCAGTTTTGATATCATCATAAAAATCATCAGTTTTAAACTCATAAATAAAAGAATCTGTGTCTGTGTAGAGTAATTTAGCATTATCAAGATAGTTTTTCTTTACATAATCATAGTGAAATTCATACATAAGTGTTTTTGACAATTCCAGAATGGTGTAACCCACATATATGGGTTTGTTGTAAGTTACTTTAAGACGATTCATTTGTATTACAACTAAATCCTCATGAATAATTGAACAGCTATGAAAGTTAGGCTTGCTTATTAAGTTGCTCGCACCATACCTTTTACTATCATTCTCCCACTTTGTAATCAGCTTTACATCAACTCGTTTATCAACATTCTCCATAGTCTTTCCAAAAACACTATTATTCATGAGTTTATAAAAATCCTTTTCAAACGCGTTTGTTGACTGTGTTCTTAAATTATTGTTTAGATCAATATACGGTTTGAGCCATGCTGACTGATGAAATTGCAATACGCGATGAATTTTAGTTAATTTTAATCCATGCTGTAGACACTGTTTCAAGTTTTGATAATGTATTACATATTTACATTTATCATTTACATTAGCAATTAACATTTCTGTTCGTGATGAGATGTATGGAGATTTCATATTCTCAGGACAAAATGGTAAATCATTATGATCATCATGTATCTCTTTAGGGTACTCAAGATTTACCTCTAAAATATATCCTTTATCATCGTTATCATTAAGAGTGTCAACATGTAAGACATCAATTTCAGGTTGTGTCAGCCAGCGAAAATCTTTCAGTGGTAGATATTGACTCATAGCCCAACCATATTGGTTATTTGCATCGAGGTAGACAATATACTTTGACTCTTCACAAGGGTTGTAGCTAGGCATGTATTTATTATTCGCTTTAGAGTACCGTCCACTACATTGGCTTAATCCACCTCGAATTGATGATTTTATAAAATTGATCATGTCTATATCAGTCATTAATTCTAAATTTACTTTCGTTTTTTTTTCAACATTGAACTGAAACTTAACCCAGGAGCAGTGAAATACTGACAAGGATCAAGGTCATAAGTTTTCATACAAACATTTCGAAAATTTTCAAAAACATCTGCTAATAATAACACATCTGTCTTCAAATATAAGTCTGAAAATTCTCCTAATGTTTGAATGTGGAACTGTGTCCATACACGTTGTGCATGTAAATATTCCTGATCACTGATATGACTTGTGTTTAAGGAACTGTAAAATGCATCTTTCGGTGGTAAACAACACTCCTCAAGACGTTCCACACAGGTAATATATTCATAAGGGAATATACCCTTTTGACGAATCAAATTAAAATCATCTTCTTTAGGAAAGACACGATGAATTTCATGAAACTGATCTGATTTTAAATTACTAGCCAGCTTATCAAGACTACTCGGCATAAAGCGGAATGAATCTAAAAATCGCAGTTTAATGGTTTTTTATTGCTAGTTTTGATGTATTTTGTGAACGATATGTATTGTTCCTTATTATTCGCAATCACATCAATTTTCACATCTGAAGCTCCAAATTCTTTAACGATAAAGTGGTTATCGTAATTGCTACCGTTGTGTAGAATGATCGGAATGAATTTACTTACTCTATAATTTAAATTACATTCTTGGTGAGCAGCACCACGATATTTTCCTGTTAAATGGTCATGATCGCGAACCCTGTCTGAATATAAACATTCACCACATATAAAGCAATTAGTTTCAGTTTCAAAATTCATTTGCTCTGAGGAAGTTAGTGACTCCATTGGATAACTACATTTAATATAATATGCAAAGCTAAAAGGTTCATGAATGTGAGTTGTGTTGGTGAAAGGTTGGGCTGGATTTGATGAACATGTATTAAATGGTTTTAGCAAAGCCTCGAAGTCAGCATATATAACAAATGGTACTCGAAGCTGTTTCTCATAATCCTTAAATTTTAGAATGTTATTTTTAGGAGTCGGTAATACCGTACGAACATGATTACACCCCCATTTTTGATGTTGAGTTAGTTGGTCCTCTTTTCTGAAATAGAGCAAACAGCCATCACACAACCACTTTTTACCATCGCATTTTGTTATCTGACTACTGACAAGTCTACTGAAATGTTTTATCCAACAATAGTGGGCGTTTTCACCTTCGGTTATGTATAGTAAATTTACATGAGCATCCTTTTTTCCTGAGTATAATATAGAGGGCCTACTATACTCTTATTTTCAATTTCATAAACATTAATACTTACATTGTTCAGCTCTTCAAAACGTTGAATGTCTTTTATCGCCATAGGAAATTCTATTTCTTTTAAATCTAACACTGAAGAATAGTGAGGATAAGATGACGTTCTCTCCACATGTCCCACTGCTGAATGGAGAGCTGAGGTTACAGCCCACGCAAAGCATGCGTTATCATTATTCATAACGTTCACAACAGCTTTCTTTCGTTTGATCCATCCTGGCAAATCAATGTATGATGATGCTCGAAGGGGGTTGTATTTATTCATGTTGGTTTCTAAATAAAGTACTTCAACCAACGCCCAGCCTGACTCCCTTTCCTGGAACTCTTCACTCTTCACAATGATAGCACTTGAAATATTTTGGTATACATTACTAATATTAGTTGATTCGCTAACAATTATGTTTTTTGTATTAAAGGATTTGATATCCGTAATTTCACCTTCGCTCCCAGTTTTTACATAGAGGCCAAAAAGTTCAAAATTCATTTTAATTGTTTTATGCTCTAATAAAACATTTTCTACTAAGCCAAACACAGTAGGTTGAACATTTTTTAAAAATGATTCAATACTTTGAGTTTTTTCTTCACTATGAAGTCTATAACTAGCAATTCGACTTTTAAATGCACTACCAATTTGTTGAATATTTCCAGAATTACTTTCATGGCAAGTGTTATTTTTATGTTGAATACTGCGTAAATGTCCATGAATGATTGAAGAAGGTATATCAATATTACATACATCACAATGTGTTATTGAAGGTTCACCATTCTTTTTTCTTTTTGTTGCACAACTATTTTCACAATCTTGAGAACGTTTACGCTTTTGAGCATCACATTCATTTAAAGGTTCCGTGCTAGTTGATGGTTTTACAGATTTCAATTCATGTTGTTCTCCATGCACTTCAACCATGCGGAATTGATATCGCTTTACAGCAGAAAAACCAAGTTCGCAAACTGAACACGAAAATGGTGCTGAACTGACATGCATTAAATTTACATGACGTGCAAGATTATCTTGTCTGTTAAATGTGGTAGCACAATGACTGCACACAAACATTTTCTGATTATGTTTTGTACTTGCATGACGTTGAAGGTTGTCAGGTCTTGAGAACTGTTTCTTACAGTCACCACACTTGAACATGATGATTACTTTCCAAGTTATCTATAAAAGAAAGAAATCATCAATGTTAGTAAAAGATAAAACAAAATTTACAATATAAATAGTTTAATTATATTCCAGTCAATGGTTATAGCAGGGTATTTAAATCGATCTGTGAACTCCTAGCAAGTCTAACTTTATGTAGTTCTAACTGAGGGTTACTATATACCACTGTCACTGACACCTAGCAGTGAACATTAGAACTTGATAGAGTGGTAGAAACCAGCGGTCGTCAGTTAAGTGAGCTAAGTGTGGCGTCATAGCCAGTCTTAAAACAAGTCTAAACTTGTAGAACATATCACGTGATAGAAACCAGCGATCACCAGTTAAGTGAGCTAAGTGTGACGTCATAGCCAGTCTTAAAACAAGTCTAAACTTGTAGAACATGTCACGTGATAGAAACCAGCGATCGCCAGTTAAGTGAGCTAAGTGTGACGTCATAGCCAGTCTTAAAACAAGTTTAAAATTGTAAAACATGTCACATGATAAGGTTGAGTTAGGTAAAGTTAGGTTATGTTAGGTGAACTGAGGTTAAGTCTTTAAATATTCCCTCTGACACTGACACCTAGCAATGAACATTCAGACTTAATAGAGCGGTAATCAAAATCTAACCTACAAAATTAGCTTTACACACCATGGTCAAGTAGTTCCAACGTTTGACTGCCAAATATACCATTTTCACTGACATGTAGTGGTGAACATTGGAAAATATCACTCTAACTGTTTAAAAGTTATTTGAGGGGGGCACTTACCTTTTTATAATTGATCAACTGATGCCACTGAATGAACAGATTGTAGGAATCTGGTAACCTACAGGTACCCAATTATCTGCAAACAAATCAATCAATCAATCAATCAATAAATACATTCCAATCAATAACTTCAACATTAATTAGTAATAAAAGACTACAATCCATTAATAATAAGTACTTACTTTGCAAAATAATTTAATGATTTTCTACCAAAACGGCTTTTTTTTACAACTCTTGAGCAGTAATAGAGCACTGTTCACTCAAAGCGAGTAATAAAGACTGACAGTAGGGAGATATATGACACCCCTCTTATATAAACTCTCATCGCTCGTGTCAGCAGTTTTTTGCAGATCATTGCAATTCCTTTCCCAATACAGTTGAGAGTCCAAAGTACACTAGGAACACCTGTGTGGTATTCAATGACTGCTGACTTTGCATGATCATCACCCATTGTCTTAATCAACATATGAGGTTTCAAATTACTGCAGCGTCAGTCATAGCAACAGCAGTGTGCGCTCTCTGGTATGTCAGCAACATGACACCGGAAGGAACACCTGTGTAATATCCAATAACTGCTAACTTTGCATGATCATCATCCATTGTCTTAATGAACACTTGCGGTTTCAAATTACTGCAGTGTTAGTCTTAGCAACAGATCTGCGCGCTCTCTGTCATGTCTGTAATATGACACAGGAAGTAACAAGTCGGTTTACTGCACGTACCATCTCCTCAGTTTTAACATCTTAAGAACATGTATTATTCTCTTTCAACTACAAATGACTTGTTAGAACACATCCATACACTAAGTTAGATCCCTTGTATGTTCACATGTATTTCGTCACTTTCCTTTCATATCGTTATCCCATTATAGTAGTGGTGAACAACGTCAATTCAACACACACACAAATGTAGTTAGGCCCTTTGACATAATTTAAATAAATTCATGGGCTCGTCCGTAGGAACCAGGCCAAAGGGACCCGTCCAAAGGGATCAGTCCAAAGGGACAAGGACTCGTCCACAAGGACTTGTCCACACAGACTTGTCCACAAGGACTCGTCCACAAGGACCTGTCCACAAGGACTTGTCCACAAGGACTCGTCCACAAGGACCTGTCAACAATAACCCATCAACACGGGCCCGACAGCAGGGGGCTCGTCAACAATAACAGGGGCTCTCACCTCAAGGCCTAACATGCCCCTCTTTGATTATTGGTTTGCAGAACAACGTTACATTCCATATCGGCATTCAAACTCTCACATGTTGCAATTGGAAAGAGAGATTCTCTAAAAAATTCAATTTCACCCTCTAGTAGGGGTAGGTTTTATTTTTGGGGTTGAAATATGTTGTTCATAGGAAAGGGGGTGTCAGCCCGAGTTCAATGACACCTCATTCGTCAAAATCCGACCACGGGTTCGGGAGTTATCGGGCTGCCGCCATCTTGTGAGGAGGGTGAGGAGGAGGAGGAGGGGCCAGAACTGTTGCAAATACACTACTGATATATTTTAGGATGTGGATAATTTATACATGATAATCAAATATTTGTAAACAAGCCGAAATATGATATTCGACCAAATTTGAGTTAGAAGAATGTAGTCGAAATTCACTAATGGTATTGTAGAACCATTGATCATTCAGCTGATACTGTTAAAGAGGAATCAAACTGCCACATAGTGCATTATTTCGAGATCATGAAGTGAACAGTGAAGCGAGATTTGAGCATAATTATATCATATTATTGTGGACGTCGAATCCTTGTCGAAGTTTATTGCGTTTTGGGCTGGATTGTAAATTTGAATCGTGAGTAGGTTAATGATAGGCTGTACTATGATAGTCCAGCCTGGTTTTGCATTTGTTGCTGTTGTGAGACTTGGCATCGAGCTTGTTTAGCTTTATTCCCCGACTTGTGTTATTTTGAGGTTGATATTGTGCTATTTTTGCCGTCGTTGTGATCTTCATGATTGTGAGATTCTTGTAATATGGAAGTTTCGGTCTTCTTTTTGTAGTGCTAGTTCGGGATGGCTATCGCGTTAAGTTGTTCTCAGTGGAGTCGTGATGTTGCTCGGATCCTTGTTTTACTGATTCGCTTATCGAAGGTCATGCCCGAACATATCTAGACTTGAAATTGTCTCAAGCTAAGAGAAATGTATTTAGGTGAGTATGGTCCGGACATAGATAGGATCTAGGCTTTACTGCTCGGATTATTAAAGCTGAATTAAGATTATAATAATGATATTGACATAAGTTTGGTGGTTTGATTCAAGGTTTGATTCAAAGCTTAATTTAAAACTTGATTCCAATGATTTATTACTGTAAGATGATTAGTGACCATGATTGAAAACAGCTAGTTGATATTTTTGAAAATTATTATTATTTATTTCGGTATTAATATTTTTAATAATTTAAAATAGGGTTGGAAGAATTTAAGGAGTCTTGTGTAGAGATCGATGATGTCTTGTGATAGCGAAAGGCCATCGCTAATTTAATTTGACTTTGGGCTAGGTAACATTAAATTATTATTTTGTTTTACTCCTTAAATTAGTGTATCGATCGATTGTAGTCTAAACTACTGATTCAGGTTTATGATTATTGCTCTTACTGGCAAACTAGATTGAATTTGATTTTTATTGAGCGACTACAAGTAGTAGTTAGGTGTTCTTTATTTTGTAGTATGCCTTCCTTCGGTGGGGAAGTAAAGCTGGCGGTCCCATGTCATAGATTTATGGCATGTTAAAGAACCTTCCACTAATTGCACCTGTGTGAAGCTAAATTGAATAGATTAAGAATGTAAACAAGGCTCCTAGGTTTCTACGTTCGTTGCCAAGAGCCGACTGCGGTGGCGTCTAGCAGTTAAGTTCTGAAATTGGCGTAGTAGTCGTTGACGGTGTCGCTTGGCGGAAAAAATAGGAACTATTTGAAAAATTCTAAGTTGCAGTACTTAAAAAGTAAAAAACAGATACACACACTAATACAGTCATCACAATTAATACCGGTTATCGGACAGATTCTACACACACCCAAAGTACACGGGGCAACATGACCGCGTTGTCGCAGCCCCTAAACTTAAGAACCAACTAACATATTTTGAGTAATACATTTATACAGGCACGTATTTGCGTGTTGCTGGTGTTTTATATAAATTCGATTCTTTTTATTTGTATCTATTTAGGGTTGTAATGTGCTACAGTGGAGATAGGACTCTTGGGCCCACCATTTACCCAACTCCCGAGTGTTAATAGGGTTTCTCACTCTCCAATTTTCGTGATGTCCTAGTCATTCTGTAGTTTGTCCTGTAGCACAATGCAGAATAACAATACCCTTCCTGATGCTTTTGTCAGTAGTTCTTCGTGGTTTTTAGCCGTGTACCACAAGTTGCTACGATCCTGGTTTATCTTTTAAAATTTTCGGATTTTGACAATCTACATCAGTTCGGGAACAGTACCATGTTTCGACTTCCGGAAAATTTCGACATATCATCACGTTCCACATCCCTTAGACCCAAAAAACACCGTCAGTACAAAAGTTTATATATATTTTATATATATATATATATATATATATATATATATATATATGTATTGTACCCTTCAATTAAGCAGTGTTTTACCATGATTCTTTCTACGGGGTCGTGCTCAGTCCGGTATGCCTTTTAAGGCAAAGTTCACAAAAAAACATGCTCTATTGGATAGAAAGGTCCATAACCAAAAGCTATACTAGAAATAAAATGAATAACAAGTAGAATAAAAGTATTTAATGATTGAAATATATGTGCATAAAATAATAATAATAATAAGTCCTCCCTAACTTTTACTCCCACTCGAAATAATTATATTACAGAGCGGTATCACACTCGCTCCACACAACAAAAACAAAGCGAATACAGCTTCACTCAAATGATTATAATAACATAAATTTTGCGGTGAGAACTCGCTCCTCACAATAATATGGATACAAGTCCATTGATCCTGGTCAAGAAGTTATATATGCGTGGTGTACTGATCCTTAATAAGAAAATGAGTATTGATGGGAGTCCGTTTACAACTGAAACAGTCATATTGTTCACGGAGTCGCATCTTTTAAATCGAACTACGGCTATGGGACCCATCCTTAATCAACACACTATAATTACTACTGACACATGCAAGATCTAAAATACTAAGATTTGATGAATCTCCCCGAGATTCCAACCCCGTGCCAGAGCACGTAAAACTCAAACGAGCATGCCGTTTAGGCCAAAACCTCGCACAACAACTGGGAAACAGCCTCGCATACGCAACTGCCATAAGGGTCACTGAACGCCTAAAATAAACACACTAGAAGTCAAGCAACAAAAACAAAATACAAGCCTACACGGCTGAAAATTATATTTACATGAATAAAAGCCAGACAAACTGATGTTTCGGAAGATACATTAAAACATGGACAACTCCCATTTAAATCAATCAAATACTCTTTATAACCGATCAGGGTTTTGTGAATTTAAATTAACATCTTAATTTGAACTACAGGAACCTAGCCTGCTTGCTAATGACCATCCGTCGCGTTATCTGATTGAGCGCTCCCCTACTGGTATGAGTCAACGCTGCCTTTCACCTCTGTCAGTCTGGTGCTAATTATATATGGGGGCCACACTGGTCCCGTTATTCTGGAAACGCGAAAAACATATCTCACTCATCCACTTGGATGGCAAGAAACACAAATATTTACCACAAGCTCAGCCTCGCAAGGACATGAACTGGGCTGGAGTGCGGCTGTCAGTACAATCTCAATGATATGTTTTCCCGCGAGCACTACCATAAAATCACACCATGTACACCATAAAGCTTGGACTGACTTACTCATAGGCATACCATATAGGTCGGTTCAATATCAGATTCTCCTATCTTTGCGTCCAGAGACACATCTAACAAATAAATCAACAAAAACTCGGGTGCGCCAGAGGCATCCCGCACTGAATTGCTAGATATGCAATTATCAAAAATAATCCTGATCCATCATAAAATCTGCTCATAAATAAATTTTACCCTCCAAATTCTGTTTTTTAATCTCAATTAATTCTGTTCCATTTTTGTTATAAGGCACTTCCGAGTTACATTGCTTGCCCGCGACTTACGCAAGCGAATGCGAGCACGGCCTGCGCGCATTGCCCCGTATATTTGAACCAAAACACAGTCACTAAAATCTACTAAATACAAAGCGCTAAGCTGCCCCATACTTAATGTGTCAGTAATCAAGAACCAGGAATCTAAATTACAAACATAAGCAAACAAATATCTACAAAAATACGTCCCTTACACCATAGTTGACTTAATAAATAAATAAAATTCATTTCTGTACTCATTCCTTTAAATTAGCGCTAGGGAAACATCTCCGGCCATCTCTCCTTCAAACTGCTTAGCTCGAATTAGACATCGCTTGGCAGATGTCCTGCTGGTTCCAAGATTTGTCCTCGTGCCCTGATGTCATCTCGTTCTGGATAAAATTTGTTTATCAGTTACACACGCGATACATTTCCTTATAAATTCACCTGTCGAGTACTAAATTCCTCGACAGTCTATGGTGAATTATTACGACTTGCCCTATCTATTACTACTTGGACTACAAAATCAAACACTGAATTTATACTTATAGTTTGTCACAAACATTTCATGTCCACACATGAATAATTCTTTTAGTGTTCCTGACACATAAATTAGAATAACGTCTCGTGCTCTCAGACACCTGAATTAAAGTCACGTCTCGAGCCCTCAGACACCTGAATTAAAAGTCCTCTTGAAGCTTCCTGGACCACTTTTAAATGAATCTGGCTAGAGTGGGAATGGAAGGGGTATTATGAAAAACTCTTTCATAATAACGATCAGACTAGCATGCGATCGGTATCACTGAGTTCGTAGAAATGTGGAGGTTAAGATTATGCTGTAGTTAGCTTGAATCGATCGTGGAATTAACCCGTAGATAACTCCCGCCTTAATTCCCCAGGATGCGTTATGACGCCGTGTTTGCCGCTAAAAACGATGCCTTGCTATTATTGGTCCGAACTCTTGTATATATATGCGGGCTTATTTCCCTATTTCCTCCCTTTAGGAGTGGTTATTATGAAGATTGACCATTTACATCGTAGCATTCAATTTCTTCTTGGCGCTAACTTACATAGCAACAAGCCGATCTATGCGTACCCAAGCCTTCCTTCGCGCCAAAGGTTGCACCTGCCCTCTGCGTCATGATTCCTAGGAAACTTTCTAAAATACCACAGGAGCTTAAACCTTTGTGTCCTCTCTGCCACTGATTTCTCAACATTTTCCAGCTCCTTCAGGCTCTCATATCTGCTGTCTGCAGAAATATATCAAATGATGAATAAAATATTAGAATCCTTTATACAGCCCGTGGATAAAGGGTTCAGAAATCTCTCATAAAGCTATCTAGGGTAATAGACGCCACAAGTTTAAGAGACAGGGATGTTGTTTGAGTCTTCAGTCTTTTGACTGGTTTGATGCAGCACTCCATGCCTCCCTGTCCTGAGCTAATCGTTTCATCTCTACATAGCTACCACACCCTACATCCGAGGCAATCTGTTTAACATATTCTAACCTTGGTCTACCCCTACAGTTCTTGTCCTCGACCCTTCCTTCCATAACTAAGCTTGCTATTCCTGGGTGTCTTAGTATATGTCCTACCAACCTATCTCTTCTCTTCATTAGCAGTCGCCAGAAACATCTCTCCTCTCCCACTCGCCTTAATACCTCTTCGTTTGTAACCCTATCTACCCATCTGATCTTCATCATTCTCCTGTAACACCACATTTCAAATGCTTCAATTCTCCTCTTTTCTGCTGCACCAATAGTCCAAGTTTCACTTCCATAGAGCGCCACGCTCCAGACAAAGGCTTTCAAAAATGACATCCTAATACCTAAATCTATATTCGATGTCAACAGATTCCTTTTTTGTAGGAAGGCTTTCCTTGCCTGAGCCAACCTACTTTTTATATCCTCTTTGCTTCGTCCATCACTGGTTATTCTGCTTCCTAAGTAACAGAAGTCTCCAACTTCCTTCAGCTTTTCACCTGCCAATTTGATCTCCATAGAAGTTTCTGATTTATTTCGGCTGCATTCCAGTATTTTTGTTTTACATTTATTAATTTTCATCATGTATTCATTCTGTAAGACGGAGTCCATACCATTCAAAAACTGATTCAAATCCTCAGGCGTGTCGGCCAAGATGACGATGTCATCAGCAAATCTCAGAGTTGAAATTATTTCTCCTTGAATCTTCACTCCCACTTTAAATTTTTCTCCAATTTCCTTCATTGCTTGTTCAATGTAAAGATTGAAAAGTATGGGTGATACGTTGCAGCCTTGCCTTACACCTTTCTGAATACCAGCTACTCTCTCATGTCCTTCAGCTCGAATGACTGCTGTCTGGTTTCTGTATAGATTGTATATCACCCTCCTATCCCTGTACTTCATTCCAATAGATTTCAAAATGTCAAACAATTTAGTCCAATCAAGGTTATCAAAAGCCTTTTCTAAGTCTACAAATGCCATGAACGTTCTCTTACCTTTCCTTATTCTACCTTCCAAAATCAGCCTAAGACTTAGTACAGCTTCCCTTGTTCCTACATTTCTCCTGAAACCAAACTGGTCTTCACCCAACTCCGTTTCTATCTGGCTTTCAATCCTCTTGTAAATTATTCTAGACAGGATCTTTGAAGCATGAGTAATCAAGCTGATTGCACGGTAATCTTCACATCTGTCAGCTCCCACTTTCTTTGGTATAGGGATGATAACATTCTTCTTGAAATCAGGGGGTACCTCACCTGTCTCATAAATCCTACACACCAAGTGAAATAACCTGATCAGACCTTCATCTCCTATGCAGCGTAGCAACTCAATCGGTATATCATCTATGCCTGGTGCTTTGTTCCTGCCTAAGTCCTCTAATGCTCTGTCAAATTCTGATCTCAATATTAAATCTCCTTTTGCATCCTCATCAATTTCCTCCTCCCTTTCCATTACATGATTCTCAATCTCCTTTCCCTTATACAAGCACTCTATGTAAGCTTTCCATCTCTCAACCTTTTCTTCCCTATCTGTTAAAGGCTTTCCATTTGTGTCCTTAATATTACAGCACTTGGTCTTCTTTTCCCCAAAAGTATTCTTAATCCTTCGATAAGCTGTGTCTACTTTTCCTAATTTCAGACAATTTTCTATACCTGCACATTCCTCTTTCAACCATTCTTCTTTCGCTTCCCTGCACTTCTTGTTAACCTCATTTCTCAGACGTCTGTATTCTGCTTTCCCCTTTTCATCTCTTAGATTCTTGTGTTTCCGCCTTTCATCCATCAATTCTAGTATATCCTGAGTGATCCACGGTTGTCTACCTATTCTTTCTTTCCTACCAATGTTTTCTTCTGCGGATTTTGTTATTTCATTCTTCAAAAGTGCCCATTCGTCTGCAATTGAAGTCCGTTTAGGATTTTTTATTAGTCCTTCCGTTATACTCTTGTTGAACCTTTCGTTTACATTCTTTACTTTCAGTCCGTCTATTGCCCACCTTTTTGGCTTTTGACTTTTCTTCAGTTTTTTCAACTTTAATCTGCATTTCATTACAACCAGATTGTGGTCAGAGTTTATGTCAGCACCAGGATATGTTTTACAATCCAAAATCTGGTTTCGAAACCTCTGCTTGACCATAATGAAGTCGATTTGGTAACGCCCTGTATCTCCTGGTCTCATCCATGTGTATATTCTTCTATTGTGGTTATTGAATAAGGTGTTAGCTATGACCAACTCATGTTCGGTGCAGAATTCCATCAGCCTGCTTCCTCGATCATTCCTTTCACCTAATCCGAAATCTCCTACTATCTTCCCTTCTCTCCCTTTTCCTACCACAGCATTCCAATCTCCCATTACTATAACATTTTCATCACCTTTGATATACCTCAGAATGTCATCTATTTCTTCGTAGACCTTTTCAACATCCTCATCATCAGCTTGACTGGTAGGCATATAGACTTGTACCACTGTGGTGCACGTAGGTTTAGTATTGATTTTTGCTACAATAATCCGTTCACTGTATTGCTCATAATATTCCACCCGCTGTCCAAGTTTCCTACTCAATATGAGACCAACCCCTGCTTGGCCATTGTTTGATTTAGTGCTAATGACCCTATAGTCTCCTGACCAAACAGGGATATTGATACAGTATTAGATGTGATAGCATCCGGAGACCTGGACAACGCAACGGTGAATTTGGAAAATCTTATCTTGCAGGCAGTACTTTCCAGAGTACAATCAAAGAGGAAGTCACAGGTGTGGTTTAACAGAGGTTGTTACTTCGCACGTAGAGAAGCTCTAGCAGCCCTTCATCAGGTACGAATGACACCTTTAGAAAGCAATCTGAGGAGTTACCATGACATAAGGAGACGGTACAAACTCATCCTTAAAGAAGCAAAGGAATTGTTCCAAAACATACAAGAAAAGAAACTCATACAAGAAGCAGAAACTCACCCTTATAAGGCTCTAAACTCTAGACAACCTAAATTTCAGCGAAATATATCGATAGAGACCTGGAAAGATCACTAACGTTGGTCCTTCAAGACCGGGACACTCGCCCCGCTCCGCGACCAGAGGAAGACCTTACAGTAGCAGAAGAACCGGAACTTTTTACCGAGGAAGAGGTGTTGAAAGCCATTACCAATAGTAAGAACAATAAAGCCTGTGGACCAGACAACATCTTCAATGAGCATCTGAAGGAATCCACAACACAATTGAAAAGATGTGTAACCTCTCTATTTAACGGATGTCTACGTAAAGGTACAATTCCCGTGAACTGGAGGAAATCGACAGTTAAAATGTTGTACAAAGGGAAAGGCGACAGCGGGGACCCGAACTCATACAGGGGGATTGCCCTTGAGTGTTCGTTATTGAAAATCCTCACAAAATTAATTTGCGAGCGCCTCACGTCCACGATTGAAGGGTGGATACCTGACGAACAATTCGGGTTTCGAAAGGGTAGATCTGCCACACAAGCCATCCAATGTTTACAGTTAGATATTGAGGAAGCTTTAACATTACCACGGAGGAAACTGCATGCTGTATTCATTGACTACAAAAAAAGCTTTTGACACAACAGACAAATTATCATCGACAAACTTGAGAAATTGGTAGGCGAGTTTAGCTACTTAGCTAGATTCATTAGGAATCTGCTGAGTAGTAATCTAATAGAAATCACTGACGGTATCATCACTTCTGAACCAATCGAGCAAACGAACGGGGTCCTTCAAGGCGATCCTCTCAGTCCGATATTGTTTACAATAGCAACAGCTGACGTCACTACAATAGTTCCACCCAATGTCAAAATTTATATGTACGCAGACGATATGGTAATGACATCTACAAGTGCAGAAGACCTACAATTCGCCGTGAACAATGTAGCAGTATGGGCCGAAGATAACGAAATGAGTTTGAACGAGACGAAGACAGTCACTATGTCCTTCAGAAGGGGAGGAAAGCCCGCGACGTTTCATTACAAAGGCACCCCCTGACTACAGTCTCCCATTTCCGGTACCTGGGGGTGACTATGCAGACATCTGGGAACGTCTTCACGATGCACGTGAGAGAGAGGCTAGACGCTGCACTGATGGCTATGAGCGACATCGAGCATCTACGCAGCCTATCCCTAAAGACGGCAATACGACTTTTTTGGTTAAAAAATAGCACCAGTCGCGATGTATGGCCTGGAAAGTATTTGGAAACATCTTAGGCACAGACATCTGGCAACGCTGGAAAGGATCAAGGCAATGTATCTAAAAAGAGCCTTATGCCTATCCAAGTTCACGCCCTCGCGGCTTGTGTATGTCATGACAGGGGAACTACCCTTTATGGAAGAAGTCAGATTACAGATGCTTCTGCCCCACACACCGGGATTTGGGGAGTATTTGCGTCTCATGACAGCAAAGAGAAATGACATTTGGCATGAATTTTGTACGACGGACGCTATGACTACACAGGACTGGATGCAAGGATCCTACGAGCTGAGACATATCTTGACGCGCTTTGCGGTCCATGGTTTCCACCACCGGATCTGCATGAGAGACGTCTATCACCAACCAGACGAACTATGCGTGTTCAAGCTTTGTAAGGGTCCTTGCGACAGATACCACGTGAGGACGTGCAAGTGCAGAGAGGTGTCTCTGACGAAATTCTGTGAAAATTAGAAATATATGGACACCCCTCGGAAAAAGGCATTTACAGTGACAACGACAAAATTTTGTATTAATGATGGTTCGTAAGAACTACGTTCATGCACATTGTGCGCAATAAAGTATTTATTATATAATATGTACATATATCGGTTTCTTGTGGACACAATAACTACAGAAATTTTGCACGAATCACTTTGAATTTTTTACATAATATGTATCCCTATAAAATCTCAGTCGATTTCGTTAATGGGCACAATCGGTCGAATGGGGTGAAAATGGGGGGCTTTTATTTCGAAAAAGTGGAATATCGCTATAATTCTCTTAATATTTGAAATATAGAATCCATTCAAAGTTCATACTATGTGTCAGATAAGGCACAAAAATTTATGTTTGAAAGGATTCTTGATAGCACCAACCATTGACCAAAGGGGTGGGAAGAAGTTGGTTTTTTCGGGAAACATTAATCATATCTCTCTTAATAGGCACAATATCAAAACCGTACAAAATAACCAGTATTTCCCTGATAGTTACCTAAAACTTTTGTCTGAAAAAATGTTTGATATGACCCACCATAACGCCAAGGGATGAGCAAAATGATTTCGGAATTAGAAGAAAATGCCAAGAGCCATCAGAGGTTGCCATGACAACACTACTAAATTGATGTGGGATGAGCCATCAGACGTTGCCATGACAACGCCATAGCACGAGATCACATTCAGTTTTCCATCTGACTCTGTGGGAAGCGGCTTCGGTGACGAAACTGGTAGCATGCTGAACTTCTATGCCCAAGTTCACGGGTTTAAAGCTAAAATCCCTCAATATGCTTTCCTTCGAAGGGGAAGTTCCAACGTTCGTTGTGAGTAGCTGGTTACGGTGGCATCTAGTAGCCATGTCAAAGTTAGGTGTCGTTGACGGTAGTATTTGGTAGCAAAATTAGAAACTACTACTTGAAATTGACCGTCTGCAGTCCGTACCTGAATTACAGACTAATACAGCATCACAATTAACACCGTTTATCAGACAGATTCTACACACACCCAAAGTACACGGGGCTACATGACCGCGTTGTCGCAGCCCCTAAACTAAGGAAACAACCAAGATCTCTGCGGGAGATAAATTTTTGCGTGAAGAAGTAACAGACCGTTAGATAGTTACACATCAGTGTCGAAACCTTGCATAAATACGTGTGACCACAAGTATAAAAATTGACCCCAAATGACGAGAAGGTTACCGTCCCCATAAGACAATAAGATGTTTAAAATATGCATAAAATGACGAAAAACAAAGTTAATTAAGTTCCAATTATAAAATACTTTCTCGCAATAAATGAGGTCTGATCCTTCTACGAAATCCTGCATATTCTGCCTATTTTCGCCTATCCCCAAGTTTGCTCGGTGAAATCTACCTCCGTCTTCCGGCGTGCCGAGAGGAATTTTTTATTACACGTTAGTTTTGCAAAAGATAAGTAACTAAATTTATCTAGGCAAATAATTTTTTGGAGCTCCCTATAAATAAAGAAGAAAGCCTACTGGGGAAACCACGTTAATAAAACGCGTCAAGTACACTACCTCATAGGTGGCGTGGACATGTGTGCATATTATGGGGATTACAACTTAAGTAAATGTTAGAATCGCTTTTTCTCAGAAATGGTGAATCTTAAAGGTAAAAGGAAAATTTTTGTAGACAATTGCATGATCTACAATATTTGTCCGATCGTGTTGTATAACGACGAAAAAAAAAATAACACCGAAGTCGCACGTGTGACCTAGGACTGAAAGGGATAGAACTTAAATTACATTTTCCTGAAGGGGTCGGTGATCTTTTCAGAATGTTGATAAATACATTTCCCGAGGCTTCAGTTTCGCCCAGATTCCTTCTGAGCAGAATAGACCAAGGATTTTCCTCAATATTTTCCTTCAATGATCAATGTTTCTTAGGCATATATTACTGTGGTTTAATGTCTTAAGTTGTGTTCTTAGATATTGATTTATAAATTACATCTATAGGTATAGTCCTTTTGTAATTTTGAAATTCTCTCTTTGTTTGCCTCACGATTCAATCGTGAAGTAAAATACTATCCCGTCATTTGCCTAGGGGAGTGTGAAAACCCCGGGGAACACACTCAGGATGGGTGCTGACAGCAGGATTCGCAACGGATTGCTACAGCTGCCATCAAGGCCGTGGTGTGCGATTTAACGAGCACGGCTACGCCACGGGGTTTGAATTTATTTGCTTGATGATTCTTTGCAAAATTTAGTCTTCAGAGGTTTCCCATCCAGATGACGAGCGAATTCACCCATGCATTATTTTGGACTCTGGTCTTAGCTGCAATTTCGTGAAGTCTTTCAAGGACGTGTACTTCCTCTTGTCTATTGTTAGAGAGAATAGCTAGATCATATTCGGAGGCCAATCACTGCAGATGAATTTTGTTTTGAGTAGTCGACAGTACGGTAGTTATTTCTTTTAATTTTTCCCGCTGTCCTGGTAACTTAAAAAGGACACGATTGAACAATAACGGAGATAGTCCGTCTCCTTGTCGAAGTCCTGCTCTGATATGAAAACGGTCGGCAAGCTCACTGAAATTTAACTATTGAAGTTATAGCTGTCAGTGTCTGTTGAATTAATTCTGTCAAATTTGAATTCTTGTAGAATAGTGAATAGTGTGTGTCGGCTTCGGTGGCGTAGTCGGTAGCATGCTGAGTTTCTATGCCCAATATCGCGGATTACAAATCCCTCAGTATGCCTTCCTTCGGAAAGGAAGTAAACCCGGTGGTCCCATGTCATAGATTTATGGCATGTTAAAGAACCTTCCACTAATTACACCTGTGTGAAGCTAAATTGTATAGATTAAGAATGTAAACTACGCTCTTAGGTTCCTAGTTTGTTGCCAAGAGCCGACTGCGGTGGCGTCCGGTAGCTAAGTTCTGAACTTGTAGTCGTTGACGGTGGCTTTTGGTGGCAAAAGTAGGAACTATTTGAAAAATTCAAAGTCTGCAGTCCTTACTTGAATTACAAAACAGATAACACACACTAATACAGTCATCACAATTAACACCGGTTATCAGACAGATTCTACACACACCCAAAGTACACGGGGCTACATGACCGCGTTTTCGCAACCCCTAAACATAAGAACCAACCAACTAAGTCGTCAGCTTTCCTGAAGTTTCCAAAGTGAGCAATGTTTCGCTGGCTTTAAGGATTTGCAAGATGGTTTTGAGAATGAGAATTTGTTCTGCACAGAACCTGCCATTTATGATCATGCCTGTTATTTGCCAAATAGGTGTCCAGTTTGGTTTTCAAGTCTCGTAAATAATGCTTTAGAGAGAATTTTGGACGCAACTGATAGTGGGGATATTCCTCCGCAGGAATTTAAGTATGTTCTCTCCCTTTTTTCAAGTAGTGGGTGAATTAGATTGCAATTCCAGTCTTCAGGCAATTTCTCCATAAATCCACAAGAATTACTTGAAATTACTCAGCTAGGTTTTCACGCCTTAATTTCATAATTTCGTCTTCCTTTGGAGCTTTGTTATTTTTAATTTCATTGATCACTTGGCTGATTTCTTCTAATGAAGGGAGTTCGGAATCTCGATTTCAAAAACAGTTGCTCAAATAAGATTTTCTCTTCAGGAGGATCAGGTCATGAAAGTAATCTGTGACAAGTTTACAATCTTCTTTATCATTTCCAGGGTCTCATCCGGTTGTTTAAGACATAAACATGGTGCTTGGTAATGTCTTATTTCATCAGCAAATGTTTTGTAACAGTTTCTTCTACTGGTTTTTCTGTAATTTTTGTCTATTTCTGTCAGTATAATTTGATGTAATGTGCATTTTTCAGATCTGATGATACTTGAGGCTTCCTTCTGGGCTTTAATGAATTCATGCCAGTTTTTTCTATTTTATAGAAACTGCTCTTTTGAAGGTTTGAATTAGAAGGTCTATGGCCTAATCGCAGGTCCCGTTCAACCATATGTGGTTGCGTTTTCGAGGAAGAACACCAATAATAAGGGGATTTCCCAATAGTGTGTCTACTAATTCCACCCAATTGGAAGGATTTTGGATGGAGTTTGTTTGAATTCTCTTTGAGAAATTTTATTAATAATGTGCATTTAGACAGCTCGCTTCCGTGGGCTGTTTATTTATTATTTAGTCAAATGTCTATAATAGATTTAAAGAGGTTATTTATTATCCGTTATGAAACAATCTTGAATATTTATGGCAAACCTTGCATCACCTGTAAGTTTAAGTCGTGTATTTAAATTAGTTGGGAACATCGAAGAATCCAGGGTATACAGTATATGAGTGCGATAGTGAAACTGGGATTCTGTGTATTAAGGTTATGAATTGTATTAACTTCATGGCCACTCGATCACATGATATGCAACTGTAGGATATCATATCAGCATTTCATGTTTGAGATAAGTTCCAAAATGCAAGTAGGTTTTATAAATTCAAGCTTCTTGTTTCTTTTCATCTTGCATCAAACACCTGTTTTATTTCTCTTAAAATGGAAGACAATAGTATAAATTCTGTTGGTGAATTTGTAACACTGTAGCTACATAAAAGTATTGGATTCTGAGAAATAATTGATACTGTGTTGTGATAGCAACATATACAACGTAAGTAATAGGAATGGTATTCGTTTATATTTTTGTCTTGTGAAACTTAAAAAAAACTTGAAAGTATAAGTCAGAAAAGTATGAATAATGTTAAAGTCAGCTAATGAGCACTTAACGCAGCAAAATTTCACCTGAAGCGTTGCTATTCTAACCTTATCAAATTTCTTAAACTTACACATTGAGTTTGTAACTAATCCAAGACATATAAACATGATGATAAATACGGTATCTAGCGTGGTTGCGTATCTAGAAAAAATATTACTTGTGCCTCCTGAAGTACATTATTAACAAATTGTTGTGTCTTTGTAGGGAGCACATATCATGGAAGGTATTGCTGACAACTATTCAACTATTAATGAGAATTTCACTGCAGTGATAGTCGCATATGTCAAGAAGGAAACACCACCATCATCGAGAGGCGGAGATGCGACGGTTGTAAGTGACTTATTATCTTAAGAGTAGCTTTTTGGTTGTTGAGTTATGTTATATGCTTAATGATATCTGATGTTCCTCCAGCAAGTGTGGCTGACATATTCAAAGGTTTGACGAAATCAGAATGGAGATTGTAAGTGACTTATTATCTTAAGAGTAGCTTTTTGGTTGTTAAGTTATGTTATATGCTTAATGAAATCTGATGTTCCTCCAGCAAGTGTGGCTGATATTTTCAAATGTTTGACGAAATCTGAATGGAGATCTAGTAATTTCTGGCAGATTATTTTCTTGCCTCATTAGTGCATTTGGAAAGTATTGTTTTCTCTGCGATTTGTTTGCTGGATGGGTTGATATGGTAGTTGTTGTTTTAAGGGCCAAACATCTACGATATCGCCCGAGCGCTTCATAGGAGTCCCTACCTAACTTGTATTTGGAGTCTGGCTCATCCGAATAAGACCTTTTTGGGCTTTAATATCTGGTTGTTGTTTGTCGCCAATATTCTAATTCCATTCGTGATTTGCTTCTCCAATTTTGTAAATGATCATAATATTTAAGATATTCTCTATATGCTGTAATCTGGCTTCCAATTCCACGACCCAGAATACATTGTTAAATGTATTAGTTCCCATATAACTTCTATACTAAAATGGAGTACCAACATTTGAATGGCATAGTGTGGCTGATAGTAAACAATGTTGACCCTCTTAGAAAGATAGCCTTTGTCACATGATCCAGGCCATTTTCCATCCCTTAACTGGTCATGGTATGTCATGCATTGAACAAATTACACAGAACATTACCAATAACTTCACAAATGGAACAAGGGAACAGTCTATAACAAATTAGTAGGGTTCTATTCTTGTTTCTTGTTAATATTATTTAACATTCCTTCGAAGTGAAATATCACGCCATGTGTTTGCGATTCCTCTTAAAATGGAGGTCCCGTGGCTCATGGTCGCCTGATTAATTGTAATGTAAAACTACAGGGTTTCCTTCTATTAAAAGTAAATATTCTATGAAGTTTGTTTTGTATTTACAACTGATCTGCGTGAAATGACCTCAGAGCCCTGTTTTGGCTGTGTTATGGTACTGACTTTGTTATCGGTAGAAAGCCGATAATGTAGATTCCTTCCTTATCACCATACACTGCTGGTAATCTGACACCAAGACAGGAACTCCAATTCATAAATTCAATCTCTTCTTGGATCAAACACCTGTTCCATTTCTCTTAAAATGAAAGTCAATAGTATCTATTTTGTTGTTGAATTTGTAACACTGTAGCTTCATAAATGTATTGGATTCTGAGAAATAGTGCATATTGTGTGATAGCGACGAATACATCGTAAGTAATAGGAATGGTATTCGTTTATATTTTTGTCATGCGAAACCTTAAAAACTTTGAAAGTATAAGTCAGAAAAGTTTGAATAATGTTATAGTCAGCTTATGAGCACTTAACGCAGAGAAACTTCAGATTAAGAGTTGCTATTCTAACCTTATCAAAATTCTTAAAATTACTCATTGAGTTTGGAACTAGTCCAAGACGTATAAAACAAGATGAATAACTAGCATGGTCACGTATCTAGAAAATATATTTCTTGTGCCTCCTGAGGTGCTTTATTAACAATTGTTGTTTCTTTGTAGGGAGCACATATCATGGAAGGTACTGCAAACAACATATATTCAACTATTAATGAGAAAGTGACTGAAGTGATAGTCCCATACGTCAAGAAGGAAACAGCATCATCATCGAGAGGGGGAGATGCGAGGGTTGTAAGTGCCTAATTATCTTGAGAGTATCTTTTTTGGTTTTTAAGTCCGGTTATAAGCTTAATGATATCTGATGTTCCTCCAGCAAGTGTGGCTGACATATTCAAAGGTTTGATGATATGTTTGTGAGGGGATCATGTGCACTGATGAAATATTTAGGAATTAATACAAAACCCGAATGTAATTCAAGTAATTTCTGGAATATCATTTTCTAGCCTAATTAGTGAATTTGGAAAGTATTGTTTTCTCTGTGATTTTTTTTGCTGGATAGGTTGATATGATAGTTGTTGTTTTAAGGGCCGAACATCTACGATATCGACCCAGTACTTATAGGAGACCGTTCCTAAATTGTATTTGGAGTCTGGCTCATCTGATGAAGGCTTTTTTGAATATTTAATACCTGTTTGTTGTCTGTTGGCGATCTTCAAATTCCATTCGTGATTTGCTTCCCCAATTTTGTAAATGATCATAATATTTAAGAGATTCTCTATACACTGTAATCTGGCTTCCAATTCCTTGACCCAGAAATAGTTTTTCAAACTTCAGACTACCACGCCCGAATACAGTGATAAATTTATTAATTTCCATATAACTTCTATACAAAAATGGAGTACCAACATTTGAATGTCATAGTGTGGCTGCTAGTAAACAATGTTGAATCTCTTAGAGAGATAGCCTCTGTCAGATGATCCAGGCCATTTTCCGTCCATTAACTGGTCATGGTATGTCATGCATTGAACCAATTACACAGAACATTACCAATAACTTCACAAATGGAACAAGGGAACAGTCTATCACATATAACTAGGGTTCTATTCTTGTTTCTTGTTAATTATTTAACATTCCTTCGAAGTGAAATATCACGCCTTGTGGTTGCGATTCCTTTTAAAATGGAGGTCCCGTGGCTCATAGTCGCCAGATTTATGGTCACGTAAAACTACAGGCTTTCCTTCTATTAAAAATAAATATTCCATGAAGTTTGTTTTGTATTTACAACTGATCTGAGTGAAATGACCTCAGAGCCCTGTTTTGGTTGTGTTATGGTACTGACTTTGTTATCGGTAGAAAGTCGATAGTGACCTTATCACCATGCATTGCTGGTAATCAGACACAAAAATTGAAACTTCAATTCATGAATTCAAAATTGTCTTGAATCAAATACCTATTTTATTTCTCTTAAAATGAGTGACATTATTATCAATTTTGTTGGGGAGTTTGTAACATTGGAGCTTCATATATGTCCTGAATTCTGAAAAATAGTGTATACTGTGTGATAGCGACGTATACATCGTAAGTAATAGGAATGGTATTCTTTTATATTTTTGTCACGTGCAACTTTAAAAACCTTGTAAGTATAATATTTAAACACAAATTGTGCTAAATGTTCCGGCATAACTCAACAAAATGACAGTGTTTCGCCCCGGTGTGCAATTGGGCTCTTCAGTTGGTTAAAGCACACCTCACCAAGACACTGTCTAGTACACACTGGGAAGGCCATTGCAAGACGTATTTGATACATGTGTATCCACGTCACGAGCAAAGCCAGTGCACTATGGGAGTCGAAACTCCATTCCAAAGCAATTATAACCTTACCTTGGCATTGAATATATAATTTTCAAAAGAAAAATATGTATTGCCCGTTGAGCCATTATATATTTAAACACAAATTGTGCTAAATGTTCCGGCATAACTCAACAAAATGACAGTGTTTCGCCCCGGTGTGCAATTGGGCTCTTCAGTTGGTTAAAGCACACCTCACCAAGACACTGTCTAGTACACACTGGGAAGGCCGTTTCAATATTTTTCTTTTGAAAATTATATATTCAATGCCAAGGTAAGGTTATAATTGCTTTGGAGTGGAGTTTCGACTCCCATAGTGCACTGGCTTTGCTCGTGACGTGGATACACATGTATCAAATACGTCTTGCAATGGCCTTCCCAGTGTGTACTAGACAGTGTCTTGGTGAAGTGTGCTTTAACCAACTGAAGAGCCCAATTGCACACCGGGGCGAAACACTGTCATTTTGTTGAGTTATGCCGGAACATTTAGCACAATTTGTGTTTAAATATATAATGGCTCAACGGGCAATACATATTTTTCTTTTGAAAATTATATATTGTTAGTATAAGTCAGAAAAGTATGAATAATGTTGAAGTCAGTTTATGAGCACTTAACGCAGAGAAACATCAGCTCGTTCTCGCTTGCTGAGCCCAAGGTTGCAGGTTCGAAACCTGGCGCAGTCAGCTGGCATTTGAGGGTGCGCAAATGCGAGGGAGCCGTGTCAGTAGATTTGCTGGCACGTTAAGGATCCCCTTCGGGGCGAAATTCCGGCACCCCGGCGTCTCTAAAAGCCAGTGTAGTTAAAAGGGACGTAAAACCAATAGCATTATTATTAAACATCAGCTTAAGAGTTGCTATTCTAACCTTATCAGAATTCTTAAAGTTACTCATTGAGTTTGGAACTAATCCAAGACATATAAAACAAGATGAATAACTAGCATGGTCACGTATCTAGAAAAAATATTTCTTGTGCCTTCTGAGGTACATAATTAACAAATTGTTGTTTCTCTGTAGGCAGCACATATCATGGAAGGTACTTCACGCAACAACTATTCAACTATTAATGAGAATGTGACTGAAGTGATAGTCCCATACGTCAAGAAGGAAACACCATCATCGAGAGGCGGAGATGCGAAGGTTGTAAGTGCCTAATTACCTTGCGAGTAGCTTTTTTTGTTGTTAAGTCATGTTATAGGCTTAATGATATCTGATGTTCCTCCAGCAAGTGTGGCTGACATATTCAAAGGTTTGATGATATGTTTGTGAGGGGATCATGTGCACTGATGAAATATTTAGGAATTAATACAAAACCCGAATGTAATTCAAGTAATTTCTGGAAGATCATTTTCTAGCCTCATTAGTGAATTTGGAAAGTATTGTTTTCTCTGTGATTTTTTTGCTGGATAGGTTGATATGATAGTTGTTGTTTTAAGGGCCGAACATCTACGATATCGACCCAGTACTTATAGGAGACCGTTCCTAAATTGTATTTGGAGTCTGGCTCATCTGATGAAGGCTTTTTTGAATATTTAATACCTGTTTGTTGTCTGTTGGCGATCTTCAAATTCCATTCGTGATTTGCTTCCCCAATTTTGTAAATGATCATAATATTTAAGAGATTCTCTATACACTGTAATCTGGCTTCCAATTCCTTGACCCAGAAATAGTTTTTCAAACTTCAGACTACCACGCCCGAATACAGTGATAAATTTATTAATTTCCATATAACTTCTATACAAAAATGGAGTACCAACATTTGAATGTCATAGTGTGGCTGCTAGTAAACAATGTTGAATCTCTTAGAGAGATAGCCTCTGTCAGATGATCCAGGCCATTTTCCGTCCATTAACTGGTCATGGTATGTCATGCATTGAACCAATTACACAGAACATTACCAATAACTTCACAAATGGAACAAGGGAACAGTCTATCACATATAACTAGGGTTCTATTCTTGTTTCTTGTTAATTATTTAACATTCCTTCGAAGTGAAATATCACGCCTTGTGGTTGCGATTCCTTTTAAAATGGAGGTCCCGTGGCTCATGGTCGCCAGATTTATGGTCACGTAAAACTACAGGCTTTCCTTCTATTAAAAATAAATATTCCATGAAGTTTGTTTTGTATTTACAACTGATCTGAGTGAAATGACCTCAGAGCCCTGTTTTGGTTGTGTTATGGTACTGACTTTGTTATCGGTAGAAAGTCGATAGTGACCTTATCACCATGCATTGCTGGTAATCAGACACAAAAATTGAAACTTCAATTCATGAATTCAAAATTGTCTTGAATCAAATACCTATTTTATTTCTCTTAAAATGAGTGACATTATTATCAATTTTGTTGGGGAGTTTGTAACATTGGAGCTTCATATATGTCCTGAATTCTGAAAAATAGTGTATACTGTGTGATAGCGACGTATACATCGTAAGTAATAGGAATGGTATTCTTTTATATTTTTGTCACGTGCAACTTTAAAAACCTTGTAAGTATAATATTTAAACACAAATTGTGCTAAATGTTCCGGCATAACTCAACAAAATGACAGTGTTTCGCCCCGGTGTGCAATTGGGCTCTTCAGTTGGTTAAAGCACACCTCACCAAGACACTGTCTAGTACACACTGGGAAGGCCATTGCAAGACGTATTTGATACATGTGTATCCACGTCACGAGCAAAGCCAGTGCACTATGGGAGTCGAAACTCCATTCCAAAGCAATTATAACCTTACCTTGGCATTGAATATATAATTTTCAAAAGAAAAATATGTATTGCCCGTTGAGCCATTATATATTTAAACACAAATTGTGCTAAATGTTCCGGCATAACTCAACAAAATGACAGTGTTTCGCCCCGGTGTGCAATTGGGCTCATCAGTTGGTTAAAGCACACCTCACCAAGACACTGTCTAGTACACACTGGGAAGGCCATTGCAATATTTTTCTTTTGAAAATTATATATTCAATGCCAATGTAAGGTTATAATTGCTTTGGAGTGGAGTTCCGACTCCCATAGTGCACTGGCTTTGCTCGTGACGTGGATACACATGTATCAGATACGTCTTGCAATGGCCTTCCCAGTGTGTACTAGACAGTGTCTTGGTGAGGTGTGCTTTAACCAACTGAAGAGCCCTATTGCACACCGGGGCGAAACAATGTCATTTTGTTGAGTTATGCCGGAACATTTAGCACAATTTGTGTTTAAATATATAATGGCTCAACGGGCAATACATATTTTTCTTTTGAAAATTATATATTGTAAGTATAAGTCAGAAAAGTATGAATAATGTTGAAGTCAGTTTATGAGCACTTAACGCAGAGAAACATCAGCTCGTTCTCGCTTGCTGAGCCCAAGGTTGCAGGTTCGAAACCTGGCGCAGTCAGCTGGTATTTGAGGGTGCGCAAATGGTAGGGAGCCGTGTCAGTAGATTTACTGGCACGTTAAAGATCCCCTTCGGGGCGAAATTCCGGCACCCCGGCGTCTCTAAAAGCCAGTGTAGTTAAAAGGGACGTAAAACCAATAGCATTATTATTAAACATCAGCTTAAGAGTTGCTATTCTAACCTTATCAGAATTCTTAAAGTTACTCATTGAGTTTGGGACTAATCCAAGACATATAAAACAAGATGAATAACTAGCATGGTCACGTATCTAGAAAAAATATTTCTTGTGCCTTCTGAGATACATAATTAAGAAATTGTTGTTTCTCTGTAGGCAGCACATATCATGGAAGGTACTTCACGCAACAACTATTCAACTATTAATGAGAATGTGACTGAAGAGATAGTCCCATACGTCAAGAAGGAAACACCATCATCATCGAGAGGCGGAGATGCGAGAGTTGTAAGTGCCTAATTATCCTACGAGTAGCTTTTTTGTTGTTAAGTCATGTTATAAGCTTAATGATATCTGATGTTCCTCCAGCAAGTGTGGCTGACATATTCAAAGGTTTGATGATATGTTTGTGAGGGAATCATGTGCACTGATGAAATATTTAGGAATTAATACAAAACCCGAATGTAATTCAAGTAATTTCTGGAAGATCATTTTCTAGCCTCATTAGTGAATTTGGATTGTATTGTTTTCTCTGTGATTTTTTTGCTGGATAGGTTGATATGATAGTTGTTGTTTTAAGGGCCAAACATCTACGATATCGACCCAGTACTTATAGGAGACCGTACCTAAATTGTATTTGGAGTCTGGCTCATCTGATGAAGGCTTTTTTGAATATTTAATACCTGTTTGTTGTCTGTTGGCGATCTTCAAATTCCATTCGTGATTTGCTTCCCCAATTTTGTAACTGATCATAATATTTAAGAGATTCTCTATACACTGTAATCTGGCTTCCAATTCCTTGACCCAGAAATAGTTTTTCAAACTTCAGACTACCACGCCAGAATACAGTGATAAATTTATTAATTTCCATATAACTTCTATACAAAAATGGAGTACCAACATTTGAATGTCATAGTGTGGCTGCTAGTAAACAATGTTGAATCTCTTAGAGAGATAGCCTCTGTCAGATGATCCAGGCCATTTTCCGTCCCTTAACTGGTCATGCGTGGTATGTCATGCATTGAACCAATTACACAGAACATTACCAATAACATCACAAAAGGAACAAAGGAACAGTCTATCACAAATGACTAGGCTTCTATTCTTGTTTCTTGTTAATTAACATTCCTTCGAAGTTAAATATCACGCCTTGTGGTTGTGATTCCTCTTAAAATGGAGGTCCCTGGCTCATGGTCGCCAGATTAATGGTCACGTAAAACTATAGGCTTTCCTCCTATTAAAAATAAATATTCCATGAAGTTTGTTTTGTATTTACAACTGATTTGAGTGAAATGACCTCAGAGCCCAGTTTTGGTTGTGTTATGGTACTGACTTTGATATCGGTAGAAAGCCGATAATGTAGATTGCTTCCTTGCACTGGTGGTAATCTGACACCAAAACAGAAACTTCAATTTATAAATACAAATATGAATTTATGAATCAAAAACCTATTTTATTTCTCTTAAAATGAAAGGCATTAGTATCAATTTTGTTGGGGAGTTTGTAACACTGTAGCTTCATATAGGTCTTGGATTCTGAGAAATAGTGTATACTGTGTGATAGCGACGTATACATCGTAAGTAATAGGAATGGTATTCTTTTATATTTTTGTCATGTGAAACTTTAAAAACCTTGAAAGTATAAGTCAAGAAAGTATGAATAATGTTAAAGTCACCTTATGAGCACGTAATGCAGAGAAACTTCACCTTAAGAGTTGCTATTCTAACCTGATCAAATTTCTTAAAAGTACTCATTGAGTTTGGAACTAATCCAAGACATATAAAACAAGACGAATAACTAGCATGGTTACGTATCTAGAAAATATATTTCTTGTGCCTCCCGAGGTACATAATTAACACATTGTTGTTTCTCTGTAGAGAGCACATATCATGGAAGGTACTGCAAACAACAAATATTCAACTATTAATGCGAAAGTGACTGAAGAGATAGTCCCATACGTCAAGAAGGAAACAGCATCATCATCGAGAGGTGGAGATGCGAGAGTTGTAAGTGCCTAATTATCTTGAGAGTAGATTTTTTGGTTTTTAAGTCATGTTATATGCTTAATGATGTTCCTCCCGCAAGTGTGGCTGATATTATCAAAGGTTTGATGATATATTTGTGAGGGGATCATGTGCACTGGTAAAATATGTAGGAATTAATAGGAAACCGGAATGTAATTCTAGTAATTTCTGGAAAATCATTCTCTTGCCTCATTAGTGCATGTGGAAAGTATTGTTTTCTCTGTCATTTGTTTGCTGGATAGGTTGATATGATAGATGTTGTTTTAAGGGCCAATGATCTACGTTATCGGCCCAGTGCTTCAGAGGAGTCCGTACCTAAATTGTATTTGGAATCTGGCTCATCTGAAGAAGGCCCTTTTTGGATTTTTAATATCTGGTTGTGGTTTGTTGCCAATCTTCAATTTCCATTCATGATTTGCTTCTCCAATTTTGTAAATGATCATAATATTTAAGACATTCTCTATACACTGTAATCTGGCTTCCAATTCCTTGACCCAGAAATAGTTTTTCAAACTTCAGACCACCACGCCAGAATACAGTGATAAATTTATTAATTTCCATATAACTTCTATACAAAAATGGAGTACCAACATTTGAATGTCATAGTGTGGCTGCTAGCAAACAATGTTGAATCTCTTAGAGAGATAGCCTCTGTCAGATGATCCAGGCCATTTTCCGTCCCTTAACTGGTCATGCATGGTATGTCATGCATTGAACCAATTACACAGAACATTACCAATAACATCACTAAAGGAACAAAGGAACAGTCTACCACAAATGACTAGGGTTCTATTCTTGTTTCTTGTTAATTAACATTCCTTCGAAGTTAAATATCACGCCTTGTGGTTGTGATTCCTCTTAAAATGGAGGTCCCTGGCTCATGGTCGCCAGATTAATGGTCACGTAAAGCTATAGGCTTTCCTCCTATTAAAAATAAATATTCCATGAAGTTTGTTTTGTATTTACAACTGATTTGAGTGAAATGACCTCAGAGCCCAGTTTTGGTTGTGTTATGGTACTGACTTTGATATCGGTAGAAAGCCGATAATGTAGATTGCTTCCTTGCACTGGTGGTAATCTGACACCAAAACAGAAACTTCAATTTATAAATACAAATATGAATTTATGAATCAAAAACCTATTTTATTTCTCTTAAAATGAAAGGCATTAGTATCAATTTTGTTGGGGAGTTTGTAACACTGTAGCTTCATATAGGTCTTGGATTCTGAGAAATAGTGTATACTGTGTGATAGCGACGTATACATCGTAAGTAATAGGAATGGTATTCTTTTATATTTTTGTCATGTGAAACTTTAAAAACCTTGAAAGTATAAGTCAAGAAAGTATGAATAATGTTAAAGTCACCTTATGAGCACGTAATGCAGAGAAACTTCACCTTAAGAGTTGCTATTCTAACCTGATCAAATTTCTTAAAAGTACTCATTGAGTTTGGAACTAATCCAAGACATATAAAACAAGACGAATAACTAGCATGGTTACGTATCTAGAAAATATATTTCTTGTGCCTCCCGAGGTACATAATTAACACATTGTTGTTTCTCTGTAGAGAGCACATATCATGGAAGGTACTGCAAACAACAAATATTCAACTATTAATGCGAAAGTGACTGAAGAGATAGTCCCATACGTCAAGAAGGAAACAGCATCATCATCGAGAGGCGGAGATGCGAGAGTTGTAAGTGCCTAATTATCTTGAGAGTAGATTTTTTGGTTTTTAAGTCATGTTATATGCTTAATGATGTTCCTCCCGCAAGTGTGGCTGATATTATCAAAGGTTTGATGATATATTTGTGAGGGGATCATGTGCACTGGTAAAATATGTAGGAATTAATAGGAAACCGGAATGTAATTCTAGTAATTTCTGGAAAATCATTCTCTTGCCTCATTAGTGCATGTGGAAAGTATTGTTTTCTCTGTCATTTGTTTGCTGGATAGGTTGATATGATAGATGTTGTTTTAAGGGCCAAACATCTACGTTATCGGCCCAGTGCTTCAGAGGAGTCCGTACCTAAATTGTATTTGGAATCTGGCTCATCTGAAGAAGGCCCTTTTTGGATTTTTAATATCTGGTTATGGTTTGTTGCCAATCATCAATTTCCATTCATGATTTGCTTCTCCAATTTTGTAAATGATCATAATATTTAAGAGATTCTCTATGTACTGTAATCTGGCTTCCATTTCCACGACCCTGAAATAGTTCTTAAAAATTCAGACAACTCGCCAGAATACAGTGATAAATTTATTAATTTCCATATAACTTCTATACAAAAATGGAGTACCAACATTTGAATGTCAAAGTGTGGCTGCTAGTAAACAATGTTGAATTTCTTAGAAAGATAGCCTTTGTCAGATGATACTGGCCATTTTCCGTCCCTTAACTGGTCATGGTAAGTCATGCATTGAACCAATTACACAGAACATTACCAATAACATCACAAATGGAACAAGGGAACAGTCTATCACAAATGACTACGGTTCTATTCTTGTTTCATGTTAATTATTTAACATTCCTTCGAAGTGAAATATCACGCTTTGTGGTTAGGATTCCTTTTAAAATGGAGGTCCCGTGGCTCAAGGTCACCAGATTAATGGTCACGTAAAACTACAGGCTTTCCTCCCCTATTAAAATAAATATTCCATGAAGTTTGTCTTGTATTTTGAACTGATCTGAGTGAAATGACCTCAGAGCCCTGTTTTGATTGTTTTATGGTACTGACTTTGTTATCAGTAGAAAGCCGATAGTGTAGATTGCCTCCTTATCACCATGCACTGCTGGTAATCTGACACAAAGACAGAAACTGCAATTAATAATTTCAAGATCGTCCTGAATCAAAAACCTATTTTATTTCTCTTAAAATGAAAGGCAATAGTGCCAATTGTGTTGGTGAGTGTGTAACACTGCAGCTTCATAATGGTCTTGGACTGTGAGAAATAATGTATACCGTGTGATAGCGACGTATACATCGTATGTAATAGGAATGGTATTCTTTTATATTTTTGTCATGTGAAACTTTAAAAACCTTGTAAGTATAAGTCAGAAAAGTATGAATAATGTTAAAGTCACCTTATGAGCACTTAACGCAGATTAACTTCAGCTTATGTGTTGCTATCCTAATCTTATCAAATTTCTTAAAATTACCAATTGAGTTTGGAACAAATACATGACGTATAAAACAAGATGAATAACTAGCATGGTCACGTATCTAGAAAATATATTTCTTATGCCTCCTGAGATATAATATTAACAAATTGTTCTTTCTCTGTAGGCAGCACATATCATGGAAGGTACTTCACACAACAACTATTCAACTATTAATGAGAATGTGACTGCAGAGATAGTCCCATATGTCCAGAAGGAAACACCATCTTCATCGAGAGGCGGAGTTGCGAGGGTTGTAAGTGCCTAATTATCCTACGAGTAGCTTTTTTGGTTGTTAAGTCATGTTATGTCCTTAATGATATCTGATGTTCCAGCAGCAAGTGTGACTGATATATTCAAAGGTTTGATTATATGTTTGTGAGGGGATCATGTGCACTGATGAAATATTTAGGAATTAATAAGAAACCAGAATGTAATTCTAGTAATTTCTGGAAGATCATTTACTTGCCTCATTATTGCACGTGGAAAGTATTGTTTTCTCTGTGATTTGTTCGCTGGATAGGTTGATATGATAGTTGTTGTTTTAAGGGACAAACAACTACTTTATCGACCCATTGTTTCATAGGACTCTCTGCCTTAATGGTATTTGGAGTCTGGCTCATATGAAGAAGGCCTTTTTTGGATTTTTATATCTGGTTGTTGTTTGTTGCGAATTCATATTCCATTCATGATTTTCTTCTCCAATTTTGTCATCATCTTCATTCACACTTTCCAGCCACTGGCCGAGTCTGTTTAGAACACCATCCTCTCCAACGTCTTCTGTCTTCCCACCATCACTCAGCCTCCACCCAAGTCCAGTCTTCTCCTCTCTTCTTCACGCTTTCTTCCACCCCTTCAGCCACCTGTCTCTCGGTCTTCCTCTCGATCTCTCTCCTTTCCACTTCTCGTGTATCCTCCTGGGTCCATACCATCTAAGTCAAGATTTATCTATACCATCCTGTAATGGTTCCTCCTCCATTAATTCTCTGGTCCTCTCATAACTTTTTCTTTCCATCTTTGTAGCTGCAATACTGCTTCCCAAGAACCTCATCTCACTGGCCTGTATTTTTATCTTATCCCTTCCTTTCATAACCCAGGTCTTCGAGGCATGCGTCAGGATAGGGATATAGTACGTCCGATATATGACCGTTTTGCTGTTCTGAGGGACATCCTTCCCCCATGTGGGTGCGGGATAGAATACACCCACGGTATGCCCTGCCTGTCGTAGAGGCGACTAATAGGGCCGACATGGCCGAATAACTTGCCAGTTTTTGATTTGTAAAGACCCCCTGTGGATGGGGAGGGCAGAATTCATCCACGGTATCCCCTGCCTGTCGTAAAAGGCCAGGTAGGTATTGCCTTGGCTGGGTGGCGCCCACAGTGATGGCCTCCGTTCGGAGTGGGCAGTATTCGGGGAGGATTTCATCCAGGATGTCTAAGCGCTCTCGGAACACTGTACAGGGTGACCCCTCAAAAAGACTTCACTTGAAGTCGGTCGATTTTGGATTTCTGGTCCCAGTTCTGGTTTCACCTATAGAAATATACATGCATGCTGTTAGGGGAAGGGCCACCAACTTGGCCATCTGGTCAGAAAACCTAGACAGTATCCCCATCCCGTGGGGTAAGTGCGTTATGTACTCTTTCAGTAGTATCTGCCTTACAACGAAGGTCCCTGCATGGCCGATATACTGAGAGCTGTATAAATCACTGTGCATGCCGAGGGGGAAGTGCCTGTTCGAGGCACTGGGACCCCGGGCAATACCTGCTATGCCAGGTAGGTATTGTATTGGCTGGGTGGTGCCCACAGTGATGGCCCCCTTCGGAGTGGGCAGTATTCGGGGAGGATTTCATCCGGGATGTCTAAGTGCTCTCGGAAAACTGTACAGGGTAGTCCCCTCAAAAAGACGTCCCTTGAAGTTGGAAACCATCCCAAGGTATTGTCCCCGTTAACCGGCAGTGAATTGGATGACCCGGCGAAAACATCGCAATCCATGCCGATAACACAAGACATATCAGAAAAAGAACAAAAATGATTGAGGTCTGGGTTTGAATATCAAAAAAATATATGTCGGTGGGTACGAGAACTCGAGTAGTCTCAGGGGTGGTTAACAGCATACAGGTGTAACATGTTAAATCAACCCACTCCCAACCCTAAATCAAAGCAATAGCACAACAGAAATCAGAAGATAAGCACAATTAAAAAGATAAAATAGGCATCCATTTATTGGCAACTCATCGACCAACACAAATAGAGAAAAAAAACAAAAAGCCTATATTGCCTCGGAGATTCGATCTAAATGAAAGCTTGATGTGGACCGATGATCTTCTTCTTCATCATCTTACCCCACTTCAATTGGGGTCGATGTTTCTGGCAAGTCTTTTCCATTTTATTCTGTCCCACGCATCGTCGTCCCTTAACTGCTTATCCATTAGGTCTTCATGGATATTGTCAGTCCATCTTCTTCGAGGTCTGCCTCTATTCCTCGTGCCATCCACAACCAGAGACATCGCTCTCCTTCCAACATGGTTGTTATCTCGACGCATAACATGCCCATACCACAGCAGTCTTCTCTCTTGGATCTTCTTGGAGACTTCTGTTACTTTTACTGTGCCCCTGATTTTCTCATTTGCGATGTGATCAATCCTAGTGATGCCACTCATCCAGCGCAGCATCTTCATCTCAGTCACATCCAGCTTATGACATTGTGACTTAGTTATTGCCCATGTCTCCGCACCATACATCATGGCTGGCCTCACAGCTGTCTTGTAGGCCTTTCCTTTTACCCTTATACTGAGCCTTTTCACACAGAATGCCAGAAAACCTTTTCCAGTTCATCCAGGCTGACTGAACCCTGTGGTTAATCTCAGTATTTATGTTGCCATCTTCAGACATGGTTGACCCAAGATACTTGAAGCTACTGACTGGCCTTAAGCTTACTCCATCCATCCGCACTAATTCATTGCCCTCACCACCAAGGCACAAATACTCTGTTTTCTTTCGACTGATTTTCATGCCTCTGGTCTCCAAGGCTTCTCGCCAGCTCTCCAGTCGCCTTTCCAGTTCTCTCCTACTGGTGTCGCACAAAACAATGTCATCGGCAAACATCATGCACCATGGTGCTGCACTACGTAAGCCATCAGATAGGACATCCATGACAAGATTGAATATGTATGGACTCAGGGCTGACCCCTGATGCAACCCAACTTGAACAGGAAACCAGTTAGTCAACCCGACGCTACTCCGGACTCTTGTTTTAGCCTCCTCGTACATGTCCTGGATAAGCCGCACATATTTTTCCGGGACTGCTTTGGTCCTCAGACATCTCCAGACTTCCTGGCGTGGAACTCTGTCATAGGCTTTCTCTAAGTCTATAAAGACCATATGTAGCTCCTTATTCTTCTCTCTATGCCTTTCGATGAGTTGCCGGAGTGCAAAAATGGCATCAGTTGTACTCCTACCTGGCATGAACCCAAACTGTTGTTCTCCAATCGTTGTGTCCTCTCGAAGCCTTTTCTCGATAATTTTCTCCCAGATTTTCATGGTATGGGACATCAGTTTTATCCCCCTGTAGTTAGAACAGTCCTGGATGTCGCCCTTTTCCTTATATATAGGTACCAGTGTTGTCTCCCTCCACTCCATGGGCATAACCTCTTCCGAATAAATTTTCTGCATGAGATTCCACAACATATCTATTCCTGTCTGCCCAAGACACTGCCATACTTCCACTGGAATTTCATCAGGACCAGTGGCTTTTCCTTTTTTCATTTTCTTGACAGCAAATCATCACTTCTTCTCTACTAATTCCAGTGGTTAAACTCTGGTAGGGCACACCATCACCAGAAGACAGCCTATCATTTTCCTCATTTAGTAAGTGATTGAAATATTCCTCCCACCTTTTCTTGATTTTGTTTTCATCATGAAGAACTACTCCCTCACCACTCTTCATCTGCTTAATATGAGTAAAATATTTCGATGCCTTATCTCTAGCCCTCGCTATCCTGAAAAGCTTCTTCACTCCACTGGTATTCTCCAAGTCCTCATATACATCATCCCAAGCATCTGCCCTTGCCTGCCCTACCACTCGCTTAGCATCTTTATTTGCCTGTCTGTACAGTTCTCTGTCTTCATCTGTCGCAGATTGATCCCAGGCTTTTTTGGCAAACCTCTTGGCCTTTATTGCTTCTTTTACTGCAGTATTCCACCACCAAGTTTCTTTGTCCCTATGAGCAACTTTACCGGAGGTTTTACCAAGAATGGCTTCTCCTGCTCGGCGTATTATTTCACTGTTCACTTTCCACCAATTATCAACTCCTTCTATGTGTTGATATTGCCGTAAAACTTCAGTTTTGAACTCACTACACAGAATAGGGTCATCTAGCCGCCACCATTTGATTTTCGACACCGTTTTCTTCTCCACATATGGCTTGAGGCAGATATACTGATAATCGGCAACTAATACTCTGTGTTGCGGAGCTACGTGTTCACCTGCTATGACTTTACAGTTCTGCACTTCCTTCAGATGTGGTCTTCTACACATGAGGTAATCGATTTGACTTTCATTCCCTCCACTTTTATAAGTTACCAGCTTCTGTCCACATTTCTTAAAGAAGGTGTTACATATAGCTAAGTCTGCTCCCATTGCAAAATTTATCACTCTCTCACCCTCCGCATTACGGTCTCCTAATCCCCAGCCTCCATGTACTCTCCTTGCTAGTTCTCCTCCTACTGTAGTGCCCACATGCCCATTCAAGTCACCACCTAAAATAACTCTTTCTTCGGCTGGTAAGCGACTGATTTCCTCATCCAGGTCATTCCAGAATGTATCCTTTTCGTCCTCATCACAACCAACTTGAGGGGCATAAGCACAAATTATGTTAAATATACCCTCGAGGCACAGTTTGATATTCATTATCCGGTCATTTCTCCTGTGGACTTTCGTCAGGCAAGCCTTCATATCTTTCGAGAGAATGATGCTAACCCCATTTCTTCCCAGATTGTTCGTTCCACTGTACAGTAATTTGTAGCCATCACCAAGCTCTTTTGCTTTATTTCCCTTCCACCTAGTTTCTTGTACACATGGAATTTCGATATTCCTTCTTCTCATCAAATCAGCAATCTCCCGTCCTCGTCCAGTCATTGATCCAACATTAAGTGTACCTACTCTAAGGTGAGCTAACTTCTTTAACCTAGTCCGCCCATGACTCGGTAGCCTTCGCACTCTTTTCACAAGGGGCAGGCGATCTCCTTGCGCGTCGCCTGTGGGGAACGCCCTAGCTGTCTCCGAGGCCAAACTTAAAGAACTTGCCATATTTTGATTTGGATAAAGTTTTACGCCCGGATGCCCTTCCTGGCGCCAACCCATAACTTGTCTGGGAATCATAAATAACTGAGAGAGACACCCTCAGTCCCCCGAACACTAGTCTGTTCACCGACCCAGTTTCCCGCTGGGGTTGGTTACCCAACCTTCCACTGGGTTGCTCGGCTTAGCAGGGGACACCACGGGCAGGTCAGTGTTTGGAGTTGGAGTGGAGAGGCTATGAGAATTCTCTTCTGATGAATCCTTGTATTCTTGATGCTGTTGGACTGCATCTTCGCATCACACTCCCTTATGTCCAGGTCTGACGGTCTTCCAGACCCCCCTAGGTTGCTTCCCAGGGCCCGATGTGGACCGATGATAAAGAAAAATATTTAGAGTCCAAATAAAAATTAAGTTTTAAAGGGTCAACGAATCTCCTTGGTCCTATCCTTTGATATAAATAAAATTAGGAGATACTCGAAGAAAATAAAATAAAACAAAAACAGATTAGATTTAGTCACATTTGACTATCAATATCAGCTAAACACGCTAAATGTCCATCAGGTAGTGTCCTAGATTAGTAATATATTCACTCACTTGAGTTAATAATGAAAGAAAGTTGAATAAATATCTTGCCTAAAAATAATAGTATTGATCTCCGTTCTAACTAATGAGGGAAAAAAATCAAATATCTTATCCACCAATTATTAATTACAATTATTGCTGTAGGAATATAGGTCCTACTTGACCATTAAATTAATGTTGCAATCAATATTTATATTTATCGTACAACGTGCAACTAACATATTCCTTTAAATATAGGAATAATTTCCATCACTTGAATGTCTATGTTTTTCCAACCTACCAATCTCTCATCCAGAGCCTATATCTCAGTTATCAAAATTATAAAATACCTTCTACAGGTTATTTCAGAGTCTCATTACTCAAAATATTTCAAACAAACGTGCACCCATTATCTTAGATTTATGCAAAAGTCAAAGGCATGGCTGATCATCATATCACAACTAGGAGTTCCCATCTTTCCCATTTCGATGGTATGCTTGCAATGTATTTCACTCCATTAATTACATAGTGATTAGATTGTCGCCTGCTTACTTCTGTGAATACTTAATTCACCATCATCTGACTGCACTTCGCATAGTCATGCTTATTTAAAATGATATTACACTACTAATTATTATTACATTTTTAAATTAATATATTCACAAAAGGTTTCATTATCTTTTTTTTAAACATCATGATTAATTCTCAGAATATTGCCATAAGACGTTCACAGAATATGTGAACTATCATCCTAAATTTATTTTATTACATTCCCTTCAATTCTCCATTTTTTTTATAAACAACTACACCAACCAATCTTTATTTTGTGTGGATAAACTCATTATTATCTTTTAATTATCATGGCTTTTCCTTTAATCACATAACTAGTGTGCATAAATTATTATCTAATGCAGGCATGAGCTGTAGCAATGTCAAATGGATAAGTGTCTAAGCATAATGACGAGCATGCTTTTAATAATCAAAGTCTCTATATCAATGAATGTGGACGAAGAAAAACGCTGAAGTCAAAATCAAAAAAAGAAATTCAAAACATGAATTCCACCCTAGCTCTCGACAGCTAGTCTACCACCTTCATTTATTCCATCATAAATTCCGTTGAGTTTCCGCGTCGTATTTCCAATCTTATAATCGTAGAAAATAAATCTTATCATTCGAAGTAGTGATGGATTTACAAAAATTCCCAAAAGAAAATATTAACTGGTTCATGGTGCCAAGCATGGAGGATTGTTCCTTGCCAGGTGTGATAACCCTACAATGTGAATCACCTCGTCACATAATTTCCTCATAGACGAAAAAGAAATGTGGCTATTAATAATAATAATAATAATAATAATCATCATAAAAAGAATTAATCAGCAAATAATTAATAATTAGTTCAACTCCATGGTATCTAGTACTACTGAATAGTCAAACCACTCACAACTACAAATTGAAGTAATGTTTTAGCTCACCAACTGACAGAAATAAGAAAATATAGTACAAGCCTAGTATGCTCATAGAATGCGGAACCTCTGGAACCAATGAAGTCTCCTCCATCTTCATCCTGGACCATCTTCTTCCCATTCAAGAACCGGCAGGATTCAATCTTCCTGCATATTCTTCCTCGCCTCCTCCAGGAATCGAAACTGAGACCTTCCCGTTTCATGGTGGCTGCGTCCTCCGACTCCCACGGTGTGGTTATGTCATGGCAACATCATGCCCTCATCTTGGTATAGATGTCACTCCGTCCAGTCCCCTCACGTAAAAACTTAGTGCCTCATATTCTCACTGAATAGTTCCATTTTAAATTCTTCACCGACACTTTAACAGCACAGGTTAGAAAATGTACTCGTTCCATTCTGGAAAATATTAAGTTTTTTGAGTTTATAATGAAAGAAAGTTGAATAAATAGCTTGCCTAAAAATAATAGTATTGATCTCCGTTGTAACTAATCTAATCACTATGTAATTAATAGAGGGAAATACACTGCAAGCATACCATCGAAATGGGAAAGATGGGAACTCTTAGTTGTGATATGATGATCAGCCATGCCTTTGACTGGAAGTTCCTGCGCCTCGAGCAGTTCCAATGCATACACAATTCTACCTCTCAGCAAATTTGTCACCGGCTTTGTGTAATCAGTAATTTAATAGCATTCACAGCTGTTCATAAACTGCATGTGTATTATCGAAATATAAATTGCATCTACAAGTCCTCCTTCGATGATAAGGGCCTCGCCTATTCTCGAATGTTTTCTGCACAAAATATGCCATATTGTACCTCACGTCTAAAGCCAGTTGCGATGGGCTAGTTCTTTCGTTTTCAAGCCAATATGCGTTTGCACTACCGGTATTATACACTTAGACTCGGCTGTCTGATATAGTAATCACGCCCGATACACGGCGACACCAAACCTGTGGTGACACAGCACACACGGCCCTCCACGATCACGATCGAATGTTAAAACACACACATTCCGTACGACGGAGCACTGTCTCTTACGCGCACATAAAGGCATGTGTCTGCTCCCTCGATGTGTCAAGTTGCCGAATGCAAGGACTGAGCACGTGGTCAGAGGCAGCGCGCTCTGGTGGAGATAGTATTCAGGTACGCGTGACGTCACTCAACCTTGCGGTCTCGCACACAACGTTAACATGCAGTGCTTTGGGCTATGATTTCTCGCGGGGTTGCCACTCCGTGCTTATATTGGGGTAATATGTTGAGCACAGTATATACACCTTGGGATGAAGCATTTTTGAAAAGGATCCGAGTTGGCAATGCTCCTCTTTATCTGGTAGCTACCAGAACTGACGGGGATACATTTCACATGGTGAAATCTATCGTGTTCTCTGAGGAAATCGAAGATAAATTTGGTGACCTTGACGGGATCCAAAAGCTACGCAAGGGTCAGCTTTTATTTAAGACCACTGGTGTGGTCAAACTGAAAATTTGCTGAAATGCGATCATTTCGGTGCGATCCCAGTGAAGATCGAAAAACACTCGACGCTGAATGAGATCCGTGGAGTCATCTTCCATCTCGATCTCGTTCTGAATTTCGATGATGAACTGTTGAGTAACTTGATGAAACGTCGGCTGACCAAGATCCGACGTACCACCAGGAAGATCGGCGATGAGAAGGTAGTCACGGGCGCTTTTATACTCCATTTCGAGGAGTCCGTTCTACCTAAGCAGGTTAAAGTGACATCCTATCGCTGCGATGTCAGAGCTTACATACCACCACCGATGCGATGCTACCAGTGTCAGAAGTACGGGCACGTGTGTTCCCGCTGCACATCAAATGCTGTGTGCAAGGATTGTGGGAAGGCTGTTCACGAAGGTGAAAAGTGCACACCTCCACCTGTGTGCACTAACTGCTCGATTTTCCACGCTCCTAAATCGAAGGATTGTCCAGAATTCATCAAGGAATCCAAGATTCAGGAGCTGAAGACACTGGGAGGACTTTCATATCACGATGCTAGAAAGAAGTTTCGTGAAATTAATGCTCCTCAATTTTCAGCCTCACATGCATCTGTCTCTACTCCAGCGATAAAACCTGCAGTCATCGCACCTCAAGTGATACCTCTCAGAGTAACACCAAATGTTAGTTCGGTAACACCAGGTAAACCAACCACGACTAAACCTAGCCCGAAGAAGGACTCGGGACCTTCTTCGGCCCCCAATTCTAATACGCCTGTTAAACTATCCAAACAGGCGCCATCGGGGAAGGAAACTTCTCCGAAAAGGTCAGTGAAGAAACCTTCTCCGACTTGCATGGAGAAGAAACTTTCAATGAATGGGCCGGAGCATCTACCAGCCCGTCTTAAACGAAAGCAAAGCCAGCGGAGTGGAGAGACAAGGTTATACGCCATCTCTCCAGCCCTCCTGCAAACAAGGTGGCACAGTCACATACTGGCCTTCCCGCTTCCAACACGATCAGTGGAGTGGTGCCAGCAAGTGCTGCATTGTTTTGCAAGGAGGAGACGTCAAGGGGAAGAACCAACTATTTCCCCAGACGTCAACGCCGGTCAAAGAAGAAAAATAGTCGGGACGTGCCGGGGACGGACTCCAAGTCTTCAGACCGGGAGAAAGTCCCTCGTCAGCTCTCTCAACCAAGAGCGAGACAGTAAGTCTGACGAGAACCGCGCGCCAACCAAGAGAGCGCCCCCTCCATTTTCTTCGTCCTCGTCCTCAGACGGAAATGTGGAGATTGAGGAGTGCTCTCCGCCCCTATCACCTTCTCCTAAGGATAAGGATGGTAGGCAAACTGTCAAGCATAAGTAGACGACTATCTTCTACTTAAGTCCACGCAATGGCAATATCAAAATGGAACTGTAATTTCTGGTAATCTCGCTGAGTTACGTCGATTAATATCATCGTTTTTGGAAACCATTGTCTGTCTTCAGGAATCCATGTTTCGTCCTGGACATGAGACTACAATGCGTCACTTCAAATTCTTCTCAAAAGGCCGGGTGGACGGAGCTGTGGTCGCCGGTGGCGTCTGCAATCTCGTCCACTCTAGCCTCTTTTGTGAAGAGGTGCCGTTGCGTACTCAGCTAGAAGCAGTTGAGGCTCGTACTTCGTTGCCAGTAATAGCAACAGTATGTAACGTGTACATCCCGCCTGATTCTCAACTGGATTAAAACCATCTGGTGGATCTAGTCTCACGGCTTCCCCCTCCCTTTCTCCTTCTGGGAGATGTTAATGCCCACAACACCATCTGGGGCTCCGCTACCACTAGCGGTAGAGGGAGAGATTTTGAGAGACTGATCAGTTGGCTGGACCTGTGTTTGTTGAACACATGGGAACCTACGTACTTCTCTACTGCTCACGGCACTTATTCAAGTGTCGATATCACCTTATGCAGTCGTGCGCTGGTTCTCCTGCTACAGTGGTGTGTACACGACGACCTTTGTAATTGTGACCATTTCCCGATTATCGTTACTCTTCCGAACCAGAGAGCCATCGAGTTACCAAGTCGATGGCTTCTCCGTCGGACTGATTGGCCTACTTTCAAGGCGCGTGCGGTGTTTGCCGAAGATACCTTTGAGACTGTTGACGATCATACCATTCATATAACGAATGGTATTTAGGCTGCTGCTGAGGAAACAATAGCTTCTTCATCCGGCAACTCCCGCCAGAAGCTTGTCCCTTGGTGGACTGCCGAGATTGCAGCAGCCATTAAAGATCGTCGACGTGCTTTCAAATTATATCGGAGGCAAAATACTAAGGCCAACCTTATCACCTTCAAAGGATGCGTGCTAGAGCCCGATATCTGATTCGGGAGAGTAAGAAAACAACGTAAGAAAAGTATGTGTTGTCTATGATGGCGCATACTCCTTCATCTCAAGTGTGGACTAAGCTTCGTCGGATCTCCGGACTCCCGACATCATTGTCAATACACGGAGTATCCATCAAGGGAGACATCATCACGGAGCATCTCGCCATTGCCAACAGTTTTGGATCGCGCTTCAGTGATGTGTCCTGCTCTGGGTGTTATGCTCCTATATTCCTGACTCTGAAGCGGGAGGCGGAGGCTCATCCCTTTTCCTTTGCCACTGCTGCTTCGGAGTCCTACAATGCATCATTCTCTGAATGGGAACTGCGCAGTGCGCTTGCACTGTGCAGGGATACGGCTCCTGGACCGGACAATATCCTTAATCAAATGCTAAAACATCTGTGCGAATCCGGTATAAAACAATTGTTGGTGCTCTTCGATCATATTAGGATTGAAGGGGAAATTCCATCTCAATGGCGAGAAGGGATCGTGATACCGATTCCTGGCGAGAAGGGATCGTGATACCAATTCTCAAGGCTGGAAACGACCCCAAGTTTGTCAGCAGCTATAGACCCATTTGTCTGACAAATGGCCTATGCAAGCTGCTGGACAAGATGGTGAACCGTCGACTGGTGTGGTTCCTGGAGAAGAGTGACTTCCTGTCTGAGTACCAGTGTAGATTTCGCTATCAGAGGACCACCACCGATCTTCTGGTGCGACTTGGGATCTCCATACAGGAGGCATTTCTCCAAAGGCACCACCTAGTCACGGTTTTCTTTAATCTCGAGAACGCCTACGACACCATTTGGCGCCACGGAATCCTTTCCACCCTTCATGAGTGGGCCCTCTGTGGTAATCTACAGACTTTCATTGCGAATTTCATGTCCGTTCGACTCTTCCGTCTAAGGGTTGGTAGGACATTATCGCAATATTATACCCAGGAAAATGAACTTCCTCAGAGTTCTGTGCTGAGTGCCACCTTGTTTGCGACTGCCATAAACGGCATTGTTGCCGCCGCCGGGTCCACTGTTGTTCCATCGCTGTATGTAGACGATTTAGCTCTGCATTACAGCTCTGGAAGTATGGCAGTCGTAGAACGGCAATTGCAGCTAGCTATTAAACGGGTCGACAGGTGGGCCCACGGCGGGGTTTCCGTTTTTCAGCAGCGAAAACCTCCATCGTCCATTTTTGTCGGCTCCGGAGGCTACATTTACAACCTAAACTACATCTCAGGGATGCTGCGTTGCCGTTGGTTGACACTTATCGCTTCCTGGGGCTCCAATTGGACAGCAAATTAATGTGGCAGCACCATATACGGCAACTGAAAACGACGTGTTTCAGGAAACTGAACATGCTCTAGTTTCTTAGTGGTACTACGTGGGGGGCTGACCGTGCGGTGCTGCTACGGTTCTACCAAGCCCTCGTCCTGTCCGGCTAGACTATGGTTCTGAGGCATACGGTTCAGCAAGGCCAGCAACCTTGAAAATAATGGACAGTATCCCCCTTAATGGCGTGAGGCTGGCTACCGGTGCCTTCCGGACCAGCCCGATACACAGCCTACTCGCTGAATCGGGTGTTCCACCTCTAAATTATAGACGCCAACATATGCTGCCAATGTGCGTCAAATGCCGCAACACCCGAGCTATCAAGCTCTCTTCAGCACCCATTACGCCAACCTGCTTCGTGCCACTCGGCCGGTTGGTATTAGACTCGATAGCTCGTGTACTGAAATAGGAGTGGCTGTAGGTCCCTGTATGATCCGGACACCTAGCGAGGTGCCTCCGTGACAAGTCCCGCGTCCGAAATTCGGTTAGATCCACACCGAGATCCTAAGGTGAACAAGGATGCATCAGTTTACCGGAGGCAGTTCTACAGCATAGTTCACCAATTTCCGGACGCTGGCATTCTCTACACGGATGGTTCGAAGGTGGACGAGAAGGTTGTTTGTGCTTACGTTATTGAAGGTGCAAATACTAAGATCTCTTTGCCTGAGGCCTGTAGTGTGTTGACTGCGGAGCTCGTCGCCATCTGTGAAGCTCTGCAGTTTGCACTACAGGATGCACGAATCCACTTTCTCGTGAATCGACTCTTTGAGTTCGTTGTAGTCAATTGCTATATGTTTCCCGCAACACCCCCTAGTGGAGCGAATCCACGACCTACTAGCCGGGTTGTGCCGCGCTGACACTCGAATCACATGGGAATTTCGGGAAATGAGTTAGCTGATCAAGCTGCAAAAGAGGCGGTATCAATGGAGGTACCCGCTTGAGATATTCGCTCTAAGTTACGCCTACAAGTTCTGGCATTTTGGGGGGCGCAGTGGCTAGCTGACCCACTGCCCAGTAAACTGAGAGCAATCGAGGGAACTACTCGCGTGTGGCGGAGCTCTTTCCGGTCACGGAGAGAGTCCTTCATTTTGTGTAGGCTAAGGATATGTCATACAAAATCCACCCACTCGTACCTAATGAGAAGGGAAGACACCCCACTTTGTACCTGTGGAGCCGTTTTCACCGTGGTCCACATTTTAACCGAGTGTGTGGATCTTGCTGACTTACGAAGAGACCTTGGTTTGCAGATGACACTCAAACTTATATTAGCCGACGACGCGGTGGCTGCTGATCGCGAATCCGCTTTATATATGAGAGTGGGTTAGGGCCAGCAATCTAAATTTTCCAGTGAACATTAACTCAACGACTCGTTCGTTTTTGAATGATTCTTCCCCCCGTAATTTTTGTTTATTCTTATAATTATTATTTTTATTTAATTTTTTGTTTTATTAATTTTAGGTCTTTTCCAAATTAGGTGTCCACCTCTAAATTTTATATTCAAATCCAAATTTGTATTCTCAAAGCTGTGTTCAGAGAGGCAGATAACCTCGTAGTTCCGTCCCTTAAAACAAGAATAACTAACTAACTAACTAACTAACTAACTAGGGACATCCTTGCTCCATAACATGCTTCTCACACTCCTCCGGAATGCTTCTGCCTGTCTCCCCCGCTCATTTATTTCTTTATTGTTTCTTCCATTATCTTGTATCAGCCTTCCCAGATACTTGAAACTCTCCACTTTCTTCAGCTGTTCCCCACCAATTGTTATTCCCGTTGTGGTTCTTTCCTTCTTCCTTGTTGTGATCACCATCTCACTCTTATTTATGCTAAATTTCATCCCATATCCTTGTAATGTTCCTTCCCACACGTCCAACTGCTCCTGTACTTCCTCCTCCTTGTTTCCCCAAACCATCAGATCTTCTGCAAACACCATTGCTTTCATCTTTCCTTCCCCAATTACTTGTGCCACTCGGGTCATTATGTCACCCTTCACCACATGAAAAGTAACGGTGACTGTGCACTTCCTTGTTTCAGGCCGTTTCTCTGATCCAACCAGTCCGATCTCTCACCTCCCACTTTCACACAGCTCAAGCTTCCCTTGTTCATCTCCTTTATCCTCCATATAGTCCGTTTTTCTACTCCTCTGTCCTCCGGGGACTTCCATACTTTGTTTCTGCATACACCCTCATATGCAATCTCAATGTCCAGGAAGGCCATCAGTAGATCTGTTCCATGCTCATAGTGCTGTTCTTGTAACTGCCTTTCAGCAAAAATCAAATCCACTGTGGACCTTCCTGCTCTGAAGCCATTTTGTTCTTCCCTCCCTCCTTCTATCCTTGTCCTAATTTTCTTTTTTAAAACTTTCTCAAACATCTTTGTCCAATGACTCATCAGTGTTATTCCGCGATAGTTTGTGCATTCTGTTCTACTACCTTTCTTGAAGATCGGGGCAATTATTCCTTCTTCCAGTCCTCGGGGGTCTCCCTTACCTTCCATGCTGTCTTCATCACTCGGTACAACCATTTTATCCCCTCCCCTCCTGCTGCTCTCACCATCTCCACACTTAACTCATCCACACCCGGTGCCTTCCCTCCTTTCATCTTCCTAACTGCATCTTCCACTTTTTTCCATGTTAAGTCCTTTTCTGATTGCAGTCCATCTTCCTCTTCCCCGATTTTTTCCTCCTCGCCGTGGTTTCCATTTGGGTTCAGAAGTTCTTCAAAATATTCTTTACACATTTTTTTCAGTTCTTCCCTATTTTCTATCTCTTGTCAACTTTTGTTCACCATTCTAACATAATCCTCCAGATCCTTCCGCCTCTTATTTTTACCATCCCATAGAGGATCTTTTTTGTACCTTCACTATCCTCCTTCATCATCTTTGTCCACTCTTCCATCCACTTTCTTCACTCCTCAGCCACTACTCTCTTTGCCTCCTTCTTTCTTTCCTGGTACACTTCCCTTATCTCTACCGTCCTATTTTGATACCACCTCCTAAAGTCTCTATTCTTTTCCCTTACTATATCTGTTTTCTTCTCATTCCACCATCGTGTTTCCTTCCACCTCTTCTTACTACTTGTCCTCCCATGTTCTGCTTCTGACGCACCTACTAGTGTCTTCTTAAATCTAGCTCATTCCTCTTCCACCCCTCTTTCTTCTTCTGTTGGAATTCCTTCCTTTAACATTTTGAGGTACTCGACCCTTCTATCCCCTTCTTTCAGTTTCCATATCCTTATACGTCTTTCCTGGTTCTCAGTCCCTTTCTTCTCCTTACTCCCTCTCAGGTTCATTACCAGCAATCGATGGTCGCTATCCAGGTTCTCCGATGGTATAACCGTGATGTCCGTGATGTTCTTATTTAGTTCTTTCTCATACAGTATATAGTCAACCACCGACTTCCTGGTCAAGTCATCACTGTACCATGTGATTGTGTGGCTCTCTCTTTTCTTAAACCAGGAGTTCCCAACTAGCAGGCAGTTCCTCTGGCAGAAGTCCAACAGTCTCTTTCCTTCCTCATTTCTTCCGCCCCAACCCTCTGGTCCTAGAACACTCTCATAACCTTGTCTTTCTCTTCCTACATGGGCATTGAGATCCCCATAACATTCCTATTTCTTCCTACCAGCTGCTTCTGCAATTCCTCTTCAAACTACTCCTTCTCTTCAGAAGCGCAGCCTACTTGTGGAGCATACACTTGCACTATTTCTACGGTCTCTCCCCTCAGTGCTACTTTCACTTTCATCATCCAATCACTTATTCTCCTCACTTCTTCTTTTAAACCATCTGGTACTACTACTCCCACTCCATTCCTCTTTCCCTCTTCGTTCCCACTCCAGTACAGTCTATAGCCATTTCTCAGTTCTCTCCTTCCTTCCCCTTTCCACTTTGTTTTTGCCAATCCCAATAAATCCAACTTCCTTCTTTCCATCATATCCACTATCTCCTCCACCTTCCCTGTCAGCGTTCTTAGGTTTAAAGTACTGTCCCCGTTTACCCGGATAGTAGGCTGTCAGATATCCGCCCCCTCAATCGGATTGCCAACAATCAATCGCACCGGCTCAGCTACCTCAATGAAAATGGCACTGACAGATACTATCGAGATAAGAGCACAGAAGTTCACAGGAAATCATTGTGGAACACACCAAAATAGACGGGGGTACATACTTACCGTTACTTACCTCTTAAAATTATCTCGGGGATTGAGTTGACAACAGGATCACTAAAGTCTGTTCACACAATAACCTCCACCATGACATTTAAAAATGAACCAGAACGAAGACGAGAACTTTGAACTGTACAAAAGCTTTATTTCAAATAAAGGGTATGATTTTAATAACACAACTAAATACACGTGGCTATCAGTAGCCCATGTCAATCTGACTACGTCCTCCTGTAGGACTTGCAAAGTTATCATACAACATGATATAAAACATATTAGCTCCCACGAGCTCCAAATAACGTAATATTCATAACACAATTGGATTGGAAAAGGAAGTGAGGATGAGACATATATAGAGCATTTGGTTTCCTTTTAATAAACATGACAATTGTATTTATAGGCGCAAGGCCAAAGTGTGGACGACCTCACCCGCTGATAACCAGTTGTTGGGACAGCTGCGAGCTACCCTCCAACCTGTCGCATACTTGTCAAATGGGCTCCCTTCTCACATGCTACATTACGTAAGAATACAGCTCTCTCTCAAGCTTTAAATGTCCACAAGACAACTCATACATATATTTACGCAAATCTTTCAAGTGCTTTGCTCACATCCTACTGGATTATTATGATAATTCCTAAACTTGTTAAGTTCTCATCCAAATGTTTAATAAGCTCTTAAATGTTTATAACAAAATCACATAAATTATTTATAACAATTAGAAATTGTTTATAATATTTGTCCAAGACAATAAAAATATTTTAAATACGCCTTTAACATCACTTTCGTTCCACATTATTGTCAAAAATATTTACAGCAATTATTTACAATATTAACATTTAAATTATTTAAATTATTAATTTAAGAAATACATTAACCACATGTTCATCCGGTTGGTAATTTTCATAATCGTGTCTATATAATCGACCAATGAAGGTTAGTTATACATGTTAATGTCACAATCTGTTTTAATAAAGGTTTTAATAATTATTTGTGACGGTAATCTTCATTCAAAATCTTATCTCAAATTCTTTCAAAACTCTTGTTAATTATAACAGTGAATTCACTTGATTAATTTTCAACGAACTATGACAATACACTCCAGCGGAAAATACTTCGCTAACAGAATAATGCATAAACTGCATTAAAATTAGGCCCAAAATCATCGTATATTAATCTATATGGCATCAAAACTTCCACAGAACTTACAAAAACTTCCACAAATAATTCTTTATCATTAATTCCTGTGGGAACCTCCTTCATATTCAAGGGCATTATACATCAGCGACTTTCAACACATGCGCTGCACTAGCGATTATACATTCATAGTTCCACTTAAAAATTCTTATAATCATTAATTGTTTCAAAACTGTTTTCATTTAACCTTCGTGGATTTCATTCATGAACCGAAATGAAGTCAAAACTTGCCAAACACAAACAAATTTAATAGTGAATACGCTTATATACGCCTGTCTGGTCTATCAAAATTTAAGATTAACATCTTTAAAAAAATTGTAGTATAAAAATACTATCATCAAATAAAGTGCGACTAAAACTGCAAAGTAGTCGAATAGAATCCAATTAGACTGGGGAATGCAAACATCATTATATAAATCTCTAATTGAGAAAAACTCCTAACAAAAGTTCTTGACTTTAATGCATTCAATAATTCATTATTAAAGTTAATCTTTCACAAAAGTGTCTATGATGCAATGTTCATTCATAACTGACGATAAATGTCTGTGTTGCAGTCAATTCAAATAACGACTAGTATTTCCAAGATCGTCGACAACGCAAGAGATTTTAACGCTCTAAAATCATTTAAATGTTCTTCCTTCTTGATGATGACAGAAAATTGGTCAAAGTAATTAAACTGGGGTAGAATTACTTTAATAAAGTGACACGCTGTCTGAATTTAAATCTGCCATAAAAATCATTAACTTACAGTCAAATCGTGACTACAAAAATATTAATTACTGAAAAATCTAAATATCAGTCTCAACTGATCCAAAATCGTTTAACTATGCCCATGACATAACAATGTCTTAATAAATCGTCGAAAAAGGCATAACTCATCAAGGTGTACTGAGAATAAGAATCTCAAACAAGAAAATAGGGCAAAATACATGAGGACAAAAATATGGGAAAAATGGTTGCTCAAATATCATTAAGAAACTCAAATACAATAAACGTTCACGACTACCTTATCTGCCGATTGACGTTCCAGAGGAAAATTCCCCAAAGAAGACTGCTGATGGATCCATTTCACCAAGTTAAAGCTGAGCTCCATCCTCGAAATAGGAAACAGCACCCTCGGAGAATCGAACTGCTTCCTTCTCCGGAAATCGCACTGCTCCTCGAAGACGAATAGACATCCTTCCGGCAATAATCTTCTTTGTGAGTCGGGACAACCCTGACCTCTCTTGAAAAATTCCCTGAAGTTCCAGTAGACAATCGCCATGAAGTTTTTGTAAAAATTTCCGAAGAAATATTCATATTCAATGAGTATGAAATCATTTCCATGGCTGTTCGATAGTATTCAGCCTTTAATCACGAAACATGGGTGTAGATGGTATTCACCGCATGTTCGCTTGTGTGGAATAGCAATTAGCGAAGTTCCATGTTGCTATCTTACTCCGTTAAAATATGTCCCAATCGCATTAAGTCCTTTAGCCTTCCATCTGCTCTTCGGTTGTAGTAATAGAAGAACAAACTGCCGTATTAAATTGCTCCATTATACTGTAGTGTTGTGTAACAAAAGCAATCTGAAGTCTCCCTATTTCACTAGCAGCGTCAGCCGTGGCGTTGATTCTGGCGATACAATAGTGCTTCTCAGGTGGCGAGATAATCACTTTTGTCAGTCGTGTAAAACTGCTAATATCTTTCAAACTAATTACCCGAAATTATTCAGCTTTTCTATATTACTTCATGTAGCACTGCACAATAGAATTAGCTTATCGGCGACCGCTAACTGTTCAAAGCTAAACTTGTAGAAGCGTTCTAAGGTCCGTTTTAACTTCACCTAGTTTGACTTGAATCTCGTATAATGCAGTGGCTTCACCACGCGTTATAAAGACGACTCTTTTCACTACTTTTCACTTCGACGTCTCACTAAAATGACTGTATAAGAAAAGAACTTTCACAATTAGACTTCGATGATCTGAGAATGAGATCTGAGAATGATCGGAGAATGAGACTCCTCTCTTCTGCGCAAGCCCTTTTATTAACTTCACGAGGGGCGTTTCCATCCCTTCCAGAGCGTGATACTGCGTCATCGCTAAAAGTTCCAACTTCGTTAATACATGACGGATTTTCAAAATTCAAAAACTGAAAATAAATTTCACCAAAATTCCAAATCAATGCCTCTACTGCAAATGGATTTCCACAATTCTGCATTCCAAAAGTATTAAAAATACCATAGTTTCAGCAATCTCCGTCTTCCTTTAAACTATCGTTCATTGGTCCAAGCCTCCCCTCCAATGGCATAGTTTCTTCCTCAGCAGAATTCCTCGTTTCCTGCGACTGCGTCGTACATCTCGGAACATTCTCGACTAAATGCTGACGTCACTGAGAATCTCAGCTCAAGTAGCCTGCTGGCATAACATTTGCGTCATCCGTGCTTACGTCATGACTACCCACGTCATAACTATGACAGCCATAACTTTCATTATAATTTCAATATAGCCACCGTGGTCTCTATATAATTCAATTACGGGGGCATTCTCCTCTCACCACGTTTTAAAAACAGTTGCAAATTGTTTTTAAACTCAGTGTTACAAGTATCTCAACTCTCTTGAACACGAAATTGAATTATTACTGGCTTACTCTAGGATAGTATCTTTTTAAATTTCCAGCATTGAACTTGCCGTAAACGACATTATTCTCATCATCGTAGAGTTCATAACAGTTGTTTCCATAAGCGTTCGTAATTCTAAACGGCCCCAGGAACACTAATCCAAATTTGGGGTATATTTTCTTGGTCATATCAGCCTTGACAGGTCTGCGTAATAATACAAGATTTCCAACTTGTAAGGGTGTACCAAAACGTTTTCCAGCTACTCTTTTCAATCGTTTCTCTGCTGCTTTCTGGAGTTGTTCCTTCGCCTTGTCAATCCTCTGCTGCCTTCCTATGTCGGGATCTCGAGGTATGTGGTTGAAAAGGTTATCCCACGGCCTTTCTGGGTTTCTTCCTACATGAAGTCGCATTGGCACTTCTCCTGTGCTCTCCTGCACTGTAGAGTTCAGACATTCCTCAATAAGGGGTACAAATCTCACCCAACCAGAATGATCATTTGGACAGAAAATTCGACAGAATTTCGAAAATTCAGCCATATATCTTTCTGAGGAATTCGATTCAGGGTAACGCACGCTTGAAAATAAGTGCTTAATGCCAAGCCTTTCCATATCCGCTGCAAATTCCACGGATGTAAACTGCGTTCCATGATCTGACAGTAGATATTCTGGTTTACCAGCTTTAGGAAATACAGCATTTTCCAGTCTGCTTACTACGTTCCTCGTGTTAGCTTTCTGCATGGGACTCATTGTAACAAATTTTGAGAAAACATCCACGGTCACCAACAGGTACTGGTTACCCTGGTATCCCTTCGGACAGGGGCCAAATATATCCGTCGCCATAAGTTCGTTTGGCTTAGAAGGAATCATCGCCTTCGGTTTTCCTTTTAGTAAAGCAGAAGCATACTTTGCTCTTTGGCATTTGTCACATGATCGAATGACCTTGGCAATGCTGGAACGCATGTTAGTCCAGATAAATCTCTCTTTAAGAGTATTAAGAGTCTTATCTAAACCGGCATGTCCAGTTGCGTGATGAGCTACCCACACTAAATTGACAACAAGTTTAGGTGGCACGACTATTCGAAGTTTTGTATGCGCAGAGTCAGCATACTTGCATACGATGTCTCCACTCAAGACAAAGTGTCGTGAATTTCTCCGTGTAGCTTCATAGTCAACATCCGTATTGTCCATGTAACCCTTGAGGAACCTGTACATTTTCCTTATTGGAGCGTGTCTCTTCTGTGACACACCGATTCGGGCTAACCTCCTAACGGTTTCTTGATCTTCTTGCTCCAATTGTACATGGTGTATCTGCACATTTTTAATAGGGTTACGTGATAGAGCATCAGCCAGTAAGTTATCTTTCCCAGGCTGGTGGACGATAGTAGCGTTAAACTGTTGGGTGAACAAAGCCCAACGTGTCAATCTATCACTCGACATGTCAGTTTGCAACATAAACTGTAGTGCTTTATGGTCAGTAATAATGATGACCTTATGTCCCAGCAGGATTTTCTTCCAGGCTTGCAAAGCTGTCACAAAAGCTAACGCTTCAAGCTCTGTCGTGAAGTAGTTTTCCTCGTGCTTTTTCAACTTCCGACTAGTGAACGCAATGTAGTGCTTGTTGCCTGCCTCGTCTTTCTGGTATAAGGCTGCACTAATGCCTATACTCGATGCATCAGACTCAATATAGAACACCTTCTCAAAGTCTGGGTACTCCAGTTTCACATTATTTCTGAGCATCTCTTTTGCTTTCTCAAAAGCCTCGTCTGCAGCGGTACTCCATTTCCATCTGTTGTTCTTCTTGAGTAAGTCATACAGAGGAGCCATAATTTCAGAGTATCTTGGACAGTGGCTGCTAATAAATTGGCACGCGCCTACAAATTCTCTGACTTGTTTCACCTTAGTTGGCTTTGGAAATCTCGTGATCGCATCTACCTTTTTCATGTTTGGATGATATCCATCTTTGTCAATAGTATGCCCCAAGTAATTTATCTCCTTTTTCAAGAATTGACATTTTCCAAAATTCACCTTGATATTGGCCTCCCTTAAATTCTCGAACAACTTTCTCAAGTGCACTAAATGTTCTGCGGCGCTGGGTGAAGATACGATTAAATCGTCAATGTAGCAGATTACATTTTCTTTCACTTCGTCAGTGAGCTTACTATCAAGTGCTCGAATAAGTGCTGGTCCACTGTTAACCATACCAAAAGGCATTCTGACAAAGACCCATGACGTCTGGTCAAATAGGAATCCAGTGTACTGCATACTATCCTCTTCTAGTTGAACTTGATAAAATGAAGACGTCAAGTCAAGAACGCTGAAACATGCTCTCCCTTTGAATTTTCGAAGCAGATCTCTAATCTTGGGTGGTCGGTCATTTTCTGGAAGAATCTTCAAGTTGATGGTCCTGGCATCGAGACAAAGACGTATCTGACCATTACTTTTCTTCACTACTGTGATGGGATTTATATAAGACGACGCCTGTTTTCTAATAATCCCGTCTACCTCCATTTTTCTGATTAACCCTCGTACTTCTTGATAGTATTTCTCAGGAATGGGGTATATTCTCTTCTGGTAAGGGGTTTCATCTGTCAGTCTTATCTTGTATTTATAATCCTTAATCAATCCAGGCTTTTCATCGAAAATATCTTGGAATTCCTTTATCAGATCCTCAAATTCCCCCTGAATTTCTTCAAATCCTTCAGTTTTTCTACTGGGTATTTCTTCTAAATTTTCCACTTCATTAATTATGGTATTCAAAATTTCTTCCCTAAGGTCTATTTCCAGACTGTTTTTCACGTCCTGTTTTTCTATCTCTTCTGTGATTATGTACCCATCATTAAAGCTAATACTTCTGTTCTTCATGTCAATAATAGCTCCGACCTTCGATATAAAATCGATTCCAAGCACCATATCAAAATTGATCTTGCTCACCACAATGAAGATCTGTTCATAATTCCTTCCATTGATATCAAAGTTCAATAACACTTGAATCTTGCACTTCACTGCCTTATCTTGGAATATCCCTCTCACTTTGACGGTAGAAACAGGTAGAACTGTCATGTTCTCTCCTCTTAGCAGACTTTGATAACATTCCTCTGAAATGATGGAAATAATTGCACCAGTATCCATCAGGGCTTTGTACTGCTGGCCATCTATCCGTACAGAAATAATAGGTAATGCACATGGTCTTTCCTCTTTAACAATACCCCTCTCTTCTAGTAAATCTTCATCGGTAACTTCGTATATCTCATTAATCGTAATCAGGTGTGGTGTGGCAATGTATTTACAGGTTCTCACTGTCGTTGAGAAATCGGCGTGGTTTTTTTTTTGTGTTACCGACCTCAAAATTCTGCTGGCTCGTAGAAGGCCCAGGATCGATTACAACATCCTGCCTTTTCTTTTGATTGTCGGCTTCTTTATCCCTTAATTCTTTTAAGTATTGCTGGCTTTCCTTCTCTCTTTGCTGATACTGATCGGGTGTCATAACCTGACCTTGAGTATTCTGGTTTCTATTTTGGTTTTGGTTATTCCTATTATAATTTCGGTTATAACCATTATTGTTGTAATATCTGCCTCTTCAATTGTAGTTTCCTCGGTTGTAGTTCCAACCTCTTCTCTGTTGATACGGTCTGTAACCTTGTGATCTGTTATTTCTAAACTGATTATTCCTGTGAGGACCTACATTGTCAGTTTTCTCCTCGTCTGGCTTGTCAGTTTGTTGGACTTGGTCCATATATACAGTATTGATTTCTTTAAACTCCTGCCTTTGACCTTTCTGTACCACGTTAGGCATTGGACTTGTGTAGTCTAACCTCCTCAGTAATTCATCCATGCTGGTTAAATCCCTGATGTTGGACGAAATTATTAGTCTCCTCACCTCAACTGGCAGCATACGAGAAATCGCATCAATTAATTGCTCCGTGGACAATGGGGGTTGCAAAAATCTCAAGCGGGACAATTGACTCGTAAAGAAATCAGCGTACCGCGTTGGAAGAGTACTTGAGTATTTTCTTGAATACACCTCCGCTCTTAACGAATTCTGCGCTTCTATGGACCAAAATCGTTTGATTAATGCCTCTGCAAACTCGTCAAAGTTACTGAATGTGTATCTAAATGCGCGAAACCATTCGAGGGGTCCTCCAATCAGATATCTCTCTACTATCTTCATCTCTCTCTCTCTGGGAATGTGAGCTTCGATGAAATAATCTTTGAGATTCCTTACATACTCTATAGGCGTCAAACTATCAGTGTTACTGAATTTTTGCGGTTTGTCTTCGAAATTCCTGATGACCGTCACGTTCCTCGGATATGAATCCGGATAGTTTTTCCCACTATCTCGATAGTTCCACTCAGGTTCCATATTCCTCTCGTCATCCTCCTCTCTGAATCTGGATATACGTTCTTCAGGAGTCACGTCTCTTTCTTCTGGATCTAGGTTATATCTTCTGGTATAATTCCTATTAATTTCGCAAGCTAAGCCTTCTGTATCCTTGTCAGTGATTTCCGTTAAGACTTTCTTGATTAACTCTTCTTTGTAGTTCTCCATTAAACTAGCCTCTCCTAACTTCAAATTTTGCAGTTTACTCGTCGTTTCATTTACATCAGAGACAACTTTATGCATCTGTTCCTCTAATGTAGATTTTAATGTTTGCATATCCTGATCTAGTTGTGTTCTATCGTCTACTTGTTTTTCGGATAGCGAATTTATCCTGACGCTTAAATCTTTCCTAATCTGTACTACTTCATTGTTAATTTCTATTTGAGTACTGGCAAGTTTTCTTTCAATCCTTTCCTGAATTTGGGTTACATGTTCCCCACTTGACTTATTCCACTCGTCTTTCCATACTGCTACGTTTGCTGTTAACATTTCTGCTATGTCTACTTCGATATCCTCTTTTAATAATCTATTATGGTCTAATACCTGGGTTCTCATGACCTCTACATCATACTTCAAACCTGCTAAAGACGTTGTCGTTCTAACTGACTCATCAACTAATCTAGTCGCTAATGCAGTTATATTACGCGTACAAAGGGTTTTTGAATTTTCTATTTCTTCCCTGACTTTATTTACATCAGTTTGGACTCTAGTGATATCTACGAAAACTGTGTTGACTTCTACCTGAATCTTAGTTATGTCACTTTGCACCTCAGTTATATCCGAATGAATGTTATTAATGTCTACCTGAACATTGGACACATCAGTTCTAGCATTTTGAATTTCTTTTTGGACTTCCTCAACCTTGTCTTGGACAGTCGCAACATCATTTTTGACAACAACTACTTCGGCTCTAGCACAAGAAATATCCCCTCGGACATTAGCTACATCTAGATTTAACATTGTAAGATCTTTCTGTACCTTAGACACATCAAATTTAACATCATCAACATTTTTATGCACATTAGATACATCTGTGCGGATGTCAGTTACAGTACTCTCAATTCCTAGGGTATTAATCTGTAAACGCGACATATTATCCTCTAAATTAGCAGCACTAGTATGAAGAACCTTCATATTCTCCTCCATTCGACTAGTATTCTCCTTCATGCTTTCATTCAGCATCTGCTTCATACTACTATTCATGCTTGCTTTCAAATTAGCAGACATATTACTAACATTCTCCTCCATCATCTGCTTCATACTATTGTTCATGCTAGCTTTCAAGTTAGCAGACATCTCCTCTAACATCATCCTCAAACTTTCATCTGCCATTACAATATTATTCAAAAATAGACTGCTGTAGGGACATACATCAAAAGAGCAAAATAACAACATTTGAGCAACACTTTTCACCATATATAAATTTTGATCAATTTTCTGTCTTAAATCTAACTTATAACTACCTTATAATTAACTTTCGAAGATACTTCATGTTGAAACAAACTCAAGCACATGTTCAAATTTCCCTGGCTCATTTTAAAATATCCTAACACGAATAATTTACATTTACAATCCAAATAATTTAATTTTATCTTTAATATGACTAAAATGTCATAAGCCGGTCAAATAAAATAAGATTCCAGATTATAGGCGATTTTCCTAAGTTTCCAGCCTATTTAACCTTTCTCAAGTTGTATAAGATCTGATCTTTTCTGAGTGTAATTTTCCTAATACAATACAACATTTAATTCCTATATAATCACACTCTTAAATACTACAATTGGCCTAGACATCTAACAAAGAATCAACCTCTTTATTTGAGTCTAATCGAACCCTACGTTTCAGGTTTGCCAATCTTACTAGCGTTCAACCTGGTAATCCATTTTTGTTGAATTCGATCCCCAACGTTTTAGGGTCGCCAATCTTACTGGCGTTCAACCTGGTGATCCAGTTTTGTCAAACAGGCCCCACGTTTTAGGGTCGCCAATCTTACTGTCCCCGTTTACCCGGATAGTAGGCTGTCAGATATCCGCCCCCTCAATCGGATTGCCAACAATCAATCGCACCGGCTCAGCTACCTCAATGAAAATGGCACTGACAGATACTATCGAGATAAGAGCACAGAAGTTCACAGGAAATCATTGTGGAACACACCAAAATAGACGGGGGTACATACTTACCGTTACTTACCTCTTAAAATTATCTCGGGGATTGAGTTGACAACAGGATCACTAAAGTCTGTTCACACAATAACCTCCACCATGACATTTAAAAATGAACCAGAACGAAGACGAGAACTTTGAACTGTACAAAAGCTTTATTTCAAATAAAGGGTATGATTTTAATAACACAACAAAATACACGTGGCTATCAGTAGCCCATGTCAATCTGACTACGTCCTACTGTAGGACTTGCAAAGTTATCATACAACATGATATAAAACATATTAGCTCCCACGAGCTCCAAATAACGTAATATTCATAACACAATTGGATTGGAAAAGGAAGTGAGGACGAGACATATATAGAGCATTTGGTTTCCTTTTAATAAACATGACAATTGTATTTATAGGCGCAAGGCCAAAGTGTGGACGACCTCACCCGCTGATAACCAGTTGTTGGGACAGCTGCGAGCTACCCTCCAACCTGTCGCACACTTGTCAAATGGGCTCCCTTCTCACATGCTACATTACGTAAGAATCCAGCTCTCTCTCAAGCTTTAAATGTCCACAAGACAACTCATACATATATTTACGCAAATCTTTCAAGTGCTTTGCTCACATCCTACTGGATTATTATGATAATTCCTAAACTTGTTAAGTTCTCATCCAAATGTTTAATAAGCTCTTAAATGTTTATAACAAAATCACATAAATTATTTATAACAATTAGAAATTGTTTATAATATTTGTCCAAGACAATAAAAATATTTTTAAACACGCCTTTAACATCACTTTCGTTCCACATTATTGTCAAAAATATTTACAGCAATTATTTACAATATTAACATTTAAATTATTTAAATTATTAATTTAAGAAATACATTAACCACATGTTCATCCGGTTGGTAATTTTCATAATCGTGTCTATATAATCGACCAATGAAGGTTAGTTATACATGTTAATGTCACAATCTGTTTTAATAAAGGTTTTAATAATTATTTGTGACGGTAATCTTCATTCAAAATCTTATCTCAAATTCTTTCAAAACTCTTGTTAATTATAACAGTGAATTCACTTGATTAATTTTCAACGAACTATGACAATACACTCCAGCGGAAAATACTTCGCTAACAGAATAATGCATAAACTGCATTAAAATTAAGCCCAAAATCATCGTATATTAATCTATATGGCATCAAAACTTCCACAGAACTTACAAAAACTTCCACAAATAATTCTTTATCATTAATTCCTGTGGGAACCTCCTTCATATTCAAGGGCATTATACATCAGCGACTTTCAACACATGCGCTGCACTAGCGATTATACATTCATAGTTCCACTTAAAAATTCTTATAATCATTAATTGTTTCAAAACTGTTTTCATTTAACCTTCGTGGATTTCATTCATGAACCGAAATGAAGTCAAAACTTGCCAAACACAAACAAATTTAATAGTGAATACGCTTATATACGCCTGTCTGGTCTATCAAAATTTAAGATTAACATCTTTAAAAAAATTGTAGTATAAAAATACTATCATCAAATAAAGTGCGACTAAAACTATAAAGTAGTCGAATAGAATCCAATTAGACTGGGGAATGCAAACATCATTATATAAATCTCTAATTGAGAAAAACTCCTAACAAAAGTTCTTGACTTTAATGCATTCAATAATTCATTATTAAAGTTAATCTTTCACAAAAGTGTCTATGATGCAATGTTCATTCATAACTGACGATAAATGTCTGTGTTGCAGTCAATTCAAATAACGACTAGTATTTCCAAGATCGTCGACAACGCAAGAGATTTTAACGCTCTAAAATCATTTAAATGTTCTTCCTTCTTGATGATGACAGAAAATTGGTCAAAGTAATTAAACTGGGATAGAATTACTTTAATAAAGTGACACGCTGTCTGAATTTAAATCTGCCATAAAAATCATTAACTTACAGTCAAATCGTGACTACAAAAATATTAATTACTGAAAAATCTAAATATCAGTCTCAACTGATCCAAAATCGTTTAACTATGCCCATGACATAACAATGTCTTAATAAATCGTCGAAAAAGGCATAACTCATCAAGGTGTACTGAGAATAAGAATCTCAAACAAGAAAATAGGGCAAAATACATGAGGACAAAAATATGGGAAAAATGGTTGCTCAAATATCATTAAGAAACTCAAATACAATAAACGTTCACGACTACCTTATCTGCCGATTGACGTTCCAGAGGAAAATTCCCCAAAGAAGACTGCTGATGGATCCATTTCACCAAGTTAAAGCTGAGCTCCATCCTCGAAATAGGAAACAGCACCCTCGGAGAATCGAACTGCTTCCTTCTCCGGAAATCGCACTGCTCCTCGAAGACGAATAGACATCCTTCCGGCAATAATCTTCTTTGTGAGTCGGGACAACCCTGACCTCTCTTGAAAAATTCCCTGAAGTTCCAGTAGACAATCGCCATGAAGTTTTTGTAAAAATTTCCGAAGAAATATTCATATTCAATGAGTATGAAATCATTTCCATGGCTGTTCGATAGTATTCAGCCTTTAATCACGAAACATGGGTGTAGATGGTATTCACCGCATGTTCGCTTGTGTGGAATAGCAATTAGCGAAGTTCCATGTTGCTATCTTACTCCGTTGAAATATGTCCCAATCGCATTAAGTCCTTTAGCCTTCCATCTGCTCTTCGGTTGTAGTAATAGAAGAACAAACTGCCGTATTAAATTGCTCCATTATACTGTAGTGTTGTGTAACAAAAGCAATCTGAAGTCTCCCTATTTCACTAGCAGCGTCAGCCGTGGCGTTGATTCTGGCGATACAATAGTGCTTCTCAGGTGGCGAGATAATCACTTTTGTCAGTCGTGTAAAACTGCTAATATCTTTCAAACTAATTACCCGAAATTATTCAGCTTTTCTATATTACTTCATGTAGCACTGCACAATAGAATTAGCTTATCGGCGACCGCTAACTGTTCAAAGCTAAACTTGTAGAAGCGTTCTAAGGTCCGTTTTAACTTCACCTAGTTTGACTTGAATCTCGTATAATGCAGTGGCTTCACCACGCGTTATAAAGACGACTCTTTTCACTACTTTTCACTTCGACGTCTCACTAAAATGACTGTATAAGAAAAGAACTTTCACAATTAGACTTCGATGATCTGAGAATGAGATCTGAGAATGATCGGAGAATGAGACTCCTCTCTTCTGCGCAAGCCCTTTTATTAACTTCACGAGGGGCGTTTCCATCCCTTCCAGAGCGTGATACTGCGTCATCGCTAAAAGTTCCAACTTCGTTAATACATGACGGATTTTCAAAATTCAAAAACTGAAAATAAATTTCACCAAAATTCCAAATCAATGCCTCTACTGCAAATGGATTTCCACAATTCTGCATTCCAAAAGTAATAAAAATACCATAGTTTCAGCAATCTCCGTCTTCCTTTAAACTATCGTTCATTGGTCCAAGCCTCCCCTCCAATGGCATAGTTTCTTCCTCAGCAGAATTCCTCGTTTCCTGCGACTGCGTCGTACATCTCGGAACATTCTCGACTAAATGCTGACGTCACTGAGAATCTCAGCTCAAGTAGCCTGCTGGCATAACATTTGCGTCATCCGTGCTTACGTCATGACTACCCACGTCATAACTATGACAGCCATAACTTTCATTATAATTTCAATATAGCCACCGTGGTCTCTATATAATTCAATTACGGGGGCATTCTCCTCTCACCACGTTTTAAAAACAGTTGAAAATTGTTTTTAAACTCAGTGTTACAAGTATCTCAACTCTCTTGAACACGAAATTGAATTATTACTGGCTTACTCTAGGATAGTATCTTTTTAAATTTCCAGCATTGAACTTGCCGTAAACGACATTATTCTCATCATCGTAGAGTTCATAACAGTTGTTTCCATAAGCGTTCGTAATTCTAAACGGCCCCAGGAACACTAATCCAAATTTGGGGTATATTTTCTTGGTCATATCAGCCTTGACAGGTCTGCGTAATAATACAAGATTTCCAACTTGTAAGGGTGTACCAAAACGTTTTCCAGCTACTCTTTTCAATCGTTTCTCTGCTGCTTTCTGGAGTTGTTCCTTCGCCTTGTCAATCCTCTGCTGCCTTCCTATGTCGGGATCTCGAGGTATGTGGTTGAAAAGGTTATCCCACGGCCTTTCTGGGTTTCTTCCTACATGAAGTCGCATTGGCACTTCTCCTGTGCTCTCCTGCACTGTAGAGTTCAGACATTCCTCAATAAGGGGTACAAATCTCACCCAACCAGAATGATCATTTGGACAGAAAATTCGACAGAATTTCGAAAATTCAGCCATATATCTTTCTGAGGAATTCGATTCAGGGTAACGCACGCTTGAAAATAAGTGCTTAATGCCAAGCCTTTCCATATCCGCTGCAAATTCCACGGATGTAAACTGCGTTCCATGATCTGACAGTAGATATTCTGGTTTACCAGCTTTAGGAAATACAGCATTTTCCAGTCTGCTTACTACGTTCCTCGTGTTAGCTTTCTGCATGGGACTCATTGTAACAAATTTTGAGAAAACATCCACGGTCACCAACAGGTACTGGTTACCCTGGTATCCCTTCGGACAGGGGCCAAATATATCCGTCGCCATAAGTTCGTTTGGCTTAGAAGGAATCATCGCCTTCGGTTTTCCTTTTAGTAAAGCAGAAGCATACTTTGCTCTTTGGCATTTGTCACATGATCGAATGACCTTGGCAATGCTGGAACGCATGTTAGTCCAGATAAATCTCTCTTTAAGAGTATTAAGAGTCTTATCTAAACCGGCATGTCCAGTTGCGTGATGAGCTACCCACACTAAATTGACAACAAGTTTAGGTGGCACGACTATTCGAAGTTTTGTATGCGCAGAGTCAGCATACTTGCATACGATGTCTCCACTCAAGACGAAGTGTCGTGAATTTCTCCGTGTAGCTTCATAGTCAACATCCGTATTGTCCATGTAACCCTTGAGGAACCTGTACATTTTCCTTATTGGAGCGTGTCTCTTCTGTGACACACCGATTCGGGCTAACCTCCTAACGGTTTCTTGATCTTCTTGCTCCAATTGTACATGGTGTATCTGCACATTTTTAATAGGGTTACGTGATAGAGCATCAGCCAGTAAGTTATCTTTCCCAGGCTGGTGGACGATAGTAGCGTTAAACTGTTGGGTGAACAAAGCCCAACGTGTCAATCTATCACTCGACATGTCAGTTTGCAACATAAACTGTAGTGCTTTATGGTCAGTAATAATGATGACCTTATGTCCCAGCAGGATTTTCTTCCAGGCTTGCAAAGCTGTCACAAAAGCTAACGCTTCAAGCTCTGTCGTGAAGTAGTTTTCCTCGTGCTTTTTCAACTTCCGACTAGTGAACGCAATGTAGTGCTTGTTGCCTGCCTCGTCTTTCTGGTATAAGGCTGCACTAATGCCTATACTCGATGCATCAGACTCAATATAGAACACCTTCTCAAAGTCTGGGTACTCCAGTTTCACATTATTTCTGAGCATCTCTTTTGCTTTCTCAAAAGCCTCGTCTGCAGCGGTACTCCATTTCCATCTGTTGTTCTTCTTGAGTAAGTCATACAGAGGAGCCATAATTTCAGAGTATCTTGGACAGTGGCTGCTAATAAATTGGCACGCGCCTACAAATTCTCTGACTTGTTTCACCTTAGTTGGCTTTGGAAATCTCGTGATCGCATCTACCTTTTTCATGTTTGGATGATATCCATCTTTGTCAATAGTATGCCCCAAGTAATTTATCTCCTTTTTCAAGAATTGACATTTTCCAAAATTCACCTTGATATTGGCCTCCCTTAAATTCTCGAACAACTTTCTCAAGTGCACTAAATGTTCTGCGGCGCTGGGTGAAGATACGATTAAATCGTCAATGTAGCAGATTACATTTTCTTTCACTTCGTCAGTGAGCTTACTATCAAGTGCTCGAATAAGTGCTGGTCCACTGTTAACCATACCAAAAGGCATTCTGACAAAGACCCATGACGTCTGGTCAAATAGGAATCCAGTGTACTGCATACTATCCTCTTCTAGTTGAACTTGATAAAATGAAGACGTCAAGTCAAGAACGCTGAAACATGCTCTCCCTTTGAATTTTCGAAGCAGATCTCTAATCTTGGGTGGTCGGTCATTTTCTGGAAGAATCTTCAAGTTGATGGTCCTGGCATCGAGACAAAGACGTATCTGACCATTACTTTTCTTCACTACTGTGATGGGATTTATATAAGACGACGCCTGTTTTCTAATAATCCCGTCTACCTCCATTTTTCTGATTAACCCTCGTACTTCTTGATAGTATTTCTCAGGAATGGGGTATATTCTCTTCTGGTAAGGGGTTTCATCTGTCAGTCTTATCTTGTATTTATAATCCTTAATCAATCCAGGCTTTTCATCGAAAATATCTTGGAATTCCTTTATCAGATCCTCAAATTCCCCCTGAATTTCTTCAAATCCTTCAGTTTTTCTACTGGGTATTTCTTCTAAATTTTCCACTTCATTAATTATGGTATTCAAAATTTCTTCCCTAAGGTCTATTTCCAGACTGTTTTTCACGTCCTGTTTTTCTATCTCTTCTGTGATTATGTACCCATCATTAAAGCTAATACTTTTGTTCTTCATGTCAATAATAGCTCCGACCTTCGATATAAAATCGATTCCAAGCACCATATCAAAATTGATCTTGCTCACCACAATGAAGATCTGTTCATAATTCCTTCCATTGATATCAAAGTTCAATAACACTTGAATCTTGCACTTCACTGCCTTATCTTGGAATATCCCTCTCACTTTGACGGTAGAAACAGGTAGAACTGTCATGTTCTCTCCTCTTAGCAGACTTTGATAACATTCCTCTGAAATGATGGAAATAATTGCACCAGTATCCATCAGGGCTTTGTACTGCTGGCCATCTATCCGTACAGAAATAATAGGTAATGCACATGGTCTTTCCTCTTTAACAATACCCCTCTCTTCTAGTAAATCTTCATCGGTAACTTCGTATATCTCATTAATCGTAATCAGGTGTGGTGTGGCAATGTATTTACAGGTTCTCACTGTCGTTGAGAAATCGGCGTGTTTTTTTTTTTTTGTGTTACCGACCTCAAAATTCTGCTGGCTCGTAGAAGGCCCAGGATCGATTACAACATCCTGCCTTTTCTTTTGATTGTCGGCTTCTTTATCCCTTAATTCTTTTAAGTATTGCTGGCTTTCCTTCTCTCTTTGCTGATACTGATCGGGTGTCATAACCTGACCTTGAGTATTCTGGTTTCTATTTTGGTTTTGGTTATTCCTATTATAATTTCGGTTATAACCATTATTGTTGTAATATCTGCCTCTTCAATTGTAGTTTCCTCGGTTGTAGTTCCAACCTCTTCTCTGTTGATACGGTCTGTAACCTTGTGATCTGTTATTTCTAAACTGATTATTCCTGTGAGGACCTACATTGTCAGTTTTCTCCTCGTCTGGCTTGTCAGTTTGTTGGACTTGGTCCATATATACAGTATTGATTTCTTTAAACTCCTGCCTTTGACCTTTCTGTACCACGTTAGGCATTGGACTTGTGTAGTCTAACCTCCTCAGTAATTCATCCATGCTGGTTAAATCCCTGATGTTGGACGAAATTATTAGTCTCCTCACCTCAACTGGCAGCATACGAGAAATCGCATCAATTAATTGCTCCGTGGACAATGGGGGTTGCAAAAATCTCAAGCGGGACAATTGACTCGTAAAGAAATCAGCGTACCGCGTTGGAAGAGTACTTGAGTATTTTCTTGAATACACCTCCGCTCTTAACGAATTCTGCGCTTCTATGGACCAAAATCGTTTGATTAATGCCTCTGCAAACTCGTCAAAGTTACTGAATGTGTATCTAAATGCGCGAAACCATTCGAGGGGTCCTCCAATCAGATATCTCTCTACTATCTTCATCTCTCTCTCTCTGGGAATGTGAGCTTCGATGAAATAATCTTTGAGATTCCTTACATACTCTATAGGCGTCAAACTATCAGTGTTACTGAATTTTTGCGGTTTGTCTTCGAAATTCCTGATGACCGTCACGTTCCTCGGATATGAATCCGGATAGTTTTTCCCACTATCTCGATAGTTCCACTCAGGTTCCATATTCCTCTCGTCATCCTCCTCTCTGAATCTGGATATACGTTCTTCAGGAGTCACGTCTCTTTCTTCTGGATCTAGGTTATATCTTCTGGTATAATTCCTATTAATTTCGCAAGCTAAGCCTTCTGTATCCTTGTCAGTGATTTCCGTTAAGACTTTCTTGATTAACTCTTCTTTTTAGTTCTCCATTAAACTAGCCTCTCCTAACTTCAAATTTTGCAGTTTACTCGTCGTTTCATTTACATCAGAGACAACTTTATGCATCTGTTCCTCTAATGTAGATTTTAATGTTTGCATATCCTGATCTAGTTGTGTTCTATCGTCTACTTGTTTTTCGGATAGCGAATTTATCCTGACGCTTAAATCTTTCCTAATCTGTACTACTTCATTGTTAATTTCTATTTGAGTACTGGCAAGTTTTCTTTCAATCCTTTCCTGAATTTGGGTTACATGTTCCCCACTTGACTTATTCCACTCGTCTTTCCATACTGCTACGTTTGCTGTTAACATTTCTGCTATGTCTACTTCGATATCCTCTTTTAATAATCTATTATGGTCTAATACCTGGGTTCTCATGACCTCTACATCATACTTCAAACCTGCTAAAGACGTTGTCGTTCTAACTGACTCATCAACTAATCTAGTCGCTAATGCAGTTATATTACGCGTACAAAGGGTTTTTGAATTTTCTATTTCTTCCCTGACTTTATTTACATCAGTTTGGACTCTAGTGATATCTACGAAAACTGTGTTGACTTCTACCTGAATCTTAGTTATGTCACTTTGCACCTCAGTTATATCCGAATGAATGTTATTAATGTCTACCTGAACATTGGACACATCAGTTCTAGCATTTTGAATTTCTTTTTGGACTTCCTCAACCTTGTCTTGGACAGTCGCAACATCATTTTTGACAACAACTACTTCGGCTCTAGCACAAGAAATATCCCCTCGGACATTAGCTACATCTAGATTTAACATTGTAAGATCTTTCTGTACCTTAGACACATCAAATTTAACATCATCAACATTTTTATGCACATTAGATACATCTGTGCGGATGTCAGTTACAGTACTCTCAATTCCTAGGGTATTAATCTGTAAACGCGACATATTATCCTCTAAATTAGCAGCACTAGTATGAAGAACCTTCATATTCTCCTCCATTCGACTAGTATTCTCCTTCATGCTTTCATTCAGCATCTGCTTCATACTACTATTCATGCTTGCTTTCAAATTAGCAGACATATTACTAACATTCTCCTCCATCATCTGCTTCATACTATTGTTCATGCTAGCTTTCAAGTTAGCAGACATCTCCTCTAACATCATCCTCAAACTTTCATCTGCCATTACAATATTATTCAAAAATAGACTGCTGTAGGGACATACATCAAAAGAGCAAAATAACAACATTTGAGCAACACTTTTCACCATATATAAATTTTGATCAATTTTCTGTCTTAAATCTAACTTATAACTACCTTATAATTAACTTTCGAAGATACTTCATGTTGAAACAAACTCAAGCACATGTTCAAATTTCCCTGGCTCATTTTAAAATATCCTAACACGAATAATTTACATTTACAATCCAAATAATTTAATTTTATCTTTAATATGACTAAAATGTCATAAGCCGGTCAAATAAAATAAGATTCCAGATTATAGGCGATTTTCCTAAGTTTCCAGCCTATTTAACCTTTCTCAAGTTGTATAAGATCTGATCTTTTCTGAGTGTAATTTTCCTAATACAATACAACATTTAATTCCTATATAATCACACTCTTAAATACTACAATTGGCCTAGACATCTAACAAAGAATCAACCTCTTTATTTGAGTCTAATCGAACCCTACGTTTCAGGTTTGCCAATCTTACTAGCGTTCAACCTGGTAATCCATTTTTGTTGAATTCGATCCCCAACGTTTTAGGGTCGCCAATCTTACTGGCGTTCAACCTGGTGATCCAGTTTTGTCAAACAGGCCCCACGTTTTAGGGTCGCCAATCTTACTGTCCCCGTTTACCCGGATAGTAGGCTGTCAGATATCCGCCCCCTCAATCGGATTGCCAACAATCAATCGCACCGGCTCAGCTACCTCAATGAAAATGGCACTGACAGATACTATCGAGATAAGAGCACAGAAGTTCACAGGAAATCATTGTGGAACACACCAAAATAGACGGGGGTACATACTTACCGTTACTTACCTCTTAAAATTATCTCGGGGATTGAGTTGACAACAGGATCACTAAAGTCTGTTCACACAATAACCTCCACCATGACATTTAAAAATGAACCAGAACGAAGACGAGAACTTTGAACTGTACAAAAGCTTTATTTCAAATAAAGGGTATGATTTTAATAACACAACAAAATACACGTGGCTATCAGTAGCCCATGTCGATCTGACTACGTCCTCCTGTAGGACTTGCAAAGTTATCATACAACATGATATAAAACATATTAGCTCCCACGAGCTCCAAATAACGTAATATTCATAACACAATTGGATTGGAAAAGGAAGTGAGGACGAGACATATATAGAGCATTTGGTTTCCTTTTAATAAACATGACAATTGTATTTATAGGCGCAAGGCCAAAGTGTGGACGACCTCACCCGCTGATAACCAGTTGTTGGGACAGCTGCGAGCTACCCTCCAACCTGTCGCACACTTGTCAAATGGGCTCCCTTCTCACATGCTACATTACGTAAGAATCCAGCTCTCTCTCAAGCTTTAAATGTCCACAAGACAACTCATACATATATTTACGCAAATCTTTCAAGTGCTTTGCTCACATCCTACTGGATTATTATGATAATTCCTAAACTTGTTAAGTTCTCATCCAAATGTTTAATAAGCTCTTAAATGTTTATAACAAAATCACATAAATTATTTATAACAATTAGAAATTGTTTATAATATTTGTCCAAGACAATAAAAATATTTTTAAACACGCCTTTAACATCACTTTCGTTCCACATTATTGTCAAAAATATTTACAGCAATTATTTACAATATTAACATTTAAATTATTTAAATTATTAATTTAAGAAATACATTAACCACATGTTCATCCGGTTGGTAATTTTCATAATCGTGTCTATATAATCGACCAATGAAGGTTAGTTATACATGTTAATGTCACAATCTGTTTTAATAAAGGTTTTAATAATTATTTGTGACGGTAATCTTCATTCTAAATCTTATCTCAAATTCTTTCAAAACTCTTGTTAATTATAACAGTGAATTCACTTGATTAATTTTCAACGAACTATGACAATACACTCCAGCGGAAAATACTTCGCTAACAGAATAATGCATAAACTGCATTAAAATTAGGCCCAAAATCATCGTATATTAATCTATATGGCATCAAAACTTCCACAGAACTTACAAAAACTTCCACAAATAATTCTTTATCATTAATTCCTGTGGGAACCTCCTTCATATTCAAGGGCATTATACATCAGCGACTTTCAACACATGCGCTGCACTAGCGATTATACATTCATAGTTCCACTTAAAAATTCTTATAATCATTAATTGTTTCAAAACTGTTTTCATTTAACCTTCGTGGATTTCATTCATGAACCGAAATGAAGTCAAAACTTGCCAAACACAAACAAATTTAATAGTGAATACGCTTATATACGCCTGTCTGGTCTATCAAAATTTAAGATTAACATCTTTAAAAAAATTGTAGTATAAAAATACTATCATCAAATAAAGTGCGACTAAAACTGCAAAGTAGTCGAATAGAATCCAATTAGACTGGGGAATGCAAACATCATTATATAAATCTCTAATTGAGAAAAACTCCTAACAAAAGTTCTTGACTTTAATGCATTCAATAATTCATTATTAAAGTTAATCTTTCACAAAAGTGTCTATGATGCAATGTTCATTCATAACTGACGATAAATGTCTGTGTTGCAGTCAATTCAAATAACGACTAGTATTTCCAAGATCGTCGACAACGCAAGAGATTTTAACGCTCTAAAATCATTTAAATGTTCTTCCTTCTTGATGATGACAGAAAATTGGTCAAAGTAATTAAACTGGGGTAGAATTACTTTAATAAAGTGACACGCTGTCTGAATTTAAATCTGCCATAAAAATCATTAACTTACAGTCAAATCGTGACTACAAAAATATTAATTACTGAAAAATCTAAATATCAGTCTCAACTGATCCAAAATCGTTTAACTATGCCCATGACATAACAATGTCTTAATAAATCGTCGAAAAAGGCATAACTCATCAAGGTGTACTGAGAATAAGAATCTCAAACAAGAAAATAGGGCAAAATACATGAGGACAAAAATATGGGAAAAATGGTTGCTCAAATATCATTAAGAAACTCAAATACAATAAACGTTCACGACTACCTTATCTGCCGATTGACGTTCCAGAGGAAAATTCCCCAAAGAAGACTGCTGATGGATCCATTTCACCAAGTTAAAGCTGAGCTCCATCCTCGAAATAGGAAACAGCACCCTCGGAGGATCGAACTGCTTCCTTCTCCGGAAATCGCACTGCTCCTCGAAGACGAATAGACATCCTTCCGGCAATAATCTTCTTTGTGAGTCGGGACAACCCTGACCTCTCTTGAAAAATTCCCTGAAGTTCCAGTAGACAATCGCCATGAAGTTTTTGTAAAAATTTCCGAAGAAATATTCATATTCAATGAGTATGAAATCATTTCCATGGCTGTTCGATAGTATTCAGCCTTTAATCACGAAACATGGGTGTAGATGGTATTCACCGCATGTTCGCTTGTGTGGAATAGCAATTAGCGAAGTTCCATGTTGCTATCTTACTCCGTTGAAATATGTCCCAATCGCATTAAGTCCTTTAGCCTTCCATCTGCTCTTCGGTTGTAGTAATAGAAGAACAAACTTCCGTATTAAATTGCTCCATTATACTGTAGTGTTGTGTAACAAAAGCAATCTGAAGTCTCCCTATTTCACTAGCAGCGTCAGCCGTGGCGTTGATTCTGGCGATACAATAGTGCTTCTCAGGTGGCGAGATAATCACTTTTGTCAGTCGTGTAAAACTGCTAATATCTTTCAAACTAATTACCCGAAATTATTCAGCTTTTCTATATTACTTCATGTAGCACTGCACAATAGAATTAGCTTATCGGCGACCGCTAACTGTTCAAAGCTAAACTTGTAGAAGCATTCTAAGGTCCGTTTTAACTTCACCTAGTTTGACTTGAATCTCGTATAATGCAGTGGCTTCACCACGCGTTATAAAGACGACTCTTTTCACTACTTTTCACTTCGACGTCTCACTAAAATGACTGTATAAGAAAAGAACTTTCACAATTAGACTTCGATGATCTGAGAATGAGATCGGAGAATGAGACTCCTCTCTTCTGCGCAAGCCCTTTTATTAACTTCACGAGGGGCGTTTCCATCCCTTCCAGAGCGTGATACTGCGTCATCGCTAAAAGTTCCAACTTCGTTAATACATGACGGATTTTCAAAATTCAAAAACTGAAAATAAATTTCACCAAAATTCCAAATCAATGCCTCTACTGCAAATGGATTTCCACAATTCTGCATTCCAAAAGTAATAAAAATACCATAGTTTCAGCAATCTCCGTCTTCCTTTAAACTATCGTTCATTGGTCCAAGCCTCCCCTCCAATGGCATAGTTTCTTCCTCAGCAGAATTCCTCGTTTCCTGCGACTGCGTCGTACATCTCGGAACATTCTCGACTAAATGCTGACGTCACTGAGAATCTCAGCTCAAGTAGCCTGCTGGCATAACATTTGCGTCATCCGTGCTTACGTCATGACTACCCACGTCATAACTATGACAGCCATAACTTTCATTATAATTTCAATATAGCCACCGTGGTCTCTATATAATTCAATTACGGGGGCAGTACCAAATCTTAGTCCGTGTGTACAGCCGTGTCGTCGTCTATTAAATCCATCATGTCCGAGGCTCGTTCCATTTTTGAAAGCATTTTGTTTCATCCACTACTGGCTTGCTGGGCCTATCGTAGCTTCACCAGAGCCCCGTTAGCCGTCACTTTTCAGGGTTCTTGTAGGACCTTCACAGCTACCGTAACGGTCCCGGGGCACACGAAGTCCCCACTGTACTTCGCCCCTACAGGAACTCCCCTACTTTGTGCCGTTTCCTGTCTCCCACGGCGTGGACATGGGGTTGGACTTATGTGAGAGACTAATTTTGTAAATGATCATAATATTTAAGAGATTCTCTATATACTGTAATCTGGCTTCCAATTCCACGACCCAGAAATGGTTTTTAAAACTTCAGAATACAGTGATAAATTTATTAATTTCCATATAACTTCTATATAAAAATGGAGTACCAACATTTGTGGCTGCTAGTAAACAATGTTGAATCTCTTAGAAAGATAGCCTTTGTCAGATGATCCAGGCCATTTTCCGTCCCTTAACTGGTCATGGTATGTCATGCATTGAATCAATTACACAGAACATTACCAATAACTTCACAAATTGAACAAGGGAACAGTCTACAACAAATGACTAGGGTTCTATTCATGTTTCTCGTAAATTATTTAACATTCCTTCGAAGTGAAATATCACGCCTTGTGGTTGTGAATCCTCTTAAAATGAAGGTTCCCTGGCTCCTGGTCGCCAGATTAATGGTCACGTAAAACCACAGGCCTTCCTCCTATTAAAATAAATAGTCCGTGAATTTTTTTTTGTGTTTACAACTGATCTGGGGGAAATGACCTCAGAGCCCTGTTTTGGTTGTGTTATGGTACTGACTTTGTTGTCGGTAGAAAGCCGATAGTGTAGGTTGCTTCCTTATCCTCATGCACTGCAGGTAATCTGACGCAAAGGCAGGAACTTCAATCTCACCTTCTTTGTGTTGTTTGTTGCCTATATTCAGTGGTCAAATTATATAACTTGTTGTGATGCATTGCTTGTAGAGCCTCTTCGTTCTGCGCATGAGGTGTAACAAATGAAATTATCAAAACTGTGTGTAATATAATATGTACGAAAGAAGGTGACCAAAGCTAGATTGTCATTTAAAATTTATGATGTTTTTTTTAATTTTTGTAAAAATTACGCATCTTGATTGAGCCACCTTTCATCAAACGTGTGATCTTCATGAAGTGGACTATTTTGGAGGTTGGGTCGACCATTTTAGCAATTGTTATTGGGCTCTTCTGATATCTATTTACTTTATTCAAATATTCATTCTGGATTTCTAAACAAGTGAGAAGGACGTTATTCTCTAGAAGCATATAACGTATGAATTTGTTGTGTGAAATATCCATGTGCGTTTGCTATTGTGTTGTATGGAGCTTTTACAGAAGGGTTCTGTTAAAATAAATTTCGTGGTCTATTTGGTATTGGCATCATTCTCATCTATGACATTAATACTTAAAGTGGCAATAAAACAATAAGATGGGCGAACACCTGTTTTAGCCATAACCCAACAGGCTGGTGAATGAAACAATAGTGTGTATAACAGACACTTCAATTGTTCATCTTTACGATATTTACGTTAAGGTTTGTGGATGTGAAATGAAGACATGCATAAAAGATCTTGGATATCTCTAAACCTGATACAAAAGCCACAGCAATAACAAGAAAGCTTGATTTGTGGCCATCATGGGAGACGGGGCAGATGACCTCGCGGTTCCGCACTTGAAAGCAACTCCCATCATCATCGTAGATGAAACTACAGACGCTTCACAGCTTGTTGATACCTTCCCTATGAAAGATTTTGGTGAAGGTAAAATGCTTTCTTATTTGAACTCTACAAAACTTTTCTGTCGTTGCCCTGTACCTGTTGACATTAGAAAACTCTACGAATGCGAAGTTGAATTAACTTCCGTATGTTATTCTTTGATTCCTTCAGTGAACGTTTACAAGTCATGTGTAACACATAATTCTACCTATGCAAAGGGAACATATTATGTGAAACAAATCGTATGGAGCATGTTAGGGATATTAAGATTGCAGAATGTCCTATTCCGGACATCTTACCATGTATCGAATTAGAAACATCGTCTTCAGATCTGAAAGAGTTAAGCACCTTCATGCGTCCTTACAAAACATGACATCTCCTTGTCACCTACTAGCATTTCGGGATTAGGGCTTGCATTTTCACAACTGTATTGATGGTAATCAGAAGTGCTTAGCTGTTAGCTTGTGTACAGTACAGAAGGTACGAGCCATTTTGATGTTAGTATGAAGAACTAAGTTATCTAATCCACCTGGGACTTGAACCTGCGACCATCGACTTTGTTCAATGTTGTTGTGATCGCTGGGAGATGCATCTTAATTATCAGTGGCAAAAGGTATAATATGACATATATTTGAATTAGTTATCCACTTTAAGTCAGGATAATCCAATTGAATTAGGATTTCTGTATTCTCTTCAGAGATCCACTCATGAGGGCTACAGAAGTAGCATACTGTATTGTGCCCTGATGAGACGTGGCACAGAGGCTGGCGTGAGCTGGTATATGAATCGAGCGCGCTAGGGCGTGGCTGAGTTCGCTGCACATGGTTCTTCTGCAAGTTTGAATGTAGCGCGTGACACGACGTGAGAGTCCGCTAGTAAATGCTGGAATGTACTTGTTTGATTGATATAAGGAAGTGGAAGGGATAAGCACTTATAACTATGATTTTACGCTAATATTCTACTTATTTTGAGAAGTGTTATTGTATAGAAGAGTTCGAGGACAATCCAAAGGGCAGAGCCAATGACCAGTTGAGTATCGCATTACGTAATGCAACAGCGAGGATCGATACGTAACCTTGGGCCGCTATATAAGCGGTTGGTCTGGATAGCTCAGGCATGAATTGTTTTATCATCCTAAAGCTGATATGCTTGTTCGCCGTGCGTATTGACGTTCTACATAAAGTTGCTCCGACGTTATAATCTACGAAAGTATACTGTTACTATGCACGTTTGTCTGCGGACATAGTTTACGGCAAAGTTCTAAATAGCACTAGTGAGTGTCAAAGCGATATTTTATTGTACCCGTGTTATGGTACTTTTCTAAGTGATGGCAAAGTGAATCCGTGTTATGAATAACAGAATAGTTCGGTGAATGGGTCTATATTACGAACGGATTGTTGGCTTACCTGACACAGCAGTTACTGCCCTTCGAAGTAATCCCCGTGGATGGTTAGGCACTTGTGAGAATGTCTGTACAAGTCCTGGAATCTCTTTAGGGATAGCCTTCAATCGGGTCGTCACATTACGTTGGATATCCGAAATGTCCGAAACCCTCTGGCCCTTCATGGCTTTTGGTGAACCTGGACCTGGACCCGGACCCCGCCACTCCATACTTTAACGCTTCACTTCGGGGTCGTGCCTTCGAAACCAGGTCTCGTCGCCCGTGACGATGGTTTTCATAGCCATTCCATTCCATAGAACAGTCACCCTTCTCACTGCCAACCGCCGAACAGGTGTGAATGGTGGGTTGCATAAATTCATCATTGACATTGCCACCCGCCGAACAGGAATGCATGGTAGGTGGCATAAATTCATCCGTCTAAACACACACTATGTCAAACAGGTCTTACGCGTTGCGTTGTGTGTCGCCAATGTTGCCAGGTCAAGTGTTCTGATTTTATTCACCGAACGCAACGTGACGAGGCTTTTGAACACCAAACCTAAGGACGTCTTCTTGCCAAGTTTCCAGGACATGTATCGCCGATCTCAGCATTGCATAGTTACGGGAGGGGACTATTTCGAAAGACAGTCGAGTCCCTGCCGTGCATTGTTCATCTATGTTGATGGTACAGGACTATTCACCGAACTTTATTGTCACAGGTTGTATTACGTGATATTCTTATCATCAAAGCAATGACAGGAGCCGATGACTGTTGGACAGATCACCGGCTCATCAGTAATGCGTATACCATTATCCACACAGAGGAGGAAGCAACATAAGAGCTGTAGGCATATTTTTGATACCGAGAAGTTTGGTAAGTCAGAGCATATCTCCCAATATAAAGAGTTGCTTAGGCAGACACTGCCACAGGAATACCATCCAGATGTAACACAGCACTGGGAGAGTCAGAAGACCACTATTCAGAATGCTTGCAAGGAAACGCTGGGATATAAGACCAGGAAACTTCAAGACTGGTTTGATGAAAATGATGAAGAATTTGAAGCATTAATCTCAGAAAAGAGAACAGCCTTGCAAACTTGGAGAAAAGATATTTACTCCCGTACTAAGAAAGAAGCATTTTGTCTTTCGAAGGCAAATGTCCCAAGAGGAACTCGTGCGCTAAAAAATGCATGTTGAACATCCAAAGCTAAAGAGCTGCAATATCTAGCAGACAAAGATTCGCGACAGTTCTTCTAAGTCACAAAAGTGATTTATGGTCCCTCCACGTTTGGTAGAAATCCACTTTGGTTCAGTGACAAAAGTACACTTCTAAAAGATCAATACTCCATCATGAATAGGTGGAAGGAGCTTTTTGAAAACCTCTTGAACCAGGACTCAGATATTGATGAGCAGGTGTATGATATATTAGAACAAGCACCCATCAAGGAAGAACTCGGTATCCTGCCAACACTAGATGAGGTTCAGTGTGCTGTTAATCAAGCAAAGCGACACAAAGCCACTGGATGTGATGGAATACCAGTGGAAGCTCTCCAAGAAGGAGGTGAGTAACTCATAAGCCACATACATGATCTTATCATTAAAATTTGGAGAAATGAAAAAATGCCTGCTGATTTCAGAGATAGTCTGATAGTTCCCATATTTAAGAAAGGTGATCGTGCAGACTGCAATAACTATCGGGTTATATCATTGTTATCATGCCTTGGAAAGCTTATTGCTCGAATTTTGGCGAATCGTATTCTATCCCTGGTGGAGAAAATACTCTCAGAGAGCCAATGTGCCCCCGTGTGGGTGCGGGTTAGAATACACCCACGGTATGCCCTGCCTGTCGTAGGAGGCGACTAATAGGGCCGACATGGCCGAATAACTTGCCAGTTTTGATTTGTTCAGACTCCCTGTGGATGGGGAGGGCAGAATTCATCCACGGTATCCCCTGCCTGTCGACTTAGAGGGGGCCTTATAAAGGTCGATTTTGGTTTTCTGGTCCCAGCTCTGGTTTGACCAATAGAAACAAACATGCATGCTGTTAGGGGAAGGGCCACCAGCTTGGCCATCTGGCCAGAAAGCCCAGACGGTATGCCCCATCCCGTCAGGTGGGTGCGCCATGTACCCTACAGTAGTATCCGCCTTACAACGAAGGTCCCTGCATGGCCGAATACTGGAGCTGAATAAATCCTGTGCATGCCGAGGGGGAAGTGCCTGTTCGAGGCACTGGGACCCCGGGCAATATCTGCTATGCCAGGTAGGTATTGCCTTGGCTGGGTGGCGCCCACAGTGATAGCCCCCGTTCGGAGTGGGCAGTATTCGGGGAGGATTTCGTCCGGGATGCCATCAAAGCGATCACGGACACCTGTACAGGGTGGCACCCTTAAAAAGCCGTCTCTGGAGTGTCGAGCTAATCCCAAGGTGTATACGCCTTGGGACGAAGCCTTTAACAGACGATTTGCGACAGATACATCACCTCGCTACCTGGTAGCTACTAGGACAGACGGGGATGATTTCAAGCTCGTAAAATCGATCATCTTCGCTGAGGAAATCGAGGGGAAATTTGGTGATCTTAACGGGATTTCCAAGCTCCGGAACGGGCAGCTCTTGCTGCATACCGTTAGCCGGCAGCAAACCGAAGCGTTGTTGGAATGCACGCAATTCGGCGAAATCCCCGTTAAGATCACAAAGCACGAAACGCTGAATGAGGTCCGTGGAGTTATTTTCCATCGTGACCTCATTTTGAATAGCGATGCTGAACTGTTGCGGGATCTGGGGAAGAGAGGCGTCACAAAGATTAGGCGCATCACCCGAAAGATTGGGGAAGGGAGCGTCGATACCGGCGCTTTTATTCTCCATTTTGAGGGTGATATTGTACCTAAGCAGGTGAAGGTCACATCGTACCACTGCGATGTGCGACCGTACATCCCTCCACCTATGCGCTGCTACCAGTGCCAGAGATTCGGGCATGTTTCCGCCAGGTGTACTGCGAAGGCCGTATGTAGAGAGTGTGGCAAGGGGACACATGAGGGTGACGAGAGGTGTACGCCTCCCCCGATATGTCCCAACTGCCAAGGAAGTCACTCTCCACGGTCAAAACAGTGCCCTGAATTCATTATGGAAGCCAAGATCCAGGAAATCAGGACTCTTGACAGGCTTTCATATCACGACGCTCGCAAGAGGTACCGTGATATGAATGCCCCCGAATTTCGGGTATCGTTTGCAGCTGCAGCGACGCCCTCAATCACCCCTGCCGTTAAAGTTTCCAGTGCAGTACCCTCGATGTCCTCTTTTAGTACGAGTTTGAAATCTCCCCTCGCTGTACCAGCGAGCACTGTCAGCCCGAAGGAGGTCCCAAAACTTTCTTCGGCCACGGTTAAGAAGGCGCCGGTTTTAACACCTAAACCGGCGAATTCGGAGAAGAAGAGGACTTCTTCTCCGAAACGGTCGGCGAACAAGTCTTCCCCAGCTAAAGGGGGAAAGAAGACTTTGCCGGCCAGGGCTGGTCCTTCTTCCAGCCCACCTAATACGAAAAATATAGAGGGGAACGGTTCAGCGCCGTTTCTCTACCTCTCCTAAAGGCAGGGCTGCTCACGTATCTGCTGGCCATCCCGCTCCCACCACTACCAGTGGAGCGGTGCCAGCAGGAGCGACCTTGTTTTATAAGGACCCGGCGTCTGTGGGGAAGGGACCATCTACTTCCCCAAACACGCGTCGGCGCCGATCCAAGAAGAAATCTCTTCGGGACGTGTCGGGGACAGACACCCAGTCTTCGGACCGGGAGAGAGTCCCTCGACACCGCTCTCGCTCTTCCCCAAGAGCGAGACTCGTGAGGTCCGACGACGACCGCGCGCAACCCAAGAGAGCGCCCGCTCCATTTTCTTCGTCTTCGGACGGAGATGTGGAGATTGAGGTGTGCTCTCCTGCCCCATCATCTCCAACTAGAGATGGGGAAGGGTGGCAAACGGTCAAGCATAAGTAGAAGACCCACTTCTACTTAAGTCCACACCATGGCACTATTACAATGGAACTGTAATAGCTACTGTTCATCTCGCTGAGTTACGACAATTAATATCTTCGTTTTCGGCAACCATTGTCTGTCTTCAGGAATCCAGGTTTCGTCCTGGACATGAGACAACAATGCGTCACTTCAAACTCTTCTCTAAAGACCGGGTGGACGGAGCTGTGGCCGCTGGTGGCGTCTGCACTCTCGTCCACTCTAGCCTCTTTAGTGAAGAGGTGCCGTTGCGTACTCAGCTAGAGGCAGTTGCAGTTCGTACTTCGTTGCCAGTAATGGCAACAGTATGTAACGTGTACATCCCGCCTGATTCTCAGCCGGATTACGACCAGCTGGTGGATCTAGTCTCTCAGCTCCCCCCTCCTTTCCTCCTTCTGGGAGATGTTAATGCCCACAACACCATCTGGGGCTCCGCTACCACTAGCGGTAAAGGGAGAGATTTTGAGAGGCTGATCACGCGGCTGGACCTGTGTCTGTTGAACACAGGGGAGCCTACGCACTTCTCTATTGCACACGGTACTTATTCAAGTATCGATATTACCCTGTGCAGTCGTGCGCTGGTTCCCCTGCTACAGTGGGGTGTACACGATGACCTTTGTAATAGTGACCATTTTCCAATTATCGTTACTCTTCCGAACCAGAGAGCCATCGAGTTACCAAGTCGATGGCTTCTCCGTCGGGCTGATTGGCCAACATTCACGGCACGTGCGGTGTTTGCCGAAGATACCTTTGAGAGTGTCGACGATCATACCATTCATATAACGAATGGTATTTTGGCTGCTGCTGAGGAAACAATACCTTCCTCATCCGGCAACTCACGCCGGAAGCTTGTCCCTTGGTGGACAGCCGAGATTGCAGCAGCCATTAAAGATCGTCGACGTGCTTTCAAATGCTATCGGAGGCAAAACACTATGGCCAACCTTATCACCTTCAGAAGGATGTGTGCTAGAGCCCGATATCTGATTCGGGAGAGTAAGAAATCGACGTGGGAAAAGTATGTGTCGTCCATGACGGCATATACTCCTTCATCTCAAGTGTGGACTAAGCTTCGTCGGATCTCCGGACTCCCGATATCACTGTCGATACCCGGAGTGTCCATCAATGGAGACATAATCACGGACCATCTCGCCATTGCCAACAGCATTGGCTCGCTCTTCTCCGATGTATCCTGCTCCGGGAGTTACGATCCTACATTTCTGACTCTGAAGCGAGAGGCAGAGACTCACCCCTTGTCCTTTGCCACTGCTGCTTCGGAGTCCTATATTGTACCATTCTCTGAATGGGAACTGCGCAGTGCCCTTGCACTGTGCAGGGATACGGCTCCTGGACCAGATAACATACATAATCAAATGTTAAAACATCTGTGCGAATCCAGTATAAAAAAAACTGTTGATCCTCTTCAATCGTATATGGATTGGAGGGGAGTTTCCATCTCAATGGCGAGAGGGGATCGTGATACCGATTCCTAAGGCTGGAAAGGATCCCAAGTTTGTAAGCAGCTATAGGCCCATTTGTTTGACAAATGGCCTATGCAAGCTGCTCGAAAAGATGGTGAACCGTCGACTGGTGTGGTTCTTGGAGGATAAAGGTCTCCTGTCTGAGTACCAATGTGGATTTCGCTCTCGTAGGTCCACCACTGACCATCTGGTGCGACTTGAGAGCGCCATACAGGGGGCTTTTTTCCGAAAGCAGCACCTAGTCACGGTTTTCTTTGACCTCGAGAAAGCCTACGACACCACATGGCGCTACGGGATCCTTTCCACCCTTCACAAGTGGGGACTCCGTGGTAACTTACCGACTCTCATTGCGAATTTCATGTCCGTCCGACTCTTCCGTGTAAGGGTCGGTAGGACATTATCGCAATACTATACCCAAGAAAATGGAGTTCCTCAGGGTTCAGTGCTGAGTGTCACCTTGTTCGCGATTGCCATTAATGGCATTGTTGCCGCCGCCGGGTCCGCGGTAGTTCCATCGCTGTATGTAGACGATTTAGCTCTGCATTACAGCTCTGGAAGTATGGCAGTCGTGGAACGGCAATTGCAGCTAGCTATCAACCGGGTCGACAGGTGGGCCCACGACCGGGGTTTTCGTTTTTCAGCAGCGAAAACCTCCGTCGTCCATTTTTGTCGGCTACGGAGGCTACATTTACACCCTGAACTACATCTCAGGGATGCTGCGTTGCCGTTGGTTGACACTTATCACTTCCTGGGGCTCCATTTTGACAGCAAGTTAACGTGGCAGCACCATATACGGCAATTGAAAATGACATGCCTCAGGAAACTGAACATGCTCAGGTTTCTTAGTGGCACTACGTGGGGGGCTGACCGTGCGGTGCTGCTACGGTTCTACCAAGCCCTCGTCCTGTCCCGGCTAGACTATGGTTCTGCGGCATACGGTTCAGCAAGGCCGGCAACCTTGAAAATGCTGGACAGTATCCACCATAGTGGCGTTAGGCTGGCTACCGATGCCTTCCGGACCAGCCCGATACACAGCCTACTCGCCGAATCGGGTGTTCCACCTTTAAATTATAGACGCCAACATATGCTTTTAGCATATGCTGCCAATGTGCGTCAAATGCCGCAACACCCGACCTATCAAGCTCTCTTCGGTACCCAAAACCACCAGGGGTACGCCAACCGGCCTCGTGCCACTCGGCCGGTTGGTATTAGACTCGATAGCTCGTGTACGGAAATAGGAGTGGCTGTAGGTCCCTGTATGATCCGGACATCTAGCGAGGTGCCTCCGTGGCAAGTCCCGCGTCCGGAAATTCGGTTAGATCTTCACCAAGGTCCTAAGGTGAACACGGATGCGTCCGTTTACCGGAGGCAGTTCCACAGCATAGTTCACCAATTTCCGGACGCTGGCATTCTATACACGGATGGTTCGAAGGTGGACGAGAAAGTGGGTTGTGCTTACGTTATTGATGGTGCAAATGCCAAGATCTCTTTGCCTGAGGCCTGTAGTGTGTTTACTGCGGAGCTCGTTGCCATCTATGAAGCTCTGCAGTTTGCACTACAGGATGCACGAATCCACTTTCTCGTGTGTACCGACTCTTTGAGTTCGTTGCAGTCAATTGCTACATGTTTATCGCAACACCCCCTAGTGCAGCGAATCCACGACCTACTAGCCGGGCTCTGCCACGCTGACACTCGAATCACCTTTCTGTGGCTTCCAAGTCACATGGGAATTGCGGGAAATGAGTTAGCAGATCAAGCTGCAAAAGAGGCGGTATCACTACCACCTCGACCAATGGAGGTACCCGCTAGAGATATTAGCTCTCAGTTACGCCTACAAGTTCTGGCTTTTTGGGAGAGTCAGTGGCTAGCTGACCCACTGCCCAGTAAACTGAGAGCGATCAAGGGAACTACTCGCGTGTGGCGGAGCTCCTTCCGGGCCCGGAGAGAGTCCGTCATTTTGTGTAGGCTAAGGATAGGTCATACAAGATCCACCCACTCGTACCTAATGAGAAGGGAAGACCCCCCACGTTGTACCTGTGGAGCCGTATTCACCGTGGCCCACATTTTCACCGAGTGTGTGGATGTTGCTGACTTACGAAGAAACCTTGGTTTGCAGACGACACTCAAACTTATATTAGCCGATGACGCGGTGGCTGCTGATCGCGTTATCCGCTTTATAAGTGAGAGTGGGTTAGGGCCAGGAATCTAAATTTTCCAGTGAACTTTGACTCAACGACTTGTTCGTTTTTGAATGATAATGTTTTGTTTTTTCCGTAATTTTTGTTTATTTTTATAATTTTTATTTTTTATTTAATTGTTTGTTTTTGTTTTATTAATTTTTGGTCTTTTTAAATTTAGATGTCCACCTCAAAATTTTAAATTCAATTCAAAATTTGTATTCTTTAATCTGTGTTAAGAGGGGCAGATGACCTCGTAGTTCCGCCCCTTAAAACAACAATAACTAACTAAGTAACTGAAATTGTGGTTTCAGGCCTAATAGAGGAACCGCAGATATGATATTCACTGTTCGTCAGCTTCAGGAGAAATGTGGAGAGCAAAATAGACCTCTTTATATTGCCTTTATAGACCTCAGTAAGGCATTTGACTCGGTAAACCGTGAAGCCTTGTGGAAGATTTTAGCATTGTATGGTTTTCCACTGAAATTTATTACCATCTTAAGATTACTCTAGACTGATATGAAGGCAAATGTCATTGGTAACGATTCTATTGGAGAACCATTTCATATAAATACCGGCGTTAAACAAGGCTGTGTGATTGCCCCTACATTGTTTTCTCTGTACGTTGCCACTGTCATGCAGTTAGTCAAAGATGATCTTCCTTCAGGAATACAGATCACTTACTGGATGGATGGGAAGATCTGTAATTTGAGCCGTCTAAAGGCAAGGAATCGAACATCTCCTGCTGCATTGGTTGAGTTACAGTACGCTGATGATAATGCAGTAGTAGCTCAAAAAGTAGTAAAATCCTGAATGCTTTTTCTTCAGCATACAAAAAGATTGGGCTGAAACTTAACACCAGTAAAACCCAAGTCCTCTACCAACCAGCCCCTGGACAAGGACAAAGAAACATCAATGTCACCAGTGATGGAGCGAAGCTTCAAGAAGTTAACACCTTCCCTTATCTTGGCAGCATCCTGTCATCAAGTGCAATTATAGATTCCGAAATCCAACACAGGATTAACCGTGCTGGGGCATCCTTTGCAAGATTAAGGTCTAGAGTTTTTGACAACCATGATATCAATGCTGCAACGAAGATCCTTGTGTACAACTCAGTTGCAGTTCCCACCTTACTTTACGGATCTGAATCCTAGACAAGCTACAGACGTCATTTTAAAAAGCTGGAGCAATATCACCAGCGATGTTTGAGGAGAATTCTTCGTGTGACATGGCAAGACAAACGCACAAACACCAGCATTCTCGAAGAAGCACAGACTACCAGTGTTGAAGCCATGCTTTTAAAACGTCAGCTGCGATGGACAGGGCACGTAATCCGCATGCCCAATAATCTCATTCCCAAGCAGGTGTTTTGCTCTGAACTAACTTAGGGCAAGCGCTGTGTGGGAGGTCCGAAGAAACGATTCAAAGACGTATTAAAGGCTAATTTGCAAATGTGCCATATTGATATCAACAACTGGGAGACCTTAGCTCTTGATCGCTCATCCTGGAGATCAATTGTTCATCGTGGTGCGATACTTTTTGAAGAAAACCGCCGACGTATGATAGAAGATCGGAGGCAGCGCAGAAAGAACAGAGTGTTCCTTAGAAGACAGGGAATGAATGCGGATGTCTCACCTGGACCTGATACTACCTGTCATCACTGCGAAAAACTGTGTGTCTCCCGCATTGAGCTTTTTAGTCACCTCCGGACTCATCGATGAAGAGTCATTCGGCATTGGAAGGCCAACCTACTCGAGACGAGTGTTTGCTATCATCCTCATTACGTGACCATGTGAAATGCCTAGGTGTGTGAACTTTAACTTGTTCTAGAATAGCTGACGGGTTATTTTGACTGCCTATCAACTTTAACTAACATTCAATATTATTTGTGAACTGGAAATACGTGAAATATGTGCCATGTGAAGTGTTTATAAGTGACCACGATTTATGGACTCGTAAAATATCTAGTTTTTAAGAGATAAAACAATCATTTTGGTTCCGTATTGATATAGGCTACTAATAACGCTTTAATGGGCTAGGGTTCCGCCTTAATCAATACTTTATTAAAAATCATTAGAAAAATAATACGGTACATGTTTCGAGGACCAACATACATTTTTGTCCCCTTCATCAGCCAATATTAATCACTAAAAGAGAATATTATTTGAATAGCGTAGCACTGAAATGCCAATATTCGTGGAACCTAATATGCTGCACCATATAGATATAAAAAGATTAGGATATTTGAAGTGATAAAGGCACAATGCACGAAAAAACACTTAAACAGGGTCAATCCAATGTAGTGTTATCGACGTCAACTAATAGAAATATGCGGAATGCTTCTTCATGGTCTGCAACCGTCATTGAAGACGTATAAATAATCAGTGTTTGCATCGACTACTTGCTGTTCTGCCACTTAAAACGACAGTCATCATCATCATATACATTATTATGTCGATGTATATAAACAATAATTAAATAAACACTAGCAGGTACCCGCGGCTTCGCTCGTGTCATAGTTGAGTTATGTCCCATTATATATTTTGTTATTTCCCATTTTCTTTCGAATGCCACCGAACCAAGCGTTAGATGTTCATCGACTTTCGTCAGAAATGTAAAATGTGGACGTAAATTATATGCTTTCCTGTCCACGGGTAATATTTCATGTTACGAATATGGGCCGTATAACCTGTACCGAACGTTTCTGCAGATTTAAAACCATGCCTATTCTGAACAGCAGTTCCTTGAATTCATTTTTGCTAACATTTTATAGTAACTTTCTATGTGTAATATTTCTGTTCCTCAACATACAGAAACGTGCTTTCAAAATCACGTCTTGTGTAGATGTTGGAAAAGGTTCTGAATGTGTTTTTTGGCGGAATGGATACTCGCTCGTAGAAATTATTTTCAGTAAAATAGACTGGTTCACAATTATGTAAGTGCATATCGAGGTATGTGACGGTGGGATGCCTTTAGTGTTATCGAAATGGCAATAGCCGCCACATAGCTTCGTTGCTACTGACATAACGACCAGACTGATATGTTTGTACTTATTTATACGGGATTTGTGAGCCCTGTGTTTATGAAACTGAACGTTGCTTGATCGCTACCTTTATTTAGTAGTCGTTACAGTAGTGTTACAATATTAAAGGTGGTATTGGAAGGCGCTATCTCACACTAATGTTCGTTATTGTAGTTCTAAAACATAGAAAGTTATTTTTAAATTATGATATAGATATAACTTGAAAGAGGGATCTCATTTGGCCAGTAAAACGCGCCACAGTAGTTGCAACTCTGCGTCATACTTCCACAAGTATGTTCTTCAATAGTAATCGCAAGCTGTGAATTATTTGTGTCCTGTATCTGGTCATTTAAACTGACGGATTTTTCAAAGTCTCGTCTAATGAGGTTAACCGTTTCCCGTTTGGCAGGTAATTGCCTTTTCCTAACATGTTCATTCCTCTTCCTCATACCAAGTAATCTCATCTCTCTGACTAGAGGATCGCTACCTCCATAATGCAGCACTGTTTTCTACATCTTCCAGTCTCTTCGCTCGTTTTTCTCCTAAATCTTCGTCCGTTAAATGAACAGGAGGCCTACCACCGCGTTTGACTTTCACGGGTCTTCTGCGTTTCGCTTGGTGATTATTAGTTGAGGGAATATCAACTTTGGTAGGAAGGGATCGAGATTGTGTAATTCTAATGATAGGATTCATTTCCTCATGAACATCGAAATGCCCACTATTGTAATCATCTGTAAAGCGTAGTCGTTTAACAGGATTTCCAGAATTGCCGAAGGAATGCAAACACTCTCTACCACTATATACTTCAAATGTGAGAGGAAATATATCAACCTTCTTCTGTGAAATCCATGCCATGATTTTGTGTTTCTTGACGCCTTCTGCGCAGAATATCTTCGGCCCTGTAGTATTTGTATTTCTCCCACAACTGTGCTGGTTGTGAAGGGGAACACGTAGATAAAATAGTTGCCAACAGCGTACGTATTTAAAATGGATTAGAAGGGGTCGCTGAATCTACGATAAAGAAGTGCACTCTACTTTCTATTCACGGCGTTGCCTAGGCCAACCATATGTAACATGGGCAATGTCCTTTAACAATTTATACCGGTCTATCATGATGCAGAGTAAGTCGTTGTCACCTAGCGACAATCATTTATAAGATCAATATTCTGGTTCAGTATTGGTGCAGCTTTGTCTATCATGATGCAGTGTTAGTCGCTGTCGCCTAGTGACAATCAGTCCGTGAAGTTTTTAGATTCAACTTTATTTGTTTAAACACACTTTTTTAGTATTTTAAGATATTTATTTAATTGTGAGGCACTTAAGGAGCAAGGGAGTGTGTTTCGCGCACACATTGGGTTATGCTGAATTTGTAGGTACCCCATATGTGTAGGCTGGTGTTAATAGGACCTTATTTTCGGTACAAAACTGAAATGGGACCTTAGCAGAATAATATAGGGAGGGATTCTCTTTGCGTGAAAACCATTTTATACCTCATTGATTTTTCAGCAAAATAAAAATAGGAAAAAAACTTTTCGAAAATATGGAAAACAGTACCGGTAAATAAATATTAAAACTGAAATGATGCAGTGTTCTATAGGTGACTGCTTATAATACTGATATTATGAGAGACTTACATACTTAGACTTACTTAGTTCCTCCAATGCTAGGTAGCATATCGGGCAACAAGTTTCCTCCAGCGAACTCTATCAGCTGCCAGGTATTCAGCTTCCTCCCAGATCATATCCATGCATTCAAGATCCTTTGCAAGAGTTCGTTTCCAGGTGTTACGATGTCTGCCTCTACATCGGTATCCTTCCGTTGGTTTCCACAACAGTGCTGATTTGGGTATTCTTCTGTCATTCATACGTAGAACATGTCCCGCGAACTTCATTCTTCTTTGAGCAACGATTTTGTGCAGGCTGCGTAGACCAGTTCTTCTCAGTACTTCATGATTTGTTATGTGGTCACGATAACTAATTTTCAAAATTCGCCTCAAGCATCGTTGGTGAAAAACGTTGAGCTTGTGTGCTGATTTTACTGATATTTTCCAGGTCTCACATGCATAGGCTATATGGCGATCAGTAAGATGATAGAGGAATATAACCGAATCTTTGTGGACATACTTCTAGAGTCTAATTGCCATATGGATCGCATTCGTTGAAAGAATGCCGAAGCTTTGTCAATTCTGCTGCTGATGTCTGCATCTACGACCGCATTGCTACAGATGAGGCTGCCGAGATATGAAAATCGGTCAACATCTTGTAGAGAGAGAAAAATAAAATTTGGCTTCCATGTTCTTACTGCCATTTGGCTATTATTGACTCTCAAAGGCTATCTTGATGCCTTTATCTGCAACATTGATAGGAGTAAATTCCAGAAACTCTTCATGTACCGAATTATCTTTAATGAATCGGGCACACACAATTAGAGCAACCCGAAGCGACGTGAAAGAAGTTACCGATCGCACATTCTTTTAGCAAAACTGATCCATTGCTACGTCCTACTCTGAAGGAGTCGTCTCGCTGCGAGTAGAGTGCAGGACCTTTACCAAGTGAAGAACGTGATCACTTTTAAAATATATACAGGAGTGAAGGCAAACTATACCTGACCCAAAACAACTGTGAACATGGGCTCGCCCAGTACCGTGCGGCCAGTTGAGCGCTGTTGCCACAGTGAGACTGGCGGAGAGTACACAGCTCTACACAGGGCCGGATTTACCGTAAGGCAAAATAGGCACGTGCCTAGGGGCGCCGCAGTCCAAGGGGCGCCGCAAGGCGCCCCTTCGGTTAGGCAACCGGCAATGATCTGTACTGGAGGCGCCCCGAAGGGCACCGCCGTCAGGCGTCCTCTTTCCTAGGGCTTTAAATGTGCTAAGTTAGGATTATAGCAGTATACATGCTAAAATAAATATTGAGAAATGAGCAGAGACGTTTAGAAATAATATCGTGTCTTTGTCGCATGCCCGCCCATGCCCTTCTACTTCGCTCTTCGTTATGCCGCTCGACGCCCTTTCGTCCCGTCAAGTGTGAGAGGGGTGGGGAGGCGGGCGAGCGGAGCTCTTTTCGCTGTTGTTGCGGTAGCTGGGTTTGCTTGCATTGTAGCAGTATCGAAGTGCCCCGCGCCCCACCCCCCTTGCCTGTCCTGTGTGCGAGTTCGAGCTTGCGTTGTGTTGTGATGTGATCTGCAAGTAAATGTTTTAAACTATGGTCAGCAAAAAGTTGTCGGGTTACCAAAACCGGGTCCGCAAGCTGAAGAGGATAAGAAAGCCGAGGTTACCCTGTCAAAATGTCGGAAAATTAATGAGATGTTTAGTGCGCGTGTGAATCCTACACCTCCAACGACATTTTCGGATAACAATAACAATTCTTGCTCTGCGGTTCACGACATTGACTGCGATGGTGTTCAGCAATTTGAGGTAAGCTACCGTACACGAATTACTTTACGCAAAGTAGGCCTTTCCCAATAGGCGATTCCTTGACATATGTAAAAACTCAGACTGGTTCGAGGCCAGTTATCGAAATTTTAAAGAACTTTATTGCGCGCGTACTAAAAAGCCTGTCAGTGACTCGGTGATCGGCACGATATGACGATGACGCTTGTCAAGCTCTGTGGGAAGCCTGGTGTGGCATCGTGGCAGCTCTTGAGAGTATAGCAGAATACAAAAGGCAAACACTCGAAGGAAGCCAAAAGGCATCTTAAGCAATATCCTACAATAAGAAACTGCTTTCCTAGTTGTTCTGGAGTACCATTTTAAAAAGATTTAATACTGTCAGCCAGAAGCTCCAAAACGTTAGCACTAATTTGAGCACTGTGGTAGAGTGTTACGCTTCGTTAGCGGAATTTGTGCAAAGTTTAAGAGATAATTTCGAAATCTATGAGAAAGAAGCCAAAGAATCAAGCAGTATAGCTCAATATTCCTACGACCTAAAGAGAAGACCGGAACGAAGGACTAGGAATGATGAGACAAAGCAAGGTGAATATGTACCGTCAGAGGGCTTAGAAATTTTTCGCGTCAATGTATTTTATGTAATTCTGGATGTAGGCCCACTAAGTGCTGAGCTTAAGAGGCGAAGTGACGCTTACAAAGTCCTCCATAAGAGATTTTATTTACAAGAAAACCTGTTAGACCTAGATGGACCAATTATAAAATAATTCGCTGACGATCTCGCAGAAATGTATGTGGATGACATAGAAAGTGCACTGGCTGACGAGTGTTTGCATTCAAAGGAACATTTAAAAATTGCAGGTTTTAAAGGTAAATCATACTCTGAGCTCAGCACTTTCCTTCATGAAAAAGATTTACAAGATATGCACCCGAACATACACATTGTTTTACGGATACTTCTCACCATTCCAGTGACCAATTGTTCTGGAAGAAAGATCATTTTCGGTACTGAATCGCGCCAAGAACTATTTGCGGTCAGTCATTAAAGAAGAAAGGTTAAACTCTATTGCACTCGTAGCGATTGAAAAATATATACGAAAAACTTGAACTGCGTTGCCATAATTAATGAATTTGCCGAAAAGAGGCAGGAAGGAAACTTTTGAAGTAGTTCTCGTTGTGCTTGAGGCAGGCCCCGTTATGTCTTCATTCATGCTATTAATCTGCACTTTAATTTCTCTAAAACATATTGCAGGAAGATATGCAGTTGGCCTTATTTGTAATTTAGAGGCGCTTTGTTCAATTTAAAATGTCGTTCGTACCACTGCTCTTAATGCGTTTTAAAATTAGTGTGTGTGATACTTTTCTTTTTACTATATTTCGTGCTACCGCAGTTCATTCAGTTACAGCAGTAAATAATATTTATATTTTTGAAGCTACTCTTCTCTTTTGTTGTATGAACTAAGGCTAGACATTATTTTTGGAAAGGGTATTCATAAAGTGTTTTGGTTGAATAAAAGTTAAACTGTTTCATGTAGTTTTAATCCAAGCTGTTATTTTTATTGAATTGACTATGTTTTCCCTGCGCAAAAATTCAAGCATAAACTTATGCAGTCAGCCATTCCTTTTTTCCGAACCTTACCTCATGCGAGTGGCTATGCCTTATCATAAAAATCGGGGGGGGGGGCTCAAATGAGGAGGGGCGCTCAATGGAGAGGTGCCTATAGTGTAACTTTGTGTAAATCCGGCCCTGGCTCTACACCCTCAGTATACGCACACGCTTTCTCCGTGAACACAAGGCGCTCCGAATGTAAGAACATGTGCGAACTGGGGGGCCTAATCCTACGAATATATGTGCTCACAACGGAGTGCTCACATTTTTATAATTGTGGTATGAGGCAGATATCACACTACGTTATTCGTGCACTCCTGGTGTAGCGACCAGCATTCTTGGCTGTGACCCAGGAGGTCCGGGTTCGATTCCCGGCTCTGCCAAGCAATTTAAATCTAGTCTGAGGGCTGGAACAGGGTACACTGAGCCTCGTGAGGCAAAACTGGGAAGATGTGGGTTAGATTCCTACCTCAGCCATTCAGGAAGTGGTTTCTCTTTTATACTCCAGGCAAATGCCGGGATGGTTCCTAACATAAGGCCACGGACGCCTCGTTCCCAATCCTCACAAGCATACAAATATACACAGTAACCCAGATTTTCAGACAAGTACACGGGGCTAAAGTACGAAGATGTCCTAGCCCCTCAAATGAAACAACAACAACGGTATTATTTCACATGACGTAATCTACACACCAAGTCATTCTAATTAACATTGCTTGTGGACCCTTTATAAAATTAATAATAATACAGAAAACAATTTATTGGTATCAGTTTTTGTTTATTGGAGACCACCTTGTGGTGTACTGGCTAGCACACTTGCTGTCCATTCTTGGCTGTCACCGCGGAAGCCCGAGTTCGATTCCCAAGAAATGTAATTCTGGTCTGAGGGCTCGAATAGGATACACTCAGCTTCGTGATGCAAAACTGGGATGATGTGGGTTGGATTCCTACCTCAGCCATCCTGGAAGTGTTTTTTCTGTGGATTGGCACTTCTACTCCAGACCACGGCCGCTTCTTATCCAAATCCTATCTGAATTAAAAATACACACACTAGTACAGGCATCAAAGTGGCACAGGTTATCAGACAAATTCCACACACACCCAAATACACGGGGCTACATAACCACGATGCCGCAAAGCCCCTAAAACGATCATCATCTTTAACAACAACAACAACAACAACAACCCATGAGGTCCGGATCCGATTCACGGCTCAATCAAGACATTTAGTTCTGGTCTCAGGGTTAGAACTCGGTACGCTATGCCTCGTGAGGTAAAACTGTGAAGAGGTGAGTTTAATTTCACGTACTTCTGTATTCGAAAACTTCTTTTAAAGGCCATATACCCTGAAAATTATATTTCTTGCCTGGCTGTGTAAAACTGTTCGGCCGCCATTTGGCTTGCTGAGGGACATTGTTATGAGTTCAAAACTTAAGCTCACATCACTTCTTAAAGCTCCACTACCGAATTGATGCAGCAATGCCGTCACTCTTCGTTATCTACCCTGGCTTACCAAAATATTTCAACACCTAATCATTCTCTCTCTAATTATCCCTTCAGTTCAAGGGCAGATGCTATCTCCCGGGTGGCTGGTCGTAGCGTCACGGGGTTTGGACAGTCGGCTTCAAAATTTTTAGCTCTGTAACATAGGGTCATCGAAATAATTGAAGAATTAATTATTTTCGTGCGCGGAGAGAAATAACGATTTCGTACAGCGCAGCGAGCCCTGCGTGTTGAGTTAACTGGGCAACGCCACGCTATGCTATTGGCTGGCGCGAGTGAGCGAGGTAATCTGGATCCTCCCTCATGTTCAGTTTTCTTGGGCCTGGTATAGTGGTACCGGTAGTGTAAAGCAGGTGATAGATGGGTCAATATGAAGATTCAAGTAAACAAATGTCTCGGGAATGAATACACAATGTCCTAATCCTAATAAGCTTGGTTATGAAGAAATACGTATTAAGATATGACTGATTTTTACATAGCAAAGAACCCAAACCGGCAGACATGAAACTTGTTTGAACTGCTTTACTTTTCTAGAAAGATATTCCACTGACTGTTTTATAAAATCCATCACATTCACGTGCTCGTTCTTGACACAAACAAATAATACTTAGACAAAACTCTAGCCTTCTAGTGTTGTGAAAATGATACGATTTAGTGTACTCGGGACTGATACAGTTAAACAAACATTCTGCTCGTACGCTTTAACATTCCTTCTGGAATAATGTGGTAGGTACTATGAGCCACAGAAAAAGCTTAACAAAATTCATAAACTTAAGGAAGTGAACCACTTCTCACAAAATGATACGCCCGTCAGTGGCTCGAGAATAATTAGGTTACATGAATAGGGTGCCTAATAAATTAAACATTGGATTACAATCCTCCCATAAAACGCAGTATGAGCTGTCTAGAAAATTATAGCCCTCAGCTAAACAAAAATCTAAGGGCTCCTAATATTTGAATATACAAAAATTTACAAAATGCACCAGCGTGTAAAAAAAAAAAGCCATGGGTGTCTCACCAATCAGCTTCGAATCAAACGATGCAGAAGCTGGCAAAGCAAAAATACACTAGAACAATGACTACAAAAACCCTACCTATATGAGTAATCATCACGGTTGCTACGAACTACTCCACCATGACCGATAACCTGAACAGCAAGGAATTTAATGGAAGACTCACGGCGGATTGTGGTTCACCTCATGTCCAACAAGGAAATTTGAGGGGTCAATCGACTCCTGGTGGCAGGAGAGAAATTCCATCATTCCTAAGGCTTTAAGTCCAGCCATTTTTTTCCTCTTCTTCCAGTCCATAATGCAGTTAGTTCCTCGACAACTCCTCCATAAGAATGGCTTTAGACATAATAAGCATAATAGTAACGTGTGAACAAGTTACCTCCACGTGGTTGAGTAGCAGCATCTCGTAGACTGATGAAATATGACTAATCACTGAATTTAAGCGTAGGCTTGGTATGGTATGAGTAACACTGACTCTACACTTTGCAGACTTTTATCAAAAGAATGGCTTTTTGTCTGCTCACAGAATTTACAGATACGTCTGGTATCTATCACACAGGTTATAATACTTATAAAATTGTCATCGCCGAATATCACAATGATCGTTTGGCGTAAAATTCCGGCTTTTACACAGCACGGTTTTATATAATTAATTTGTGTAATCACGCTATAAATCACTGTTAATATCCGAGTTTCACGACTTACGCATAAATAGGCATCTGCCACGCGATGTAAGTGCTCACCACGTGCAGATCTGTAAGAATCGTAGTTTTACAAATTCGGCGTGAATTTCACGTTGGCGTTGTCACTAGTATAATACTCACAGACTTTATATCACTCACAAGCACACTGCATGCTAAAACTACTCGATGAAATCAGATTCACTGATAAAACGTGGACAACTATCGTCCTAAACACTGGTCTACTCAGACCTTAACAAATGCACGTCTATGCGTGACTAACACACGATAGAGTATAATTACTCTCGGAAACTGATGTTCCGAGATTGACACTTGCAAAGTTGTCAAGCGACTAATTAAGTCCAATTCGCATCTCTGCGATGATATACCTTTACCTCTATGAAAATAATCAAATTATTAAATTACCACAACGTGGTGAATAATGCAGAATGACGTGTTATGCGTAATTAAAGTTCCATCTTTAATTCATCAGAAAAAATATTCACAGGATCTTGGCAAAGTCAAAAGTATGTCTGAAGCTCAACCATGCTTCCTGGGTACGTTCAACATATTCTGGTTGTAAAATATCCATGTTTCCAGAGAAATGATCACCAGGATGAGCGAATACGGGCTCAGTAGCAAACTATGTGCCACCGTTCACCAGTAGACCTAAGTTATAATGTTTGATATTACTAGAATTGTGTGGCAGCGATTTTGAGGTTACATACTCCACAATAGAGGCATTTAATTTACGTACTTACACTACATTTTTATTTGAAAATTTGCTTTAATTGCAGTGTTTTGTGAGAAGTGTATTGTATAATATTCTGACCTTCATTCTCAAAAGACGTGCTGGCACAAATAAGAGGGTATCTTATAGGGTATAGTATTTTATTATACTCTCATTGCCTTACAGTTAAAAACGTGAAAATACATATTCATTTGTCCTCAATCTTTAAAGCTATTATTTCCCTTAAGGCACTGAGTAAGCATTTTCTCTCGCACTGAGATTCACTTGTTATCTTGGGGAGATTGTGTATTATAAGATTTAGAACTAGGGAAGACATAACCAGATCTGTGTAATGCTTCACTTCAACCCAGCTGTGATTTACTATTACATAGTTTGGTATTTGTGTAAAGAGTATTACTGATGGCAAATAAATAAAATAATTAATTATTTCACCTTATTCCTAGGACATGCAAGAAGAAACCCAGGATGAGACAAGTGAAGCAAGTGAAAATCATTCAAATGAGTAAGTATACAATATATAAGGGAAAATATTTTTTCACTTTGTAATTTTGTGTACGAATACCTGAATGTTTTGGATATGAATAAGTTTTGTTTGCAACGTCAGAGAGTTTTCATTACACATAATACATTTGTTTCTTCATTTTTCTTTGTGTAGTTTTAATAACATTTAGCTAATTTTTAACTTTATTTTAAAATTTGAGTTAATATTTTTAAATTGTACGGTTGGTTTATTTATTGTTCTATTCTTTCTTCATTCTTGAGTATTATTATAATTTGTTATCTTTCTTTGCAACTTGGTCGGTGTAGTTTTCTTGTAGTTCTACCTTTTTATTTCTTAAATTGTTTTGGTTTATATATTTGCTAGATGCAGGTAGAGTAATATATGTCCTGTTTAATTTTAGGATCTTGATATCCATAACTTAACCATTTAAGTAAGGTCAACCGTTGAGTAATGACCAAAGGCATGTGTAGCTATACCAGCAGAATTAATTACTCTTTTATCATCATGAGGACACAAAGGAATTTTGTTTACTTGGTGATATGTTATGTTGTTTAGAAGTGATAATGTTCATCGGTATTCTTGTTACCTCGTTTTTCATGATACAGTCCATATAATCTTGTGAACTTAGACAATTTTGACAACGTCTCCGCTAAGACCTTTCATCTTTTTTTTTATTTCTATGCCATTGATGTCGAAAATCAAATGTTCTCGAAAGAGAACCAAAATGAATATTGTCCGTTGAGCCATTATAATAAACACATAAAGTGAAAAAAAAAATCCTGCATAACTCAACAAATTGCTAGCGTTTCGCCCCAGTGTGCCAATTTGGTCCTTCAGTTGGCAAAGGCACACCTACCAAGACTATAATAGTCAATGCCAATGCAAGATTTACTGTTTTGGAGTTGAGTTTTTGACTCCCGTGGTACACTGACATTCTCGTGAAGTGGCTGCATATGTGGCAAGGCGTCTTGCATGGCCTTCTCGGTGTCTGCCTGCTACGCGTCTTGGTAGGTGTGCCTTTGCCAACTGAAGGGCCCAATTGGCGCACTGGGGCGAAACGCTAGCAATTTGTTGAGTTATGCAGGAATTTTTATCACTTTATGTGTTAATTATAATGGCTCAACGGTCAATATTAATATTAATTCTCTTTCGAGAACATTTGATTATAGTCAATGCCAAAGCAAGGTTTATTGTTTGGAGTGGAGTTTTTGACTCCCGTGGTACACTGGCATGCTCGTGACGTGGCTGCATATGTGGCAAGGCGTCTTGCATGGCCTTCTCGGTGTGTGCCTGCTACGCGTCTTGGTAGGTGTGGTGTGCCTTTACCAACTGAAGGGCCCAATTGGCGCACTGGGGCGAAACGCTAGCAATTTGTTGAGTTATGCAGGAAATTTTTATCACTTTACGTGTTAATTATTTATTTATGTCTAAAGTATAAGTTTTAGCTCTAAGTCCAGCAAAGGCTTTAATAATACGCCCACAAGCCTCGTCTTTAAATTTTCAAAAGTTTTGTTGTTTGCTGTAGAGTAACATAATATGAGATTAGTAGGATAATCAGATGTGTCCAGGTGTTCTAGAAAATTCAACTTGTCTTGATAAACATCTTGGGTGTTAACCAAGAAAATAAATCAGTCCGTATCCACATACATAAGCTTAAGATTTTCAATGCCATAATAGGATAGCAGGACAACATAGTGGTGTGAATACATGAGAGATTTTGAAATATTCAGTATACACATTCCAATATATATAGGCTTATGGATGACAATGTTATGTTTACCCATGTGGAATGCAGCTAGTTTAGGACCATAGATTGTTCTGTCGATAGATGTTGGTTTAGCTATTAGCTTTTCAGCCATTTTGCTGTCTGTTACAAGACGTATATCAATTCTTTTACGAATGTTTTCCATTGTTTTTTCAAAAATTGCATTGTTAAATAATTTGTACAAATTTTTCTCAAAATGATTTTTGGCTTGTTTTCGAAGGCTGTTATTAAAATCAACGTATGCCCTTAGCCAAGGTCTCTGTTGAAACTTTAACACACGATGAGGGATTAGTTTTTGAGAGACGAATCCTTAGGTTGTATACACTCTGAGGAAGGTAAATCATTGTGTAGATCATGAAAGTCAGATGGATAATCAGCTTGCTACGCTGGGTGAGTGGTCAACGTGTCGGTCGACTAACCCCAAGCTTGCAGGTTCGCTCCTGGCTGTGGTAAGTGATTTTTGAAAGGCGACAAAAATTACAACACCATGTCATACGATGTTGGTATGTCAAAGAACCCATTTAAATTTAGTAGGCCGCGTTCATAATGGCAAAATTAATCTCGGGAGTTTCCGCCAACACAAAGTTCCTCATTTCTCTACTAGAAAGCGCTATAGTATTCAAGGAGCTTAGATATCTAACTTCCTTGACTTTCATAATGTTTCAAGGAACAACGAAATTTGACATGCAAGCTACCCTATGGGTGTCAAATAACAAAGCTAGGAATCGGCACCCAAGGCTATAAGACATTATTATTATTATTATTATTATTATTATTAATATTATTATTATTATTATTATTATTAATATTATTATTATTATTATTATTATTATTATAACTCTGAGAAAAGGTGTAGATCATGAAGGTCAGAAGGATAATCAGCATCAACGTCTAGAATATATCCAATAGGGTCATATTACTTTAGCATGTCTTGTTGGCTAGTGGGTATGACCTTTCCAATAGTGAACCCCCGTGTGGGTTGTGGGTTAGAATACACCCACGGTATGCTCTGCCTGTCGTAGGAGGCAACTAATAGGGCCGACAAGACCGACAGACATGACTTACTTTGATTTGGAAGACCCCTGTGGATGGGGAGAATTCATCCACGGTAAAGCCTGCCTGTGACTAATATCGGGTCCATATAAAGGTCTTTTTCGAATTCCGGTCCCATTTTTTGGTTTGACCCTTAGAAACAAACGTGTATGCTGCCTGGGGAAGGGCCACCAACTTGGCCATCAGGCCAGAAAGCCTAGACGGTATTCCCCATCCTGTCAGGTGCGTGCGCCATGTACCCTTGCAGTAGTATACTCCTCACAACGGAGGTCCCTGCACGGACGAATACATGCGCCGAACATAAATCACTGTGTATGCCGAAGGGGAAGTGCCTATTCAAGGCACTGGGACCCCTGGTAACAGCGTATGCATTGAAGGACAGCCGAAATCCATACGATCCACACATTCACATGTGAAAGGCAGAAACGGGCAAAGCCATTCGCGTTTTTCAGTTCTTTGACAAATACAATATTAGCCATGGATAGATGTGCGTTTAATATCATGGCCAGATATTTATAGGGAATGGTTACCTCATCCCATTGCAATCCCAGATGAGTTTGTATCCAATGGGTTTGCCTTAGGTCTTTAAGGGGGGCCCTACACCTTTAAGAATCAAAATTTGTCATTTTTCAATTTAATTTTTTCTACGTTTATTGATTCTTCCTCTTCAAATCACTGCAACAATTTCTTTGATATGTATAATACTTTTGAAGTTATGAACAAAAACGTACAGGGGAGTTTAGGGAGTTTGCCTACACATTGGTAACTTTGTTTTCGGTTTAAAAAAATATTCAGTGAAGATAATTGCAAAAAAGTTACACTTTAATATAAGCTTTTTAAAAAAAATATTTGTCTTTATAGATTCTAATGATTCTAGGTCAAACTCTAGCTACCATATTAGTAAATACAATGAAAAAGGAGTTTTTGAAAAACAATGATATTTGTGTAAAATATTAGGGAAACGGTGGATCAGTGCACAATATGCAGCCGCCATTTTAAATGCGTAATTTGCGGAAATGCATTCGCCATAAGACTTGTAAATACACAAACATATTGGCAAAGCATAGTGTGATTGGCAGAATGAATTACAATTCTTTAGTTCTTTCTGTTGCTGAGGAATAAAAAAGTGAAATATACATGATTTTCGGATCCTTAAAGGTGTAGGTCCCCCCCTTAACAGACTGAAACTCGAGCGGAAATAGTGGTTTGAACACAAAAGTAAATAGTTTTGGTGACCAGTGTGTTGTGCAATCAATAATGGCCACCACTTTAAATATATACTTGTTATCGTTGATCTTAAATCCTTGAGTATCCACTACATGTGCACGTGATATGTTTACGCTTGCTTGGACCAAAACCAATTGACTACTGACTATCGAATACTAAGGCGTACAAATTGCATTTACTCAAATCACATTCTGGTAAAAAATCGCGCTTACTATAATCGCGCCTACTTGAAATCGCGCCCACTATGATCGCGCCCACAATGATCGCACCCACTTAAAATCGCACCCCTTTAATCGTGTCCACTTTAAATCGCGCCCACTATAATTGCGCCCACTTTAAATCGCGCTCACTATAATCGCGCCTACTTTAAATCGTGCCCACTTTTAATCGTACCCACAATAATTGCCTTAGGTTGGGTTGGTTCGAATACCCTCCAATAGAACCCGCGGACCAACAGGTAGCCCAATTCTTGGGAGCTTTAGAATACTGAGTCACCCTCTGTCCAGGGGTTATAAATATGGAGGGTCCAGCTCTGGGATATGAGTGAAGACCTCAACTGCACCAGCGGTGGAGAAGGATTCCTTTGGTACAGTGCAGATGGTGGAGGAGGCAACCCAGTGCTCGGGTTAATAGAGCAAAAGGTATAGGTCCGTATATTGGGCATATATCAGGCACCCAACATCGCCCGGGATAAGACGACCACTTTGATCAAGTGCCAACGGTTTCTTTAGAGGGCGGATGAGCGGGTAGAAGAAGGGCACTCTCTTGTCCTTGGAGGGGGGAACTGCTCCTAAAGGCGGAAGAGCTACTAGGTGGCCAACGGCATAGAATGGAGAAGGCAACGGGACACCACTCCATTAAAGATCCTAGGATATCCCAAGTATAGCAGCCATGATGAGTTTCTCTATTGCTTGTGATTCTACTGATCATGGGAATCGGGAAACAAGATCCGGCAAGAGAGGAAACAGTAGCGAGGCTTCTTCGAACGTCATTCAACGAAACCCTCGCAATGACAATTGCAAATTCACTATTGGTACATGGAACGTAAGAACACTTCTACAACCTGGACGGCTTGAGGAGGTAAAATACTCTATGATTAAGAAGAATCTACATGTCCTTGGGATGTGTGAAACTATATGGGCAGGAAATAGAGACTTCATTTCTCATAATTTCAGGGTAATCCACGCGGGCGATACCAAAGCCGGAAATAGTGGTGTAGCGATTGTATTAAGAGGAAAATGGACTCACAACGTAGTAAACACTTATCACATTAGTGACAGAATTGTAATGATACAAGTAAAAGCAATTCCAGTTGATTTGGTGATAATAAAAACATAGTTCACCCACTTCAAATGCTGATGATGAAGAAATTGAAGAAATGTATGATCAAATAGAAGAATTGTTTGACATAGAGGAGAATTCAAACATTATTCTAATGGGCGATTTTATTGCTTCCGTTGGCTCTCATAATGATGTTAAATATGCTGGTAAGCTTGGCATGGGTGATGTCAATGTGAGAGAAGAAAGATTACTGGAATTCTGTGAGCAACATGAGATGGTAATAACTAATACCTGTTTCGAAGTTCCCAAGAGAAGACGTTACACCTGGATAGCACCTGGAGATAGAAGAAGGTTGCAAATTGACTACACCATTGTTAAACAAAGATATAGGAACCAAGTGAGAGCCAGCCAATAGTTACCCTGGGGCGGAAATTGATAGTGATCACATCCTAGTTGCAGCTAAATGCGATATAAGATTCAAGAGGAATAAAATATTTAGACGAAAGAGATGGTGTTAAAATAAGCTTCAGAATCCTAATGTAGTACAAAAATTTAAAAATGTTAACAAATTGGTTAACGATGAGACTTTAGGATGGGATGATATAAGAATTGGCTTAGAAACAGCCGCAACGGAAGTACCAGGCAAAAGAAAATTGGAACCGAAAAAGAAATGGATGATCCAGGAAATCCTAGAGCTTATTGAAGAAAGGAACAAATTTAGAAATATAGACACTCAAGCGTATACGTTTCTAAAGCATCAAATAACAATGAAATGTCGCAAGGAGAAAGAAAATTGGATGAAGCAGGTATGTGTGGATATTGAGGATGACCTGAAGAATGGGAAACCTGACAAAGCTTATTTTAAAGTAAAGTCTTTGAGCTATCAGCAACGCATCACAAACACCATAGTTAAGGATTCCAAAGGGAAGCTATTGTTTGAAAATGAAAAGTATGTGAGCGATGGAAGGAATACCTTGAAGATTTGTATGATGGACCAGATATTACTGACAATAGTATTTATATAGAAGATGAAGAACTAATTGAAGAAGATGATAAAGGTCCAACTCTAACTAAAGCAGAGTTTTATGCAGCAATCACTAAACTGAAAGGAAATAAGCAACTGGTGTAGATAACATTCCCACAGCACTCTCAAAATGTTGTGATGTAAGCATTAAGGAATGCCTTTTTAAAATACTGTAATTACTAAATGCTATGAGGACGGAATTGTACCTCCTGATTTTATTAAAAGTCGATCAATCACACTACCCAAGAGAGGAAATGCTTGTGAATGTCCTAATTATAGAACTTTAGCCATTCTTTCACATGCATCAAAGATTTTATTGATCATTGTCAAAGATAGACTAAGCATGAAAATTGAACAATATCTGGATAGTGATCAGTATGGATTTAGAACAAGGAAAGGGACTAGGGGGGGCTATCCTAGCATTGCGCCAGATTTTAGAAAGAAGACTGGAAGCTAATAGATAAACCTATATAATATTCATTGATATAGAAAAGGCATTTGATTATGTAAATTGGAAAACCTTATTTCTTACATTGGCCAAAGTCGGGATTGACTGGAAAGACAGGCGCCTTATTCTGAACGTATATAAATATCAAACTACCGAAATAACAGTTAATGGCAATAAAAGAGAAGAAAATAAGAAGAGGTGTAAGGCATGGTTGTCCTCTATCACCATATCTTTTTAGTATCTATATAGAAGCTGCAGTAAATAGATTAAAAGAGAAAACAAAAGGATTAAAATTTAATGGAGTACAGGTTCATAGCATTCGCTTTGCAGATGATATTGCACATTTAGCAAACTTTGCATGTGAAATGAATAGAATGTTAAGAGTTTTTCAGAAAACCTTAGGAAATTTTGGGCTAAGAGTTAATTCTCGGAAGACAAAATTAATGGTAGTTGGTAAAAAGAAACAACCAATTTTAGCTAATATTATGTTAAATGATAAGGCCATTGAACAAGTAACGGAATTTTGCTATTTGGGAAGTGTGATTAAATATGACAACAGATGCACCTCAGAAATTAAGAAAAGAATAGTGTTGGCGAAGAAAGCCTTTCAAAATAAGAAGAATTTGCTGCTCAATGAGCACCTCAGCTCGAAGATAAGGAAGTCATTTCTCAAGACCTTTGTTTGGAGTGTGTTGACCTATGGTTGTGAAACATGGACACTTGGGAAAAGAGAAGATACAAAACTTGAGGCAGCTGAAATGCGGTTTTGGAGACGAATGACCCGAACAAGCTGGATGGAAAGAAAGACAAATGAGCTTGTTCTGAACCAAATTCAGGAGAATCGATGCATATTGAACACCATCAAGTAAAGGAAAGCTAAATTCATGGGATACATACTCAGACATGACACTCTCCTCCAGGTAATTTTTGAAGGAAAATTTTTGGGGAAGAAACCAAGGGGACGACCAAGATAATCGTATTTCAAGATCATTGTCAAGGAAATGGAATGTGACTCGTATGCCAATATGAAGAGAACTAAAAGTTTGGTGCTTTTCAGTCGGTCAACACGAATGTACCCAAATAGAGCTGGGTTATGCCCTAATCCTGAAATAAATTACATGAGAGTAGTGGAGTGATGACAGTTCTAACGCACCCGGCGTTGCTCGGGCGGTGTCCATGTTAAATCATTAATATCTGGCCAACCCATGGTCCGATTTTGACAAATGAGATGTCGTTGGACTCGGGTTGATGTCCTCTTTTCAATGGACTACTCATTTCAACCTCTAAATAAAACCTAACCCTACTAGGGAGTGAAATTGTAATTTTTTTAGCGAAAGTCTCTTTTCAAATGTGACATGTATAAGGTGCGCTGCTAAAATGAACTTAAACGTTGTTGCTCATATAGCGCATGCGTTTTTCTGGCTGCCGCTATGAATAAACATTTTTGTTTCTGTTTTGTACGAATGCGCACTTGGGATTTTTGTAAGAGGGCGAGCTCTTCGAAAAAAATGATTGATAAGAAGGGGTTTTGGTGGTGAGGAGAGAACCAGAGAGTCGCCTACTTTCCTACGAAGTTTGCCGATATCTCTCGAACGCAAGGTCGGATGTGGACGTGTGACGTGTCAAATCGCTTGTCTCAAAGCCCCATATATGTTATTAATAGGTTAAAGTTTTGAGAATGAGAGAAACAGGTTTTTTGGGGGTAAAACCATGATTTTAGACTTTTTCCGATATTTCACGAATGCATGGTCCGATTTGGTCCTATGACGAGTCGAATGGCTTGTCTCGAAACCCTCTTTATTTTGGTAATAGGTTAAAGTTTTTGAGAATGAGGGAAACAGAATGTTTTGGGGTAAAACCGTGATTTTAAACTTTTTGCTATATCTTGCGAACCAATCATGCTAGAGGCGTGTACGACGGGTCCAAGGACTCGGGCTGACGTCCTCTTTGCTAAGGACCATGCGTTATATTTTTAAAAAAATTGGAAACTCGATTTTGGGGTAAACACGTGTTTTTGGTGATTTTTGCCGATATCTCACGAACCAATAACGCTAGAGACGTGTACGAGGTGTCCTAGGACTCGGGATAACGCCCCCTTTCAAATATGGTAGATATTTTTTCCAAAAAATAATTGACAAAGGGCCTAACGCCATACATGTTGAAAATTTACCAAAAGATCCAAAACTAATAGGTCATTAGCTTTTTAATATCTCATGAATCAATAAGGCTAAGGACCTGTATGAGAGGTCGTTGGACTCGAGGTGACATTCTGTTTTTGAATATATTATTTATTTATGTCAAAAGGGCCTAACTGCACTTTTGTTAATATCTCGCTAACTAATAATCAGAGAGGGTCAAGTGAGGTGTCATAGGATTCAGGATGGTCAACCCTTTTCCATGACCAACGAATTCACCCAAAAGATCTAAGGTCATTAGCTTTTTAATATCTCATGAATCAATAAGGCTAGGGACCTGTATGAGAGGTCGTTGGACTTGAGGTGACATTCTGTTTTTGAATATATTATTTATTTATGTCAAAAGAGCCTAACTGCACTTTTGTTGTATCTCGCTAACTAATAATCAGAGAGGGTCTAGTGAGGTGTCATAGGACTCAGGATGGTCAACCCTTTTCCATGACCAACGAATTTACCCAAAAGATTCAAAACAGCAAGGTCATTGACCTAATATTTTATAAACTAATAATCGAATATCAACATGTGAGGTGTCATAGGACTTAGAATGGTCAACCCTTTCCCATGGCCAATGAATTTATCCAAAATACCCAATACATCAAGGTCATCGACCTGAGATTTTATAAACTAATAATCGCATACGCACATGTGTGATGTTTACCATGTGTGATGAAACATAGCTGGGTAGAGAAAGAATTAGTGTAGGCTACATGTATGGTGACTGACAAGTCATTTACCATTGAAACTTGTTTTTCAGATCAAACTGCAGTATAGAGAGAGTATAGGTTGCAGGTATGGGTTAATAATGACGAACGGTGTACACAAACTCTGATTTATCGATTCAAGAATTAAGAGTAGACTATCTATAATTGATTGGTTAAAGAGGATAGCTAAAACACAAAAAAAATGCTCAGTGGTTACCGGGACAAGATGGTCGCTACACACAACAAGCTTTAAATACTTGAGGCTATTAATCTATACACACACACTCGCTTGTTCTAAAATAAACTGTGTTGCTGTCAGTGCTCAGACAAAAGGCTGATGACAAATGCATTGCTAACAGAAATATAATCATTTCCGGTTGTATAATGTTACCAGCTATCCATTTTGTGTTGTAGTGTTAAGCACTTTTAGCTCTTGTACTGGTCGTCTTAACTCGATTTCCAGGTCTGAGGCCTAGAACGAGTCAAACTAAGAAACAAGGGCATGGTGGTGTAGTGATTAAGCAGTTAGCCTTTTCACCAGGGTTCGATTTGAGGTTAATATGCATGTCATAAACATATTAAACAAAACAAAACAGAGATAACGTTTAAAACTGATTATATTTGTGTCTTTTCAAATTATTACTTGGATTACAAATACAAAGGTGAACTGGGTTTGATATACAGTTAATGCTGTCTATCACATACTAGACTGTAAGAAAGCCAAATAGCAAAAGGCGTAGGTAGAGCAGTGGTAAAATTGCTATATGTAGAGAACTACCTAGCGGTTTTATGAACTGGCAAAGCTATATCGCATAAACAGTGCAGGATACAATCCAGCAATCAAATTTGTATCTTGTGGAACAGAGAAAATGCACTTTTACCTTGATGGATAGCAAATGAGTGCAGATGAATGACCTATGCATTAGCCTACCATAGGGTTATAACCACGAGGTGGAGGTGTGACTTCTATATTTTATTGTTCAGAGACATGCCTTTTTTTTGTAACCAGTAGATTTAGTATTTTGTAAATATTCATTTTTGTAATTGTAAATAGTGGAAACATTTTTTGTAATAGTAAATGTTAAATGTATAACTAAAAGTTATTTGGGATAAGTGTGCATGTCAAGGATAAATAGCGTGGTTGTATTTGTTTTCAAAGACAGGTATGGTTGTGTGAATGTATGACTATAGATAGAATGGTAGAGAGAGAGAGAAAGCTTGTGTGTGTGTGTGTGGGTAGCATTGATTTTTTAACCAAAGCAAACACGGCAAGGTAGGATGGTGGGGTAATTAATGTATATAGCAAATGGTAAATAGTATACTGTATTTTTTAACACTTGTGTTTTTTAATGCAGCAGTAGATAGGTGTTATTTTGTAAAACAGTCTTACCTACAGTAGTAGTAGTAGTAGTAGTAGTAGTAGTAGTAGGCCTATATGTTTTTGGAAACAAACAGAAAGAGAATGCACTATTGCCATGGCCAAGCACTTCCATTAAGGTGATTTCAAGAAAATTTAAATCAGCAAATGTGTGTTTTACAAAACTAAACTTTCAGCATGGACTAAATCATAAACGTGTCGTCTGTGATATGGAAAAAAATAGGAAATCCATGTTTCCATACCAACACAATTTAAAAACTTAAAACTGACATTTAAAAAATGTAAATGGGAAATTGACAAATGTGTAAACAACAAAATGGAAAATTCTTGTTTCCATATCATGAAATCCAAAAACTTTAAACTGACATTTTCAAATCGTGTACATGGAAAATTGACAAATGGCCATGTGTAAAATGTGAAAATGAAAAAATGAACAAATGGCTATCATTCTTTAAAAAAAAAACGTCGTGTTCTATCGTTAAAGTGTGAATCAAACCACATCTACTTATTTGGATCACCCGAGACTGAGTAGACCTGTTTTAGTCCTAATATACTTTTAAAATTTTATGTTAAAGCTCAAATTGAACTCAAGAGCTTTAGAGTGCCAGCTAACTATTATAACCGTTACGTCACAAAGACAACTTTACACTACTCTTAATGAACAATAATAAGAAAAAAGAATAATAAATGTTGAATTTTTTTAAAGGATGAACATGGTGACACTGTTTCTGTTGCACAGTCTGCTAGCTACTAGCCAGCAGCTGGGGTCTTAGAAAACGATACAGTGGACATTTAGTAATGAGATGTGACATGTTTCAAAGTACAGTATTATGGGTTACTGTTTAGTAAAAACTAATCCTGTACAAGGAAGCAAGAGTTCGAACCCCTTACCTAACATTACTATTGCCTGAACATGGCTTGACGACACTGTATTATTATGATACTCGGTACACAACCATAGATAGATTGTATTGTTCAAGATCACTTTCTTTCTGAACATAGGTGGAGACTGTTGATGGTTAACAATGGCATTAATATAGTAGGACGTGGGTATAGCAATTAAGAAAAAACAGACAATACCCATACAATATTTTTATTTATTTAATATAAGTACTTGTACAATAGTTACATTCAAAATACATTTCTTTTTTCTCTATTACTATTTAGTCCTTTTTGATTCTCTTGCATATGAAGGGTAGATAACCTTGTAGTTCAGCCCCTTAAAACAACAACAACACAACCTTTTGCATTGTCTGTGATGTTGATGACTCTTGAGATGTGGAGGATGGATTAAACATAACTTTTACAGCAGGGGTTAAATGTTGCTCAATAAACACTGCACTATTTTGAGTAGCAACATTTTTTTCTTGTACTAGCTTTTTAGCATTGTCATGATTATTTGTTGACACCAACAGTGTTTCATCTGGTACACCACATTGATGATCACTCACACTTAAAACCTTACCATTTCTACTTTTTAGATTGCCTCGACATCTTTTTGACCTCTCTTTTGAGCATCGCCAAAATATTATTCCTTCTACATTTTGACGATTATAGTTATAAGAGTAGCCTTTATAGAGTACACGTTGTTTACCTTTGTTAGTTGTAGTAAGTTCCATAGTAGCAACTAACCTGTTAGTATGATTTGCTCACTACAAAGGTTATAACTGTTCTGATAATAAAATCATTTAGCGTTGGCTTTTATATTTAATATGTACAGTTTGAAGTGATAGCAAAAGTGAGAGCAAAATGGTAGCAGAGTGGTAGAAAATATAGCATGTATTGTTAAGAAATAGTTTAAGCGGTTATGTGGATCCATTACATAATAATTTTAGCACTACGAAGCTCATTTTCTATGTCCAATAGTTCTTCCTCATATTCAGTATAACCAGCCTGTTTATAGACATGCAGTTGCTGAAGCCGCCGGATTAGCTTACTTGGATTGCTCCAGTAGACAAATTTAACAAATGATTTTTAGGTGTAAACAAAGCATTACCATTATCATTATTATCTTTATCATCAACATCATCATCATAACCATTATCATCACTTTTGCACCCACTCTTGCACCCACATTTGCACCCACTTTTGCACCCACTCTTGCACCCACTTTTCCTCTCACTTTAAACTATTATTTATATTATCGAGTGAACTTTGCTAGAGATTAGTTCATGCTTGACAATTGACATGAAAGTATCAACAAATAGCAATGGTATGCCATACGCATTCTATAAAGGATATACATATATTGTAAAACGAACCAATAAAAATGGAACTGTTATTTGTCGTTGTTCAAAACATCGTTCAAAACAGTGTCGAGGTGAGCTGAAAAGTAAAGATAGTGATGTCTTAAGTGTGAGTGATCATCAATGTAGTGTACCAGATAAAACATCGTTGCTGTTTAAAAAAACTCTTCAAAATGCTAAAACACTTGTCCCAGAAAAAGATATTGCAGATCAAGATAGTGCATTGTTTGTTAAGAAGCATGTATCATCTCCTCAGAAAGTCGTGTTAGGACAGTTGTCAATGTCTGAAAAACTCCCAATATTATCAAAGGCAACACAGACTGTGCAAAATGTGGTATTGCAAAAGGATCAAAAAGGACTATATAGTAATAGTGATGAGGATTATAATGATCATGATGATGATGATAATGATAATGGTTATGATGATGATGATGTTGATGATAAAGATAATAATGATAATGGTAATGCTTTGTTTACACCTAAAAAATCATTTGTTAAATTTGTCAACTGGAACAATCCAAGTAAACTAATCCGGCGGCTTCAGCAACTACATGTCTATAAACAGGCTGGTTATACTGAATATTAGGAAGAACTATTGGATATAGAAAATGAGCTTCGTCGTGCTAAAATTATTATGTAATGGATCCACATAACCGCTTAAACTATTTCTTAACAATACATGTTAGTAGTGGTTTTGTAGCGGTTCAAGGCCCTCCACCTCCACACCCTCCACACAAGATGGCGGCAGCCCGATAACTCCCGAACCCGTGGTCGGATATTGACGAATGAGGTGTCATTGAACTCGGGCTGATAACCCCTATCCTATGGACAACATATTTCAACCCCAGAAATTAAACCTACCCTACTAGGGGGTGAAAATGAATTTTTTAGAGAATCTCTCTTTCCAATTGCAACATGTGAGAGTTTGAATGCCGATATGGAATGTAACGTTGTTCTGCAAACCAATAATCAAAGAGGGGCATGTTAGGCCTTGAGGTGAGAGCCCCTGTTATTGTTGACGAGCCCCCTGCTGTCGGGCCCCTGTTGATGGGTTATTGTTGACAGGTCATTGTTGACGAGTCCTTGTGGACGAGCCCTTGTGGACAAGTCCTTGTGGACGAGTCCTTGTCCCTTTGGACTGATCCCTTTGGACGGGTCCCTTTGGCCTGGTTCCTACGGACTAGCCCATGAATTTATTTAAATTATGTCAAAGGGCCTAACTACATTTGTGTGTGTTGAATTGACGTTGTTCACTAATCCCCCAGTGAGAGTTTGAATGCCGATATGGAATGAAACGTTGTTCTACATAAAGTTCATATGTTCGGTGGAAAGCCACTATAGTATGCCCACTCATGGCTTTTGTAAGAGGGTGGGGGAGCGGATCCCTATGGATGGGTTATTGTTGACGGGTCATTGTTGGCGGGGACATTGTTGCCGGGTCATTGTGGACGAGTCCTTGTGGACAAGTCCTTGTTGACAGGTCCTTGTTGTCAGGTCCTTGTGGACGAGTCCTTGTGGATGAGTCCTTGTTGATGAGTCCCTTTAGACCGGTCCCTTTGGACTGGTCCCTATGGACTGACCCATGGTCTCTAATGCTATGATGAAATTAAACGTTGTTCCACATGAAACGCATGTGAAGAGCCGATTGCTATTATGAATTAACATGTTTGTTTTTTTGTTTTTACGCATGCACACTTGGGGTTTTTGTAAGCGGGCGGGCTTTTTGAATAATGATTTATAGATGAGTTATTTTTTTAAAAATTACCAAAAGATACAAAACTGATAGCTTTTTAATATTTCATGAATCAATAAGGCTAGGAACCTGTATGAGAGGTCGTTGGACTTGAGGTGACATACTGTTTTTGAATATATTATTTATTTATGTCAAAAGGGCCTAACTGCACTTTTGTTGATATCTCGCTAACTAATAATCAGAGAGGGTCAAGTGAGGTGTCATAGGACTCAGGGTGGTCAACCCTTTTCCATGACCAACGAATTTACCCAAAAGATCTAAGGTCATTAGCTTTTTAATATCTCATGAATCAATAAGGCTAGGGACCTGTATGAGAGGTCGTTGGACTTGAGGTGACATTCTGTTTTTGAATATATTATTTATTTATGTCAAAAGGGCCTAACTGCACTTTCGTTAATATCTCGCTAACTAATAATCACAGAGGGTCAAGTGAGGTGTCATAGGACTTAAAATGGCCAACCCCTCCCCATGACCATTGAATTTACCCAAAAAAAACAGCATGGTCATTAACCTAAGATTTTATCAACTAATAATCAGAGAGGGACAAGTGAGGTGTCACAAGACTCAGGATGGCCAACCCTTTTCCATGACCAACGAATTTACCCAAAATACCCAAAACAGCAAGGTCATTAAACTAAGATTTTATCAACTAATAATCAGAGAGGGACAAGTGAGGTGTCACAAGACTCAGGATGGCCAACCCTTTTCCATGACCAACGAATTTACCCAAAATACCCAAAACAGCAATGTCGTTGACCTAAGATTTTATAAACTTATCAGTAGAGAGGGTCAAGTGAGGTGTCATAGGTCTACGAATGGTTAACCCTTTCCCATGACCAATGAATTTACCTCAAAAATTCAAAACAGCAAGGTCATTGACCTGAGATTTTATAAACTAATAATCGGATATCAACATGTGAGGTGTCATAGGACTGAGAATGGTCAACCCTTTCCCATGGCTAATGAATTTACCCAAAAATACCCAATACATCAAGGTCATCGACCTGAGATTTTATAAACTTATAATCGGATATGGACATGTGAAATGTTTACAGTGAGTGATGAAACATAGCTAGGTAGTGAAAGAATTATTGTAGGCTACATGTATGGTGACTGACAAATCTTTCACCATTGGAACTTGTTTTCAGATCAAACTGCAGTACAGAGAGAGTATAGGTTGTAGGTATGGGATAATAAATGACAAATGGTGTATACAAAATCTGATTTATCGATTCAAGAAATCACAGTAGACAATCTTTAATTGATTGGTTAAAGAGGATAGCTAAAATCCAAAATGGTGACTACATTGAACTAAACTGAACCAAGTTGAATCAAACCCAAACAAACCGAAACAAATTTAATCAAAAACAAGCCAATGGTTTAAGTGTAAAACTTGTGGGTGAATGTGGTCATTGGTAATGTCAGAAGGGAAAGGGATAACGCTCTACCTATAGAGGGTAAGGTAAAGCTAGTGCATGATGCTAATGCACACACACAAGTACATGAACCACACACAACTATCCTAAGCAGTTATTATGGGTTGACTGTTAAAACTTGCTCAGTGGTTACTGGGACAAGATGGTCGCTACACACAACAAGCTTTAAATACCTGAGGCTAATAATCTATACACACACTCACACACACTTGTTCTAAACTAAACTGTCTTGCTGGCAGAGCTCACACAGTAGGTAAATGACAGAAATGCTTGGCTAACAGAAATACAATCATTTTCGGTTGTCTAATGTTACCAGCTAAACATTACGTGCTATAGTGGTGAGCACATGTGCCTCTTTCACTGGAGATCTTAACTCGATTTCTAGCTCTAAGGCCTAGAACGAATCAAACTAAGAAAAAAGGGTATGGTGACGCAGTGGTTAAACTGTTAGCCTTTCACTAAGGTAGACTAGTGTTTGATTTTAGGTTAATATGCATGTCATAAACAAACAAATAAAAGCAGAGATAATGTTTAAAACTGATTACACTTGTCTCTTTTCAAATTATTACTTAGATTACAAATACAAACGTGGACTGGGTTTGACATACAGTTAATGCTTCGTATCACATACTAGACTGTAAGAAAGCCAAACAAGCAAAAGGCGTAGGTAGAGCAGTGGTAAAATCGCTATGTGTAGAGAAATACCTAACGGTTTTATGAACTGGCAAATGTATGTCGCACAAACAGTGCAGGATACAATCCAGCAACCATAATTTTTATCTCGTGGACAAGAGAAAACATATATATAGAGAGAGAGATATATAGAAAGCTTGTGTGTGTGTGGGTAGCATTGGTTGTTTGACCAGAGAAAATACGGTGAGGTAGGGTGGAGAGAGGGAGAATTAGCACTTATATATGAATGGAAAATAGATTTTTTTCAATCGTTTTGTTTTTTCAAATGCAGTGGTAGATAGTCGTTTTTTGTAAAACATTCTTACTTGCAGTAGTAATAAGCCTCTATGGTTCCGCTAACACATAGATAGACTGTATTATTGCCATGGTCAAGCACACACATTAAGATCATTTACAAAATCATAAAATGAAAATTAAAAAATATTGTTTTGGAAATATCGTTTTTCAACATACACACAAAATAAATATATAAAAAATTTGTAAACAGCAAAATGGAAAATCCATGTTTCCATATAGACAAAATTTAAAAACCTTAAACGGACATTTAAGAAAATATATGCAAATGGGAAATTGACAAATGTGTAAATATGAAAATGGAAAAATCCATGTTTCCATATCATGAAATTGAAAAACATCAAACTGTCATTTTAAAAAATGCAAATGGAAAATTGACAAATTGCAATGTGTGAAATGTGAAATTGAACAAATGGCTATCATTATTTAAAATAAAAGAACATGGTGCTCTATGGTTGAGGTGTAAATCAAACCCTCTCTACTTATTTGGACCACTCGAGACTGAGTAGACAAGTTTTAGTTGTCATACCACTTTTAAAAGTTTGTGTTAAATCTAGGAATTGAACCCAAGAGCTTGTAGGGGGGATCCAAGGTTATAATATGTTAAACAGATAGCCTTGAATGTAGGGTGTGGTAGTTTTATAGAGATGAGACGTTTCGCTCAGGGCAGGGAGGCATGGAGATCTGCATCAAACCAGTCAAAAGACTGACGACTCAAACAACAACATGTAGAGCTCACCAAAATAATGTCGTGTAACGGTAAATGTTAGTCAACGAACAGTAATGCATTACTAAAACCCATGACACGATACCTAAGAGCTTTTCTAAAATTATTTTAAAATGCCTTCAACCCTATATTAAACACCCAGTTTACAAGACTCATAACTGCAATGTTATGGTCAAACAAAACAAAATCTATATTTCAAAACAAACAAGTGGTTTAGTCAATGTATACTGGAAAAAGTTTTATAAACACTCAAGTCCACAAAAATAATTAAATTAGTAACTGTCAGGTTGACCGAGTGGTTGTGGTGTTTGACTTAAGTTCAAATTTTCTGTACAAGAAAGTAAGGGTTCGAATCCCTTATCTGATATAACTATTACCTCAACATGGCTTGACCACACCGTATTATTGTGTACTCAGTACACAAACCATAGATAGAGTGTATTGTTTAAGGTCACTCTCTTTGCGAACATAGTCAGAGGCTGTTGATGGTTAACAATTGCATTAATAGTGGGACATAGGGATAGCAATTAAGAAAAACAGACAATATCCATACACTATTTTAATTTTTTTAATGTAAGTACTTGTACAATAGTTATATACAAACTACAACTCTCTTTTGTCTATTACTATCTAGTCCTTTTCGATCCACTTGCATAACAAGGCAGATGACTTTGTAGTTCAGCTCCTTAAAACAACAACAACACTACCTCTTGCATAGTCTGTGATGTTGATGACTCTTGAGGCGTGGAAGATGGATACAACATAACTTTTACAACAGGGGTTAAACGTTGCTCAACAAACAATGCACTATTTTGAGAAGCAACATCTTTCTCTTGTACTAACTTATTAGCATTCTGATGATTTTTTGCCAACACCATTAGTGTTTTGTCTGGAGCACTTCATTGATGATCACTCACACTTAAAACCACACCATTTCTACTTTTCATATTGCCTCGACATCTTGTTGACCTCTGTTTTGAGCATCGCCAGAATATTATTCCTTTTACATTTTGTCGTCTATAGTTATAAGAGTAGCATTTATAGAGTACACGTTGTTTACCTCGGTTAGTTGTAGTAAATTCCATAGTAGTAACTAACCTGTTAGTATCATTTGCACACTACAAAGGTTATCTCTGTTCTGGTAATAGAATTATTTAGCGTTGGCTCTTATATTTAATATGTACAGTTAAAAGTGATAGAAAAGTGGTAGAAACGTGGTAGCAAAGTGGTAGAAAAGTGGTAGACAATTGGTAACATAGTGGTAGAAAACTGGTAGCAAAGTGGTAGCAAAGTGGTAGAAAATTGGTAGAAAAGTGGCAGAAAAGTAGTAGAAAAGTGATAGCAAAGTGGTAGAAAAGTGGTAGCAAACTAGAAAAGTGGTAGAAAAGTGGCAGAAAAGTAGTAGAAAAGTGGTAGCAAAGTGGTAGAAAAGTGGTAGCAAACTAGAAAAGTGGTAGCAAAGTGGCAGAAAAGTAGTAGAAAGGTGGTAGCAAAGTGGTAGAAAAGTGGTAGCAAACTAGAAAAGTGGTAGCAAAGTGGTAGCAAAGTGGTAGAAAATATTACATGTATTGATAAGAAATAGTTTAAGCGGTTACATGGATTCATTACACTATAATTTTAGCATCACGAAGCTCATTTTCTATATCCAAAAGTACTTCGTCATATTTAGTATGACCAGCCTGTTTACAGGTATGCAAGTACTGAAGCCGCTGGATTAGCTTATTGGGATTGTTCCAGTAAACAAATATAACAAATGATTTTTGGGTGTAAACCATTATCATCATCATCATCATCATCATCATCATCATCATAATCATCATCATCATCATGGTTATCATCATCAAAATAATTATCATCAATATAATCATCATCACTATTACTATCTAATCCTTTTTGTTCATCTTGCAATGCAACAACCTTTGGCATAGTTTGTGTTGTCTTTGATAGTGTTAGAGGTTTCTTAGACGTTAACGACTGTCCTAACATGTCTTTTTCAGGAGATAATAAATGCTCTTTAACAAACAGAGCACTATCTTGAGCCACACTATTTTTTTCTTGGTCTTGCTTTTTTACCTTGGTTGGAGTATTTTGTCCATTTAAATGAGTATTATTTTGAGATTTACAATGATGATCGATTGGAATAAGTATGTTGGAGCCTTTTGTTTTAATCATTCCTCGACACTTTTTAGATCGTTGTTTCGAACAGCACCAAATAACAGTTCCATTTTTATTAGTTCTCTTTACAATATATGCATATCCTTTATAGTAAGCACATGGCTTATCATAGCTAGTCGTTGATACTTCCATGTCAACTGTTAAGCATAAACTAATCTCTAGTAAAGTTAACTCGATAATAAAAATGATAGTTTGTAGTATGTGCAGTTTAAATTAAGAGCAAAAGTGAGAGTCAAATGGTAGAAAAGTGTTAGCAAAGTGGTGGAAGAGTGGTAGCAGTTTATAGTATTCATGATCTTTTTTTTACCAGAATGTGATTTGAGTAAATGTAATTTCTAAACCTTAGCAGTGAGTAGTCAGTTAGTCTTGGTTCAGACAAGCGTAAACAGTTCTCCAATGTATCAGAGATCAAGATTTTCATTATGAAACAGTTGTGTAACCAATTAGGTATCGGTACTTGATAGCTTCACACATGAACAAAAATTCCAACATATCTGACATGAATTACATGATTTGAAAGTTGACAAAGAATATCCAATCAACCATTGTAGTTGCAATGTCAAACACAAAGACAAAATCAGCATGAACTTTTAAGTTACAGGAAATTTCTATGAAATAGACTATGCAGGAAATTTGGAAATACACATCAGAAGTTTGCAACACCATCCTTCTAGCCTATATAAATTATCGACATGGAAAGTGTGCACTGCCCCTAACATTAAACCAATTTATCAATAACGCGAGTCAACAATCAAAACATTTTGTGTTGAGTCTATCATTTAATGCATATATTCTGTCTACATTGAACAGTAACAAAAAACGCCATTCATAATTAATTAAGTTTGCTTTAATTCTTTATGTAATGATAAATACATATTTAAAGTTTTGGCTGACTGTTCAGGGTGAATCGGCTTTGAACACATAAGAGAGGGAATATTTTAAGACTTAACCTCAGCTCACCTAACATAACCCAAATTTACCTAACCTAACCTTGTCATATAGGTAAGAAACGGGTCAAGCTATGCTTTCGACTACCGAGTTTCAGCTACTTTTCAAGGTTACTCTCCCGAACATTGCCGGAGACTGCTGATAAACACCTATGTTCCCACGGCGGTGGCGCGCAACGACTTACATGACGCGCTTCCCCCTTTTCATTGATCCCTGTTGATTTGTCCCTTTGGACTGGTACCTGTTGACTAGCCCCTTTGGAAGGGCCCTTTTTGAATGGAGTAATTTTTGACGGGTCTCTGTGGACAGGTCCATTTGGCTGATCCCTTTGGACCGGACCCTTTGACATAATTTGGATAATTGCATGGGCCAGTCCATAGGTACCAGTCCGTAGGGACCGGTCCAAAGGGATCAGCCAAAAGGACCTGTCCACAGGGACCCGTCAAAAATTACTCCATTCAAAAAGGGCCCTTCCAAAGGGGCTAGTCAACAGGGACCAGTCCAAAGGGACAAATCAACAGGGATCAATGAAAAGGGGGAAGCGCGTCATGTAAGTCGTTGCGCGCCGCCGCCGTGGGAACATAGGTGTTTATCAGCAGTCTCCGGCAATGTTCGGGAGAGTAACCTTGAAAAGTAGCTGAAACTCGGTAGTCGAAAGCATAGTTTGACCCGTTTCTTACCTATATGACAAGGTTAGGTTAGGTAAATTTAGGTTATGTTAGGTGAGCTGAGGTTAAATCTTAAAATATTCCCTCTCTTATGTGTTCAAAGCCGATTCACCCTGAACAGTCAGCCAAAACTTTAAATATGTATTTATCATTACATTAAGAATTAAAGCAAACTTAATTAATTATGAATGGCGGTTTTTGTTACTGTTCAATGTAGACAGAATATATGCATTAAATGATAGACTCAACACAAAATGTTTTGATTGTTGACTTGCGTTATTGATAAATTGGTTTAATGTTAGGGGCAGTGCACACTTTCCATGTCGATAATTTATATAGGCTAGAAGGATGGTGTTGCAAACTTCTGATGTGTATTTCCAAATTTCCTGCATAGTCTATTTCATAGAAATTTCCTGTAACTTAAAAGTTCATGCTGATTTTGTCTTTGTGTTTGACATTGCAACTACAATGGTTGATTGGATATTCTTTGTCAACTTTCAAATCATGTAATTCATGTCAGATATGTTGGAATTTTTGTTCATGTGTGAAGCTATCAAGTACCGATACCTAATTGGTTACACAACTGTTTCATAATGAAAATCTTGATCTCTGATTCATTGGAGAACTGTTTACGCTTGTCTGAACCAAGACTAACTGACTACTCACTGCTAAGGTTTAGAAATTACATTTACTCAAATCACATTCTGGTAAAAAAAAGATCATGAATACTATAAACTGCTACCACTCTTCCACCACTTTGCTAACACTTTTCTACCATTTGACTCTCACTTTTGCTCTTAATTTAAACTGCACATACTACAAACTATCATTTTTATTATCGAGTTAACTTTACTAGAGATTAGTTTATGCTTAACAGTTGACATGGAAGTATCAACGACTAGCTATGATAAGCCATGTGCTTACTATAAAGGATATGCATATATTGTAAAGAGAACTAATAAAAATGGAACTGTTATTTGGTGCTGTTCGAAACAACGATCTAAAAAGTGTCGAGGAATGATTAAAACAAAAGGCTCCAACATACTTATTCCAATCGATCATCATTGTAAATCTCAAAATAATACTCATTTAAATGGACAAAATACTCCAACCAAGGTAAAAAAGCAAGACCAAGAAAAAAATAGTGTGGCTCAAGATAGTGCTCTGTTTGTTAAAGAGCATTTATTATCTCCTGAAAAAGACATGTTAGGACAGTCGTTAACGTCTAAGAAACCTCTAACACTATCAAAGACAACACAAACTATGCCAAAGGTTGTTGCATTGCAAGATGAACAAAAAGGATTAGATAGTAATAGTGATGATGATTATATTGATGATAATTATTTTGATGATGATAACCATGATGATGATGATGATTATGATGATGATGATGATGATGATGATGATGATGATAATGGTTTACACCCAAAAATCATTTGTTATATTTGTTTACTGGAACAATCCCAATAAGCTAATCCAGCGGCTTCAGTACTTGCATACCTGTAAACAGGCTGGTCATACTAAATATGACGAAGTACTTTTGGATATAGAAAATGAGCTTCGTGATGCTAAAATTATAGTGTAATGAATCCATGTAACCGCTTAAACTATTTCTTATCAATACATGTAATATTTTCTACCACTTTGCTACCACTTTGCTACCACTTTTCTAGTTTGCTACCACTTTTCTACCACTTTGCTACCACCTTTCTACTACTTTTCTGCCACTTTGCTACCACTTTTCTAGTTTGCTACCACTTTTCTACCACTTTGCTACCACTTTTCTACTACTTTTCTGCCACTTTTCTACCACTTTTCTAGTTTGCTACCACTTTTCTACCACTTTGCTATCACTTTTCTACTACTTTTCTGCCACTTTTCTACCACTTTTCTACCACTTTGCTACCACTTTGCTACCAGTTTTCTACCACTATGTTACCAATTGTCTACCACTTGTCTACCACTTTGCTACCACGTTTCTACCACTTTTCTATCACTTTTAACTGTACATATTAAATATAAAAGCCAACGCTAAATAATTCTATTACCAGAACAGAGATAACCTTTGTAGTGCGCAAATGATACAAACAGGTTAGTTACTACTATGGAACTTACTACAACTAACCGAGGTAAAGAACGTGTACTCTATAAAGGCTACTCTTATAACTATAGACGACAAAATGTAAAAGGAATAATATTCTGGCGATGCTCAAAACAGAGGTCAACAAGATGTCGAGGCAATATGAAAAGTAGAAATGGTGTGGTTTTAAGTGTGAGTGATCATCAATGAAGTGCTCCAGACAAAACACTAATGGTGCTGGCAAAAAATCATCAGAATGCTAGTAAGTTAGTACAAGAGAAAGATGTTGCTTCTCAAAATAGTGCATTGTTTGTTGAGCAACGTTTAACCCCTGTTGTAAAAGTTATGTTGTATCCATCTTCCACGCCTCAAGAGTCATCAACATCACAGACTATGCAAGAGGTAGTGTTGTTGTTGTTTTAAGGAGCTGAACTACAAAGTCATCTGCCTTGTTATGCAAGTGGATCGAAAAGGACTAGATAGTAATAGACAAAAGAGAGTTGTAGTTTGTATATAACTATTGTACAAGTACTTACATTAAAAAAATTAAAATAGTGTATGGATATTGTCTGTTTTTCTTAATTGCTATCCCTATGTCCCACTATTAATGCAATTGTTAACCATCAACAGCCTCTGACTATGTTCGCAAAGAGAGTGACCTTAAACAATACACTCTATCTATGGTTTGTGTACCGAGTACACAATAATACGGTGTGGTCAAGCCATGTTGAGGTAATAGTTATATCAGGTAAGGGATTCGAACCCTTACTTTCTTGTACAGGAAATTTGAACTTAAGTCAAACACCATAACCACTCGGTCAACCTGACAGTTACTAATTTAATTATTTTTGTGGACTTGAGTGTTTATAAAACTGTTTCCAGTATACATTGACTAAACCACTTGTTTGTTTTGAAATATAGATTTTGGTTTGTTTGGCCATAACATTGCAGTTATGAGTCTTGTGAACTGGGTGTTTAATATAGGGTTGAAGGCATTTTAAAATAATTTTAGAAAAGCTCTTAGGTATCGTGTCATGGGTTTTAGTAATGCATTACTGTTCGTTGACTAACATTTACCGTTACACGACATTATTTTGGTGAGCTCTACATGTTGTTGTTTGAGTCGTCAGTCTTTTGACTGGTTTGATGCAGATCTCCATGCCTCCCTGCCCTGAGCGAAACGTCTCATCTCTATATAACTACCACACCCTACATTCAAGGCTATCTGTTTAACATATTATAACCTTGGATCCCCCCTACAAGCTCTTGGGTTCAATTCCTAGATTTAACACAAACTTTTAAAAGTAGTATGACAACTAAAACTAGTCTACTCAGTCTCGAGTGGTCCAAATAAGTAGAGAGGGTTTGATTTACACCTCAACCATAGAGCACCATGTTCTTTTATTTTAAATAATGATAGCCATTTGTTCAATTTCACATTTCACACATTGCAATTTGTCAATTTTCCATTTGCATTTTTTAAAAATGACAGTTTGATGTTTTTCAATTTCATGATATGGAAACATGGATTTTTCCATTTTTATATTTACACATTTGTCAATTTCCCATTTGCATATATTTTCTTAAATGTCCGTTTAAGGTTTTTAAATTTTGTCTATATGGAAACATGGATTTTCCATTTTGCTGTTTACAAATTTTTTATATATTTATTTTGTGTGTATGTTGAAAAACGATATTTCCAAAACAATATTTTTTAATTTTCATTTTATGATTTTGTAAATGATCTTAATGTGTGTGCTTGACCATGGCAATAATACAGTCTATCTATGTGTTAGCGGAACCATAGAGGCGTATTACTACTGCAAGTAAGAATGTTTTACAAAAAACGACTATCTACCACTGCATTTGAAAAAACAAAACGATTGAAAAAAATCTATTTTCCATTCATATATAAGTGCTAATTCTCCCTCTCCCCACCCTACCTCACCGTATTTTCTCTGGTCAAACAACCAATGCTACCCACACACACACACAAGCTTTCTATATATATCTCTCTCTATATATATGTTTTCTCTTGTCCACGAGATAAAAATTATGGTTGCTGGATTGTATCCTGCACTGTTTATGCGACATACCTTTGCCAGTTCATAAAACCGTTAGGTATTTCTCTACACATAGCGATTTTACCACTGCTCTACCTACGCCTTTTGCTTGTTTGGCTTTCTTACAGTCTAGTATGTGATACGAAGCATTAACTGTATGTCAAACCCAGTCCACGTTTGTATTTGTAATGTAAGTAATAATTTGAAAAGAGACAAGTGTAATCAGTTTTAAACATTATCTCTACTTTTATTTGTTTGTTTATGACATGCATATTAACCTAAAATCAAACCCTAGTCTACCTTAGTGAAAGGCTAACAGTTTAACCACTGCGTCACCATACCCTTTTTTCTTAGTTTGATTCGTTCTAGGCCTTAGAGCTAGAAATCGAGTTAAGATCTCCAGTGAAAGAGGCACATGTGCTCACCACTATAGCACGTAATGTTTAGCTGGTAACATTAGACAACCGAAAATGATTGTATTTCTGTTAGCCAAGCATTTCTGTCATTTACCTACTGTGTGAGCTCTGCCAGCAAGACAGTTTAGTTTAGAACAAGTGTGTGTGAGTGTGTGTATAGATTATTAGCCTCAGGTATTTAAAGCTTGTTGTGTGTAGCGACCATCTTGTCCCAGTAACCACTGAGCAAGTTTTAACAGTCAACCCATAATAACTGTATAGGATAGTTGTGTGTGGTTCATGTACTTGTGTGTGTGCATTAGCATCATGCACTAGCTTTACCTTACCCTCTATAGGTAGAGCGTTATCCCTTTCCCTTCTGACATTACCAATGACCACATTCACCCACAAGTTTTACCCTTAAACCATTGGCTTGTTTTTGATTAAGTTTGGTTCGGTTTGGTTGGGTTTGATTCAACTTGATTCAGTTTAGTTAAATGTAATCTGACATTCTACGGATCGGAGCGTGGAATGTTAGAAGTCTGCTAGGAAGTGGAAGGTTAGAAAACTTAGAAAGGGAAATGGATAGGTTGAGGTTGGATTTGGTTGGGATTAGTGAAATGCGCTGGCAGGAAGAACAGGACTTTTGGTCAGGAGACTATAGGGTCATTAGCACTAAATCAAACAATGGCCGAGCAGGGGTTGGCCTCATTGAGTAGGAAGCTTGGACAGTGGGTGGAATATTATGAGCAATATAGTGAACGGATCATTGTAGCAAAAATCAATACTAAACCTACCTGCACCACAGTGGTACAAGTCTATATGCCTACCAGTCAAGCTGATGATGAGGATGTTGAAAAGGTCTACGAAGAAATAGACGAAATTCTGAGGTATATCAAGGGTGATGAAAATGTTATAGTAATGGGAGACTGGAATGCTGTGGTAGGAAAAGGGAGAGAAGGGAAGATAGTAGGAGATCTCGGATTAGGTGAAAGGAATGATCGAGGAAGCAGGCTGGTAGAATTCTGCCCCGAGCATGAATTGGTAATAGCTAACACCTTATTCAATAACCACAATAGAAGAATATACACATGGATGAGACCAGGAGATACAGGGCGTTACCAAATCGACTTCATTATGGTCAAGCAGAGGTTTCGAAACCAGATTTTGGATTGTAAAACATATCCTGGTGCTGACATAAACTCTGATCACAATCTGGTTGTAATGAAATGCAGATTTAAGTTGAAGAAACTGAAGAAAAGTCAAAAGCCAAAAAGGTGGGCAATAGACAGACTGAAAGAGAAGGATGTAAACGAAAGATTCAAGAAGAGTATAAAGGAAGGACTAATGAAAAACCCTAAACAAACTTCAATTGCAGACGAATGGGCACTTTTGAAGAATGAAATAACAAAATCCGCAGAAGAAAACATTTGTAGGAAAGAAAGAATAGGTAGAAAACCATGGATCACTCAGGATATACTAGAATTGATGGATGAAAGGCGGAAACACAAGAATCTAAGAGATGAAAAGGGGAAAGCAGAATACAGACGTCTGAGAAATGAGGTTAACAAGAAGTGCAAGGAAGCGAAATAAGAATGGTTGAAAGAGAAATGTGCAGGTATAGAAAATTGTCTGTAATTAGGAAAAGTAGACACAGCTTATCGAAGGATTAAGAATACTTTTGGGGAAAAGAAGACTAAGTGCTGTAATATTAAGGACACAAATGGAAAGCCTCTAACAGATAGGGAAGAAAAGGTTGAGAGATGGAAAGCTTACATAGAGAGTTTGTATAAGGGAAAGGAGATTGAGAATCATGTAATGGAAATGGAGGAAGAAATTGATGAGGATGCGAATGGAGATTTAATATTGAGATCAGAATTCGATAGAGCTTTGGAAGACTTAAGCAGGAAAAAAGCACCAGGCATAGATGATATACCGATTGAGTTGCTACGCTGCATAGGAGATGAAGGTCTGATCAGGTTATTTCACTTGGTGTGTAGGATTTATGAGACAGGTGAGGTACCCCCTTATTTCAAGAAGAATGTAATCATCCCTATACCAAAGAAAGTGGGAGCTGACAGATGTGAATATTACCGTACAATCAGCTTGATTACTCATGCTTCAAAGATCCTGTCTAGAATAATTTACAAGAGGATTGAAAGCCAGATAGAAACGGAGTTGGGTGAAGACCAGTTTGGTTTCAGGAGAAATGTAGGAACAAGGGAAGCTGTACTAAGTCTTAGGCTGATTTTGGAAGGTAGAATAAGGAAAGATAAGAGAACGTTCATGGCTTTTGTAGACTTAGAAAAGGCTTTTGATAACGTTGATTGGACTAAATTGTTTGACATTTTGAAATCGATTGGAATAAAGTACAGGGATAGGAGGGTGATATACAATCTGTACAGAAACCAGACAGCAGTCATTCGAATTGAAGGACATGAGAGAGAAGCTGGTATTCAGAAAGGTGTAAGGCAAGGCTAAAACTTATCACCCATACTTTTCAATCTTTACATTGAACAAGCAATGAAGGAAATTAGAGAAAAATTTAAAGTGGGAGTGAAGATTCAAGGAGAAATAATTTCAACTCTGAGATTTGCTGATGATATCGTCATCTTGGCCGACAAGCCTGAGGATTTGAATGAGTTTTTGAATGGTATGGACTCCGTCTTACGGAAAGAATTCATGATGAAAATAAATAAATGTAAAACAAAAATACTGGAATGCAGCCGAAATAAATCAGAAACCTCTATGGAGATCAAATTGGCAGGTGAAAAGCTGAAGGAAGTAGGAGACTTCTGTTACTTAGGAAGCAGAATAACCAGTGATGGACGAAGCAAAGAGGATATTAAAGGTAGGTTGGCTCAGGCAAAGAAAGCATTTCTACAAAAAAGGAATCTGCTGACATCGAATATAGATTTAGGTATTAGGAAGTCATTTTTGAAAGCCTTTGTCTGGAGCGTGGCGCTCTATGGAAGTGAAACTTGGACTATTGGTGCAGCAGAAAAGAGGAGAATTGAAGCATTTGAAATGTGGTGTTACAGGAGAATGATGAAGATCAGATGGGTAGATAGGGTTACAAACAAAGAGGTATTAAGACGAGTGGGAGAGGAGAGATGTTTCTGGCGACTGCTAATGAAGAGAAGAGATAGGTTGATAGGACACATACTAAGACACCCAGGAATGGCAAGCTTAGTTATGGAAGGAAGGGTCGAGGACAAAAACTGTAGGGGTAGACCAAGGTTAGAATATGTTAAACAGATTGCCTCGGATGTAGGGTGTCGGAGCTATGTAGAGATGAAACGAATAGCTCAGGACAGGGAGTCATGGAGTGCTGCATCAAACCAGTCAAAAGACTGAAGACTCAAACAACAACAACAACAACAACAACAAGTCACCATTTTGGATTTTAGCTATCCTCTTTAACCAATCAATTAAAGATTGTCTACTCTTATTTCTCGAATCGATAAATCAGATTTTGTATACACCATTTGTCATTTATTATCCCATACCTGCAACCTATACTCTCTCTGTACTGCAGTTTGATCTGAAAACAAGTTCCAATGGTGAAAGATTTGTCAGTCACCATACATGTAGCCTACAATAATTCTTTCACTACCTAGCTATGTTTCATCACTCACTGTAAACATTTCACATGTCCATATCCGATTATAAGTTTATAAAATCTCAGGTCGATGACCTTGATGTATTGGGTATTTTTGGGTAAATTCATTAGCCATGGGAAAGGGTTGACCATTCTAAGGTCTATGACACCTCACATGTTGATATCCGATTATTAGTTTATAAAATCTCAGGTCAATGACCTTGCTGTTTTGAATTTTTGAGGTAAATTCATTGGTCATGGGAAAGGGTTAACCATTCGTAGACCTATGACACCTCACTTGACCCTCTCTACTGATAAGTTTATAAAATCTTAGGTCAACGACATTGCTGTTTTGGGTATTTTGGGTAAATTCGTTGGTCATGGAAAAGGGTTGGCCATCCTGAGTCTTGTGACACCTCACTTGTCCCTCTCTGATTATTAGTTGATAAAATCTTAGGTTAATGACCTTGCTGTTTTGAGTATTTTGAGTAAATTCTTTGGTCATGGAAAAGGGTTGGCCATCCTGAGTCTTGTGACACCTCACTTGTCCCTCTCTGATTATTAGTTGATAAAATCTTAGGTTAATGACCATGCTGGGTTTTTTTGGGTAAATTCATTGGTCATGGGGAGGGGTTGGCCATTTTAAGTCCTATGACACCTCACTTGACCCTCTGTGATTATTAGTTAGCGAGATATTAACGAAAGTGCAGTTAGGCCCTTTTGACATAAATAAATAATATATTCAAAAACAGAATGTCACCTCAAGTCAAACTACCTCTCATACAGGTCCCTAGCCTTATTGATTCATGAGATATTAAAAAGCTAATGACCTTAGATCTTTTGGGTAAATTCGTTGGTCATGGAAAAGGGTTGATCATCCTGAGTCCTATGACACCTCACTTGACCCTCTCTGATTATTAGTTAGCGAGATATCAACAAAAGTGCAGTTAGGCTCTTTTGACATAAATAAATAATATATTCAAAAACAGAATGTCACCTCAAGTCCAACGACCTCTCATACAGGTCCCTAGCCTTATTGATTCATGAGATATTATAAAGCTAATGACCTTAGATCTTTTGGGTAAATTCGTTGGTCATGGAAAAGGGTTGACCATCCTGAGTCCTATGACACCTCACTTGACCCTCTCTGATTATTAGTTAGCGAGATATCAACAAAAGTGCAGTTAGGCCCTTTTGACATAAATAAATAATATATTCAAAAACAGTATGTCACCTCAAGTCCAACGACCTCTCATACAGGTCCCTAGCCTTATTGATTCATGAAATATTAAAAAGCTAATGACCTATCAGTTTTGTATCTTTTGGTAATTTTTTAAAAAGTAACTCATCTATAAATCATTATTCAAAAAGCCCGCCCGCTTACAAAAACCCCAAGAGCGCATGCGTAAAAACAAAAACACAAACATGTTAATTCATAATAGCAATCGGCTCTTCACATGCGTTTCATGTGGAACAACGTTTAATTTCATCATAGCATTAGAGACCATGGGTCAGTCCATAGGGACCAGTCCAAAGGGACCGGTCTAAAGGGACTCATCAACAAGGACTCATCAACAAGGACCTGTCCACAAGGACCTGTCAACAAGGACTTGTCCACAAGGACTCGTCCACAATGACCCGGCAACAATGACCCCGCCAACAATGACCCCGCCAACAATGACCCGTCAACAATAACCCATCCATAGGGATCCGCTCCCCCACCCTCTTACAAAAGCCATGAGTGGGCATGATAATTCATAGTGGCTTTCCACCGAACATATGAACTTTATGTAGAACAACGTTTCATTCCATATCGGCATTCAAACTCTCACTGGGGGATTAGTGAACAACGTCAATTCAACACACACAAATGTAGTTAGGCCCTTTGACATAATTTAAATAAATTCATGGGCTAGTCCGTAGGAACCAGGCCAAAGGGACCCGTCCAAAGGGATCAGTCCAAAGGGACAAGGACTCGTCCACAAGGACTCGTCCACAAGGACCTGTCAACAATGACCTGTCCACAAGGACTTGTCCACAAGGACTCGTCCACAAGGACCTGTCAACAATAACCCATCAACAGGGGCCCGACAGCAGGGGGCTCGAAAACAATAACAGGGGCTCTCACCTCAAGGCCTAACATGCCCCTCTTTGATTATTGGTTTGCAGAACAACGTTATATTCCATATCGGCATTCAAACTCTCACATGTTGCAATTGGAAAGAGAGATTCTCTAAAAATTCAATTTCACCCCCTAGTAGGGTAGGTTTTATTTTTGGGGTTTAAATATGTTGTCCATAGGAAAGGGGGTATCAGCCCGAGTTCAATGACTCCTCATTCGTCAAAATCCGACCACGGGTTCGGGAGTTATCGGGCTGCCGCCATCTTGTGAGGTGGGGAGGTGGAGGCGGGCCTTGAACAAATTCATTTCCACAACTCATGTTATATTTTCTACCACTGTGCTGCCATTTTGCTCTCACTTTTGCTATCACTTCAAACTGTACATATTAAATATAAAAGCCAACGCTAAATGATTTTATTATCAGAACAGTTATAACCTTTGTAGTGAGCAAATCATACTAACAGGTTAGTTGTTACTATGGAACTTACTACAACTAACAAAGGTAAACAACGTGTACTCTATAAAGGCTACTCTTATAAATATAATCGTCAAAATGTAAAAGGAATAATATTTTGGCGATGCTCAAAAGAGAGGTCAAAAAGATGTCGAGGCAATCTAAAAAGTAGAAATGGTAAGGTTTTAAGTGTGAGTGATCATCAATGTGGTGTACCAGATGAAGCACTGTTGGTGTCAACAAATAATCATGACAATGCTAAAAAACTAGTACAAGAAAAAAATGTTGCTACTCAAAATAGTGCAGTGTTTATTGAGCAACATTTAACTCCTGCTGTAAAAGTTATGTTTAATCCATCCTCCACATCTCAAGAGTCGTCAACATCACAGACTATGCAAAAGGTTGTGTTGTTGTTGTTTTAAGGGGCTGAACTACAAGGTTATCTACCCTTCATATGCAAGAGAATCAAAAAGGACTAAATAGTAATAGAGAAAAAAGAAATGTATTTTGAATGTAACTATTGTACAAGTACTTATATTAAATAAATAAAAATATTGTATGGGTATTGTCTGTTTTTTTCTTAATTGCTATACCCACGTCCTACTATATTAATGCCATTGTTAACCATCAACAGTCTCCACCTATGTTCAGAAAGAAAGTGATCTTAAACAATACACTCTATCTATGGTTTATGTACCGAGTATCATAATAATACAGTGTCGTCAAGCCATGTTCAGGCAATAGTAATGTTAGGTAAGGGGTTCGAACTCTTGCTTCCTTGTACAGGATTAGTTTTTATTCAACAGCAACCCATAATACTGTACTTTGAAACATGTCACATCTCATTACGAAATGTCAACTGTATCGTTTTCTAAGACCCCAGCTGCTGGCTAGTAGCTAGCAGACTGTGCAACAGAAACAGTGTCACCATGTTCATCCTTTAAAAAAATTCAACATTTATTATTCTTTTTTCTTATTATTGTTCATTAAGAGTAGTGTAAAGTTGTCTTTGTGACGTAACGGTTCTAATAGTTAGTTGGCACTCTAAAGCACTTGAGTTTAATTTGAGCTTTAACATAAAATTTTAAAAGTATATTAGGACTAAAACAGGTCTACTCAGTCTCGGGTGATCCAAATAAGTAGATGTGGTTTGATTCACACTTTAATGATAGAACACGACTGTTTTTTCTTTTTTTTTTAATAATGATAGCCATTTGTTCATTTTTTTTCATTTTCACATTTTACACATGGCCATTTGTCAATTTTCCATGTACACGATTTGAAAATGTCAGTTTAAAGTTTTTGGATTTCATGATATGGAAACAAGAATTTTCCATTTTGTTGTTTACACATTTGTCAATTTCCCATTTACATTTTTTAAATGTCAGTTTTAAGTTTTTAAATTGTGTTGATATGGAAACATGGATTTCCTATTTTTTTTTCATATCACAGACGACACGTTTATGATTTAGTCCATGATGAAAGTTTAGTTTTGTAAAACACACATTTGCTGATTTTAATTATCTTGAAATCACCTTAATGGAAGTGCTTGGCCATGGCAATAGTGCATTCTCTTTCTGTTTGTTTCCAAAAACATATAGGCCTACTACTACTACTACTACTACTACTACTGTAGGTAAGACTGTTTTACAAAATAACACCTATCTACTGCTGCATTTAAAAAAACACAAGTGTTAAAAAATACAGTATACTATTTACCATTTGCTATATACATTAATTACCCCACCATCCTACCTTGCCGTGTTTGCTTTGGTTGAAAAATCAATGCTACCCACACACACACACACACACACAAACTTTCTCTCTCTCTCTACCATTCTATCTATAGTCATACATTCACACAACCATACCTGTCTTTGAAAACAAATACAACCACGCTATTTATCCTCGACATGCACACTTATCCCAAATAACTTTTAGTTATACATTTAACATTTACTATTACAAAAAAATGTTTCCACTATTTACAATTACAGAAATGAATATTTACAAAATACTAAATCTACTGGTTACAAAAAAAGCCATGTCTCTAAACAATAAAATATAGAAGTCACACCTCCACCTCGTGGTTATAACCCTATGGTAGGCTAATGTATAGATCATTCATATGCACTCATTTGCGATCCATCAAGGTAAAAGTGCATTTTCTCTGTTCCACAAGATACAAATTTGATTGCTGGATTGTATCCTGCACTGTTTATGCGATATAGCTTTGCCAGTTCATAAAACCGCTAGGTAGTTCTCTACATATAGCAATTTTACCACTGCTCTACCTACGCCTTTTGCTATTTGGCTTTCTTACAGTCTAGTGTGTGATAGACAGCATTAACTGTATATCAAACCCAGTTCACCTTTGTATTTGTAATGCAAGTAATAATTTGAAAAGACACAAATGTAATCAGTTTTAAACGTTATCTCTGTTTTGTTTTGTTTAATATGTTTATGACATGAATATTAACCTGAAATCGAACCCTGGTGAAAAGGCTAACAGCTTAACCACTACACCACCATGCCCTTGTTTCTTAGTTTGACTCGTTCTAGGCCTCAGGCCTGGAAATCGAGTGAAGACCACCAGTACAAGAGCTAAAAGTGCTTAACACTACAACACAAAATGGATAGCTGGTAACATTATACAGCCGGAAATGATTATATTTCTGTTAGCAATGCATTTTGTCATCAGCCTACTGTCTGAGCACTGACAGCAACACAGTTTAGTTTAGGACAAGCGAGTGTGTGTGTATAGATTAATAGCCTCAATTATTTAAAGCTTGTAGTGTGTAGCGACCATCTTGTCCCGGTAACCACTGAGCATTTTTTTGTGTTTTAGCTATCCTCTGTAACCAATCAATTAAAGATAGTCTACTCTTAATTCTTCAATCGATAAATCAGAGTTTGTGTACACCGTTCGTCATTTATTAACCCATACCTGCAACCTATACTCTCTCTATACTGCAGTTTGATCTGAAAAACAAGTTTCAATGGTAAAAGACTTGTCAGTCACCATACATGTAGCCTACACTAATTCTTTCTCCCTAGCTATGTTTCATCACACATGGTAAACATCACACATGTTCGGATGCGATTATTAGTTTATAAAATCTCAGGTCGATGACCTTGATGTATTGGGTATTTTGGATAAATTCGTTGGCTATGGGAGAGGGTTGACCATTCTAAGTCCTATGACACCTCACATGTTGATATTCGATTATTAGTTTATAAAATATTAGGTCAATGACCTTGCTGTTTTGAATCTTTTGGGTAAATTCGTTGGTCATGGAAAAGGGTTGACCATCCTGAGTCCTATGACACCTCACTTGACCCTCTCTGATTATTAGTTAGCGAGATACAACAAAAGTGCAGTTAGGCCCTTTTGACATAAATAAATAATATATTCAAAAACAGAATGTCACCTCAAGTCCAACGACCTCTCATACAGGACCCTAGCCTTATTGATTCATGAGATAATAAAAAGCTAATGACCTTAGATCTTTTGGGTGAATTCGTTGGTCATGGAAAAGGGTTGACCATCCTGAATCCTATGACACCTCACTTGACCCTCTCTGATTATTAGTTAGCGAGATATTAACAAAAGTGCAGTTAGGCCCTTTTGACATAAATAAATATTATATTCAAATACAGAATGTCACCTCAAGTCCAACGACCTCTCATACAGGTCCCTAGCCTTATTGATTCATGAGATATTAAAAAGCTAATGACCTATTAGTTTTGGATCTTTTGGTAAATTTTCAACATGTATGGCGTTAGGCCCTTTGTCAATTATTTTTTGGAAAAAATATCTACCACATTTGAAAGGGGGCGTTATCCCGAGTCCTAGGACACCTCGTACACGTCTCTAGCGTTATTGGTTCGTGAGATATCGGCAAAAATCACCAAAAACACGTGTTTACCCCAAAATCGAGTTTCCAATTTTTTTTTAAATATAACGCATGGTCCTTAGCAAAGAGGACGTCAGCCCGAGTCCTTGGACCCGTCGTACACGCCTCTAGCATGATTGGTTCGCGAGATATAGCAAAAAGTTTAAAATCACGGTTTTACCCCAAAATATTCTGTTTCCCTCATTCTCAAAAACTTTAACCTATTACCAAAATAAAGAGGGTTTCGAGACAAGCCATTCGACACGTCATAGGACCAAATCCGACCATGCATTCGTGAAATATCGGAAAAAGTCTAAAATCATGGTTTTACCCCCAAAAAACCTGTTTCCCTCATTCTCAAAACTTTAAACTATTAATAACATATATAGGGCTTTGAGACAAGCGATTTGACACGTCACACGTCCAAATCCGACCTTGCGTTCGAGAGATATCGGCTAACTTCGTAAGAGAGTAGGCGACTATCTGGTTCTCTCCTCACCACCAAAACCCCTTCTTATCAATCATTTTTTTTTCAAAGAGCTCGCCCTCTTACAAAAATCCCAAGTGCGCATGCGTACAAAACAAAAACAAAAATGGTAATCCATAGCGGCAGCCAGAAAAACGCATGCGCTATGTGAGCAACAACGTTTAAGTTCATTTTAGCAGCGCACCTTATACATGTCGCATTTGAAAAGAGACTTTCACTAAAAAATTACAATTTCACTCCCTAGTAGGGGTAGATTTTATTTAGGGGTTGAAATGAGTGGTCCATTGAAAAGAGGACGTCAACCCGAGTCCAACGACACCTCATTTGTCAAAATCGGACCATGGGTTGGCCAGATATTAATGATTTAACATGGACACCGCCCGAGCAACGCCGGGTGCGTTAGAACTGTCATCACTCCACTACTCATGAGAATAATAAATACACTAGGTTTACCAGATTCGATCGTCAAGCGATCATCATCAGATCCATTACACTTAGACTATAACATCTATGTTTGAGAATACAGGTGAAAAATATATACAATATGTACAATTATTTAGTTGCCGTGTTGGTAATGCAACTGTCGGTGTATGCTAAATGTGGTATATCTAATGTTAGGTGAAATTCTAAAATGGTGATAAAAATCCGGAATTTGTCTGTTTGGGGTGATTATACAGGGTGTATTTGATATGATGGAAGTCCGTTACACTGGTGATAGAAGATGGTATTCTAAGCAAATATCTTCATGAAATTCAGTCGGATTTTAATTAGTGTAGGTGGAATTAAATCACAAAAATCGTCGGTCAATGTCTTGGAAACGGGCTTACACTTCGTTCCCCTCAGCAGCACAGCTGCCTTCTCCCCGTCACCCTACCCTCCAAAGCTAAGGAATGTTGACAAGAGTCTGAAGTTGAGTGACCTCCTCGTCTTGTCTGCCAATGACATTGAAATACACAAACCGAGCCTATGAGCAGCTGTTTCACACCTTCATGGGGAGTGGCTACATGACTAGTGATGGTGGATCTGCTTAGGATTTTGCCATCCTCATTGCCTATGCATAGAAAATGGAAATCCTTAAGATTTGGTAAATTAATTTAAGAAACTGTTGGTCTATCTTTGTGTGAAGACAGTGCGACAACTGTAACAAAAATATTAATAATACTATTATTATACTAGGCTACTACTACTGTACTAATAATAGTAATAATAGAATTTTAGACACACTAACTTCTTTAATACGGGGCTACCTGACCACGTTGTCGCAGCCCCTAAACTATGGAACCAACCTAAGTTCCTTTATGTTTGTTTTTTTTTGGTATGTCGAGCTGCCAGACTTTTGTTTTTAGCACCCTACCACCAGAGCTACACATCCACAGCCTGCTTCCAGTCTCCGACCGGGTCAGGAATGGAATGAATGAAGCCCCCATCTAGCGGCGAGGATATGAACTGTGTCGGCTGCCGAGGCCTGACGCACTCCTCTGGGGCAATGATTAAATGAATGACAGATGAAATGAAATGATAGTGAAGAGTGTTGCTGGAATGAAATTTTGACAGGGAAAACCGGAGTACCCGGAGAAAAACCTGTCGGCCTCCGTTTTGTCCAGCACAGATCTCACACGGAGTGACCAGGATATGAACCACGGATCCAGCGGTGAGAGGCCGGCGTGCTGCCGCCTAAGCCACGGAGGCTTCAGAGCTACACATGCTGACTCTTATTATTATTATTATTATTATTATTATTATTATTATTATTATTATTATTATTATTATTATTATTACTATTATTATTATGTATTATTATTTTTATCATCATCTACATGTGGTGCTAGTGTTGAGACAGCGTACCATTACCGGCCGATATGCACGTCGGGGCGTGATGGCGCAGCGGTCGAGCTTTTGGCCTCTCACCATGGCGGAACGGGTTTGATTCCCGGTCAATGCATGTGAGATTTTCGAAGTGAAATGCCATGTCCTGTGGTTCGGATTCCACATAAAAAGGAGGTCCAGTCATGATCACGAAATTTACGGTCACGTAAAAACACAAGCTTCCTTACTTCCCACCATCTGCAGCCACAAGATGACTTTCAGTGGCATCCCACGAGTCCAAAGTTGGAATGTCCCTTCATAGGACCACGGCTGCTTTCTTTCCTACCCCCGCGGTGTAGGCATGCGCATTTAATCGTACACCACGATCGCAGCAAGTCCGGTAATTGGAGGTCCAAACTCAGCACCGACAGTGGCTATCCTGAGTTTGGATTTCCCTGGATTCTTCCACGCGCTTTCCAAGCACATGCCGGGATAGTATGGTACTTGGAGTCCCGGAGCACCAACCTCATTCACGACCCTAATAACTACAGCTACACATACTACTAAAGTCACCACAGAAACACAGTTTATCAGACAAATCCAACACTCACCCAACTATACGGGGCTGATAAACAAATGTCCCAAGCCCCCAAAATAAATTAACAACAACCATCACAACAAGCTTTCAAGTCTCTTCCATCATCATTGTTACCCAACATATTTATTTACAGAACGTCCTAAACAATTGGAACCCTACTTAAAAATAAATAACATTCAGTAAAGATATAATCTCTTATAATGTGTATAATAATAATAATAATAATATGTTGTTGGACACACTATTTTTATTTTTGGCAGGCATGTCGAGATTCCGGAATGTTGTGTTCACAGAATTTCATGTAGGCTATGTTCCATTACATCCATCGGCATAAGGCTGTCGTATTTGTTCACCTTCATGTATTACATGACTCAGACTAGATCGAACCCTCGAGAAGGATAGCACTCTAATACCTGAGCTCGCAGCCTCACTATCATTTAATTATCATTATTGTTTTATACAGTACATATAACTCATTGCTGGTACATCACAACATAACTATACGGGCTTCAGGGAACCAAAGTATTGCTACTGAAAAAGCCACTTCTCAGCTGGAAAGTCGAAATCGCTACCCATGAATTTCCAGACAATTCGGGTTGTTGAGAGAACTACTGCCTTCTGCATTAGTTTGTCCATTTGAGTAACCAGAACCAGTTCTTTAAAGTCTTGGAGCAAGGTACTTGGGATCACGCCCGTATTTCAGACAATGATAGGTATGGTATTTACCCGTTCTAAATGGCATTGCCTTTTGATAGGGCCAACCAACTCGCTATATTTGCTTTAATGTTATTATTATTATTATTATTATTATTATTATCATTAAAAGTAATAAATAACCCCCTGGCACTACAGCCCGTGAAGGGCCTAGGCCTTCCAAGCGACCGCTACCCAGCCATTTGGCCTGCAGATATTGGGGTGACGCGTGATCAGCACATCGGGTCCCTTCGGCCGTTAATCTTGGTTTTCGTGGTCGGGACGCTGCCTCACTGTCAGACAGCTAATCAATCGTCCTCACGAGGCTGAGTGCATCCCGTTCCAGCCCTCACGTCAGTTTCTAAAATCCGTGACGGAGCCAAGAATCGAACCCGGGGTCTCCAGGTGAAAGGCAGGTGTGCTACCCCAACACCACAAGGCTGGCAATTATTATTATTATTACTATGTACATGTGGTACCATACTAGTATTAAATCTTGGAAGTAGTTTTCCATGGTTTCCCACCTCTACCCCAGGCAAATGCTGGGATGTTTCCTAACTGAAGTCCACGGCCGCCTCCTTCCCAATCCTCACCTGAATTACAAACACCCACATTACTAAAGAAACCACAAAATCACAGGTTATCAGACAAATTCTTCCCACACCCTACCACATGGGGCTAAATGACCAAAATTGCCAAGCCTCTCAAACAAAACATCAAGTATATTCGTTCCGTCTTAAATGCTAGTTCTGAACAGAATACGGGATATCGGAATTTTGTCCCACTGTATTTCATTAAAGTGCCGGACGGCAATGACACTTACAAAGTAGGCTACACAATACTACCGGTCATAACGTCCCAAGACATTGCGTGCAATTTCAACAACAACAACAACAACAACAACAGCAATACAAATTTTCTTACGAGACGGGTATCGCTCGCTCCTCGTAACAGCTGATACCTCCCCTCAACCAGTAAGGCCAACGCTCCGATTACGTAACAACTTCTCCTCAGCGCATCGCCCCACCTTGCCCCGCCCCATTTACCCCAGCCTGCTGCCTCACCTTCTGTTTGAAGAATTTCGGAAAAACCTAAAAACATTGACTTTTTAATGATAAATTTTCAATTTAAAGATAGGTGACATTTTTTTACGTAGGAAGCTTACAATAGTCTCTTCATCACCAGTGTAAAGGACTTCCATCATATCAATTACACCCTGTATAGTTATACAAAATCAACTATGGTAATACTGTAATAATACAGGCTGATATCCGGTTGTCTTCCTAACTGGAACTTCAAGCAATTTCGTGTTCACTCTGGCACTAGTTATGGTCGACCATAACCGGATAAGTATCAGCCTGTATTATTACAGTATTACCATAGTTGATTTTGTTTAACCATATAATCACCCCAAACAGACAAATTCCAGATTTTATCACCAGTTTAGAATTTCACCTAACATTAGATATACGACATAAGAAAACTCAGATCTAAACTCAATCAAATCTGCGCATTGTAAAATCGGATAAATGCTCACTTAAAACTGCGTGATATCTATCACATGCCTGCGAATCCATTTTAATAAATCAATCAAATGTTGTTAACGATTCTCAAATTATCTATAAGTATACCCGTGTGCTCGTTACAATACAAATTCATATTTAAAAAAACAAGTAGACGCTCACGTTACCTTATAATATTCCAGTTGACATGAATATCCATTTCTAATGATCGACGAATTCCCCTAATATCCGTGAATAATTATCAAAAGATCGACGACATCTCTCTTCAACCTAAATCCGGAATTGGTATTCTTCTTTCCCCATGTAGACCTCGGGACCGTCACTCCGCTCAACCATCCTGCCACGTCTGCGTCTAGCAGTCCATATCGATGCCGAAAGTTCCCATCTGAAAGGTGGTTTCCAAAAAGTTCCAAACATTCATTGTGTGATGTGGTATAAATGGTAACCCCATTGTATCGACTGTGGTAGCACGCCACAGTTCCATAAAGACTGCTAAGATTTCACTAATAACTTCCTCAAGAATAATTGTTAGATTGCACAAATATAAAATTTTTATGTTGTTGTGACTAAGTTTTTGCACACCCTGTAGTTGGCATAAATGACAATACGCACTACTGTAGCTTTTGTATATGCGCAAATGTTGACGTAGAAAGCCAACTGATAACCACTTCTTCACTGAAGATAATGTTTAAGTCCACCTGACTGGTTAAGTGTTCTTTATGTATTAGAAGCCTCGTGGTAGCCGAAGTTCAGTTGAAATAATCACATAAGCTGTGCCTCGAAATGTACCGTTAATAGTGTACTAAAGTCTTGCTTGCTTATGGGCACGCGTATACAATGCATTAAAGTGTGTTTTAAATGAAGTTTCAAACATGCATATCGAATTGAAAAAAGTAGATGGTACTGTATAATGTTACTGAAGTCCTTCCTTCCTTCCTTAGAACACGTCTCCCCTGACCTGTCGAAATGCCTCCTATGTTCGTTATAATATGTTCGTGGCTAAAGACAGCATGGTTGCAGTCTAATGCTGTAGTAAGTTGCACTGAGAAATCCACTACGCATTAACATGTCCTGCGTTATTCACGGCTGAGTTGGACTGTGAATAGTGTTCCGTTTTAAATACCACAGAAATGAAGTTCACTGTTATAATATATGTCGAAATTGTCGAGTATTACTCATCGTGTGAGAATGCATCACCGGACTGAATACAAGCGACTGACCGTGCCCGACCGTACCGAAATGCTCGTCACTATAAGGAACTTGCCCTGCTCATCTGAACTCGCAAGTCATTATACAAGACTGTGATGTAGTAATACTTCACTCCCGATCGTACTTCCCTGTAGCGAAAGAATATTTCGACTTGTAATACTACACAATTTATGCTGTACTGTAAGATTAGAATACACTCTCCATGATATACTCTTAGAATGAACCCTCGAGTATAATTAATTGCTCTGCTAGACTGATTTGTTCTCCACGCAGCCCTCAGACACTAGACGACTCATTGTCACATGACCCTGTTCCTCCCTCCTAGGAGTGGGGTATACCTTGCACCTCCTTCTGACGTCATACACCCTCTTTCTAAGAACAATATACATCCATTATAGTTATTCAATCTTCAATTAAGGTGTTTTCAACCATCACAAGGGCTAATAATAATATTCTCATAATAATTTCTTCATTCTGGACGTGTTCTTAAAGTCGTAAAATCAAAAGAACAAATATCCTCGTACAATTCTCCCGTCATGCATTCCGTTCAAGAGCGACCATTACTCCCTCCTATCAATCATGCGTCACGTCCCCACAAAGCAACATTCGCGACGCTAGCGCATTCTTTTCTTGCCAATTATTTCCAATCTGATTATCTTAGGCGATCGTCCCAAGTGCATATCGGGTACAACCCTTAGAAATAAACGCGCATGCTGCCTGTGGAAGGGCCATCTGGCCAGAAAGCCTGGACGGTACCCCCAATCCCGTCAGGTGGGTGCGCCATGTACCCTTGCAGTAGTATCCGCCTCACAACGGAGGTCCCTGCACGGCCGAATACTTGCGCCGAACATATCACTGTGTATGCCGAGGGGGAAGAGCACTGGGGCCCCGGACAATACCTGCTATGCCAGGTAGGTATTGCCTTGGCTGGGTGGCGCCCAGAGTGATGGCCCTCGTTCGGAGTAGGTAGTATTCGGGGAGGATGATTCGGGATGACCAAAAAAGGTCGAAAGAATCAACACAGGGTGGCCCTCTTAACAAGCCGTCTCTGGAGTGTCGACAAAATCCCAAGGTGTATACGCCTTGGGATGAGGCATTTAATAAGAAGTTCTCTGTTGACAGGTCTCCTCGCTAACAGGTGGTGTATTTTTGCAAATACACGGAAAGAAAGAATTAGCTTTTGCTGTTCATTACTTTATATCAGTCTATTTATTTAAATTTCTTTCCCGCACACACCAACATCGTACCGTTACCTCCCGTTTGCCCCGTGCATTTGTTCATTTTTTCTGTCAGTTTTTTACAGAAACTCATATTCTGCTGAACCAGCCTGACAGCGTCCCGTCGCTGCCTTCCGAACTTCAATTGCTTCAAACCATGAAGACTTCTACACTAATCCGCTGGGCGCCGTGTTCTTCACCAATCTACTACTCCGTGAAGACACCGCTCCAAGAAGAATTTTATTTCTATCAAGTTTTTTCATGTTTATGTGTAACATCTTTGTTCCTCCCCTCACTCGCCCGCTTCCCCCTCTTCTCCCCTCCTCCTACTGCTCTCTCCCCGCGCGCGCAGCCTGCCCGCTCGCTCACTTCACGTTCTACACTTCTCCGTGTCGTGAGCAACCGCTCACTCACTCTCTTAAGTGCACTCAACTTCTTGTTGGTCATGCCGTCTAGGCTAGTGCTTTTCTGCGTCTAGCAGCCTTCACTTGTACGTCGGAAGTCGACTCAGTTAGAGCTCAGCTAGAGCTCGCCTCCTTAACTCAAGAGGCAATCCTTTAAATTCTACGCCATGTTAGAATTTTAATCTCAACCGTCAAAGGGAACATCACCTTCGCCATGAAGCAAAGCTAAGTACTACTTCTACGTTCTTCAACTAATTTTAATGGATTTTAAATAGCTACATGCTTTTAATGATCATTTTATAGGCAGTGTGAAATTACTATATTTGGGGCAATAATCATCCTTCGCGGGATTTTCTATGTTGGGCCTTTGTCTATCTAAGCCAATCTTAACAGGAAGCAGCATTTCTTATGCTTATTAAATGAGAGATTTTCTCACAACGTGAGATACCATTAAATAACCCACTGTCTATAAAATACTTAGCTCGTTCCACCGCTGGAATAACTTTTGCCCTATTCTTCTGTCAGGATTGCTCTGGAACCTTCCAGAATCTGCTCTCTATCTACCAGTTATACTGTCATGTATTTTCCACTCACATGTGGAAATACTTTTCCAAACTAAGGAGCCTTCCTTATGAACTATTAATCAATAGCTAATTTTTCTTCCTCCGTTGGGATTTCCTCTGGCGCATTCAACTGTAATCTACAACTTTCTCAAGCAATAGACTCTCGCCTATCTAGTGTGACTAGTTATTTTCCATCATTGCAATAACTTTCCTTGCCATAAACTTTTTGTGCTACTACAGTGAACTTTTCATCTATTTAACAGACTATAGTGAAAACAGTGTTTGTTCAACATTTCATCCGCGTCGCGTTCGTCCGAATACTATAAATACCGCCATGAACACTTATCCTCAATCCCATTTGATCTTCCCCAAACCTCTTACTAACAAACCATAATAATAAAATTGTTATTCTAAGTCTTTTCCAATGAGATGTCACTCTCAATAAGTGCCCTCCCTCTCTTGATTTATTTAAAACGAATTAATATCTGCATAACTACGTGTCTGGTACACATCTTAAATTATATTGTTTCTCCCTTCTAATTTGGGAATACAATTCTTTCAACTCATAAGTGAGTTATCTCTATGTTTCACGAAAGGGAAACTTACCCATTTGTCTTGTGATTCCTACTTAAACATAGGAGTTCTAGAAACTTCCTTTCGACTTTTCTCTTCAGGTTTCACAGTAAGTGACCTGCCCTATTTGTATAATCACTAAAAAGTAATTCAGCTTTAATATAAGAAGTCATAGAAACTTCTCTTTTATTCTTCCTGCTTTTTGATGTTGTTACTTTCAGAGTTGTTACTCTTTCTAAGATATTTACCTAGAATTCTTAAAAGTACACACCTTTAATCACTTTAATCACTACATTGTCTTTAAATTTTTCATTTTATCTTCGCCATCTCAAAATCTTGCGAAGATTTTAAAGCATATAAAATGTTTGAAACCAAAAGAATTGTTAATTGCCTGGCGCGAGCTTTAGATGTTTTTTGGAGGTCTGTGACCCCATTTGATACAAAATCAAAATTATATATTTGTTACCAAACTACTACCCAACATACAGTAGTTAAATAAATTAAATATTTCTTTTTGGATTTATCATTTCTCTAACATAACGGTTAGGCATGATCCTGTCTTCCTTGACTCTTCCCACTTAATGCTAATAAATCTATTAATAGGGCTTTCACCACTTGTTGCATTTGAGCAAGAACTCTTAGTCATAACTTATGTCAAACTCTCTTCCTATTTCTCCATCCTTTTTTCTCCGGTCCGAAACCCACTTCTTCTTCTTCATCACCCTTCCCTTGGGGGTTAGGTTATTCCCAAGCTAATAATCTACCCACCAGGACAGACGGGGAAGATTTTAAACAGGTAAAATCGATGCTATTTTCGGAGGAAATCGAGGGGAAATATCGTGACCTTAACGGGATGCACGCATTTCGGCGAAATTCCCGTTGAGGTTGAGAAGGACGATACGCTGAATGAAGTCCGTGGAGTTATATTCCTTCGCGAACTCATTTTAAATAGCAATGCGGAATTGATGCGGGATCTGGGGAAGCGAGGCGTCACCAGGATTAGGCGCATCACCTGGTAAATTGGAAATGACAGCGTCGATACTGGCGCTTACATTCTCCATTTTGATGGTGATGTAGTGCCTAGGCAGGTGAAGGTCACGTCGTACCATTCCGACGTTAGACCGTACATCCCTCCAATTATGCGCTGCTACAATTGCCACAAATTCGGTCATGTTTCTGCCAGGTGCACTGCCAAGGCCGTGTGTAGAGAGTGTGGCAAAGGGACACATGACGGTGGGAGGTGTACGCCTCCCCCGACGTGTCCTAACTGCCAAGGAAGTCACTCTCCGCGGTCGAAGCAGTGCCCTGAGTTCTTGAAAGAAGCAAAGATCCAAGAAATAAGAACATTGTATCGGCTTTCATATCACGACGCTCGAAAGAGCTACCGTGATCTGAATGCACCCGAATTTCCGGTATCTCTCGCGGCTAAGGTATTGTACCCTCGACGACGAACTACTCTGAGATCGTAATATCTCCCCTCGCTGTCCAAGCGAGACCTGTCAGCTCGATGGAGGTCGCACAACCTTCTTCGGCCATTGTGAAAAAGGCACCGGTTATACCATCTAAACCGGCGCGATCGGAGGAGAAGTCATCTTCTTCTTCTTCGAAACGGTCGGAGAAGAAGTCTTCCCCTGATACGGCGGCAAAGAAGACTTCTGCAATTGGGGCTGGATCGTCATCCAGCGCACGCGATACGACAAAGGTAGTGGAGAAGAGGGAGACGGTGGGGCGCCGTCTCTCTCGCCCTCCGGCTGATGGGATGGCTCCTGCATCTGCTGGCCCTTCCGCTCCCTTGACCTTCCAAGGAGTGATACCGGCAGAAGCCAAACCCATTAGAGTGGAGGGACTCCCTTATAGGAAGAATAAATCACCGGCGGAGGAGAGAGAAGCGGTTCAGCGCCGTATCTCTGCATCTCCTGCAGACAAGGCTGATCAGCCCTCTGCTGGCCATTCCGCTCTTACCATCACCAAAGAAGCGGTGCTAGCTGGAGCGGCCTCGTTTTGCAAGCAACTGACGTCTGTGGGGAAGTGACCACCTACTTCCCCGAATAGACGTCAGCGTCGGTTGAGAAACAAGAATGCTCAGGACGTGTCGGGGACAGACACCCAGTCTTCGGACGGGGAAAAGGTCCCTCGACACCGCTCTCGCTCTTCCCCAAGAGGGAGAATATCTAGGACCGGCGAGGACCGCGCGCCACGCAAGAAAGCGCCCGCTCCATTTTCTTCGTCTTCGGACGAAGATGTGGAGATTGAGATGTGCTCTCCTGCCCAATCATCTCCAGCTAGAAATGGGGACGGGAGGAAAATGGTAAAGCGTAAGTAGAAGACCCACTTCTATTTAAGTCCACACTATGGCACCATTACAATGGAACTGTAATAGCTACTGGTCGTCTCGCTGAGTTACGTCAATTATATCTTTGTTTTCGGCAACCATTGTATATCCACAGTAATCCAGGTTTCGTCCTGGACATGAGACAACAATGAATCACTTCAAACTCTTCTATAATGACCGAGTGGACGGTGGCGTCTGCACTCTCGTCCACTCTAGCCTCTTTAGTGAAGTTTGTGTTATCTTTCGTAATCTTATATATTTCCTTCTTGTCTTCTCTAAGACTTTCCTTTGTGTGGGCTATTTCATCTTCCACTTCTTTAGCGTGCTCATTCATTCTAGCTTCCCATGCTTTGTCATTTTCTTCGAACTTTTTATCTATATGTTGTATGACCACTGTTATCTGGTTCTTTAATTGACTAACGTCCGATTTACGTTGATTCTCAATTTCCTGAATGTCGTCCGATAACTTATCGATTTTTTCGCTTAAGTCGCGTTTTGACTCTTCGCACTTTTCTAAGTTCTGAACTAATTGTTTACTTACTTCCGTTTCTATCTTATTGAATTTATCATTCACATTAATTTTTACCACTTCTATTTCACTACTTAGTTTCGTATCAAACAACTCAACCATAGAATCGAATTTGAAATCTCTTTGTTCTTTATTTTCTATTTTCATCGCCTCAAGTTTATATTCAAATTAACCTCCAAGTGTGTCAAATTTGGTATATATCTCTTCTCTGGTCTCTATTTTCATCGCATCTAACTTATTTTCCATCGCCTCGAAACGTTCGCCTACCTCCTTCTGCGCTTCTGAGATACGACTTACATTGGTATTAATAACATCCATAGCTCCATGAACTTTTAAAGCACTTTCATCTGCTTTGTTCTGTGCAACTTCAAACTTAGTGTTCAAACCCTCAACATTATTGTTCATGTCCTTAAACTGAGTGTTCAATTCCTCAAACTTAGTGTTCCAACCCTCAAACCTTTCTCTGCACTCTGCCTGAGATATCTTGCGTTCGTTCCTACTTTCCTCAAACTTAGTGTCAAATTTAGTGTTGACATCTTCAAACTTAGTGTTCACGTCCTCTTTACTTTCCTGAAGCTTAGTGTTAACATTTTCAAACTTAATGTGCATGTCCTTAAACTGAGTGTTCATATCGTCCCTACTTTTTTCACCATCGGCCCACAAAGCCTCCAGGAGCTTCTGTAACTCCTCACTCAAAGCCATTCTTATTTGAGAGATAATGGGCTACTATCCTTCACAAACAAGATTCATGCACATATTGACAGAAATTTCAGTTCATGTTAAATATGGGAGTCTTCACACAAGACATTCTATTTCATTCAGGGTAAGCCACGTCCTTACCCGTTTAAAACTTTCTGATTCCATTCTCAAATTCAAATTCAAACACAAAGCAAGATTTTTTTAAATAAAATTCAAAAATTCAAAATTTCAAAATTTTGGAAAATTTCGGATTCTTCAAAAATTTGAAAACCCCGAGTTTTCCTAGGGTTTTCCCCTGCAAATCCTGCCCCTTAATATGGGTGCCATGTTTGTTAAGTACGTGTGGTCATCCCCCATGAGACATCAGCGAAAATACAAGTTTTTGAAAAACCATTCCGGGGGTGGTTTTTACTCCAAATTACCCCACGTTGGGTGCCATGTTCGTTAAGTAGGGATTTTACATGGGGGCAGGTTTTTATAAAATACGGTCATATACTTTACTCGTTAACTTTCTATCTATAATCTCGACCGACTTTCTTGTCAACCCGTGTTCACATTCAGTACATATATATTCTTCTTCTGCTTTTACGGCCTCATTAGACCACTTCAGTCAATCATTTCTTGGTCCTCTTCTTCAATAAGTTTCCTTTCCGAGTCGCCCAGTAGCTCTTCATTCGCTCTGATCTTCTCAGGCGTTCCTCATCTGTAAATACCCTTTTTACTGTATTACGTTTGTCTATTTTAGCCTGAAACCTTATTTTTATATCTCTCAGTTTTTTTAATTTTGTTGTTTTGTTTTGCAAGTCATCCAAGGTTATTTCCAATTCTTTCATATCTTCTCTAATTTCCTTAATCCATCCTACTTGTTGTTTCATATTCCAAAGTTTCACTACAATTTTTCTAGATAATCTGGTTTCTGGTGTCCTCATGATGTGACCAAAGAAAGAAATCCGTTTCTTCCGAATAGCATCAGTGATGGGCTCCAGTTCTCTGTATACCACTTCATTTGGTACTATCCGCCATTGTCCATCTTTTTGGTATTTTTTACTTATGCATGTTCTAGCTATTCTTCTTTCTACTTTTAAAATTTTGTCGATTCTGTTTTTCTGAGTAACTTTAAAAAGAGTTTCACTTCCATAGGTCACCTCTGGTTGAACCACCGTCTTGTAATGTTTTAATTTTGTTGCGATTGATAGACATTTTCTTTTATATGTAGACCATGTTAATTTTTGGGTTTTTATCATTTTATTAGCTCTTTCTTGCCATGCAGGTTTCTCATCCAAGTTGTAAGTTATAATTTCTCCTAAGTATGTAAATTGCTTCACTATTTTAACTTTCTTGTTATTTACTGTTATGTGATTGATTACAAGTGGATTTGCTACCATTATCTCTGTCTTTTCAAATGATATCTGAAGTCCAATTTTTTGTGCTGTATTTTGTAGGCTTATTATTTGATGTCTGGCTTCTTGAATATTATTAGCCAGTAACGCTAAGTCATCTGCGAATCCCAAGCAATTTAAGTCTATTTGATCTTTCTTGGTTCCAATTCTTATGTTCCTAGGATTTTCCCTGTACCATTCCCTCATTACATATTCCAAAGCACAATTGAAAAGTAGAGGCGATAAACCATCTCCTTGGCTTAATCCTGTTTTAATCGTAAACGGTTCAGATATTTCTCCTCTGAATTTTACTTTAGATTTGGTGTTTGTTAGAGTTAGTTTTATAATTTTTATTAATTTGGGATGAAGTCCGAAATTCCTTAGTATTGTCAGCAATGAAGATCTATGTATACAATCATAACCTTTTTTGAAGTCTACGAAGGTTATGACTTGCTGTTTTTGTCTACGTTTGTAGTAGTCCATTACTAATTTTAAGGAGATTATCTGTTCAGGGCAGCTTCGCCATGGCCGAAATCCACCTTGATATTCTCCTATTTCCAGTTCTAATTGATCTTTACAACGATTATATAGAATTCGTGACATGATTTTATATGTGATATCCAAAAGGGAAATTCCTCGATAGTTGTCAGGATTTGATTTTTCTCCTTTCTTGTGTAATGGATGTATTATAGCAGTAGTCCAATGGGCTGGCAGTTCTTCTTTGATCCAAATGTTCGCTATGCATTGGTGAAATGAAATCTTTACTGGTTCTGCTGCATATTTCCACAATTCTGCAAATGTTTGATCTTCTCCACTCGCTTTGTAGTTTTTGAGCTCTCTCAGCGCTTTGTAGACTTCTTGGATTGTAGGTGGATTTATGTTTTCTGATGGTGTTTTAATAGTGGTGTCTGTATTTATTTGAAGCAGTTCTGGTGGAGCTTCGCAATTTAGCAACTTGTTGAATGTTTCTGCTAAAATTTCTGTATTTCTTTTATTACTATGAGCTAACTCGCCATTTTTGTCTTTTAACATTAATGTTGGAGATTCATATCTTTGTAGTTGTTTGCTAAAAATTTTGTAGTAATCTCTTGAGTTTGTTTTCGCGCTATTTGTTTCGATCATCAGAAGTATATCCTTTTGGTATAGCCGTTTAACCCCTCGTATTATTTTTGAGCTATCTTCCTTTGTTTTATATATATATACATACCCCTGCTGTACCCGTCTGATCTGCGGAAATACAAGGTCATCTTCCGTACTAGCTCAGTTCCGGGGGTGTACCGTCCATTCCCACCGTCTGACCCATGTATTTAGAATGTGAACAACAAGTATGTACGAGCTATAAAGAAAACTATAACACGGTCCACTATAATTACTATTTTAATTCATTAAAAGAACTTCTAAACACACATTACAACAAAACACAAAACAATGGCGGGAATACTGCCATAAATTCAATAAACAATGACCCTAATGTTTGTCATACACATCTTGCTTTATGGTCCTATGATCTCTTCACAATCCATTTCAATAACATTTTTATATTACTTTATAGTTAGTTAGTTATTGTTGTTTTAAGGGGCGGAACTACGTTATATTACTTTATTCAATATTCAAATATTTAACCCTTCTCATACTGGGTATTCTTAAATCATTCTGCGCTGAATCTCCACCTTGTCAGGCTTCGATCTCAGGACATTTACGTTATATGAACAATGCCTCTATTTGGCTATACATTTTAGGCTTCTATGCCTTTCTACTTTATTTAAATCAATCTCTTTCCACTCCACATATTTTAAAAAACAAATTATCCCTGAATCATAACTATTTACACACTTCACTATGAGTACCATTTCTTTGTAAACATTTTTATTGTAACCATTGTGCACCTTGGAATTTGACTTCATGGAACCTGCATTCCCTGGAGTCCAATTCTCATGATTTTTCTCAACCCGTTTCAATACTTAGAGCAAGGAACCAATTTTTACATTTCACTATAATGCAATTATTATTATTGTTATTATTATTATTATTATTATTATTATTATTATTATTATTATTATGCGGGAGGATTTCTCCGCGCACAATGACAACTTTTAGCAGGAATTATACTTCTTCCCTTATTTGTTTCATTCAATATAAACTTCAAAGACCTAGCTTTATTTTTCTCATTAACTGATTCAGTGACGGATTTACGAGTCTACTCGGCTCTCCGCATGACCGTAATAACTCAACTCCCCCTCCCTGTCTTAAGAAGTGGCGAGCGGCCCTTGTCCTACCATAACAAACCAGCGGCCTTGCGGTCTGGAAACGACCTTGCCCTTACATTCACAGACCATACATATGTTTTAAACTTTCTCTAACGGCCACATCACAACATTGAAAATCCAAGTACTTTATTTCCTACTAGCAATAGTACCCGGCTTCGCCCGGTGGATTGATGATAATGTCTCAAAGTCTCCTCAGAAATATAATGGACTTAAAATCTAGGTCATTTGCTCCCAAAGTTAATGAGGGCGTAATATCCAAGTCATTTGCCCTTTTGATAAGGATGATAATGAAAACTACTGTTGAATTGACACGTAAAACTTACAAACTACCGTAATAGAAATACATATTTCAAAATTAACAGACGAGGAAGACTTATTGTGTGTGGTGATTAATGGTGTAATGGGCGTAACATCTAGGTCATTTGCCCTTATGATGAGGATGATAAGGGAAACTACTACCGGTATTGAATTGACACTTCAATTTATAATGTACACAATGTACTGTAATAAAAATAAATATTTTAAAAATCACAGTCGAGAAAGACTTTATGCGTCGGTGATTAGTGGTATGATGCGCGTAACATCTAGGTCATTTGCACTTATGATGATAATAATAATGTAATGAAAAAATGACTGCTAAACGAACATGGTGACATTTTAAAACTGATATAGGCCTAGGTAATTCAGATGTCTAGCTTCGATGTCTTCCAAAGTCTCAACCTAATTTTCGGACTTAGGCCTGTACTCGATGCGTCTAGTGAAAGAGCTTATGGCGTACTGCTCGGCAAATAATATGGGTCAAAGCTGCACGAAACTGAGATGATCGCAGATGATGACGAAATATGATGACACACGTTCGGGGTTCCCCGTCCTATTTAGATTGGCCGGGGAATCACTCACTCTTTCGCAAAACAACAGTGGCTTGAGCAACGGCCCTGTGCTGGCATCAGCAAAGACAGCAGATAACACGGCGGGCTCTGGAAAGTCCTCTCATGTCACCTCGCGGTTAATCAGCAAGCTGTTCTCACAACTGCCCCCAACCCCAGAGTCTCACAAATTGTGGGACGTGTGTTGGCGACCACGGGACCCCAGCTGAGTCTGGCATCGCTTCTACTTCCTGGTGCCGGGCTCCTTTCAGTTCTCTTTCCTGTCGGCCTCCCTTGGTCAACTCTTGTTCTCTTCCGACCCCGACTGTATTAGGATATCAGAGGGCCAGAGAATCTTTCAATTTCCCGCCTTAATTGGCCGTTGTCTCATCTTTCCTGATGCCCTCATTCTTCGATGGGTCTGCCTTCATTTCCTTTTCATAATATCTCCTGTCTTCTGCTAAAGGCCCTCAAAGAGTCAGGGTGTGTGTGTAGCCCCACCACTTCTGGTACACCCTCAAGGGCTCATGGCTGGTGAGTTAGGAAGCTGGCAACCCCGAGGGATTCCTGAGCTAAATGCAGGGAATGGAGTGGCATGTCAGTAATTTCAAGTGGACAGTGTTACTCATCGGGTTCCAAAGGGTAATTATGTAAAATTTGGTTCAGATCGGTGAAACGTGTAGATTGTGCCAAAGGGCCTAAATGCAGGGAAAAGATTGGTCTGTCCGAAATTTCATGTCGACAGTGCTACTCGTCGGGTTCCAAAGGGTACGTATAAACAATTTGTTTCAGATCAGTTAAACGGTGTAGATTTTTCCCAAAGGGCCTAAATGCAGGGAAAGGGGTGGTCTGTCCGAAATTTTAAGTGGAGAGTGATACTCGTTGGGTTCCAAAGAGTAGCCTAAGTATACAAATGTTGGTCCAGATTGGTGAAACGATGTAGATTTGTGCCAAAGGGTCTAAATACAGGGAATGGAGTGCTCTGTCCGAAAGTCCCAGCAGACAGTGTTACTCGTCGGGTTCCAAAGGGTAAGTATACAAATTTAGGTTCAGATCGGTGAAACGATGTAGATAAGGGCCTAAATGCAGGAAATAGAGTGGTCTGTCTGAAATTTCGAGTGGACAGTGTTACTCGTCGAGTTCCAAAGGGTAATTATGTAAAATCTGTTTGAGATCGGTGAAACGGTGTAGAGTTGTGCTAAAGGGCCAAAAAGCAGGGAAGAGTGTGGTCTGTCCGAAATTTAAAGTAAACAGTGTTACTTGTCGGGGTCCAAAGGGTAAGTATGTAAAATTTGGGTCAGATCGGTGAAACGGTGTAGATTTGTGCCAAACGGCCTAAATACAGGGGATGGAGTGGCCTCCCCGTAATTTCAAGCAGGCAGTGTTAATCGCAGTGTTCCAAAGGGTAAATATACAAATTTTGGTTGAGATCGGTGAAACGGTGTAGATTTGGGCCAAAGGGTCTAAATGCAGGGAATGGAGTGGTCTGTCCGCAATTTCAAGCAGACAGTGTTACTCGCAGGGTACCAAAGCGTAAGTATCCGAATGTTGGTTCTGATCGGTGAAACGGAGTAGATTTATGCCAAAGGGCCTAAATGCAGGGGATGGAGTAGCCTCTCCGCAATTTCAAGCAGACAGTGTTAGTCGCAGTGTTCAAAAGGGTAAATATACAAATTTTGGTTCTGATCGGTGAAACGGTATAGATTTGGACCAAAGGGCCTAAATGCAGGGAATGGGGTGGGCTGTCCGAAATTTTAAGTGGACAGTGTTACTCGCAGGGTTCCAGAGGGTAAGTATACACATCTTCGTTCAGATCGGTGAAACGGTGTAGATTTGTGCAAAAGGGCCTAAATACAGGGAATGGGGTGGTCTGTCCGAAATTTCAAGTGGACAGAGTTACCCGCAGGGTTCTAAAGGGTAAGTACACAAATTTTGGTTCAGATCGGTGAAACGGTGTAGATTTGTGCCAAAGAGCCTAAATGCAGGAAATGGAGTAGCCTCTTCGCAATTTCAAGCAGACAGTGTTGGTCGCAGTGTTCAAAGGGTAAATATACAAATTTTGGTTGAGATCGGTGAAACGGTGTAGATTTGGGCCAAAGGGCCTAAATGCAGGGAATAGAGAGGTATGTCCGCAATTTCAAGCAGACAGTGTTACTCGCAGGGTTCCAAAGGGTAAGTATACAACTTTTGGGTCAGAATGGTGAAACGGTGTAGATTTGTGCCAAAGGGCCTAAATGCAGGGAATGGCGTGGTCTGTCCGCAATTTCAAGCAGACAGTGTTACTCGCAGGGTACCAAAGGGTAAGAATACGAATTTTGGTTCTGATCGGTGAAACGGTGTAGATTTGGACCAAAGGGCCTAAATGCAGGGATAGGGGTGATCTGTCCGAAATTTTAAGTGGACAGTATTACTCGCAGGGTTCCAAAGAGTAAGTACACAAATTTTGGTTCAGATCGGTGAAACGGTGTAGATTTGTGCAAAAGGGCCTAAATGCAGGAAATGGGGTGGTCTGTCCGAAATTTAAAGTTGACAGGGTTACCCGCAGGGTTCCAAAGGGTAAGTTTACAAATTTTGGTTCAGATCGGTGAAACGGTGTAGATTTGTATACATAACAGACAGACAAACAGACAAACAGACAGACAAACTTTGTGCTTTATATATATAGATTCTTTTATTTCTGACTGCTTACAGTCGCATTAGCATCAAATGAAAATCCACAGCCTATTTCCAGTCTCCGACGGAAACGTGCATTCTTCGGAGGAACGTTTTCTGCCGTCAGGATTTTAACATTTACGTAATATTAGCCCGCATTGGCTCCAATTACATATGTTGCGGTGGGAATTCAAAATATAACAATCCGATCCAAGTGCGCCATGTCTTGTCCGGTTGCTTTGCTAGATTACCGCGTGATTGGGAATCAATTTAACCGCAAATCGGTTATCTGCATACACACAATCATCCACCCAGGCTCACCCATATATATCCATCACGTGCTCCCTGGCTGCGTGAGAATCATCAACCCAATTTCAGTAGTGAGAGGTGATGATGATGATGATGATTGTTTTCTAAGGGGCCTAACATCTAGGTTATCGGCCCCAGTAGTGAGAGGTACAGTCACTCTGATACAATAATAATGGCGTATAAAATCCACCGCCATTCACTTCGACGACTTCCTGACAGTCTAAACGCTTCGCCTAATTGCACTTAAACTTCATTCTTTATAGAGCCCTACCTTGGAGCTTACATTTATTTCAGCCTATATTTGGCGACAATATATATTTTCAACTTGGATCTTCAATCATTTCAATCATTTCAGTTCGGTATCCCCTCAAGAATAGCGAACCTACTTGTATTATTCATTACTTCATTTGCGGTGGTCCGTTCTTATTCATTTCTTACTTTTATTAGGCCTTAATGCCTTCACCTATTCATTTACTAAGGTCATAAGCCTTCATATATTACTTTAATGTATATTAACCGCCCTGGTTCGTTTACAAATGTATTTATTCATTTCAACTTTCAATTCCATTTCGATTTTATCTATATTTTGATTTTCATTTATATTTCGACTCTCATTGATTTTATTTATTTGCTTCCTAGCTCATTCGTGTATTATTAAGTTATTCAACTTTTAATTCTTTTATTTTTATATTAACCGTCACTGATCTGTACTATAAACTCATTTGTTATTTTAACAACAATTTGGTTCCTTCCCTTTTTTCAACATTTATAATTGCTTGTGTACATTCGGGGTTCTATCTTTCTTCATAAAACATATAATTCATTTAGGCGGCTCTCATTATTCTGGCCGATCTTTACAAGATGCATTTTCACAAATGTCACTTCTAAATGTCACTTTGCACATAATATTTTCACAATGGTATTTTCAAATTTGGGTACACAATGGTTCAATATAATATAATTAATTTGTACTCACCACCTATTCTCGGAATGTGAACTAACGATGCATTGTTGGCTAGTGGGTATGTGCTCACTTGTAAACCGTGCAGTTTCCATATCCGTCTGCGTGCTTATCGAGACCATGTTTACCCCAAATGTTACCTGAGTTGATTTTTCAACTGAGCAGTGTTTATGGTCATCACTTTCGAGATATGTGCTTCCCAAAGTTTCAAGTTCTTCGCAATCAATTTTACGCAAAGGGCTGTGTGACCTTTATTGTAAGTGTATAGTGTATGTGTTATCTAAGTGAACATCTGCTAACTACATAATTCTGTGGTCCTTTTCAATTATTCTTACATGAGATCGTAACTCATCTAACGTTTCTACCTTAATAGAAGATAACTGTTTAATTACATCAGTTTTGAATCCCTGGATTATACGCCACATGTTATCCTTCTCAGACATGTGTGCACAACATTCGTCATATACATTTGACATTACGTCTATATATGCAGTGATGGGTTCGCCAATTTTTGAGGATCCAACCAGCCTTCAGGCTGACTACCTAACAGACAGAATAAAATCAGTTTGGAGCTTATCCCACGTGATATTAAGATATGTTAAGTTGTAAGCATTGTACGAGACCAATGCTTCATCTGTTAAAAACTGTCCAAAGCTCTTTATAAATTTCTGGTCATCCCAAGCATAAATCTTAGCTGCATTATGGAGTGATTTTATCAATTCTTGGGGATCTTCCGTACCTGTAGAATTTCCAAAAAATTATGTTGGTTCTAATCCTTTGTAAGTTGATTCCATACTGTCTTTAATGGTACTAAAACGATCGTGAATTAACGTTACGGTTTCTTTAAGTTCAGTAGGCCTACCAGTTAGTTAAACGTTGGAGTTATTTATGTAACATAGGGTAATCAGAATTACGTTTTGCCTGATTAGTTAAGCATTAGCTGTGAACGTTCTTGCCCATTCTTTCAGCGCAATTGGCATTCAAATAAAACGTACAAATACTACAAAATATAAACTGGCTTTACACTAACACACTAGCCTTAGACATACACATTAATTTGCAAATAACTCTACGTTAGTATACATGCACATGCGAGTTAGTTATGAGCATAAAAATGGGGGCAGGCTGGGTTGGTGGTTGTGGGTTCTACGGCCTCTAGCATGGAAGTGCTGTAGTTCGCTTTCATAGATAAAACTTCGGCAGGATTCGTCACGATAATACCGACGTCTCCACCATTGTTGCGCCCCACTTTTTTTGCGCCTCCTCGAATTGTTGTGTACCCAACTGATGGGACGGATTTAAGCCATAGGTCGATCAGGGCTTCTCCATGATCAATACCAGGATCGTTATCGTGTCCTTCGGATAGCTTCTGTTATCGATTACAGCACACCCCTATTACCCAAGGAAATGGGATTTGGAGGAGATTCAGGAATCAAGGAATGCTCCCCAATGAAAGGGATTGAAAGCTTTACTCCCAGTATATTCCTTAAGGGAGTAGAGGAATCCGCCATATGGATACAAGGATTCAACTGATAATATCAATCCTGAAAGGAAATAGAAATATTGGTTTTCACATGTTTTCCCAGGAGTTGCTCTCAAGTACCGGCTCAGCTGTGTGCCCCTTGGTCAACGAGCGTTCGACGACCCAGCTTGCCCGATCGGCAGGCAAATGACGTCTCACTCTCAGACTTCCGTCTCTGCAGTGCCTTACTGACCCCTCACATCTGGGTTCGCAGCTCTTTATAATAAGGCAGCACTGTTGTTGCTGACCAGGTTTGAACTGGGGTTGAAAGTCGGGTACGGGTTCGCCTTGAACCGACACCGGGACATAACAATATAGATCTAGGTATTAAAAATCATTTTTGAAGCCATTGCCTGGAGCTTGGTGCTATATGGATGTGAAACTTGGATTGATTGTGCTGCAGAAAATAGAAAAATAGAAATATTTCATTGTGCTGTTGTAGGAAAATAGTGAGGATTGAAAAATTAGATACAATACCTAATGAAGGGTATAAGATCGAGTGGGGGAGGTTAGATGAATCTGGCGACTGGTAATGAATGGCAGAGATATCTTGGTATTGCACATACTAAGGCAACCGGACAAAATGGAGGTCAATGGCCAAAAAAGGCGGACCCTGCACCTGCAAGACAACGCTAGGGAGAAGAAGAAGAAGAAGAAGTTGTTATGGAAGGACGGGTTGAGGACAAGAACTCTAGGGGATAACCAATGGAATGGATTGCTTTGGATGTAGGGTGTGGTAGTTCTGTGGAGATGAAATGATTATCTCAGGAATGAGTGACGTAAAGGGCAGCATCAAAACAGTCATAAGACTGATGATTCAAACCAAAGCAAGTGTGTATTCCTGTCTCTCAACATATACGCCGCCTGTGCGAAGGCGTAGCCAATTTTGTACGAGCATATACGCACTTACTAAAGCAAATGCATCGATTTGTGCATGAAGTGAAATCTCTTACTCTATTTCATAACTTTTAGAATATTGTGCCAGTTTTGACAAACATCTGAGATACATATTCCAGATATTTTGAAACATATATATATCGATTATTAATTTAGAATAACAGTGTACAAGCTGTGAATTTGTTGACGTCTTATAACAGGTAAAGATATTTAGTCGTTGAGTTGAAAATTGCTTATTTAACGTTCCCAGCTACAGTACGAGGATAGTCGGCAGTCACATAGTGGTGAGCCAGAAGTAGGATAAATGTGCGCTATATGGAGTAACCACTTCCTGTATATTATAACAAGCCAACGTTATTTATAGTACGTGATATTTTCTTGGAGTTAAAGTTAATCACTCACCTCCTCACAATTTATGTAGCCCTAAAAATCCATCATCCGCGATGTATTCAACAGTGAAGCATAATGGCCCATTTGGTTTCGAAATCACATGAATTGTATGTCTAAATTCTCACCTTAATCCGTAAGCCAGAATGGCTATTCCATGGGGAAAATAATATGGATTATTCTGTCACTTATACGAGCATGCACTTCCAAAGTCAGATGGATTTCTTTTATACGGATTATATTAAGTAGTCATATCTTCTTACAGCCATGTTGTTAAAGCGGCACAATGTGGTGTAAAAATAACTTGCACAGGCAGTATGAATCAGCACTCAATTACCGTAACGAATCAAATATTTCAATTATTTAACTGATCATGGACCAAGTTTACTTTTGGTAAACAGTATGACTCTGTGGAAATAATAACCCCTCTCCAAGTATAATCAGTACTTTTGAAATAGATACGGATTTCATATTATCAAGGAAAGATATGACTTATGATTCCAAATACTTCGACAAGACATACCATTTTGTTTACATAATATATAAGTAATTTGAAAATGTTCAAACTGTATGAAAAATATAGCATTGATTATTATAAACGAGGTCAGTTCCAGGTATTAGATAAGGACAGTTTTCCTGGTAGTGATATTAATGAATGCTGTTCCAGTTATCATTTCATAAGTTAGATATCTGGATTTTGAAAGTTTTATTCACCATTCTCAGACAATTCAACATAATTATGAGCGCACTGCATTATATTAATACCTATGATTTCAGGCTGATATGTCCTGCTGCTTCGGAACCTGCTGTAAGGAAGATGATTACAAGAGGGCATAATACTGTCACTGTATCTATAAGAAAATGTACAATTCAACACAGTTTGAAGACTAACCTCCTAATCCATAGTGCCGAAAAGCCTTATTTATGTAGAATATGTGACTCCAAGTATCCTTCGTCAAGATCCTTGGAGACACACATGTTGAAACATAGTAGTGAAAAGCTATACTCATGTAGCATATGCGAAGCAAACTTTCCCCAGAAAGTGGCTTTGAAGAGACATATGTTCATCCATACCGGTGAAAAGTCATACTCATGTAGGATATGCGAGGCAATCTTTGGTGATAAAACAACTCGGAAGAGTCACATCTTTACCCATAGTGGTGACAAGCCATACTCATGTAGCATTTGCAAAGCAAAGTTTCGTCTTAAATGTATTTTGGTGAAGCATTTGTATACCCATAGAGGTGAGAAGCCATACTCTTGTAGCGTATGCAAAGATAACTTTGGTTATAAATCAACTTTGAAGAGGCATATGTTAATCCATACTGGTGAAAAGCCATACTCATGTAGAATATGCAAAGCTAACTTTGGTTATAAATCAACTTTGAAGAGTCATATGCTCACCCATAGAGGTGAGAAGCCATACTCTTGTAGCGTATGCAAAGATAACTTTGGTTATAAATCAACTTTGAAGAGGCATTTGCTCACCCATAGTGGTGAGAAGCCATACCCGTGTAGCATATGCAAAAAAAACTTTCGTCAGAAAGGGGCTTTGAAAATACATATGTTCACCCATACTGGTGAGAAGCCATACTCATGTAGCGTATGCAAAGATAACTTTGGTTATAAATCAACTTTGAAGAGGCATATGCTCACCCATAGTGGTGAGAAGCCATACCCGTGTAGCATATGCAAGAAAAACTTTCGTCAGAAAGGGGCTTTGAAAAAACATATGTTCACCCATACTGGTTAGAAGCCATACTCGTGTAGCAGATGCGAAGCAAACATTGGTGATAAATCAAATTTGAAGTCATATGTTAACCCATAGTAATGAAAAGCCATACTCATGTAGCATGTGCAAAGCAAACTTTCGTCAGGAAGTGAATTTGAATGAGCATATGTGCACCCATAGTGGTGAGAAGCCATACCCTTGTAGTGTATGTAAAAATTACTTTCGTCAGAAAAAGACTTAGAAAATGCATATGTTCACCCATTGTGGTGAGAATATATAATATATTCTTTCTGCATTAAAAAATAATAATTCGGGTTTGAGATAATCAACCAATTCTCCGGGTACATTGCCACCGTAGGAATCGATTACAAATTTTTCTTCACCTGTTTTGAAATAGCAAATCCAGTGCGTACCAACATGATCAGAAGTATCTAGATTTACAATGCCTGATTCAATATTTTTATTCGGTTTAGTTGCATGCTCATCAATCATAAACAATCCTCTAAAAATTTTAATCTTTAATTTTTTTACTACTTTTTCTCGCAACGCTCTACAAAGTTCCAACGTTCATTACTAGCTATCATTGATACCTGGTGGCGAAAGTTTGAACTACTTGAAATTGAACGGAAATGGTAGCTCACCCTAAGGGTGTCGGCTGGAAGCAGCTACAGACTCAGGCGAGCCGAACATGTCTTCGGACACTCCCGGCATCAAAAGCCATACGATAAATAAATAAATAAATAAATAAATAAATAAATAAACAAATACTAATATCGAAATTACTTAGTGCATGTGGGTATTGTTTGATCAATGAATTTAAGATATCCGCATCTATTTCTCTAAAATAATCTCTTGACCAGATTTCTTTTTCAGTGCTGCAATATTTTTTTCTAAACCATACTTAACTAAAAGTGCTCCAAGAATTGTTGGTAGACCGGATCCTATCTTTTCCATTTCCAAATTATTCCTTTTTTGCTCTTCTAGTTCTGCGTCGTTCTTCTGTTTATTGTGTACAGAGCTTGTTATTGCTGCAGCTCGTCCAGCTAATGCACCAAGAGCGCCTAATGCTGCAATTAAAATAGGTAGAAATCCTCCTCCGTGTTCTGTTAGACCCGACCCTTCGTTCTTTTTTGTAAATGTTAGTATTTTTTTCAATACAAGTATAGCAAATGTTAGAAGTAAACTTCCATCTTTCTTTATATGATTCTTTTTCTTCTATTTCTGTGCGTCACTTAGCTAGTCATCGAGGAAATTGTATTTCTTTAGCTGATCGTTTGAAAATTTGAAAGAAATAGACTTACGTTTAGGTTTGCCACTCGGACAAGGCGCAAAGTTGATACTGAACGGACTCATTTATAGACAATAAAAATGTTTACAGTCCTAATCCATTTTGATCGACTTCGATACATAACCAATTTTCTTTTTGTATACATTGCTGCGACAACGGCTGCTGAAGCTGCCCTTTCTTTCAAGTCTGCATCTTTATTTAGCAATCTTTCTTTTGCCGCTTTTTGTAATTCTTTATCGGCTTCATGTCTATGTTCTAAATCTTTGTAATCTCTATATGCGATATCGTGAGATTTACAAGCTTCATCAAGAGAATTTATTCCTATATCGCCTAGTGCTAATCTCTCATCAAGTTTTGTAAATGGCGGTTAACCCTCCAAGTTTCCCTGGAGGAAGGATTGTATCTTAATTGATCATTGAAACTGATCAGGCTCCTCACCACCACACTCGCCCAGTCTCCGAAATGGCTCCTTATTAGACTGATCAATTTTAAAAATATTTTGCTAACTTAGGGGCTAGCCTGCGGATTATCTTAATCGTTTTTACCATTGGAGCCGGTCATTACCCGGGTTCCCTCTATAAGTTTCCAAATAGAGGTAGTAGATTAAGCTCTAAGGGCGTTCCCGCATCAATGTTTGGGTTTGCTATGCTCTTTTCAAGCATGACAGCGGCCCAGTTGACCGCAATCCAGAAATATGCGCTTCAGGCATTGGTAAATTGTTCAATGCCCAGTTTACTATTCCTTTACCATGTTTTTCCGACTTCCAAAAAGTATGAGGAAGATTACTCAAGAATCGAATGAGATAAGGAATACCTTTAGGATGATTGACAATTAAGTCACTGAATTTACTCGTTAGCATTTGGGTGAATCCAACTTTTTCGTTGTAAGAATTATTGTTGCCGACATTTTCCACTCCATGAATGACTACAAGTCTATCGATCAAATCACGGACATTGTCCATCCAAACATATTCTACTGGCTTTTCTGTGTAATGTTTTACAAACCCTGTACCAGTTTTTTAGGACTGCTTACAGACTTGGAACTCGATTTCCTTCCTATACCTTTCTCTGTTTATATTTATTTCCACAGATCGCTTAGAATAAGCATCCATTTGTCCCCAGTAGACGATCTTACTTTTCCCGTTTTCGGATTGTAGTTTTCATAAACTAAGTTTGTGCCTACTGCAATTTCTTTGTAGTTATGTAAATCTTCTTCAGTGAACTCTTTGTTGAATATATCCTTTCTCGTTAACAGTACCAAAAGGCCTTTCGTTCCTATATATTTTTTGCCGAATTTTTCAACGACAAAATCATCGTGATCAAAAATGACTTTAGAGTCTCCAATATATCTCTCCTTTCCTTCTGGCCTAAACCCGAATAAAAAATCGTTGGCATTGTTGAGGGCTTCTAGTAATTCAGGTCCTACGTTGATGAGATTTGGGTTATCCTTCAAAATTATATTTCTTTCTTGCTGTTCAACTTGTTACAAAAGTGGCTCTAAACTTCTTCTTGTTGGAGAAGGGATCGATTCATTGTCAGCGAATAAACTTTTTTCAAACGACGTTTCTTCAGGTGTTGGCGGTTTCGGGAATAAATTGTTTAAGTCGTGGTTGTAAGGTACTAATTTAATCTCAATCTCTTTGTTTTCTTCTATAGCTTTAACGACACTCTCTTCGATTCCTCCCAATTTACTTTGAACTTTATCGATAGCATCTATGACGGGCTGATCTTCCTTCTTGTATTTTTCGTATTCAGTTATCGGCTTTGTATTCCAGGCTCTGAAACCTTATTTTAGTTCTTGAAGTTTTCTAAGATATTTATTTGCATGCTTAACTGTGGATTCAGAATGTTCTATTGTTTGCTTCCTTTTATTTTTCTTCTTGTTTGGCTGTTTGTCAACCACAGACTCATAATGTGCTAGCATTTATTTGTCGGAAAAACAGGTTGTTGTTTACATGAATGTTGAAATATTATTTCTGTATCTGCCATCATGTGCTTTACGAGTCAAGTCTATTGTTACAAATCCAAAATCATCTTGGTCCCAACCTTTACTGCACATTTCTTTAAATTTATCGAGTTTCATGTCACCGCCAACTTTTTCATGGTAAACGTGATTTAAGTTGGTATCGTCTAGTCTGAATATATATAATAATTTCAAGTTATCTCTAACCAACTGTTTTGGAATTCTAGAGTAAGTTTGAGCTAAATAAAAGCAGTCAATGCCCTTGTGTCTTCCCCTAGTAAAATATTCCCTAACGATGCCTTGATTTTCTAGAATGAAACCATCAAATAAAACTACGGAACAATCTTCACACTCATCTAAGGGTATAGCATCTTCATTATTGTAGATAAACCTGGCTTATTGAAGAACCGCTTTTATCGTCATTTTTTTACATTTGCTGATGAGGTTCTGATACTTTGGTTGGTCTAGGCTCTTTGAATAAACGTACAAGTGTTTGATATTTTTCCAATTGAGCCATCCTGGAGCTAGGAGATAATTGTCAATAATAAGCGTCATTTTCCCACATCCACTCGGCCCAATGATGGCGCAACGAATAGAATTCGGCAAATGTTCTCCATGTCTATGTTTTATTTTTTTCTCTGGAAGTCTTATTTTTGGTTCCCAGTCAGTCTTCATTTATTTGGCTATAAATGAGTAGATTATTTAAGTTGAGTGGGGATACATCTATCCTAGAAAAGAGACTTACTCTGCCTATCAGCAACACATTTACTCGAGTTAGACTAGCGGGATTTTAATCTCGATTTCTGACGCCAAATGTTACTTCAAGAACAATAAACTCCATTATGAAACAATTGTCCCTGGATCAACTGAAGATGGACCACATGTAATGTTTATTCCCCAGGCCAACATACACTATAAGATTTAGAATAAGTAATTCAGAGTCAAGCACCATTCAACGCTACCAACATAAGTATCGAAGCAAATAAACATCTAAACGGAGTTGAAATTAAAAGCGACTTTAAATTGTACTTTGATAAAGAAGAGAGCATTGGATCAGTGTTAGGATTCAATAAACAAATCATAGAGCCGAAAACAAAAACTCTTGCACGCGATATTCCAAAAATAATTCCCTTCGAAATGATAAAAGTTCACTTACATTTAGCCGATGGAATGTTTGAAAAAGATGGGTACCACACCGAGAAACAAACGTGATTGCTTCTTTCATGCCAAATGCATACGAATTCGGGGGTCCTATCATTTACGAACCACAATGCCCGCTGTTTGTACCTCTTCATGACAAAATTCAAAATATACGTCTTGAGATCACAGATGAATGGCACTAGGACGACTGTAGTTTTGGAAGCGCAATAGTTTGCATCCCACTGAATACAATTTTCCCCACTATAAATGACGCATATCTGGTGCATGAAGTGTAAGAAGGCAACAGGCACAGCTGATGCTCACCGGGTAACAACAAAAAATGGGCGACAAAGAATTGCTGGGAAATGCTCAGTTTGTACAACAAAGAAAAGTCAATGTTGAGGGTGTTCGAGGAAACATTATCGTTGAATTACTCAAGCCAGCCAGAAAAAAACTATCCGAGGAATCCAATTATCGTCTATTGATGTTGTATGGCAATTTGATATCATGGGAAAAGATGAACTTGTAAAGTCAGAATCTGAATTTTTTAAAAAACTGAATACAACAAAGGCTACAAACGCGCTCTAGTAGGTCAAGCTATATTCTCAAAATTTTCTATGGGCACTCTACTAAGGCGTAAGTCAGAACAAGAAGTTGCCGATGCGTTTGAAGAAATTTTGAAAACAACCGGACGTGTACCAAAAAATCTTCAGACCGATAGGGGAAAAGAATTCTATAACAAGACCCAAGCATTAATTAAAAAATACAACATTAATCACTACTCTACCGACACAGAAATAAAAGCGGTAGTTGCAGAAAGATTTATTAGAACTCTAAGAGAAAAATTAGAGAGGCAGTTATTGATCCAAAGTAACTTCAACTGGATTGACCCTTTTCCAAAAATAATTGATGATTACAACCATACTGTACACAGTACTATTAAAATGAAACCCATTGATGTCAACAAAAAGAACGAGCAGTTTATATTATTGAAACATAATACCCTTCAATGACTCCACAAACAGATCTCATTTCAGTGGATCCCTTCTCATGTTGGAATAGCAGGAAATGAAGAAGCAGACAGATTAGCAAAAAAAGGTACCACACTACAACAACCTGTCAGTCAGACTGATTTTATGTCAGCGAAAAGGATCTTGAAAAATACTATCAAAAACAGGTATGAAGAAATGGCAAAGAAAACAGCAGAAACCAAATTATGGAAAGACATTGATGCTAAATGGGATCAATACAAATTAACACCAAGAAGAGAAGCTGTAGCCTTCTTCAGACTTAACACTGGCCACGACTGCCTTGCAGCTCATCTGAAACGAATCAACATCCTGAGATCTGAAGAATGCACACTTTGTCACGAACCTGGAAGTAAAATGGATAAGGGGCACCTGCTACATTGCTACAAACTTGATGTGACTGCTAGAACTTCTGGAAACCTCACACAACTCTATTGGAACGCAAGAAAGCTGATGGATTGGAATCCGGGCTAGCCATAGGAAACAACAACAACAAGATTATACAAACCAAAATTTACCCAGCCGATCGTAAAACCTCCAAAATTTAAATTCGGTTATGTTGTGCATGTCAGCCGAATAAAAAAAATATTTGAAAAAGGCCATACCATCAAGTGGTTTATAAAGTTGTACACGATTGCTAAAGTTTCCCCTGGAAATCCTACCTACTACCATCTTAAAGGTACTGATGGTGAAGTAATTGAAGGCGCGTTCTACGAGCAAGAGTTACAGAAAGCAAAACATCCCAACGACTCTCTAATTGAAAAGATTTTGCGAAAGAAAGGAGATCAAATTTTCGTCAAGTGGTTTGGGTTCGATAGTTCCCACAATAGCTGGGTACCAAAATACAGTGTTGTATTGTGATTAGGTTTTTAAACCTAATAAATGGAAGGTGTAGATTGCATAACTGTGTTTAAAGATGATATACACGGCATGAAAGTTGTTGTGAACGGGTACAATAACTGCGTGTACATTATTGATTACGTAAATAAATCAACGTTTATTCTTTATCTGAGTGAGTGGTGTGATTTTTTTAAAGTAATCCGTAAAGTTAATGAAGATGTTAGACGCCGTTACATGGATGTTTGTATCTCTGAAGAATCAACATTTACTTTCTCAGAAGATAAATATCTTGAACAGGTTGTCAAAGTAAAAGATGCAGATTGCCATATACATATACAATTGCTAAATATCAAAAAGAGAAATGGCCAGATATTGAGTAAGATTGCTCTTGACAAGTTTTCGTGGAAGGTATTGATTAGCAATTTGAGTAAAATTAATGAAGCCTTGTTTAACTATGCTTTAAGAATTACAAAAATAAAAGATGACCCGTTTGAGGAGTACAATGACAAATACAATTCTGATTACGGAACAGAAGCTGAGGAGCTAGAAGAAAATTCAAACCTGTTGGTAGAATTTCTGGCTTACATAAATGAACAAACTAATCCTTATTTCAGCCATTATCACAGTGTTGGAAGGCTATCAAACGCTAACCACTCAAAATCAAACTCTAACTGCAATACATTATTTACATAAATTTGGATATTTATTTTTAGATGAACAACAAATTAGTAAATATATCCAGCTATCAAAACGCCCTAAAATTATATCAAGAGTACTACAACCTCGATGTCACTGGATCGTTAGACCCTCAAAGTTTAGAGTTGAAGAATAGCCCTAGATGTGGTGTACTAGATGATGAAATCTACTTTCGTACAAGCAAGTACAAATGGAACAATAAAAATATAAAGTGGCACTATGCTTTAGCTAGCTTTGGTCATATTTTGGGGTACGTCGCCAGATGTACTAAGCACGTTTAGGATACAAAAGAGGGCGATTAGAATCATGGCAAATGTAAACACTAGAGAATCATGTAGACCTCTGTTTAAAAATTTAAACATTCTCCCACTGCCCTGCATATATATATCTTTGAAAGTATTATGTTTAAAAAAAATTATGAATAAGGATGTTTTTCTTAAAACAAACAATGATGTTCATAGGCATAACACAAGACAAAATCAAAACATTCATATTTCACACACATACACAAGCATATATCAAAAAGGAACTTTTCACACAGGAGTTAAATTATACAATAAACTACCCCAGTATATAAAACTTGCCCCAAAAATAAAAAACTTTAATAGAATGTTGAAAGCTTATCTGCAGTGCCATTGTTTTTATTCTGTAGTTGAATATCTTAGTGTATAGGAGTGATGAAATCTATAATTATATTTTACTTTTCTATTTTAATTGTAATACCTAACTGTAAGTTGTTGTATTTATAGAATTAAGTTTTCATATTATGATAATAGAGTTAGGTGTAAATAGTTGTCCAATAATATTGTATCTCTTAAGATCTGTTATTATAATAAGTTGTAAATAGTTATAGTATTAGTATTATATACCTATTAAGTTACTACTTTTATTTTATAGATGTAAATTCTGACGTGTCCTATATCAAAAATGTATTGTATACATGTATTTGATCAAATGGAATTAATAAAATCTATCTATCTATCTATAATCAATAAGTGCTGGGAATAGCTGAAGCAGCTTTTGAAACTTGGCAGCAGCATGCCGGTTTAGAGTTTCAAAATAACCTGTAAAATCTAGATATCATTATTTCCAACAAACGAGGAAGTTCACATCGAAATCATAAAATTGGTGGGCAATGCGATGGTAATTTTGTTGGCAGAGGAGGGACATTGGCTCATGCAAATTTTCCAAACCGTGTCAATTCACCGATTGAAATTCATATCGATCAAGATGAAAGTTGGTACTTGAATATTGATTCCAATACACCACAAGGTCAAACTAATCTCTATGCCATTTTCTTGCATGAAATTGGACATGCATTAGGGATATCTCAGTCAAACAATCCAGATGCCATCATGTATGCCTACTAGAGAAGACAAATAGAACTACATCCAGATGATATTCTCGCTATTCAGAGTTTGTATGGAGAAGTTGCTACGGAGCGTAATGAACCTGAAAATAATACGGCATTGCCTGAGTTACCAAAACAGAACCTAAACTGTGCGACTTGAATGTAAATACATTTTTAATCGTCAACCAACTGACGTACATATTTCATGAAAAATGGTTCTGGATTTTCGATCTCGATAATTCGACAACAATAAAAATACGCGTCCTCAACTCATGACGGATTGGTTGATTATCTCAAACTCGAAGAATTATTTTTAATGCAGAAAGAATACAAAATTTCGATGAATATATCTGTGGTCACTTGTGCCTATTAGTTCTGAAACTGTTTTCCGAAGGACATGATAACCCGAGAGAAATTTTAGACACAATAAATGGCCTTAGACATTTTTGGAAACCAACTTCGAGTTAAGATCGGTGTTACTAAAAATGAGCTGGGTGCAAAATTTATGAGTCTGGTAAATAGCACGAATAAGAGTCTCTCCAAAATTTTCAAGCCGTACGATAATTACATTAATTTTCTCAACAAGAGATTAGTCAATGTAGCGGAACCTATAGACAAACGCGATGTAGTCACCAAAGAATATTTAGAAAAACAGTTGGCATCAAGCAAAGATGCTCCTGATCTGAAAAATTACTTCACTAAAGAAGAAATGGAGATACTGTTTCGAGATTATTCTACAAAAGCAGAAATTGCTAGAAAGCTCGTAGATAGTGATAGAAAAGTATTTGATAAGATAGAAGTCAACGCTGAACTAAAAACTGATACTGCCTTTATCATTCACACATTCTTGTACGAGTGTTTGATTAGAAAAATAGTTATTGCTTCAAAAGGTCATCTTGGAGTATACTCAAAATCTCAAATAAAAGAACTATTCGATGTTTACATCAACGATAAAGAAAATAAAATAGATGTAACTGCACTTCCCATCAATGTTAAAGCAAAAGATGTAATTGGCAACTCAAACTAACACTTGGGGCGCTGCGGTCGGTCTGGTTAAGTAGGGTAAAAATACTCAATAACACGCGTTTGATATGGAACACTTTTTTTATTTTTCGGTTATAATCAGTAAATGTGGTCCCTAAAATAATGACAGTGTTATTTTTGATTGTATATATGTATAACTGTGCGATACACGTGATCTAATTTGTGTGTTCCACTGGATTTTATGTGTCAATTGCAGTAGCGGCTGGCGGATAATTGTTCTGGGTGTTGCACTATTTTCATTAAGGTGGTTCAAGGGCACCAGCAGGATTTTTTCTAAGGGAGGGGGGCATGTATTATTTTTTATTTTGTTGCCTACATGTCACTAGGTGATATTGAGACTTACCCCCCACCCCACCCGCAATTTTCGTTTAATTTCTTACTTGCTTAGTGACATTCATTATTTGGCTGCTCTTAAATGGTTCAGTGCATAGTCTTTATGCCATAAATGGGAGGATTTTTTCTAGTTCAGAATTTTTGTCCATAGGAGTTCGCTTTTATTTGTGAATCATCGTCAAAATGTTCATTTTTTAAACAGGCAAAACGTAGTTGTATCAGCATGTAGGCCTATCGACAAAAATAAAGATCAAGCAGTTCATTAAAATAGTATTGTTAATCCAGTTTGGCGATGTTTTAAATAACTGAAGATATTCTCAAATAATCCCAAGTTACTAGGTTAAATAAAACTGTGAAATTATCCCTACATCTAAATCAGTTAACCATCAGTAACTTCACTTTATGAAATAAACTGGTGTGACAATGAACAATCGAAATATTCTCGGGATTTCAGGGGGTGGGGACATGGCCCCTCCTTGCCCCACCCCACCCCCTCCCCGTACCTCCTGCGGGCACCCATGATGTGATAGGGTAAAAGATTGCTTGATATCGGAGAAAACTGTATTCAATTGCGCGGTAAAACGGATGTACCTCATTCATAACGAATGCCGCAGTTCAGAGACATCACAATTTCATCGGATTAAAATTGGAATATAAGTTAGTCTAAATGAAAACTTTCACGAGAACAAAACAACGTAAGTTATATATGAGGGCGAGAACTGCGAGTGTCACAAGTTCACGCGCAACATTGACGAAGCATCTCGGATGTCTCCGGCCGCGCCTGCGCCTCAGCTCCTGGTTGCAGTCAGCGGGCAACGACCAGCCGTGTTAACTGTTGGGATAGGGCTTACTCTGCCATACCCTTCATTATTGAGATCTGGTCGGTGCTTGGGCCTGGCAACGACCAAACGGACGAGCGCTCCTAGACGGCTGGCGCGCCTCGCTTTCTTTGTCAGTTCACAGTAACTTACTATAAGATTTCCTGAATTATTTAAGAACATAATTATGAATTCCTATACATATAGAAGGAAACATACAACTTTTATACTAAAAATATTACGGAATTAATTGTTTTTTCATGAATTAATCTGGTCGTTGTGCAACACTGCAACCTTATTACCGGCCGCCACAGGTCAATTGCATATTATCAAGCATCGGTTGTCTGCTGGTAGGCCTATTTGTTTTTGAGCAATTCGAGTCATGGCGCTGTTACGTTTAAGAGCTATATTTGAGTTTGCTCACTGTACCATAGACTGTAGAAATTATTTGCTGCTTGGTAGGGCGAAGGGATGAGTTTAACTTGTATTAAAGCTCGGAGGACACAGGAATTGCCTTATTTGGATGGTTAGCTGGTGGGTTTGGTGTTGAATATCGGACTGGTAGCAGGTTCTTGCAGAGTAGATACTTACCCTGCGAAGTCAAATTAGGCCTATATGACTCGTAGTGGAATGGCTCGGATATCGCAGAGCGAGGTGATGGCGGTTGGTAGGGTTATTGGAAATGAACTAGGGAGGGGGAAGGATACCTGACTGATGAAGCTTGGCTGTACTCGGCTGGTGTAGGCTTGGCTGTCTAGGTGCGGTTTGGCTCGGCGTAACAGTGAACAACCCGTCCTGTCGTCAGTAAGTGTAGTGGTGAGTGGTCCAACCCGCTCCTGTTGCCCGCATTTATTTGGTATCGTCACCTTTCGGCTATTGCTATTTACATCTTTTGGAAAGTGATGAAAACTTATATCCGCAGCCCTCTTATGCATCGACTTACAGCCGTAAACAGAGCATTATACTTTGCTTTTACTCATTTTACACTCCATCAACGAGTAAACCTTATTACTTATGTATAAAGACACGATGAATTTACCTCGATCTGCTTACGAATACAAGAAATCATATACAAACAGTCACCACGTGACAAATGTACCCTACTTGGTAAGTTTCTCATTTTTACCGCTAGATGTCATATCAGATAGCTGTTGCCAATTCATTTTGTTCCAAAAGATGGCGCAGTAAAGCCAATGAAAATTATTGGAGAAGTAGTTATGCCTATTCATAATCAAGTCATCATGTTTGGAGAACTAACCGTTTACCACCCAAAACATTCTGAAATTGCAGATACCGACAAAGGAATTGTGTAGATGACGTCACATTTTCTATTCTGTAAATGGATAAAATCGAAAGCTATCAGTGGCATACATGCTTGCCACGGTAGGTGAGTGGTTAACGTGTCGGATTAAGAATCCCAAGCTTGTAGGTTCGCCCCTGGCCGTGGTAAGTGATTTAAGAAAGGCGACAAAAATCACGACATGCATGTCGTACGTTGTTGACATGTTATAGAACCCATTTGAATTCAGTAGGCCTTGTTCAATGGCAAAATTAATCTCGGGAATTTCCGCCAACACAAAGTTCCTCCATTCACCACTAGAAACGATATTATTATTATTAGTGGCATACATTCCCAGTGAATGAAAGAACTAACAAGTAGTTCCGTAAAGAACTAAATAGCCTATTTTCATACATCCTACTAATATTAACTGCGTCTATCAACATACAAATTTTCAGTTTGATTCCTGTAATAGATTCGTTGATATTGAGAAACGTCTAAATATTTTGGAAGGTCACCATGTTGGATTCTTATATCATAAACCATAGATTTATGTACTATTACATGAATACTATTGTGTAGGTGTTTTACTCAAACTTCAATCGCATGATTAGGACACAAGAAATGAAAGCGGGATTTTAAAATTTCGCTCAGCCGCTATCTTGTGGTTATGAAAATAATTTAAATGCAAAAAGTATGCAAAATTGCACTTCAGTAAAATAATTGATGTAACTCCCAAAGTTTTAAAGATAATGTTTTCGAATTTAGCATACTTGGTTAGCTGGGTTTTGGGCATATGTGTATTAATTTTTGTGATGATTACTTAAATCGTTTTTATTCTAGAAATATATGAATTTCCTGAAACACCTACCCTTAAAAAGTACCTTTTCTAGAAAACAGTCTAATTCTATGTTACTAAATTTAGCACATAACATCTTCAGAATAATTAAAAGATATTTGTGGAACAAAATGTTGATATCTTATTTACTTCATTTTTTAGAACAATTCAAATTTGACAGACAACATTTTGAAAACATGTAGCGACTTGTTACCCCATAAAATCCGAAATATTTTTTTTACAAAAAAAAGGGTTCCAGGAAGTTAATTATAATACCGGTTTACAGCAGCATACTAAGTTTCATCACTGTATCTTGAAAAATATAGGAGGAAAGGTACATTAAACTGACAAAAATGTAAGTCACGGAAAACTTGAATCAAAGATTTGAGATTGTTTTACTACAGACGTGTGCATGCATTTTTTGTGGTTTTGTGGTGGGTTTTTTTTTTTTTTTTTAATTACACAGTGATGCCTTGTATTACAATATATATACACACATCAAAAAAAGTTTTGCATCACCTCGGTTCCCAGATCTCCGGCATATAGACGTTGACTGTGTATATTGTATCCAAGATACAGTCCCTTTGACTGTTCATAGATGTCACTAAAACTGCTCAAAGATGTAAACAACCATGCATGAGCAGGGCCTATTAGAGGGAGGGGGTACGACAGCCGATCAGTTCCAGTCATTCCACCAGGACGAAGGTACGCTGCTCATGTTGTCTGTAGTTCTACCATGCCTAGAAGGTCAATACCGCAGTTCGATCGCGTCCGCATTGTTACTTTGTGTCAAGAAGGGCTCTCAACAAGGGAAGTTTCCAGGCGTCTCAGAGTGAACCAAAGCGATGTTGTTCGGACATGGAGGAGGTACAGAGATACAGGAACTGTCGATGACAGGCCTCGCTCAGGCCGCCCAAGGGCTACTACTGTAGTGGATGACCGCTACTTACGGATTGCCGCTCGGAGGAACCCTGACAGCAATGCCACCATGTTGAATAATGCGTTTCGTTCAGCCACAGGACGTAGTGTTTCAACTCAAACTGTGCGCAATAGGCTGCATGATGCGCAACTTCACTCCCGACGTCCATGGCGAGGTCCAGCTTTGCAACCCCGACACCATGCAGCGCGGTACAGATGGGCCCAACAACATGCTGAATGGACCCCACGGAATTGGCATCACGTTCTCTTCACCGATGAGTGTCGCATATGCCTTCAACCAGACAATCGTCGGAGACGTGTTTGGAGGCACCCTGGTCAGGCTGAACGTCTTAGACACACTGTCCAGCGAGTGCAGCAAGGTGGTGGTTCCCTGATGTTTTGGGGTGGCATTATGTGGGGCCGACGTACGCCACTGGTGGTCATGGAAGGCTCCGAAACGGCTTTACGATACCTGAATGACATCCTCCGACCCATAGTGCAACCATATCGGCAGAATATTGGAGAGGCATTTGTCTTCATGGACGACAATTCTCGACCTCATCGTGCACATCTTGTGAATGCGTTCCTTCAAGATAACGACATCGCTCGACTACAGTGGCCAGCATGTTCGCCAGACATGAACCCTATCGAACATGCCTGGGATATGTTGAAAAGGGCTGTTTATGGACGTCTTGACCCACCAACCACTCTGAGAGATTTACGCCGAATTGTCGTTGAGGAGTGGGACAATTTGGACCAACAGTGTCTTGATGAACTTGTGGATAGTATGCCACGACGAATACAGGCATGCATCAATGCAAGAGGACGTGCTACTGGGTATTAGAGGTAGTGGTGTGTACTGCAATCTGGACCACAAATGCTGAAAGTCTAGCTGTATGATGGTACAACATGCAATGTGTGGGTCTCATGAGCAATAAAACGAGCTGAAATGTTGTTTGTGTTGATCTCTATTCCCTTTGTATTTAAAGGTTCCGGAACTCTTGGAACCGAGGTGATGCAAAACTTTTTTTGTTGTGTGTACATAACATACGACAAAACAGCCCGACAACCAAAGGTATTCCTTCCACCCCGTCAACATCCACGCGTACCAACCATCGTTTATTTTACGTGGTCCCTCCCCATCCAGTTACCACAGGCTTCTGGAGTACCTTTGGCTCAAACCTCAAAGACATTACCAACCTACGGTCGTGCAAGTATACTTGCGCATTGCAATACATACCCATCGCCAGTAGGAGTTTGTAGTAATGTTTGGTCTTCGAGAATTAGAAGCTTAACGTAGGAATCGCTAAAGATCGTATATATATATATATTCCATTATGGCATTGCACATCACATACGAGTGTTAAGGTTTTAGCGCCAACTAAAAATTATTGGTAAATCTAAGACACTAAACGCCAAGTGAATATTGAAGCTTGAAATGTTGTACACCAAAGGCATTAATGAAAAATGAAATGATGAACATTTCATTATTTTATGGCACTTAGGATGCGAATTGGATTATGAAACTTGTGGAAAGTATTGTCAATGAGTTGTACTAATTGATAAAAAATAAATCGAAAAATGGCATTTTCTGACATTTTCATGGTTCCTTAGTTTAGGGGATGCAACAACGCGGCCATGTAGCCCCGTGTACTTTGGGTGTGTGTAGAATCTGTCTGTTTTTTTTTTGTTTTTTTTTTTTGTTTTTCTTTTTTGTCGTGTGGCCCACACAGAGTCCGAGTGCAGGTCTTCCTATTCGACGCTCGTGGGAGACCTGCGCGTCGGGATGAAGATGAATGAAACTGGGCAAGGATGTGGAAGGAAGCAGCCATGGCCAATCAGAAGGTACCGTCCCAGCATTTGCCATGTCTTGAAAATGGGAAACCACGGAAAACCATTTCAAGGACGGCCGACGGTGGGGCTCCAACCCACGCGTCTACCGAGTCAGCAGCGAGCTTGGTTCCATGACCTAACGCTGCGCTTTAGCCAGTTGAGCCACTGCTGTCGGTATCTGTCTGATAACCGGTGTTAATTGTGATGACTGTATTAGTGTGTGTATCTGTTTTTTTAAATTCAAGTAAGGACTGCAGCTTTGAATTTTTCAAATAGTTCCTACTTTTGCCGTCAAACACCACCGTCAACGACTACTAGGCCTAGTTCAGAACTTAGCTACTAGACGACACCGCAGTCGGCTCTTGGCAACGAACGTAGCAACCTAAGAGCGTTGTTTACATTCTTAACCTATACAATTTAGTTTCACACAGGTGTATTGAGTGGAAAGTTCTTTAACATGCCATAAATCTACGACTTGGGACCGCCGGTTTTACTTACCATCCGCACGAAGGCATACTGAGGGATTTTTAACGCTCTTAAAACATCCGACAGCTTCGGCCGGGTTTAAACCCGCTATCTTGGGCATAGAAGCTCAGCCGCTATCTTGTGTATTGAGTGGAAAGTTCTTTAACATGCCATAAATCTATGACATGGGACCGCCGGCTTTACTTCCCCTCCGAAGGAAGGCATACTGAGGGATTTTAACGCTCTTAAAACATCCGACGGCTTCGGCTGGGTTTGAACCCGCTCAGCCGCTATCTTGTGGTTATGAAATTAATTTAAATGAATTAGATGCCAGTCTATTAAAATTTGTATACGCATATACCGTATCAAGTTTCAATGCGCTCGAATGGTTAAAACGCAAGAAACGTCCATTTGAATATTTAAATGTCGCGTCGCCGCCATGTTGGATTTGTGCTCACCAGGTTATTGAACGACCCATATGTGAACTTATGTTTATAGCCTCTATACACTTACAAAATTTCAGTTTGACTGCTGTAGCAGAATAATAGATATCGAGAACCGTCTAAATATTGCAGATGGTGGCCATGTTGGATTTTTATATGTGTAGGCCATAGAGTTATGTAATATTAGATGATGATTATTGTGTACATTCATGCAAATGTTGATTTGGATCGCATGATTAGAACACAAAAGAATTTTCGAAATTCACTCAGCTGCCATCTTGAGGTTACGTAAACAATTGAACTAATTTAGATACCAGTGCATTACAGTGTGTATAAACTTTTGCTGGGCGGCTTCGGTGGCGTAGTCGGTAGCACGCTGAGCTTCTATGCCCAAGATCGCAGGTTCAAATCCGGCCGAAGTCGTTGGATTTTTAAGAGCGTTAAAAATCCCTCAGTATGCCATCCTTCGGAGGGGACGTAAAGCCGGCGGTCCCATATCATAGATTTATGGCATGTTAAAGAACCTTCCACTAATTACACCTGTGTGAAGCTAAATTGTGTAGGTTAGGAATGTAAACAACGCTCTTAGGTTGCTACGTTCGTTGCCAAGAGCCGACTGCGGTGGCATCTGGTAGCTAAGTTCTGAACTAGTAGTCGTCGACGGTGGCGTTTGGTGGCAAAAGTAGGAACTATTTGAAAAATTCAAAAGTCTGCAGTCCTTACTTGAATTAAAAAACAGATATCACACACTAATACAGTCATCACAATTAACACCGGTTATCAGACAGATTCTACACACATCCAAAGTACACGGGGCTACATGACCGCGTTGTCGCAGCCCCTAAACTTAAGAACCAACCAACCAAACTTTTGCTGTACGAAGTTTCATTCCCCTTGGATGATTATATCGCGATAAAAGTCTATTTAAAACTTTCAACTTCGCTTGGCCGCCATGTTCGTTTTTAGTTAACAGGTTTTTCGAAGGTCTCATAGGTGAACTTCCAGTAGTGCCCTTTATATCCGTACAAAATTTCATGGTGATACCTGTAATAGTTTCAGAGATATAGAATACCGGTGAAATATTTCGCACTGCTGCCATCTTGAGGTTATGTAAACAATTGAACGAAGTTAGATGTCGGTGCATTACAATGTGTATAAACATATACTGTACCAAGTTTCATTGCGTTTGGTTGGTTAAATCGCGAGAAACGTCTATTTGTCTATTTAAACGTCGCAAATTCTCTTGGGCGCCATGTTGGTTTTGTAGTTACCAGGTTTTCAAAAGTCACATAGGTGAACTTATAGTAGTTCCCTTTATCTCCGTACAAAATTCCAGGCTGATATAGGTGATAGTTTTGGAGATATTGAATGCTGGTGAAATATTTCGCACAGCCGCCATGTTGGATTGGTGAGACGTAACAAAATTTGAAGGGCACGGTCGAGGTCGCCCGCAATATTGCCATAAACTTACCGAGTTCCATTGAAATCGCTCCAGCCGTTTAGAAGTTATCAGGGGGCACAAAAGTCCATCACACACACACACCATCACCCACGCACACACAGACACACGGACTAAAGGTGATCTCATGAGCCTATTGTTTTTTCATAAATGAAAATAGGCTAAAAATAACCTCATGGTGCCTAACAAAGACACCGAAATAGAAATCAAAGTTGGTGATGGATGGGAAAACAAGATGTTCAGCAAAGAACATATAGCCTACTTTCTCCTAAATGCATGGGTATTGTTATAACTCTGACCTTTTCAAGGATTATAATTGCATGTTGGTTGTAGTAGTTTGTTGAAATACAACGTGTTATACGGATATTAAACATGAATATGAGGTGACCTTTGCTAGGACTACCTCTGTAAAAAAAATCATTCAATTCGGTTTCACCGTGTTCGAATTGATATGGGGAATCCATTTGTACACATACATGGCCGCTATCTGCAAACTATTGGACTGATGACATTGTAGCTTGGTCAAAGATCGCTTCTCACATAAAGGTATGTTCTTGCAAAATTTGGTAGAGATCAGATGATTAGGTTGGTCGTATTTTGATTTAATCATTTTACATTTGGGTGGCCGCCATTACGTTTTCGTCAAGATGGTGGCAATATAAAACATGACACTGAGGTGTCCTCTGCTAGTGCTACCTCTGTACCAAACGTCGTTCAATTCGGTTTCACCATGTTTGATTTGATAGGGGGAATCGATTTGCACACATACATGGCCACCATCTGCATACTATTGGGCTGATGACCTTGTAATTTAGTCAAAAGACGCTCGCCATATAAATATATCTTGTTGCAACATTTGGTATAGATGAGATGATAAGGCTAGTCGTAATTTGATTTAAGCTTTGAACATTTGGGTGGCCGCCATTACGTTTCCGTCAAGAGGGCGGCGATATAAAACATGACACTGAGGTGCCCTTTGCTAATTCTACCTCTGTACCAAATTTCGTTAAATTCGGTTTCACCGTGTTCGAATTGATAGGGGGACAGACATTCAGAGTACACATACTCACACAAACACAGACACACACACACAGACATACAATTTTTGGCCCTGTGTAGATCTCATAAGTCTACTTTCATTTTTGCAAAAATCGAAAGAAGGCTAAAAATACATTTCAATTAGCCATCAATTTTGATGTTACTCACGTCAATGGGTCCGACTATAGACATTACGAGGGGCAATCGAACGTAAAACTCATAGATAATTACCCACCTTTTTTGTGATCTCCAATAACTATCAGAAAGGGTAATACACTTGTTTGTAGAATAGAACATACAGGTATGGTTGCGGCAGTACTGCATCAACTCACTTCATCTTTAAGTGAAGAGGTTCGACTAGAATCCAACATTGTCACAACAGTATTGTGCCCAACTCTAGGAATGGGTATTCCAAGATTCAGACACCTAGATATCAAGGGAAAGGCTACAGCCGCTTTTGAAAGTTGAGATATTTGAATATCGCGCTCCATTACTTCTAGAAGGAAATTGAAATTTTATGCAGCTAAGAGCATGTCAAGTGACGTAGCGAGTAGTAGCAGAGGTCGAGGCTATTTGTTGATTAAATAGTTAGCCATGGAGTAGAGACTTGAGACTTGGATCAGATTACTGGCACGGCCAAATGAAAGAGAATGCACTTAGTCTCAAGTGAATCGGACCAGGGATACCAGAGATATGAGGATTTCCAGATTTCAGCGTGATTCAGCGTGACCCTGACCGTTTTGAATAAAAGCCGGCCGGCCCAAGCAACATCAGCTCACTTCGAAACAAGCTCTTGCTAGGCAAGGTGCTGCTGCCACATTGAGCCAAGGCACATGGTTGCCGGATCTACGCAGAACATATCTTCATATTGTGATAGTTACAAAAGTGCTGCGATACATGTGGAACATAGTAAGTTTCCGGCAGAGAGAATCACTAAGGTGATTGTTATTTTTCTACGGACACTGGTGAAATACTTTATTTCTATATGGACATATGCTAGACTTTGTCTAGAAAGTACTTTGTCACAGTCCAGTAATAATAATTTAATACTCGGATATTTTAGTCCAATCAGTCAGTTTCATAATTTGTAACTTGATAACCACTCCGATCTTTCAATATATTGAAGGCCAGTCTATCACGCTGTTGTTCATTAGCCGACGAAGGGAAACTATAAGTTGCTTCGCGCATGATAGATGGTGATAAGCCATGCCCAGGGAACGATCTTCAGAACAGCCGTTGATTGGTTTAGACTGTCAGTGTTTTCTTGTACTGAAAAGATTACCGTGAGTTATGTTACAACTGACATATTTGAGAATAGATCACTTAGATCTAACCCCATTTAATCAAACTGTTATGGATTTAACAGAAGTAAATATTAAAATGGATCAGCAGTTACTTCAAACTTCAAGAGATATTACCACTATGTCTGGTTAGACAGATTGTGGGTATATAATGGCGGCCGATACAAGGATTAGACGTGCGTGTCCGATAGGGCATGTATATTGATAAATCTGGTACAGACCATGTTCACTACGCTTCAAGACCAACGAGAAATGTAAGCCACATTTTGACTTTATATTATGCCTAGCTAATTGGAACAAACTCATTTTCTGCAGATGACCAACACATTTATTTTTCTTCGTATTTAAATCTTGCAATGATTTACGCAAGACATATTAGAGTTATTCTGAGTATTTTCAGCACTCAGAACAGTTTAGGATCGATGACCGAGCATAACGAGCATTTATTTGAATGTTTCATTTTTTTTTGGATAATCACGTTAATCAGCCGATGTAACTGTAAAAGTTAATAACTATTTTTGTTGAGAAATTGATATTTTATCCATATTCTAAGAATCGAACATGTGGATTCTCACATAATGAAATAATAATTAAATATATTTAAAATAATATAACTAATAATAATAATAATAATCCACTAATAATAATAGTAATGATTTTCATAACTTTTCTAAATAATTCTTGGATCTTATATTTTCTAATAATCACAATTATTGAGAGAGAGCTTATGAAGTAGTTTAATCATTTCTAGTTTGGAACAGGTGATTTTCCGAAGGAGAGGGTTAGCCCAAGCCCGCATTCAACCAACATTACAGTTCTGGTTGAACAGTTAATATTTGCAACGAGCAAAGTATATTTTTCAGATAACACGGAGAGGCATGAAACGGGAAGCAAATGATATTTGTATCAATTAGGATATTTTTGTATTTATATAAAATCATGGCGTAGATACACATTCGAAAGTGAAATAAAGATTATCATAAGTATGGTAACTTCACGGGTTGAACTGAATGGTAAAATAAAATAAACTTGTAAGTTTATGAATCTTCCAGTGTTGATAACAAGCAGAGGCTTGATTTATTGTATAAATTTTGGGAAGAAAATTGATGTGTGTGGAGTAGTTGAAATTCCATTCCCAGGTGCGCATGTTTAAGTCGCAGGAATGAGGAGGTTTTTATTTGAGCATCAATCAAATAGCAGGTTCGATGACTCAGTGTTATAGAAGGAGTATTGGAACTACACATTGCGTCGTATGAATGACCCGAAGGTTATTTCTTAAAAACCATCAGTTCTTATTTCAACCTTGTTGACGGATTCCATTAAGACTTTGATTTTGCTAGAACCCGGATTTGTCATGATTGTATTTTATTCTTCTTCAGAGGAAGACCTTTTCCGTTGTTGTTGGAATATTGTGTTCTTATAAAAATAATAGAATGGGCCACTGCCAATTAAAAAAATAATTCTATAACCACGAATAATTTGAAGGATGTTTTCAATCCTAGTGCCATGAACTAAATGAATTTATTATGAAGCTACAATTCTTATTTCCGCATTCTGTCGAAGAATTGCAAGTTGTGAAAGTTACTAAAATGGCCAGAAATATAAATATTTTTCTTAATAATGATTCCAAGTGGAAAATTGAATAGTTGAATGGTCCAACAATTTATTGATCAAGTTGATGATTCAGAAATCATATATTTTGTTAGGAACTTGAAGTTCATAATCGAGTCACTTCTCGAAACGTTTAATGCCAGAAGAACAATTAATTTTGTTGTGCTTCGCACAGTTCTTCGATGCTATGCTCAATGGTCAGATACTTTTCAGATGTTATTAATATGTGTACATAATTTGTGTTGATTCAGAAATAATAATATTTTTAACAATATTTTTTGAAAACTGGAAAAATAAGTGAAAGTTAAAAATTCTATGAACAATTATTCTACGAGTGTTAATATTATGTAAAAATTCAACCAGTGAACTACAGTATTTTCAGTATAGACAATTAAATTTGAACTGGATTTAATCATCAATAATCGATATAATTTTGGAACACAGTCTACAGGACTAATAATCAGACTTGTGTTTCCAAAGATAATTGTCCAATGTGTTGGGAAAATTTCTGTACATTGTGTAAATAGGATGTGGGTCGCCACACATGAATGATGCTGCTTTGAGCATTTTTGCAGTCAATTTTAAATTCAAAATAAAATGAGATAATTTTACATGATGTGTTATGCCCAGTTGAATCTCCTTCTATCCTTATTGTTGCATTGAGCCAAAAATCAGTAAAGCATTTTTTTCATTTGATGTCGTTTTTGCGATTAGCTTTAACCCATCTGGCGCCCCGGGATATTTTGACTCTCGTGCTGACTGATTATTGGTAAAATGCATATGTGGTCGTGCGGACTCCGGTCTAAACGGGCACATAAAATAAGATAGAGAGAGAAATGGCTTCGAACGTGGGGATCGAGTTAGACACGGTCAATCGCATGCCGATTTAAATTGTGATAATTTTATATAGATATTTTGGGAGTTGAGAGATGTCTGGTTTGGATGAATAAATTAGTAGGAAACCCAATTAGTGGGGAAAATTAAAAATTTAACTGGGTTAATAATTAGAATGGGTTTGATTATTTTTGATAATGGCTTAACCATTAGGGCGTCAAGTAAATTCAGTAGTAAACGTTCGATGACTGGACATACGCATTATTAGAATCCAGGTGGAGGATATTTGAGAACTTGCATATTTTTCTTGTGATATTGTGGTAAATGTAATTCGTAAAAGTAGAGAATTTTGTTTTTCCATCACGTCGACATTAGGACAAATCTCATTTTATTAGAGTGTTCCAATTAGCTATTCATATTTCTTGTTCTAGTTATAATCTTGTGTCTGCCAACATGTATTCCCCTAAGTTTTGAATAATAATTGAAAATTATGGAGGAGATGATGAGGATGATGAGGAGTTTGGAAGAGAGTTCCAAAGAAGCTGGACTGCGTGTAGCAGCCATTATGAAAGAAAATACAGAGGCTTTGGAAAAGAAACTTAAAGAAAATTCTGATTCTTTAGAAAATAAACTTAAGGAAAGTTTAAATGAGAAACTTAAAGAAAATTCTGATTCTTTAGAAAATAAACTTAAAGAAAATTCTGATTCTTTAGAAAATAAACTTAAAGAAAGTTCTGATTCTTTAAAAGATAACTTGAAAGAAAGTTCCGATTTGTTAGAAAGCAGGTTAAAAGGTAACTTGAAAGAAAATTTAAATAGTAAATTTAATTCTATGGAAAATAAATTTAAAGAGAATTCCGAAATTTTAAAAATGTCACTTGAGAGTAAAATGACTAAATTATGCGAAAAAACACATGAGCTCGAAACTTCATTAGCCACTAACGCAAGTTTAATGGACGATAAATTTCGCGATGCCGATCTAAGATCCCAAAGCTTAGCTGATAGGATAGAACATGGTCTTAGGAAAGTTGGTGAAGACATGATCAACCTAGAAGTCAGAGTGAAGAAAGAGAATAATGAGATGGCAATTCTAGTTCAACGTTTGACAGAACAATTCAAAGAACTCGTAATGGGAGAAATAAGAGAAGGTGTGATTAATGAATTACAAACTGAAATTAAAACCACAGTTATCGGTGAAATTAAAGACACACTCAAGCTGGAGAACCAAGAGGGAATCAAGGAAATTAGGGAATCTTTGTCATCCCATATTCAAGTAATTTCCAAAGATATCCAAGCAACTCAGAAGGACATATCAGATATGACAGGGTCGTTGAAAATTTACGAGGCTGTTATGAACCAGATATCCACTGATGTCAAGGAGAACTGTAAGGAAACCGAAGAAATTAGAAAAATGGCAGAAGAAAACCATAAGGAACTTGAGGCTATGAAAACCCAAATCAAGGACGAGAAACAGTCTGACCATCTGTTGAAAATGTCAAGTATAAGGGGAGAAGAACAGATACAGATAAACCTAGGAGCAGCTAGAGAAACTGATAGTCAAAGACAGGATGAGGTCAGGACAGTATTTCAATCCAACCCCATAACTGTATTCAAGAATGTAGAGGATAAGCCTTCAAAATTTTCAGGGCGAGATTCTGTGACACCCGTAGAATTTTTGAGAGAAGCAGGTGATTACCTAAAAGATTCCAAAATCCCTAAGGAAAGACAGATCCGAGTGATAGGGAAATTTTTGGAAGGTCCTGCACTTCTTTGGTTTAGAGCTTTTAGGTCCACTCTCACCAATTTTGAGGAGTTTTCCCGTGGGTTATTAAAAAAGTTTTGGTCCCCGGAAACCCAACAGCAAGTCAGAGCAGAATTATATTCAAAGAGATTCTCGACGTCACAACCTACTCGATACTCTACGTACTTTTCTGGACAGCTTTCTAAACTACAACATTTAGATCCGCCGATGCCAGATAATGAATTAATTGCCGCATTAATACGTCAGTTTCCAGCAGACGTCCAAAGAACTTTGATCGCTGCTGACATTTATAATATGGAGCAATTTGACGAGGTATTGCAGAAACTTGATCACACGAACGCTCAATTTTTCCATCAGAAGGGAGGAAAGAATAACAACGCTGTGTACGCTCTTATGGCCGACAGTTATTCCCAAACACCTCGAGAGATTCGAGAGGGGCGAGAAGAGAAAACGCCGAGGGAAGAGCCCGATAAAAGAGGATGGAATAAGTACAATAACAGATACAGTTACAAGCCTTATGCGAGACCGGATGGTGGATATCGATATAATACTCGATGGAGAAGGCCAAGTGATAATCAAGGAAGGTACCAGGAAAGAAGGTACTATGGTAGAAACAATAACTACAATAACAGAGGGAATGTGAATACTCGTCAGTCCAATGAAGAGTTCAATAAGGAGACGAGGAAGAACTTGGAAGAAAGACACCAAGAAAACTTGCGGTTCTTGGAACAGAGGCCCAATGAACCAGGTCCATCGGGAACACAACAATCCAGGGGGATTGGTAAAGAAAAAAAGCTTCGAATTCACAGTAGAAGATAGAATTTTAAACACTTTCACTTCCAGGATTATTAAATGGCAAGCAGAGGATGATGACTTAATTCAACAGAATGACGAACGGAAAGAAATGGGTACAAGAATTAAAATGCCAATCATATCATGCGAAGTATTCGGTATGCCTGTCGATACTTTAATTGATACTGGGGCTATGCTTTGTCTTGTGAGCGAGAAGCTTTATATTCTGTGGAAGCTCAAAGAGAATTTAGAGGAGATTCCAGTATCAGGAATTAAAATCCAAGGAATAACACCCAACAAAATATCTCTGTGTAAAACACAATTATACTTATGTGTTACTATTGGAGGACATGATTTCCGACATGTGTTTGTAGTAATGAAGGACATGGCTTTTGACATGATATTGGGAGCGGATTTCATTCAGAAATATCAAGCAGTGATAGACATGAAGACGGAGACGATCAGATTCAAGAATACCGAAGAGATAAACTTCGAGGGAAAAGAAGAGGAAGACATCGAGGGAGATGCTCAATGGTCTCTGATTTTTCATGAAGCTGAAGGAAGAGAAGTCTACACTGAGAAGGAGACCCCAGAGCTAGGAAAAATTTTGGAAGAGTATCACGATATTTTTGATATTAAACCTGGTGAAATTAAAGATTTTGAATATCGTATTCGTGTAAATGATGATGCACCTTTCCATGCTAAATTGTATCCGGTAGCGGAAAAGCATTGAGAAAGGGTAAAAGTGCTTATCAAAGAGATGGAAAGCAACAATGTGATTGAAAAGTACACTACATCTTATGTCAATCCATTAGCAGTAGTGTCTAAGCAAGATGGAAGTCTGAGACTATGTTTAGACGCGCGAAATTTGAATTCAAGATTGCTGCCAGAGTATGACAGACCACCAATCATTAGGGAACTGTTAAGGAAATTCCAAGGCAAGGTCTGGTTCTCTAACATTGATCTCACTTCGTCCTACCACCACATTAGGCTTAGTGAAGATTCCAAAAAGTTTACAGGATTTATGTTTGACCAGCAGATATATGTATTCCGCCGTCTACCATTTGGAGTCAAAACATCTGGATCTGTTTTGATCAGAGCACTGGAACAAAATTTGAGTCCTGAAGTAAAAGAGATAGCAATTCGTTACATAGATGATATCCTAATTGCATCTGAGACTAAGGAGGAACATTTGTTACATCTTCAGATGTTATTCGCAGATTTGAGAAAAGCGAACTTTAAAGTAAACCTTCGAAAATGTCAGTTCTTTCGGAAGGAAATAAAATTTTTGGGCCACATTTTGGATGGTGAAGGATACCGTCCCAATGAGACAAAGATACAGGTGATTGCAAATTTCCCTAGACCTACTAGAGTGAAGAATGTCCGCAGTTTTCTCGGGACATGCCAATTCTTCCCAAGGTATTGTCCAAGCTTCACCAAAACGGTTGCTCCATTGCAGGAATTATTAAAGAAAGGAAACAAATGGAAATGGAATGAAGATTGTGAACAATCATTTCAAGATGCCAAGAGGTTATTGGTAAACAGCGTGAAATTGGAGTATCCTGACTTTACCAAGAACTTCATCATAGAATCTGATGCATCCACCGTAGGGATTGGAGCTATTCTTCTTCAAGAAGATGACAATCACAAGAGACGTTACCTGGCGTTCATAAGCAGGAAACTTCGTCCATCAGAAAGGAATTATTACACCACAGAGTTAGAAGCACTTGCTGTCATCTTCGCGTTGGAGTCGTGGAAGAAAATGTTAATTGGACATTCAGTAATTGTGAGGACTGATCACCATGCATTGGAGTTTATCTTGAGAACAAACTTTGACAGTGATAGGAAAACTAGATGGTCACTTTTTATTCAACAATTCAACCTAGTTATTGAACACACTCCTGGAAAGTTGAACGTTGGAGCTGATTTATTGAGTAGAGCAGTGGAGTCTACATCTAAGGTTTTTCAAGTTAACCTGACGCAGGAAGATGAGGATACCTTGAGAAGGTTAAGATTGTTGCATTTATACCAGAGGAGAGACCGACGTTTTAGAAACATTTTTCGTTTTCAACAGGGAGACATGGATCCAAATGATGATGATTTTGTGGAAACTGAAAGAATTTCAAGAGATTTTATGATGTTAGATGGTTTAATCTACAAGTTTGCAGATCCCGACCATACGAAGCTGAGAGTAGTGATACCTCCACGAATGCAAATACCCATTATCTGGATGGCACATCGAATTGCAGGTCATGCTGGAGTAGATAAGACGGTCAACTTGATACAAGAGAAATTTTCGTGGGAGCGAATGCGACAAACTGTCAGGAACACTATTCGAGAATGCGACTTATGCCAAAGGAGTAAACATAATTCTAGATTACTGAGAGAATTACCAAGGCCTATTATTCCTTCTAAGCCTTGTGAAATCTTCGCGACTGATCTTTATGGTCCTCTCCCAAAGTCTAAAAGAGGTAACCGATATATTCTGGTGACAATGGATGTTTTCAGCAAATACACTATGTTACACCCGATTCAGAAGTCAAATGCAAAATATTGTGCGAAGAGAATTAGAGACAACGTAATTCCGGAAGCAGGCAAACCGGAATTCCTTTTATCAGATCGTGGTCCCCAATTTACATCTTTAGAATTTAGAACCGTCATGAATAATCTTGGGATTAGACAATTGTTTTGTTCTATCAGACATCCTGAAAGCAATCCAGCAGAACGCGTGATGGCTGAAATAGCAAAATTTTGCCGCCTCTATTGTCCAAATGAGCATTGGAAATGGATGGATGTTCTCTCATTAGCATCCGAATCCATCAACTCTACAATTCATGAGAGTACTGGACAGATTCCCATGTTGCTTCATCATGGAATTAAACCAACAAGATTATGGGATCGAATCATCTCTATTCCACCTGAGATTGAACCAAGTCGTCAGATGAGGGAAACTCTAGCTTTAGACAAGTTGAGGAGCCAAGCTGAGAAAAGAGAGCGCAGAGTGAGAGGAAAGCGTTTTCGCAGACCCTTGCGCGTAGGAACTCTTGTTTTAGTGAAAAGACCTACACCCCCTGACGTGCAAAATCGAGTGTACTCGAAGTTTGCAAGCCTTTACGCTGGACCCTATCGTATTGTGGAAGTAAACAACAATGGAAGCTATGAAATCGCCAATACACGAACTGGTAACATCGTGGGAACTTATAATGCAACGAATTTGAAGATTTATTATTCAAGAACCAGATGATTTAATTTTTCAATTTTTATTTTTTGCTAGGTGTGGGGTGGATGTGCCCAACTCTAGGAATGGGTATTCCAAGATTCAGACACCTAGATATCAAGGGAAAGGCTACAGCCGCTTTTGAAAGTTGAGATATTTGAATATCGCGCTCCATTACTTCTAGAAGGAAATGGAAATTTTATGCAGCTAAGAGCATGTCAAGTGACGTAGCGAATAGTAGCAGAGGTCGAGGCTATTTGTTGATTAAATAGTTAGCTATGGAGTAGAGACTTGAGACTTGGATCAGATTACTGGCACGGCCAAATGAAAGAGAATGCACTTAGTCTCAAGTGAATCGGACCAGGGATACCAGAGATATGAGGATTTCCAGATTTCAGCGTGATTCAGCGTGACCCTGACCGTTTTGAATAAAAGCCGGCCGGCCCAAGCAACATCAGCTCACTTCGAAACAAGCTCTTGCTAGGCAAGGTGCTGCTGCCACGTTGAGCCAAGGCACATGGTTGCCGGATCTACGCAGAACATATCTTCATATTGTGATAGTTACAAAAGTGCTGCGATACATGTGGAACATAGTAAGTTTCCGGCAGAGAGAATCACTAAGGTGATTGTTATTTTTCTACGGACACTGGTGAAATACTTTATTTCTATATGGACATATGCTAGACTTTGTCTAGAAAGTACTTTGTCACAGTCCAGTAATAATAATTTAATACTCGGATATTTTAGTCCAATCAGTCAGTTTCATAATTTGTAACTTGATAACCACTCCGATCTTTCAATATATTGAAGGCCAGTCTATCACGCTGTTGTTCATTAGCCGACGAAGGGAAACTATAAGTTGCTTCGCGCATGATAGATGGTGATAAGCCATGCCCAGGGAACGATCTTCAGAACAGCCGTTGATTGGTTTAGACTGTCAGTGTTTTCTTGTACTGAAAAGATTACCGTGAGTTATGTTACAACTGACATATTTGAGAATAGATCACTTAGATCTAACCCCATTTAATCAAACTGTTATGGATTTAACAGAAGTAAATATTAAAATGGATCAGCAGTTACTTCAAACTTCAAGAGATATTACCACTATGTCTGGTTAGACAGATTGTGGGTATATAATGGCGGCCGATACAAGGATTAGACGTGCGTGTCCGATAGGGCATGTATATTGATAAATCTGGTACAGACCAGGTTCACTACGCTTCAAGACCAACGAGAAATGTAAGCCACATTTTGACTTTATATTATGCCTAGCTAATAAGAACAAACTCATTTTCTGCAGATGACCAACACATTTATTTTTCTTCGTATTTAAATCTTGCAATGATTTACGCAAGACATATTAGAGTTATTCTGAGTATTTTCAGCACTCAGAACAGTTTAGGATCGATGACCGAGCATAACGAGCATTTATTTGAATGTTTCATTTATTTTTGGATAATCAAGGTAATCAGCCGATGTAACTGTAAAAGTTAATAATTATTTTTGTTGAGAAATGGATATTTTATCCATATTCGAAGAATCGAACATGTGGATTCTCACATAATGAAATAATAATTAAATATATTTAAAATAATATAACTAATAATAATAATAATAATCCACTAATAATAATAATAATGATTTTCATAACTTTTCTAAATAATTCTTGGATCTTATATTTTCTAATAATCACATTTATTGAGAGAGAGCTTATGAAGTAGTTTAATCATTTCTAGTTTGGAACAGGCTATTTTCCGAAGGAGAGTGGTTAGCGCAAGCCCGCATTCAACCAACATTACAGTTCTGGTTGAACAGTTAATATTTGCAATGAGCAAAGTATATTTTTCAGATAGCACGGAGAGGCATGAAACGGGAAGCAAATGATATTTGTATCAATTAGGATATTTTTGTATTTATATAAAATCATGACGTAGATACACATCGAAAGTGAAATAAAGATTATCATAAGTATGGTAACTTCACGGGTTGAACTGAATGGTAAAATAAAATAAACTTGTAAGTTTATGAATCTTCCAGTGTTGATAACAAGCAGAGGCTTGATTTATAGTATAAATTTTGGGAAGAAAATTGATGTGTGTGGAGTAGTTGAAATTCCATTCCCAGGTGCGCATGTTTAAGTCGCAGGAATGAGGAGGTTTTTATTTGAGCATCAATCAAATAGCAGGTTCGATGACTCAGTTTTATAGAAGGAGTATTGGAACTACACATTGCGTCGTATGAATGACCCGAAGGTTATTTCTTAAAAACCATCAGTTCTTATTTCAACCTTGTTGACGGATTCCATTAAGACTTTGATTTTGCTAGAACCCGGATTTGTCATGATTGTATTTTATTCTTCTTCAGAGGAAGACCTTTTCCGTTGTTGTTGGAATATTGTGTTCTTATAAAAATAATAGAATGGGCCACTGCCAATTAAAAAAATAATTCTATAACCACGAATAATTTGAAGGATGTTTTCAATCCTAGTGCCATGAACTAAATGAATTTATTATGAAGCTACAATTCTTATTTCCGCATTCTGTCGAAGAATTGCAAGTTTAGAAAGTTACTAAAATGGCCAGAAATATAAATATTTTTCTTAATAATGATTCCAAGTGGAAAATTGAATAGTTGAATGGTCCAACAATTTATTGATCAAGTTGATGATTCAGAAATCATATATTTTGTTAGGAACTTGAAGTTCATAATCGAGTCACTTCTCGAAACGTTTAATGCCAGAAGAACAATTAATTTTGTTGTGCTTCGCACAGTTCTTCGATGCTATGCTCAATGGTCAGATACTTTTCAGATGTTATTAATATGTGTACATAATTTGTGTTGATTCAGAATTAATAATATTTTTTAACAATATTTTTTGAAAACTGGAAAAATAAGTGAAAGTTAAAAATTCTATGAACAATTATTCTACGAGTGTTAATATTATGTAAAAATTCAACCAGTGAACTACAGTATTTTCAGTATAGACAATTAAATTTGAACTGGATTTAATCATCAATAATCGATATAATTTTGGAACACAGTCTACAGGACTAATAATCAGACTTGTGTTTCCAAAGATAATTGTCCAATGTGTTGGGAAAATTTCTGTACATTGTGTAAATAGGATGTGGGTTGCCACACATGAATGATGCTGCTTTGAGCATTTTTGCAGTCAATTTTAAATTCAAAATAAAATGAGATAATTTTACATGATGTGTTATGCCCAGTTGAATCTCCTTCTATCCTTATTGTTGCATTGAGCCAAAAATCAGTAAAGCATTTTTTTCATTTGATGTCGTTTTTGCGATTAGCTTTAACCCATCTGGCGCCCCGGGATATTTTGACTCTCGTGCTGACTGATTATTGGTAAAATGCATATGTGGTCGTGCGGACTCCGGTCTAAACGGGCACATAAAATAAGATAGAGAGAGAAATGGCTTCGAACGTGGGGCTCGAGTTAGACACGGTCAATCGCATGCCTATTTAAATTGTGATAATTTTATATAGATATTTTGGGAGTTGAGAGATGTCTGGTTTGGATGAATAAATTAGTAGGAAACCCAATTAGTGGGGAAAATTAAAAATTTAACTGGGTTAATAATTAGAATGGGTTTGATTATTTTTGATAATGGCTTAACCATTAGGGCGTCAAATAAATTCAGTAGTAAACGTTCGATGACTGGACATACGCATTATTAGAATCCAGGTGGAGGATATTTGAGAACTTGCATATTTTTCTTGTGATATTGTGGTAAATGTAATTCGTAAAAGTAGAGAATTTTGTTTTTCCATCACGTCGACATTAGGACAAATCTCATTTTATTGGAGTGTTCCAATTAGCTATTCATATTTCTTGTTCTAGTTATAATCTTGTGTCTGCCAACATGTATACCCCTAAGTTTTGAATAATAATTGAAAATTATGGAGGAGATGATGAGGATGATGAGGAGTTTGGAAGAGAGTTCCAAAGAAGCTGGACTGCGTGTAGCAGCCATTATGAAAGAAAATACAGAGGCTTTGGAAAAGAAACTTAAAGAAAATTCTGATTCTTTAGAAAATAAACTTAAGGAAAGTTTAAATGAGAAACTTAAAGAAAATTCTGATTCTTTAGAAAATAAACTTAAAGAAAATTCTGATTCTTTAGAAAATAAACTTAAAGAAAGTTCTGATTCTTTAAAAGATAACTTGAAAGAAAGTTCCGATTTGTTAGAAAGCAGGTTAAAAGGTAACTTGAAAGAAAATTTAAATAGTAAATTTAATTCTATGGAAAATAAATTTAAAGAGAATTCCGAAATTTTAAAAATGTCACTTGAGAGTAAAATGACTAAATTATGCGAAAAAACACATGAGCTCGAAACTTCATTAGCCACTAACGCAAGTTTAATGGACGATAAATTTCGCGATGCCGATCTAAGATCCCAAAGCTTAGCTGATAGGATAGAACATGGTCTTAGGAAAGTTGGTGAAGACATGATCAACCTAGAAGTCAGAGTGAAGAAAGAGAGTAATGAGATGGCAATTCTAGTTCAACGTTTGACAGAACAATTCAAAGAACTCGTAATGGGAGAAATAAGAGAAGGTGTGATTAATGAATTACAAACTGAAATTAAAACCACAGTTATCGGTGAAATTAAAGACACACTCAAGCTGGAGAACCAAGAGGGAATCAAGGAAATTAGGGAATCTTTGTCATCCCATATTCAAGTAATTTCCAAAGATATCCAAGCAACTCAGAAGGACATATCAGATATGACAGGGTCGTTGAAAAGTCACGAGGCTGTTATGAACCAGATATCCACTGATGTCAAGGAGAACTGTAAGGAAACCGAAGAAATTAGAAAAATGGCAGAAGAAAACCATAAGGAACTTGAGGCTATGAAAACCCAAATCAAGGACGAGAAACAGTCTGACCATCTGTTGAAAATGTCAAGTATAAGGGGAGAAGAACAGATACAGATAAACCTAGGAGCAGCTAGAGAAACTGATAGTCAAAGACAGGATGAGGTCAGGACAGTATTTCAATCCAACCCCATAACTGTATTCAAGAATGTAGAGGATAAGCCTTCAAAATTTTCAGGGCGAGATTCTGTGACACCCGTAGAATTTTTGAGAGAAGCAGGTGATTACCTAAAAGATTCCAAAATCCCTAAGGAAAGACAGATCCGAGTGATAGGGAAATTTTTGGAAGGTCCTGCACTTCTTTGGTTTAGAGCTTTTAGGTCCACTCTCACCAATTTTGAGGAGTTTTCCCGTGGGTTATTAAAAAAGTTTTGGTCCCCGGAAACCCAAGAGCAAGTCAGAGCAGAATTATATTCAAAGAGATTCTCGACGTCACAACCTACTCAATACTCTACGTACTTTTCTGGACAGCTTTCTAAACTACAACATTTAGATCCGCCGATGCCAGATAATGAATTAATTGCCGCATTAATACGTCAGTTTCCAGCAGACGTCCAAAGAACTTTGATCGCTGCTGACATTTATAATATGGAGCAATTTGACGAGGTATTGCAGAAACTTGATCACACGAACGCTCAATTTTTCCATCAGAAGGGAGGAAAGAATAACAACGCTGTGTACGCTCTTATGGCCGACAGTTATTCCCAAACACCTCGAGAGATTCGAGAGGGGCGAGAAGAGAAAACGCCGAGGGAAGAGCCCGATAAAAGAGGATGGAATAAGTACAATAACAGATACAGTTACAAGCCTTATGCGAGACCGGATGGTGGATATCGATATAATACTCGATGGAGAAGGCCAAGTGATAATCAAGGAAGGTACCAGGAAAGAAGGTACTATGGTAGAAACAATAACTACAATAACAGAGGGAATGTGAATACTCGTCAGTCCAATGAAGAGTTCAATAAGGAGACGAGGAAGAACTTGGAAGAAAGACACCAAGAAAACTTGCGGTTCTTGGAACAGAGGCCCAATGAACCAGGTCCATCGGGAACACAACAATCCCGGGGGATTGGTAAAGAAAAAAAGCTTCGAATTCACAGTAGAAGATAGAATTTTAAACACTTTCACTTCCAGGATTATTAAATGGCAAGCAGAGGATGATGACTTAATTCAACAGAATGACGAACGGAAAGAAATGGGTACAAGAATTAAAATGCCAATCATATCATGCGAAGTATTCGGTATGCCTGTCGATACTTTAATTGATACTGGGGCTATGCTTTGTCTTGTGAGCGAGAAGCTTTATATTCTGTGGAAGCTCAAAGAGAATTTAGAGGAGATTCCAGTATCAGGAATTAAAATCCAAGGAATAACACCCAACAAAATATCTCTGTGTAAAACACAATTATACTTATGTGTTTCTATTGGAGGACATGATTTCCGACATGTGTTTGTAGTAATGAAGGACATGGCTTTTGACATGATATTGGGAGCGGATTTCATTCAGAAATATCAAGCAGTGATAGACATGAAGACAGAGACGATCAGATTCAAGAATACCGAAGAGATAAACTTCGAGGGAAAAGAAGAGGAAGACATCGAGGGAGATGCTCAATGGTCTCTGATTTTTCATGAAGCTGAAGGAAGAGAAGTCTACACTGAGAAGGAGTCCCCAGAGCTAGGAAAAATTTTGGAAGAGTATCACGATATTTTTGATATTAAACCTGGTGAAATTAAAGATTTTGAATATCGTATTCGTGTAAATGATGATGCACCTTTCCATGCTAAATTGTATCCGGTAGCGGAAAAGCATCGAGAAAGGGTAAAAGTGCTTATCAAAGAGATGGAAAGCAACAATGTGATTGAAAAGTACACTACATCTTATGTCAATCCATTAGCAGTAGTGTCTAAGCAAGATGGAAGTCTGAGACTATGTTTAGACGTGCGAAATTTGAATTCAAGATTGCTGCCAGAGTATGACAGACCACCAATCATTAGGGAACTGTTAAGGAAATTCCAAGGCAAGGTCTGGTTCTCTAACATTGATCTCACTTCGTCCTACCACCACATTAGGCTTAGTGAAGATTCCAAAAAGTTTACAGGATTTATGTTTGACCAGCAGATATATGTATTCCGCCGTCTACCATTTGGAGTCAAAACATCTGGATCTGTTTTGATCAGAGCACTGGAACAAAATTTGAGTCCTGAAGTAAAAGAGATAGCAATTCGTTACATAGATGATATCCTAATTGCATCTGAGACTAAGGAGGAACATTTGTTACATCTTCAGATGTTATTCGCAGATTTGAGAAAAGCGAACTTTAAAGTAAACCTTCGAAAATGTCAGTTCTTTCGGAAGGAAATAAAATTTTTGGGCCACATTTTGGATGGTGAAGGATACCGTCCCAATGAGACAAAGATACAGGTGATTGCAAATTTCCCTAGACCTACTAGAGTGAAGAATGTCCGCAGTTTTCTCGGGACATGCCAATTCTTCCCAAGGTATTGTCCAAGCTTCACCAAAACGGTTGCTCCATTGCAGGAATTATTAAAGAAAGGAAACAAATGGAAATGGAATGAAGATTGTGAACAATCATTTCAAGATGCCAAGAGGTTATTGGTAAACAGCGTGAAATTGGAGTATCCTGACTTTACCAAGAATTTCATCATAGAATCTGATGCATCCACCGTAGGGATTGGAGCTATTCTTCTTCAAGAAGATGACAATCACAAGAGACGTTACCTGGCGTTCATAAGCAGGAAACTTCGTCCATCAGAAAGGAATTATTACACCACAGAGTTAGAAGCACTTGCTGTCATCTTCGCGTTGGAGTCGTGGAAGAAAATGTTAATTGGACATTCAGTAATTGTGAGGACTGATCACCATGCATTGGAGTTTATCTTGAGAACAAACTTTGCCAGTGATAGGATAACTAGATGGTCACTTTTTATTCAACAATTCAACCTAGTTATTGAACACACTCCTGGAAAGTTGAACGTTGGAGCTGATTTATTGAGTAGAGCAGTGGAGTCTACATCTAAGGTTTTTCAAGTTAACCTGACGCAGGAAGATGAGGATACCTTGAGAAGGTTAAGATTGTTGCATTTATACCAGAGGAGAGACCGACGTTTTAGAAACATTTTTCGTTTTCTACAGGGAGACATGGATCCAAATGATGATGATTTTGTGGAAACTGAACGAATTTCAAGAGATTTTATGATGTTAGATGGTTTAATCTACAAGTTTGCAGATCCCGACCATACGAAGCTGAGAGTAGTGATACCTCCACGAATGCAAATACCCATTATCTGGATGGCACATCGAATTGCAGGTCATGCTGGAGTAGATAAGACGGTCAACTTGATACAAGAGAAATTTTCGTGGGAGCGAATGCGACAAACTGTCAGGAACACTATTCGAGAATGCGACTTATGCCAAAGGAGTAAATATAATTCTAGATTACTGAGAGAATTACCAAGGCCTATTATTCCTTCTAAGCCTTGTGAAATCTTCGCGACTGATCTTTATGGTCCTCTCCCAAAGTCTAAAAGAGGTAACCGATATATTCTGGTGACAATGGATGTTTTCAGCAAATACACTATGTTACACCCGATTCAGAAGGCAAACGCAAAATATTGTGCGAAGAGAATTAGAGACAACGTAATTCCGGAAGCAGGCAAACCGGAATTCCTTTTATCAGATCGTGGACCCCAATTTACATCTTTAGAATTTAGAACCGTCATGAATAATCTTGGGATTAGACAATTGTTTTGTTCTATCAGACATCCTGAAAGCAATCCAGCAGAACGCGTGATGGCTGAAATAGCAAAATTTTGCCGCCTCTATTGTCCAAATGAGCATTGGAAATGGATGGATGTTCTCTCATTAGCATCCGAATCCATCAACTCTACAATTCATGAGAGTACTGGACAGATTCCCATGTTGCTTCATCATGGAATTAAACCAACAAGATTATGGGATCGAATCATCTCTATTCCACCTGAGATTGAACCAAGTCGTCAGATGAGGGAAACTCTAGCTTTAGACAAGTTGAGGAGCCAAGCTGAGAAAAGAGAGCGCAGAGTGAGAGGAAAGCGTTTTCGCAGACCCTTGCGCGTAGGAACTCTTGTTTTAGTGAAAAGACCTACACCCCCTGACGTGCAAAATCGAGTGTACTCGAAGTTTGCAAGCCTTTACGCTGGACCCTATCGTATTGTGGAAGTAAACAACAATGGAAGCTATGAAATCGCCAATACACGAACTGGTAACATCGTGGGAACTTATAATGCAACGAATTTGAAGATTTATTATTCAAGAACCAGATGATTTAATTTTTCAATTTTTATTTTTTGCTAGGTGTGGGGTGGATGTGCCCAACTCTAGGAATGGGTATTCCAAGATTCAGACACCTAGATATCAAGGGAAAGGCTACAGCCGCTTTTGAAAGTTGAGATATTTGAATATCGCGCTCCATTACTTCTAGAAGGAAATGGAAATTTTATGCAGCTAAGAGCATGTCAAGTGACGCAGCGAGTAGTAGCAGAGGTCGAGGCTATTTGTTGATTAAATAGTTAGCTATGGAGTAGAGACTTGAGACTTGGATCAGATTACTGGCACGTCCAAATGAAAGAGAATGCACTTAGTCTCAAGTGAATCGGACCAGGGATACCAGAGATATGAGGATTTCCAGATTTCAGCGTGATTCAGCGTGACCCTGACCGTTTTGAATAAAAGCCGGCCGGCCCAAGCAACATCAGCTCACTTCGAAACAAGCTCTTGCTAGGCAAGGTGCTGCTGCCACGTTGAGCCAAGGCACATGGTTGCCGGATCTACGCAGAACATATCTTCATATTGTGATAGTTACAAAAGTGCTGCGATACATGTGGAACATAGTAAGTTTCCGGCAGAGAGAATCACTAAGGTGATTGTTATTTTTCTACGGACACTGGTGAAATACTTTATTTCTATATGGACATATGCTAGACTTTGTCTAGAAAGTACTTTGTCACAGTCCAGTAATAATAATTTAATACTCGGATATTTTAGTCCAATCAGTCAGTTTCATAATTTGTAACTTGATAACCACTCCGATCTTTCAATATATTGAAGGCCAGTCTATCACGCTGTTGTTCATTAGCCGACGAAGGGAAACTATAAGTTGCTTCGCGCATGATAGATGGTGATAAGCCATGCCCAGGGAACGATCTTCAGAACAGCCGTTGATTGGTTTAGACTGTCAGTGTTTTCTTGTACTGAAAAGATTACCGTGAGTTATGTTACAACTGACATATTTGAGAATAGATCACTTAGATCTAACCCCATTTAATCAAACTGTTATGGATTTAACAGAAGTAAATATTAAAATGGATCAGCAGTTACTTCAAACTTCAAGAGATATTACCACTATGTCTGGTTAGACAGATTGTGGGTATATAATGGCGGCCGATACAAGGATTAGACGTGCGTGTCCGATAGGGCATGTATATTGATAAATCTGGTACAGACCATGTTCACTACGCTTCAAGACCAACGAGAAATGTAAGCCACATTTTGACTTTATATTATGCCTAGCTAATTGGAACAAACTCATTTTCTGCAGATGACCAACACATTTATTTTTCTTCGTATTTAAATCTTGCAATGATTTACGCAAGACATATTAGAGTTATTCTGAGTATTTTCAGCACTCAGAACAGTTTAGGATCGATGACCGAGCATAAAGAGCATTTATTTGAATGTTTCATTTTTTTTTGGATAATCAAGGTAATCAGCCGATGTAACTGTAAAAGTTAATAATTATTTTTGTTGAGAAATGGATATTTTATCCATATTCGAAGAATCGAACATGTGGATTCTCACATAATGAAATAATAATTAAATATATTTAAAATAATATAACTAATAATAAAGGATCGTCTAAATGCTTGGAAAAAGTACTACACCACCAAAGAGGCAGAAGATTGGAACATCTATAGAGACCAACGAGCACAAACAGCAAAAATAATACGCAGCGAGAAACGCAAGTATGAAAAAGAACAAATGGACAAAATTGAACAAAACTTTCACAGAAATGAGACCCGTGAATACTACAGGGATTTTAAAAAGAAGATACAAGGATACAAGGCACCTTCCCTTTGTTTTCTAAGAAAAGATGGAACTCTAGCAACATCCAACGAGGAAAACTGCGAAATTTTAGCCGGGTATTTTAACGACCTCCTAAATTGTGAAAAGCCATCCAACCCCATCAGAACAAACAAACAAATGAACCACAATTTGCCATCTTCTCCACCAAATCGCGATGAAATCAAACGCCACATAAAGATGTTGAGAAATAACAAGGCTCCTGGTGAAGACTCCATGATTGCAGAACTGTGGAAACATGCCCCAGAAGAAGCAATTGACATCCTACACCAAACCATTGTAGATATATGGGAGACAGAACAACTCCCAGAGGACTGGAAGATAGCTTTGATCCATCCTTTACACAAGAAAGGAAATATAAGATATGTGAACAACTACCGTGGTATTTCTCTTCTGTCAGTAGCTTACAAGATCCTGTCACTTTCCATCCTTGAAAGACTGGAACAGCAAGTTGAACACAAACTCGGAGAATACCAAGGGGGTTTTAGGAAAGGCCGATCGACTGCAGAACAAATCTTTAACCTAAAAACCATAATTAGGTACTATGTGTTGAGAGGTCGAACGTATGTATCGACATTTGTAGACTTTAAGAAAGCGTACGACTGCATCGACCGTGATGTGTTGATTAACATACTTGCAGAAATGGGAGTCGATATGAAACTGCTGGCGATAATAAGGGCGACCCTAATTAATAGCACATCCAAAGTCAAATTCCAAGGATGTATCTCTGAACCCTTTGAAATCAAGACAGGTGTTCGACAGGGAGATAGCCTGTCACCTCTGTTGTTCAACTGCGTGCTTGAAAAGGTAATACAGAATTGGCGACAGAAGTTAAAAGAAGGAGGCCTTTACAAACCTTTAAGGATCGGGACGAAGAAAAACGGAGTGGAAATAAATTGCTTAGCATTCGCTGATGATATAGCCCTGATGACAGAAGATTTCGAAAGTGCAACAGAACAGGTCAATATATTGAAGGAAGTAGCAGAACAAACAGGATTACAAATTTCCTTTCAAAAGACAGAAGTAATGTCGAACATCAAGGATGATACAGCACAACTAAACACCAAATATGGAACGATAAACCGTGTTAATAAATTTAAATATCTTGGGGAATGGATCCAGCAAAATGGCCTTGACAAGGAAGCCATAGAAGCAAGAATCAAGAAAATGGAAGTCGCTTTTCAAACCACCCGCAACATATATAACAAAAAGTGCTTTTCTATGAACACAAAAATTCGTCACTACAACACTGTCATCAAACCAGTACCGCTATATGCATCTGAATGCCTTATCCTATCCGAGAAATGTTTGCTCGCGAAGTTAGAGAGAAAAGAAAGAAAGATCCTACACATCATACTTGGCCCAGACTACAAAAATGGCATCTACATCAGAAAATCCAGGCAAGAAATTTACTCGAGGATAGAGAAGATCACAGACACAATGCGAAAACGCAGAGTTTGCTTCTACGGTCATATGCGACGGATGATCGATTCCCGATGGACGAAACGTATCTTCAGTATATTCGACTCAAAACCAAAAACGACAATGCCATGGTATGTTAACGTCCAGAAAGATCTGAAAGAAATGGGGATACGAGCAGAAGATGCACAAGACCGAAATCTTTATAGAGCAGCCATCAAGACGTTTGGGACTTTCCGGGACGAAAAACGGACAACTGGTGCGAAATGGACAGAGGAACGTCGTGCTAAACACAGTGAGCTCATGAAGGCAATGTGGATCAAGCAAAAAATGAGCAAATGCCAGAATGTAAAATGAGGCTTATCGTGGTCCCTAGTTGGCCGATTAGCGAAATTGAATGAATGAATAATAATAATCCACTAATAATAATAATAATGATTTTCATAACTTTTCTAAATAATTCTTGGATCTTATATTTTCTAATAATCACATTTATTGAGAGAGAGCTTATGAAGTAGTTTAATCATTTCTAGTTTGGAACAGGCGATTTTCCGAAGGAGAGTGGTTAGCGCAAGCCCGCATTCAACCAACATTACAGTTCTGGTTGAACAGTTAATATTTGCAATGAGCAAAGTATATTTTTCAGATAACACGGAGAGGCATGAAACGGGAAGCAAATGATATTTGTATCAATTAGGATATTTTTGTATTTATATAAAATCATGACGTAGATACACATCGAAAGTGAAATAAAGATTATCATAAGTATGGTAACTTCACGGGTTGAACTGAATGGTAAAATAAAATAAACTTGTAAGTTTATGAATCTTCCAGTGTTGATAACAAGCAGAGGCTTGATTTATAGTATAAATTTTGGGAAGAAAATTGATGTGTGTGGAGTAGTTGAAATTCCATTCCCAGGTGCGCATGTTTAAGTCGCAGGAATGAAGAGGTTTTTATTTGAGCATCAATCAAATAGCAGGTTCGATGACTCAGTGTTATAGAAGGAGTATTGGAACTACACATTGCGTCGTATGAATGACCCGAAGGTTATTTCTTAAAAACCATCAGTTCTTATTTCAACCTTGTTGACGGAGTCCATTAAGACTTTGATTTTGCTAGAACCCGGATTTGTCATGATTGTATTTTATTCTTCTTCAGAGGAAGACCTTTTCCGTTGTTGTTGGAATATTGTGTTCTTATAAAAATAATAGAATGGGCCACTGCCAATTAAAAAAATAATTCTATAACCACGAATAATTTGAAGGATGTTTTCAATCCTAGTGCCATGAACTAAATGAATTTATTATGAAGCTACAATTCTTATTTCCGCATTCTGTCGAAGAATTGCAAGTTGTGAAAGTTACTAAAATGGCCAGAAATATAAATATTTTTCTTAATAATGATTCCAAGTGGAAAATTGAATAGTTGAATGGTCCAACAATTTATTGATCAAGTTGATGATTCAGAAATCATATATTTTGTTAGGAACTTGAAGTTCATAATCGAGTCACTTCTCGAAACGTTTAATGCCAGAAGAACAATTAATTTTGTTGTGCTTCGCACAGTTCTTCGATGCTATGCTCAATGGTCAGATACTTTTCAGATGTTATTAATATGTGTACATAATTTGTGTTGATTCAGAAATAATAATATTTTTTGACAATATTTTTTGAAAACTGGAAAAATAAGTGAAAGTTAAAAATTCTATGAACAATTATTCTACGAGTGTTAATATTATGTAAAAATTCAACCAGTGAACTACAGTATTTCCAGTATAGACAATTAAATTTGAACTGGATTTAATCATCAATAATCGATATAATTTTGGAACACAGTCTACAGGACTAGTAATCAGACTTGTGTTTCCAAAGATAATTGTCCAATGTGTTGGGAAAATTTCTGTACATTGTGTAAATAGGATGTGGGTCGCCACACATGAATGATGCTGCTTTGAGCATTTTTGCAGTCAATTTTAAATTCAAAATAAAATGAGATAATTTTACATGATGTGTTATGCCCAGTTGAATCTCCTTCTATCCTTATTGTTGCATTGAGCCAAAAATCAGTAAAGCATTTTTTTCATTTGATGTCGTTTTTGCGATTAGCTTTAACCCATCTGGCGCCCCGGGATATTTTGACTCTCGTGCTGACTGATTATTGGTAAAATGCATATGTGGTCGTGCGGACTCCGGTCTAAACGGGCACAGTATGTTGTAATCAAAATCGAAAGTGTTGTTTAATTTAGAAAAACTAGGTGGGTTCTTTTAGCCTACTTTTCACATTTTGCAAAAATGAGGAAAAAGTAGACTTATGAGATCGGGCAATTGTGTGTCTGTCTGTCTGTCTGCCTGTCCTTCTGTCTGTCTGTCTGCCTGTCCTTCTGTCTGTCTGTCTGTCTGTCTGGCTGTGTGTGTGTCCCCCCCTATCAACTCCTAAACGGCTGCAGCAATCGAAACAAAATTTGGTAGGAGTAAAGATCTATACCTGAATATCTCACGACCATATTTGAAAATGATGTCAGTGCTACCAACTGCTGAAAAATCGCAATTGAAATTTGAGCTCCATGTCGGATATCTTGGAAGGTATGAATGGGAGCTATTTCAAAATTGGCACACGTATAGATAATAATATTGCAGTTTAATTTCCAGAAGGCCATACATCGCAGTGTTGCCAAAATGATTCTAAGCCTGCTGATAGGTCCAAAATTAAATGCATATAACTTCTACACTATCATTGGATTTCAACCAAATTTCGTATGTGCTATGTGTATATAAACAGATATGACTGAACGTATTCTTAAGATCCACTAGGGCTGCCAACTGTTAATAAATGCTCTCAATGTATTTTATCCAAATACCAATATATCAGAAAGTATGCAAGCTTTAAGCTATGCACACGTATAGTACCTGACATTCTATATTAATTTGGAGTAACTAATATACGTCAGTGCTACCAACATGATTCTAAGCCTGCTGAGAGGTCCAACTTTAAATACATGTAACTTCTATACTATCATTTGGATTTCATCCAAATTTCGTGTGTGCTATGTGTACCATAACAGATATGTCTATGCCGATTCTTAAGAGTAATCAGGGCTGCCAACTGTTAATAAATACTTTCTCTATTATTGTTATCCTAATATCAATATATCAGAAAGTATGCAAGCCAATAGCTCTAAACTTTGCACACGTATAGTACCTGGAATTCTAGTTTAATTTGGAGTAACTAATATACGTCAGTGCCGCCAACATGATTCTAAGCCTGCTGATAGGTCCAATTTTAAAATGCATGTTACTTCTATACTAACTAATGGATTTCATTCAAAATTGACACAACAATAGATCATATTATTTCAGATTATTTCTGACCAATACATGTATGTCATTGTTGCCAACATGATTTTACGCGCGATGTTAGATCCAATGTTTAACTGCATTTAACGTCCATGCTATCCATTGGACATCAACCAAATTTTGTATTCTGTACCTTAAGAGATGGAACTAAGAATATATTCAGTCACCAGGGCTGCCAACTGTAGTTCTCTATTAGGCTACATTATGCCAGGTATACAGTATTTCCAACTAATTAGAAATTTCGATATTACCAACTTAATTTCGTCATTATAGATAGATCCATATAGATTAATCATTGGCATGAATCTTAAATTTTAAGAAAAGTAGGCTCTTTAGTTCGCCACGGAACTTCTTGTTGTTGATAGGATAGTCATGTCTAAATTTTACAACATTAAAATGAATAGTTCTTTTTTCAGCTTAATGCCTTAATATGTTTAAGTAATAATCACCACACTTACTAAGTTTTCTGACGTGTTTCCATGTATTTAGTCACTGTAGGTTTGATGGTGTTTTGTGGATCTATTTGTCGTGTAAATTTGGATCTGATAATGCTCGCTTGACGAACACAACGTGTCATCCGTGAGTTTCTTCTTCAATAGTCCTCAATAATTAGTTGTAGTCTATCAATAGAACAGGAAGAATCTTGCATTTCTCCTCATTCCTTGAAAAATCAACGGAAATGTATTTTTTTTCAACGTGTTTTTAAACAAATATAGCCCCTGGCAGAACTGTGTCCCGTACAACCCGCATAGCACTAGAGCAAGGCGGGTAGCATGTACACATGGGGCGCACACAACACATTATGCGAGAGTTCTCACACAGGTCCGCTGTCGAAGAACAATAAAACTAAGGGATGACATGTTTTGCTCGTCAAGTGAGCATCATTAGTAAGGGCCTTATTTTTTGGTGAAATAAAACTGTTGATTTCGGTGTTAAAACTGACGCTATTTCGGTGGATATTTCGCGAAATAAATTGTCACAATGAGCGATGTTTCTTCTGAAATCTTCCTTATAGTATGGGGAAAATCTAACAAATTATGTCTTACGGGGGTTTTTCAACTTTTTCGCGATGTGTCAAGTATCGCCGAATGTTATTTGTCGCGTAGAATTATGTTCATTTCCTTCATTCTTTCTTCCTCTTTGTTTATGCGTTTCTGAATCCCTGCAGTGTTTAACGCACGTGTCTTTTCGTTCCCACTGAATACGAACATTTTAGTATTTACACATTAGAATCTTTCTTGCAGCGTCAAATACTTAGAACCCCTCACTGTTGTATTCCTCGGCCCTCGAGAAAACTGTTGTGACTTTAATTTTCGGCATTGCTGGATGTTTGCCGATAGTTTTATCGGTCGCAAACTCACTCTGATGTATCTACGACCACAACGCCATTTGATGTAATCGATAGCAGATATCGATTTTCATCGATAGCCTTAGAGATCGCGGAACTGAATACACATACTTCCGGCGCAGCACTATCAATCAAACGAGAAGGAAACCACGACGGTCAATTACTCAGAACCATTTAAACGTGCATTGGGTAGCATTTTCGATAATATTTAGCATTTTTGTACCCAGTAGAGTATATTTCGTGATTATTTGTGCAATTCGCACAATAAATCAGATTTCGTGATATTTCGCGAGTTCATTTTGCTAAAATATGCTACTTTCAGTACCTACAAGGTCATATATAGGCAAAAAAGAAGATATGAAAAACGTTCGCGCGTATCGCTATTACCAAAAAATACGGCCCCTAATCATTAGATACAAATATGGAAGACAAACAGTTATTCAAGACACTACCTAACCTACAGTGTCACCAACTGACAGTCTCTGCCCTCCAAAAGCAAAATACAAGAAAACCTATCAGAAACATAGTAAGCGTGGTAATAATTACTGATAAATATGAAAGCATTAAGCACCGAAATAAAACAATTTATTTTAATGTTGTAAACACTTAGAAATGACGATCCTATCAACCAAAAACAGTCTTTCTACCCCAAACTAATCTATGAAGGTGTAGCTGTGATACACTTTTAAGCAGTAAGCCCAGAACTACAGTAGTACGGTATTGTAAACTAATACGCGGAAATGAACCACAAGTACTCGCTAGTGATGATTAATAGCTACAACATAAAATATTGCTTAACTACTGCTAATGTGTACAAGATCTGATATTGATACTTATCTGAAGTTGAGGAATGTCTGGTTGGTTGGTTCCTTAGTTTAGGGGCTGCGACAACGTGGTCATGTAGCCCCGTGAAAATCCTTCTCGACCGCACTGTGCCAACGTTTCGATATACTTTTTCAATGAATTAAAGTGTGAAGTTTTGGACCATCTGCCGTTTAACCCAAACCAGCGGCTTCGGTGGCGTAGTCGGTAGCATGCTGAGCTTCTATGTCCAAGATAGCGGGTTCAAACCCGGCCGAAGCCGTCGGAATTTTTAAGAGCGTTAAAAATCCCTTAGTATGCCTTCCTTCGGAGGGGAAGTAAAGCCGGCGGTCCCATGTCATAGATTTATGGCATGTTAAAGAACCTTCCACTAATTGCACCTGTGTGAAGCTAAATTGGATAGGTTAAGAATGTAAACAACGCTCTTAGGTTTCTACGTTCGTTGCCAAGAGCCGATTGCGGTGGCGTCTAGTAGCTAAGTTCTGAACTTGGCCTAGTAGTCGTTGCGGGAGCGCTTGGCGGCAAAAGTAGGAAGTATTTGAAAAATTCTAAGTTGCAGTACTTAAATTAAAAAACAGATAACACACATTAATACAGTCATCACAATTAACACCGGTTATCTGACAGATACTACACACACCCAAAGTACACGGGGCTACATGACCGCGTTGTCGCAGCCCCTAAACTTAAGAACCAACCAACCTTAGCCCAAACCAGCACTGAATATTTTTCACCTTTTTCGAGAATTGAGGGTATGGTGGGGCGGCAACGCTTCGCTAAAAAGGAAACACTTCAGGAGATTTTCCAGACGTACCCACCTCAGTGGCGGCAAAATTTCTTGCCGAGGGCATTGGAAGGCTGGTATTTATTTATTTAATCGTATGGTGATTGTAACAAGCAATTCATAAATCCAGGTCCAAGTTTTTCAACCACACTACAGCACTTTCTGAAAGATGAAACAGGTCGCTGGGGCTTCCGGAGTAGACATGAAGAGGACAGAGCAGGCAATGCAGGATGACATGGTCCATGGTCTGCTCCTCTTCACTGCATTCACACATTGGAGAATCCATCCAGCAGCACTTAGGAACAAAATTTAAAAAAACCTGCTTACAGCGACCAGTTCTCAGTCTGTTGAGGCAACAATATACTTTTCTTAGGAGGTCAAATCAATTCATTTTCCGAGTTGGATTTATCTCATGAGCATTAGTACCAGATGTCGAATTGGACCACTCTTCCCGCCAACTCCGGTTTAGATTAAAATTGTCCCTCAAGAGTCGGCTGACCAATACAATTGCTGGTCTCCTAGATCGAAGCCGTTGTGGCAAGGGGAAAAAATTCCTGGTGAAATGGTAATAAGGGAGATAACCGGATCTTCTTTGCTTCTCTCAGCAGAGCTTCCTTTCTCCTCAGGTGGGGTGGTGGGATATGACTAAGAACGGGTAACCAGTGGCTTGGTTTAGACTTTACAGTACCAGTTATGCAGGAACTGGTTTCATTCAACTTAGTATCCACTTTATGGACATGTGCATTTTCCAACCATACAGGGGCACAGTATTCCGCTGCAGAGTAGATCGTAATCGTAAGCAGTCAAACGAGGCTCCCCATGAACTACCGAAAAGCATGTGTAGGATGTTATTCTTTGTAGTGATTTTGTTAGAGAGCTTGGTGATGTTCGTTGTAGTTCAGAGTTCTGTCCAGGGTGACTCCTAGATACTTAAGTTTATGACCAAGGAATAGAACAGATGGCTCGTAGTTTGTGAGTCGATTGCTAAAATAGAAACATAAAACCTCAGTCTTAGAAGCGCTTGGGATCAATCGTCAAGACTTGAAGAATGTTGCCATTTTGTCCAAGTCTGTTGAAAGAATGCCTGCTCCATCCTCAAATTTATCAATCGTTTTGGCGGTTATGTTGACAGATAAGAATAAAACAAGTAGTAAAATCAGTTTGGTATGTCAATCTTATTTTTATACAGTCCATTGGAAGTTGAGAAAAATGCAGCCCTCATAAATATATATTAATCACATGTAATTTATTTCGGGATATTTTCACATATTCCAGTAATTTGAATGATTGTTATGTTGACCGACTGAATACTATAATATTAATTGTTATTATAAATGTATTAGAGCACAAAATATGCAATTGAATGAAACATGTCTTATCTTTTCCTCGAACATCATCATCATCATCATTAACTACTTATCACTAGTACAAAATTGTGACAGAGATAACTTCCTCTGATCACACTGCATTACATGATATCTGTCACATGCTTTGCCGCAGAGGGCACACACGCACCAGCAATCCGGCTGGTGGTACATTTTGTTTGCACACACCCTGTAACGTGTTTTTCGAGGGGGTTTTATGCCACTGGCATAAGTCAATAGGAAGCCATTCTATACTTATTTACGCGGCAAATTGTTCAGCCAAGAGAAATTTTCATGTTAACTTATTATTATTATTATTAACTTATTATTATTATTAATTGATTTTTTGGAGCATTTTCTTATAAAATTATAAGCATACAGATAGGTTTTCTATGTTATAGAAAACGCTATCAAGCAAATTATTACGATCAACATTAGCGTAGAAAATTATAAGATTACGGAATTTTACGGAGTTTCGTCAGTTAGGGTATATTGAGACACATGAGTCACTGGAAATTCAGCTACAGGCTTAATCTTGTCGGGAAGCATGACGCAATCCTGCGTTGCAGCTTAAAGAAAAGGCGGATGTATGGAACGGCAAACGACTTCACCCTCCCGCCGTGTGTAATGAGCCAGAAGAGGGAGTAGCGCGTGAGGGGTCAGCCAATCAGTGGAGACCACGTAAGCTGGAAGTCGGGACTGGAGTGGGAGACCGACGAGTGCATATATCGTTTGGCGCGCCGTAAAGCGTGAACAATCTGTGTAGAACTTGCCGAGTATGGTTGCACGCGTGAGTCGCTCCGATGTTCCGTGGAGTGGAGGACTATCGTTATAAAATTTAACCAGTATGGTTGCACGAGTGAGTGGCTCCGATGTTCAGTGGAGTTAGCGACTATCTTTGTGAAACTTTACCGTTGTGGTTGTACGTGTTGGTTCCGATGTACGGACCATAAATCTTCATATCTACAAATATATCATCAACAACGAAGAAGATGACGACGTCCAGGAGGCTATGGGAAGCTCACTTCAACATCCAGTACGAGGGAAATGCTACGGCAATTTCCAGTGGTAAGCGCGAATGACACATAGCTACGCAATCTCTCGTCTTTCTTTGTTTCATATTCAGTAATTCAGTAAATTCATAGCTTGGGAATAAGAGTAAAATCAGTAATTTATCCGACTCCGTTTTCACGTAATTTTCTAGCGGTAATATTTAAATCGCAACGCTCCAATTTAAATTCAAACTTATTATTATTATTATTATTAATTTTGCTATACTTGTTTTTTATACAATAAATTCATTTCTTTTAACCATGCAATCTTTGTTTTCAGTAGGTAGCATTAGATATAGACCAATTCCTTCTCCTGATACAATTGTTTGTTGGGTTAATGATCCAATCATACCACGACCTGAGAGTAAAGATTCTTGAAGGTGTTCTACCAGAGCTAGGTGTTGTTAAATATAAATTTAGATTTCAACATAGCGTTGAGGTCTTGGCGCCCATTAAAACAACATATCTTAGTAGAAAACGGTATATTTGCCACGCAACAGTGAGGGCAATAGAAGACATTACATTTGTCGCTACCAACTTGGGGCTGAAAACCTAATAACATTTGTGGAAGGAGAAGGGTATATATTTCTGTGCCTGTATTTTGGGGGTTTTTCATTTATCGGTGTGTATCAGCATGGGTAGTGCTGAGGAAGAGATGAAGTTGCGTAGTGGTCACCAGTTGGATAGTGAAGATACGAGCAGTATGGCTAGTCTTGGAAATGAAAGCAGTACAGGGATGTCAGAGGTAAATCCCGATACTGAGGGGTGTAATCAAAACAGTCAAGCAGGGTTAGAGAGTTTGTTTCTCCAATTTATGCAACAAAACAAAATTAGTACTGATGCTTTAAACTCTAGACTTGAACAAAATAGTAGGGAAAATAAAGAGAGTACTGAAGCTTTAAACGCTAAACTTGAACAAAACAGTAGGGAAAATAAAGAGAGTACTGAAGCTTTAAACACTAGACTTGAACAAAATAGTAGGGAAAATAAAGAGAGTACTGAAGCTTTAAACACTAGACTTGAACAAAATAGTAGGGAAAATAAAGAGAGTACTGAAGCTTTAAACGCTAAACTTGAACAAAATAGTAGGGAAAATAAAGAGAGTAATAGGGAATTGAGCGATAGTTTAAATACTAAACTTGAACAAAACAGTAGGGAAATTAGTGATAAATTTGAGCTGATTAGAGGTGAGATCAGAGGGGTGATGGAAGAGAAGGCTAAAGAGATTATTGCAGATGTAGACAGAAAATTAGGAAAAGTACAGGAGAAGTTAGAAAGTAGAATCAGTACACAGGCTGAAAATTTCAAAGAACTAGTGCAACTTGAAACACAGCAGGTCAAAAAGCAATTGGGGGGAGAAATTGATAAGATTCAGATAGCAACAAAAGAGGTTAAAGAACAGCTGGGGGGAAGAATTGATAACGTACATGCAGAAATAATCACTGAAGTTAATACTTTAAGGGAGAGGAATAAGGAAGGCATTAATGAGATTAGTGAGAAACAAGCTCAGTTAAGTGGTAAAGTTGAAGCATCGGAAGGGAGCATTAGATTAACTGTAACTAATATCGAAAGAAAAGCTGAGGAGAAAATTGCTGAATTAGAAGAGAAGTTGAAAGCTAGAATTAGGCAGGAAAATAGCCAGAGTAGGCCAGTTTATGTGAATAGCACACACAGGGAAATAGAACTAGGCAAATTTAGTAATCGGCAGGGTTGTCCAATGGAGTTCATGAATACTATAGAAAATAAATTCGGGGTGAGGCTGGAAGATGGTAGTGTTGAGTGGTGCCAGGTAGTTGAAATTTTAGAGCAAGCGTTTGTAGGGGAGACAAGAAACTGGTTTGCTGTCTACAGAGACTATTTTGAGAATATTACAGATTTCAAAGTTAAATTTTGTGAGAAATTTTGGAATGAGGTCATTCAGTCTCAGCATCGTGAGGGAATTGTGTGTGGGAAATATAACCCGAGTGGCAACTACACTATGACCGAGTACTTTTTAGGACAGGTATTAACGTGCAAATATCTGGATGGTTTGTAGGAGGAGAGTGATGTAGTCAGGCTATTACTAAGACATTTTCCATACAGAATCAAAGAAGCTGCCTGTATCCAAAATGTTAAATCTATCTCACAAGTGGAGAATTTATTGAGTACATTCGATGCTCTGTGAAGAGGCGGTTACGAGGAGAATTTCGGTAGGAACCAGGGTAACAATAATAACAGGCCTAATGAGAATAGGAACCAGGAAGTTCAAGGGAACAGTGGCGAAGGGGCCAGCGTTCAAAATAGGGGGAACCAAAATAGTAATAATAATAATAATCAGCATAACCAGTACAGAGGAAGTGGGTATGGTACGATCTACCAAGGTAGAAATAATGATTTCAGGGGAAATCAAGGCCGAAATAACGATTATAGGGGTAACCAAGGGCGGTATAATGATAATAATAATTATAACCAGAACAGGGGTCAAGGAGGGAATCAGCCCAATGGTAATAACGGACAGAGAGATACCGTTAATACAACCTAGAACAACCAGACCAGTGCAGTAGTCAGTAGTACTACACCAAGCGGTAGCAATACTTTAAACACGAACCAGGCTGCGATGTAAGGTCAGAATCTCAGTCTGTAACATGCCCTGTCCATACACTTATACAGGAACCCTATGACCTATATGTAAGAAAAGAATTATTACGTGAACTAAATGATGAAGGTATTATTCAGGAAGTGGCTAGTAAGAGCCCCATAGTTAAATTTAACTTGTCCGAGGCGTACACAGATGTTTTAATTGATAGTGGTTGTATGAAGAGTTGCATAAGTAGTGCATTTTATGATAAAATGAAAGGAACTGGAGTATATTTCGAGGAGATGCCAATTAAAAGCACTTTTGTTATCACAGCTGTTGGAAAGAGGTCTAAAGTAATTTCTAAGCAAGTTTTAGTAGACATTAAAATTAATAATCATATAGAAAAGCAGATTTGTCTTGTAATTCCAAATTTAGTATTCAGTGTTATCTTGGGTTCAGAGTGGCTAAGTAGAGTGTCTGGTAACTTGTGTTATGATGTAGGGAGTTTGAAATTTAAATGGGGAGATTCTGACGTAGAAGTAGCGTTCAATGACCAAATTCAGAGAAGTAGTATTGTAGGTGTGATTTGTACTTTAAATGAGATATCGCCAGCCGTAGAGCGGGGTTCTCCATGTTTAGTGGGCAGTGTGATTACGAACGGAAGTCTAGAGGACTCGTTACGTGATGCTGCATTTCAGGGAAATATAGAGGTGGAACAATGTGTTCGCCTCTATGATGTGTTATTGTGTAATAGGAGAGTTTTTGAGGATCGCATTGGTATGGCCAATTGCTATACACATTCATTGAACGTTATTGATAGGTCAGTATTCACAGGACATAGATATCCTGTACCTTTCGCTTATCAGAGTGCAGTTGAGGCACAAATTAATCAGATGCTTGAAGATGGGATTATTGAGCACTCTAACAGTCCATATGTTAATTCTTTGATCACGGTACCCAAGACCGACGGCACAGTTCGTATTTGTTTAGACGCTCGTTTGGTTAACAGTAGAATTAGTTCAGATCAGCTGAAATCTATGTCAATAGAGGAATTAATGCAAACATTTGAGGGGAAGAAGTATTTCACTTGTGTAGATTTGAGTTCCAGTTTTTGGCAAGTGCCACTTATGTACGAAGATAGACCATTTACAGCTTTTAGTCATAAATATAACCTTTATCAATTTTGTAGAACACCTTATGGGTTAAAGAGTAGTTCAGCAGCTTTAATTAGGGCTTTAAACATTGCATTAGGGGATGACACAGGAGAGTTTGTAACCATTTACATTGATGATATGGTAATTAGTTCACGCAGTTTTGAGGAGCATCTACGCCATTTAGATATAGTTTTTCAGAAGTTAGATCAGGCAGGGTTCACTTTGAAGCTGTCTAAGTCGTCATTCTGTCAGTCAGAAGTGACATTTTTAGGTCATAGAGTGTCGAGTAGAGGTGTGACACCATAGGAAGGTAGGGTTAGCATGTGTGGACAGTAGCAACAGGGCATCGTTACAGATACTGAGAAATAGGTAGGTAGAGCAACGTGATGACGTTCATTTAAGGGAGCCACTTGCAAGGTTGGAAGCAGGTGACGCAGTAACATTTATAGTTTCCAAACGTATTGGCAAAACAGCATATGTGCTGGAGGATAGTAAGGGAAACAGATTATACGGGACGTATAATATACATAGTCTACGAAAATATGTGTCATAAAGTGAGTGTGTTTAGCTGGCGAGCCAGCCTATCAAATGAGTAAGTGTGGTATTTGGTGCGTGGAAGATCTGGTCTTCAAGGCAGGCGTATCAGAAGTCACACAGGGGGGGTAGTATGTAAGTAAATGAGAGTTTTTAAGGTACAGGGAAATATGACGGGATTGTCGGATGCTCTTGAGCACTAAAATGTCTCGATACACCAAGGCCAGAATTTGGCAGCGCTGGTGAATTCCCATTTGTCTCCTAGAGATGGGTGAGCACTTGTACAGGGTATTTTTGCTTAAGGCGTCCACGAGACAAAAGATGGGCCACCAGAAGGCGAGACAGTCCTTCATGAAACTCATACATATCAGCACACGTGATTTCTGTTTACGGCCTCGCCATGTAAGATTTGTAAGTGTGTAATTTAAGGTAATTTGTACAAAGGTATTATTTGTGTGAGGAGAACTGGTCTGTGTTGAGAACTAGTATTAAGTAGAATATGCTCTACGGGAACTTAACAAGACTGGGCGATTACGGCACAGAAATATTTAGTGTTATATGTAATGCGCATTTACTGTTTTTTTTTTTTTTTTTTTTTTTTTTCAGAAGTCAATATCAATTTAATCTACTTTAAAGAGAGATTAAGTATTATGGTCACGAGGCGCTGCCACAATAGTGTGATCGTGTGCTCAGTGATAAGTGGGATTAATTCCACAATAAGGAAGGAACCTCCAGGGAAATTAGGAAGTTCTAGGGAGATATACATATATCAGAACACCTTGATGCGTGTGATGTGACATCTCATATACATAGTGCTCACACAGTAATTATGTCTATTTTTCCAACATAGAGAAATTTGAGAGGCGGAAATATCCGTGGAACACTATTCTATGTGAAAAACATTGGACTGGTTGCAAAGTGCAATCCATAGTAACAACAAACTTTGACGCAAAGTGCGTAAAGAAAAATTATGAGTGTATATATCTGTAATTTAGGGTGATTTCATTTATGTAATATGTATTTTGGTTGGGGATTATTAACGTGTCTGGGATAATCGGATAATGGACCGTCGTCACGGTAAATCATCCGACGATCCGAGGCGAATATGTAACGTGTTTTTCGAGGGGTTTTTATGCCACTGGCATAAGTCAGTAGGAAGCCATTCTATATTTATTTACGCGGCAAATTGTTCAGCCAAGAGAAATTTTCATGTTAAATTATTATTATTATTATCATTAATTGATTTTTTGGAGCATTTTCTTATAAAATTATAAGCATACAGATAGGTTTTCTATGTTATAGAAAACGCTATCAAGCAAATTATTACGATCAACATTAGCGTAGAAAATTATATGATTACGGAATTTTACGGAGTTTCGTCAGTTAGGGTATATTGAGAGACATGAGTCACTGGAAATTCAGCTACAGGCTTAATCTTGTCGGGAAGCATGACGCAATCCTGCGTTGCAGCTTAAAGAAAAGGCGGATGTATGGAACGGCAAACGACTTCACCCTCCCGCCGAGTGTAATGAGCCAGAGAGGGAGTAGCGCGTGAGGGGTCAGCCAATCAGTGGAGACCACGTAAGCTGGAAGTTGGGACTGGAGTGGGAGACCGACGAGTGCATATATCGTTTGGCGCGCCGTAAAGCGTGAACAATCTGTGTAGAACTTGCCGAGTATGGTTACACGCGTGAGTCGCTCCGATGTTCCGTGGAGTGGAGGACTATCGTTATAAAATTTAACCAGTATGGTTGCACGAGTGAGTGGCTCCGATGTTCAGTGGAGTTAGCGACTATCTTTGTGAAACTTTACCGTTGTGTTTGTACGTGTTGGTTCCGATGTACGGACCATAAATCTTCATATCTACAAATATATCATCAACAACGAAGAAGATGACGACGTCCAGGAGGCTATGGGAAGCTCACTTCAACATCCAGTACGAGGGAAATGCTACGGCAATTTCCAGTGGTAAGCGCGAATGCCACATAGCTACGCAATCTCTCGTCTTTCTTTGTTTCATATTCAGTAATTCAGTAAATTCATAGCTTGGGAATAAGAGTAAAATCAGTAATTTATCCGACTCCGTTTTCACGTAATTTTCTAGCGGTAATATTTAAATCGCAACGCTCCAATTTAAATTCAAACTTATTATTATTATTATTATTATTATTATTAATTTTGCTATACTTGTTTTTATACAATAAATTCATTTCTTTTAACCATGCAATCTTTGTTTTCAGTAGGTAGCATTAGATATAGACCAATTCCTTCTCCTGATACAATTGTTTGTTGGGATATTGATCCAATCATACCACGATCTGAGAGTAAAGATTCTTGAAGGTGTTCTACCAGAGCTAGGTGTTGTTAAATACAAATTTAGATTTCAACATAGCGTTGAGGTCTTGGCGCCCATTAAAACAACATATCTTAGTAGAAAACGGTATATTTGTCACGCAACAGTGAGGGCAATAGAAAACATTACAACCCTGAAGTGGAATCCATGCACCGCGAATCTGATTATCAAGTGTCTCATCTCATAGAAACCCCTCGTCCAATCCCGCGATGTCATCGCATCTGTGATATCAAATTCCTTCCATATGCTTCCTCTCATTAACTTCATTTTCTGCATTAGTCTCTCATAACCCGTTGTAGATGGCAGGAGCAGCTGCAATCTGAGGTCTCCAACAAAAGGAAGCTCTTTCGCGAGTTCATAAACCGACCGAGAAAGAGTGAATTTTGAAAGACACATTACCCTTTTCAGGAAAGGTAGCTTTCACCTTCTCCAACTCTACGAGCTGCTTATACTTAAGGTGATGCGAAATACTTTCCAAACCATACGCAACTACAGGAATGATCTTCAGCGAGAAAAGTCTCATCGCTGTCTGTAATGACAGTGTTCGGAGATGTCGTATGTCACTCATGGCCTTTATAGCCGCGTTTGTTCTGTCCTTAATGTGAATTGTGAAGACGATTCCGAGAGTTTGGAACGTAACCCCCAGATACTTGAAGTGCGTAACACATTCCAGCTGTCTATTTTCGTTGAGAATTGTCGCTCCTCTTCTTCCTTTTCTGAAAGTCATTGCAACTGTTTTCCTTTCATTCAGATAGAGTTCATTCTCTTCCGCCCACTCCGCAACTCTGTCAAACGCCTGCTGTAAATCGTTTTCACTGGTTGAAATTAGAAAGGAAAAGGAAGGAAGCTTGTAGTTTAACGTGACCGTTAATCTTGAGATCATGAGCCACGGGACCTCCTTTTTACGTGGAATCCGAACCACAGGACATGGCATTTCACTTCGAAAATCTCACATGCATTGACCGGGAATCGAACCCGGACCGCCTTGGTGAGAGGCATACAGCTAGACCGCTGAGCCACCACGCCCCCGGTTGAAATTAGAGCCATATCGTCTGCGTAAATGTATATTTTTACGTTTGGGGGTGTTATTGAGGCAACACTGCAAAATGGCTTCAAGGGTATCGTTCTTCTACTATCTTATTCAAAACCGCCTTGTCAAACTCTAAGGAATGTCGTTTACATGTTTCGGTGTTCAATGACACCCTCGTCAGCGCAGATTGAATTAAAATAATCTAAAAAAAAAGTTTACAAAGATAAAAGAGAAAATGAATATCCTTACAAAACACTACTAGAAATTAAAATTAAAAAAAGCTCGGAAATTAATTTAAAATTATATGAATAAATAAGAATAGAATGAATATTAATGTACCTTAAAGGACTGCTTGTTAATAAATATGGTTCGATTACAGTGAGTCGGACGTCGCTGCTATATGATGTATCTGCCAGTTATATCATCATATATATTATTTCAGTAGTATAGATCCCTCCTGGGGCACTCACAAGCGACCGATCGTAAAAATCAGCATTCAAATGAAAGAGAATAGACATTAGCAGTGACGAATTGCACTCTAATTCCATTAATATCAATAATTTCTTTAAAAAATGACTTTAAAAAATGAACGAAGTGTGCGATTTGCAGATACTGTTGATGTATGAAAATACGCTCAATTATTGCTGTCCACTTCACATTTTGGTCGCTATGACGCCCGTTTCATGTCATTTTAACATTATGAGGGGCGGCTTCGGTGGCGTAGTCGGTAGCATGCTGAGCTTCTATGCCCAAGATAGCGGGTTCAAACCCGGCCGAAGCCGTCGGATTATTTAAGAGCGTTAAAAATCCCTCAATATGCCTTCCTTCGGAGGGGAAGTAAAGCTGGCGGTCCCATGTCATAGATTTATGGCATGTTAAAGAACCTTCCACTAATTGCACCTGTATGAAGCTAATTTGGATAGGTTAAGAATGATAACAACGCTCTTCAGTTTCTACGTTCGTTACCAAGAGCCGACTGCGGTGGCGTAAAGTAACTAAGTTCTGAACTTGGCCTAGTAGTCGTTGACAGTGGCCCATGGCGGCAAAAGTAGGAACTATTTGAAAAATTCTAAGTTGCAGTACTTAAATTAAAAAGCAGATAACACACACTAATACAGTCATCACAAGTAACACCGGTTATCAGACAGATTCTACACACACCCAAAGTACACGGGGCTACATGACCGCGTTGTCGCAGCGCCTAAACTTAAGAACCAACCAACATTCTGAGGTCTTTCCTTTATCATTTTGCATGGATTTCAGAAACAGTAAATCAAAGGAATGAGTACTCAAATCGTATAATTTCATAAATATGGAATAACCGGTGAGTGTTACGGCACACTCAGCACTCAAATGACATTATCAGTGACAAATTGCATTCTAATTTCTTAATTATCTTTTCTTTAAGTGTTCGATTTGCAAAACCTATTGGGGAAAGCGTGGTTAATGAACATGCGAGATTTCTCGCACGGGTCCGCTAATTTTATTTAAATTTCTAATAGTGTTTCGTAAACACTTTGTAAACTTAGTTTTTAGATTATTTTAATTCAATCTACGCTGACGACTGTGTCATTGAACACCGAAACATGTACGTATATGATAAGGTGGGGCCCACAACAATAGGAAATACAAAAAATATCATATCAAATGGAAAGTAGTTTTGTAATAATAATAAAATAAAGAATAGTTACAATATTTTGAATATACACTACAGTACATGCTTCTAATAATATGAAAGAAACATTTAAGTCCCCTAGAAGAAGATTACCTGTAAACTATGAAATATTAGTCTACTTTGCCACTTTTTTTTTCGGCTGAAATCTCCTATTATTTCACTGAAATCTAAACCTGCTAAACGGTCAAGGGAGGTCATAGCTGCACTGAAAAAAAGGAATTATAAATTAGTTTGAAAAGTTTGAAAAGTATATGTATTTATTTATTCGTTAATTCCCCATAAGGAGAGCGTTACAACACAATCTATTTTCATGTATTATTCTGGCACTTTCTTATTTTTTTCCCAAAAACTTAAGAAAGTATAATTAATTAATTACATTTTTAAGAAAACCATAGCGTGGGGCCCCCAGGACCGTGGGGCCCTGGGCGGTTGCCCTCCTCGCCCTCCCCTAGATCCGCCCCTGCGTATAAGCAGTAATTAAACTACATTCTTTAGTGTTTGACAAGGTGGTTTTGAATAACATAGTACTATCACGGATATTAATTATTACCATTGTTACAAGTGTTAATATTTACGCATTTTATCGTTCTTCTTGTAAAGTAGGGTCAGATGACCTTGATGTTCATCCCCTGAAAACAACAGTCATCACAGTAACATTCAAGAGCCATAACTGAAAACAATATATTTCTATGTAAATGTTGGGTACATGGTTAAACAACAGTATACTTTTTGATCCAGTCACGGTAATGTGCGGCCTTGACGTATACTTCTGGTAGATCGGGGTGAGCACAACCCTCTCCGCAAGATATCACACCCACACTCGAGTGGTCCTTGATCATAGGTCCCCAGAATCCGCCTGGCACGTATCCACTTTCCCTGGAAACAGTACAAGAATATCAGTGAAATGCAGAATGCGAACTCTGGTTGGTTGGTTGGTTCCTTACTTTAGGGGCTGCGACAACGCAGTCATATACAGGCGCGGATTCAAGGGGGAGTCAAGGGGGTCATGACCCCCCCCCCCCCAAACGGAGACCAGATTTTTTTGCAAACTCAAAAAACGAAAACCCAATAACCAGACAAATAAAACTTAACTAATTTTAACTGAAAAAAAGGTTTTTCTTTTAATTTTATTCATTACTGAAAATATCTTTATTGCAATTATTATTTCTATTACAACTGTACATATTTACAAATTCATACCTGTTATATGAAAACGATTATTTATATAACAAAATCAACTCGTCTATTTTGTTTAGCAAACCTTGTGATTACCGAATCGATGTCTATAGATATGTCACGATGAATGTGCAGCAATGCACAGATAGGAATTTGGGGCTTTTTTTTTTCGCACCAAAAACTTTTGCCGACGTCCAAACTGCAAGCTTGGTTGGCAATTTAAGCTGTGACTTTCTCCCTTTGTCGGTACCAACTCGACTTGCCGAAACTGTAACGTACTTTGATACTTTTCTCGAAGCTCGATGTAAAAGTCGCAAAACACGCCGTTGCAAATTGTGCGAATATTTTTGGTGCGCTAAACGCATCAAATTTCTATCCATGTAGCTTGCAAAAAAAATTGTCTGCTTTTGTACGTTTGGTTATTTTGTGATTGCGTTGTTAGTGATTCCATTTTTCTTAACAATTTCGATTCTGTGACCCCCCCCCCCCCGAGCCAAACACTAGATCCGCGCCTGGGCCATTGGCTGCATTAAAACTATTATTATTAATAATATATTTATTACAGCCAATGGCCAAAGCAGAGAAAAATAAGAACTATAACTAGGCCTACATAACTATTCACTACAAATTTCCTTGAAGGACTTATTCCTCTTCATGCAAGTAGCAAGGTGATAACGCTCACATGTTTTCTCGCAGAGAGAACAGACACAGTTTATGTTAGGTGTGTGAAACTGTAATGTGCGGCAAACTCTATGGTGAAAACCATGTACCGCATATCGGGTAACAAGATTACGCAATTCGTAGTTTGCAACTGACCACTCTCTATCATAGCGTCAGTAGAATAAAAATCGCTCCAAATCTCCAAATCTCTGCTTTCTTCTGATGATGCTCTTGCACTAGTTCCTGATATGACAGCGTAGATGGCAGTGACAAGCATACGCGTAGGATTTCCAAGAACATGCCGGTTCTCTGCACAATTCATATACCAGTCGATACGAAGTCCTTTTAGAGACGCATAACACCCTTTTCAAAAACGTAGCCTTAAGCTTTTCGATGACTTTCAAATTTGATTTTGTAAGATGTGCCCAAATGAGATAAAGGCCGTACGTAGGCTAATTATTGGTTGTACTTTCATCTGGAATAGCTCTAATGCAGTTCTCGTTTGCAGGTGTTGAATATCGTTAATGGCCAGAATTGCTGCCGATAACCTGTCCTTTACATGTAGAGTGAAGATAGTTCCACGAGGTTGAAATATTATGCCTAGATACTTAAATCGGTTTACTGCAACCAGTTCTTCTCCCTCGCATGTAATAATCTCAGACCTAGTGCGCTTCCCCCCCCTCGTTTGAATGTTATCATTACAGTTTTTTTCTTATTGATAGTCAATTCGTTTATTCGTGCCCAAGCTAGTAATTTGTCGAAGGCTTCTTGAAGTGCAACTCTAGAAACTGATGCCAGAACCATATCATCAGCATAGATATAGATTTGAACTTATTTTGCCATAATTGGTTGCGTTACATAATGTGTAGCAATGTTGAACAATATAGGACTCAGGGGATCCCCTTGTAATACCCTAATTGTCTGTTCAATACCTGTAGATATGGCGAGTTAGTTAGTTATTGTTGTTTTAAGGGGCGGAACTACGAGGTCAACTGCCCCTCTTAACACAGAATAAAGAATACAAATTTGGAATTGAATTTAAAATTTTGAGGTGGACACCTAAATTTGAAAAGATCTAATATTAATAAAACAAAAAATTAAATAAAAATAATAATTATAAAAATAAACAAAAATTACGGAAAAACTAAAAATTATCATTCAAAAACGAACAAGTCGTTGCGTCAATTTATACTGGGAAATGTAGATTGCTGGCCCTAACCAACTCTCACTTATAAAGCGGATAACGCGATCAGCAGCCACCGCGTCATCGGCTAATATAAGTTTCAGTGTCGTCTGCAAACCAAGGTTTCTTCGTAAGTCAGCAAGATCCACACACTCGCTTAAAATGTGGGCCATGGTGAAAACGGCTCCACAGGTACAAAGTGGGTGGTCTTCTCTTCTCATTAGGTACGAGTGGGTGGATCTTGTATGACCTATCCTTAGCCTACACAAAATAACTGACTCTCTCCGTGACCGGAAAGAACTCCGCCACACGCGAGTAGTTCCCTTGATCGCTCTCAGTTTACTGGGCAGTGGGTCAGCTAGCCACTGACTCTCCCAAAATGCCAGAACTTGTAGGCGTAACTGAATGCGAATATCTCTAGCGGGTACATCCAATGGTCGAGGTGGTAGTGATACCGCCTCTTTTGCAGCTTGATCCGCTAACTCATTTCCTGCAATTCCAATGTGGCTGGGAAGCCACAGAAAGGTGATTCGAGTGTCAGCGTGGCACAGCCCGGCTAGTCGGTCGTGGATTCGCTGCACTACGGGGTGTTGTGGGAAACATGTAGCAATTGACTGCAACGAACACAAAGAGTCGGTACACACGAGAAAATGGATTCGTGCATCCTGTAGTGCAAACTGCAGAGCTTCATAGATGGCAACGAGCTCCGCAGTGAACACACTACAGGCCTCAGGCAAAGAGATCTTGGTATTTGCACCATCAATAACGTAAGCACAACCCAAAAATAATGCCCTTTATCTGGATTTCTGGACTGAATATGACATGTGTTGGTTACGTCATGAATAGCGAACCATTTATTAAAGTTTTCATAAAAATTATGGTTGCTTCTGCGTCCATGAATTTGTACGCTTCCGGGTGCATGCCTACATTTTGTTTCAGTGTACTAATGGCACCAATAACTTCTGATGAGAACGCTTCCTTGGCACGCCGAACATTCATTTTTTCAAAGTCAGTGGGTTCGATGTGTTTATTAGTGAGGTGTCTGACAGGTTTTACGATCCAGTCCTTTTGCATTTTGTATAGTAATGACAAGTATTTCCCTAAAATTAATCCAGTACCATCCGTCATCTCTCGTTCCAGAAACTGCGTTCTAATGTCTTTTTAGAATGTGACTGATCAAAACTAATGAATAACTTCCTAGACTCGTCGTATGGGTGATTGACCAATGGTTACAAATTCCCTCCCCCTAAATGCCTTATCATTGTGGACTTAGTTTAGTGATTATCAGAGACAATTCTTATAATTATGAAACCGCATTGTTCAACCTCGAGAATAACGTCCAGCACGAGTTAATGTAAGCCCCGTCCTGACAGATGCTTCGTGAAAAATAAGGCACACGGTATCTGATAATTTGTCGAAAGGCCTCTTAGCACAAAACCCAACACTCTGGCTGCTAAATTGTTCCCGGCTGTAATTTTCATCCTCTCTTTCCTTTTGATGAGACGGTGCTGAAAATGTGTCCTTGTACCCGAAGAAGCAGTCGAGTTTCCTATCATAAATAATCTTAGGATTTATTGCAGCCTTATCTACAACCAGGGATGAGAAACATCCAGAAGTATTCAGTTTTTTGCCTCTAATATAATCCTATCTTTAATCAATGTAGTAACACCTGTCGCACAGTCACTAGAACTGGAATATCTACTGTACATAGAGTCCTTTTTGAGGGTGATCCCAGAAAGCCCCTTTTACTTATATGGGAATAATCCTTCGGTGAGATATATTGAAAAATAATACACTCCCTAATTGTATCTAAACTCCAACTCGGTCTACGTTTACTGTACAAAAGTATCTGCTCTAAAATGAACTTCGCTGAAATTTCTCTTTTAGTCGCATCTTGCTTTAAGCGCTCAATTTCGTTGTGAAATAAATCATCTTTGAATTGGTTAAGTGTAACTTTTGTTTCCATTAATTTCTCCTGTTTCTTTTTTTTTTTTTTTCTGCAGAGAATTGTTCAGCCGTATTACTTTTACTCGCAACCGATTAATAGTTTTTATCATTTCCTTGATGTCGTAGGCATCAGTCTGCGTGCTCGAGTGTCCTATATTCACAGACTGAGAGTAAGGCAAGGGCGAACTGGGAATTTCCACAGCTGGAGTTTCCTCATCATGTACCATACAATACTCTTCCGTTTTTTTGGGTGAGGGTAATTTTAACTTGTCAATGCTCTTTCGGGGTCTCTTTATAACAGGTAACTTATAGACTGGATAATTAGCGAACACCGACAGCACAGCAGTTTTCTTTAGCCTTCTGCACTTGCCTACATGTGAATAATCATCTTCCTTAAAATGAAGACTACATACAACAGACGAAGGAGAGTTCGAGTTCGGAACAAACTTATCGCGGGAAATCACTCTAAGCCATTCATCACACCTATCTCTATTAAACGGAAACTCGTGAAATGAAAGCACACCTCCGCTTTTCTTCCTATTCGAAGTGCAAAATGGCACACAACAGTATGACATGCTGGATTTGAGCAGCGGCGTTCAAACCATAGTTTATAATTTACCCCAACATTTTACAATATCATCAGCAAACACTCCAAACAACGTAGGAATTCAGTATATTAATACCGACTACTTACAATACTTAAAACTGAAACAAAACTTCGTTTTTCTACATGTATCACTGTGAGAAACACATTTAATAAACGTACTGAGCAGGTGTTGACTAATCGCGCCTATAATGGGATGGCAGTGCCAACACCACCTAGAGAGAAGGCCATGCAATACGGTTTGAATTTGCGAGCGACGTCACGGCCCAACGGCTGTGTGGCCATGGAGACACGGGATAAATATTCGTGTTTATGGTGTGGTTTCCACGTTATGTGTTTAGTGTTTACGATCCCGGTACTGATTTTCTCGGAATTCATATTCGCTTATACTTCATCGTTATCAGTGCAGTGTTAAGTTATGCGTAATAAATGCAGTGTGCCAAATTGTTAAGGCAAATAAACCAATGGACCATTTCCTAATTATGAAGGGAAGAATTCGAAATCAGTACCAGCTATTCACCGCAATATATTCCTACAAAACATTCCAAGGTATGTATAAACCGAGACTGATTAAAGATTAGTAAAGAGATAGTCAGGCTAGCCCCTCCGTTCGTGAAAATTAAATTTAGTTGTAAATTTCAGAATTGTCTAACCTAAATAAATGTGCTACCGTACAGGTTATGTCGTTAGGCCGTAGCAGTTCTGATTAATCCGTTTTTCTATTCCACTTATCTCATTCATTACATTTATTATTGGGGCGGGGAAAGAGGGGTGTGTACATCAGGTTTGAGATTGAATAAATTTCGAATAAATAGAATAACTAATGTAATACAAGGTGATAAAATTATTTTTTCCATGTTCAAATGAAATTCCTAGGAGCAGCCCCTTCTCGGTTCCACAACTGCCCACAGTATTTAACTGGCACTGCAATATTGTCTGCCGAAAAGATCCAGATGATAGGAGGTGTAGGATTGAAAATGAAAGTTTATCATAGGCTCTTGCTGAATGTATGCAGAAATTGGCGAAGAATCTGGAAGCGGTTTTATTTAGCAACTTTCAGGATTTGAAGGCGAAGTTAAACCAGTGGCGAATTCTCCCATGCATCGCATATACCGGCGGTATACCACCAGTGATAAACTTATAAAATGTTTATCTAGACGTTTTCTCGACTTGTATGTAGCAGTGCAGACAGAAAAATCGAGCTTGTCATCATTCATCTTCCTCCGATTGTTGTCATGGAAGCTGGCGCTCGAACCCCGCTTAACTCGCTAATTGTCTTCTGGGGTACACACTTTTAGCTGTGAGTGACTGTACTTTGGTATACCGCAAGTCTAGCCCGGTCTTTGAAAGAGCTCGACACTGGCACGCGGGGCGGGAGCGGGGGAGGGTAAGGGTAGCCCAGCAACGTTCCGTATGGGGTATCGCGCTACAGACTAGCGGTGAGTGTAGTGCTGATTGGTTGATTTCAAACAGTACTTTCACCCTGCTCACAAGGGAAGTTTCACCAGCGCAGCGCCTCATACACTTCAGTTATGTTGTGAGTTCGTCTTGGCGTGAATTACTCCCCACTGAAATACAGTATTAACATGTTTAGATTAAGTGAAACGCTGGAATTGGATAGTAGCGTTGTTGAAAGGATTTTATTCCATTGGATTTCCTCAGTAAGTTGAAATTAAAGCGATCTATGGGATGTAGGCTACTAAAATGGCTTTGTGCAAGGAAATGAAGGCATTGGTTTCTGCCGAAATCAGGTAGAATTTTACACTTGGAATATTTGTTGCTTTGCAGTTGTTGAATCAATTAGGGGCTTTGAAGCATCGTGGTCATGTAGCCCCGTGTACTTGGTTCAGGAGCGGATTTAAGGCAAGATCATGGGGGTAGGCGAACACACCAGGGAGTCTAGAGAGTATGGAATACCCCTAGCTTAGAGAGGAAGGGGGGGGGGTCCAGGGTAGGATAATTTTGCTAAAACTAGGTCCAAATTAGTGAATAATAGGACATTTGGGTTATTTTTTTGATATTTTGGAGTAAAAAGAAATGTTACCGATCACGGTGGCCGAGAGCAGTAACGCTCTAGCTCGTGTCTCGCTGGCATCGGGAGAGTGTGGGTTTGAATCCCACTTCAGCCGTCCGGAAAATGGTTGTCGTGGTTTCCTATTTTCACCACCAGGCAAGTGCCGTGACGTTTCCTTTCAATAGGTCCACGACCGACCGACTTCCCTCCAAAATCCCTTCCCTGGTCCTTCCTTAATTAGACCCGAGTTAACGGTCGCCTGTCACCATCCTCAGTTGTATCTGCTGACGAAGTGTATCCAGCTCCGAGACACCATCCTTGCGACGGTAGAGGAATGATCCCTCGCAGAGTCCGTTTTGTGAGTTGGGAAAAATTTGCGTGATATTAGCCATTTTAAGTCAAATATTTATTGTATTCCAAATTCTTTTAGTTTTGGTAGTTCTACTATTTACTGTCATAGCCAACGCGTGGTTTAAAGCCATTCTTTAGAGAACTGTCAAAAATGTGTAGTATTCTTCCAAATATACATACAGTTTCATTTGAGACGGTTTTACCTTTCAGCGTCCAGTCCAGTCTACAAGCCTCTGTTTGCGAACAAGTCGCCTCTATGATCCCCTATTAGCAGTTAGCAATGTGGCTCCCTCTGCTTCTACATCTCTGACTTTTACATCTCTGACTTTGAAATCGTTCAACACTGAAACTAACCATCGCCTCATAGCTCTACATCTGCTTGTGTTATCCTCTACAGCCGAACACTCAAAATAGTAGGTTATCGTAAAATGTGCATTTTGATATAGAGTATTAAAGTGTGAAAGAATTTGTCTAAAGCCACTGTTTTCGTTTTTTTTAATGTATAACAGCAAGATGAATCGTCACTCCTAAATCCACCCCTGGCTTGGTGCGTGTGGAAACTGATGAGATATGTCGTTATGATGGCTGTACCGTTGCCAGGATTTTGGTAGGAGGCGGCTGTGGCCTTACGGTATGTACGAGTGAAAGTGGGAAACCACGAAAGACCATTTCTAGGATGTTTGGGGTTGGAATCGAACCACCTGTTCTCATTTCTGCCTCTTAGGGGTTGAGTGAATCCCAACCCTCAGGCCAGAATTACATTTCTTGGTAGAGCAGAGAATCGAACACGGACCTCCGCAGTAACAGCCCCAGAATACTAGCCACTACGCCACGAGGAGGACCTTTAGAAATCTAAGTGAATGGAACTTACTTTCAAGTAAAATATTCTTCCTGGCAGACCAAGGTTGGGAAACAATATGTCAAGGTAGTTTACACTATAATTATTTTATTGATTGAGGCTGAATGTTCGCCTTCCAGAAGATATTTTCACTTTGAGATACTGTTCTTCTTAAATTGCATTATTACATTGGTTATGAATTAATGCGCTTCTCATGTTTGGGCATGTCTAATGATGAGACAATGTATAATTGAGATCCTTCGGAAATGGATCAATGTTCGGACCAACATGGCGGCGGCTGTTAGTACCGAGTCTGAGTTATCTCCGATAAATCTCAAAATCAGTGACGAAAAGTGTGTTAAATGTAATAGAGCAGTGAAAAACGGTTTTCTATGTACAATTTGTGATGAATGGTACCATTTTCGCTGTGGAAATATCAATATCGAGTCCAATTTTAACGAACATGAAAGGGAGTGGATCTGCGTTGTATGTAAACAAAGCGGCAATAGCATGGAGACTAAACAACAACAACAAAACATTTATGAATCCGTAGTTAAAATTTTAGGTGTACCGTACTTCAAGAAGACTTAATGGCCTTGAGAGCTGAAAATATATCTTAAAAAGGAAGAATTGCAGCGTTAGAAGAAGACAAGAAAGAAATACAGAATTGGACAAAGGTTACAGGTCGCAATTTTAGGCCTAATGCAAATCAAATGGGACGAAACGAGTATGTTGTGAAACACACAAGTGCAACCGAGAAGTGCTCCAATAAATTTCAAGTGCTTGAGCATGTTTCAAATGACACGTTTTCACCGGAATCATCTAATAGTAAAACCAAACACAGTGCTAGGAGCCCACAGAAGAAAACTAATAATTCAACTTCCTCACGGCAAGCAGTCGACGCGTATGCAGACAGCCAGGGTAGGAGCTTGGCAGAAGAAATCAAGACTAATCTCAATAATCCTTGTATACAAGTGTGTGGATCAGTAAAACCTGGTGCAAAAACTGTGGATGTACTTGCCAATTGCAATCCTCTAATGGAAAAGGACAATTATGTAGTAATTGTGACAGGGACCAACGATGTTGCTGCTAATGAAGGTAACAAATTAGTCAGGAGTTTAAAAGCTAAGCTCTCAATAATGAATAATTCACGAGTAATTGTTGTTAATGTACCTTATAGACATGATCTTATGAAGGAATCTTGTGTTAATATGGCTGTAAGTGAAACTAATGCTCAAATTCATAGCTTATGTAAACATTTAAAAAATTGTGAAGTTATTGATATTTCCAAATTTAGCAGAGAAATGTTTACTAAGCATGGCTTGCACCTTAACCACAAAGGGAAAGAAGCACTAGGAAGGGAAATTGCTTGCATTATCAGGAGGGAGATTAGCGATGTCTCAAAATTGAGAAAAGCTATACCTCTTACCTGGCCTTTGCAGGGAAACGTGCTAGGAAACTCGGATCCTTAAACCAGAAACCTTGTACAAAGATCCGAGTTGAAAATAATTTTACAGACAAATTAGTAATTTTGAATGAACTTACTAAAGATGTAAATATCACTGAAAACAAATCTTATGAGGTATCTTCACAAGTTTTGAAAGAGCTTAATATATTTCATATCAATTTACAATCTATAAGAAATAAATTAGGTGAACTAGAAATCTTACTCAATTCCCTTTCAATAGATATCTTGTGTGTAAATGAACATTGGCTTGTGAAGGAAGAGGTTAGTCTCTATATTCCATCTGGGTATGAGGTAATGGCTAGCTTTTGTAGAAAAAATAAATCAAACGGGGGTGTTGCTATATTCAAGAAAGTAACTACAAACATGGACAGTATAATAATGGATTTAAATGATTTCTGTATAGAACAGCTCTTTGAAGTAGCTGGGGTAAAGTTTACAAGAGCTAAATTTATTATTATTTCCATATATCGTACACCTGATTCGGATGTCCAGGCCTTCATAAACATATGGGAAAGTTTGCTTGTTACTTAGCAAAATTCCAAAAGTATAAAATATATTGTTTAGGGGATATTAACATAAATGTATTAATTGAATCACTGGCAAAGAAACAATTCTGTAACATTTTAAAATCTTTTGATTTTTATCTGATCAAGAACCAACCAACTAGAAAGAAGTCTTGTTTAGATAACATTATTACTAATGTGCCAACAAATGGTTATAATTTTGGTGTTACAAAACCTCTCTTGTCTGACCATAGTGGCCTCTGGCTAACATTCCAAATTGATACAGGACATTTCCCAGAAAATAGGCAAGTCAAGTATATTAGGATGTTGAGCGACAGTAACTTTCTCAGATTAAGGCATGAGTTGACCAGCAGGAATTTGGAAAACATAATTGTGAGCTATAACAATGTTTCTGAAGCAGCTGATAAGTTTATGAATATAATACATACTTCCTTAAATAAATGCTGCCCAATTAAGAAAAAAAATAATTAACACTCCAGATCAAAAACAAAGTAAAAATAATACCAAATGGTATACGCCTTACCTTGATGTTATTAGGAAGCTAAAGATCATGTATTTCACTAAAGCAAAGAAAGGAGACCCACAGGATATAGAAAACTATAATCACATAAAAAAATTATATCGGGAGGAAATTAAAGCAGCAAAAAAGAGAGCGAATGATGAGTTCATTAATAATGCAAAGAATAAATGTAAAGCTGCTTGGTTAATCATAAACAAGGAACTGGGTAAAAATAAAAGTAAGGACTCTACACCAATAACGCCAAATGTGTTAAATGAATATTTTATAAATTCTGTTGAAAATATGGTCAAAACTTTGGAATATGAAAATCATCATACAAAGTTTATGGAGAAATTGGAAAACCATAAGGTAGATGAAAATCCCACACCATCCTTCAGATGGTGACCCATCCTTCAGATGGTGACAAATAACATATGAGAAGGTTCTAAAAATAGTTTCAGAACTAAACAATTCAAAATGTGAGGATTATTATGGAATGTCGAATGTTATTCTAAAACAAATAATAAACATCATAGTATTACCTTTAACTTATCTAATAAACTGGATATTTACTACTGGAGTTTTTCCAGAGTGTCTGAAAATCACCATCACAATTCCAGTCCATAAAAAAGGAGATATGATGGACCCCAGTAACTATAGGCCAATCTCAATTGTCCCAATTATTTCCAAAATAATAGAACAGTGTATGAAAGAACAATTATCAGCATTCTTTGAGGAGCACAAGTTGTTTAATAGTACCCAATTTTGTTTCAGAACTGGTAAGTCAACGGTTCAAGCTGTTGAAGCTGTTGTTGATGACGTGATTGCTGGATTTGAATCTCAACTTATTACATCTGTCACACTCTTAGACCTAAGTAAAGCTTTCGATTCTGTGGATCATAATATATTAATACAAAAACTTCACTATTGTGGAGTCAAAGATTGTGAATTATCATTAATTACCTCCTATCTCCACAAGAGAAGGCAAATAGTTGTAATGGACAACCAAAAATCTGCTCCGCTCATTGTAAATACAGGTGTAGCCCAAGGTTCAGTCATTGGAGCCTTTTTCTTCCTGGTCTATATAAACGACATTGTTAGTAATATAAATGCCAAGTCAATACTGTATGCTGATGACATCACTGTAATGACAAGTGATAGAGACCTAACTTGCCTTGAAGAGAAAAGAAACAAATTATTAGGTGAATCAACTTCTTGGCTAAAGGTAAACAAACTGTTTCTAAACAGTAACAAAACAGAAGGAATCTATTTTCACTTAGTCAAATTGGCTTCAGGTAGTCATGAATGCAGCTCTGTTAAGTTGTTGGGAATCCATTTAGACTCTGAATTAAACTGGGACATTCACACACAAAAGTTATGTACAAAATTAGCACGAGCCTTATTTTTATTGCGAAGACTCAAACAATCAGTTAGTGCTAATCAGATGATTCTCGCATACTATGCATTTTTCCATTCACATTTAACTTATGGTATAATATTGTGGGGAAACTCAACAGGGGCACAAGATGTTTTCAGATGGCAGAAGAAGGCAATAAGATGTCTACAAGGCAAGCCTAGTACAGAATCCTGCAGAAATCACTTCCAAGAACTTGGAATTATGACTCTTACATCAATATACATATTCCATAGCTTAGTGTATATTAAAGAAAATCTAAGTGTATATAAAAATCGAAGGGATGTGCATTCACACACCACAAGAATAAGAAACCAGTTAGATACACCTCATGTCAGGTTAAAGAAAAGACCACTACAAATACTATGGAATTAAAATCTTCAACAAACTACCCACACAACTACAGCAGGAGTCTATAAACATTTTCAAAGCTTCCATTAAGCGATGGCTCATTAACAGCAGTATTTACACTTTGGTCGAATTTGAAGAGAAAATTACACTCTGCCCAGATGGACTACAGAAGATCAACTTTAACTTACTGTATTCGTGTATTTTTATTCTTATTTTATTTTATAGAATTCAGTAAGCTGGTAATAATACTTGTAATATATTATACATATTATACATAAATTGAAAATGTATTTTTAACAATGTGACGTAGTCTAATACAACGATAAGTTGTTAAATGACAATAAATATTGATTGATTGATTGATTGATTTTATTTCTTTTCGTAAAACTTAAGACCTGGTCAAGAACAGGGAGAGAGAGAAGGTAGCGTAATGATGAAATGTACTCTGTAAGTTGCCAAAATGAACTAGGAGGGCGAGGGGATTCGAAGGACATTTACCTAGAAGCAGTTTCAAGTAGGCCGTGTTCAGGCGTTAAACGAAGATTTTTTAATGTATAAGGACATAGTCCTTGCAGAGGGAGGATGACGCACTGGCTTTACCCGGACGGTCGAGGTTCGAATTCCGGTGACAGCACGATAAATATTTCACATGGAAGATCACGTGGCGTTAGAAAGGGAATCCAACCTTATATCCACGGCCAAAATAATTGGCTAGTGACCCCAATTTTTTGGGATAACCTATCCAAAATTATAGCGATAAAGTGTGTTTCTTAGAAGTTATGTAAATGTTCTCCAATACATACAATAATAATAATAATAATAATAATAATAATAACTCCGCCACTGCCTGTCCCAAGCCTGGGGCCTCATCTCGTAAGTGATGAGGAAGGAGGAGGGGGAGGAGTAACACCTCGTTAAAAACCTGGGTCCATCTGGCTCCGGATGGTAGCACCCTGTAAGGGCCCCTGCCTAGGGTTACTAGGTGAAAATTGGTCAATGGTCCTGATGGCGGAAGAGGAATCTAAGATTCCCAACGATGGATGGAGTGGAAGAGCCAGGTGGTTTCCCCACCAATAAAGAACTCTAAATCCAAAAGCGTTTGTTCCCAGATTGGGCGGCTTATGGTCAGCGTCTGTTCACCAAGTGGTGCGGCTGTAAACATGCTCCAGGAACTAACAATCCCTGGTTCTAAGAAACCTAGTGGATAACCACTAGACCCCATTTCTTACAAGTAACCATGGCGCGTGCAAATAATAACAGAATTACGCCAGGTGGTAACCAATCCACCCGTCAACTGACGTCACCCGGGCGTTTGGACTCTGGGGGACCCGGGCAACCACGGCCACAGAGAAAATCGGAGTTCTCTGGCAAACTTTCACATAAGACACCAACATACGTAGGCACTCTAAATATCAACACTCTCATACAGCCTGGAAAGTTGCACACTCTAGTGACAGAACTCGATAGACAGAAGCTTCTAATCCTCGCGCTGCAGGAGACACGTATCACAGATGAAGACACCATGGACTACGGCAATTACCGCTTGTTCAAGAGCAAAACTGACAGGCGCGTTGCCAAAGGTGCTCCACTTCTGGGGATGGCCTTCATGGTCCACAAGACCATAGTAGAATCCTTAGAAGAAGTTACTCCAGTAAACAACAGATTGATGAGCATGCGCTTCCGGTGCGCCAACAAAAAATACACACTGATCAACGCACACGCCCCTACTAACCAAAATAACAAGAGCGATCCACAGTCCGCAGACAAATTCTGGTCGACCCTTGACACTGTGATGTCCAAAGTCCCCAGGGATGACGTCAAACTCCTCATGGGCGACTTCAATGCACAGATCGGTAGAGAAAAGATGTACAGGAAAACAGTCGGAAACTATCCTACACATAAATTCACAAATAAAAATGGCACACGAGTCATAGAACTCTGCCAGCAGAATAACCTCAAGCTCATGTCAACATCTCTTAGAAAACAGCCTAGAAAACAGAAAACCTGGCGTTCTCCAGTCCAGCAGTTAGGTGAGTTCCAAATCGACCAAGTGGCAATCTCATATCCAGTACAGAAGGAGATTCATGATGTACAGGTGCGTAGAGGAGCCAACATTGACTCTGACCATTACCCAACACGCGTCAAGGTCAAGTTCACCCCAAAGAGAACTTTCTGTTAGAAAAACCCCCTACCAAAATTTGACACAAAAAAGATCGCAGACTCTGAATTGAAGGAAGCCTGGGAAAAAGAACATACCAATGACTGGCAAAATTTCCACCGAAAAATCATAGAAACAGCACAAGCTCTCATTCCTTTGAAGAAGAATTCCAAACATCCTTGGTGGGATGTTGATTGTGAGAATGCACTCATTACCAGGAAATTGGCATATCAGAAATACAACAGTAAAAAATCCCCAGAAAATTTACAGACTTTCCATGAAACACGAAAAACAACTGCAAAAATTATCAGACAATCCAAGAGGAGATACCTGAAGGAACAGTTGGACTCCATTGAGGACAACTTCCGTAATTACAACGTAAGGGACTTCTACAGAACGTTTGCAGGACACATCAGAGGGTACACACCACCAAACCTTTGCTTCAGAAAATGTGATGGAAAATTAGCACTAACGAATAAGGAGAATTGCAAGGTGATGGCACAATACTTCTCTGAACTTCTCAACTGTCCAGAACCAATAGAGAGATTCTCAGAGGAAGAACCTACAGTCAAGAACGCGGACTCATTACCTCCGACACAAGAGGAAGTTCACAGGCACATCCTCAAACTCAAGAACAATAGGACATCTGGTGAAGACGGCATAGTGGCCGAACTACTGAAAAACCTAGGGCCACACTCACTTAGGGAACACACACAGATTATCACTGACATCTGGACATCAGAAAAGCTACCAGATGAGTGGAAATGTGCATTGATCCACCCATTACACAAAAAAGGCGACCGCTCTGACGTAAACAATTACAGGGGCATTTCACTATTACAAGTTACGTACAAGATCCTCTCAGCGTGCCTACTCCAAAGGACTCGGGACCAGCTGGAACACAAGATTGGCGAGTACCAGGCGGGATTTCGTCCTGGTCGCTCCTGCGCGGAACAAATCTTCAACCTAAAAAGTATATTGAAAATCAAAGCCCTCAGGAATACTGCAGTTATATGTACCTTCGTTGACTTCAAGAAGGCATATGACTCCATTGACCGTCAGTCATTGTTCAACATCTTACACGAGCAAGGTTTGGATAGCAAGACCTTGCGATTGATCAAATAGACACTGACAGACACGACATCAAAAGTGAAATTCATGGGGGAAATCTCAGAACCATTTCAGATCAATACAGGTGTTTGCCAAGGTGACGGGCTCTCTCCGCTCCTCTTCAACCTAGTGCTGAACAAAGTTATCAAGGAATGGGAGTATGAGCTGAGACTTCAAGGTTACTGGAGGCCAGTGCGACTAGGACGACCAAAGGACGAACTGGAGGTTGGATATCTAGCCTTCGCGGATGATCTGGCACTACTCTCAGATAACGAAACCACATCAATCAGACAGATAGAAGTACTCCAAGAGTGCGCCGAAAAAGTAGGACTACAGATCTCGTTCCAAAAGACAGAGTTTTTCTGTACGAAATTCGACATACAGAATTTAAACACGAAATATGGCAAGATAAATAGAGTCGCCCACTTTAAATATCTAGGTGAAGTGCTTGAACCGACGGGAAAAGAGAAAATCGCGCAGAACACTAGGTTAATGAAAATGAAGAGAGCCTTATACAAGACACAGGGTGTCTACAACAAAAAATGTCTGTCCACATTCACTAAACTTCGTCATTACAACACGGTTATTAAACCTGAGGTGCTTTATGCTAGTGAGACGTTGACGTTACACACTAAAGGCGACTTGGAAAAAATCCTCACAGAGGAAAGAAAAATAATAAGGAAAATAATTGGACCAAAGCACACAGATGAAGGATACAGGCTTCACTCCAGAGACACCACAGAGAAATTGTCCAACCTCGCAGCAGACATCAGAAAGAGGCGACTTAAATTTTACGGCCACATCAGCAGACTCCCACAAACCAGACTCACCAACAAAATTCTTAGATACATACAGCGGCTCAAGATTACTACGCCCTGGATGGTGCAAGTCAAAATTGATCTAGTAAAAGCACAGGTCGTCCCAGAAGACGTCATAGACAAAAGCGTATTTAGACACAAAGTATACAAGTGGGAAGTGTTGTCAGAGAGAGAGCTGCGCCTACAGCCCAAAGACCAAAGTGGACCGAAGAAAGGAAGAGGGCCTTTAGTGCACGAATGAAAGAGTACTGGAAAGACAGGAAGAACAAAAAGTCATGATTGCTTCGCGTGGTCTAATAGGCCTGTAACGTGTAAAATAATAATAATAATAATAATAATAATAATAATGCCAGCGGTGGCATGCTGTACTGTACAGTCCTTGATTTTGAGCTCCTCGCATTTCCGCTTTTTATGTAAGTTTTACACGTTTATATGGTTAGTTTATGATTTCTATCGTTACTTTTAAGGATTCTTGTCGAAAACAAGTGTGTGTTATAGTGCTTGTGGATATATCAACGTCATAATCATGAAAATACAACTGCAATATGTTTGTTTACATTCATGTTGTGGTTGCTACATCGTTAGTTACAGTGCCTTTTAACCCCAAATGCCTTCTCGAAATGGGTTATGTACGGTGTTGTGTGTGAAATTGGGATGTTTCAAGCCCATTTATTATATACGTCATATAATTTGTGCAGGTAATCGGACTGTTTACGTGTTAATGTTACGAAAGGTGAAGCGTACATCTGCTTAACCTACAAAATTAGGTTACACGTATTTGCTGCATATATTATTGTAAGTACGGCATTCCTTCTCTGCTGATCGTTTGCAGTTAAATGACGTCCACTGTTGCAATATAAGCAATATCCCTGCAAGATAATTATACCGTATAACCTATCTAATGTGAGTTGTGAGAAATCTGCAATGATAAGTTAAGTGCTAACCAGAAATGACGAGATATACTAAATGGGGTAGGCAGGACTCCGCAGCCGTGGTGAAGGCAACCTGCCTAGGGGAGGGAAAACCCTGATAACAAACCTTAACTGCAGTGTCTGATCCGTAGTGGGCGGCTGCAAACAGCGTCTGTTCTCCATGTTAGGAGCGGCTGAAGATGAACACCTGGCTGTAGGTTAAAAACGCACCCACCCATAATATGGAGAAAATAAATTTAAAAATTAATGAAAGGCCGCTGCCTGAGGTTCGTCGGGGCATGTCTAGAGCCGGCGATGGACATGACAGCAAGCGAATCGTCGGTGGCAGGATGCTGATGAGGCGGGCTCCTGTCGCACAAGAAGATACAGCCCAACAACTACAACAAAGCCAACCAACGTCAAGTGCTTTGCCTGCTGAAAGTGCTGTGCCAGAACCACTTCCGGCACTCACCCAAGCAGGCCTGCCAAGAAAGCGCTTAAAATGGTCAATCGCAATGAACGAGACCATAATGCGCATTTATTATAAGGTGACTCACATTGGAACAGAACTAACTGGATATAGGCAGAAATTATTCAATGAGTTCCATGAAGCATACCCCGAACTCCGTGTGACTGAACAGAGAGTGGCGGACCAATATAGGGCGATAGTCCGTAATAATTTAGTGCCAGAAGCAAGACTTAATACAATCAAGCAGGAGGTCAGAAGAGTGTTTGATTGTGATCAAGGAACTAATCTGGAGAGTGAATTAGCACAAGAGCTCCATGAGCAGGAAGAACATCAAGAAGAACACAATGAGCCAGTCAGTGGCATACAGCCGGATACACGTCATGAAGATGAGTCACATACCAAGATCCTAGCAGATGAAATGATGACGGCTATGACTCAGTTCAATGGAACAGACCCAATGCTTAGACCTGCCTTGCCTCGAGTAAATTCGTCTAGGAAGGTATCAAAAATTTTAAATATCATGAATCAAGCTATCCTTCCCAAACACTTGATAGATGTGAATGACTTAGAATCTCTTCACACTGTTCTGTACTGTGGAGCCGTCACAGTTATCAGAACTATGGGCATCCAACTGAGAGAAAGGAATAATTCCTGCAGTAAGAAATGTGCTCCTGTTACTCCTAAGTGGGAGAGACGTCTGATAGGCAATATCGACAAATTGCGAACAGATATTGGCCGTTTGACTGAGTTTATCAGAGGAACGCACACAAGAAGACTGGTGAGACTCTGTAAGGCAATAATGAGGCGGTCCAAAATCCACACCGACCGAGATGATCCAAACACAAAAGCCGAACAGTGTTTAGATACACTCAAACAGAAACTTACGTTGATAGTGAACAGACTTTCCAGATACAGAGCCAGTACGAAACGGAGACAGGACGACAACTTATTTGTCAAAGGCGAGAAGAAATTCTACAGAGCACTGAGTGAAAACCATGTATCCTTAAATGCTCCTTATCCAACAAGAGAAGAAATTGAAGAGTTTTGGAGCAATCAACTATCCAAAGCCACCAATTTTAACTCAGACTCTCATTAGGTTCAGGAAGTAACAACCATCTCTAAGGCATTTAATCCGATGCAATATGATCCAATAACATCCACTGAAATTTCTTCCATCATTAAAGGTATTCCGAACTGGAAAGCACCTGGTTTAGATCAGATACAGAATTACTGGTATAAGAAATTCAGGTGCGTATACGATCTTCTGTCTACTCTGGTGAATGAAGTTGTTGCACATCCACAGAAGATGCCAAATTTCCTTACACAAGGTGTAACACATCTACTTCCGAAAGACCCACAAAATATGCAAGATCCTGGAAAATACCGTCCAATTACATGCCTTCCCACGATGTATAAGATCATCACGTCCTGTCTTAGTAGGAGGATATATCCTCACTGTGAAAAAAATAACATCATAGCAACACAACAAAAAGGATGCACGAAAGGGTCCAAAGGGTGTAAAGAAATACTTATCATTGACTCAGTGGTTTCTAACCAGGCCTTTACCAACAACAGAAATTTATTCACGGCATATATTGACTACAAGAAGGCCTATGATTCCGTGCCCCATGATTGGAGGGAGCTTGCAAAGCTCAACCATCTCCTGTATATGGATGACCTAAAGCTATATGCTGCCACCAGAGCACAACTAGAGTTTCTGTTGAAGATAGTGGAAACTTTCTCGCAGGATGTGAAAATGGAATTCGGGCTGGAGAAATGTAAGACGCTGAAATTTATGAAAGGCAAGCTGCAGGAAGGTGTATATGAAACAGCTCAGGGCCAGCAGATTGCAACAATGCTCACTAGCGAGACCTACAAGAATCTGGGAATGAAACAAGCCAGACACATAGAACACTCAGTAGTGAAACAAGATCTGACGAAGGAATTTGTCAGAAGAATTAAGCTTGTTTCTAACACCAGCCTCAACAGTAAAAACTTGGTTAAGGCAATCAACGCTTATGCTGTCCTTATTCTTAGTTACTCGTTTGGGGTCATCAAGTGGAGTAAAACTGGCATTGCAAGTTTAGAACAGAAAATTAGAACATCGCTGACCAAGTCACGAAAACACCATCCCAGGACATCTGTGGAACGAGTCATGTTACCGAGACATATGGGTGGGAGAGGAATTGTTGATATAAACAACCAAGTAGCTCGACAGATCTATGAGCTAAGAAAATACTTCTGTTCTGTATCGAACCATTCGATGCTGCCCAAGGCTGTCACAGAAGCAGATGATTCAACTCCACTACTCTTAAGTCAGCAAGAGACTCAAATTCAGGTGCGCAGTGATTTGGATAGATTCAATGCCTGGTTGTCCAAGCCACTACACGGAAGACATCCCAATGAAGTCATCCAAACTCCCGTCGACAAGCTAGCGTCGAACTTTTGGTTGATTTCTGGGCAGATGATTCCTGAAACAGAAGGCTTTATGATGGCTATTCAGGACCAGGTTGTCCCCACGAGGAACTACCTAAAGTTCATAATCAAGAATGCATCTGTGCAAGATGACCATTGCAGATACGGTTGCCCAACATCTGAGACTGTTCAGCATATTATATCAGGTTGTCGCCATTTTGCAGGGACAGAATATAGGAAGAGACATGATTTTGTTGCCAAGATAGTCCATCAAGAATTGGCAATACAACTTCAACTGCTGAGCCAAGAGAAAGTACCGTACTACAAATATGCTCCTGAAAGTGTACTGGAAAATGACAGCTTCACGTTGTACTGGGATCGTACTGTATTGACAGACCAATCAGCTGTGCACAACAGACCTGATTTAGTTCTTGTTGACAAATGCATGAAGCACACCACCTTCATAGATGTGGCAATCCCAAACAGTGGCAACATACTAACAAAGCATGTTGAAAAGCTGTCAAAATACACAGAGCTTTCAGAACTGATAAGGAAGCAATGGCACATGGCACAAGTCAGGACAGTTCCTATTATTATCTCCAGCACTGGCGTGATTCCCAACAACTTAAAGGAATCGCTCACGGCGTTGAAATTAGACCCAGGCCTTTTCAAACTGATGCAGAAAACAGTCATACTTTCTACGTGTCGCGTAGTAAGGCTGTTCTTGGGCAATCAGGCCTGAAGCAATGAGGGAAATATGAAGCTACTACTCAATGCAGTCACCAAGAATTTGCTCCTTGTGATATGTACGATATCTGGGATTGTAAATGTTTTCTTTCCAGCAAATGCTGAGAATGTGTAAGCGCATGCGCAAAATAAATAATAATAATAATAATAATAATAATAATAATAATAATTCAACTTTGACAAAAGGTCGAGGCATGGAAAAAAAGGGGGGGGGGGAGATGTAAGGGGTAAATGGTGCGGTATACCAAGAACGGTGACCACCAGTCGCCACTGAGTTAAACAGTGCGTGTCTTCATCCTGAGGGGAATTACATTAAAGAGGAATCGTGCAGCCTATATATTTTATTTTAATTGACACTTGAATGAACACTTGCGTTGCTGCTTTAAGATAACAGAAGGTTTGAGTGCCTCCTTGTATGTATAAAATACAGTAGTGAAACGTTGAAATAACATATATTTACCAAGACAGTTAGGTGCAATGCTAGAAATTGAGGAACTTATAAGGAACGCCCATTCAGTGCATGCACATGAGCATCAAAGTGTTGAGGATACTGTACCTGTTAGACATGAATCAACAAGTTTGTTCTTTGGTAAATGTTCTCATGTCTCTTTAAGACTGCTGCTCTGTTCCATTTCAGTAGGTAGCCTTTTCTGTTCCCCTAGATCGTGGGTTCAAACCCGGCCGAAGTCGTCAGATTTTTAAGAGCGTTAACAATCCCTCAGTATGCCTTCCTTTGGAGGGGAAGTAAAGCCGGCGGGCCCATGTCATAGACTTATGGCATGCAAAAGAACCTTCCACTAACTACAATTTTGTGAAGCTGAATTTGTAGGTTAGATTCTATTATCGCTCTATTACGTTCCAACGTTCGCCGCCATTAGCCGGTTGCGGTGGCATCTAGTAGCCAAGTTCATAGCTAGGTGTCGTTGAAGGTAGCATTTGGTAGCAAAAATAGGAACTAGGTACTTGAAATTGATCGTCGGCAGTCCTTACCTGAATTACACACACTAATACAACCATCACAATTAACACCGGTTAGCAGACAGTTTCTACACACACCCAAGGTACACGGGGCTACATGACCGCGTTGTCACAGCCCCTAAACTGAGGAACCAATCAACCAACCTTTTCTGTCATAGGCATTATAATTATTACCAGCCTGGTTTCTTATCACGGAGGAAAAATTCCCGTGTCTAATTTTTGTTGTTGTTTCGTGAGTGGGTTAAGACATCACTGTCATCAGCCATGTGTACTTGGATACGGGTAGAATTTGCATGTGTATTGTCTGTGGTAGTGTGTGTATTGTGATGCTAGAATTGGGAAGGAAGTGACCATGGTCTTCTGTTAGGAACAATCCCATCATTAACCTGGAGGAGAAAGGAGAATCGAACCCACTTCTTCTCAGTTCAGTGAGGCTGAGTGAATTTAGTTTCAAACCTCAAATCAGAATTACATTTCCCAGCAGAGGTGGGAATCAAACCTGGACCATTGGGACAGATGATTGACTATAGATAGTAATTTCTGTTTTAACTGTTACAGATTATTTGGTTATTTGTGTATGTGTCTTTTCCTGTAGTCGATATTTCACGTTAAAATGGGCTGAATATCTTTCAAAGTTTTTGATTGAATACTTCTATATATCGCATTTATTGATGACACAACAGTGTCTTCGGTGAAGTTCAAACTCGCAAGGTTCGAAATGCATAGGCTACTTATCGAGTCTGATCGAAAACGTCGATTTATTTGTGTAATGTACCGATCGCATCAACTTCTGACCTTGTTTCATTTATGGTTTCGTTATTTATTTATTGGCGTCTGTAGAACGTAATTTTATAAGTAAACACTCAGTCTCGTTTCCTCACAGCTTGTTCATAGCTGGGTAACGCGCTCGCTGATGACCGGAAGGCTATGACGTCATAAATCCTATTGCATGGCCTTCTCTCTCGGTGGTGTTGGCAGTGCGCTCTAACGGCAACGAGTAGAATTTTTCCAATTACACGTTATGCCAAGACCAACTACAATCCTCAGACCTTAATGTAGAAAAAACATGGCGGTGATGGTTGCCCTACCAATAGCTAAGATCATGTCATCGGGGTTGTCACAGTTCGTGTAAATTATTATTTTTACTCACCTAAGAGTACTAAGATATCACAAGACGACACTAGGTTCCGAAGAAATATGCATCAATAATTTAGACTTACCTGAATTAATTTGTCTATATAGTGCTGGCCTCGAATTATAGGTTTCATCGTCTTCACCCAAGGGGTAGCTACAATAGTCTCACTGTTTCTATGGTTCAATAAGAAGCTTTTTGGCGAGTTATCACGATTTGTATTTAAGTTCAGTAATTATAGATCAATATTATTAGCATAAAATCAAACAGATTCTGAAGTAGGAGAGAAGAAAGTACCCGGTTACTGAATTGCTGTACCAGCACATGCAGAGTATTTGTGTACACAATCGGAATGAGAATAGTTGCCTTAAATAATCGAACCAACGCTATAGAGATACAATTCAATTAAGACCTCTCGCAGAATTGTTTAAAATCTCGGCTAAAACATCGCACCGAATTAGTTGATTGATGCAAAGAAGTCGTCGTGTGGATATCAGAACACTATTATGGAGATTACCACACACAAAGGACACGATAATATATTACCATCTAACCTATTAAACTTTCGCTGTTACCGTTTGTAATAGTTGTACGCTGGAAATAGCAGATTTAGTAAAGTAATGTTGGTAGGAAAGCACCATCTCCCTCTTACGGAATTATCGCGACACACCATCTCGCAATATAAGTACATAAATGGCAAGTTACTCACAACACTTTATTACACACAACATAATAAAAAATAACTTGCAAGCTGTAATAATCACAAAAGTATGAATAATGACGGAACACAATAAGTTCACTGTTTGGCACAGGGGAAACATCTTCCTTAACCAGTAAAACAGAAGTTCACTGTAATATTTGGCGTGTATACAAGGCAGTGTAGACAGGGCCGTGGAGAGCGGCGACGGGCCCTGGGGCTGGAATCTCCCGGGCCCCCCTCTGGAATCTCCCGGGCCCCCCTCTGTAATCAAACTCTGTAAAATTAATTTATAATCTTCGTCAATTTGCACAAACTGATTTTGCGCATTTTTTTTTTCATTGCACAAAATGTTCATCACGAAATCAATTAAAGAACATAAAAAAACAGCAATAATAACAATAATAATAATAATAATAATAATAATAATAATAATAATAATTGTAGCATGCTGAACTGCTATTCCCAAGATCGCGGGTTTAAGTCTGCCCGAAGTCGTAAGATTTTTAAAGGAGACCAAAACATGAAAGTCAACTTGCCTCAAAATCAAAGTATGTATCAGGCAGTGTTCAACTATATATTTGCTTTTGCGCTGTGCCGCTCCGCCGGCCAGCTGTGACGTCACTGCGCCGTGAGCTATTCGCTCCATTCAGTTGATTGTTGCAATACGCGCGCTGCCACTCTTCCGTTGATTAGTGTTGTTTATTATAATCGAGTGTGATAGCTAGTTGGCAGAATACGGTTGTAACAACAGAACGAGTAAAAACCGAAACTGTAGAGAAAAAGAAGTAAATTTCCATAGATTTCCAAAGCGTAGTAAGTCGCCACGGAGATTTAGCAGTTGGGTACATTTTTGCAAGAGGAAACATTTTTCTCCCGGTAATGCGGCTACTGTGTGTTCAATGCATTTTAAAAAGACAGACTATGATGAAACGCAACTTTTGAAAATGAAGTTGATGCCTACGGAAAAACTACAAGGTCAAAATTGAAGCCAGGAGCTGTTCCTTCAATAAGGTGTCCGGCGCCGACACTTCTCATTCAGGAATGCTAATTCATACGCAAGCCGCTTCACAAAGTACACTGTGGAACTGAGCAGAGCAGGACGGAAAGGTATGAGATTAAGGGAGTTTCTCGACCTTCGAACGACGACCTGATGAAGAAGTACTTCTCACGATTTCACAAGTAACAATAAATGATGTACTGTACTGCATGTCTCTATTTATCGTAAATTAACCATCTTAGAACACTTACATAATTCTACTGTTCTAATTTACGGTGGCCGTGGTGGCACAACGGTCAAGCTGTTGGCTTCTCACCAAGGTGGTCTGGGTTTCATCCCAGGTCAATGCATGTGAGATTTTAGAAGTGAAATGCCATGTCCTGTGGTTCGGAATCCACCTAAAAAGGAGGTCCCGTGGCTCATAATCACACGATTCACGGTCACGTAAAACTACAATCTACATTAGTTTGTTTGAATTTACAGCTTGAAGCCCACATAGGTGCCATTGGGTTCCGGAAATGAGTTTCTTATGATGTTGACAACACATGATGGCACGACAATTCTGTTATTTTTACCAATCGCACTCCATGAATTTACCCAGGAAGTGAACTGCATGTAACAAATATGATGATGATGTTGATAATTGTCGCTTTAAGGGGCCTAACATCTATGTTATCGGCCCCTGATGATTTGGGTGATCGTGAAGATGATAATGAAATGTGAACTATAACTAAAACTAACTACTAACTTATATACTAGAAGAAGAAATGGAAAACAAAAGGAGAATAAGGCAAATATAGGACAGGAGGAAAATAAATGCCCTCAACCCTCGAAGAATGTGGATTTAGGGACTTGGAAGGAAGGAGAGCCATAAAAGGCAGATAGGAAAGTGAAAGAGGAGAGGGTCCGCCCCAGAGGTAATGGATAAAAGGGGGAAAACCGGACCCAGCTCAGGAATTCCTCGGGGTCGCCGACTCCCGAACTCACCAGCCGTGAGCCCCTGAGGGTGTAGCAACATCCAGGGTGCACCAGCAGTGGCGGGGCTACATACACCCTGCCTCCTTGATGGCCTTGAGCAGAAGGCAGGAGATAACATGAAAAGAAAACGAAGGCTGGCCTCTCGCAGAAGGAGGGTGTCAGAAAAGATGAGACAAGGGCCAATAAAGTCGGGAAAGGAAGAGACTCTCTAGGCCTCGGATACCTTAATACCGTCGGGGTCGGAAGAGAACAAGAGTTGACCAAGTGACGTCGACAGGAAAGAAGACGGAGAGGAGGCCAGCACGAGTAAGTGGAAGCAATGCCGGACTCAGCTGGGGCCCCGTGGTCACCTACCCACGTCCCACTTAATGTGAGCCCCTGGGGGATTGTAACATATAAATCGCCAAGTTCTATTTGTTGGAATTAAAGCTGTCAGTAAACGTTTCTTTGCCCTGTTCATTTTTTTAAGCTCATGTTATGCCTTGCCATTGTCAACACTTCGCGGTCTAAAATAAGCCTTGAAAACGAGGGATTTCTTGTTATATACATAAATTCTTCCGATTTCACTACTTTTACATTGTCTAATTCACAAGATCATACACTTTCTTCATTCGTATCCATGATGGTACACTCATTAGGCCTACACTTACACCAAGTTCGCATGCCGGCTCGGCCTGTAGTGTTTATATAAGCTGAATAAGCAAAATTTAGAATAATGGAATGCTTCAGGTATATTCTGAGAACAATACATAGCATCGCCTAAGTTGACCACTTTGAGACAGCTGTTCTTCCCCCAAGCGCTTTATAAAGGAAAATATTGTCCACTTGACAGAATAGGCCTATGTTTCTCAATCCTTGTAACATTGTCCACAGACAGATTCATTGTAATCACTAAATTATTGCCAGTAGCAAATTCAAGTCACATAAAGGCAATAACAAAGCAATGCCCGATCGGTCCATCCACCTAGGACGCCGGGCCCCCATGGGAGGGTCGGGCCCCGGGGCACCAGCCCTGCCTGACCCCCCCTCTCGTCGGGCCTGAGTGTAGAACATCTGCTAGACTGATAAGGATTTATGGAGGCACATGAAGCTGAGCGTTCAAGATAACGTCAACGGTTTGGTCTTGCCGTAGATGCTCATTGCGTTTTCCCTTTACGTACTTAAGTTCGACACTACCGGTACTGAAGTGTATTGTCACTAATTAGCAAATCATTGCGGTGTAAATTCTTGAGACACTTCTATTAATGCTATAGTCTTAAATACTTCAACATCTGCAGTAAATGACACAATGCCATCGGTCGACTGAGCAATCATCACACAGTTTAACCAGTCCATAATAAGCGTATTATCACATATTTACACACGATTGCAGTACATTAACGCGAACTGGACTTAACAGACATACTAAAGACACTAACAATTACAGATGAGCAATAGTTTATCCCAACGTTCATCAAACGAAGCTAATCAAAGCTAATATTGTATCCAAGCAACGAATGTAAAAAAAACAATATCTCGGGCTTCCGCATACGCCATTTTCACACTTTCGATACCTGCATTAAGGTCAGAGTATTGTAGTTGGTCTTGGTTATGCATGGGTTCTAACTGGGAATGTCAAGGCCGGTATAGAGCGCCTCGCAACCAGTTGACCGTGGTTTAGGCTAGTCTCTCCTTCATTCCGTAATTTACTAGTTAAGTTGACGTGTTTCCTCTTTGGTTATTACTCTGGTTGGAATAGAAGGATAAAATTGTCTAGACCACGGTGTAAGTTTCAAATTTCTGTCAGTAGATATCAGGGTTTCATATTTTATTGTATTTCCACATCGTAGTTGAAATTGAAACGTATCAGAAACAATACTATGGAAAATATCAAGGACCAGTTGTCCCAAGAGAAGAAACTGGGGAAGGTTCTAGGATACTAAAAAGACTGTCAATAGCTTTAAATATCTGGGTGTAACGTTATAAACGACAATGAACTCGTTCAAAATCCACGTAAAACAAAGAGCGACAGCAGCTACCAAGGCTATATTTGACGTCAGAGCCATTACAAGATTATCCTTGAGATCCGCCATTGCACTCTTCGATGCAAAAATTGTTCCAATCCTCACGTATGGCATAGAGATAATTTGGGACAAGTTAAGCATAGGAGACCTCCGAACATTGGAACAGGTAAAGGCTAGATACTTGAAGGCTGTCTTTGGAGTATCCAAATACACGTGATCAAGATTAGTGTATGTGCTCACTCGGGAACCCTTCTTGATGGAGGATTTTAGATTCAAGTTCGCTTTGCCTACTACGACCTGCTGGAAGAGGGTTCTAGCAGAAAGAACGTTGAAAAGAAGTGAAATCTGGGAAGAGTTCTACTCGACCGAGGCTATGATCAACAGAGCATGGATGGAACCGAACCAGGACTTGCGGCACTTTGTGACCTCTTTGGCTGTGCACGGTTTCCACCATAGAATGTGCAAGACAAAGACATTCCATGATCCGGACCCAGCCTGTGTCTGTGAGCTGTGTGACGGAATCTGTGAACGTTATCACGTTCTTCATTGTAGGAATAGAGGGAAACCCATCATAGATCACTGCATAGGCTGAAATGCATCTTTCCTTGCATGTTATTTGTAATTTTGCACAACTTGTGCGCAATAAAACGTTATTAAGAAGTAACTTCTCAGCGTCATAGTGACCAGAATAATAATATTTAATAATAGTTTTAATGCAGCCAATGGCCAATGAGAAAGTACTCTATATACTGAACCCTTAAGATTGGATCGAATATTAATGATTCATGTATATTATTATTATGCTAAAAGAAGTACTGTGTGAGTATATTATTCAGTGATCGAGCAGTCAAGTCCAGACACTAGGAAACTACCTGGATCTGTGAAACAAAGGCGATGTCTCAATCATTGCTATTTCGAGATGTCAGTTGGAACAGGTGCTGTGGCTCGAGGACGCGTCACTAGGCATGACTCACGATCGAGACAATTTATTTGTGGAGGAGCGTGTTTGACCTAGATGGAGTTTGCGTGAGAAAGAGAAGAGACGAACCGGTGACCACACTTTAAGGTGGGGCACCAAGAGGTCAGCAGCACGACGTCATTGTGACTTACCAATAAGAAAGAGGATGCCTGTTTTGGCGCGAATCCAATTTGCCCGCCAAAATGCTAATAAAAAGATTCGCTGATCGGATTCGCAGCACGATGGCAGTTTTGAGACCTGTGAATTAATACGAGTCATTTGAGGGATCAAACATGTTTGTAAGCCAATTATTCCGAAATTCGAGGAGCTTTTTCCCTCTCCCCCTAACTTGATGTGAACTCTGTATATATAGTGCCGTGAGTGCTGAAAATATTCATTCCATTTCTTTCCAATTTATTCTACTTTGGTAGTTGGCAGACGTCTCCATGACGGTCTGATACTTATATATTTTATAGTTTTGTGTGAAGTGAAAATTTTAGGTGGTCAATAAACCACAATTATAGGGAAAGTCTTCGAATCTGCATAAGACACTATTGGGGAACTGAGTACCCATTTTCAGCAGATAAGCTAGTTATATAGCGAGTTTAAAATGTAATTAATCTTCCTACAGCAAGATGACGACGAACTCTGGAAGGCAGCAATCGACTTCATCCTACGTCATAATAGTCATTATGGGCTAACGGCCTAATGATGGGTGATGACTGGGGAGAGAAGCCCCTTGAACATTGGCAGCTATTAGTGATGAGTACATAAAATTGATTTATTTGATATTTGGACGGATGTGGGGAACATTTTGTAAATTTTGTTTTGCTGTTTTTAAATGTAAATATAGGGTTTATCTTTTTTACTGACATGCGTATTTCTTCGCGGGCATTGCGTGACATTTTGCTGTATATATTAATTTGTGTAGTGTTTAAATATTGTGTAATCTGGACATAATCTGCATATTTGTGTCTGCATGGGATTGACGGACTATACGAAGTTACATTCATGAAAGAGAAGTCAGGAGCTGTGTCGATAAGTGGACTTGATGTAATATTAACGTAAGACTAGTTTGGGGGATTTTATAACTTGTTTGCGTAGTTATAATCATTCAGGTTCAATTTTGCTTTGATACAATTGCCTGGCGCAATTTTGTTGATACGGGAAGCACTTCGCTTGGCGGTCAGTAATTATTAAATTCTTTGATAATTGTCATTTTGACAATATTTTGACCATTGATCTGAGAGTGTGCTTGGTTCGAACGCTTCGATGATGATCTACGATTGTGTGTCACGTGTACTTAGGTGTTAGTGTGATTGCGGGGAAAGGCGAGGCCTGATCCTGACTGCAGCATTCATTCCGGCAAATTAGTTACCTCTTTGGGCTAATGTTGACCAGGAATTTGGTTCTTAAAAATCCTAAAGAGGATGTTTTGAGATATGAAGTTGTATTGAATGTTATTACGCGCGATTCCAGGTGCCTATGTGAGGCAAGTTCGTCGACTTTCCGGCTAATGAGCTGGGATCTATTATTAGCGTGACACACATATAAATGCGAGAGGGTGCTTGTTTGAACTAGCCACTTAGCTCAGGTAGGGTGAGATAAGGTCTTTGTGGCTGTTTGGAGCTCAGTAAATTGTTGTTATATAAAGTTTGTGTTCTTGCTCGAATGATTATAATATTATTTAATTTAATTTGGGGAGTTGCCACGTCACAGATTCTAATATCTCATGTCATTTTTACGGCTTATTTTATTCATGTTCTTTCTACACCTATTTCTGAGGTGTGTTAGTAAATATTTTTGTGTTTATGTTGTTATGGCATTTTAGGCCATAGTTTCTTTTTGTGTATATAATTGGCAATCGGCCAAGTGTTTGTTCATGTCACATAATCGCACCATTATATTTTGCTGGCGCAATACGGTGGTTACGCGGCCTTTGTGTTAAAATACACCCGTGTATTTTGTTGAAGTTATTTTAAGGGTTAGAGTATGTCAGTATTGCATGTTTATTTTAGTCTCTTTAATTGTTTGTTCCCATATTTCGCTGCTTAAATCCGCTGTACGGAGTTCATAACTTATCCAATTGTTTGGTAGGAAATGAACGCCCGTCAAATGTTCTCACTACTACTAGTTAGTCGTAATGCGCACCGCACACACATACATTTTGTTTGTTTTGATGTTGTAAATTAATTTTGTTGTTGTTTTATTTTGAATGTATTTGTTAATTTAATCTGTCTATGGGTAACGTCTTGTTTACCTTTTAAAGGTGATGTTCAATCACATTTATTTTGACAGCTTTCATGCTGAGTCATACTGGCATTTAGACCAGTTTGTTTTGTTGACATTCACAATTTGTATGAATATTCAGGGGTGGTTTTATGTCCCTTTTTGAATTGATTCATTTATTAAATTTTTGTTGTTTTAAATCCTGTGTTTTACATTATTCTCAATTTAAGTTAACCTTATGAACCGGGGAAGCTATTTGGAAGCAATAAAATCTCTATTACACATTCACAAGAATCGATCATGACCCCGAACTCTGAGTCTTGTTAAAATGCTTCATTCTAAGGGTACAATACAATGCAGGAACTGTCAGTCGCTATAAAATTGCATCAGGGAAGTCAATCTACTTTACGGTATGACGCATGATATCGGTCACAAGGCTCGCTACATAATTCACACATGCATGTAGCTGCATTTGGAGTGTGAGAGTCTTTTCTTCTGTATATCCTGAAGTGAAATCCATGGACTGCGAAACGAGTCACAGTGTGTCGTAAATCGTAGTCGCTCTCTTCCAGTCAGATGATAACATCGTTGGTTGGTTGGTTCCTCAGTTTAGGGGCTGCGACAACGCGGTCATGTAGCCCCATGTACTTTGGGTGTGTGTAGAATCTGTCTGATAACCGGTGTTAATTGTGATGACTATATTAGTGTGTGTGTCTGTTTTCAATATTCAAGTAAGGACTGCAGACATTTAATTTTTTCAAGTACTGTAGTTCCTACTTTTGCCGCCAAACGCCACCGTCAACGACTACTAGTTCAGAACCTGGTTACCAGACGCCACAGGAGTCGGCTCCCGGCGACGAACGTCGGAACCTTAGAGCGTTTGTCAAATGTTTAACCTAACCTAATTTAGCTTCACACAGGTGTAATTAGTGGAAGGTTCTTTAACATGCCATAAATCTATGACATGGGACCGCCGGTTTTACTTCCCCTCTGAAGGAAGGCATACTGAGGGATTTTTAACGCTCTTAAAACATCCGGCCGGGTTTGAACCCGCGATCTTGGGCATAGAAGCTCAGTATGCTACCAACTACGCCACCGAAGCCGCTTCTGTGCCATAGAAGTCCAAACATATTTCTTTCTTTTTTAAATGGAGTTCCGCAAGAAGTTCCTGATAGGCAGCGCTAGATTGAAGCTGCATTTGTGGTCTGATTTGCTCAATACAGAATGGTTCGTACATTAGCTGGGACGGAGTAAATTTCGATACACACAACGCTTAATGTCTATAAGGCATTGGAATCATTTTATAAATAACCAACCATTAAATTCAAACGAAGTTTATTGACATAGAAAAGTGAATTAACATAAAACATTACAACGGTAGGTACCATTGAGTCAATTTCTTGCTCTCTTGGGGTGGGAAGGACCTTCATCCTCGTCTTCGTCATCATATTCTTTTCCTCAATATTTTCTCCATCGGACCCCTTTAGGGAAAAGGTCAGAGGATTCTCCCGTTCCGCCCCTTAAAACTACAATCAACTAACTTTATGGCAGATGACCTCACTGTTCTGCTCCTTAAAACTAGAATCAACTAACTTTATGATAGATGGCCTCGCTGTTCCGCCCCTTAAAACTACAATCATCACCTATCTTTAGGGTAGATTACCTCGCTGTTCCGCCCCTTAAAACTACAATCATCAACTAACTTTAGGGTAGATTACCAAGCTGTTCACCCCTTAAAACTACAATCATCAACTAACTTTTAGAGCAGATAACCTTACTGTTCCGCGTGTGAGTTTTGAATTTTCAATGAAATGTATAAATTCCACTTTTTAAAAAATGCAGACACCGTTTGGTTGGGGGGGGGTTGTTTGTAATGCAGGAAGGAGACGGCCGTGGCCTTAAGTTAGGAACCATCCCAGCATTTGCCTGGAGTACAAGTGGTGGGAAACCACGGAAAACCAATTCCAGGATGGCTTCGGTGGGAATCGAACCCGTCCCTTCTCACCCTGCTAACTGCTAATAAGGGATATATGGAGTATTGTAGACTACAGTAGCAAGTGAGAATGACTTAATAACAACATTTGAATTAAATACCAGTCGCATTAATAGTCAATAAAAGAAAATAGCGTAAGCAACAGCAAACAAAAAAGCAAAGTCCCCGATTCTTGGGTAATATAATAATATCTTATGGCCTCGAATGCCGGGTGCACTGGTCACACTGGACATGAGGCAGAAATCGCACACATTGAACAACAACTCCGAGATGCTAAAATTATCTGATAAGCCATCCCCCATCAAAGTGGGCATCGCTCATGAATTGCATAAACCAGCCCGACGCATTTATGAATGCCGTCGTGTCATTTCCAAAGAAATCGATGAACTTTGGCAGGCAGACTTGGTTGAGATGATACCTTATTCTAAAGTTAACCATGGTGTACGCTATATGTTGACCGTCAATGATGTCTATTCCAAAATGGCTTTTGTTGAACCAATAAAAAATAACACTGGTGTCTTAGTCACAAAGGCCTTTCAACATATTATTCAACCAATCAAAACGCCAACCTCACTTGTTACAAACCGACCAGGGCAAAGAATTTTTCAACAAGGATTTCTCCAGTTTTCTCAAATCTAAGGATATTCACCATTACACTACCTATAGCAATCTCAAAGCTAGCGTAGTTGAACGCTTCAATCGAACATTAAAATGTTATACGTGGAAATACAATACATGGCTCATATCGATGGATAGACTGGTTACCTCAACTTGTGTCACGATACAACAACACGATTCATTCCACTAATGGCATGAAACCATGTTTCGTCACCAAGAACCTACCCAGCCTCAATAGATTGTTTAACCCTATATAAAGGGTTGACCCGAGGCGACATCACCTTAAATTTGGAGATTTTGTTCGCATCAGTAAACATAGAAGTGTTTTTTCAAAATCGCACACTCCACAGTGGTCAACAGAAATTTTAAAACTCGTCAAGTCAAGCTAGGTCAACCAGTGACGTTTCTCTTAGAAGATCAAAGCGGTCAACCCATCAAAGGACGATCCTATTATGAAGAAGTGCAAAAACATTATATCCCAACGATTATCTCATTGAACGAGTAATTAAAGTCAAAGGTGCAAAATATTTTGTAAATTGGTTAGTGTTTCCTTCCACGTTTAATTCATGGGTCAATAAACATGATTTATTGTCATAAAATCCTATTTATTTATTTAATTAGACTAACCCCCCCCCCTTTTTTTCAAAGAAGGTGTATAACCCCCTCTCCCATCCAATCCAATCCATCATGACAAAAACACATCATCATCTCCATCATACCCATAAGTCATTCCCGTTTTTCAAAAATATCTCAAATATGACAAAAACATAGGTTAAAAATCCCCCAAAACGTGCATAGGTTTTCCACCTGGCGACTTCAAATTTATGATGCGGGTAGAGGGAGTAAATACCAACCATTCATCACAAACAAACTTTTTTTGTCAAGTTCACCGTTTCCAAAATAGACACCATTTTTCAAAATGCATTTTCTTTTAGCCAACATACTTGAAACTTGCTGTCCATCTAGAGGGCATAGACAACTTTCATTAACGTCAAACAAACTTTTTCACAAAATTCACCGTTTCCAAAATAATCAAAAATCCAAAAACAAGAATTTTCAAATTGTTTTCTTTAAATACCAACACACATTCTTAGCAATGAGGACGTCATCCCAACGCCAACAATACCTCATTCGTTAAAATCCGACGATCCATTCGCCAATTATCGCCAATGTTTGCCAGAAAGTAGGCAATCATGTTTTTCCTCCTACACCCTTGAAACTTGCTGTCCACCTAGAGGGCATAGCCACCTTTCATTGACGTCAAACAAACTTTTTTCCAAACTTCACCGTTTCCAAAATAGCGCCAATCCAAAAAATAAACATTTAAAAAAAGAATTAATACCGACACACATTCTTAGCAAAGAGGACGTCACCCCAACGCCAACAACACCTCGTTCGTTAAAATACGATCATGCGTTCGGGAGATATCGGCAAAGTTCGTAGGAAAGTAGGCTGGGAAGCAGAACCACCCGCACCACACTACTCACCTCCTATTTTCTTCCTATCAGAAGTGAAAAATGGCTCAAAACAGTATGACATACTGGATTTGGTCAGCGGCGTTCAAACCATAGTTCATAATTTACCCCAACATTTTACAATTTCATCAGCAAACACTTCAAACGACGTAGGAATTCAGTATATTAATACCGACTACTTACAATAATTGAAACTGAAACAAAACTTCATTGTTCAAAACGTATCACAGTGAGAAACATATAAACCTACTGCACAGCTGTTTACTAATCGTGCATATACATGGGTTCGGGGTGCGCTTTATCGGCAACAAGAGTACATTTTTAAATTACACGTTATGCATGGGTTCTAACTGGGAATATCAAGGCCGGTATTGGGAGCGCAGCTCGTATCCAGTCGGCCGTGGAGTAATTTTAAAAAATCCTCTTGTTGCCGATAGAGCGCACTCGCACCCAAGGATAGGCGCGTTTAATGGGAGCACACTGAGTCGTTCCGTTCAGTTGACCTTGGATGACTTGCTGGCAATGCAACCTAGTGTCCAGCCGCACACTGCATCAGTTCCTTAGAAACCCAAAGAACGGAGCAAACATAAATTATAGTCTACTACAGAGAGAAAGATGAAACACATGACGTTAAGGTCCGTAAAATATATAAAAAGTACACACTCGTGATGTACTGGCCCCATATCGAGTGCACCGAATCACACAATATGCCAGCCGACGATTTTAAAAAACACAAATATTCGTGCTTGTCGATAGTCTAGCAAAGCAAAGCATACCAGACGAATGTTGTTTGAGTCATCAGTCTTTTGACTGGTTTGATGCAATCCACCATGCCTCCCTGTCTTGAGCTAATCGTTTCATCACTACATAGCTACCACACCCTACAAGCAAGGCAATCTGTTAATCATATTCTAACCTTGGTCTACTCCTACAGTTCTTGTCCTCGAAGCTTCCTTCCATAATTAAGCTTACTATTCCTGGGTGTCTTACTATGAGTCCTAAAAACGTATCTCTTCTCTCCATTACCAGTCACCAGAAACATCTCTCCTCTCTCACTCGTCTTAATACCTCTTCATTTGTTACCCTATCTACCCATCTGATCTTCATGATTCTCCTGTAACACCACATTTCAAACGTTTCAATTCTCCTCTTTTCTGCTGCACCAATAGTCCAAGTTTCACTTTCATAGAGTGCCTCGCTCGAGACAAAGGCTTTGGAAAATGACTTCCTAATACCTAAATCTACTTATATTCGATGTCAACAGATTCCTTTTCTGTAGAAATGCTTTGCTTGCCTGAGCTAACCTACTTTTTATAACATCTGTGCTTCGTCCCATCACCAGTTATTTTGCTTCCTCAGTAACAGAAGTCTCCTACGTCCTTTAGCTTTTCACCTACCAATTTGATATCCATTAGGGTTTCAGATTTATTTCGGCTGCATTCCAATATTTTTGTTTTACATTTATTAATTTTCATCATGAATTCTTTCCTCAAGACGGAGTCCATACCATTCAAAAACTCATTCAAATCCTCAGGCGTGTCGGCCAAGATGACGATGTCATCGGCAAATCTCGGAGTTGAAATTATTTCTCCTTGAATCTTCACTCCAACTTTAAATGTTTCTCCAACTTCCTTCATTACTTGTTCAATGTAAAGATTGAAAAGTATGGGTGATAAGTTGCAGCCTTGCCTTAAACTTTCTGAATACCAGCTTCTCTCTCATATCCTGGTGGCCATATACAGTATTTTTCTGAAATTTCACTTTTTTTTAGTATCCATTTTGTAGGAAATTTCTTCTAGTTTTAGAAAATGTATAGCTCATAAATATACCATTAATCTTTCATGTCAAAATAAATTATTTACTGTAAGAGGGCGCAATCGTTCTGACTGACTGCTGTCATGTCTGGCGTATCATCAGATCTATAAAATTCCTTTCGAGCCTAAATTGACTTTCTCTTTCTCTATCCCACTGGTTTCGCTCCTGGCCGTGGTAAGTGATTTTTGATAGGCGACAAAAATCACGGCACGCATGTGATTTGTTGTTGGCATGTTCATGAACCCATTTGAATTCAGTAGGCCGTGTACATAGTGGCGAATTTGACTTTCTCTTTCTCTATCCCACTGGTTTCACTCCTGGACGTGGTAAGTGTTTTTTGATAGGTGACAAAAATCACGGCACGCATGTGATTCGTTTTTGGCATGTTAATGAACCCATTTGAATTCAGTAGGCCGTGTTCATAGTGGAAAATATGACTTTCTCTTTCTCTATCCCACTGGTTTCACTCCTGGCCGTGGTAAGTGATTTTGATAGGCGAAAAAAATCACGGCAAGCATGTCATTCGTTGCTGTCATGTTAATGAACCCAATGAATTCAGTAGGCCGTGTTCATAGAGGTAAAATCAATCTCGGGATTTTCCGCCAACACAAAGTTCCTCCTTTCTCTTACAGAAAGCGCTATAGTGTCAAGGAGCTTAGATATCTAACTTCCTTCACTTTCATAGCGTTCCAAGGAACGACAAGATTCGATATGCAAGCTGCCCTCTGGGCGTCAAATAACAAGAAGAAGGAGTACCATACAGCTTTCAAGGAAGGATCTGTGTATGTCCCAGGAGGTTTCTGATGTGATCAAAACAGAATGTGAGTGAAGACATACTAAGTAAACTTTAAATGCGATTTACTCATTAATTCGTTTCCTGACATTTGAAGTCATTCAAAGTTCCTTAACTTTTGTCACAGAAATGTTATCTGCTTAATTTTTATTTCAAATTAAAGCTAATACATGTATCTATGTTCCCTACCACTAAGAAATTGATATTCATAAAAATGTAATTTTAACTACGTTTTAAACAATTTTGTTAAACAAAATTTCAAGAAACTTAAATTGTAATATAATTTTAAAACCCTTACTTGTGACTAATTCAGACAAGAGTGGTAGGGAACATTCCCCATGTAAGTTAGATTGCTTTTGTTCAAGGTTCATGGATTTTGGTTAAAATATGTGAGAGATAGAGGACTTTAAGTACCCCTGTGTAAATAGCAACAAATAATTTTTTCATAAACAATTAACATAAAATTTGTGTAAAATGAACTTCAAAATCTCTTAGTTTGATCATGATAAAACAACAGAAAAATTTAACATTGCTAGAGATTATTCTTTTAAAAAAATATTCCTAATGTATATGACCACCTTAGCTCGAATGACTGCTGTCTGGTTTCTATATAGATTGTAGATCACCCTCCTATCCCGTACTTTATTCCAATCGTTTTCAAAATGTCAAACAATTTAATCCAATCAACGTTATCAAAAGCCTTTTCTAAGTCTACAAATGCCATGAACGTTCTCTTATCTTTCCTTATTCTACTTTCAAAAATCAGCCTAAGACTTAGTACAGCTTCCCTTGTTCCTACATCTCTCCTGACACCAAACTGGTCTTCACCCAACTCCATTTCTATCTGTCTTTCCATCCTCTTGTAAATTATTCTAGACAGGATCTTTGAAGCATGAGTGATCAACCTGATTGTACGGTAATCTTCAAGGGCTGAAACCATTGAAACCAGCTGATTTTCTTCATGAGATACCCAGTACTGATGTACCAGATTTGGATGCCATCGACAGAAAAGGAATGGAGTTGAGATAGCGTTATCTACAGAAGCTTCGGGACGATCTTCGACAGAGCAAAGAATACCTGGCTCTTCTCGTTCAACAATGATATAGAGCATTCAACTGCGTGAACATTCGGGACATTGTGCTGATCGTATCTGATGACATCAAACGACTAGACTGGCCACTATAGTCTGATTTACAAAAGATGCTCGTTGAAAGCTGTCATCCGCATGAAGGGTGAGGTGAGGAGTGGAGACGAGAGGGGTAACGGTCTCCATAGCAACAGCAAGCAATGTTGCAATGTATGCCGATACAGCAGTAAGCACATGGCAGGGCGAATAGAGTAATAAGTGACGGAACTCCGGTAGTTGACCGTTTCCGCCTCTAGGTGGTACTAGCGTAACTTGGCCTCCGCGTTCCTGTCTGGCTCGTCTCAACTTAGTATAAAACAAAGTCCCCGATTCTTGGATGTCACGGGTAATCTCGAGAACCACTGGATGGCTTTTGATGCGGCTTTCACCATTCTGTAAAGGTAATCTCTAGGAAGATTTCTGTGGAAAATAATTTATTTACGATCAAAGGGAGCCAAGCAGTAACGATTTCAGATTTCAGTGAAAAGGTCCAAAATAGAACCTGGCGTCCGTGTGCTTTTTAAGCTTATGCTGGGCAAACCGTTAAAAATATCAATATACTATGAGTGAAAGAATTGTTCAGCATAAAAAATTCTCTAAAATAGTCCGGGAGAGCATATCTCTATCTTCGATACTTCGCCCAATATAAGTGTTTTAAGTTTGGACGGCAGGGGGTTTTGTGTCTCATGCACCTCGTCATTCTTAAATTACGCCTGACAGGAATTCCTTGCACATTCATAACTGTTCCCGGGTGAAGCCGGGACGGGTTGCTAGTTGTTTATTAAAAGAAGTATTGCACTAAATACTAAGAAAGTTGTGAATAACAGAAACCAATCTTCAAGGGAATACGAACATATTAAAATACTATCCAGAACACACTAAAATCAATTTTTAAGAAGAGAAGAGCTTAACTTACCTCTAAACAGAAGAGACCTTCATTAATTTTCTCGCTTTTTTTTTAAGACGATCTGGATCTCAATTTCCTGGACATTTCTTTCGCCCGGAAAATGAACCAGCATTTAATGTAATGAAACACTATCCTAGGGAAATATATTAACAGATGATCCTCTGAACGTCGGCCCTCAGGTGTTGGAGTAGCGCGCCCGCCTCTCATCCGGAGGCCCCGGGTTCGTTTCCCGGCTCCGTCAGGGATTTAAGACAATGACGTGAGGGCAGGAACGGGGTGTACTCAGCCTCGTGAGGACAATTGAGTAGCTGTCTGACTGTGAGACAGCGCCCCGGTCACGAAAACCAAGATTAACGGCCGAGGGGACCCGATGCGCTGACCACGCGTCACCCCAATATCTGCAGGCCAAAAGGCTGGGCAGCGGTCGCTTGGTAGTGTGCCCACGTGGATGGCACAGACATCGAACCCATGGCATATTAAGCATGAAAAAGAAGAGATATTACAGGTTTTAGTGCCGTTTTAAGGGTAGTTGAAGGGTTAATAGTAAATCGCCCTACTGTATGACGCATTGAGGATGGCGCAAGATTAAGCCACAGCTTGCAGCTGGAGTGTTAGGTCACTGCGAACGCAGCGATAAAGGATTCACGCAGAGATTAAAAATAGAATCAACGGAAGTTTCCATGCATGACAAGGATAGAAGATCTTGTAATAAACCCTTACTCAGCATTAAAATGCCAACGCTGTATTAGAGCTGTGGCCATGGTAAATGATAAAAGAATTGAAATTAGCCAGAAGCACGCAAATGTTTTGAGAAATCACACCGCCAATGTTATTCATCCGGGAGAAGAGAATTTTGAGAGTAGAAAAAGTTCTTAATAAATGAGTATATTAGAAGTGTAATGTCAGCATTACGTAGTCGGTACTTTCCCGAACCAGAAGCTTGGTTGGTTGGTTGGTTCTTAAGTTTAGGGGCTGCGACAACGCGGTCATGTCGCCCCGTGTACATTGGGTGTGTGTAGAATCTGTCTGATAACCGGTGTTAATTGTGATGACTGTATTAGTGTGTGTATCTGTTTTTTAATTTTAAGTACTGCAACTTATAATTTTTCAAATAGTTCCTACTTTTGCCACCAAGCGCCACCGTCAACGACTACTAGGTCTAATTCAGAACTTAGCTACTAGACGCCACCGCAGTCGGCGCTTGGCAACGAACGTAGAAACCTATCCAATTTAGCTTCACACAGGTGCAATTAGTGTAAGGATCTTTAACATGCCATAAATCTATGACATGGGACCACTGGCTTTACTTCCCCTCCGAAGGAAGGCATACTGAGGGATTTTTAACGCTCTTAAAAAATCCGACGGCTTCGGCCGAGTTTGAACCCGCTATCTTGGGCATAGAAGCTCAGCATGCTACCGACTACGCCACCGAAGCCGCCATACCAGAAGCTTGTGGTAGGGAACAAAACGAAGGCACTGCCTACGCAATTGAGGAGCTCATTGTAATTAATATTAAGGATTTGTACAATCGATTCTTGGACATTTTGATATAATTGAGAGACTTAATGTCTATGCTCCAAGAAGGTATTTTTATAGCCTCGTACTATCATTATTTAGGAAGATAGTTTTGAAGAAGGAGCAAAACTGATTTATTTTTACCATAATTAAATATATAGGCCGTGAGCCCTACGAAATTCATGCAGTTTTCATTTGACTGTTGAGGGTCACGTTGCATCACAGCGTATGCAGTTTTACAGTCCTCCTGGGCGGAGGTGTTGCATCAAGTTCAAGAAGTTTTCAGCACTCCTTGAGGGGAGACGCCGCATCACAAATTCATACAGTCTTCAGATAGCCTCGGAGGAGAGGTCTTGCTGTGTCAAATACAGTCTTCATCAGTCCTGTTGGACGTTATACTGTGTCACGAACGTACAGTACTCCTGAGGGGAGGTACTGGCCAAATATTCAGCGAGTGTCACCGTGCAGAGGAGCATCGTAATCCTTGTCAGAGGAAAAAGTACCGTCAAGCTTCGAACTTTATAAATCAGTGTACAGACTCAAGCAAAGTATTATACTTTTGTTAAAATACGTTAGCGGTCGAAGGCAGTAAAGGCCTAAAAACACTAGTAATTGAAGTTACATCGCATCAGCTCGAAAGTATACGAGACATCGATAGAGTAGTACAAACTCTATATATTTTATCCAAGTGCTTTAAATAACCACGATTGGGTTTCACGTAGGTTAAACGCCTAATTTCCCTGAACTGAGGAGGTTAGAGCAAAAGTGGCGATTGATTCGAGAAGTCTGCAGTATAGGCATCAGTTGCCAAGTGAAATTGCAAGTGAGGACTTGGGAATTTACTCCACAAATAAGAGACAAGAGTCGCCTAAATAAAGTCCAAACGTGGGCTAGAAAATCAATTGTAGAGCGCAGTAAGCATAGTACAGCGACTCTAGAAGGAAACGTTCTAAAGACAGTTTACCATAAGAACAATTGCGTACCGGATAAGACATTTGTATCGTGCATTAACTTAAGTGTACCGATAAATACCAGGAATAGAATAGGAGAAGTTGCCGTAGCAAGGAAAGGGGAACTATCGAACGAGACTGTCAATCATCCGAATAGGCGTTAGGGGACAACGATTGATGATTGCACACCGGCGAAGCGGTAAAGAAAGCATTCACGTGTGTAAGGCAATATAAATGCCGAAAGTGAAATTCATTTGTGTAAATATAATTTGTTAAGTGAAATTTTTATACTTTTAGTGATTGAATGTTTTTAGTGTTTGTGTAATTATGAGTATATTTCCTCATACAAAGTTAAAATGTATAATATGTATACATTTGAGGAAAATCTATCGTGTGTTAATATGAGTGTCAACATGGTGTAAGAAATCAGTGTGGGTGAAATGTCACTTCACTGGAGTCCAGAAAGTTTGGCGGGATCAATCATGTAAGTAATCAAAATTTGATTATGTATTTTGTACTTTGGGAGAGCTCGTGTAATGATATCTACGGAGAAATTATTCTCAAACTTTGAAAAACAGGGATGTGTGAAGATGTGTATAGAGAAAATGCGAGATCTGAACGAATAACTTAAATATGGACGTAACTAATTGAAAGTATTAAGTAATACTCAGTGAAATAGTATTCATTGGAATGCCAGAAATATAATAATATATTATTCAAAGCAAGCAGGTAAATGGAAAATAAAATGTATGAATAAATTAATTGTTTAATTAATTTCTATATATAATTAATAAGGAAAACCGTTGAGTTCCCTGAAATGATGATAATAATAAATGTGGAACGATTTAAGTTCTAGTAAAATGAAATGTCAAGATTTGTGTTAAAGGCAAAAACTATTAATTTGGGACGGAAATAAAGTAATTTGAGTTTGAAATAAATATCTTACTTTGGAAGGCATAACGAAAGTACTAATGTAATTATCGCTAATGAGCGCATATATGTTAATTGTCACGCAAAAGCGCAGTGAAAATGGGGCAGGAACTATTTAATTGTGAGAACCAGTTGGATACGGTATGAATTATTGTGTGTTTTGCTGTATGCAAATTTTGAAGGGTGCTATATTTTTTTTGTTGAAAAGCGCAGGGAGTAACTGCATAGGCCAACCTTAAGACGCTAATACAGGACCATTGGTTTGTTGCCATCGATCCAATTATACATGGTCCTAAGCCCTCAATGTTGGAAGTCTCCAAGAGGCAGGCCAAGAAATGAACGATTGTTCTTTTATTACGAGAGCCCCTTAACCATTGTTGGTTTTTTATGAGTATTTTACCTGCCAATGCTAAGACCTCAAAATTATAATCTCACTTGTACTAAATAAGTTGGTTAATGAAATACCTTATAATATTTGTTGAATGAATTAACGTGTGCCTTTCCAAGTAAAGAAGTATTAGGCTTGTTGTAAGCTAGCTATGAATGCACCGTCCGGGGTATGGGAAGTCTGGAGTCTCTCCCCCATAGCCATAAATTCTCGCCTGAAGAGCCTTGACAGGAGATAACGACCGCCATGTTGGGGTAGGTCTTTTAAATGAACCGTTGTGTGTCGGCGGCCAGCAGAAGTAATTAACCTTGTAAGACGATCCAGTAATGGAACTGAGATCCATTTGATTTAAATTATCCTTGCTGTCCAAGTTCAGATCCGTATTTAAAAATGATATGATTGTAATTCCGACAATAATAATAATCCCTTGTTTTATTGTTACACGTTGAAATGCCATTGTTTCCCAAGTATTGTTGGAAACCTTAAGGTAATTGGGAGTTTATCCTAATTTGATTAAATCAGTAGCTTCCAAAACTTGAGGTATAAAGTATAAAGTGAAAGAATGGTAGAATCAGAAGAAGATAAAGTAGCTTCCTTAAGGGATATACAGATGTATGGAGAAATGTTCAAAAAGGTACGCCAGGGATATAACGAAACGCTAGAAAAATTTGGGAATTTGCATTTAGGACTAGGGCCTAAAGAATTCGAAGATATTGATGAGCAACTACAGAATATCCTAAGAAAAAGAGATAGTGTAGCTAAAATTCTTAGTTAATTAAGAGGAAAATTGGGTAAAATATCTGAACAAGAGTTAGAGAAATTATAAATTCAAGTTGCAGGAGATAGGTATATAACAATACAGAAATTCGTAAAACTTCTGGACCAAGAGGGAAAGATAAAATTAAGTTCTTGGGAACAAATGAAGGAACTCATAGAAGAAATTCAGCAAATAATGGGAAAACTGAATTAAATAATAGAGAAATGGGATAAGATCCATTCAGAAATTAACTACTAAGAAGTAGATAGGAAGAGGTGCATTGCCGAACAGAGGAATCCGGTGAGAGACAAAAACTATAAAATGATTAATTTTATGCAAGAAGTGTTGGATAAACAAAACAAAAGAACGGTTCAGGAATTAGCCGAGATGAGAAAGGGTCGACTTTCCGAATTTCGAGAAATTGTAGAGGCCGCCGAAAAGACGTATGATGAATATATACTAGCGCAGGACCTCAGATCAAAAGAAGTAGTTATCCAAGTCGAGAGTAATGCAGTGTGTGTGTTAGGTAGTCAGCCCGAAGGCTGGTTGGATCCTCAAAAAGCACCGCCGTTACGTTATGTGAGTAGATACCCACAAAAACCCAAGGCAGCGCTAATTTGAGGCGTTCTAGGCAAGAAGAGGAGTGAGGTAGTTTGCCATTGCTTTCCTCACTGAGTTAGAACAGTAGTTCTAACCCTATGAGTAGAACCTTTCACAGCATTCACAGGCAATGACTGTGCCCCGAATGCCATTACTAAGCACCACCCATACCTCAGTAGCTTCCATATAATCACAGCCATGAGTGAGACTGAGACATCGGTGAAAAGCCACCTTTTACTCTAGCCTGTGCCAACTGACAAATGCAAATGTACTGTATTCATCAAGAGATGGCAAACAGGCAGTAGTAATGCAGTAGACATAGATAAAAAGGAAAAAACTGTGCAGGAGCCCGAAATTTGTACTAATTTAGAGGGAAAAGAGGAAGAAATAGAAATTGTTGTGACTCCTATGGAAACAGAGAAAACTATTGAGCCACATGAAGAAAATGTTATAGAGGTTACAGAGGAAATGGTAATCCCATGTCAGAGAGAATGCCGAAATGATAACGAGTCTCACATAGAAGAGGACCACTCATACGCAAAGACCGAGCATGAAGAGAAACCATATGAAATACCTTTTAAGGAAGAAGTGGATTGGAAAAATGAATTAGCAGATGGTGATGATAAATCCCAAAATATAATTAGTCAAGAAATTAGAGAAATACCAGAGGGAAGCCATGAGTCCGAGGAAGGCTTAAGGAAAATGGAAACTCAGAGCATGAAGGAAACTGAAAATCCAATTAAAGGAAATAGTAAGGATAATTTTGAGTCTGAAGAAGACGATCTGAAGGCAAAAATTATGGAGCTATTATTAAAATATCAGGCATCCAGAGAGAAACGTAAGAAGGCAATGCCACTTGAAGTAGAGGCAGACTCTAATGTCAGTAAAGAAACCCCTATAAGGAATGATGAAATAAGCAGGGATGAAAAGGAAGATGTAGGCGAAAGTAAAGTAGGAACAATAGGAGAACAGTTAACCTCAGCAGTTCCACGTGAATAGGATAACAGGAATCAAGTCAATAGTACGAGAAGGCCAGAAACAGCACAGAATCCAATGGAAAGAGACAATCGAAAGGCATTTTACAGCTGGAAGTTGAGAAAAAAGAAAATGAAGAAAGAGAAGGGAAAAATACACCAGGGTAGGCCCTATGCGAACCCGTCTGAAGGATGCAAGGAACGGAAGAAAAAGAAGGGAGAGATTCTTCAAGAGCAGGAAAGAGTAATTTTGGAAAAAAAATGCAATCTCAACGCGAGATAAAGGAAGAAAACGAGAATGGACCAATGGGGTATGGGTAGATCGCACCCGGTGCATCCTAAATACATATAAAGTACTTTTGAGGACACATAGTCCAGAAATAAATGAACATGATGAACGGGTAGGGACAGAGCGTTCCCGGCCAACATAATTACCAGATATGACTCCAAATTAGAAAGCCCGAATCATCGTGGGATTCTATAGAAGAAAGGGACCAGAAAGATACTGAGAGACGATGGGATGGATTCGATGCTGAATTAATGAAATTTTCTTTGGAAAATAGTGTAAATAAATTTCCTCAGGGTTCAAAAATTTATTTATCTAAGGAGGGGAGATATGTGCCCATGTGGCTGGCACAGACATCGAACCCATGACATATTAAGCATGAAAAAGAAGAGATATTACAGGTTTTAGTGCCGTTTTAAGGGTAGATGAAGGGTTAATAGGAAATCGTCCTACTGTATGACGCACGGAGGATGGCGCAAGATTAAGCAGCTTGCAGCAGGAGTGTGAGGTCACTGCGAACGCAGCGATAAAGGAGTTACGCACAGATTAAAAATGGAATCAACGGAAGTTTCCATGCATGACAAGGATAGATGATCTTGTAATAAACCCTTACTCAGCATTAAAATGCCAGCGCTGTATTAGAGGTGTGGCCATGGTAAATGATAAAAGAGTTGAAATTAGCCAGAAGCACTCAAATATTTTGAGAAATCACACACCAATGTTATTCATTCGGGAGAAGAGAATTTTGAGAGTAGAAAAAGTTCTTAATAAATGAGTATATTAGAAGTGTAATGTCAGCATTACGTAGTCAGTACTTTCCCGAACCAGAAGCTCGTGGTAGGGGACAAAACGTAGGCATTACCTACGCAATTGAGGAGCACATTTTAATTAATATTCAGGATTTGTACGATCGATTCTTGGAAATTTTGATATAATTGAGAGACTTAATGTCTAAGCTCCAAGGAGGTATTTTTATAGCCTCGTACGACCATTATTTAGGAAGATAGTTTTGAAGAAGAAGAAGAAGAAGAAGAAAAGAAGCAAAACTGATTTATTTTTACCAGAATCAAATATATAGGCCGTGAGCCCTACGAAATTCATGCAGTTTTCATTTGACCGTTGAGGATCACGTTGCATCACAGCGTATGCAGTTTTACAGTCCTCCAGGGCGGAGGTTTTGCATCAAGTTCAAGCAGTTTTCAACACTCCTTGAGGGGAGACGCCCCATCACAAATTCATACAGTCTTCAGATAGCCTCGGGGGAGAGGTCTTGCTGTGTCAAATACAGTCTTCATCAGTCCTGTTGGACGTTATACTGTGTCACGAACGTACAGTACTCCTGAGGGGAGGTCCTGTCCAAATATTCAACGAGTGTCGCCGCGCAGAGAAGCATCGTAATTCTTGTCAGAGGAAAAAGTACCGTCAAGCATCGAACTTTATAAATCAGTGTACAGACTCAAGCAAAGTATTATACTTTTGTTAAAATACGTCAGCCGGCGAAGGCAGTAAAGGCCTAAAAACACTAGTAATTGAAGTTACATCGCATCAGCTTGAAAGTATACGAGACATCGATAAATTAGTACAAACTCTATATATTTTATCCAAGTGCTTTAAATAACCACGATAGGGTTGCACGTAGGACAAACGCCTAATTTCCCTGAACTGAGGATGTTAGAGCAAAAGTGGCGATAGATTCGAGAACCCTGCAGTATAGGCATCAGTTGCCAAGTGAAATTGCAAGTGAGGACTTGGGAATTTACTCCACAAATAAGAGACAAGAGTCGCCTAAATAAAGTCCAAACGTGGGCTAGAAAATCAATTGTAGAGCGCAGTAAGCATAGTACAGCGACTCTAGAAGGAAACCTTCTAACGACAGTTTACCATAAGAACAATTGCGTACCGGATAAGACATTTGTATGTATCGTGCATTAACTTAAGTGTACCGATAAAATCCAGGAACAGAATAGGAGAAGTTGCCGTAGCAAGGAAAGGGGAACTATCGAACGAGACTGTCAATCATCCGAATAGGCGTTAGGGGACAACGATTGATGATTGCACACCGGCGAAGCGGTAAAGAAAGAATTCACGTGTATAAGGCAATATAAATGCCGAAAGTGAAATTCATTTGTGTAAATATAATTTGTTAAGTGAAATTTTTATACTTTTAGTAATTGAATGTTTTTAGTGCTTGTGTAATTATGAGTATATTTCCTCATACAAAGTTAAAATGTATAATATGTATAAATTTGAGGAAAATCTATCGTGTGGTAATATGAGTGTCAACATGGTGTAAGAAATCAGTGTGGGTGAAATGTCACTTCACTGGCGTCCAGAAAGTCTAGCGGGATCAATCATGTAAGTAATCAAAATTTGATTATGTATTTTGTACTTTGGGAGAGCTCGTGTAATGATATCTACGGAGAAATTATTCTCAAACTTTGAAAAACAGGGATGTGTAAAGATATGTATAGAGAAAATGCGAGATCTGAACGAATAACTTTAATTAAAAGTATTAAGTAATACTCAGTGAAATAGTATTCATTGGAATACCAGTAATATAATAATATATTATTCAAAGCAAGGAGGATAGAAGGATAATAAAATTCATGAATAAATTAATTGTTTAATTAATTTATATATATAATTAATTAGGAAAACCGTTGAGTTCCCTGAAATGATGATAATAATAAATATGGAACGATTTAAGTTCTAGTAAAATGAAATGTCAAGATTTGTGTTAAAGGCAAAAACTATTAATTTTGGACGGAAATAAAGTAATTTGAGTTTGAAATAAATATCTTACTTTGGAAGGCATAACGAAAGTACTAATGTAATTATCGCTAATGAGCGCATATATGTCAATTGTCCCGCAGAAGCGCAGTGAAAATAGGCCAGGAACTATTTAATTGTGAGGACCGGTTGGATACGGTATGAATTATCATGTGTGTTGCTGTATGCAAATTTTGAAGGGTGCTATATTTTTTTGTTGAAAAGCGCAGGGAGTAAGTGCATAGGCCAACCTTAAGACGCTAATACAGGACCATTGGTTTGTTGCCATCGATCCAATTATACATGGTCCTAAGCCCTCAATGTTGGAAGTCTCCAAGAGGCAGGCCGAGAAATGAACAAGTGTTCTTTTACTACGAGAGCCCCTTAACCATTGTTTTTTTTAATGAGTATTTTACCTGCCAATGCTAAGACCTCACAATTATAATCTCACCTGAGCTAAATAAGTAGGTTATTGAAATACCTTATAATATTTGTTGAATGAATTAACGTGTGCCTTTCCAAGTAAAGAAGTATTAGGCCTGTTGTAAGCTAGCTATGAATGCACCGTCCGGGGTATGGGAAGTCTGGAGTCTCTCCCCCATAGCCATAAATTCTCGCCTGAAGAGCCTTGACAGGAGATAACGACCACCATGTTGGGGTAGGTCTTTTAAATGAACCGTTATGTGTCGGCGGCCAGCAGAAGTAATTAACCTTGTAAGACGATCCAGTAATGGAACTGAGATCCATTTGATTTAAATTAGCCTTGCTGTCCAAGTTCAGATCCGTATTTAAAAATGATATGATTGTAATTCCGACAATAATAATAATCCCTTGTTTTATTGTTACACGTTGAAATGCCATTGCTTCCCAAGTATTGTTGGAAACCTTAAGATAATTGGGAGTTTATCTTAATTTGATTAAATCAGTAGTTTCCAAAACTTGAGGTATGCGAGTTCTCCCGGGAAAAATACAAACTTTTGTAGTGTTGAGAAAAGAGATGATAAATTTTGATTATCATATGTACCCTATTAAATGGTAATTCTTGACACCATTCTAAACACTAACTCAAGTTATTAATAATATTTAAATTAAGAATATTTTATATGTTTTAAACAGGTAGTTGCATGTAATAAAAATACCGAGCTATTTGGAGTTCGTTTTGATGAATTTTTGAAGAGATGATATATGGAAGTGAAAGTGATTTTTGATATTCATCCGGTTCAATGGAACCTTTAACTAGTAATTTTTGTAAATTGTTTCATGATTCCTTGTTCCATTTTGGAACAAGTGTGTTCAGTTTTTATGTTTATTTGTAGCGCCTATTTTGAGAATTAAATAATTTTTGTAGTAGGATTTTTGATGTTTAATTTTGAAGTGTATCCTATGCTTGATCCAGAATGTGTAAATCATACAGTGGGAGAACATACTATGCCCCAATTGTCTGATTAGAGCCAGCGGACAACGCTTTGCACATTTTTTTTATTATTTTTGTTGAAAAGGACACAGTAGGCCTAGGCTCTTCAAGGGCTGTAGTGCCAGGGATTATTATTTTGATCCTCTGAGCAGCACACATTTCGGAACACAGGAAGTTCACAGATTATATCCACACAATCTGAAAAGATATCGCCCCACAACGTGCCTTCTTGCTCCAACATTGCCTCCACTACTGTATCTACACGTTTCATTACACGTTTTATCACGTGAAATGTCCGGCTCCGTGGCTAAATGGTTAGCGCACTAGGCTTTGGTCCGCCGTGTCCCGGGTTCGATTCCTGACTGGGCCATTGGGGATTTTAATCTCTTGGGGTTAATTCCCGTGGCTCGGGGACTGGGTGTATGTGCCTTCTTCATCATAACCTCATCCTCATTACGACGCGCGGGTCGCCCACGGGCGTGAATTAAAAAGACCTGCAATCGGCCTCTCAGGAGGCCACACGATCATTTTTATTCATCACGTGAAATAAAGATAAAGACAGGTATTTGCGAAATTTAGATTCACTTCCGCCAAAGTCTCTCAGCACTAACAGCATTAAATGTTTCGGAATCACTTTCCAATGACCAAATGCAGGAAGTACATATCACAATCTTCGTTGCTGCTGTGTGAATCAGGTAACCACTCAAATAATAAACAACGTTAACGCCTGCTCTCTCAGAACTCTCATCATTAACTGACAGGATTATAGGGTTCAATTTCTGTCAATGTAATAGTTTCTTTAATTTGCTGACAATTGTTATCCTTCACCTCTCTGCTCGTATGTATTTCATTTCTCGCCATTGACCGTATTCATTAAGAGAAGAAAGCTAATTGTCTATAACGTCCTCATAATTAGCTTGTGAAGAAAGGACCTCTTTCACTGGTAGGCCTATGCATAATGATAACAGAAGTTTAAAACAAATATAGAAATAAAACGTAAGTACAATTTGGGCGCGGTTATGTATCTCTGCTTGACTGCCGTCCCGTCATGTGCTTTAGACCATATGCTCGGCGCGGCGTCTGGTGTTGAAATTTAGAACTACTTCATCTTAACCATTGACTCATACGGAAGTTCCACCACTTATTACTCTATTCGCCCTGCACACGGTTTGACCAAATAGCTTAATATGATAATAGTGGAAACTCTCGCAACTTAACACGCGTAGCAGCGGCGACAGCGCACAGTGCTACCATCTAGCGGTTCGAATAGTCAACTACTCGAACTAACTATTGAAGAGTAACACTTTTCGACTACGAAAACGCAAAGAAATACAGATTTTAAGGCCTTTGAGTACTAATTGTTGCATAATATAAGGAAGGGAGATGGATGTTGATCCGAAAGGGTCAGTATTAAGAATGACATACGTGTATGTTCACATTAAAACATTTGATCGTCAATTCATGACAGCAGTGTGATAGCCTACAGATGGTTATGATGATGACAAAGTTTTAAGCAGCCTACAGATTTTCCAAAAGTTAATTACACGTGTAACATCTTATTGAGCTTGATATTTTTAGTGATACTTTTCACTGATGAATCATTTGTTCTATTCATATATGCCTTAATAAGGACTTTGAAATATTTGTCAGTCAGTAATTTCATACAGCTGTCACAGATACCTTCACTAGAGTCAGTAGGCCTAATTGATAGAAAATAACCAGTTAATTTGCTTTTAATCCCATGGGTGCTTTCTGACAAAAAATGGCAAAAACTATTTTCAAATGCCTCTGACATTTTGGCAGACAACTTTCCACCACACACATTTGGAAATAACATTTTGGAATTATCATCATACTTCATTTCTATGTGCAAATTTCCCATACTAGAATCATTATCATAAGATGAAAAAAAAAAAAAAGGAAGGAAGCTTGTAGTTTAACGTGACCGTTAATCTTGAGATCATGAGCCACGGGACCTCCTTTTTACGTGGAATCCGAACCACAGGACATGGCATTTCACATCGAAAATCTCACATGCATTGACCGGGAATCGAACCCGGACCGCCTTGGTGAGAGGCATACAGCTAGACCGCTGAGCCACCACGCCCCCCCCTATCACAAGATGATATTACATCCCTACACTAAGCATGGGGAAACTTGCTACAGGCCCAGCCCATGACATAGTGGTCTACATTTCCTTGAATTACATCATAGTCATGATCATTTGCCTTATCACTTAGGTCACACTCTTCACTGACATTTGCTTCAAAATTACTCTTCATCACATCATTATGATTCAACAGGAAGTTTGCAGCATCGGATTCACAATTACTGTCGTCAGAAGCACAAATTAATTGATTTACCATAACACTTTTTATGGCACTGCGAAATTTGGTTGCATCTGGGTTTACATTGTTGCCTCCTTTTGATCTAATGATTGAAAAAATGTTTTCAATGCAATCCTCTGTGATCCTCCTAGTTAGCAAATAGAGGAAATCATAATCATTGTGTAATTCTGACCACAATAGTTTCAATGCAGAAATATTGTCTACCCAACCCTGAATGCAAAGAGGATTGATTACCTTTGCGGTTATTCAGTACTTCCAGTTTTTTGAGACAGTCACAAATTTCATTCAGTTTTTGCGTATGCCTTGATTCATTGCTTAAATGTTTCCTATACTCCTTGGGGCTACTGACAGTGGAAGAATTAAAAATATCACACAATGTGCCACACATCCTATAAACTTTGCAGTGTGTGCAGCACTCGATGGCAAAGAATTGAATGATACAATGAACGAGTATTCCAGAAGCTACAGAATGACTGAGAACCCTGGTAGCTAAACATACCCTCATATTTGAAAAAGAGGGAAGTGTGATACATAAAATACAGGTACCCGTAAACATTAGTAGGTATACTCACAGCTGTTTGTTTTTTGGAAATCTGTAAAATGACTTGGGATCACTTTGTATTTTATAATTAAAACACCCATACATACTACAAATAACTCCTCTTCCAGCCATTAACAAAATTGTGGCACATAACAGCACAAAACAATACTATTTTAATTACAAAAGTAATACTTCGAATGTACTTCACTTAAACTTGCCAGCTGATTGAACTCAACCACGTAGTTGACTGCGCGAACCGCTAGATAGCGCGCAGGATCGATGTCGCCAGTTTCTCGCGGGAGTTTCCACTATTATCATATTAAGCTATTTGGTTTGACTCAGTGTGTCTTCACTCGTCATGGCCATAAGAGCGCCAGGCAGCGGGGCTAACTTCCCCAGTATTTGTGTCTTCCAGCAAGCCTCTTGGAATGTTATGAGTCATGATCTACCTCATTGGCAACGCAGCATTTCCCCACGTTCTAGCTTTGACAGCTGTCAGCTATCATTATTGGTAATTCAGAGTATAGGTGTTGTCCAGGAGGTGTACCCTGGTAAGGATGGCGTCGTCAGGGTCTCAAACTGAGAACTGCTGCAGGTGAGAGGGTGAGACCAGTGCAAAGACTCTACCCCTTAGATTTGACCTCAATGGATGAACCTGTAGTAGTACAAAGCAATCGACCAGAATCTACCCTTCAGCTGCAGCTAGAAAGGATTTCCCTTCGACCATCTGACGCTGTGGCATCTCCACAAATGAAGTCTACGACAAGCGGTAAACTAGTCAAAACACCAGAACGTTTGGACTTGTGAACAATGCTGTATAAGATCAGTGTCAAGTGAAGGAGTTGTGAATGTTTTGTGTAAAGTTTAATGTTGCAATTTTATTAGTGTAAAACTATATTGCAAGGTGGGGAGGATGTTAGGAATAATTTTATTTTTATGGTATTTTTGTATTTTAGGGGTTGGTATCATCAGAGTTTCGGCACAGCCTTTCTTAAAATAAAAAAAGACAATTGCATGTCATGAGGCATTAATTTTTTGTTGGAGTTGTTTTAACTATGTTGGAAAACGCACACAAGGAATAAAGTTTGGTTTTGGTTTTAACCCCTCTATAATTAATATTCCGACCATAAATGTTCCGTACTCGGAATATTAATTATAGAGAGGTTAAAACCAAAAAGAAACTTTATTTCTTGTGAGCGTTTTCCAACATATTTTTAAAAACAACTCCAATAAAAAATTATTGCCTCACGACTTACATTTTTTATTATTATTAAGAAAGACTGTGCTGGAATTCGTGGAGGAAAGAATAAGAGGAGATGCCTTGAGCTCGTTTGAGTGAAGCCAAGCACTGCGTTTCCGTGACTTGCATGAGGCATTGTGCATGGTGTTTTCTGAGTTTGTTAGGAATAATGTCGTGTTGTGCATATGGTTGTAGGAATCGAATAACTAAGAACATCCCAGGGAAAATAAAAATACTCTTCAATTCTAATCTCAGGATGTTTACCCTACATACCAAAACAAGCCATTCCTCTGCAAATCCCAAATTATCAAACAGCTATCGGTCAATAATAATTACGGTAGGCGTACGTAATTAATCAATTCGAAGCTAATCGCCAAGTTTCTCCCCCACGAACAAAATACCGTACGGTACCGTATCGAAAAGTATAGGCTATACCGTATTTTTGTGCAAATATGCGTCCTCTTTTAAGTGTTCTGTTTATTAAATTTAAGGTTCGTATTCTTGAATATCAAAATGTGTACGAACAATGAGTGAAAGTGGCTGTGCTCGAAATTATGCCTAAAAACGGATGAATGCCTCAATACCAATAAGAACTTAAAACTCAATTTGGTGTAAATACCGTAATTAATCTCCAATATGTTTTCTTCTTTGGTATAACTCGCACCTTCAGACACCTGTATTCAATTTAATCAGTTGTTTCAGCGTATTATTACGTTTTGCCGCGTCTTTCTTACAAAACTAGCCTTGCAAATGTGCAAGAAGACAGTATGCCATGGCTCTGAATGTGATAAAAATTCTAAAATTCAAAATTTCGTCTTATATTTACTGCACACTAACTCCCATGCAATCAGTGCATAACCGTGCGAATAGACACACTGCACAAATGCTCCAGATACCTGATCACAGAACCGAAAAATGCAAAGGTTCATTCCGTATTTCAGCAGTATTCTCGGGAATAAATATAAATTGCACCAGTATTCAGGACTTCCTATCACAGCGATAAAACACTCCCTTCATTGTAATCTATCAGCTATTCAATTATCATGTTCAAGGTGAACGGATGTATTAACAAGAACTTCTATTGTCAACTGTATGTTTAGGTTAAGTTTTTTCTTTCTTCATTTATTCTACTGCATTTAACCGCCCTCTGAATGAAGAGAGCTGCATAAAGAGGCTTTGAAGCCTCAGTGGCCTGTATAAAAGAAACAATAAATAAATAAATAAATAAATATTTCTATTTAAATTGGCTTTTAAAACGATAACGCAGCTTATTTGTGCCAAGTACCGTGATGTACAGAGTGTATTCTGCCTATCCAAGAAAAATTCTTGACTTGTCATTGCAGTTTATGTCACTAAAATCCTAGACTACTTGGAGTGGTTTACGGCTTTAAGCATAGGAACAGCCATTTTAATAATAGAGAAAAGATTTGCACAGTGTTCAAAGAAAACATATTAGTTCTCAACATCGAGACAGAATTTAGTCAACGACACTAGTCTTTTCCCGCAAAACATTGCGTGGTACCTCTCACAGCTTCTTCCGCACAATTTGCATATACACTGTAATTCTTGTGGTTCATGATAGTTGGCTCTGCTGCATATCCGGTGGTGAAAACCGTGAACAGCGAAACGCGTCATTAAGTGTCTTAGTTCATATCCTGGCTTTTTCCAATCACTGTTTAACATTGCGTCTGTAGTGTAAAACTCCAGCCATATGTCTTCGCTTTTTCTTTGAAGGTCTATAAGCAAGCACTGATATGCATGTGTAGAGGGTAGATGTAATTGCAGGCGGAGATCTTCTATGAAAAAAATGTCCCTAGCCAGCACATATACCAGGCGCGAACGGGTGTACTTTGATATACCCAACGTCTTTTTTAGATTTTGCTTTTACTTTTTTCTAAGTCCGTTAGATTACTTTTGGTAAGGTGTTCCCAAATTAACTCCATGCCGTATGTTATGATGGGCGTAATTTTCAATTTAAATATTTCCATTGCTGTTACCAGCGAGATCTGTGGAAGTGTTTTTAGACTTATCATGGCTAAGGTCGCAGCTGTTATTCTTTCTTTGACATGTATCGTAAAGACATTTCCATATGTCTGTAATGTGATTCCTAAGTATTTAAAGTAAGGAACAGTTGTTATTGGTTCATTTCTGTATGTGATCTTGTCATTGGTTGCTGATTTGCCTCCTTTCCTGAATGTCATTACAACGGTTTTCTTTTCGTTAATTTGCAGTTCATTTTTGGTGGCCCACTTTTCCAGCTGGTCAAAGGCTTCTTGAAGTTTTGTTATCTCGGGTGACATAAGAACCATGTCATCAGCATAAGCCAGTATTTTGACGTCTGCTTTGATGCATTTGATGATATCTGATGTTGCTATATTGAACAATAGTGGGCTAAGTGGATCTCCCTGCAACACGCCATTATTTTGTTCTAGTGGCCTGGATCGATCAACACTATCATCTATTTGTACCAAGTTACGGCCAAGTATATCTCTAATAATTCTGGTGATGTAATTTTCCCCTATGAATCCTTCCAGTTTTTCTATTATCATGGATCTATTTAAAAGGTCAAATGCCTTGGTGTAATCCACGAAAATCACATGAAGCTTTCCTCTCCGGTATTTCAAAACTTCCTCGATTTCGTCCTTAAGGTATTTCACAGCGTGTAAAGTCGATTTGCCCTTGGTGAACCCGAATTGCTCTTCAGGGATGAATTTCTCTATCATTTGGTATAGTCGGTTATTCAGAAGACTCGTTAGGATTTTGAAGGCTGTACATTCTAATGTTATGCCCCTGTATGCATTTGGATCTTCCATATCTCCTTTGCCTTTATATAACAGCTTCAGCGTGGCATGTCGCCAGATATTTGGAATTGTTCCTTGTTTTAGGCATTCATTAAAAATGTATGTCCATAGGTCTAAAAATATGGGGCCGTGCTTTTGATATGCTCATAGTAAATCCCATCTGGCCCACATGCCTTGTTTTTCTGAGTGTTCCTTATTACTTTATCTAATTCTGCTGGCGTGAAAGGTTCAATATGCATTTCCGTATCTTTTATTGTTTGAGGTCGTGTTTCACGTGCCGGAAGTACTTTTTTAAAATATTCTTACCATATAGTCATTGGTATATCTTTTGGGAAATGCGGTTGGTTTGTGTAAAGTGCCTTATACCATTTATTTGTTGCTTCTTCTATCATTTTTTGTTCTTCTCTTTTTTTGAATTCTTCTTTTGCCCTTTTCACATTTTCCTTATATTGTTTCCTAGCATATGAATATTGTTGTAAATTAAAATCATTGGGTAGTTTTACTGATATGCATGTGTAGAGGGTAGATGTAATTGCAGGCGGAGATCTTCTATGAAAACTACATTCTCGCAACTACATTCGTGATGATAGTTTGTTGAACTATACTGACGTTACTAAAGACTAGATCTATTGTACTTGTACCATTCACTCCAATATAAGTTTTATCGTTGCGGTTATTTATTAACCTTAGTCCTTCCCCATTTATATAATTTATGACTACTTTTGATTTTGTCTGTTCTGTATCAATTCTGCAGTTCAGATCACCAGCTAGTACTACTGTGTCTGCGTGTGATAACATATAGAAGGCGGTTGCTAGTTCATCTATTATTTCCTCTTCTTTATAATATGGTTGGAAATACGCACCGATAATTTTGCATGATATCGTTTCCACGACTAGAATATTATCTGTTCTTTGTATTAATTTAAAGGGAACTAGTTTGGGTTTTAGAAGAATAGTTATACCGTCTATTGGTCTTCCTTTATCGCCTTGTTTTGCATAAGAGTGTACGGAATAAAAAATTTCGTAACTCCAGTCTGAGGTGAGGAAAGTTTCAGTTAATATCACTGCATCATATGTCTGTAGTAGGTCTGCTGGGATGAGTTGGATAGCATTTCTTATTCCTTCTGAATTCCATAATAATATTCTCAATGATTCTTCCGGACGATTCATTTGGCGTTCTTGTATTATTCTAAATTTAATTAAAGGTAGTTTCTTGGGTCTCTCTCCATCCTCGAAAGATACGAAAACGTCTCACTAAAATTCTTTTTGGCCAGAACTGTGGGACTGAGATTGTTTCTAAATATTGGAATGGGATGCCTACTTTGAAGGACTTGCGTTCCCCACGCGTTGCTAATTCTTCACACTCTATATGACCTTTTATACCATTTCTCTCCAAGAAATGTTTAACATGTTCCGCACTTGTTTCTTTTTTCGCTTTCCCTACATAAAGCCAAGCTGATTTTCCCATGGCCTGCAGTCCACAATCCTGTCGGCTGGTGCCTATCAGGGGTTGATCTCTTGTCATTGGTCTGAACCTTTTCCAATCTATATTTTGAATACACTCCACACCCTCTTCTATTTCTTCCTTATCTTCTGACCTTATCATTTCCAGAGTTGCCATTGTCTTACTTGGACGTTTGATGTGTTTCTTTTCTTGCTACCCAAAGCGGGCGCGCCGTTTGTCTTCAGCAGCTTGCGCTAGGTAGCGCAGCGAATGCATCTCCTTCATTTCTTTCCACCATGCCGGAACTCTAATGATACCAATCCCTAAAATACAAAAATACCAACAATGCCAATTCTGCCAACAGCACGGCTTGAGAATTGTAGTGACAACGCACAGTTAGGTTCCACGAACATGAATAGCATTCGTATCTCAACCTCCATACGGTGTGCATCTGTGCAGTGAGTGGTATCGGGTGTAGGGAACGTGCTTTTGAGTGTTGTGTGGACGTCGGGTGTGTGGCCTGTTATTTGTTTAGTGTGTTAGTTCTCGTTAGTGTTAATCAGGTTAGTACCCCCTCCTTTATAGGGGAAAACTTTCAACATGTCGTCCGAAAGTGGTGGTAGTCAGATGGGGCGACCACCGGACGAATTTGAACACGTGGAATACGAGGGTGTAGCGTCCGTTGAAAGTATGCTTGTAGTGTCGGAGGTTGAGCTAGTATCAACTCCAACAACTTCCACTTATGAAACATCTCCAACTATTGCTAATCGACAGCCATTGTCAAATGACAATCGATATTATGACCATCACACAGGGCCGTACACGGTGTTTGTGCAAGGTGAGGGTGATCAACATGTTGACAATTTACATCCGATGGCATTAGGAAAGCTCTTTTTCGAAAATAAGATCGTGGGTATAAAGAATATTCAACGCAAAGGACGCAATCGTGTTCAGGTACAATTTAACAAGGTTGTCCCGTCCGCTAACGTCCAATGTGTTGGGCTAATTAGGGGCGTGGACACATCCTTAACGCACGATGAAATTCTAAAATATATTGATTCGCCTGTCCCAATTGTGCGAGTCCAGCGTGTTTTTTTTTTGTGTGTGTGTGTTTTTTTTTTCTTTTTTCTTTTTTTTTTCGGAAAAAGGTGATCAATGACAAGTTAGAATCCCTTCCTACAGGAACAGTGAACATTTTCTTTAAAACACAACGGCTACCTGATTACGTATCTATTTTTAATTTGCTCCTAAAGGTAACATTATTCTTTTTTCCCCCATTGGATGTTTGAACTGTCAACGATACGGGCATGTAAAACTACACTGCCGTGCTCGCGCCCCAGTTTGCGGTAACTGTGCGCAAGGACACTCGACGGAAACATGTAAGGAGACTCTGTTCAAATGTGCTAATTGTGGTGATAAATATCCGGCAGGCGCCGCACGCTGCCCCGAATTGGAGAAACAAAAGCCCATAAAACGTCAAATGTGTACCGAAAATAAATCGTACCACGAAGTTATTACGGCTAACTACAATGTACCGTTTAATCCTCTTACATTCCCGCAGCAATTTCCAACCTTAGAACAGTCTCATAATACGCGTAGAGAGGATCCGCCGAGAAAACGAAAATATACAGAACTAGTGTCCCCAAAGCCGAAAGTGGAGAATCCCATAGGTTACGACCGACGGGCCTATCTCGATATCATAAAGCAACCATCTGGTAGTGGTGTAGGGGTGGCTTTGCAACCCGCCACAATGGATGAGGAAATTTCGAAGAAACAGTCTTCTCAAACTCCTGGCACTTCACGTGACCCGTCCCAGGACATCATTGAAGATTTCCTGAAATTACAAGAATTATTAGGGCACAACGCTCAATGGAGCTTTTATGTGAAACAATTAATGGTCAAAATAGTTCCATTACTTCCCAATCCTCCTACCACAAAAAATAATACCCTAGTAAGTAGTAGTCCTACAGTGGCCTAATTTAGATGCGTGCTACATGTTACTCCTCCAGTGGAATTGCCGTAGTATTTTAAATAAGAAGCATGAATTATTGCTTTTAATCCAGGAGTATGATCCGGATATCATATTCCTACAGGAAACATGGCTTCGTGCCTCGTATAGATTTTCGATTCCCAACTACTTGGTCGAACGTCAGGATGGTCCTGGATATCGTGGCATAATGACGCTATTCAAAAAGACCTTACGATACACTCCTCTCTCTACTCAATTCTATATTCCTCATACTCATCATCACACATTCCTTGTACAAGATCTACATGTAAGTCATATTTATTGTCCCCCGGGTATACAAGGTTCCCGTTGGCAATGGCAGGCATATTTCCGGTTCATAAAACAATTTCCTAGACATATTACCGTGGGGGATTTTAATGCACATCACGCCTTGTGGGGCAGTGGTCGCATTAATCCAAAAGGACGTCACATCGCTGCAGTTATACAGGATTTACACCTACATCTCTTAAATGATGGATCACCCACGCGCATTACCCCACCAAATAGTCCCCAAAGTGCGGTGGATTTAAGTGTCACTACTTTAGACTTATCTCATAAGATGACATGGAAGACCGTGCAGGATACGCATCAAAGCGATCATTATCCAATTATAATCGACTATGACGTCTCGCGTACCCGACATATTCCAAAAAACGTATCTAAGGTTAAGCGAAATTTGCGATTTTTTGATTATGAGTTGTTTTTCCGATTTTTAGAGGATAGACTTTCACAGCATACACAGGGGTTCAGTAACAGTTATGCCTTTTTATTAGAGAATATCCGAGCCTATCTTAATATATATCACCCTTTAATTCCAACGACAGGTCCTCCAAATAATCGTGGCGCCTTACCCTCATGGTGGGATCAAGAATGCGGACAGCCGGTAAGACAGCGCAAGGCGAGTTTAAAAGCTTTTCGACATTATGGCTCCCCAACATCTTATTTGCCATACAAAAGTCTCACCGCGCAAATACAACGTGTATTTAATGACAAAAGACGGGAAGCGTGGAAATTATATACTACCCAATTAAGCAGTACTACGTCCCTAAACAGTATTTGGACGGCGATTAAACATTTCTCTAATAATCGTACTATCTCATCCCCCTTCCAACTTTCGGCGCAGGGATACCATGACCTGTATCATACTTGGACACCAGAAATAGTTATTCGCTTGCCTACATATTGTACATCTGGTTCCCTGGAACGTTTTTCCAGTTTAATGCAGCCTATTACAAGTAGCGAATTAAGCCACACATTTCGTCACAAAAATCATCCAGCCCAGGGATTGATGGAGTGACTTATAAAATGATCGCTCGATTTCCAGTAAACGCTCAGAGTATCATTCTTCAACTATATAATTCCATCTTATGCACAGGGACCTTCCCGGTGAATTGGAATGTTTTTCAAACTGTACCGATTCTTAAACCCATGAAAGATGCTCGATTACCGAGTAGTTATCGTGGTATTCAACTTGGATCTTGTTTCCAAAAAATTTTCCAACATATTCTTCTCCGACGGCTTCAATGGTGCCTAGAATATTACAACCTGTTTCCAAAAATCCAATTTGCATTTAGAAAAAATCTTGGTACATCTGACCCCATATATATATATTCCTTACTGATCTACTCCTAGCAAAAGGAAAGAAAATGCACACAGTAGCTGTGTTCCTTGACCTCAAAAATGCATATGATTCTGTTGATCCATATCTTCTTATTCAACTTCTAAGGGATCTAAATTTTCCCCTTCCCTTCAGGTGCTTAATACATAATATGCTATGCCATCGTCATATTACGTTAAACTCCCCAGCCGGTGTCTTTATATATATTAGTTATTGTTGTTTTAAGGGGCGGAACTACGAGGTCGATTCTCGACATACTTCTTATGGCGTTCCACAGGGAGACGTTCTAAGCGGGCTTTTATACTTAATTTACACCCGTACTTTAGAAACAGTCATATTACCGCACGCTCGCATTCTTCAATATGCGGATGACATTCAAATATATTGCACTCGAGAAGAGTTTTCCTCATGTCGATGAGATATATACCACGCCTTATCTCATGCTCATGATTGGCTACATCAATACGGATTTGAAACATCTGTAGGAAAAAACGCTGCGATGATTTTTACGCACAAACGAATTTACGACAGTTCTCCTATATTATACCGTCAAGGTCACATTCCGGTGGTGTCAAGTGTAAAATATTTAGGGATTCATATTGACAGGAAAATGCAATGGGAAAGGCATACGCAATACCTTCAGAGACATCTCGCCAGTAAAATTAATGTTCTAAAGTCTCTCACTAGACACAATTGGGGGGCGGACCCTGAATCATTATTAACGGTTTATCGTAACATCATCCGTTCTGTACTGGATTACAATTCCTTTTTTTTTATTCAATGCCCAGCATTAGGCTCCTTCGGTTAGATAGAATCCAGTTTTCTGCCTTGCGTATAATTATAGGTGCGCTTCAATCAACCCCCACAGGAGCCCTGTTTGTTGAAACCGGAGAAATGTCACTTCAGCATCGGCGTAGATATCTTGCATGTACCTGCTACGAAAAATTATGATAACAACATCACCTATCGTCCCCAAATTACAACTATTAGAGGAATATTATACGCGTCGATTATTGCCCACCGTTTCTCGTCCTGCCTTACTAACCGCATATTCCATGCTTCAATCGTACCGCCATAATATATTAAAAGTCATGCGGTTAGCGATATACACTATTCCGTATGCTGCAACGTACTTTCAACCTCCTATTCTTCAGAACTCATTACCCCAAGTCTATCAGACGTTTCAACATCATCCTGTAATCATTCCCCGTATTTTTCGGGAAATAACGAATCCTTTGATCTCCTGTATCTTTTTTTACACAGACGGTTCTAAAATGGTTAACCCTGTGCGTGTGGGAGCAGCCTTCTGTGCTCCGGACTTACAAATCTCTTTTCAGTATACTTTACCCCCTGACGTCTCGATATTTACAGCCGAAATTTTTGCCATGCGTCAGACGTGTTTTTATATTAAAAAAACAAGCCATTAGTCATGCTATAATTTGTACTGATTCAATGAGTGTAGTGCAAACACTTCAAAATGTTAGAGAGGCTGACAACTGGTTTTATGTCAATTAGTGCAACAATTGTACACTTTACATACGGAGGGTTTTGAAGTCAGTATCATGTGGGTACCCGGCCATTCTCACATTGAGGGAAACGAAATAGCGGATAACCTTGCCAAAGATGCAGGAAAGGGACACGGAAAAACTTACAACATCGCCATGCCCATGTCAGATCTGCGTTCAATAATTAGTTTGACGATACAGGAGGACTGGCAAGTCACGTGGACTAACTACGCCAGAATTAAGGCCAAACACTATTTTGGGTTACAACCGACTATTTTAAACAAACCATGGTTTCAGGGAGGGAAATACACACGACGACATATCATTACAATCATCCGTCTACGTTTTAACCGTGCATTAACGCCGGGGTATTTATTCCGCATAAAACGACGTGATGATCCTCTATGTTCGTGTTTACAAATGGAGGGTTCCTTAAATCATATTCTTTTTCAATGTCCACTATACGACCATCAACGTGCTTGAATGCTGAGAGCTTTATACGATTTAGGGTATGCACTTCCTTTAAATGTGGCCACATTGGTACATACGCCTACAATTCCACTGGTTAGTAGCATAGTAGCATTTTTCGACAAGTTAATTTAAAGATTTGAAAGGGTAATCCTTTCCCATATCCATATGTGTAACCCGGTCATGTGTATGTATGTGTAGCGAGTCACCAAGGTGGGTCGCTTCGGTGTGAATAGTTAATACCATTTGTGTCCTCGTCTCTAATACCTATGTTTTCCTCATATGTATCTCTCCGCGTTGCGTCATACTCTTGTTTGCGATTTCCCGCTACTTAATGGTCTTACGCTTTCAATCGGTAGTTGACGGTTACCCAATGATACATACCACTGCACAGTAGCAATTGGGTAAAGAGTTTACTATGCCCATTCCCGTACCAAGTAGAGGAGGAAGAGGAAGATGTAGAAGCAGAAGCAGAAGAACATGAATAGAACTCGGCATCAACCACGAACACTTATTATAGTGTCATATCTTTTACCTTCCCTTCTTTGACTGTTCATAATTCTTCCTTCTTTTTTTTTTCCTTGAGCTTTGTTGCCAACATAGAGAAAGAAAGTGATACCTATAACCACATACATCATCGTATTTATTATAAATATTAGATTTATGTTAATATAACTATAAATCCACAGAATTATAGACGGTGATGGTTCCATCATAAAGTGTGTTTCCAGACAAATTTTCATATCCCAGACGAAATTGTGTTTGTAAACTCTGTAAATTGCAATGTTCCAAATACCATGTGTTATGCTGCAAGCAAAAATGTAAGTCAGTGGCAATGTATAGTGTAGAACCTGATTAATGCCCTGTATTATTCTGAATTTCTCATGCACACTTGTGCGAATTTATTAAATTAAATTAATGCTAGCTAGCAGTGTGCGCGGTGGTCACGGCTGAACCAAAGAATATTGGCTGAACTCACCCTCAGAAAAGTTCCATCAACAACCAATAAGAACCCAGCAGCCTCTAGCCAATGAAGCAGTGGATCAGCACTGTACCTAGCCGCTCCTTTTAAAATTGTCAGCACATTGCCAGTCTCATATTTGGTCTCATATGGTTTGTTGTTGATTGTCGAGATTTGCCGTTTACTGTGTTTTGAACAATGAATGGAGTGAATCGGGTACGAAAAACAGACGGGGACAAATGCCACAAGGACGTGTTCGGTAAGTTGAATGACGTCCAGAAGGATATTGATGCTTTGAATGAGAATGCAGCTCGAGATATAATCAAAGTAGAAGAGAAGTACACCAAGAAAAGAAAACCTCATTTTGAACGAAGAGCCGATTTGGTGAAACAACTCCCAAAATTTTGGTTAAATGTTGTATCCTTTCTTATTATGTTGTGCCCTCGTTAAATGTACGGTATATTCCTCTTATCCAAATAGTAACATCCCGATAAGGATTTGCTGCTCGAAAATTAAATGCATACTGACTGTCCTAAAGCGATACATAGTTTCGTGGCCTATATTATAAAACCGCAGGCTACTGGTATTGTTAATCAAATATATATGCCGTTTATTAGGGGCGTAACATAAGTTTGATATGAAGGACCAAGTTAATATTCCATTTGTAATATAGACTTACAACACAATTAAAATTATTATGGATAAAATACGAGTGTCGATCGGTTTTCAAGAAACAAAAGATTTGGTATAGCCTACTGTTTCAATGTTGGTAATATGATATGTTTGTCCTCACCGCCCCAGCACTTCTTATTTTAGCGTTGATTGATAAAATATTGGATTGTTTGTAAAAAATTCAAACTCGTAAAATCATTCAATGCGTAGGCCTATACCGGTACCCATATTCTTTGATTCAGGATCGTATGCACACCTAAATTTCTGTAGGCTCCATAGCTCCTTTTTTTTCTTTTTCCACATCCGAGGGGGACATTAAGGTGATATTTTCGCACATGTTAGCAGTCCATAGTATAGTTCACAATATTGCTGAAAATCCTATTCCAGAAACTTTCCTTTTTATTCGCGATATTTTAATAGAAATTAACCACCTTGACTGGCAATTTATTTTTCTCCAGGATGCATAGAACACTGTTAGTTAGCAACTGCTCTTTCCCATTCAAGTTTTTGAAACTGTGGGAATTTCATACGAATTCCTTTAACTTGTAAGGTATGAAATACTTTACAAGGACCCTATAACAATTTTTTGGTTAGGCCTATTGTGGTTTGAACTGTCCAACTAAACATATATGTTTGGAGTTTTGTGAGGCACTAATAAGTTTGTGTTAGGGGCAAATGACCTCGATGTTGTGGCCCTTAAAATAACAATAACTAAGTTTGTTAAAAGGGGTTACGAATTCTACTATGTTGTCATTCCTCACATTTGGCTCCATATTGTATAAACTATGCACTTAGGATGTTAAAGAAGTAGGGCATAGGCCTATTATATCCTCTTTATTATTTATCGGGACATTGGAGTGTGTCACTATAGTGCCGCCATCGTTACATCCGACTCGACAGTTCACCGGCTGGCAATACGGTGTTGCCATCCCGCTAATGCAAATCGGCTGATGTACCGGTACATGATTCATAGCCGTAAAGTTAGCAAAACAATCGTAATGTTAACAGACAGGTTTACACACATCATCATACTTGTGAATAAGTAGGTACCGTATATAGTAGCAGAATACACTTATTTAAATATTTCTGATAATGAAGCAGAAAAAAATTGTAACAAATTGCTCACCATTACCGCTTCGCGTCCAGAGTTGAAGATGTTCAGAGTTCGAGAAAATATATATATTTATGAAAACTATAAAGGGAACACACCACTCATTTCGGAGTCACTATTACCGTCTGTTGAACTATCACTATCACTTGACCCCAAAGAAAAAACAAGCCTTTCAATGTCTTCCTTCTCTCAAGCTTCACTAATGACTGCTTTCGTGTGACCCATGACTCTCTCCTGATCTTCCACCCTAACATTGTCCACAGCCTGTGAAAGAAGTCTTTCTACTTCTGAAACCGTGAAGAGTTTGTTATTAACGGTGACGTAATTTTTCACCTGGGCCCAAATAAGCTTGATGGCTTTGAAATGGTAGTGATATGGGGCAAGTCTGATTACTTTATGTCCGTGTCGCCTAGCAATTTCGACCACCTCACACACCAGAAACTGTGGCTTATTCAATTTCACGAGTTTCATGAGCTCCCTTTTCTTCATGTCGTCCCGTCAGCCACTCGATGAGCACATTCTGTCTTGCTGCCATTGTTGTTGCTTTGTTGTCTAAATCTGTCACTGTCTTAAACCTATTTCTTTTCTTGCCTGACGTTTCTAGTTTAGATGGTCCGGCTGCCTGTTCCTCTGCATGGAATTTCTCTTTCCCAATCCCTATTACTGTGCTTCTATGGACCCTAGTCACATCAGCTGTTCTCTGCACTGCCTGGGCAACAGGTAATAAGAGTTCCCCCGTTGTCTTTCTCCCTCTCAAAATGCTCTCGCACATTACTAATCATTTCCTGGGTTTGACTCCTTAGTGGAGTCCCTTTCCTAAGGCCTTTCCACTCTTGGCGCTTGGCTTCCTCGTGCAAGACCCCGGCTTGACACTATTGCACACATGCACGACAGAAATAACACAAACACTCACTGACCTAAAGTTAACCTACAACTACATGTAAGTTAATTATACTATACCGAACTATACTATGTTAAACGACAAAGAAATACTAAGCTATTAAATAGCAACTACTAGAGTTAGAGCCAGCCGGGAAGGCGGTGCGCAAAACACAACGCTACCATTACGTCACGCCTCACTTCCATCCCACCAATCACCGTCAGTCTGTCTTGAGAATCTGAGCTAGTGTGTTGTCAGGAAAGCCAAGTGGAAAGTAGCGTGAAAGAGACAGGCTCGATGAGCTAAGCGACGGTGTTGCCATACTGCAGGAACTCATGGCAGCAGCCTGCGGTGTGGGGCTCGGATATGGTGGACCTGTTGCAACAGTGGACATGTATCTCTTTCTCTCTCTGCGCAAATCCCAGAGAGCCGGCCGCCTTCCAGGCTGACGCGAGCTCTAGAATAATATCAAAACAAAAAATATACGAGAATACACAAAGACCGCCAATGAAACTAACCGACCACAATGCAAACAGCTGACAACATCATGTGGCAACATCGTCAACGAAACTCGATTTGTCTCTATATATCAATGTGAATGGCTGGTTAGAGTGATTTCACTTCTGATCTCTAGATAGCTGTAGTGTAGCACTGAAACTTCAAGTCGGAAGTAAGGATGGCTCTAGTATAAAGAAGAAAAAAAAATGGGCCATGACAGGTCATGCTACCTTGCAGGGGCAGGTTGCATGTGGCCCACAGCACACGTTTGGTAAAAGTAGTGACTGGTGGATAATTGCTCTGGGTGTTGCACTATTTTTGCATTGGAGGGAACAAGCTAAAAGACTCCTAGATGTCGGTCACATGGTGGCCACTCCTGGAAAACTCCTGGATTTTTATTAGGTATGGAAAACTCCTGGAAAATGACGAAAAAATTGAAAACTCCTGGAAAATAGCCACTGTTAATTAATTATAAAAATCTTTCCATCTTAAATCATACTCCCGCTGCGGTTTTGGGTGAGCACTCTATCGTTAACGAAAGAAATTTCCTCAGGCTACCTGTTTCTGTGTGGGAGAACACGCGATAGTATTTTTGAAAAACATATTGATTATAGATAACTTCACCGCAATAAAATTGCAGGCGGCATTCTTTTTTCTTTTATTTTTAAAGCGGATATTTGAGGCTTTTTTAAATCAACAATTAAATCATTTGTGTGTAGGTTTGCGTATCAATAACGCAATCACCACTAATTTTTGTCAACATCTGTAAACCAAACACAACTGCTTTATTTTGGTCTTGAAGTAGGCAACCGATCAAGCCCCCCCCCCCTCGGACTCTCGCTTATTTTTTAGTCTGGAAAATTGAGAATTACTCCTGGAAAATTCCTGGAAAACTCCTGGAAAATCGTTGACTGATTTGAGTGGCCACCATGTGGTCATGATGCAGTGGCGGTTATCAGATGGTGACGCGACGATATATGCAATAGAAATTTAAGAGAATGATTTGTATGCTTCCACGAACACATCGTCCATACTTTATTCTTTTAGTTATTTCACTAATGTTTGAATATACTCATATTTTTGTATTTATTTTATCTTGGAATATCAAAATATAAAACATATTACACACACAACATGTTGCTATCATATATACGAACTGCACGTGCAGCACGCACAGTAACTGTTACAGTACAGTTACTGCACGTGCAGCACGCACAGTAACTGTTACAGTACAGTATAGCTTAGAATGAGAGCAATGAGGATGAGCCATGACTGGCGAGAGAAGAATCGCTTGCTGGCTGAATTCGCATCACGGAACTCCTGTTGCCATGGTTACCTCTGACTTCCGTTCCCCCTCTGGCCTCAATCACCAAGGCAAGGACGTTCTTGCCAGCACATTCCTGTCGCATCAGGCTAGTTGAGCAACGCGGCAGTAGATTTGCCACCGTGCCATGTCGTTTGTAGGTCGATGTTCATGTCTTAATTGGTACAGTAACATATCATCATCATCTTGCACAGTTTCCAGCCACTGGCCAGGTCTGTTTGGAACACAAGCCTCTCCAACGTCTTCTGTCTTCCCACCATCTCTCAGCCTCCACCCTTGTCCAGTCTTCTCCTCTCTTCTTCATTCTTTCTTCCACCCCCTTCAGCCACCTGTCTCTAGTTCTTCCCTTTCCACTTTGTCTCGTGTGTCCTCCTGGGTATCCTCTTCTCCTCCATTCGTTTTACATGCCCATACCATCTTAAGTCTAGATTTCTCTATACCATCCTGTAATGGTTCCTCCTTCATTAATTCTCTGGTCCTCTCATTTCTTATTCTGTCCATCTTTGTAGCTCCAATACTGCTTCTCAAGAACCTCATCTCACTGGCCTGTATTTTGCTCTTCTCCCTTCCTTTCATAACCCAGGTCTCCGAGGCATACGTCAGGATAGGGACATAGTACGTCTGATATATGATCTTTTTGCTGTCCTGAGGGACATCCTTGCTCCATAACATGCTTCTCACACTCCTCCGGAATGCTTCTGCCTGTCTCCCCCGCTCATTTATTTCTCTATCGTTTCTTCCATCAGGCTTCCCAGATACTTGAAACTCTCCACTTTCTTCAGCTGTTCCCCACATTGTTATTCCCGTTGTGGTTCTTTCCTTCTTCCTTGTGGTACAGTAACATCTAATGCAGTAAAAATCATATGTCAAAATATTTATTACTTTGTAATAAAGCGGGTGACACGGCGCTTCAATGCAGAACTGCCACTGTCATGATGTGTTACGCATGTGTGATGAAACAGCTCATTCCTCATGAATGCCACAGTCCAGGTACCGTACTTCAGAGAACATCAAATTGATTTTGGAATTAAATGGATTATAAGTGATTTGATGAAGTGCATGACCACTACATGGTGTAGTGGCTAGCATTCCTGGCTGTTGCCCTGGAGGTACAGGTTTGATTTCCGGCACTGCCAAGAAATTTAGCCTAATTCTGGTCTGACGGCTGGAACGGATACACTCAGACTTGTGAGGCAAAACTGAGAAGAGGCGGGTTCGATTCCTACCCCGGCTATCCTGGAAGTAGTTTTCCATGGTTTCCAACTTCAACTCCAGGCAAATGGCAGGATGGTTCGTAAATTAAGGCCATGGCCACCTCCTTCCCAATCCTCACCTGAATTACAAATAGGTTACATACACTGATTTAGCCATCACAATAACATAGATTTCCAGACACACCCTAGTACACGGGACTAAATGACCACTATGTCCAAGCTCCTCAAATGCACCAACAACAACAACAAACAAAAACTTCATGAGAATAAAACAGTATAAACTGTACACAATGGCGAGGAATATATCACACTCATGCATAAGTTATATTGTGGGACAATACAGTAGGCTACATGGAGCATCTCGAATGTCTTTGTTCACCCCCTTCCCCCGTCCTTCTTCTCTTGTTGCAATCAGCGGGCAATGACTAGGGGCCGTATTTTTTGGTAATAGCGATACGCGCAAAATATTTTCATATCTCCTTTCTTGCCTATATATAATCTTGTAGATACTTAAAGTAGCGTAATTTAGCAAAATGAACTCTCGAAATATCACGAAATCTGATTTATTGCGCGAATTGCACAAATAATTACGAAATATACTCCACTTGGTACGAAAATGTTAAATATTATCGAAAAAGCTCTCCAATACACGTTGAAATGCTTCTGAGGAATTGACCATCGTGGTTTCCTTCTCGTTTGATTGATAGTGCTGCATATTCTGTACACAAATGCTCACAAAGCCGGAAGTATGTGTATTCAGTTCCGCGATCTCTAAGGCTATCGATGAAAATCGATATCTGCTATCGATTACATCAAATGGAGTTGTGGTCGTAGATACATCAAAGCTAGTTTGCGACGGATCAGCAAACATCCAGCATTTAAGTATAAAAATGCCGAAAATTAAAGTCTCAACAGTATTCTCGAGGGCCGAGGAATACAACAGTGAGGGGTTATAAGTATTTGACGCTGCAAGAAAGGTTCCAATGTGTAAATACTCCAATATTCCTATTCAGTGGGAACGAAAAGACACGTGCGATAAACAAGGAAGGAAGATTGTTGTTTAACGTGACCGTTAATTTCGCGATCATGAGCCACGGAACCTCCTTTTTACGTGGAATCTGAACCATAGGACATGGCAATTCACTTCGAAAATCTCACATGCATTGACCGGGAATCGAACCCGGTCCGCCTTGGTGAGAGAGAAAGCTTGATCACTGAGCCACCACGCCCCTTATGTGCGATAAACACTCCAGGGATTCAGCAACGCATATAAAAAGAGGAAGAAAGAAGGAAATGAACATAATTCTAAGTGGCAAATAACATTCGGCGATACTCTACACATCGCAAAGAAGTTTAAAAACCCCCTTATCACATAATCTGTTAGATTTACCCCAAACTATAAGGAAGATTTCATTATGACAATTTAATTCGCGAATTACCCACCGAAATAGCGTCAGTTTTAACAGCGAAATCAACGGTTTTATTTCACCAAAAAATAAGGCCCTTAGCAATGACCAACCAAGTTAACTGTTGTTACAGGACTATCTTGTCTAGCATCTCTACTGTACCCTCCACTATTGACATCGGGTCGGTGTTCCTGCCTGGCAATGGCCATATGATGAGCGCTCCTGTAATGTTGACGCTCTTTGCTTTCTTAATGCAATTCGTAATCATCCTCCTCATCATTTCCTCTAGTGGAAATCCATGCGATCATTATCACGTGAAAGACTACAAGAGTAGAACAAGAACATTGACTGAGCTTTCTACCAACTAACTTGTAGCTATTAATGTAGGGACCTTAGCGTATTCATGCACATTGTGGGAAATAAAACGTTTATTATTATATGCTTTTTCAATTCATGTGTTTAACAATTAATAATTAACACTCCTTTTTCCCCTCAATAACTTATTTTGTGAGAGTAGCCTAATTGATGGTAAATCCAGTGCGATGTTGACCTGCACTAGAAAGGTGAGGTTTGTCAACACATTATGGGGGCACATGCCAAGTGGTCGTTGCACAGCTCAGGCACCGACCAGATTTCTGCAGTGACTGGTCGTCGCATAGGTGATGCAGCAAGGCTTTGACGCCTCTACCCAACAAACTGAGAGGCATCAAGGAGACAACGAAGGTGTGGAATTCTTCCTTCCGATCTCTCCGGAAGGAAGCAGTGGTAGTCTGTCAACTCTGGATCGGCCATGGGATTGCTACGCACTCCCACTTGCTCAAGAGAGAAGACCCCCCTGTGTGTACTTGCGGCACCCACCTAACCGTGGCACACCTTCTCTTGGAGTGTGTGGATCTGGCCAATCTGCGAAGGGCTCTTAAACTGCCCAATACCCTCTCCCTTATTGTCCGTGATGAAGGGCCGTCAGTAGACCTCTTCATCCGGTTCATGAGGGAGAGTGGTTACTTTTTTAAGTTTTAATGTAAGTTAAGACTTTTAATTCAGGTTAAGTCTGTTTTATGTTTTTTATTGCGTTTATCTCACTATGCCTTATTTTTTATTGTTTTTTCCCATCTGCCTTTTATTCTTTTTATTCAAATAAGACATAATTGTTGGGGCTCACTGTCTGTTTTACATTAACCATTTTCGTTTCATCCATGGCAGTGAGCTGTTTTTATCTTCATCCTTTCATTTCATTAGGGGCCGATGACCTCGATGTTAGGCCCCTTAAAACAACAATTATCATCATCATCATCAAGGCTTTGAAGTTAAGTGCCCTGACCGAGAATATCCAAACTGCTCTGGACACTACAATTTATTCATTAATTCATTTCCATTCGTGATTGTTTTGCCTTTCAGCGTCCAGTCTAGTCTGCAAGCCACTGTTTGTGAACAAATCACCTCCGTGATCCCCTATTAGCAGTTAGCACTGCGGCCTCCTCTGCTTCTACACCTCAGTTATTGTTGTTTTAAGGGGTGGAACTACGAGGTCATCTGCCCCTGATTCTACACCTCTCACTTTGAAAACACTGAATCTAATCACTGCCTCCTAGATCTACCTCTACTTCTCTAAACCTTTTATAGAGACCACATCGTGGTGTAACGGCTAGCAATCCAGGCTGTCGCCCTGGGTTCGATTCCTGGCGCTGCCAAGAAATTTAATTCTGGTTCTGAGGGTTGAAATGGGGTTGTGCTCTGCCTTGTGAGACAGAACTGAGAAGAGGTGCGTTTGATTCCCACGTCAGGCGTCCTCAAAGTGGTTTTCCGTGGTTTCCCGCTTTTACTCCAGTCATTTGCCAGCACGGTTACTAACTTAAGGCCATGGCCACCTCCTTCCCAATCCTCACCTGAATTCCAAATACACATGCTACTACATACACCACTATAACACAGGTTGTCAGAAAGGTTCTCCTCACACCCAAGTACACTGGGCTAAATTATGGTGTCCACAGGCAGGAAAAGTCAGGAATTTTGTGTTTGGTCAGGAAATGTCAGGAAAAAGTGTGAAATAATGGCGTGAGTCAGGAAGAAATGGCGAAAAGTATCAGAAAGTCAGAAATTTTATATTAACCATACAGTATTTTATATTTTACAGCCATATATTGATGTTATTCATCATCTTGCACAGTTTCCAGCCACTGGCCAGGTCTGATGTTATTAGTTCAACTAATCTTTGATGATTGCAGGTTCGACCCTGGCCTTGGTAAATGATTTTTGAAGGCGACAAAAATCACGATACTGATGTCATACGTTGTTGGCATGTTAAAGAACCCATTTGAATTCAGTAGGCTGTGTTCAGTGGTAAAATTAATCTAGGTATTTTCCGCCAACACAAATTTCTTCCATTCTCTACTTGAAAGCGCTGTAGTGTCAAGGAGTTTAGATATCTAACCTCCTTGACTTTCATAGCGTTCAAAGGAACGACGAAAATTCGACATGCAAGCTACCCTCTGGGTGTCAATTAACAAAGCTTGCACCAGGAACCCGAGGCCATACGATATTATTATTATTATTATCTTTGAAGATAAAAAGCAATAACTCACTGGACATTATGGTGTCTCCATTTTTACAGTACATCATAGTAAAAACCTCTATTAACTTACCTATTTTTTGGTACGCTTTTTCGGCGTTCGCATAGGGATGTGGCGACCCCATCACTATAGTTCATGTTAGTACTTTGATTTATGTATTATTGCATTATAAATTACTTTATTTTGTCTTTTAAATGAATAACGAGGCGAGCGTTGGGCAGCTATGGGGATGGTGGAGGCTACAAATAAGATATATATTTGCTCAATATACCTTTTTTCTGATGTTACGATGACTTTGCGAGTCAGGAATTTTGTTGAAAAATGGTCAGGAAAGGTCAAGAAAATTGACATTGAAAATTCTGTGGACACCATGTAAATGTCCACGGCGTGGAAGCCACTGGAATTAGGGGCCGATAGCCTAGATGTTAGGCCCCTTAAAACAACAATTATCATCATCATCATCATCCTCTGGAATTAAATAACTATTATGTACTCAAGTTGTAACTTGATTGTCTTGAGAAAATGCACTGTCTAGGTATTCTATATTTAAAGACCCTGATTTATAGTAATATAAAAGGCTTCAAAGCGGTGCATGATGCACGGATTTGGTTAAATAATGAACACCATAGAAACATTTGGAGGAATAACAAACTAGTACATTATGCAAATAATGAACACCATAGAAACATTTGGAGGAATAACAAACTAGTACATTATGCAACGAGCCTATAATGTCAATAATTAAGGCACGAGTATGTTTATAAAATGAGCGAAGCGAGTTTTATAATTTCCATAACAAGTGTCTTAATTACCATTATGTGAGAGTTGCATACGACTGTTTATGTTCGACGATAATTATAACTATTTTATGTTCTAACTTAAATATTCATAAATATCTGTCGAGATTTCGCCAGTTTTATGTACTGAACAGAGCGCATGGGACGCAGTGAATACCTTGCATTTGACCATGGCCTCCTCAAATACCCCACTATGACACTAGCCACGCAGTGAAATTTAAAATAGGAGGCCGTGGAATTGAGTGCAGATGTGATGCTATCCTCACCTAATTGGTCAAACTGCTGTTTCTTGAGCTCTGATTGCTGGAAGAAACTGTTTCATAATGAAATACAGTTTTATAATGTCCCTCATTATGATAGTTTTCTGAGATATAACATTTACATTTCAACATCGTCGAACATAATTTTTTTTTTACTAACTCGTGAAACTTTTGTCCCCAAATTAAAAGCAGAGCATTGTTTCCACGATTTCAGGACTTCAACCAATCAAGCTCGAGAAGGGATTTCATTATCCCGTATCTCGTGAAACATTTAAGATAACGTATTTTCTATCAAACGACAAATGAACTATTTCAAATGAGTAGCCCATAATGCAAAGCCTGCTATATGCACCATAAGAACTTTCTGGGTATTGACGAAAAAACTGTACAAACTATCACAAACCTGATGGAAAGCTTTTTTTTAATTCTTATAAAAAAATCAACTTAAATGATCTATATAGGAGCCTATAATCACATGAGCGTAAGAAATCAGCTATTTAAATATTGATTCCACACATAACTGGTTTTGCAACTGCCTAATGTACATAGCAGGTTTTGTAACTCAATGGGTAGCCATTTTGCTTTTATGTTAGTTGGCAAAACCTGCTGTTATATGATGATGAAGATTTACAAAAGGATAGAGACGAACTTAACACACACCAAGCTTGCTGAAAAATATCTATTTCAACGAAATATTACCTCTTGATGAACATCCATTAATAAACTACAACCAGATCAGAAGAATTAGTTAAACATTAAACAGCAGTAGTGTATGTCCAATATGATGAGGTGAAAAAGGTGTTCGGTAAACAATTAGTTCGTAAAAGCTTGTAAATTAACCTAAGTCTTCGACATTAAGACAAAATAAGGAAAACATTCATTATTCATGTTGGTCAATAATAATACCCATCAGTGCGAAAAAGTCAGGTTAGCTTGGATTAAATCTTGGCTTGTGTGAAATCAACATCCTCTTCCTCCATTAGTTCAAAATCGCTCTGACTGTCGTTTTCACAATCGTCATCCATATCGCCTTCTTTCGTAGCAACATCATCCGCAGCAAGGAGCGTTTTGTAGAATTGCAACTTTTTGTTTTCATCCCAAGTTTTCACCAAAGTGGAGGCTCAAAAGTCGCCCGATATCCTTTAGTTTTGCTTCCTTTACTTGAACCTTTTCTTCAATGTTTTCAAAACAACTGTTCTAAAGTTTTTCCCCTTCCGGCAAAGACCTTTTGGTTCACAAGTGTCGATGTTATAAAACGGTTCGTCTCTAACTAAAGTGATCTTGTTTTTGCCACGCGTGATTGTAATTTTCTTTGACTTCTAGAATTTGAAATGCCATTGCCCTGGCCGTTGAAGGATTCCATCATAGTAAGATTTCCAGTTCCTTGCTGGACAACTTCGACCCAAGTGGATTACCGTAGTATTGCTCTCTATCAAATTTGTGTACTCCTCTGGGCTCTCAATCACATCTCTTTTTCTGAAATATTTCTCCAGTTTGCTAAAAAATTCTGTCGGGAGGAATAAATGAGTGCCCAATAACAGGGAACCATATCTCAACAGTTTTAACATGTTGAGGAGCTTCAAATAGCAGCCAGTGATACAACATTCCCAGCACTCCTTCATTTTAATTCTGACCACTGCATCCGTCAGAAAACAAGCGTACAGTTGTAAGCTCATCTAAAGCAGAGTTGCATTGTCTGTGATGCAGTGTTGAAGCAATTTGATTGCATGTTTTGAATTACTCGTTTTTGGTCAACAAATAGCTAAAAGTATTGCTTTTATTTTGTGGTGATAATGATGATCCCTGGCATATGGTGAAGTTGTACATATACAGTTGTCGTCACTAGCATAAACAGCTAGCACGTAACAATGAAGTACACTGTAAGTACGTCCATTAAAACATTCTGAAAATAAAGCATACCTTGCTCTTTTAGCGACATTCCTGTACTGCATTTCAGGGCATCTGCTCTTTTTCCTGGATGTTGTAGGCCCAGTTTCAATCACTACTTCATGTCACTAGTATGATTTTCAGCATGGTTTTCTTCTTGTAACGCAGCTGGACGTTAATTTGCTTCCATCAAAAAAAAATTGCTGTCATTCAACTTATCTCAAGCAAATAGAACTACATACACAACACAATCAAGGTAAGACCAGAACGACCGCGTTGCCTTCTATTGGCGGGCTCAAAAGAACCAAACAAACGAGTGCCTGAGATGCTACTATATTCATAGAGTAAAGAATCGTATTCTTGGCTCACTGTATGCTTACCTTAATACAGCATTAACATTTATTCCTGGAGAAAGCAAAACAATAGAATACTACTGTAATGACTCCTTCATTCTTGTCCATTTGTCACTCAACAGATTTATTTCTAAGACGTGCCAACATAACATTACAATTTTGATTTTTGGTGTAAGGCAGTTACAAGAACAGCACTATGAGTATGGAACAGATCTACTGATGGCCTTCTTGGACATTGAGAAAGCATATGACAGTGTATGCAGAAACACAAACTAGAATCACAACTAGTTTGTCTCTGGAGGATAGAGGAGTAGAGAAATGGACTATAAAGAGGATAAAGGAGATGTACAAGGGAAGCGTGAGCTGTGTGAAAGTGGAAGGAGAGAGATCAGACTGGTTGGAACAGAGAAACGGCCTGAAACAAGGAAGTGCACTGTCACCGTTACTTTTCATTGTGGTGATGGATGACACAATGACCCGAGTGGCACAAGTAATTGGGGAAGGAAAGGAAAGATGATTTGATGATTTGGGGAAACAAGGAGGAGCTACAGGAACAGTTGGACGTATGGGAAGGAATAATACAAGGATATGGGATGAAATTTAGCATAAATAAGAGTGAGATGGTGATCACAACAAGGAAGAAGGAAAGAACCACAACGGGAATAACAATTGGTGGGGAACAGCTGAAGAAAGTGGAGAGTTTCAAGTATCAGGGAAGCCTGATACAAGATAATGGAAGAAGCGGGAGAGGCAGGCAGGAGCATTTCGAAGGAGTGTGAGAAGCATGTTATGGAGCAAGGATGCCCCTAAGAACAGCAAAAAGATCATATATCGGACGTACTATGTCCTGACGTATGCCTCGGAGACCTGGGTTATGAAAGGAAGGGAGAAGAGCAAAATACAGGCCAGTGAGATGAGGTTCTTGAGAAGCAGTATTGGAGCTACAAAGATGGACAGAATAAGAAATGAGAGGACCAGAGAATTAATGAAGGAGGAACCATTACAGGATGGTATAGAGAAATCTAGACCTAGATGGTATGGACATGTAAAACGAATGGAGGAGAAGAGGATACCCAGGAGAGTACACGAGACGAAGTGGGAAGGAAAGAGACCGAGAGGAAGACCAAGAGACAGGTGGCTGAAGGGGGTGGAAGAAAGCGTGAAGAAGAGAGGAGAAGACTGGACAAGGGTGGAGGCTGAGAGAAGGTGTGAAGACAGAAGACGTTGGAAAGGCTTGTGTTCCAAACAGACCCGGCCAGTGGCTGGAAACTGTGCAAGATGATGATGATGATATATACACACATAACTTAATACCTATTACATTACACTCTTTCCTCCCTTCAATGACAATATCTACTCGTTAGAAATCTATAAATTCAATCTAACAGGAGGTCGACTGATGTGCTCAGATCTGCGCACTTGAGTTCCAGCAGGGGGAACGATAATTGTTTATTTCATGTCCTGACTGGATGATTCTGATACAGGTGCTGCCTCAGGGTTAGGTTGAGGTATAGTTTCAGCTTCTAGGTTTATTGCTAGCGGAGTTGCCTGTTTCGCTAACATGGTTGTCTGGTTATGGGGCACAACTAGTTTGTCTGTGTTTGAAACATCTTGATTAGACCTTTGTTCCCCAACTTGGGTATTTGGCTTAGAATAATACATATTCATTTGATTTATATGCCACAAGGATTGTTTACCTTTTAAATCTACCAAGTATGTACCTCGCCCAAGGGCTTTTAACACTGTACCCACTTCAGAGATATCTTCCTTTCTCCTACATACACGAACTTGCTCCTCTATCTGAAATGTAATTACATTTGGCACATAAGACTGTTTAGCAGCTGGTTTCAGCTTGCTGAGAGGTGTTCGTACCGGAAAGGTAATGATCATTTCTGCTGGAGTGATATTAGTTACCGTGCTTGGCGTATTTCGGTACTGGAAAAGGAAATTATAAACTTTATGCTTAATTGACAATTTTGACTCAGACATTAGCATTTTCTTAAGGCCAGTCTTTGCTGTTCGCACTCCCCTTTCCGCAAGGCCATTCGCCTGAGGATGATAAGGTGGGCTTTTAGAAGCTATTATGTCATTATCTGTACAAAATGACAAGAAATTGAAGGAATCAAAAGGGGGACCATTGTCGGTCACTATTCAAGCAGGAAGTCCGAACGTGGCAAAGCATGCTTTCAATCTGTCAATTACAGCTGTGGAGGAGGTACCCCCAACATCCCATATTTCCAGCCATTTACTATGACTGTCAAGCAATATCAGATACACTTCAGTATTAAAATAAAAGAAATCTAAGTGCAGGCGAGTCCAATTACTGTTCGTTGAAGGCCTAACATGTTGTATTGGTGAAATCGCCTGAAAATTTACTCTAGCACATGGTTCACACAGTTTAATATAGGCTACTCGTCAATATCTTTGGCAAAATTTGGCCAGTAAACCACATTCCTTGCTCTCATTTTCATCCTTACACTACCTGGATGTCCACCATGAAGGGTATCCAGTACTTTACTTCTTAATTCAAAGGGGATTACCACACGATCTCCAAAAAGAAGACACCCTTCTACCACTGACAGGCTATTTCGTATTTCAAAATACGGTTTGAGTGCTGGCATTGTCACTTGTTGTGGCCAACCCGACTGTGTTAACTCAATAGCCTTTGTCAATACAGGATCCTTAATAGTAACATCTGCTACAATTTCAGCATTTATGGGTAACCCTGACAGTTCAGTTATTACACTTTCTACAATTTCATCTTGACTGGGAAGTCTAGACAACATGTCTGCGGGTCCCATATTTTCACTTTTCCTATTCTCTGCTTTGTATTTGAATGCTGCTAAAGTAGTAGCACAACGTTGTAATTTGGCAGCTGCTACTACTGGCATGGGTCTTTCAGGTGACAATATGGATTTTAAGGGCAAGTTATCTGTAACTAATATAAACTCTCTCCCTGCTAAATACTTATAGAATTTAGTTAACCCATACATTATAGCCAATGCTTCTTTTTCAATTTGTGAATATTGTTTTTGTGTTTCGGAGAGACCCCATCCCCAGTGTAATGACTCCTTCATTCTTGTCCATTTGTCACTCAACTGATTTATTTCTAAGACGTGCCAACATAACATAAGATGTAGTACCAACATTACAATTTATACATATCATATATACACACTTAATACTTAATACATAACACTTACAATTTACACATATCATATATACACACATAATACCTATTACATTACAACTACTTTAGCTGGTTTTGCATCTGTGTAATCTGTGACAAGATGGAGGCCATAACAGTTGCGATAAATGTAGCTCCTTTTGCATCTCCATATGAATATAACTGACTTTGCAAATGTATAGCTGATACACATAGTGCGCTTTGCAAACAAGTGAACTTTTCTCTTCCCGTTTTAGTAGACAAGTAGTGCATTTTGCAACTCAAATTTTAGTGAAAAATGTAGGTCTTGGAGTACTGAAGGCTGGGAAACCAAAACCTCGAAATCAAATTTTCCATCACATAGCGGGTTTTGCATTTGGGCTCAATTACAGTAAATACTTTTAAAAAAATCTTGTTACCAGCGTTTCGTTGGTACAGTACTCCCTCTGTAATCCGGCATCTCAGCTCTCCGGCACTCCCAATAATCCGGCGTTTTGTATTCGAGTATTAGCTCAACACTTGATTTGATAATGCGTCCCCAATACTCTACAATGTTTCCCACTCAGCGACAAGACTAGTGTCTGAGTAAACAATGCATTGGCGCCAAGAGCGATGACTCACGCACGCCCCGCTCAGGTGCTTAGTGTAGGACAGTTGTACTGTAGTAGTGTTGTGTTGAAGATGGCATCCGTGCAGAAAAAACGTAAACATAAAACTCTATCTTTGTTAGATAAACATGAAATCCTAAAGCAGCTTGAAAAGGGCGAAACGTTAACTAGTGTTGCTAACGAATACGGTGTTGACCGAGCTACAGTTCATGACATAAGAAAAAACAGTGATAAAATAGTCGTTTTTAGACGAATGAAAATTTAAAAAGTAAATGACAGATATTGAACACTGGTGAAAATCCTAAAGTTGACGATAGCCTCTATGCTTGGTTTTTACAAGAACGTGGTAAGCAAAAGACAATCGCTGCCTATTTCCAGCCGTCTACTTCCAAGGAATAACGTGAGTTATATGATGTATTTTCATACTTTTTTACTTTGTAATTTTACTTGTAATTAAAACTGATTTTCAAATGATATCTGCGTTTTTCTCGATATTTTCCAGTAATCCGGTGTTTTCGGTAATCCGGCAGTGCTCTGGTCCGATATCTGCCGGATTACCGAGAGAGCACTGTATTTAGCATTTTTGGGTGAAAATAACATATTTTGCAAATTAACTTTATTTTGCGGCTTCAATATCTAAAGAGAAATGCATATTTGGGGTAAATATATTGTTGTTATAACGTATATGTGTTTGCTGAAATATTTAGCAGATATCGTTAAAACCAAAAATCCAGAACTCAACCTATATTCCTTGTGTGAGAATGATGATGATAAATCCTCAACAGAATCACAGTTTCAGAATCACCCTGATATTTCAAATATTTTGAACAAGGAAGATGTCGAGTGCCTGGAACACATGGTCAATTTGATAGTCGAAGAAAATGAGAACATGTGCTCAGGATACAGGTAAGATTCAGTATATCTCCTTTTGGTCTTTCAATTTTTTTTAAATATTCAAAGCCATAATCTCTTGTTGTTTATGGCATGGTAGATTGTGCAAACTATATGATTAACACCATGTGGAATGTTATGGATCCATATGGATCACACGGAACTTCCACCTGCTGACATAAGAATGTATTGATAAACTCTGTTCATGTTTCAGACAACACTATTGATGTTTCTCAGCTTACAGAATATCACATTTAAAAATTACTAATATAGATTCACTTCATTCATTATCATTAACCGTCTCCAGCTTCCCGGGTGCGGTATAAGAGCGCTCTCCATGTTTGTCTATTCAGGTATATTTCCTCCTCCTCTACCTGGTGCCAATCGACACCTCTTCCCTGCAGGTCTTCTTTTATTTGGGAGATCCAGCGTGTCCGTGGTCTGCCTCTTGGTCTCTTGCCCTCCACATCTTGCTCAAGCCATACTCTTGCCGTTCTGCTTGGATTCATCCTCTTCACATGACCAAACCATTTCAACCTTGATGTTGCTATTGCTTCATGAAGTGGTTTCACTTGAATCTCTGCACGAATCTTCACATTTCGGATCTTGTCTCTTCTGGTCTTCTGAAGCATTGTTCTCAGGAACTTCATTTCTGTAGCCTGAAGTCTGCTACTATCTCTTCTGTTGATAGTACAAGTTTCAAGTCCATACGTCATTATAGGTAAGAAGTAGGCCTGATACATCATTTTCTTGGATGTTAAAGGAATTTGTTGGTCCCAAAGGAGGTTCCTGACCTGGTGATAAAACTGAGCTCCTTTTTGGATTCTGTTGGTGACTTCAGCAGAACATCTGTTATCTTCAGTCATAATGCTACCTAGGTATTGGAAATAATCGACTTGTTCTAATTTCGCTCCATCCAGCTCAATGCTTGTATTCAACCTCTGTCTGCTGACTGCCATTGCTACTGTCTTTGTATGACTGATTTTGAGGCCAAACTCCTTAAATTGGTGGTTCCAAGCATTTAGATTCTGCTGTACTTCATTTTCTGTGCAACCCCATACCACTACATCATCTGCAAAAGCAAATGCCTTGAAATCATTTCCAGAATTCTGTTTCACCCTTTTCATAATTTCATCCATCACAGAGATAAATAGCAGTGGTGACAACGCACTGCCTTGTTGCACTCCCTTAGTTGTGGCAAACCAATCAGAATACCCATCTCCTATTTGCACACAGCTCTGGCAATAACTGTACAGCATTTTCACTTTCCTGATAAGAGTTTGTGGGATATTGTAGCAGTCTAGCTTAGGCTGGGATGACAAGTGAAACGGTATTTACTTTGCTCCACGTTGAGCGTACAAATGTAACCTTTTGACAGCCCACACGTTGAGCGTTCAATGTGGCAGTTTGGCTAGCCCACACTGTTGGGAGATAAATGTAACTGTTTACCTTTGCCTAAGCTATGTTGTTTTAATGGGCGCCAAGACCTCAACGCAATGTTGAAATCTAAATTTGTATTTAACAACGTCTAGCTCTGGCAGAACACCTTCAAGACATTATTCACTCAGATCGTGGTATGATTTGATCATTAACCCAACAAACAATTGTATCAGGAGAAGGAATTGGTCTATATCTAATGCTACCTACTGAAAGCAAAGATTGCATTGTAAAAGAAATGAATTTATTATATAAAACAAGTATAGCAAAATTAATAATAATAATAAGTACAAAATTTAAATTGGAGCGTTGTGATTTGAATATTACCGATAGAAAATTACGTGAAAACGGAGTCTGATAAATTGATTTTACTCTTATTTCCAAGCTATGAAGTTACTGAAATATGAAATGTAAAACAAAGAAAAATGAGAGATTGCGTATTTCTGCGTCATTTGCGCTTACCACTGGAAATTGCCAAAGCATTTCCCTCGTACTTGATGATGCTGTGAGCTTCCCACAGTCTCCTGGACGGCGTCATCTCCGTCGGAATTTGATGATATTCTGGTGGATTAGATAATTCTATGGTCCGTACCTCGGACCCAAACACTCGTACAACCGCACTGGTTAAGTTTCACAAAGATAGTCGCTAACTCCACTGAACATCGGAGCGACTCCCGCGTGATCCATACTCGTTAAGTTCTACACAGATAGTCCTCGTTTCACGGCGCGTCGAACGATATATCCACACGTTGGCTCCCCCACCATGGTACCGTCTTCCAGCTTACGTTGTCTCCCCTGATTGGCTGAGCACGCCGCTAGTTCCCCTCCTCTGCCTCATTACACTCGGCGCGCGAGAGGGAGAAGTCGATTTCCGTCCCAACAATTCGCCTTTTCTAGACCTTGCGACCCAAGCTTGCGTCATACTTCTCGACAGGAATCAGCTTGTATTTAAAATCCCAGTGAGTCACGTCTCTCGTTATACCCTAACTGACGAAAACTCCGTAAAAATCCGTAATCACATAATTTTCTATGATATTGTCGTTCGTAATAATTTGCTTGATAGCGTTTTCTAAGACATAGAAATCCTATCTGAATGCTAATAATTTTTATAAAATGCTCCGAAAATACCTTAATAATAATTATAATAAATTAACATGAAAAATTCTCTTGGCTGAACAATTTGCCGCGTAAATAAATATAGAATGGCTTCCTACTGACTTATGCCAGTTGCATAAAAACCCCTCGAAAAACACGTTACAATATTTCTGTTTGATAGACATTCCCATATCTTTTCTCTAGGCAAGCTATCATAGGCTTTTTCTATATCTAAGAAGACAAAGATGATATCCCTTCCTTTCTCCCAGTATTTTTCCATGATCATCCTTACTGCAAATATGAGGTCGGTGGTTGCTCTGTTGCCTCTAAATCCATATTGCTCTTCTTCTAACTGGGGTTCAAGGATGTTCCTTATCCGTTTAGCAATAATCTTCTCCATTAGCTTAAGTCCATGTGATAAAAGGGTGATTCCCCTGTAGTTGCCACAATGACGTCTACTTCCCTTTTTGAAGAGAGGGACTATAATACCCTTTGTCCAATCATCTGGGATTTTTTCTTCCTTCCAGATAGCATTCATAACTCTGAACAACCAATGAAGTCCATGGATTCCTGCAGCCTTTATCATTTCTACACTCATTTGGTCTATGCCAGGTGACTTGCCTCTACTCATGCTGTTCAAAGCGGTTTCAACCTCTGACCAAGTCAGAGGAGGCTCATATTCCGTACTGCTGCTCTGATTTTCTGGAGTGTTGCATTTCTCCTCCATTACAACCTTACCATTATATAGCTGGAGAAAATATTTCTTCATTTCCCTTCTTACATCTTCCTCTTTCCATACAATGTTTCCATCTTCAATTTCTAATGCTTTTATTGGGACATACGGGTTTCTTTTGTTTTTCAAAATTCTGTACAAGAGCTTGTTATTGTTTCTGCTGTCCTCTTCTAGTTTCTTAGTGAATTCTGTCCAACTATTTTGCTTTTTCCAATTGTATTAATCTCTTCGCTTTCAGTTTAAGATCTCTGTATTTCTGGTTCAATTGTTCCAGTTTGATTTCATTTTTGTTTGTATCCTTCTGGTTTTCTTTGTCCCTTTCTTTCCTAGCTATATTTCTTTCTTTTATAGCTTTCTGAACAGCATCGTTCCACCAGGGGGTCTCTTTCTCCCTTACTTTGGTGCTTGTTTTTCCAACAATTTCTACTGCAGCACCAACCATTGTTTCTTTAAATCTTTTCCACTCTTCTTGACCTGTTCTTATTTCATCTTTTGGGATGTGGTCACTGATTTTCTTCTGATACTTTTTCTGTATCTCCGGCTCTTCTAAATTCCAAACTTTTATCTTGGATATGCGTCTTGGTTTTATCTTTTCCCTTGGGACATTTCTTAGTGTGGCAGTTAATAGTCTATGATCACTCTCTAAGCACTCTCCTGGGAGGACTTTTACATCCGTGATTAGGGTTCCAGCTTCTTTGTCAGAGATAATGTAGTCAATTAGGGATTTCACTTTCCCATCCCAGCTGTACCTTGTGATTATGTGACTGAGTTGTTTCTTGAAAAATGTATTTTTAATCATGAGATTATTTCTGAGGCAGAAGTCCAATCACATTTTCATACCTTTGCCTTTCCACCCCAACTTGTGCATTAAAATCCCCCATCACAATTATATTATCCTCTTCTACATGTTCTTCTAGGTCTTCAAGGAATGCATCTTTCTCCTCCTGAGAACATCCAGACTGTGGAGCATAAACTTGTACAATGGTCAAAATCTTTTTGTTTGTTTTCCAACGCAGTTTAATTATCCTCTCATTGGTGTATTCTATGTCTGAAACTGCATCTACATTCTTGCTGATGAGGAACGCTACACCATTACGGGCTTCTTCCGGATTTCCATGCCAGTAGAGCTTGTATCCTTTCCGTAGTGATTTTACACCTTTCCCTTTCCACTTTGTTTCACTCAGGCCTAGTACCTCTATCTTTCTTCTTTCCATGAGGTCAAAGAGTTCTTCACCTTTAGCAGTCAGGGTCACGATATTCAATGTTCCAATCCTTGTTTTGTTCTGTCTCGTTCTGGTTTTTGTCTTTGTATATCTCTGCCTAACATCAGGTTGTTGGCCTTCATTCCTGGCTGAGTTATGCAAAGACGAAGTCACTTTAGGGGTTGTTTGGTATCCGAGGCTCTTTTTAGTTTTGAAAGCAATTACAACATTTCTCTCTTTGCTGACTTGCTAGGCCTAACGCTAGAGAGGATTTTCTTTCGGGGTTTACTCCCTTAGCCTTTGGCAGTCCCCTGCCTCACTGCAAGGCAGCAGCTGAAGAACGGATTTTTAGTCCGAAATAATTGCCTCGAGGTGTTATCTGGCTGTGGGTAGGCATTTCCTCCTTACCCCAAAAAGATATGGTTTTCCCGCCAATACTCGGGAGGCTGATTGCAGTGGTTTCCCACTGGGCGATGGGGTCGCCACATCCCTACGCCATATAGATTCACTTAACATTCATAAATTAATATAACTCTCGAGAACTCTCACATGTGTACAGGGTCTTTCATATAAAGTAAGAACGGTGAGCGGCGGCTACAGTGGCCTTGACCGAGCTTGTGGCATGCCACGGCCCCCTGCTGTAGTATTGAAAGCGTGCGCATAGAGTATACTGTACTCGACCTTGCAATAAACGTGCAGGTGTTCTGTCGCCAGTCTGAACCTCAGATGTTAACATGAGACAGTTATCATTACAACATCGTATTTTTGTATGTAAAACTTATTTTAAGTACAAGTCGGCTCGGCGGATACGTAATGCATTTGTTCAGAAAGTCCACTGCTTAGCTGGTATTGCTCCTGGGGAGATATGCAGGGAGGTAGCAGCGGACAAGGAAAGATTTAAGGCATCCACATCACAAACACACCCACTATTTGGATATTCCCCCGCCCGAACTCGCCTTAAATCTAGGAAAAGCTTCCTTCGGACAACAGTCAGCCTTAAAGTCAATGCTGACACTGCTAGGGCAAGAATGTGGAAGGAAAGAACTGGTCATCTGTCCGGCTGGATGACCCCAAAAGAAAGCCTTCCTCCGGGCCATATGGAAGGCTGGGCAACATGGAAGGCGCTCAACAGACTACTTGGAAGCACCAAGATGAACCTGCAGAAATGGAGTTTTTTGAGTGACTCTCTCCTATGTGATAGTGGGGAACAATCCAACATCTCCCACTATGTCCAGCAACATGCACAATGGAAGATTTAACACTTGCCAACCTGAATGCTATTGACGTCACCCGTTACTGGACAAAGAACATTTAATTTGGTTGCGGGCTACCTGGCAGTCAGATGTTAGTGTGTTGTTCAACTGACTTGTATGTTGATGTCCTCACTTAATATTAGATTTAGAATGGTTTGCCGAGTACTTTGTGTCTTTATTAATTATCATAATTATTTTTATTTGTATTTAATTCTCACGGTTTACCATTTGTGACATGTATTTGTGATTGGTGCTCCTGATACGAATAAAGAAAGAAGCAATTTCCTGATGAAGTACCACTTTCACTAGCACAGATTCATGTAATTGTAAATAAGTTTGACACTGCTGACTCAGTGCTCAATAAAAAACATACAATTAAAAATCGGGAACATTACTGTAACAGAACTCGCTCGCATCAGTCGGAATGTGGTTACCAGATACAATGCCTGTATAACCCAGGAAGGATGACACTTCCAGGGTCTTTTATAAGGTATTTTTCATACAGGATTGTACACACGCTTCAAGCAGGGGGCCGTGGCACGCCACAAGCTCGGCCAAGGCCACCGCAGCAATGAATAACAAAACTGCCGCTTGCCGTTCTTACTTAATATGAAAGGCCCTGTATAAATCACACGCCTGACTTAACTATTGTGAGGGCTCGACTTTTTTTTTGTCTGTTTTAATACCTGTTGAAACACAAATGCTTGGATATTTTTGTCGAGTTCAAGTTACTAGTGACCGGCACTTTGGTGTTGGGGTAGCACGCCTGCCTCTCGTCCGGAGGCCCCGGGTTCTATTCCCGGCCCCATCAGGGACTTTAGAAACTGACGTGAGGGCTGGAACGGGGTGCACTCAGCCTCGTGAGGAAAATTGAGTAGCTGTCTGACAATGAGGCAGCGTCCCGGTCACGAAAACCAAGATTAACGGCCGAGGGAACACGAAGCGCTGACCACGCATCACCCCAATATCTGCAGGTCATATGCTAGGCCTAGGCCCTTCATGGGCTGTAGTGCTAGGGGTTATTTTTTTGTTATCAAGTTACTAGAGCTCGAGCCAGCCGGGAAGGCGGTGCGGAGAACACAACGCTACCATTACGTCATGTCTCACTTCCATCCCACCAATCACAGTCAGTCTGTCTTGAGAATCTGAGCTAGTGTGTTGTCAGGAAAGCCAAGTGTAAAGCAGCGCCAAAGAGACAGGCTCGATGAGCTAAGCGACGGTGTTGCCATACTGCAGGAACTCATGGCAGCAGCCTGCGGTGTGGGGCTCGGACATGGTGGACCTGTTGCAACAGTGGACATGTATCTCTTTCTCTCTCTGCACAAATCCCAGAGAGCCGGCCGCCTTCCGGGCTGAAGCGAGCTCTAGTATCGAATACAAGCTGAGAATGACCTAAATATAGATTGAAACGTGTTCTAGAATGGTGATTGTATTGACCATTGTTATTTTTTTTAAATTTCTTTGTCGTGTGGCCTCCTGAGAGGCCGAGTGCAGGTCTTTCTAGTCGACGCCCGTGGGCGACCTGCGCGTCGGGATGAGAGATGGAATGGATGAAGGTGAATGAATCAGGGCAAGGGAGCGGAAGGAAGTGGCCGTGGCCTGTCAGAAGGTACTGTCCCAGCATTTGCCTGGTGTTGAAAATGGGAAACCACGGAAAACCATTTCAAGGACGGACGACGGTGGGGCTCGAACCCACGCGTCTACCGAGTCAGCAGAGAGCTTGGCCCCATGACTTGGCGCACGTAGCCACTGTTGTCGATACCATTGTTACTAAGAATATAAATTGATAAGATTTGTATCTATGTGTCTTACGGGAAACCTAACGCCCAGTTACAGTAGAACTCAAGAGACTGAAAGGCATGGGTCGTTATAGGAGAAGGGAAAAATGTTTGGAGACAAGAAACAGGGATATAAAATACCCAAATCTTACAATTGTGGTTACTAACTAAAAGTTAGGAGTAAAACTCTTGCTCTACATAAACTTCAATAAAAATTTCATTTTATTATATTTACTTTTATTTTACTCCTTATTATGTTTTGTTTCATTTGTTAATCATTTCTTTCTTTTGCTAATTTTCAGATTATCATTTCTTTTTCGAGAAAATCCCTTCTTTATAAATGAAGTCATCACTAAGGAATTTATTTGGCAGCGAGCATGTAAGTATTGCACCCCAGTTTGTGTTGTGTACAGGATGTACTGTACAAGACATAAGATGTTCTTGTTTTGTGAACTTCCACGGCCAGAGGTAATGCTGTAGTAGTGTCTCGGGTTGTTTTCCCATGTCGAGAGTTGCTTCTTTGGCAATGTTTTACCATCATTACAGTAGGCTTACTCATGGCTGGGAGCCGTATTTTTTTGGTAATAGCGATATGCGCAAACTTTCACATATCTTCTTTCTTGCCTGTATATGACCTAGGTACTTAAAGTACAGTATTTTACCAAAATGAACTCGCGAAAGGCGGCTTCGGTGGCGTAGTTGGTAGCATGCTGAGCTTCTATGCCCAAGATAGCGGGTTCAAACCCGGCCGAAGCTGTCGGATTTTTTAAGATCATTAAAATCCCTCAGTATGCCTTCCTTCGGAGGGGAAGTAAAGCCGCCAGGTCCCATGCCATAGATTTTTGGCATGTTAAAGAACCTTCCACTAATTACACCTGTGTGAAGCTAAATTGGAAAGGTTAAGAATGTAAACAACGCTCTTAGGTTTCTACGTTCGTTGCCGACTGTGGTGGCGTCTGGTAGCTAAGTTCTGAACTAGACCTAGTAGTCGTTGAAGGTGGCGGTTGGCGGCAATAGGAACTATTTAAAAAATTCTAAGTTGCAGTCTGTACTTAAATTAAAAAACAGATACACACACTAATACAGCCATCACAATTAACACCGGTTATCAGACAGATTCTACACACACCCAAAGTACACGGGGCTACATGACCGCGTTGTCGCAGCCCCTTAACTGAGGAACCCACCGAAATAGCGTCAGTTTTAACACCGAAATCAACCTTTTTATTTCACCAAAAAATCAGGCCCTTACTCATGGCCAACCTATCCCTCATATTAATTTGAATATATCGAACCACGTAGGGAGCCCCTTGCTGTCTGTGACTGGCTGGAGTTGTTTGTAGATGATGACATACTCCCTCCCGTCCCCCCTCCCTTGATACCATAGGGTCCTGGCCTACCAAGTGACCACTGTCCAGCCATTCAGCCTACAGACAGATTGTGGGGTGATGCGCGGTCAGGATGTTAGGTCTCCTCGGCTGTCAATCTTGGTTTCTGTGACCGGAGCGCTGCCTCACTGTCGGACATCTACTCAATTGTCCTCACGAGGCTGAGTACATCCTGTTCAATACCTCATGCCCGTTTCTAAAATTCCTTTTTGTCCACCTCGTTGCGTGGTGGCTAGCATTCTTGGCTGTCACCACGGAGGCCCAGGTTTGATTCCCTGCTATGCCATGAAATTTCATTCTGGTCAGAGGGCTGGAATGGGTCACACTCAGCCCCGTGAGGCAAAACTGAGGAGATGAGGGTTCGATTCCCATCTCGGCCATCTTGGAAGTAGTTTTCCATAGTTTCCCACGTCTAGTCCAGACAAATGGCTCCTGACTTAAGGCCATCGTCTCCTTCCCGATCCTCATAGGAATTACAAATACACACACTAATACAGTCATCATAATAACAAAGGTTTTCAGACAATTTCCACTCACACCCAAGTACATGGGTTTACATGACCTCCACATTTTAGCCATTATGCTCTTGTAGTGGCATTTTCTGTACTGCTTCTTCTCCTTAGTTCGGCGTTGTTGATTTTGTCACTTAATTTAATGCCTAAGATCCTCCGTTCCATTTTTCTTTAAGGGCAGATGACCTCACTGTTCTTCCCCTTGAAGCAACCCTAACTAACCATGTTTAGCATCCTCAGGCCCGTTCTTACAATCTCCAGTAAAGTGACAGTAAACTCGGACAGTTGGCTTTATGGTCGGAGTAAAGTCCCGGTAAACATTCGATCCTTCTTACCATGTTCCGGTTTATGTTTACGGTAGGTTAGCAGATCTGCGCATCATTTTCAACAGTTGGTACATATTCTGGTTCGATTTGCCGCTTTCTTAATACCTCTCAATAGTTGGCATGAGTGGATCTGCGTCAGGGAGTAAATAATAATATATATTTTATATTCCTTGATCTTGATCAATGTTCTTGGCACAATCTGTTTGTTACGTTACGATTATAAAGAGAAATATTAGATATCGAAGGACAATTATCTCCAAATGAGACAAATAAAGGCCTCAAGAGGAAAAGCTTCGTCAAACGGAATCGTTTAAAAAAGTCTTGATAATCTAACTCCTCGTAATAATCACTTTGATTCTTTTATACTTTTTGTCTCCTTCTTTAAACAGCATCAGCATTTACGAAACCCATGAAATTACGGATAATTCTAGGCATATTGACAATGTATGTAATCAGCTGGCGTTGAGATTATAATAGAAAATCTGGCAGTAAAGCAGTTTACGGGAGGAGAATCCTCCGGTGAAGTTCACTGCCGGATAAGGCTTATTTTACTGTCAGTTGGTCACTACCCGGGTATTGTAAGAATCAAGTTCCAGTAAACTTGCCGTAAAAGTGCCAGTAAAGATTTAACCGGACATTCTAAGAACGGGCCTCAGAGTAAAACGGGGATGCACAGATTTGGAGCAGTGGTAGTGCCACTGGGCACTACCCTCTAACTAAAAAGGAAATTATTCATAAACCTGAGTGAATAATTGTTGAGCATGTACAGTTTAATGTCTAATTAAAGTAGAACATCGTTTATCAGGATTAATTGGGACTGAAAGTGTTCCGGATAATCAAACATGCGTTTATTTCATAGGAAAAACTTGCACAGTACATTATGGTGATAACCACCAAGCTTCTCATTTAGCTGCAACACTTTCTCATATAACAAGGATCCAGAAATCGGATCTCCCTTACTTTTTGTCTGAATAAACCATAAGTATGCCGCTTCTTCCAATTTTTCATCCGCAGCTGATCTCGGGGGTTTTCTCTTCATTATCTAACTTTGATGCATAATTCAGAATTTCACCTTTTCGAATCTTCAAATCATAAATTGTGGATTTTCCAAAACTGCAAGTTTTCATTAAACACTGCACACTCTCACCTTTATTCAGTTTATTAATGATCTCCACCTTCTTTTCAGTCGAAGAAACATTGCCATTTTTTTCTCATTTTGCCCCTCATAGAAGCCATTTTCACAACGTAATGTACTGTAACACGTTGAAACATTATAGAGTAAACCAACGGTAGGAGAGCGGCTTCGGTGGCGTAGTTGGTAGCATGGTGAGCTTCTATGGCCAAGATCGCGGGTTCAAATCTGGTTGAAGTCGTAGGATATCTTAAGAACTTTAAAAATCCTTCAGTATACCTTCCTTCGGAGGGGAAGTAAAGCCGGTGATCCCATGTCATAGATTTAGGGCATGTTAAAGAACCTTCCACTAATTATGCCTGTGTGAAGCTAAATTATATATCGGTTAAACATTTGACTAACGTTCTTAGGTTCCTACGTTCGTCGTCAAGAGCCGACTGCGGTGGCATCTGGTAACTAAGTTCTGAACTAGTTGGTCGTTGACGGTGGCGAATGGCGGCAAAAGTAGGAACTACAAAAAAATATATATTAAAAAAACAATGTCTGCAGTCCTTACTTGAATTAAAACAGATACACACGCTAATACAGTCATCACAATTAACACTGGTTATCAGACAGATTCTACACACACCCAAAGTACACGGGGCTACATGACCACGTTGTCTGAGGAACCAACCAAACAGTAGGAGACAACAGAGACAACAATTGAAAACGGGAACAGACTCACTACTGTAGATAGCTCGCACTTCCACATAACAAAAGTAAGTGCATGCTGCTTCGTCTTTTCTTTTTTTTTGTCCATCCGGATAATTGACGTTTAGGTTGTTCGACGTCCAGATAAACGACGTTTTGGTTGTTTGACATCCAGATAAATGACTTTCTACTGATTTCAAATTAAGTAGTACTTTAAATATTCCGTCCATGAAATATAATCATTGATTCCATCTTCCCCAAAGTGATATCTTGTGCCTGTGTCTTTCCTATACTGTTGCAGTCAATTGCTACATGTTTCCCACAACACCCCCTAGTGCAGCGAATCCACGACCTACTAGCCGGGTTGTGCTGCGCTGACACTCGAATCACCTTTCTGTGGCTTCCAAGCCACATGGGAATTGTGGGAAATGAGTTAGCTGATCAAGCTGCAAAAGAAGCGGTATCACTACCACCTCGACCAATGGAGGTAACCGCTAGAGATATTCGCTCTCAGTTACGCCTAGAAGTTCTGGCATTTTGATCTCCACCTTCTTTTCAGTCGAAAAAACATTGTCATTTTTTTCTTTTTCTTTTTGCCCCTCATAGGAGCCATTTTCACAACGTAATGTACTGTAACATGTTGAAACATTATAGAGTAAACCAACGGTAGGAGAGCGGCTTCGGTGGCGTAGTTGGTAGCATGGTGAGCTTCTATGGCTAGCTGACCCACTGCCCAGTAAACTCAGAGTGATCAAGGGAACTCCTAGCGTGTAGCAGAGCTCTTTCCGGTCACGGAGCGAGTCCGTCATTTTGTGTAGGCTAAGGATAGGTCATACAAGATCCACCCACCTATACCTGTGGAGCCGTTTTAACCGAGTGTGCGGATCTTACTGACTTACGAAGAAACCTTGGTTTGCAGATGACACTCAAACTTATATTAGCCGATGACATGGTGGCTGCTGATCGCGTTATCCGCTTTATAAGTGAGAGTGGGTTAGGGCCAGCAATCTAAATTTTCCAGTGTAAATTGGCTCAACGACTTGTTCGTTTTTGAATGATTTTTTTTTTATTTTATTTTATAAATTTTAGGTCTTTTTAAATTCAGTTATCCACCTCAAGATTTTAAATTCAATTCCAAATTTGTATTCATTAATCTGTGTTACGAGGGGCAGATGACCTCGTAGATCCGCCCCTCAAAACAGCAATAACTAACTACTCGATTGCGGCATGCGCAGTGTTCAAATTATAATCTTTATTGCAGCCTCATCCAACCCTGGCAATGCAGAAATAAGCCAGCACCTGTGGCCCAAGGGAGTACAGGAAGTGAAGTGCTATACCTTATTGGTCACGATGAGGTACTGTTTCATGCACCCCGATAGAGAGCGAGTTCATTTCCGTCCCTATAGCAGTCAACAGCACAAAGTTTACCACCAGGATTTTAGAGTATGCCGCCTGTAGGCTAAAGTCCATTTGCCACCCCCTCTATAGTTCATGTTTGCTTAATACATTTGTTTTATACAACAAAAGGAGAGAGTTCGTTGGTGTTTTCATCTTTATGAAAAATAAATTTCATTTAGTTTAGATAAAACTACAATATTAATGGTTTACATAATAAATGTTGTAATGAAATTAGTTAACTACTTGTTTTTTTACTTACTTCTTTTAAGATTCGTTAAAAAATGAAATGGGTTTCGAACTTAATTAATTTGATCTTGGAGATCAGTGATCACTATTGTACACATATTTTTATATTATAATACTAATGACTATCTTTTGCGTAATTGATGAACTGTGTTCAATTTGAATCAAGTTGTCTTACACGGTGAAATGAAATTATACAAAATGTAGTTAATTACTGGTTTATTTGTTGAAAAATACACAAACTTCTCTAAAACGACTCACCCCACGTAATCTTGATGTTCAAATTTACATAGCTTTCTTACGAGATTTCTTAATGTCAAACTCGTTAATAATGTCCTCATATGAAAGCGTTTTTGTTGTATTTGCCTCAATACAAAGTAATGAAAGTAAGTTTAACCGTATTTTGGAAATAGGCCTACTAGTTCGCAAATAGTTCTTAACTCTGCTAAGGCAGGAAAAACTGTAGGACTAAAATATATTTTTGTAACATGTATTCTTTAATTCGTACGGAAAATATTATTATCGTCTGGAATACTTCATTTTAACTTAAATTGCCAAACTGCCGCCCCTGAAAATGTTCCGCTCTAGGCTACAGCCTACTTAGCCTATTTAGAAATACGGCCCTGTTTACCACACCAAATACTGCCCATTCCCAATGTTGAATGTATTGTGTTCAGAAATTTTATATGTGGGAAACCGGGTGAGTTAGCTGTGCTCGTTACAGCATGACTGCTGGCAGTCGCTCACATCCGGGAGGCGAGGAGGTTCGAATCCCCCCGCCGGCAACCTTGAAGATGGTCTTCTGTGGTTTCCCATCTTCCTTCCAGGCAAATGCCGGGGTTGGTCCCTAACTATAGGCCACAGCCGCTACCTTCCAACTCCTCGTCCTTCCCTTCCAACTTCCCTCCCCAACGGTACTTGTAGCTCACCCATCGGGTGTCCGTCTTGAAGCAGCTACAAAACTGGCGAGCCGAACATGTCCTCGGGCACTCCCGGCACTAAAAGCCATACGCTAAAAAAAAAAATATGTGGGAAATTGAACCCTTGGTGAGAATGTTCAAGTAATTTGCTCTGCTATCATGTTATGTAAATACCTATTGTATATTTTCAGAGTTATTACTTGGCACTTCCCCTTGTACTGGCCTGGAGCCGTTACAGGTTTCGAGTATTTCAAATCTTATTTTATGACTAGATGACTTATTCTGAAAAGAGAAGTTCAGGTATCCGGTGACAATCCTGAACTGACGAAATGCGAGTATAGACCGTAGTATATTTTCTGTAATCATCATCAACATCAATTTCCGTTTTCCAGCTTAGGCCGCAGGGCTTCCAGCGACTCACTTTTCTTACTATTATTCACTATTTTCAAAGTAGCCTCACTTTTCTCATTATTTGATGAAATTACTCACTATTCTCACTTTTTATTACAAAAATGGTCACATTCTGGGTTAAAAATGGTCTCGTGCACAATCAGATTGCTAGAAACGACCCAAAATATACCCATGAATGGGTAGTTCATTTTTCTGCCACCGGTGCCTGAGCGCGTTGCCGGCAGCGAGCCAGTCGGCCAGAAAGCATGAAAAGCTTCCATAGTGCAATACCACAGCCGGACCCTGCAGTGATCGCCGAAAATTTTAACAAAGGGATTTTTAACAAAAGTTCACATTTATATTAGGTAGATTTCATTGGAAAGCTAACTATTGCAATGGGTACTGGAAAGGGGTGATTGGTTAGCACCCCAACTGGGAAAAGGGGGATTAGGATTCGGGCACACAGTGAAATTTAAATAGAGCGATGAGGAAGAGACCAAATATTGATAACCAAGGTTCGATACATTTATTTGATTTGTGAAGCAATAACAAACATTTTCATTTAGAAGAATAATTATAAGAAGATAATAAAAAATGCAATGTTTCTCCAGGAAACTCAGAATAAATAGGAATTACAATAAAAATGCATAAAAAGGCCATATAAAAGGCGATTAAAAAAGTATTTTCAAGAAAAATATCTAAAAACAAGCAAGAAGCAAGAAAAAAGGCTTAGCCTTGAAAAATGTATAAACCAAGTGAAGGAAGTTCACGTTACCAATAATTCGATACTTTTATACTTAGTATTTGGCCCGCAGGAAGCGGGTTGTGATCCAAACAAAGGCTTCCTCTAAGATGCCTCGGCATGCCTTCCGAGAAAGATGGATGGTGGCTCCATTGGCGAATTGTACCCCGCAGGAACAGACCTCTTGGTAATGATCTGTCTGGCGGATTACAAGCAGTTATAGTTTCTCATCGCCGAGTTGTAGTGAGCTAGCGGGCTGACTTAGTTGCTGAGGTGAAGGTCGTTGACTCATGCCTCGCCTAGCATGACAGAGTCCGAGCGATGAAGCATGCCGCCTGGCAAGGTTCCAGCCACACAATGTTTACTAACAGGGCCTTCCCAAGAAGGGCCTTGTTGTGGAACGGCAGGCAGCCGTGGTCAGACTGGTTCAAGCAGGTAGATGTAGACAGGGCCGCAGGACGGCGAAGCGGAGAATTTATAGTGGAAATGACGACAGCGCGCCGAACAATCCAGAATGAAGGAGGGGCGTCAAACAGCCAATCAGCGCACAGCCCCAAGCACATTGCGAAGGTTGCCGCTGAGATGAGCACAGTACCTCATGATAAAGTGTGACAGTATGGTGCGTCTAGAATGACACTACAGAAAAAGGTGAGTTGACAAGAATAATAAAGAACAACAATTCAAATGAAACGTAAGTTAAGTAAATAATCAGAACACCGCGTTCATACTGCAATTATAACGGAAAAAATAATGGGGCAGAAATTGAACGAGTGTTTCAAACCGTGCGGGAAACATAGCCTACAAGAAAAAACATTCGCAAAAGCGAACATGCTGGGAGGGGCGAGAAAAAATTGCAGTAAGAAAGCGCAGAAGTTAGGCCTCGCGTGGCAAAGGAGCAATCATAGTGATTGGCCTGAGAAAATGGCCAGCAGAAGTCTGCAGTTTTACCACGCGAATCCTACCATCTCTGCCAGGAAAGCACTCAACAACCCTACCCAAATTCCAGACAAGAGGGGGACTAGGGTCTTTCAAAAGGACCAAGTCCCCAATCTGAAGGTTAGAGCAGGAAACACGCCATTTACCACGCTGCTGAAGCAAACCGAGGTATTCCAACCTCCAGCGACGCCAAAAATTGTTGCGCAAACTTTCAATTTTGCGCCAAGAAATGGCTAAAGAAGATTGAGAATTAGAATATAATAAAGGTGGGGAGGCAGTCAATGGACCACCGATAAGAAAATGGCCCGGCGTTAATGGTAGAAGATCTGAAGGGTCATTAGATAAGGGTGATAAAGGACGAGAATTAATTATGCCCTCAATAAAAATAATTAAGGAATTAAACTCTTCATGAGAAAGGGGGGTGTGGCCACAAACACGTCTAAGGTGCTTCTTGGTGAGTTTCACACAAGACTCCCACCGTCCACCTTGATGGGGTGCATAAGGGGGGATGAAGTGCCACTTGAAATTTCTCTGGTGAGCATAATCAGTAATCCTTTCCAGTGCTGCATTTTGAGTAAGAGCTCTCTTAATTTGCTCAGAAGCTCCAATAAAATTTTTAGCATTGTCGGAGAATACTTCTGAAGGAAGCCCTCGGCGAGCAGAAAATCTGGCAAAAGCTGCCAAAAAATAAGCAGTAGAGGCGTTGGTAACTAGTTCTAAGTGAACTGCTCCGGTGACCATACATACAAACAGCGAAATATAGAGTTTTCCAAAAATACATTTTTTGGCCTCAGGAGAATTTTTTCTGTAAACAAAAGGCCCGGAATAATCCACCCCCGTAAAGGCAAAAGGTCTAGCAGGCGCAGATCTAAAGTTGGGAAGATCACCCATGAGCTGAGTGGTAATTTTAGGGTTGGATTTAAAACATGGAATGCACTTTCGGATAACAGAGGTAACTTCATGGACTCCGTTTATGGGCCAATACCTTTCACGAATGATAGAAAGTAATGTACGAGTTCCAGCATGAAGATGCTGGTAATGATACTGACGAATGATTAGAGAAGTGACATGATGCTTTGAAGGAAGAATAATTGGGTGTTTTTTATCCTCAGAAAGATCAGCCAAAGATAAACGTCCTCCCACTCTTAATAAACCATCAGCATCCAAAAAGGGGGAGAGTGAGGAAAGCCTACTTGATTTCTTAAGGGATTGACCTTGAGACAACACCTGACATTCTTCAGAGAATATTTCTTGTTGAGTAAGCCATAAGATTTTTGTAGTGGCTAAACCTAATTCAGAAAGGGTTATATATGGCTTAGGAAAAAGAGGTTGTTCTACCACAAAATATTTCCATCGAAGGAGATAAGCCATAACCCTCACCAATTTATGGAAAGAGGAATATCGCTGCAAGAGAAGGGGAGAGTCAGAAACGAGAAGAGAAGATCCAGTAATCTTACCAACATCCGGCAAGTCTGATAACTCCGGAAGAGGAAAATTTGGCCAAGCGGAAGGTTCTTGCAGAAGCCAAGGGGGACCGTGCCAGTATAATGTCAGGTTAGCCAACATAAGAGGGGAACATCCCCGAGAAATGACACCTGCAGGATTCTCCTTGCCAGATACATGATGCCATTGTTCAAAGTTAGACAATTGTTGAATTTTGGACACTCTATTAGCTACAAACACCTGCCAATGCGAGGAGGGTTTGGCAATCCATGCCAACGTGATGGCTGAGTCACTCCAAAAGTAAGTTTTGCTAAATCGGATTTTCAAAGATTGGCGGATTTTGACCGATAATTCAACCGCCAGAAGAGCAGCACAAAGTTCCAGTCGTGGCAAGGATAAGGATTTAAGAGGAGCCACCTTTGACTTAGCGCAAATTAAATTGGAAAAGAAATATGACTGGTCAAAATTGCGGCAAACAATATACGCACAACATCCATAAGCTTTCAATGAGCTATCGGCAAAGATGTGAAGTTCATATCCTCCACAGGAGGGAAAGGGAATAATCACTCGCGGGATAATGACATTGGAGAGATCTTCCAAGCTATTTCTATAAGAAATCCAATTTTTTTGCAACTCTGAAGGAACTGGTTCATCCCAACCAGTTTTCAAGGACCAAAGGTCTTGCATGAAAAGCTTTGCTGTGACGATAATTGGCGCCAAAAATTGGAGAGGATCAAATATCTTTGCAATCTCAGACAAAATTTGCCGCTTAGTTTGCGGTTTGATGTCACTGAGATTAATTTTGAAAAAGAAAAAATCCTTTTGAGGACTCCAATAGATGCCTAGAGTTTTGATAGAATTATTTTCATGAAGAAGCTCTACTGAGTCGTTATAGACTGAAGTTAATGGAAATTTAGAAAGAAATTCTTCCGAATTAGAGTTCCACTTGCACAAGGAAAATCCGCCTCCCAAAAGCAAACCTGTCAAATCCTTAGAGACTTGCAGTGCTTCAGACACTGACTCAAATGAATGAAGAAAATCGTCAACGTAGAATGATGATTTTAACACTTCAGAAGCCTTAGGAGAATACAACGGGCCATCCTGTTCAGCAAGTAATTTCAACGTACGTATGGCTAAAAAAGCAGAAGGCTTTAGTCCATAGGTTAAGGTTTTTAGCCGAAAAATCTTGACAGGTTTAGTAGGCTCGTCGCGCCAAAGAATTCTCTGAAGGTCGCGCTGTTGTTGATCGACCAAAATCTGTCTATACATCTGCTTGATATCAGATATCACTGCGATAGGGAACAAGCGAAAATTCATCAAGACAGAAGAAATGTCAGATTGAATAGGAGGGCCTGATAATAATGTGTCATTCAGAGAAGTACCATTGGCATCCAATGCAGAGCCATTAAAGACCACTCTTATGTTTTCCTTTAAAATCTCATTCTTCCAAACTGGGTGATGATTGAGGTAAATGACTTCAGATGGGGTATAAGAAGCATCATCTTTCTTGGTAACAACCTCCATGTGATCAAGTGCCTCATATTCCTCCATAAACGTGGAGTATTGAGTTTTAACAACAGGGTCACGTTTAAATTTGCTTTCCACAGCATAGAGTGCTCTAAGAGCCCTAGGGTGTGTTTCAAATAAAAGAGGTGGATTATCCACTCGGGGCATTGTTACAACAAATCTACCCTCTGAATTGCGTTTGGTTGTTTCGCGAAACAGTTTTTCACACATTTCATTTTCAACCGAGGAAGGTGAAACTGAATCTATAGTTTCGATTTTCCAAAATCTTTCTAAGTTATAATCGAGACTTGTATTGACAAAATGACATTGAGAGAAATTTTGAAATGACTCACGAGGGATCTGACCCGTTACTAACCAACCTAGCTTGGTATGATGAACAAACACTCCTGGTGATATTTTAACCTTAGAGCTAAGGAGACATTGCCAAAATACTTGGGCACTGAGAAGTATGTCTACCGGAGCGCTCGTATTAAATGTTGGATCCGCCAACTGAATGTTATGAGGAAATTGCCACTTTCTAATTTCAAAAGAAGTACTAGGGGTATTACTGCCAATAGTATCAATGGCAAGGCAATTCAACTGAAATGTTGTGTTAGAATTAACAGCATCTTTGATGTGAACACGAACAAAATGCAAAGATTTAACATTGCTATTGTTAATACCGGTAACCTGAATTAATGTAGGTTGCTTGGGAAGACCAAGTTTCTTAATGAGACGCTCACTTATGAAGTCATGGGTGGCGGCATTATCCAATAGAGCACGTGCTTCAAGCCATCTACCAGAAGAGTCTTGAATTTTTAATAACACGGTGGATAGTAGCACCTGGGAACTACGAATTGAGCTAGAGCTCTGAGTATAAGATTGCGCATTAGCTCCTGGGGATGCATCTTTAGAACATCCAGGGGAAGGAGCCTGACGTGGCTTTTCAAACCTATGAAGCAAGGTATGATGTTGAGCCTTGCAATGGGAGCAAGTATTTTTAGATAAGCAATCAGGCACCATATGCCTAGTTGACAAACAGTTATAGCAATATCTTTTTTGAGCTATTAATTTGCGTCTTTCATCGGTAGAAAGGGCTTTAAAGGCAACGCAGGAATATAACCTGTGAGGTGCTTTACAGAGAATACAATCCGTTGAGTTATGCTGAACAGTAAAGACAGCAGATTTGTTTATTTTTGCACCGACTGGTTTCACAACATTAGATTTGTTATCTGCACTTCCTGACATATGACAGGCTACAGCTGACAAAACCTGACATCTATTATTCATAAAAGTAAGCAATGAGCCATAAGTATATGAAGTGTCATTTGTTAGTTCCCTCTCCCATGCCTTTAAGGTTGATGAATCAAATTTAGAAGTAACCAAGTGAACTAAGAATAGATCCCAATGCTCGACCGGTTGATTCAACCGTGCCAATGCTCTGACGTGTAGTTGGACCGTGTCACTTAAGGCTCGCAGTGTTGACAAGCTGTCAGCTCGCAATGCGGGCAGGTTAAATAAGGCTTGAATATGCCTTTGTAAACATAATTTTTCATTGCCATAACGGCCTTTAAGAAGCTCGATAGCAATGTTATAGTTTTCTCCTGTTAAGGGAAGTTCTCTTATAAGTTGAAGGGGTGGCCCCTGCAAAATGGATTTTAAGTAATGAAATTTCTGAATTTCTGGAAGTGTGGCATTATTATGTACTAATGAACTGAACAATTCAAAGAATGATTGCCACATCTCTTCCTTTCCTGAAAAATGCGGAATTTCAATTTTAGGTAGCAATGGTTTGATACCATTCCCATGGTCGCTAATTCTTCCTTGAGTTTCCTCTACCTTCAACGCCAGGGTCAAAGTTCTAACTAATGCCACAGCCTGAGCGTGTGTATCAAAGTAATTACTCTCTACTTCTTCCCTATCTGATTGATGTTCTGGACTTTTGATTTCAATTTCAAGTTGCACGAGATCATATTTCTCGTACGCCTGTTCAAAAGCTTTTAAACGCTGAGATATAATATCAAGGTTTTGTTCCTCTTTCGGTAGAGTAGCTAAGTATTTTTGAAACCGGGTGAGTTGACCTTTGTAGGCCGCCCGAGAGTTTAACAGTTTGTCATCTATTATTACTGGCATGGCTGGGAAGTTGGAATAACTCACCTACCAAAGCTGCTTGCGGCACCAGACAGACCTGCTTTCCAAAAAGAAACCAGTTGTGTAATAAGCTGGGATTGTTTCCGCTTTCCCGCAGATCTCCTGCGCTAGCCACGATATACTGAAATGTATAAGACAAATATTAGATACACAAGTTTTTTTTTTTTTTGGAATAGAATTTGTGGTCTCAGAATAAAGGTTCTGGGTTCGATCCGGGGTTGAGGTACCATGGAAAGGGGTGATTGGTTAGCACCCCAACTGGGAAAAGGGGGATTAGGATTCGGGCACACAGTGAAATTTAAATAGAGCGATGAGGAAGAGACCAAATATTGATAACCAAGGTTCGATACATTTATTTGATTTGTGAAGCAATAACAAACATTTTCATTTAGAAGAATAATTATAAGAAGATAATAAAAAATGCAATGTTTCTCCAGGAAACTCAGAATAAATAGGAATTACAATAAAAATGCATAAAAAGGCCATATTAAAGGCGATTAAAAAAGTATTTTCAAGAAAAATATCTAAAAACAAGCAAGAAGCAAGAAAAAAGGCTTAGCCTTGAAAAATGTATATTCGCCTCGGATCATCGGATGATTTACCGTGACGACGGTCCATTATCCGATTATCCCAGACACGTTAATAAACCCCATCCAAAATACATATTACATAAACGAAATCACCCTAAATTACAGATATATACACTCATATTTTTTCTTCACGCAAGTTTGTTGTCACTATGGATTGCACTTTGCAACCAGTCCAATGTTTTACGTATAGAATATTGTTCCACGGATATTTCCGCCTCTCAAATTTCTCTATGTTGGAGAAATAGACATAATTAATGTGTGAGCACTATGTATTTATGATGTCATATCACACGCATTGAAGGTGTTCTGATATATTTATATCACCATAGAACTTCCTAATTTCACTGGAGGTCCCCTCCTTATGGTGACATTTAATTCCACTTATCACTGAGCACACGATCACACTATTGTGGCAGCGCCTCGTGACCATAATACTTAATCTCTCTTTAAAGTAGATTAAATTAATATTGACTTCTGAAAAAAAACAGTAAATGCGCATTACATATAACACCAAATATTTCTGTGCCGTAATCGCCCTGTCTTGTTAAGTTCCCGTACACCATATTCTACTTAATACTAGTTCTCAACACAGACCATTTCTCCTCACACAAATAATACCATTGTACAAATTATCTTAAATTACACACTTACAAATCTTACATGGCGAGGCCGTAAACAGAAATCACGTGTGCTGATATGTATGAGTTTCATGAAGGACTGTCTCGCATTCTGATGGCCCATCTTTTATCTCGTGGACGCCTTAAGCTAACAAGCCCTATTCAAGCGCTCCCCCATCTCTTGGAGATAAATGGGAACCCATCAGCGCTGCCAAAATGGCCTTGGTGCATCGAGACAATTTAGTGCTCAACAGCATCCGACAATCCCGTCATATTTCCCTGTACCTTAAAAACTCTCATTTACTTACATACTACCCCCCTGTGTGACTTCCGATACGCCTGCCTTAAGACCAGATCCTCCACGCACCAGATACTACACTTACTCATTTGATAGGCTGGCTCGCCAGCTAAACACACTCACTTTATGACACATATTTTCGTAGACTATGTATATTATACGTCCCGTATAATCTGTTTCCCTCACTATTCTCCAGCACATATGCTGTTTTCCCAATACGTTTGGAAACTATAAATGTTTCTGCGTCACCTGCTTCCAACCTTGCAAGTGGCTCCCTTAAATGAACGTCATCACGTTGCTCTACCTAGCATATTTCTCAGTGTCTGTAACGATGCCCTGTTGCTACTGTCCACCCATGCTAACCCTACTTTCCTCTGGTGTCACACCTCTACTTGACACGCTATGACCTAAAAATGTCACCTCTGACTGACAGAATGACGACTTAGACAGCTTCAAAGTGAACCCTGCCTGATCTAACTTCTGAAAAACTATATTTAAATGACATAGATGCTCCTCAAAACTGCGTGAACTAATTACCATATCCTCTATGTAAATGGTTACAAACTCTCCTGTGTCATCCCCTAATGCGATGTTTAAAGCCCTAATTAAAGCAGCTGAACTACTCTTTAACCCATAAGGTGTTCTACAAAATTGATAAAGGTTATATTTATGACTAAAAGCTGTAAATGGTCTATCTTCGTACATAAGTGGCACTTGCCAAAAACTGGAACTCAAATCTACACAAGTGAAATACTTCTTCCCCTCAAATGTTTGCATTAATTCCTCTATTGACATAGATTTCAGCTGATCTGAACTAATTCTACTGTTAACCAAACGAGCGTCTAAACAAATACGAACAGTGCCGTCGGTCTTGGGTACCGTGATCAAAGAATTAACATATGGACTGTTCGAGTGCTCAATAATCCCATCTTCAAGCATCCGGTTAATTTGTGCCTCAACTGCACTCTGATAAGCGAAAGGTACAGGATATCTATGTCCTGTGAATACTGACCTATCAATAACGTTCAATGAATGTGTATAGCAATTGGCCATACCAATGCGATCCTCAAAAACTCTCCTATTACACCATAACACATCATAGAGCCGAACACATTGTTCCACCTCTATATTACCCTGAAATGCAGCCTCACGTAACGAGTCCTCTAGACTTCCGTTCGTAATCACACTGCCCACAAAACATGGAGAACCCCGCTCTACGGCTGGCGATATCTCATTTAAAGTACAAATCACACCTACAATACTACTCCTCTGAATATGGTCATTGAACGCTACTTCTACTTCAGAATCTCCCCATTTAAATTTCAAACTCCCTACATCATAACATAAGTTACCAGACACTCTACTTAGCCACTCTGAACCCAAGATAACACCGAATACTAAATTTGGAATTACAAGGCAAATCTGCTTCTCTACATGATTATTAATTTTAATGTCTACTAAAACTTGCTTAGAAATTACTTTAGACCTCTTCCCAACAGCTGTGATAACAAAAGTGCTTTTAATTGGCATCTCCTCAAAATTTACTCCAGTTCCTTTCATTTTATCATAAAATGCACTACTTATGCAACTCTTCATACAACCACTATCAATTAAAACATCTGTGTACGCCTCGGACACGTTAAATTTAACTATGGGGCTCTTACTAACCACTTCCTGAATAATACCTTCATCATTTAGTTCATGTAATAATTCATTTCTCACATTTAGGTCATAGGGTTCCTGTATAATTGTATGGACAGGGCATGCTACAGACTGAGATTCTGACCTTACTTCGCAGCCTGGTTCGCGTTTAAAGAACCGCTACAGCTGGCCGTAGTACTAGTTACTACTGCACTGGTCTGGTTGTTCTGAGTTGTGTTGTCATTGTTTGGCTGTATATTACTACCACTAGGCTGTCCTCTTCCTTGACCCCTATTCTGGTTGTAATTATTGTCATTATAATTTCTCCCTTGATTTCCCCTGAAATCATTGTTTCTCCCTTGATTTCCCCTGTAATCATTGTTCCTCCCTTGATACTGATTACCATAGCCATTTCCTCTGTTCTGATTTAGCTGATTATTATTATTTCTATTTTGAGCATTGGCCCCTTCGCCACCGTTCCCTTGAACTTCCTGATGCCTGGCTTCATTAGGTCTATTATTATTATTACCCTGGTTCCTATTGAAATTGTCCTCATAACCCCCTCTCCCTAGTGCATCAAATGTGCTTAACAAATTTTCTACTTGTGATATAGTCTTTACATTCTGGATACAAGCAGCCTCCTTGATCCTATAGGGAAAGTGCCTAAGTAGCAACCTTACCACATCACTTTCCTCCTTCAAGCCATCCAGATATTTACACACTAATACCTGCCCTAAAAAGTATTCGGTCATGGTGGAGCTTCCTTTAGGGTTATATTTACCACACACTACTCCCTCACGATGCTGCGACTGAATAACCTCATTCCAGAACTTTTCACAGAATTTCATTTTAAAATCATTGATATCAGTAAACTTGTCTCTGTAGACAGCAAACCAATTCCTCGTTTCCCCCACAAACACTTGTTCTAAAATTTCAACTACCTGGCACCACTCAATACTACCATTTTCCAACCTCTCCCCGAATTTATTTTCTATAGTGTTCATGAACTCCATTGGGCACCCCTGTCGATTGCTGAACTTACCCAGTTCTACCTCCCTGTATGTGCTATTCACAAAAACTGGCCTATTCTGACTATTTTCTTGCCTGATCCTAGCTTTTAATTTTAATTCTAATTCTGCGATTTTCTCCTCAGCCTTCCTCTCAATACTGTTTACTGTTAATTTAATGTTTCCTTCTGATTCTTCTACTTTATCATATAGCTTTGCTTGTTTCTCCTCAATCTTGCTAATGCTTTCCCTATTACTCTCTCTTAAATCATTTACTTCTGCAACTACTTGTGAGTGGACTTGCTCAATTCTACCCCCCAGCTGTTCCTTAACCTCTTTAGTAGCTACCTGAATTTTGTCAATTTCTCCCCCCAATTGCTTTTTGACCTGCTGTGTTTCCAGTTGCACTAGTTCTTTTAAATTTTCAGCCTGTGTACTGATTCTAATTTCCAACTCCTCCTGTACTTTTCCTAATTTTCTGTCTACATCTGCAATAATCTCTTTAGCCTTTTCTTCCATCACCCCCCTGATCTCACCTCTAATCAGTTCGAATTTGTCACTCATTTCCCTACTGTTTTGTTCTAATTTAGCATTTAAAGTTTCATTACTCTCTCTATTTTCCCTACTGTTTTGTTCTAATTTTGCATTATTCTGTTCTAATTTTGCATTATTCTGTTCTAATTTTGCATTTAAAGCTTCTGTACTTTCTTTATTTTCCCTACTGTTTTGTTCTAATTTTGCATTATTCTGTTCTAATTTTGCATTTAAAGCATCTGTACTTTCTTTATTTTCCCTACTGTTTTGTTCTAATTTTGCATTATTCTGTTCTAATTTTGCATTTAAAGCATCACTACTAACTTTGTTCTGATACATGAACTCGAGAAGTAAAGTTTTTAATTCTGGTTGGCCGCCTACACTCCCTGTTTCAGTATCGGGATTTACCTCCGCTACCCCGGTACTACCATCACTCGACATACTGCTCGTATCATCATTCTCCAGTTGATGACCACTACGTAACCTCATCTGTCTTTCTTTCTCATCCCCCATAATGATATACACTGATAAAGACAAATAACCCCCAAAATACAGGCACAGAAATATATACCCTTCTCCTTCCACAAATGTTATTAGGTTTTCAGCCCCACGTTGGGCGCCAAATGTAGTGTTTTTTAATGCCCCATGTTGGTAGCGACAAATGTAATGTTATTACATTAGTCTGGGATGACAAGTGAAACGGTATTTACTTTGCTCCACGTTGAGCGTACAAATGTAATGGTTTCGCTAGCCCACACTGTTGGGTGAGAAATGTAACTGTTTACCTTTGCCTAAGCTATGTTGTTTTAATGGGCGCCAAGACCTCAACGCAATGTTGAAATCTAAATTTGTATTTAACAACGTCTAGCTCTGGCAGAACACCTTCAAGACTCTATTCACTCAGATCGTGGTATGATTTGATCATTAACCCAACAAACAATTGTATCAGGAGAAGGAATTGGTCTATATCTAATGCTACCTACTGAAAGCAAAGATTGCATTGTAAAAGAAATGAATTTATTATATAAAACAAGTATAGCAAAATTAATAATAATAATAAGTTTAAAATTTAAATTGGAGCGTTGTGATTTGAATATTACCGATAGAAAATTACGTGAAAACGGAGTCTGATAAATTGATTTTACTCTTATTTCCAAGCTATGAAGTTACTGAAATATGAAATATAAAACAAAGAAAATGAGAGATTGCGTATTTCTGCGTCATTGGCGCTTACCACTGGAAATTGCCAAAGCATTTTCCTTGTTCTTGATGATGCTGTGTGCTTCCCACAGTCTCCTGGACGTCGTCATCTCCGTCGGAATATGATGATATCCTGGTAGATTATATAATTCTATGGTCCGTACCTCGGACCCAAACTCGCGTAAAACCGCACTGGTTACGTTTTACAAAAGTTCGTTGCTAACTCCACTGAACATCGGAGCGACACGCACTTGCGACCGTACACCGCAAGTTCTACACAGATAGTCCTTAACTCCACCGAACATCGGAGCCACTCGCACGCGCATCCATACTCGTCAAGTATTTCACAGATAGTTCACGTTTCACGGCGCGTCGAACGATATATTCACCTGTCGGTTCCCCCACTCCAGTCTCAACTACTTTACGTCGTCTCCGCTGATTGGCTGTACCCCACCACGCGATCTTCTCCTCCTCTGGGTCATTACACTCGGCGACAGGGTTCCGTTTCAACAATTCGCCTCTTCTAGACCTTGCGACCCAGCCTTTCGTAATACTCCTCGACAGGAATCAGCTTGTACTTGAAATCCCAGTGAGTCATGTCTCTCAAATACCCTAACTGACAAAACTCCGTAAAATTCCGTAATCAGATAATTTTCTATGATATCGTCGTTCGTAATAATTTGCTGGATAGCGTTTTCTAAGACATAGAAAACCTATCTGAATGCTAATAATTTTTATAAAATGCTCCGAAAATACCTTAATAATAATTATAATAAATTAATAATAATAATAAATTAACATGAAAAATTCTCTTGGCTGAACAATTTGCCGCGTAAATAAATATAGAATGGCTTCCTACTGACTTATGCCAGTTGCATAAAACCCCTCGAAAAACACGTTACAAAGCAAGAAGCAAGAAAAAAGGCTTAGCCTTGAAAAATGTATAAACCAAGTGAAGGAAGTTCACGTTACCAATAATTCGATACTTTTATACTTAGTATTTGGCCCGCAGGAAGCGGGTTGTGATCCAAACAAAGGCTTCCTCTAAGATGCCTCGGCATGCCTTCCGAGAAAGATGGATGGTGGCTCCATTGGCGAATTGTACCCCGCAGGAACAGACCTCTTGGTAATGATCTGTCTGGCGGATTACAAGCAGTTATAGTTTCTCATCGCCGAGTTGTAGTGAGCTTATTAGGTACAGCATTCATTTCAGGTTCCGTATTGACCGTATTTACAAATTTAACACTTGGATTTTCCGCCAAATCAATACTTTTACTTACTTGCAATAGCAAGGTTTAGCTCAGTTGAAGTGGACCTCTGTGAGGGCTGTGATAATGACTAGGCCACTTACGTCCGGACCAGTACAATATTAATGAAATTGTTAATTGAAGCAGTCGACCGTCAGCTTGCCATAACAAGAAGCCTTGAATTAACCGTCATCAATTCTATTGGACTGTCATTCATAATAGCAGTCATTCCACCATAACAAATTGCTAAGTATCATAGAATAGGACACAATAATACCTGATGTTCTACCTGAAACAACATATGTAAAAATGACAATAGGCTAATCTTAGATGCAGTCATATCAGCAAGTTCCTCCTTAGATTAATTGCATTGAATTTTATGCTTCGAAAACGAAGTGAACAGAACATATGCTGTGCTTAAGTATATTTTAATGTGTCCCAGGACACAAATTCAAAATTGAACTGATGGACTGAAAAATACGAAGTACATCTCAAGTTTTGTGTAATGAAATTTTTAAGTGTATTTTTAAGCTAGTAATTTTAATATGTTGTGGTTGTGTAATTTATGTTGTGTATTCTGTTGTTTTATTATGGGAGGTTGAGTGTGACACGATGTTTGTAACAACAAAGGAGGGCTGAAGAAGGGGACAGTAAGATCCCCGAAACATGTACCTATAATTTTTTTACATAAGTAAAAGTATTGATTTGGCGGAAAATCCAAGTGTTAAATTTGTAGTGAGCTAGCGGGCTGACTTAGTTGCTGAGGTGAAGGTCGTTGACTCATGCCTCGCCTAGCATGACAGAGTCCGAGCGATGAAGCATGCCGCCTGGCAAGGTTCCAGCCACACAATGTTTACTAACAGGGCCTTCCCAAGAAGGGCCTTGTTGTGGAACGGCAGGCAGCCGTGGTCAGACTGGTTCAAGCAGGTAGATGTAGACAGGGCCGCAGGACGGCGAAGCGGAGAATTTATAGTGGAAATGACGACAGCGCGCCGAACAATCCAGAATGAAGGAGGGGCGTCAAACAGCCAATCAGCGCACAGCCCCAAGCACATTGCGAAGGTTGCCGCTGAGATGAGCACAGTACCTCATGAAAAAGTGTGACAGTATGGTGCGTCTAGAATGACACTACAGAAAAAGGTGAGTTGACAAGAATAATAAAGAACAACAATTCAAATGAAACGTAAGTTAAGTAAATAATCAGAACACCGCGTTCATACTGCAATTATAACGGAAAAAATAATGGGGCAGAAATTGAACGAGTGTTTCAAACCGTGCGGGAAACATAGCCTACAAAAAAAAACATTCGCAAAAGCGAACAGGTACCATGTTTCGACTTCCGGAAAATTTCGACATATCTTCAAGTTTCACATCCCCTAGACCCCAAAACCACAGTCAGTTAAAAAGTTTATATATAATTTATGTGTATATATATATATATATACATACATATATCACTTTCTTGTGGACACGATAACTACCGCAATTGTGCACCAATCGATTTGAATTTTTTACATAATATGTATCGTAATAAAATCTCGGTCGAGTTCGTTAATGGGCACAATCGGTCGAAGGGGGTGAAAATGAGGGGCTTTTTTCCAAAAAGTGAAATATCGCTATAACTCTCTTAATATTTGAAATATCGAATCCATTCAAATTTCATACTATGTGTCGTATAAGGCCCAAAACTTTATGTTTGAAAAGTTTTTTGATAGCACCAACCATTGACCAAAGGGGTGAGAAAAAGTGGGTTTTTCGGGAAAAATTAATCATATCTCTCTTAAAAGTAACAAGATCAAAACCGTACAAAATGGACAATATTCCCCTAAGAATTACCTAAAACTTTTGTCTGAAAGAATTTTTGTTATGACCCACCATTACGCCAAGGGATGAGCAAAATGATTTCGGAATTAGAAGAAAATGCCAAGTGCCATCAGAGGTTGCCATGACAACACTACTGAATTGACGAGGGATGAGCCATCAGACGTTGCCATGACAACACCATTGCACGAGATCACATTCATTTTTCCATCTGAGTCTGAGGGAAGCGGCTTCGGTGAGATACCTGGTAGCATGCTGAACTTCTATGCCCAAGGTCGTGGGTTCAAAGCCGGCCTAAGTCGACGGATTTTCTAAGAACGCTAAAAATCCCTTGGTATGCCTTCCTTTGGAGGGAAGTTCTAACGTTCGTTGCGAGTAGCTGGTTACGGAGGCATCTAGTAGCCACGTTCACAGCTAGGTGTCGTTGACGGTAATATTTGGTAGCAAAATTAGGAACTGCTACTTGAAATTGACCGTCTGCAGTCCGTACCTGAATTACAGACTAATACAGCCATCACAACTAACACTGTTTATCAGACAGATTCTACACACACCCAAAGTACTCGGGGCTACATGACCCCGTTGCCGCTGCCCCAAAACTGAGGAACTAACCAAAATCTCTGCGGAAGATACAATTTTGCGTGAAGAAGTAACAGACCGTTAGATTTTTTATTTTTATTATTTTTAGCGTATGGCTTTTAGCGCCGGGAGTGTCCGAGGACATGTTCGGCTCGCCATTTTGTAGCTGCTTCTAGGAGGACACCCATGGGGTGAGCTGCAAGTACCGTAACGTGTGGAGTGTTGTCTGGGGAAGAAAGTTTGAAAGTAAGGACGAGGAGTTGGAAAGTAGCGGCTGTGGCTTATAGTTAGGGACCAACCCCGGCATTTCCTTGGAGGAAAGATGGGAATCCACAGAAGACCAGTTTCAAGGTTGCCGGCGGGGGGATTCAAACCTCCTCACCTCCCGGATGTGACTGACTGCCAGCAGCCACGCCGTAACGACCACGGCTAACTCACCCGGTAGACCGTTAGATAGTTACACATCAGTGCCGAAACCTTGCATAAAGGACAGTGTGACCACAAGTATAAGAATGGAACCCTAATGACGAGAAGGTTACCGTCCCCATAAGACAAAAAAATGTTTAAAATATGCATAAAATGATGAAAAACAAAGTTAATTAAGCTCCAATTATAAAATACTTTCTTGCAATGAATGAGGTCTGATCCTTTTACGAAAACCTGCATATTCTGCCTATTTTCGCCTATCCCCAACTTTGCCCGGAGAAATCTACCTCCGCCTACCGGCGTGCCGAGAGGAATTTTTTTGTTTTACGATTTGAATTTCTTGAGTGTTGCATTGATTATCCATTATTTCCAAGTGTCCTTTAACTACATGAAAAATCACTAACAGTACTCACAGATATTAACATAGGTGCAATTTGGTTGACATTTTTGGGGGGCTAATTTGTTTTTCAGATACACATTCTTAACAAGAAGTTCCGTAACGAACTAAATTTGAAATTTCTTGAAATTTAAGATCTATGCCAATGATTAATCTACCCCTCTACCTAGAATAATGCCGAAATTAAGTTGGTAATATCGAAATTTCTAATTAGTTCAAAATACTGTATACCTGGCATAATGTAGCCTAATAGAGAACTACAGTTGGCAGCCCTGGTGACTGAATATATTCTTAGTTCCATCTCTTAAGGTACAGAATACAAAATTTGGTTGAAGTCCAATGGAGAGCATGGACGTTACATGCAGTTAAACATTGGATCTAACAGCGCGCGTAAAATCATGTTGGCAACAATGACATACATGTATTGGTCAGAAATAATCTGAAATAATATGATCTATTGTTGTGTCAATTTTGAATGAAATCCATTAGTTAGTATAGAAGTTACATGCATTTTAAAATGGGATCTATCAGCAGGCTTAGAATCATGTTGGCAGCACTGACGTATATTAGTTAATCCAAATTAATCTAGAATGCCACGTACTATACGTGTGCAAAGTTTAGAGCTATTTGCTTGCATACTTTCTGATATAGTGATATTAGGGTAACAAAATAGAGACAGTATTTATTAACAGTTGGCAGCCCTGGTTACTCTTAAGAATCGGCATATACATATCTGTTATGGTACACATAACACACACGAAATTTGGTTGAAATCCAAATTATAGTATAGAAGTTACATGTATTTAAATTTGGACCTCTCAGCAGGCTTAGAGTTATGTTGGTAGCACTGACGTATATAAGTTACTCCAAATTAATGTAGAATGTCAGGTACTATACGTGTGCATAGTTTAAAGCTGTCGGCTTGCATACTTTCTGATATATTGGTATTTGGATAAAATAAATTGAGAGCATTTATTAACAGTTGGCAGCCCTGGTGGATCTTAAGAATACGTTCAGTCATGTATGTTTATGTACACATAGCACATACAAAATTTGGTTCAAATCCAATTGATAGTGTAGAAGTTATATGCATTTAAAATTTGGACTTATCAGCAGGCGTATATTCATTTTGGCAACACTGCGATGTATGGCCTCCTGGAAATTAAACTGCAATATTATTATCCATACGTGTGTTAATTTTGAAATAGCTCCTGTTCATACCTTCCAAGATATCCAACATGGAGCTGAAATTTCAATTGCGATTTTTCAGCAGTTGGTAGCACTGACATCATTTTCAAATATGGGCATGAGCTATTCAGGTGTAGCACTTTACTCCTACCAAATTTTGTTTCGATTGCTGCAGCCGTTTAGGAGTTGATAGGGGGACACACACACACAGACAGACGGAAGGACAGACAGACACACACATTTGCCCGATCTCATAAGTCTACTTTTTCCTCATTTTTGCAAAATGTGAAAAGTAGGCTAAAAATTGTGTCTATTTCAATACGGTCTTGTCACATTTTTGGGGGGCTATGGTTGGTTTTGGGGAGCTTAACCACCCAGGTCCCCTCCCTCCCCCCTAATTGCACCTACAGATATGAACAAACTTTAAAATTATGAACCAGATACACGGCCATCAATGCGATTAATGCTATGAATTTACTCACTATTTACTCACTTTTTCATACAAAAACCCACCTTTTTTTTTTTTTTTTTTTTTTTTTTCACTTTTTTTAAGAAAAATCACTATTTTTGAACGAGTGAATGGATGTAAGCCCTATTAGGCCGGGTCGGAGTAAATATGACACCCCTCTACTTTACTCTGTCTGTTCTCCCTCCTTCCTCAGCCAGTGAACTCCACTCCACACTCACTGTCCTTCACCAAATCCATCCACCGTACTCTAGGTCTTCCTCGTCCTCTCTTTCCAGTCATCCGTCACTTGTTTCGGCATTCTTTCACCATCCATCCTTTTCTCATGCCCATACCATCTCAATCTGTTCTACTCCAGCTTATCATTCAGCTTCTGTACATTTCTAATACCGCCGAAATAAATCAGAAACCTCTATGGACATAAATATTGGCAGGTGAAAATCTAAAGGAAGTAGGAGACTTCTGTTACTTAGGAAGCAAAATAACCAGTGATGGACGAAGCAAAGAGGACATAAAAAGTAGGTTAGCTCAGGCAAGGAAAGCATTTCTACAGAAAAGGAATCTGTTGACATCGTTTATAGATTTAGGTATTAGGAAGTCATTTTTGAAGGCCTTTTTCTCGAGCGTGGCGCTCTATGGAAGTGAAACTTGGACTATTGGTGCAGCAGAAAAGAGGAGAATTGAAGTGTTTGAAATGTGGTGTTACAGGAGAAAGATGAAGAACAGATGGGTAGATAGGGTTATAAACCAAGAGGTATTAAGACTAGTGGGAGAGGAGAGATGTTTCTGGCGACTGCTAATGAAGAGAAGAGATTTTAATTTAATTTATCGTATGGCTTTTAGTGCCGGGAGTGTCCGAGGACATGTTCGGCTCGCTTGAGTCTGTAGCTTCTTTCAGCGGACACCCTAAAGGGCGAGCTACAAGTTCCGTTCAATTTCAAGTAGTTCCAACTTTCGCCACCAGATATCAATGATACCTAGTGGTGAACGTTGGAACTTTGATAGAGCGTTCTGACGAAATCTAACCTAACAAATTTTGCTTTACACAAGTTTAGTCTGTGAAAGGATCTTTTACATGCCATAAATCTATGACATGGGACCGCCGGCTTTACTTCCCCTCCGAAGGAAGGCATACTGAAGGAATTTTTAACGCTCTTAAAAAATCCGACGACTTCGGCCGGGTTTGAACCCGCTACCTTGGGCATAGCAGTTCAGCATGCTACCGACTACGCCACCGAAGCCGCTAGAGAAGAGATAGGTTGGTAGGACACATACTAAGACACCCAGCAAGCTTAGTTATGGAAGGAAGGGTTGAGGGGTTGAGGACAAGAACTGTAAGGGTAGACCAAGGTTAGAATATGTTAAACAGATTGCCTCGGATGTAGGGTGTGGTGACTATATAGAGATGAAACGATTACCTCAGGACTGGGAGCTGCATCAAACCAGTCAAAAGACTGAAGACTCAAACAACAACAGCAACAGCATTTCGAATGTCTTCATTTCTATCTCTCCTAGTCTTCTGTAGCATACTCCTCAGGAATTTCTTTTCGACTGCCTGTATTCTACTTTCATCTCACCTGGTCATTGGCACGTTTCTGCTCGATACATCCTTCTTCTTCTTCTTCTCCTCAACCGCTAGGTTGGGAAACATGCATGTCTTCTTTCTCTGGCCTAGAGTTTCAAATAGCAATAAGTGTGCTTGCCTTTAATGCTGTCTATGAATTGAGTCCTTGGTCTTCCTCGACTCCTCTTTCCTTCTAGCTTCCCTTCGAAGAGTGTGGTGCACCAGTCAGAATGACGAATCAAATGGCCAACAAAACTATTCCTTCTTCTATTTAAGGATTCAACCAAGGTACGTGTCTCCTTTGCTCTTTTGAGAACATTCTCATTCGTGACTTTATCAGTCCAAGGTATCTTTAGTAGTCGTCGCCAGCACCACCTCTCGAATGCTCCAAGTTTTGATACATCTGCTTGTCGCAGAGTCCATGTTTCAGAGCCATAACTTGCAATACACCATACAAAACTTTTCAAGAAGTGTTTTCGCATCTCTAAGTTAACAGTCTTGGATGTTAGTAAAGACTTCTTTTTTGAGAAGGCTTCTTTTGCCTGTGCAATTCGAGGATTTACTTCTCTCGTACACTTTCAATTTGATGTGATCAAGCTCCCCAGATATTTGAAATCCTTTACTTGGGCTAGTTTTTCACCATCCATTAGCACATTGACTATTTGGTCGCCATCCCTAGTGCATGCCATTACTTTGGATTTCTTTTTATTTATCCTCATACCACACTTCTCTTGCAATAATTCATGTATGTGATTCAGAGCATTTTCAGTTATCACGGCTATATCATCTGCAAATCGTATGGTACTGTACAGCTTGCCATTAACTTTTATGCCATGACTGTTGGTAGCTAGGAATTCTTGAATGGCTTCTTCAATGTAAATATTTAATAACAGTGGTGATAGTCCACATCCTTGACTAACTCCCTTCATTATTGGTAAGTAATAAGTTAGGTGTTGTACATCACTTCTTAAGCTTGATGATACATTGTATTCTCGTGTTGATCTCCACATCCAATCTTGCATTTTCCATTAATTCACTTCCTGAATATTTGAAGTGCTCTACTACTTCTAGATCTACATCTCCCAATTTTAGCAATCCCTTTTCCTTCCATACTCGTTTGCATGTGTTTCTGAGGGAATACAATTAAATAACAGTTTCTGCCTAGTCAATACTAATTATATTTATGATTTATCAAAATATCTTAGGTACAGATCCTGGCGCTTAGCTCTGCACTTTCCCCATCCCACTCCCCCGGTATACTATTGCAGCATAAAACATTTACTACGCTGAGCGTGTCTGTGTCTAATTGTGAGAACCTACTGTCACGCGCGTCCATGTTCTCAGTAGGGAGGTATTCGACAAGTTCCTTGCACCGCTCTACTGCCGAGCTTATAGGTCAAGTGCACAGCTGCGCGCCGGTATCTGTACATGTTTCGAAAGCTTAAATAAATGCTCTCTTCATCGTCCTATAATTTATAATCTAATAGCACTCCAAAAAAGATATACATACAATTCTTGAAAACCTTACTAAAATCGCTAAAAGCTTCCTTACATGTGTTTGCGGGCTTAGCCCACACTAAGACCGGAATGTGTTAAGGACTCGGCAGATCACGCGTTGGGAACTTCTGTCTACTAACATTAGATTATGGCACATATGTCTTTATTCTAGGCCATCCTATGTCGACTCACACACCTATCAAATGGAAGGAAGGAAAACAGCTCACCCAGAAGAAAGTTGCCGTGAAAGGAAGAAGACACATGTCATTTTTTGCGTGGATTGAAGATCATTCAGACCCTGAAAATGATAATATTGCTGAAGTAAGTGTACAGTATCTTTATTTTAACAAACAAGATTATTTTCTTAGATGGCACTTCTTCTTCTTCCTGGCGTTCCCAATTATTTTTGGGGGTCCGCCACTCTGCACCTCGCTCTTCATTTGTTGCAGTTTGCTGCATCGATAGGACGAAGACCTACGATGCGCATATCGTCGTGTAGGGTATCCATCCAATGCCTTTTTGGTCGTCCTGGAGGTCTTTGTCCATCAGGCTCGAGAGCAAGTGACTTCCTTACAATGTACTCTGTATTTGCTCGGGCTACATGCTCGTACCAACGCAACCGAGTCTCCCTCATTTTGTCTGGAATAGGGCCGGACGTCTTCGTTCTTAATATGATCCAGCCATGTAATTCCCAAGGACCATCATAGCATCCACATCTCCATTGAGTGCAAGGCCTGTTCATGTTTCGTTGTATTAGGCCTGCATTCGGCTCCATACAAAGCAACAGGGCGGACGACTGTTTGATAGATCTTAGTTTTGAGGCGCAAAGGGATCTTGCGGTCACAAAGAATGCCTGTGACCTGGCGCCACTTAATCCACGCAGCATTCACTCTTGCACAGGCATCCAAGACTGTGTCACAGTCAGGTCTCACAACGTAGCCAAGGTATCGAAGATGTGAAGCCTTGGGTAGAGGGGTGCCATCTACTGTGATGGTCCTATCTGTCTGGGAACCATATTCGAGGTACTCAGTCTTAGTAAGGTTGAGCCGTAGTCCAAATTCACAGAGCCTCGCATTCCAGAGGTTGGCCAAGTGTTCTAGATCAGTGTTTCACAAACTTTTTTGTGTGTGTACCACTTTAAGAGATGAGAATCTCTCACGTACCACCTAATGGTTGGGAGATATAGTAACTATAATCCCCCACCATCACTACGTAGTACACCAAAAGACTGATTGTAAATTGTGTTTGTTGGAATTAGACTGTTGGAGTTAAAGTTCAAATAATAAAAAGTGTCAGTTGTTTTATTATACAGTATATTACAATAAGTGAAGGACATGAGAGAGAAGCTGATATTCAGAAGGGTGTTAGGCAAGGCTGCAACTTATCACCCATACTTTTTCAATCTTTACATTGAACAAGCAATGAAGGAAATTAGAGAAAAATTTAAAGTGGGAGTGAAGATTCAAGGAGAAATAATTTCAACTCTGAGATTTGCTGATGACATCGTCATCTTGGCCGACAAGCCTGAGGATTTGAATCAGTTTTTGAATGGTATGGACTCCGTCTTACGGAAAGAATACATGATGAAAATTAATAATTGTAAAACAAAAATACTAGAATGCAGCCGAAATAAATCGGAAAACTCTATGGACATCAAATTGGCAGGTGAAAAGCTGAAGGAAGTAGGAGACTTCTGTTACTTAGGAAGCAAAATAACCAGTGATGGACGAAGCAAAGGGGATATAAAAAGTAGGTTGGCTCAGGCAAGGAAAGCATTTCTACAAAAAAAGGAATCTGTTGACATCGTATATAGATTTAGGTATTAGGAAGTCATTTTTGAAAGCCTTTGTCTGGAGCTTGGCGCTCTAAGGAAGTGAAACTTGGACTATTGGTGCAGCAGAAAAGAGGAGAATTGAAGCATTTGAAATGTGGTGTTCCAGGAGAAGGATGAAGATCAGATGGGTAGATAGGGTTACAAACGAAGAGGTATTAAGACGAGTGGGAGAGGAGAGATGTTTCTGGCGACTGCTAATGAAGAGAAGAGATAGGTTAGTAGGACACATACTAAGACACCCAGGAATAGCAAGCTTAGTTATGGAAGGAAGGGTCAAGGACAAGAACTGTAGGGGTAGTCCAAGGTTAGAATATGTTAAACAGATTGCCTTGGATGTAGGGTGTGGTAGCTATGTAGAGATGAAACTATTAGCTCAGGACAGGGAGGCATGGAAAGCTGCATCAAACCAGTCAAAAGACTGAAGACTCTAACAACAACAACAACAACAACAACATAAGTATTCAAATCAAACATTTAGAAATGACACTGTACAAATAATATTAATAAAAGAACTCTTAATAATTGAACATAAAAACCAAAGTTCAACTAACAACTTCAATGTGAAGAGTGAGCTTGAAGATTAGAAGCCAACTTAGGAATGTCTAGTTTAAGATTGCTGAGTCTCAAACAAAGATCGTTTTCCACTGTAAGGTGCCTATTCCGGTGTTTATTCTTGAGATAAACAAGTAAAGAAATGCAGTCTCACACAAGTACGAAGTAGTAAAAAGCAGTACAAATATAACTCATTTGTCAGCTATGTCTGCATAGTCTGCACGCCTCTCAATCCATAAGTCCACATGAGCCATTTTTGTAAAAGTGTGCCTTAGTTCTGAATCACAATTCAATTCATAAAACTGCTCTTCTCTTTGGCCTTAATGTCCTCCGGCAACATATCAATGTTATTATATTTTTAAATTTTATATTTTTCGTAAGGTATCTAATATTTTTGATATTTTTCGTAACATCACTGCGTACCACTGCAGCAGTACGAGCGTATGCCTACTACAGTTTGGGAAACGCTGTTCTCGATCATTAAGGGTCTCTCTTGCAAGCATGACATCATCGGCGTACAGTAATGTCCATGGTGGTTGCCTCCGCAAATCGGCAGTCACTGTATCCATACATAGGATAAACAGGAGCGGAGATAGTCCAGATCCCTGGTGAACCCCAACTCGAATATCGAACTGTTCGGTGAGGCCAGCAGCACTGCGTACAGAGCTAGTTGTATTACTGTAGAGGAATTGGACCCAACACACATAACTATAAGCTTCTGGTACACCATGAGATGGCACTGAGTGACGGGGGGGGAAAGCAATATTGTATCTGAAATGTGGAATTTTCTGTTTCTTATGTTACAGGTGATCAAGGAAGAATTGTGGTGCAATCCTTTGCAGTATTACTGGGTCGAGGGGGAAGAAGTCCAGTAAGTTTATTGCTATAAAATTATCTTAAGTTGTTTCAGGGGCGGTGTGTCATTAGGGCCGATTGGCTGTATTGCACAAAATTTGTTTAATTAGTGTCTATAAAAATTACTTTAAATTGCAAATGTTCTACTTAAAATTAGTGGTTTTCCCTTCTAGAATCAGTGTGCATGCAGTAACTAAGTAATAATAATATCGTATGGCCTCGCATGCCGGGGGCAAGCTTTGTTAATTAACTTGCCTGCCGTGTGCCCTTGAGAGTGTAGCACTATCCAGTGTGGGGCTACAACCCTGCCTCCTTTAAGGACTCCTTGTAGAGTTGAGTGATGAAAAAATCGGATTTTTTTTTCTTTGATAAATGTGTGAGGGAAGGTCTATTCTATAAGCTGGCATATGATTTTTGCACCTTCCGGCCCTCTAAATGCCTTTTTCAGGGCATTTAATTATGGTGCTCAGCTGACCACGCCCACCTGGCGTGGACTGTCACCAAAAGTTGTTTTTCGGCATGCTAATAGGAAGTCTTGTTTTGTCTGCTGGAAGTTCTGGTAGCTTATATAATCTCCATGGAAACATCTGAGTAGTTCTGGTAGCTGCCTTGCTTATATAATCTCCATGGAAACATCTAAACATCGGTTTCCACGGAAACTTGTTGATGTCTTGAATTTTCAGTGGTAACCTCGTGTAGATCAGTCGTCGTTGATTTTATAATATTTATTTACAGTTTTGTGTTCCCGTGTGTTATTATGGGTCGAATTAGGAAGTTTGGTAAATGTAAACATTATCGCCGTGTTGCCAAAGGTGTGAAGGGCGATTTGGGATTGCCTTCAACCGACTCAAAACATGACATTGGAAGAGCAAGCAGTGCCTCAAAAAGGAAACTATTATTTGGAAGCCGAGAGTAATGCCCGTTCTACTGTCAGTAATGCAAGTAGTTGTGATAGTTATGCAATTCTAGATATAGGTGTACTTTCTGCATTGCTACACTCATTTGCTAAATGTAAACACTGTGATGGTGTAGACTGTTTTGAACTAAAGGAAGATGAAAAAAGTAGAAGGGGCTTAGCCACTTGATTGGAAATACAATGTAATTCATGTGGCAGCAATAAATCAACTATGACATCAAAATTAGTTGAGAAGAAATATGAGGTTAATTTGAGGTTTGTTTATGGCATGAAAAACTTGGCATTGTACCAGGCAATGACATGGCACGTGCGCTTCGCCAGAGTGATATGCTGCGACTGAAGGAAGCTGAAAAGAGTGGCCAAGAGATGACCAAAGAAGCCAGAATAAAGAAGAGAGCTGAAAAGAAGAAGAAAGAAGATGAGAAAACCAAGAATGAAGAGGAGTATGGAGCTGGACAATTCTAAAAGGCTAATATGTGTCAAAAACGCATGTCTATGTTTTTTTTGTCATTTACCGTAACTTATATTTTTTGACATTCAGGTACACTTTTCTCTGAAACTACTGAACTTATTGTCATGAATTTTTTTATGGGTATGCATGGGGTCATATAAACACACTAGGTGAAATATAACTGGATATTAACAGATATCAAGCCCTATAAAAAAATTAATATTACAAAACATTTACCAAAATTTGGTACAACAAATATAATATTTTTTAATTGGCCAAATAATATTCTAATGAATAAAATATTTCACCTACTGTGTAAATCAAAGCCTATACGACATATATGGGCAGTTTAGTTGCTCTCTGTCTGCTACTATCTGAGAAAAGTGTACCTAAAGAGATTACAACATTCTCAAAAATTATTTTTCAGGTAAAATTTAAAATGTATTTTACATAAACTGGGCATTTGGATCTTTCCATAATTCTTTCCCTGTGTTGAGGAGATATCACTAACTGCATGTGCAAAGTTTCAATGCTTTGAAGTTAATGGTATAGTAGTAAGATAGCCTCAAAATTTAATGAAATAGTGTGGTCAGTTTCAAGGCAAACTCTACATGGTGTCCTTAAGGCCTTGAGTAGCAGACAGGAGATACTGTGTGCCCTTGAGGATGTAGCACTATCCAGTGTGGGGCTACTCTCCCTGCCTCTTTAAGGGCCTTGAGTAGCAGACAGGAGATACTGTGAGCCCTTGAGGGTGTTGCACTATCCAGGGTGGGGCTACACACACCCTGTCTCCCTTAGGACCTTGAGCAAAGTCAGGAGATACTGTGAGCCCTTGAGGGTGTAGCACTACCCAGTGTGGGGCTACCCACACCCTGCCTCCTTTAGGACCTTGAGCAGAAGGCAGGAGATACTGTGAGCCCCTGAGGGTGTAGCACTATCCAGGGTGGGGCTACACACACTTGTCTCCTTTAGGGCTTTGAGTAGAAGACAGGAGTTACTGTGAGCCCTTGAGGGTATTGCACTATCCACGGTGGGGCTACGCACACCCTGCCTCCTTTAGGGCCTTGAGTAGCAGACAGGAGATACTGTGAGCCCTTGCGGGTGTAGCACTATCCAGCACGGGGCTACACACACCCTGCCTCCTTTAGGGCCTTGAGTAGCAGACAGGAGATACTGTGAGCCCTTGAGGGTGTTGCACTATCCAGGGTGGGGCTACATACACTCTGCCTCCTTCAGGGCCATGAGCAGAAGGTAGGACATACTATGAGCCCTTGAGGGTGTAGCACTATCCAGCGTGGGGCTACACGCACCCTGCCTCCTTTAGGGCCTTGAGTAGCAGACAGCAGATACTGTGAGCCCTTGAGGGTGTTGCACTATCCAGGGTGGGGCTACACACACCCTGCCTCCTTTAGGTCCTTGAGTAGCAGACAGCTGATACTGTGAGCCCTTGAGGGAGTTGCACTATCCAGGGTGGAGCTACATACACCCTGCCTCCTTCAGAGCCTTGAGCAGAAGGTAGGAGATACTGTGAGCCCCTGAGGGTATAGCACTATCCAGGGTGGGGCTGCACATACCCTACCTCCTTTAGGACTTTAAGCAGAAGTCAGGAGATACTGTGAGCCCTTGGGGGTGTTGCACTATCGAGGGTGGGGCTACGGTCACCTTGCCTCCTTTAGGGCCTTGAGTAGCAGACAGGAGATACTGTGAGCCCTTGGGGGTGTAGCACTATCCAGCATGGGGCTACATACACCCTGCCTCCTTCAGGGCCTTGAGCAGAAGGTAGGAGATACTGTGAGCCCTTGAGGGTATAGCACTATCCAGGGTGGGGCTACATACACTCTGCCTTCTTCAGGGCCTTGAGCAGAAGGCAGGAGATACTATGAGCCCTTGCGGGTGTAGCACTATCCAGGGTGAGGCTACACACACCCAGCCTCCTTTAGGGCCTTGAGTAGTGGACAGGAGATACTGTGAGCCATTGCGGGTGTTGCACTATCCAGGGTGGGGCTACACAAACCCTACCTCCTTTAGGGCCTTGAGTAGAAGACAGGAGATTCTGTGACCCCTTGTGGATGTTGCAGGGTGGGGCTACATACACCCTGCCTCCTTTAGGAGCTAGAGCAGAAGTCAGGAGATACTGTGAGCCCTTGAGGGTGAAGCACTATCCAGCGTGGGGCTACACACACCCTGTCTCCTTTAGGGCCTTGAGTAGCAGACAGGAGATATTGTGAGCCCTTGCAGGTGTAGCACTATCCAAGTGGGGCTACACACATCCTGCCTCTTTAAGGGCCTTGAGTAGCAGGCAGGAGATACTGTGAGCCCTTGCGGGTGTTGCAGGGTGGGGCTACACACACCCTGCCTCCTTTAGGGCCTTGAGTAGCAGACAGGAGATTCTGTGACCCCTTGCGGGTGTTGCAGGGTGGGGCTACACACACCCTGCCTCCTTTAGGGCCTTGAGTAGCAGACAGGAGATACTGTGAGCCCTTGCGGGTGTAGCACTATCCAGGGTGGGGCTACACACACCCTGCCTCTTTAAGGGCCTTGAGTAGCAGACAGCAGATACTGTGAACCCTTGAAGGTGTAGCACTATCCAGGGTGGGGTTACACACACCCTGCCTCTTTAAGGGCCTTGAGTAGCAGGCAGGAGATACTGTGAGCCCTTGAAGGTGTAGCAATATTCAGTGTGGGGCTACACACACACCCTGCCTCCTTTAGGGCTTTGAGTAGAAGGCAGGAGTTGTTGTGAACCCTTGCGGGTGTAGCACTATCCAGTGTGAGGCTACCCACACCCTGCCTCCTTTAGGGCCTTGAGTAGAAGACAGGAGATACTGTGAGCCCTTGAGGGTGTAGCACTATCCAGGGTGGGGCTACATACATCCTACTTCCTTTAGGGCCTTGATTAGAAGACAGGAGATACTGTGAGCCCTTGTGTGTGTAGCACTATCCAGGGTGAGGCAACACACACCCTGCCTCCTTTAGGGCCTTGAGTAGAAGGCAGGAGATACTGTGAGCCCTTGAGGGTATTGCACTATCCAGAGTGGGGCTACGCACACCCTGCCTCCTTTAGGGCCTTGAGTAGCAGACAGCAGATACTGTGAGCCCTTGAGGGTGTAGCACTATCCAGTGTGGGGCTACACACACCCTGCCTCTTTAAGGGCCTTGAGTATCAGATAAGAGATATTTTGTGCCCTTGAGGGTGTAGCACTATACAGTGTGGGGCTACACACCCCCTGTCTCCTTTAGGGCTTGAGTAGAAGACAGTAGATTCTGTGAGCCCTTGAGGGTGCAGCACTATCCTGGGTGAGGCTACACACACCCTGTCTCCTTTTGGGCTTTGAGTGGAAGACAGGAGATACTGTGAGCCCTTGAGGGTGTAGCACTAACCAGGGTGAGGCTACACACACCCTGTCTCCTTTAGGGCCTCGAGCAGAAGGCAGGAGATACCGTGAGCCCTTGAGGGTGTAGCACTATCCAGTTTGGGGGCTACACACACCCTGCCTCCTTTAGGGTCTTGAGTAGCAGACAGGTGATACTGTGAGCCCTTGCGGGTGTTGCACTATCCAGGGTGGGACTACACACACCCTGCCTCTTTAAGGGCCTTGGATAGCAGACAGGAGATATTGTGAGCCCTTGCAGGTGTAGCACTATCCAGTGTGGGGCTACACACACCCTGCCTCTTTAAGAGCCTTAAGTAGAAGACATTAGTTACTGTGAGCCCTTGTGGGTGTAGCACTATCCAGGGTGGGGCTACACACACCCTACCTCCTTTAGGGCCTTGAGTAGCAGGCAGGAGATACTGTGAGCCCTTGCGGGTGTAGCACTATCCAGTGTGGGGCTACACACACCCTGCCTCTTTAAGGGCCTTGAGTAGAAGACATTAGTTACTGTGAGCCCTTGTGGGTGTAGCACTATCCAGGGTGGGGCTACACACACCCTACCTCCTTTAGGGCCTTGAGTAGAAGACAGGAGTTACTGTGAGCCCTTGAAGGTGTAGCACTATCCAGTGTGGGGCTACACACACCCTGCCTCCTTTAGGGCTTTGAGTAGAAGACAGGAGTTACTGTGAGCCCTTGAGGGTGTAGCACTATCCAGGGTGGGGCTACATTCACCCTGCCCCTTTAGGGGCCTTGAGTAGAAGGCAGGAGATACTGTGAGCCCTTGAGGGTATTGCACTATCCAGAATGGGGCTACATTCACCCTGCCCCTTTAGGGGCCTTGAGTAGCAGGCAGGGGATACTGTGAGCCCTTGAGGGTATTGCACTATCCAGAATGGGGCTACATTCACCCTGCCCCTTTAAGGGCCTTGAGTAGAAGGCAGGGGATACTGTGAGCCCTTGAGGGTATTGCACTATCCAGAATGGGGCGATGCACACCCTGCCTCCTTTAGGGCCTTGAGTAGCAGTCAGCAGATACTGTGAGCCCTTGAGGGTGTAGCACTATCCAGTGTGGGGCTACACACACTTGTCTCCTTTAGGGCTTTGAGTACAAGACAGGAGTTACTGTGAGCCCTTGAGGGTGGGGCTACATTCACCCTGCCCCTTTAGGGGCCTTAAGTAGAAGGCAGGAGATACTGTGAGCCCTTGAGGGTATTGCACTATCCAATGTGGGGCTACACACGCTTGTGTCCTTTAGGGTTTTGAGTAGAAGACAGGAGTTACTCTGAGCCCTTGAGAGTATTGCACTATCCAGGGTGGGGCTACACACACCCTGCCTCTTTAAGGGCCTTGAGTAGGAGATACTGTGAGCCCTTGAGGGTGTAGCACTATCCAGGGTGGGGCTACAAACACCCTACCTCCTTTAGGGCTTTGAGTAGAAGACAGGAGTTACTGTGAGCCCTTGAGGGTGTAGCGCTGTCCAGGGTGGGGCTACACACTCCCTGTCTCCTTTAGGGCTTTGAGTAGAAGACAGGAGTTACTGTGAGCCCTTGAGGGTGGGGCTACATTCACCCTACCCCTTTAGGGGCCTTAAGTAGAAGGCAGGAGATACTGTGAGCCCTTGAGGGTATTGCACTATCCAATGTGGGGCTACACACTCTTGTGTCCTTTAGGGTTTCGAGTAGAAGACAGGAGTTACTCTGAGCCCTTGAGGGTATTGCACTATCCAGGGTGGGGCTACACACACCCTGCCTCTTTAAGGGCCTTGAGTAGGAGATACTGTGAGCCCGTGAGGGTGTAGCACTATCCAGTGTGGGGCTACACACACCCTGTCTCCTTTAGGGCCTTGAGCAGAAGGCAGGAGATACTGTGAGCCCTTGAGGGTGTAGCACTATCCAGTGTGGGGTTACACACACCCTGCCTCCTTTAGGGCCTTGAGTAGCAGACAGGAGATACTGTGAGCCCTTGAGGGTGTAGCACTATCCAGTGTGGGGCTACACACACCCTGTCTCCTTCAGGGCCTTGAGCAGAAGGCAGGAGATACCGTGAGCCCTTGGGGGTGTAGCACTATCCAGTGTGGGGTTACACACACCCTGCCTCCTTTAGGGCCTTGAGTAGCAGACAGGAGATACTGTGAGCCCTTGAGGGTGCAGCACTATCCAGGGTGAGGCTACACACACCCTGTCTCCTTTTGGGCTTTGAGTAGAAGGCAGTAGATACTGTGAGCCCTTGAGGGTGTAGCACTATCCAGGGTGGGGCTACACACACCCTGTCTCCTTTAGGGCCTTGAGCAGAAGACAGCAGATACTGTGAGCCCTTGAGGGTGTAGCACTATCCAGGGTGAGGCTACACACACCCTGTCTCCTTTTGGGCTTGGAGTAGAAGGCAGTAGATACTGTGAGCCCTTGAGGGTGTAGCACTATCCAGAGTGGGGCTACACACTCCCTGTCTCCTTTAGGGCCTTGAGCAGAAGGCAGGAGATACCGTGAGCCCTTGAGGGTGTAGCACTATCCAGTGTGGGGTTACACACACCCTGCCTCCTTTAGGGCCTTGAGTAGCAGACAGGAGATACTGTGAGCCCTTGCGGGTGTTGCACTATCCAGGGTGGGGCTACACACACCCTGCCTCATTAAGGGCCTTGAGTAGCAGACAGGAGATATTGTGAGCCCTTGCGGGTGTAGCACTATCCAAGTGGGGCTACACACACCCTGCCTCTTTAAGGGCCTTGAGTAGCAGGCAGGAGATACTGTGAGCCCTTGAGGGTGTAGCACTATCCAGGGTGGGGCTACACATACCCTGTCTCCTTTAGGGCTTTCAATAGAAGACAGGAGTTACTGTCAGCCCTTGAGGGTGTTGCGCTATCCAGTGTGGGGCTACACACACCCTGCCTCTTTAAGGGCCTTGAGTAGAAGACATTAGTTACTGTGAGCCCTTGTGGGTGTAGCACTATCCAGGGTGGGGCTACACACACCCTACCTCCTTTAGGGCCTTGAGTAGCAGGCAGGAGATACTGTGAGCCCTTGCGGGTGTAGCACTATCCAGTGTGGGGCTACACACACCCTGCCTCATTAAGGGCCTTGAGTAGCAGACAGGAGATATTGTGAGCCCTTGCGGGTGTAGCACTATCCAAGTGGGGCTACACACACCCTGCCTCTTTAAGGGCCTTGAGTAGCAGGCAGGAGATATTGTGAGCCCTTGCGGGTGTAGCACTATCCAAGTGGGGCTACACACACCCTGCCTCTTTAAGGGCCTCGAGCAGAAGGCAGGAGATACCGTGAGCCCTTGAGGGTGTAGCACTATCCAGTTTGGGGGCTACACACACCCTGCCTCCTTTAGGGTCTTGAGTAGCAGACAGGTGATACTGTGAGCCCTTGCGGGTGTTGCACTATCCAGTGTGGGGCTACACACACCCTGCCTCCTTTAGGGCTTTGAGTAGAAGACAGGAGTTACTGTGAGCCCTTGAGGGTGTAGCACTATCCAGGGTGAGGCTACACTCACCCTGTCTCCTTTAGGGCCTAGAGCAGAAGACAGGAGATACTGTGAGCCCTTGTGGGTGTAGCACTATCCAGGGTGGGGCTACACACACCCTACCTCCTTTAGGGCCTTGAGTAGAAGACAGGAGATACTGTGAGCCCTTGTGGGTGTAGCACTATCCAGTGTGGGGCTACACACTCCCCGTCTCCTTTAGGGCCTAGAGCAGAAGACAGGAGATACTGTGAGCCCTTGTGGGTGTAGCACTATCCAGGGTGGGGCTACACACACCCTACCTCCTTTAGGGCCTAGAGCAGAAGACAGGAGATACTGTGAGCCCTTGTGGGTGTAGCACTATCCAGGGTGGGGCTACACACACCCTACCTCCTTTAGGGCCTTGAGTAGAAGACAGGAGATACTGTGAGCCCTTGTGGGTGTAGCACTATCCAGTGTGGGGCTACACACACCCTGTCTCCTTTAGGGCCTTGGGTAGAAGACAGGAGATACTGTGAGACCTTGTGGGTGTATCACTATCCAGGGTGGGGCTACACACACCCTACCTCCTTTAGGGCCTAGAGCAGAAGACAGGAGATACTGTGAGCCCTTGTGGGTGTAGCACTATCCAGGGTGGGCTACACACACCCTACCTCCTTTAGGGCCTAGAGCAGAAGACAGGAGACACTGTGAGCCCTTGTGGGTGTAGCACTATCCAGGGTGGGGCTACACACACCCTACCTCCTTTAGGGCCTTGAGTAGAAGACAGGAGATACTGTGAGCCCTTGTGGGTGTAGCACTATCCAGGGTGGGGCTACACACCCCCGTCTCCTTTAGGGTTTTGAGTAGAAGACAGCAGATACTGTGAGACCTTGAGGGTGTAGCACTATCCAGGGTGGGCTACACACACCCTACCTCCTTTAGGGCCTAGAGCAGAAGACAGGAGACACTGTGAGCCCTTGTGGGTGTAGCACTATCCAGGGTGGGGCTACACACACCCTACCTCCTTTAGGGCCTTGAGTAGAAGACAGGAGATACTGTGAGCCCTTGTGGGTGTAGCACTATCCAGGGTGGGGCTACACACCCCCGTCTCCTTCAGGGTTTTGAGTAGAAGACAGCAGATACTGTGAGACCTTGAGGGTGTAGCACTATCCAGGGTGGGGCTACACACACCCTACCTCCTTTAGGGCCTTGAGTAGAAGACAGGAGATACTGTGAGACCTTGAGGGTGTAGCACTATCCAGGGTGGGGCTACACACACCCTACCTCCTTTAGGGCCTTGAGTAGAAGACAGGAGATACTGTGAGCCCTTGTGGGTGTAGCACTATCCAGGGTGGGGCTACACACTCCCCGTCTCCTTTAGGGTTTTGAGTAGAAGACAGCAGATACTGTGAGACCTTGAGGGTGTACCACTATCCAGGGTGGGGCTACACACACCCTACCTCCTTTAGGGCCTTGAGTAGAAGACAGGAGATACTGTGAGACCTTGAGGGTGTAGCACTGTTCAGTGTGAGGCTACACACACCCTGTCTCCTTTAGGGCCTTGAGCAGAAGACAGCAGATACTGTGAGCCCTTGAGGGTGTAGCACTATCCAGGGTGAGGCTACACACACCCTGTCTCCTTTAGGGCTTTGAGTAGAAAACAGCAGATACTGTGAGCCCTTGAGGGTGTAGCACTATCCAGCATGGGGCTACACACACCCTGTCTCCTTTAGGGCTTTGAGTAGAAGACAGCAGATACTGTGAGCCCTTGAGGGTGTAGCACTATCCAGCATGGGGCTACACACACCCTACCTCCTTTAGGGCCTTGAGTAGAAGACAGGAGATACTGTGAGACCTTGAGGGTGTAGCACTATCCAGGGTGAGGCTACACACACCCTGTCTCCTTTTGGGCTTTCAATAGAAGACAGGAGTTACTGTCAGCCCTTGAGGGTGTTGCGCTATGCAGGGTGAGGCTATACACCCCCTGTCTCCTTTTGGGCTTTGAGTAGAAGTCAGGAGGTACTGTGAGCCCTTGAGGGTGTAGCACTATCCAGGGTGAGGCTACACACACCCTGTCTCCTTTAGGGCCTAGAGCAGAAGGCAGGAGATACCGTGAGCCCTTGAGGGTGTAGCACTGTTCAGGGTGGGGCTCATTCTTGTGTCCAAGCCAGTTTGAGAAGTAAATTATGCTCTCCGAGACTGCTGGCTGTTCTCATTAGTGGTCGTCTGGATCGGAGCCTGTTGATTTCTAAGCTACTAATGTCGTTGTGGATTGGCAGCTGTTGGTTTATTGAAATTTTCTTGTATTCTCTCATAAGGTAATGGGGTAATTTTTGGATTACGCATTTCGACCTTCTCGCGGTAATCATCAGATCCCAATCACTGTGCTGAGGTTTACATTTTAACTGCTAGAAACATTTGTAGTGCATTTTGGTGTGTATAATTGTAAAATTTTATAGTTCATCCGTAAAACTGTAAAATACACTGGAATTTCGTAAAATTTCCCAAAGAACCGTAAAAGTTGCGAGGTATGTGTACAGTAATTGTGTAACATTGCACCCCAAGTCATGGCATGATCCGACATTGACGCTCTTCTGGTGGTTGCTAAATCGCACTTCTCATGAGTCAATTGATACTCATAGAAAATCAAGCTCATTTAATTCTCGTCTGGGGGCTGGAATGGGGTACACTCAACCTCGTGAGACAAAACTGAGAAGAGGTGCGTTCGATCCCACCTCAGTCATCTTAGAGATGGTTGTCCGTGGTTTCCCATTTCTACTCCAGGCAAATGTCGGGATGGTTTATAACTTAAGGCTACAGCTACCTCATTCCCAAAAGTCGCCTAATTCCAAATACCAGCTCTACTACGACCATCACAAAAACATAGGTTTTCAGACCAATTCTACACACACCCAAGTACACGGGGCTAAATTACTACTATGTCCTAGCCCCAAAAATGAAATGACAACAATGCTTATTTCTTGAATGATTGAGTGCCCAAATTACTTGTGTAGAATAAGTATTTGTGATATATGTGTGTGTCTCGTGGTGTAGTGGCTAGCAATCTTGGCTGTCACCGTGGAGGCCCGGGTTCAATTCCCAGCTCTGCCAAGAAATTTAGAGCTGAAATTGAGTCCACTCAGCCTCGTGAGGAAAAATTGAGCAGAGATGGGATTTGGTTCCTATCTCACCCATCCTGGAAGTGGGTCATCAGACACCAAAGTACACGGAGCTACATTACGATGTCGCAATGCCCCTAAACAATCAACAACAACAATTCCCAAATAAATACCCAAAAAAAATTGCATCAAGTGACATAAAGCATATATTATGTACTGTATGTTATTGTAACTTTTTCAGCATTTTCCCTGAGGACACTGCCGAGGTAAAAAGGAGCAAGACTGATGTTGTAGAGATCATAGAGGAAGAGGAGGAGATGGAAGAAGAGGAAGAAGAGCTGGATGAGGAGGAGGATATGAATGATGATGATTATGAAGAACTACTCAGGGAAGACATCAACAAAGAGATCGTCACAGTCCTCGACGACGAGTAGACTTACTTCTAAATAATATTTATTTGTATGTGTTCCTAATTTTAAAGAGACAGTCAATCCTGGTTTAGTGTTTGTCAATAGTGTGTCTGCGTGAATATGAAAAAGACTTGAGTTAGCTCCATTTCTGCGCTGTATATACTGTGCAATACTGATACCAAATTGAATTAATTTATTCCACCTTAGTTAGCAATATTTCTATGTATCATCCGTTTTCCAGCTTAGGCCAGGTCGGAGCAAATATAACATCCCTCCACTTTATCCCCTGTCTCCATGCGTTTATTGAATAAAGTGGTCCATACGCTTATGAAGGCTCTCATTGAGGTCTTAATATGTTCATTGTATATTCCATCTGGACCCGCTGCTTTGTTAAGTATTTTATTGTTGTTTCCACTTCCTCTTCTTAGAAATACTGGAATGCTTGATGATGATCTGTGACCTCTTTCTTCTCTATTGCCTGTACGCTGTCTTCTCTGTTTAAGATATTGGAGAAATAAATCCTCCATGAGTCTATGGTTATGTCATGAGGGAATCGCGGTTTCTGTGGGTTTTGGGCTTGAAACAGTCTTTCAGTTGCTGCTTCTGCTAGTTTCTTTGCGTTATTCTCAATGTATAATTGTTTCTTCTCCTCTATCATCTTGTAAGCTTTGCATGCAGTGGCATATGCTTCCAGGTTGGTGGTGATACTTTCCGCTTTAACCTTGTGCAATGCTTTTAAAACTAGTCTCCTGCATGCATAGCATTCAGCATCAAACCACTCTTGGGCTTTTCTAGTGCTTTGCTTGGCCGGTATGAGAGCCTGTTGTAGTCTGTGATTTCTATTGCTGCTTCGTCTATCAGATTCCATTCTACTTTTTGTATTAGTTCTGTTGATTCTTCAGTCGACAGGAGTTTCTCTTCGTTCGGTTTCCTTGAGAATTTTGGTGTTCTATTTTTGATTAAGGGTTTTCCCTTTGACGTTATGAAGGTCATGATTACTGGGAGATGTTTTCACAAAGGGTAGTTGTCAATCTTACATAAGTGTATGTGTACATTCTTGTTTGCGAATATTAAATCAATCGTGCCGTTGCTGTTGTAGCAGATATATGTTGGTTGGGTTTTTTGTGTTCACCGAGAAGCCTCCTTCTTTGAGGAACGACAGCATCATACCACTTTTCCTATTTATTTTTTGTCTAACGTACAGTTTAGGTTTCGCGCTATAATAACTGAATCTCTGTCATTTGTCTTGTTTATCTTCTTTATAGGCCGTCTCTGCAATCCCTTGCCTCGAAGTTGCCATTGAAAAGAGAGATGCTGGGTCAGGTTCAAACCATTCCCGCAAATTCTTGATCCAGGAGATCCTCCTCCTCCCTGGTCTGCGCCGTCCTTCAATCTTGCCTTCCATGATTAGCTGCTGGAGTCGGTACTTGTTATTTCGAATCACGTGGCCAAAATATTGTAGCTTCTGTCGCTTGATGTTGTAGAGCACCTCCATCTCCTTGCCCATCCGATCCAGCACCTCAGTGTTGCTCACCCTGTCGGTCCACGATATACGAAGCATGCGACGATACAGCCACATTTCAAATGCCTCCAACTTCTTCTCTAAGGTTTTGGTTAACGTCCACCCTTTGTGTCCATACATTAGTGTGGGGATTATGTAACACTTGAGGGCGAGTAGTCTCGTTCTCAGACTAAGATCTCGGTGACACAGCTTCGCTCAATACATCTATTACACCTTCCGTCGTGAATTCTGTGTGTATATATTCCAATGATTGTTACAGAGTTTGTCTTCACGATCAGAAGAGAGCTTCTATTCGTGCTAGCTGTGGTTTTGACATGCATGTAATACCGCCACTGGGCTTGCCTCGTTGACCCTGTTGTGCTAGGTTGTGGGTGCTGTAATATCCATTTATATGAATATGCTCTGTTAGGAAAGTCTCTGTTAATATTATTATATTTTCTTTAAGTATATTTTCTGTCATTAAGCTTAGAGCACTTTTTAAGCCTTCAATGTTCCATAGAAGTAACAATATAGTCTTCTTGCTGTTAGTTTCCTGTTTCTCCGTTGTTTCGGTCTTCCTGCTTTTGAATACAGATTATTGCTCTAACATTCCCTATCATAGGTATATGGGGAAGTTACATTTACATTTGGATATAAGGAATTATAACATGCGAGTACCTTACCTTTCAGTTCGTTGACTTCTCTTAATCTTTTAATTGTTTCAAAACATCAACCTCATTTCAACTAACTGAGGGTTCAACTCAACAGGCTTTTTCTTCAATAATCCACTGTATTTTACTACCTTCTCCAAATATGTCACCTGCTGAGATTCGAGACCTTGTCCATATCTTTTCATCAGCTTGCGCACCACCCAGTGGAAATAGGACAGCCGTACTTCAAAAGAAGCAAATTAAATGGACGAAATCACACCATCAGCAGTTCTTGCTTCTATTTAGTATCCAGGACATCTCTTTTAATCTCATTCACCAAACCAGAACGAAGAACTTCCATCAGAAAAAGACACAATTTCTCAACAACCAAATCATCCTGCACTCCACCGTCAGCTGTTACCGTGCCTTCTTTCTCCTTGACGACCAGTCACTCGATCCTGTCATCTGCCCAGCTCTACACCAAACTCCATGAAAGTGTTCCCCGTGGCCGGGTCAGTAAACTCGACCTAGGTAGCGCAGCGATTACACAAATATAAACGTATTTTCCAACAACCTATTTGGGACAGGACGTCTCCAAGATGAAGCAATACTTAATTTATAACATACCGTATTTGCTCGCGTATATCTCGCACTTTTTTGACCGAAAATATATGTGAAAATTTTTGGTACGAGATATACGCAAGGAATGACCGTATTCCCGAAAAAACACAAAATTTGCATTATTGAAACAAGGCAACTGGCATACGGTATTCGCCCTATTCATTGTCACTGCTGCCAATCTCCGAGGTACTCTCGCGTGCATCATTCTGGTCATCATCCCATACTGATTCATCCTGACTTCCGTCCAATGCATTTGTGATGCAAGTCTTCAAGAAGCTCTTCACAACAATGTCTGTCGACACCATTTATTTCTATTCTTTATGGTTATGCGACATTAAGAACCTATGAAAAAGTCTGTCATACGTTCGTTAAGGATGATTCAGGGCAGAAAATGAATGTAGAGCGCAGACGCTTAGCCAAGCTTAGCGATTGATACGATCGATTCCTCGCTACATGCACGAGCGAGCTTGAACTTGCCGACCACGGCCGAAGATTAACGATGTACCGCGTGCTATAACACTCACGTCACGCCGCATGTTTGCACGTTTTTGCACACGGCCGAGCTCTGATGCGACGCAATGCGTAAAAGATCATTGAGATTCGAGAAGACTGAACTGCGTTTCTCTGCGATGTAACAGTAGGCCTACTTGCGCATACGAGCATGTTGGCGCGAGTGGTATAGCGCAGATTTCCTTTATCTTCGAAGCCAGAGTAGGCCTACCGGTAGGCCTACAAGGCAACTGACGGACAACAATAAAGGAAACCTCTGCCGCCAAAACGAACGATAACATTGCGTATCGATGACTGTTGTGGCGCGCTAATCGCGCTAAGGTATCACATCGAGTAAGTTCATGGACAATGACGACTGTTGTGGTGCGCTAAAATCGAACGTGTTTCTACCTGAAGGTTATTACAGTCATTTATATGACGGCGTCAGTGAATGTGAGATATATTAGAGTACTTTTTTTTTCTGAAATTTCAAATAAAAAAAAGATACGAGCCTTACAGTAGTCGCATATGATGTGTAACATCTGACATGTTATCCTACTCGTATACTACACAGCTTGGACATTCTTAAAATGTTAAAATTTAATTTAATTTACACTCCATTTTCATACTGGTACTATGATGAATGTATAGATTGAATTGAAGATATGCTACTGTCACATTTGTGGCGCAGCGGTCAAGCTGTTACTCTCACCAAGGTAGAGGGGTTTGATTCCCGGTCAATACATGTGAGATTTTTGAATTGAAATGCCATGCATTCCACGTTAAAGGGAGGTACCGTGGATCATGATCGTGAGATTAACGGACACGCAAAACTACAAGCTTCCTTCCTTCTTTTTACATTAATAATTCATAATAACAAAGTGACACACAACGTCGACAGTACTCTCAAATACTGTGAGCACATTCCTCAGTAACTATAACAATCATTATTCTCAAGTCTCTCATACAGTTCGTCGTAAACAATCAAAACATGGCTTCCTACAATCATGAAATGACCTAGACTCACATATGATAAAAATACAGCTTTTATTCCACTCATATAACAACATTCTGTTATGCATTTAATATTTGACTACTCACCCTCAGCTTGACAATAATGCCGCTTACTTAAATGTCATTTGTTGTCTTTGTCCTACCCCATGTGATATTCAACCTTGAACATGAAGCTTCATAAACTGCTCAATGACAAATGAAAGTCGGTGAAACATTTGCCACTGTGCTCGTCAAACCAGTTCCTGCTAAATGCACTGCCTACTGTATTGCCATAACATTCTCGCGCTACAGAGCACACACTTCCTTGTTTCCAATACACACATTTTCAATTGTACATCCAGCTGGCAGTGCGTCTTCACTTCCGCCCGATACACTTCCGTCCCATTTTTCTGGCAGTGCGTCTTCACTTCCGTCCGATCACTTCCGCCCGATTCAATTCCGTCCCCAATTTTTAAAATCACTCCCACAAAACTATCCAGCAACCGAGCGGAAAGATGTTACACATCAAAAATGGGGTGCGAGATATACGCGAGCATATACGGTACAATAAATGAAACCTAATCTTGACGTGGATCCTTGCAACAATTAAATAACTACAATAATGAGATCCTATACCTAATGATACAAGCAATAAACAAGAATATTTTCCGCCCAAGAAAGGGCAAGAAGATCAATACGAATGAAGAAGTACTGGGAAGACCGCAAGGCTCGTACAGTTCCTACAAGTCGACGGTCTAATGGTTGGTTGAAGTGATCCTTTGTGGTATCAAAAGAAGAAGATACAAGCAATAAAATTAAAAATCTAATAATAATGTTATTGGTTTTACGCATTTGCGCACCCTCAAATGCCAGCTGACTGCACCAGGATACGAACCTGCAACCTTGGTCCCAGCAAGCGAGAACGTTACCGCTGAGCCACACAGGCAGTCATATTAATAATCAGGTCGGGAAATTACGGGTACAATTGCCCTTGTTACTTGGTACAGTCACAAGATATGATCAAATAACTTATAAAAATAATTATGATGGAATCAATAACAAGGGCATGTTGGTGAAGTGAATATGTAGATGTTGAGAATCCTCCCTAAACAGTGGTTGACAAAGGTCTAAAACCTGTAGGTAATTACTTTAGTCACATTCCGTGTCTCAGACCCACATAATATCCTTGTACGTTGGTCTTGGAAAATCGTATTGCAAACTGAGGCTGAAACTGACTTCATATGTGAGGTACACACACACATGTTAGTCGTACTAAGCAGGGCTGAGAAACATATTCCTCATGAAGAATATGTCCTTACCGCAGAAAACATGACGCTTGAGCAGAGTTGTTGCTGAAACCAATGTCGTTATTACAAAGTTCAACTCTTCTTCTGATCTGTTCACACAGTTTGAAAGATGACATTTCAAGCTACATTTTAAGTACATTTGCATCTTACAGGAATCCCCATATTATGTTTCTCTCGTTGACTTCCAGACAGATCATAGACTCCCAGTGGCCGGCACACCCCATGGTTTCCACGAATGTGGTGTATCTGGTGACAGTTGTTGCACATCATAGAGGAATCCCCGTATTATGTTTCTTTCTGGCTGTTTCTATGTGATTTGTCTTTAACCTGTCAGGACGCCCGCTCTGTTTTGTAACGTATGGGTGCGCACTAAGTAAATTTTACCCGAACATTTTTTTTTCTTAGTTATTTTTTATTATATACAAAGCACAATATGTACATAAGGTGTGTTTACATGCATTTGCAGGTCTTTGGCGTAATTGGCGAGTGTACCGTATTTCCTCGCATGATCGTCGCCACCGCGTAATCGTCGCACCCCACTTTTCAAACACTAAAATATGTTTATCAAATTTCCTCGCATAATCGTCGCATAGCATATTTGTATTTGTGTGCCAGTTAGTTGAACATGCTGCCGCGACTTTGTCAGAAGAAAAATATCTCGTCTTTGTGCTTGCGGGCTATGAACTGTGACGCGAGCGGCAAGCATCGTCAATTAGCACATTCGCGAGCGTATAATCTGGCGTGATCTTGTCAGGAGAAAGTAATCTCGTCTTTATGCCTGCGGGCTATGAACCACGACGCGAGCGGCCAGCGCACATTCCGCGAGCTTATATGCCTAATCTGACATAATCTTGTCAGGAGAAAGTAATCTAGTCTTTATGCCTGCGGGCTGTGAACCGCGACGCGAGCGGCCAGCGCACATTCCACGAGCTTATATGCCTAATCTGGCATGATCTTTTCAGGAGAAAGTAATCTCTTCTTTATGTCTGCGGGCTATGAATTGTGACGCGAACGGCCAGCGCACATTCCGGGAGCTTATATGCCTAATCTGGCATGATCTTTTCAGCAGAAAGTACTCTCGTCTTTATGTCTGAGGGCTATGAACTGTGACGCGAATGGCCAGCGCACATTCTGCGAGCTTATAGGCCTAATCTGGCGTGATCTTGTCAGCAAAAAGTAATCTCGTCTTTATGCCTGCGGGCTATGAACTGTGACGTGAGCGGCCAGCGCACATTCCGCGATCTTATAGGCCTAATCTGGCGTGATCTTGTTAGAAGAAAGTAAATCTCGTCTTTATGCCTCCGGGCTATGAACCGCGACGTGAACGGCCAGCTTTATCAGCACATTCCGCGAGCTTTAACCTGTTGTGACCTTGTTAGAAGAATGAGCCTGTCTCTGACTGCGGGCTATGACTCACGCTACGCGAATGACTGGCCCGTGCAGCAAATAATGCTACAGTATATTCTTTGATCTTAAATATTCGTCGCACCCTGCTTTTTTCTATGAATTTTTGGCTCAAAAAGTGCGACGATTATGCGAGGAAATACGGTAATTGTCCTTTTAGAGCAGTTCCTCAGGTGGTACTGCATGCAATTAATTCCACTCAGTTGGCATTTGCAGTTGTCATCTGGTGTGTGGTGGCCGTCAGTCATGCTGATCTTCCAGTGAAAGCCGTGGGCGGCAAATCTTGTATAGACATGTCTGAGCTCGAAGTTTGGACCTTTCCATGTGTCTGTCTGTGGTGCTTCCGTGGAGTGGATATCCGCTGGAAACAGCCGTGCTTTTTCTCTTCTCTCTTCGAGGACGAAGGTGGATGCAGGTGTGTCCTGTAGATTGAAGGTGGATTTGATGTCATCCAGGAAGAATGATTCATTGGCTATGATGTATGCTAGTCTGTTTTCAGTGAATTTGGAGATCTGAAGGATGCGTTTCAGGTTTAGATGCATTTAGATTTTCAAGTTTGCTCATGTTGGGGATTCTGAGCTTTTTCCAAATGAGTTGGATGCCGTATGTTGCTACTGCGGCAACTTTCAGTTTGAAAAGGGCCATTGCAGTGTTGATAGCAGGTGGGGTTTTGGTATCTCGTACATAGCTTTTGTAGAGGCAGCTGTTCTTTCCTTAATATGAATGGTGAATGTTGCTCCAGTGGTCTGTAGTGTTATTCACAGGTATTTGAATGAAGGTGGCATTCTGTGTTCCCGTACATGAATTGAGTTTATCATTATTGTTACGTGCCACCCCCTAGTGGCACTTCCGTTAACTGGATTACGGTGAGTAGAAGCACAACACAAATTGTTCTTTTAAAGAAACGTATTAGCTTTATTGCGGGCCAGAAAGATACACCACACAATAGCAAATACAAGCAATTAGTATCTCACTCTAGTTTCCTCTTGTAGGGAACACTTCCCTTTCACTTGTCGATAAGCCACAGAAGTTAATCCCTCTTAATGAGGTGGCCCCGTGCGCTGGCTGGAAATAACTGCACTCAGCCTGTCACCGTACTACACACTGTTTCACAATTCACCACAATGACCTCTGTCGCACTGGAAAACACACACTCTTCAAATACAGTCCCTCCAAAGGCTTCACACTCCTTCGCTGTCAAGAGAATCAGCTTCACTAGGGTTTCGCAAGTCACGTCACCAACGGTTGTCGCACTCGCTCAAAAGCACTGTCTACCTCGCTGGCCAGGTCGCTATTATATAGCAGGCTGGTGACTCAATGAATGCTTCTAGACCCGTCCAGGATTCGCGGCTTCTCGAGATTTCCATCACTAGCTGGGTCGCGAATCTTCTGGACCATCCCTTTTGTCCTAGAAGCCCTGTTGCGTAAGGCACAGGTAATACACAGAGGCAGAGCATAGCCCGGGGGCTGCTGTGACTCACGCGGCGAGGCGACGAAACAAACTCACAGCCGTAACATTATGAAACACTATATATAATCATTCTTGTCAAGAAGCAAGAGCATCGTTTACCAGTACCCCCCTAACAATCAATATCGATCTTTGCATTTAGAGCTTCTGCTTTGGGACCTGGTAAACTAATAACGATATTTTGCGCTCTGGTGCAACCACTTTGGGGAATGATACTTTAGTACCACACGGCACCATTCTTCCCCTTATAAACATAAAGTCTCATACCTAACGGTATATTATCCTCATCAACTTCATGTTCAGATTCACTGGAAGAAGTACCTTCGTGTTCTGATGCACAACTGTCCTGATCGGTATCACTGCCATGATCACTTTCATAAACTAAGTCTATATGTGAATTGTCACTTCCACCAACATCTTCTTCTTCAGCATTTGTCCCGCATGGTTGTGGGGTTCACTATGTGGACCCATGTCTCCATTTCCTCTGTCTGAAGCCGCATAAGGATGGAGATTCATGCTTTTTAGGTCTTTATGTAGCGTGACACACCAACGTTGCAGAGGTCGTCCTTTTGGTCGTTTGTCGACGACTTAGAGTGTGTATCCCGCCTTGGCAATCGTTTCACTTCCTGCCCATAAAACATGTCCAAACCAGCGCAGACGGCCCTCGCGCATTTTGTCTCGGACTTGAGCAACACCAAACCGTTCCCTGATGCTGTCATTGGAAACACGATCTAACTTAGTAAGGCCTGCTGTCCACCTTAGCATCTTAGTCTCCGTAACACTTAAACGGCGCTGTGTTTCCCCTGTAGTCCGCCAATATTCTGAGCCGTCGAGTGCTACTGGGCAGATGGCAGTACGATAGATTTTTGATTTTAGATGATCCTTCATCCTGCTGTGGCACATAACTCCCGTTGTCCAGCAACAAGCTCAACACCACCAAGTAAATCACTTACCCTTATCAGTTAGTCGATCCATTGTGAAAGGCGGCTTCGGTGGCGTAGTTGGTAGCATGCTGACCTTCTATGCCCAAGATCGCGGGTTCAAACCCAGCCGAAGTCTTCGGATTTTTTAAGAGCGTTAAAAATCCCTCAGTATGCCTTCCTTCGGTGGGAAGTAAAGCCGGCGGTCCCATGTCATAGATTTATGGCAAGTTCAAGAACCTTCCACCAGTTACACTTATGTGAAGCTAAATTAGGTTAAACATTTGACAAACGCTCTTAGCCTCTGACGTTCGCCGCCAGGAGCCGACTGCAGTGGCATCTGGTAACCAAGTTCTGAACTAGTAGTCGTTGACGGTGGCGTTTGGTGGCAAAAGTAGGAACTACTTGAAAACATTCAATGTCTGCAGCCCTTACTTGAATTAAAAACAGATAACACACACTAATACAGCTATCACATTTAAAACCGGTTATCAGACACCCAAAGTACATGGGGCTTCATGACCGTGTTGTCGCAGCCCCTAAACTGAGGAACCAACCGTCCATTGTGAAACTTCTGCCAGTTCACGAGAAAATTAGATCACACTGTAAATCTACTTACGCAAATGCGCGCGCGACTGACATTAGCATACAAACATGCCAACGGCACGAACAACACTAACATTAAAACAATGGCAAGCAAAGTGGACAGCTTTAGAGAGTCCATTGGTAAAGTTAGCGAGAGGTGGAAGGTGGAATACCCGTTTGTGACCAGGAGGTAGAGATTCTTTTTGTTCCATCCATTCAGACAAATTGCTGGTTCGCTCCTTCCACATGGAAACTCGTGCTGATGCTACTGTTCCTTGTAATGATTGAGAAGTAGTTAGAAAGCTCTTTCTCGATTTTAATCTCCTATCACCAGGTTGATATCCGAAGAGTGGATGTGAAGTCATTAGATGAGAGCCTAACAATGCCAGGGTGTCTACTAGTCTGGAAAACAGGGAATTTTTAAATCCTGGAAAAATCGGGGAATTATCAGGGTATTTTAATGATACTCAGGGAATTTTAGTTTTATAAGGACCAATCTTGAATAATTGGAAATTAAGAATTTAAATTTTGACGGGGAAAGGTATATTCTGGTGAGGATTGTTGTAGATGTATGTTCGCACTGACGTTAAATCAGTAGGCTCTCATTTTTTGCAAGATAGAGCACACAAATTACATGTGTATTCATATATAAATGTGTAACTGTATGATTTTTGAGAGCATTACTACTGACTAGCTACTTTCAATACTCGCTAGTACAATAGTTTAGGCCAAGTTCCGAACTTAGCTACTAGACGCCACCGCAGTCGGCTCTTGGCAACGAACTTAGAAACGTAAGAGCGTTGTTGACATTCTTAACCTATCCAATTTAGCTTCACACAGGTGTAATTAGTGGAAGGCTCTCTAACATGCCATAAATCTATGACATGGGACCGCCGGCTTTACTTCCCCTCCGAAGGAAGGCATACTGAGGGATTTTTAACGCTCTAAAAAAATCTGACGGCTTCGGCCGGGTTTGAACCCGCTATCTTGAGCATAGAAGCTCAGCATGCTACCGACTACGCCACCGAAGCCGCTTTATAAAGTATGTTTTTTCAAAATTTTAAAATAATTGGCAAAATATCTCGACTAGTGTATTTCAATGTGGTTTGTCTTTAAATCTCCTCCGACTTGAGCACGAGTTGTAAGTTAAATCTCCTACGTCAACTAAATATCTAGGCTATCTGCCCTTCATGATGAGTAGATTTGAAAATTTGTAATTTTCTAGTCATATCTCCAATAACTGGTACCTTTTCATATTCAGACACATGTTCTTCACCTTGTAAAAGTACTGAGGTTTTAATGTTGATTTTGCATTGTTTATTTCAACATTCTTTGTTGACGTTACCTCAGTCTACTTTAAAGGTGTGATTGTCAAATAGTTGTGCAATAATATATAAATGTTACCACAGAATATTCAGAGTTTTATCAACAAAAAGTGGCTGTCATGAAAGACTCAGAATATATCTTTAGAACATTGGCTTGTATAAACATTTCACACTGATCACAAGAACTAAAATCATAAAATTCTTGTTGTCCAGTGCAACACTTTTATTATATTTTTCTTTTTGTCTGCGATGGTAGAGCTACTGGAATATCAACCCATATTGTTTCAAGATTCTTTTGGATAAATACAGCAAGACCTGGGAAATCACGAGCAATTAAAAATTCCTCATCAATGAGGGCTTGCTCAGAATCACTACCATATTTTTTCCTATGCAACATAATCGGGATCATCCATACCTTCAAAGTGTTGATTTTTTTTCATCATTGGACTTCATGAGACATACGAGCTATGTCTTGACAATTGATATAATATGGTTGATCGTGAGGCCTAAATAAACAAATCACATAATTAGCCTACTCTGAACTCATAAGAAGGAGAATAAAAACGAGTGCACGCACTTGACTCCGTGAATACTGCTGTCAGAGAGTGCACATGTCACGTTCAAGTTCATAACTGCCTCATATTCAAATACATTATTATTAACCTAATTAAAGTTCTGTGTACATGTTTCAAAACATTGGTGGGTTCTTCTTCTGCACAAATTATTTGAAAATTAAAATCTTAAATCTAATACAATTAAATGCAAAGTTTCTAATTGTAAGTCATCATCATCATTAACTTTCACCTATTAGGTCTAGTGGCCAGTTACGGTCTCTTGCCAGCATTACTTTGGACTTCCCAGGTTTCTTCAACCACTTGGAGCATACGGAAGAATCCGTTTAGGGACAGTCTGCATGTTCTTTCCATTTTTCCCTAAGCTGTTGTACAGTGAGATTCTTTTGCAGGAGCTCGGGTTGCGCGAGGCGTAGGCGAGCTAACCAGCGTCATTAAGGTCCATTAAGTCACTCAACATTCATCAACGAGGGTGTGTAGTGTCAGCCACAGATAAGAAGTAACATAAACAACAGCTGCAAGATTTAATTAAAGAAGCACAGATGTTCTTTTATTTCGTGGGAATCTGGTTGACCTCACGTCATCAGTTAAAGGTTAGAACTTATCTTTTCACAGAAGATACTAAAAATGTTCTCCTTCAGCTGACAGACAGACATCGTTACATTATGTTGCTACTCCTGCACACACACCCTCCCCCCCCGCCCCCTCCCCCGTGCGTGTTTACTGTAATTAATCGCGGGGCCGATAACCTAGATGTTAGGCCCCTTAAAACAACAATTATCATCGTCATAATTAATCGAAGCACGGACCTAAGCCCGTTTGTTGTTCAATTGTGGGTTAATTTAACATTCAAAGTGTACAGATCAATTACCCGTATTCTAGTGGAGCTGGAGAACAATATACGCCAGCAGATATCCCTCACAACAGAAGGGAATTTAAAATCCACAGCCTGCTTCCAGTCGACTCACCGGGTGAGGTAATGGAATGAATGAAGCCCCGGTCTAGCGACGAGGATATGAACTGTGCCGGCTGCCGAGGTCTGACGCACTCCCCTGGGGCAATGATTAAATGAATGACAAATGAAATGATAGTGGAGAGCGTTGCTGGAATGAAAGTGTGGCAGGGAAAACTGGAGTACCCGGAGAAAAACCTGTCTCACATGGAGTGACCGGGATTTGAACCATGGACCCAGTGGTGAGAGGCTGGCGTGCTGCCGCCTAAACCACGGAGGCTCTAACAGAAGGGAATTACAATGTGTAATTGCTAATTTATTTACACGGTACAACGCCTGTCTTGTCAGTTGAAGGAGAAAATTTACAGCATCTTCTGAGAAAAGGTAAGTTCTTTAGTCATGATTTGCTGGTGAATTTACGATTAATTAATGTACTTTGTTACGGTTTCCACCTGCGCACTATCCGCGGTGCGAACTCGGTTGGCTGGTGGAAGGCACGCATGCCCGGCAGCCGGTTGCCCGTCCCACTCCAGCAAAAGAATCGCCCTGTATATGCTGTACAACTGGGGTGATTTTTAGTTCTTGCAGGATGTCTTCATTCCTCCAATGATGGAATAAGGAGTAGCCTGAAGTTCGTCTCATGAATCTCATTTCTGCTGTTATTAGTCTTTTTTCATCTGCCTTCCTAATTGTAAGTAATTCTTAATAATAATCATATCTAACCAACATATACTGAAATTCTAGTTTAAAAGATTTACAAAACCTTATCAAAGAATCAGTAAGTAACCCTTATATAAGTAACTAAAATTTTATTAGCATTAGTCTTGAAAAATACACTGCGGGCCAAAACAAAAAAACGTAACACTTGGATATTTTCAAAGAGAGAACACAAAAATTATTTTTATTTATATTATTTTGAAACTTAAATGCAAAAACAGGAATTTCATTTTAAGAGAAAGATCATTTTTCACTTAAAAGTTTACTTTCAGATGGGTATAAATGAAGTTCTTTGATTTTTGGCAAATTTTCATGAACAGATGTTGCTCCTTTATTTCCAATATTTTTTGCTTGAATCAAAATTGCTACTACTAAAATGTCACTTCACTCATCTTTACTCCAAAAAAACTTCTCGATGCTTTGGGAAGTACTGAATAACAAGTCATTAGATGAGAGTCTAACAACGCCACAACAAACCACCATTCACACATCACAATAATAGTGGAAGAGCAAAGCAGTAAAGTTAATGCAGATTCCGCTATATCCAACCCTAGGCGACAGAATCCCTTTATTAACTGTGCATATTCATATTCTTGTTCCCAAATGTATAAAACACGATCATTTGCCTCGAGACATAAGAGAAAACCATTATAATGAACGAAATTATGAAATAGTTTTTGTAAACTTACATTTTCCTAAGTGTAACTTTTTTTTTGGGGGGGGGCCTTCAGTGTATACAGGGTGTCTCTCATTAACCTTTAAAACTCTCGATAGCGACGTAGATGGCATTGAAACAAATAATTTGATATAGGACACTAGGGTCGCAAGTGTCCAGAAATACCTTAAAAGTGAACCACAACTGTTAAACATATGACGTCATCAGGTGACGGCTACGCTCAATGGTCAGGCCCGTGCTCTCTTACGCACACCAAAGCATCCAATGCAAACGTTGAATGTCATATCATTCTGGCTCCGAGTCTGCGTGTGCGACTCGGGCATGTGGAGTTTGAGGTTCAAATCCGGGACCTATCCATCAGCTTTCTTTGTTCTCTCTCTCCTCCTTTCAAGTGAAAGGAGATGTTTGTTGACATTAAGATACGGAACCAGAGTGATATGATATTCAACGTTTGCTTTGGTGTGCATAAGCTCGAGCCGTCACCTGATGACGTCATATGTTTAACCCTTTTGATGCCAAGCTATTATGGGTGGATATGCTAAGAATGCCAAGCCAAGTTTAGCGAAATTACAAGGGTTTGATAAAAAAAATCTCCTATTGATAATTATCAAGATAGAATGTTGAATTTTTTTTTCTGTATCAGGTAGACATATTTGTAACGTAATGGATGCTAATTAATTGATGTTTCACTTTATTTTGTTAATTGCAAAAATACTTTTAAAAATATTTAAACAAATAAATGAAATTCGAAATTTTTGATAAAATGTTGACAGCCTCTACACTCGAATTACTATCTTTTGTTATGTACATGTTATTACTTATGGAAAGCTACATATATGTTCCAAATTTGGAGTAGTTCTATCGAATAGATTTCGAGTACGATCAGTTTCTACAAAGACATGCGTATAAAGTAGTCTCGCATTGCACAATGTTATTTTACTTGCTACCTTTGTGGTAACCTCTTCCCCATCATTGGTTGAGGTGTCACTTGATTTATCATTGGAACCTGAACCTGGTGAATCACTGTCGATTTTGTCAGCGTAAATCCTACCTGTTTCGAAAGTATTCCTGTGTCTCAGCCTTGGCGCTCCTCTCGCGCGGGCTGCGGACACAGCGGAATAAAATTGTCACTGTCGTCATCAGAATAAAAGTCGTCGTCATCAGTCGAAAATTCGCTCTCACACTCTTCACTCGGCGTTAAGACATTAGTTATTTCCTCTTCGTTCAAAGAGCTAGCCATATTTATCACCAAGTAACGTAATTAGCTCCAAGCAAGAACATAAACAATCAAGACTTCAAAAGATAAAACACGCGCCAAGCCAGCTGACAACAGCATGCTCAAAGAGTGCTTATTATTAATTCAATTGTTCACGGAACTTAAACACATCAATATATACAGAGTGAGAATGATTCCCGCATTGAATTGGTTACAACAGCAAAATCGCTGCGTTACTGGAAACATCGCTAAAATGTTTAGAAAAACTGGCACTATAAGGGTTAACAGTTGTGGTTCACTTTCAAAGTATTTCCGGACACTTGCAACCCTAAGTGTCCTATATCAAATTACTTGTCTCAATACCATCTTCGTCTCTATAGAGAGTTTTAAACGTTGATAAGAGACACCCAGTATATAAAATAATGTGATCTTTTTTCTTCATTCATCATTATTTTCAGTTTTCCAGACTATGCCGGGTCAAAGCAAAAATTAATTTCTTAGGGACACAATTGTTATAATCTAACTTTGTGACCCATGATCACTTCTTTCTCAAATCCTTGTCTAACATTATACTAATGAGAACCGGTCAGAGGTCACATGGGTCCAGACATATCTCTGATCTAGGATCACAAGTTCACCCCCAAGAGCGGGGGCGTGGTGGCTCAGTGGTCTAGCTGTATGCCTCTCACCAAGGCGGTCCGGGTTCAATTCCCGGTCAATGCATGTGAGATTTTCGAAGTGAAATGCCATGTCCTGTGGTTCGGATTCCACGTAAAAAGGAGGCCCCATGGCTCACGATCTCATGATTAACGGTCACGTTAAACTACAAGTTTCCTTTTGCTTTCACCCCCAAGAAACTGCCACTTACAGTATCTTTCTGGAGCCCGGGGTAAGAGTGAGATCTTGATGAATGGAAATTTTAAAAAGTACTTAAAATAGTTGTTCATGGTTTCTTTGAGAAAAGGCTAATCATATTACAAAAATTAATGTGAATAATAATTAAAACATGATGAGAATCACCAAGATATTGATTGTTTCATCTTGAACAAGTAACAAGCTCTGATTCTAAAGTATCGACCTGAATAAGCAAGATTTTGTAGTCACTGTAGGTTCAGAATGTGATATTATTGTTAAAAATACTCAGTCATGTAGAGTGCAGACGGTATGTGGTGAGGTTTCAAGGTCAAGCTAACCGCTCTGGTTAAACAGAGTTCCAGCCACGTTTGAGTGGTGGGGTAACAGCGACAGCAGTCACTCGTCATCCGCCATGCTATTGACATATTGTGTTAATGCTTAAAATTTGTGAATGCAATCGTCTTAATCTTGGTGCAGTTAAGGAAGTGGTTTCTCCTCCAGCGCTCTGGCTCCTATCCACTCATACCGTATCATGACCTTGAAGCCTCACCGCATACCTTCTGTATGCCTCAACAATATGCTTGTTATTATATGTCGAATGTTAGTTGTTAATGTTTTTGAACATTTTGCCTGGGTTTAATAACATGGCCAGGAACTGTAGCAGTACGGACTTCATGTTAGTGTTAAAACGTCAGATTTTGGTTTTCTATCAGAGATTCCTGTTCTTCCCCACAGAGTATAGATGAAAGAGTGCCCCATTCACCTTCAGGATTTGTGCCTTTGTCATATTCTGACTGTTAAAATATTTTTACTGATAGTGATCGTTAAACAGTATTATTTTTAATGACATTCTGTGATAAAAGTCTACTCTTGTCTTGTAAAGTTATCGATATTATTTGTTGTAACTGAGAGGAAATGAAAATATTTTATTGTGATTTTAAGTTGTTTTAATTACAGTTCTCACCACCTCTAGCAAAGTCTTCTCTCCTAACTTCCTTTTCCCACTGTGCTGCAATTTAAATGTCTACCTCTTACACTAAAGGTGGATGAAATCCATGTTATTTTTGAACATTGCTCAGCAGACTGAAGTAAGTCCATCGTCTGTTCGAACCACAATGTTCATCACGTGAATTTAAGACAGTTTTGTGTGAAATTTCGGAAGACGGATTAATTATGAATAACGTGTGATAGTAAATTAATCCTAAGGTGTCAGCAATACAAGGGACAGCACTTCCAACCTCTTCTATGGATTGTAAGTACCGTTTCTTTAACAGTATGCTTTCCCTTTTGTCTTTGCCACTGACAGACAGCAGTACGTGATGTTTAGCAGCAAGGCAGCAACACCTGGCCAATGGACTACTTGAGACCCATCAGTCATACTAAAAATTAGCCTGTATAAGTGCATACTGTTGGTTTTTTTTAGGACTGATGATTATTGTGACATCTAGGTTCATCATCATCAGTTTCCAGCTTGGGCTGGGGCGGAGCAAATATGACACCCCTCCACTTGACTGTCTGTCCATCATCCTTCCTCAACCACTAAACTCCACTCCAAGTTTCGTTCTCTCACACTGTCCTTCACCAAATCCATCCACTGTACTCTAGGTCTTGCTCGTCCTCTCTTTCCAGTCATCCGTCTCTCCATCACTTGTTATGCCATTCTTGCATCATTCATCCTTTTCATATATCCATACCATCTCAATCTTTTCTGCCCCAGCTTATCATTCAGCTTCTGTACAGTACATTCTCTTCCTTTCTCACTCTATTCTCCTAGTCTTCTGTACCATTCTCCTCAGGAATTTCATTTCAGCTGCCTGTATTCTACTTTCATCGGCCAAGTTTCTGCTCCATACGTCATTATTGGTAAGAAATAGGTCTTGTACATCACTTCAGTGGTGAGTCTTTATCCCAAATCAAACTCCGAACCTGATGATAGAAAACACTCCCACATTGTATTCTCTTGTTGATCTCCAGATCCAATCTTGCATTTTCAATCAATTCACTTCCTAAATATTTGAAGTGCTCTACTACTTCCAGCTCTAAATTTCCAATTTTAACAATCCCTTTTCCTTCTCTCTTTCCTCTTGTCATTACCATTGTCTTCCTTTTCTCTATGCTTGGACCAAATTCTCATTCTCTCCCCAAATCAGAACATCATCAGCAAATAAGATTACATTAGAGCGTCGAAAATCCGAACTAATTAGGACTGGGGGGGTTTGGACTTTTTGAACATAACCATAAAAACACAGCATCTTCTAGTGAACTGTCATTTGCGGTTCTTGTTGTTTTTCTGTCTTTAGACCAGTGGTTCTTAACCGGTGGTCCACGGGAAAAAAAAGGGTCCACCAGCAAGTATATAAAAGTGGCCAATAAATGGGGATTTCGAAAACGATGTGCGTAGAACGAGAATTGTCCGAATGCATTCGTGGCGATGACTATCAGGTTTAGAATTGAATTTCTTTAAAATAAGTGTTGTTGAGGAAGGGATAATAATAATATCATATGGCCTCGGTGCCGGGTGCAAGCTTTGTTATGACACCCAAAGGTTAGCTTGCGTGGCAAATTTCGTTGTTCCTTGAAACACTATGAAAGTCAAGGAGGTTAGATATCTAAGCTCCTTAAACACTATAGCGCTTTCCCATTTGGGAATGTTCATAACCTATTCTAGTAGAGAAACGAGGAACTTTGTGTTGGCAGAAACTCACGAGATTAATTTTGCCACTATGAACACGGCGTACTGAATTCAAATGGGTTCTTTGACACGCCAACATCGTATGACATGGTGTCGTAATTTTTGCCGCCTTTCAAAAATCACTTACCACGGCCAGGAGCGAACCTTCAAGCGTGACCAGTCACCCACCGTGGCAAGCTGAGGAAGGGTTACAACTGATATTGTGTATTGGGGGGGGGGGGGTCCGTAGACGATTCAGTTTCAGGGCGAGTGGTCCGCAGACTTCTACGGGTTCAGAACCACTGCTTTAGACCCATCATCTGAATCTAACTTAGAAGCAAAAGTCAGAATGCTACCTTTTTTCTTTTTAATGTCGGAGATGGTAGCTTTACCCACTCCATAATGTTTTGACAAAGACGAGCCTCTTTCACTTCTTTCAAGTCTCTTTAATATTTCGAGTTTGGTTTCTATAGTTTGAATTTTATGTTTCCTCTTGTGTCCCTGATGACGCCATAATACGACACTGTACAAGGCACACAGTACTGTACGAACTACAACTACACTACTGAACAAGTGAAGCAACTGAACTGACAGGGTTAAAATAGACTGGCCAGCTGGGGGGAAGGGGAGTGGATGGTTCAAAACAAACACTCCCAAGGTCATTGTTCTCTCACAGCGCCGTGCAAAATACCGCTCACATTTTTAAAGCGGGCGTTCGGATTATTGACGCAGTAACTGTATGTTCATTCTTGTGCCTAGGTAGCATCTAGGTTATCAACTTATAATGGTTTGGGGGACTACTGTCGACCAAAATATTATGTGCACTCGAGTTTGAAGGTTGTTTGTGAAGTAGCCAATAAACCTACATGAAATTCAATAACAATCATTCTCAGCGTTCTATTTTACATTAGTTCATGTGGGTTTGGAATTTTTAATTTATATTTTAATATTTTTTATTGTAGTTGAAACACAAAAAGTGCCCGTTTTTAAGCGTGTTTCAACCATGCATCACATTTAAGAATTATTATCTCGCAAACCCATGTTCAGATCGAATCCAAATTTTAACACAATATACATTGAAATTTTGCATAACTGGTTTATTAATTTCAAAATTTTGTGTGTCCAAGAACAAAAGGTATCATTTTTGTAAGGTAACTTTTTCTCTGCTCGGGGTCGTTGGAAAATGTAGTTCTTGGTTGCGTTGTAATCCTTATACATCGAAAGGTTATGCTGTATGGCTGTGAAATATGTAAATTAATTCACTTATTTTGTATCGGTTTGTATTTGTACGGGGAATTAAGACATGGTTCACCAGCTAGCCACTCCGGGAAATGCTGTACAGCGTTGCTGATATGAAACCCATCACTTCCGACCGAGGCGCGCCATGACGCGTGATGGAGCCCATCTTGGCAACGTTGTACAGCTTTCACCGGAGTGGCTAACTGGTGAACCATGTCTTAATTCCCCGTACAAATACAAACCGATATAAAATAAGTGAATTAATTAACGTATTTCACAATCATACAGCGTACCTTTTTGATGTATAAGGATTACAACGCAACCAAGAACTAAATTTTCCAACGACCCCGAGCCGAGAAAAAGTTACCTTGCAAAAATGATAACTTTGTTTCTTGGACACACAAAATTTTGAAATTAATAAACCAGTTATACAACATTCCAATGTATATTGTGTTGAAATTTGATCTGATGACAGGTTTGTGAGATAATAATTCTTAAATGTGTTGCATGGTTGAAACACGCTTAAAAACGGGCACTTTTTGTGTTCCAACTGCGATAAAAAAAATATTAGAATATAAATTTAAAATTCCAAACCTACATGAACTAACGTAAAATAGAACGACAAAAATGATGATGTTATTGGATTTTATGTAGGTCTATTGGTTACTTCACAAACAACCTTCAAACTCGAGTACACATAATATTTTGGTCGACAGTAATACGATGATGAAATATAAAACTGACTACAGAATTACGGACGAGAAGAAGAAAAGAAATGCCCTAAAAGAATGAGAACTGATCGGCTCGAAAAGAAGTAGAGCCCTGAAACAGAAAGAGGAGATGGTTTCCCCAAAGTCAATGGGAAAAGGGGAAATCTCAGAAATCTCTTGGGGTCACCAACCCTCGAGCTTACCAGCTGTGAGCCATTGAGGGTGTAGCAGTTTCCAAGGTGCACCTTGTATGGTAGGTCCTTGAGCAGAAGAGATCTGTCACAGTAGAGGCCTGGGTTCGATTCCTGGCTCTACCAAGGAATTTCATTCTGGTCCGAGGGCTGGAACGGAGTACACTCAGTCTCGTGAAGCAAAACTGAGAAGTAGGTTCGATTCCTACTTTCGCATTCTGGAAGTGGTTTTACGTGGTTTCCCCACTTCTACTCCAGGCAAATGCCTGGATGGTACCTATCTTAAGCCCTCGGCCGCTTCCTACCTCAATAGCAAATGAAAAATCCACAGCCTGCTTCCAGTCTTCGACCGGGTCAGGGAATGGAATGAATGAAGCCCCCATCTAGCGGCGAGGATATGAACTGTGCCGGCTGCCGAGGCCTGACGCACTCCTCTGGGGCAATGATTAAATGAATGACAGATGAAATGAAATGATAGTGGAGAGTGTTGCTGGAATGAAATTGTGACAGGGAAAACCGGAGTACCCGGAGAAAAACCTGTCTGCCTCCGTTTTGTCCAGCACAAATCTCACTTGGAGTGACCGGGATTTGAACCACGGACCCAGCGGTGAGAGGCCGGCGTGCTGCCGCCTAAGCCACGGAGGCTTACTCAATAGCAAATACACATACTAATACAGACATCACAGGCATGGTGTCTACTACCCTGGAAAATAGGAAATACTCAGGGTATTTTAATGATACTCAAGGAACTTTAGTTTTACATGGCCCAACCGTGAATAATTAGAAATTAAGAATTTAAATTTTTATGGGGGGAAAAATACGTATATTCTGGTGAATGTTCGTACTGACATTAAAGCAGTAATCTCTCATTTCTTGCAAGATAGAGCACACTAATTACATGTGTAGACCGTGTATTTGTATATAAATGAGTAACTTTTGAGAGTATAGTATTGACGAGCTACTTTCAATACTCACAAGTACAATAGTTTTTCTGGATGAAAATTTTAAAAATATAGAAAAATATATATATATTTGTTTTTTCAACTTTGTCATGCTACCCTTTCTTCTTCTTCGCGAATGGGTCGCTTAGGGCCACGGGAAATCAACACTTTCTAGCCTTCCTGTTGGCCCAGTATTCCTTCATTCGCAACGAGTGGGTCTGTTTCCGTTGCTCTGACCATCGATGTTGTGTAGTCTTCTTCTCTTCGTCCTCGAAACCCCGCGTCTGAGTGATTTTCCTGATTTCCTTCCGGTCATGTAAGTTTGGTGATCCTAATTCCTTTAAGTCTCTCCCTGTAAATTTATACCAATTCGGTCTAGCTACCCTTTATTGTTCAAGCCCTTTTTGAAATGCTCTTTAAATACAAACTCTGTTTTATATACCGTATTTATTATGGCCGCTACTGTTTCTCAGGGAATTTTCTGATTTATCCTGGAAAAATCGTGGAATTGTCAGGGAAATCTGTTGGTTGGTTTTGGTAGACATCCTGACAGTGACAAAGGTTGTCAGACAAATTCCACACACACCCAAGTACACGGGGCTGCCAAAGCCCCTAAAAGAATCAACAACATCAAAGAATGAGGGTTTCAGGAAAGATGAGATGAGTAGAAAAATAATAAGACTCTCTAGGCCTTGGGATACCCTAATACTGTCGGGATCGGAAGAAAAAATGTTTTGCCAATGGAGGGAGGATGATGGCGAGGAACTCGACACAAGGAAGTAGAGGCAATGTTTTTTGTTGGATTTTTTTTTTTTTTTTTACTATATACACTCGCCGGCCATAAATGCGAAACACTACAAATTTCAGACTAAACTCAATGTTTGACCGTTCCAAACCTTGTATTAATCAAATACTATGACATTACAACAATATGGCAATGTATCGTAAGTTATTTACCTTAATTAGTACAATAATTGAAAAACATTATGGATCAAGACAATCACAACAGTGCACAAACACAAATTTGGAAATGTCGAAATATGGAATCCATTGTACTGTAACACTGTATGATTACGAATGTTGTAGACAAACCGTAATGTCCACAAAAATACGTGGCACGAGAATTCACAGCAATAAACCTTAACACTTAGAGCGCAGGCGCCGTACTGTTACGTTTGAAGGGAACTTTTTAAAACTGCTGCGAGCATAATATTATGTTGATCGATATCTCGCACTTTGTGTTGGAGACGAACGTAATATTACAGATCTAGCACTCGCGTGTGGGTGCCAGTAAGCATGAAGTTGCACATACTATCGCTAGATAGCACCTCGTCACTGTTCAGCGGAAGAATAACGATCTGTTCGAAGGCAGTGTACTGACTGTGACGTTGGACTTTGTGTCACCCCTTGTTTCAAAATTTACCCTATCGTAGTGCATTATGAGAAGTGACATTTTTGCTTTTAATTTCAAAGTAGGGTTATGTCAATGAAATGATTATTGAGATTTATTTCAACAATGTGTGGCTTAGGCGGCAGCACGCCGGCCTCTCACCACTGGGTCCGTGGTTCAAATCCCGGTCACTCCATGTGAGATCTGTGCTGGACAAAACGGAGGCAGACAGGTTTTTCTCCGGGTACTCCGGTTTTCCCTGTGAAAAATTTCATTCCAGCAACACTCTCCACTATCATTTCATTTCGTCTGTCATTTATTTAATCATTGCCCCAGAGGAGTGCGTCAGGCCTCGGCAGCCGGCACAGTTCATATCCTCGCCGCTAGATGGGGGCTTCATTAATTCCATTCCTGACCCGGTCGGAGACTGGAAGCAGGCTGTGGATTTTCATTTTCATTTCAACAATGTAGTGCATGCACATTTGATTTTACATTTTTTTTTTTTCCTTCCTCAAAAAAATTGTGTAATTTCACGGCATTTTTTTACAATATAGTTTTTTTTTTCAATCGTGTCGGATTTTTATAAAATTTGTAGTGTAAGGATTCGGAAATGGAACGGACTTTTCAATTTATTTGTAACTCAAACCACATTCAGTTTGTGCCATTCTGAACACAGCCATAAATTCTGGAAATCAGCCAGCACACGGGTGAGGAGCAACATTTAAGGCATCAGCAGGGTAAGTGTTAGGACAGCTGTTGGTGGTTATTCTTGTCCAAAGGCGGGAAACGGTATCATTAGTGTTATGTATGTCAGGATCAACCATGTGTATCAATATTATTGCGCTGAAACTTCTCAACTGAACTAATTAACTCACAACACATTGCCATGTCGCTGGAAAGTTACAACATTCAATTTATACCAGGCGTGAAACTGATAAACATTGCGTTTTGCCTGATATTCGTAGTGTTTCGCTTTTTATGCCGGTGAGTGCAGTTTTTAAAAAAATGGAGTTTGGGGAGGGAATATTGTAGGTTTACCTTGTGAGTGAGTGAATAAGGTTCTTTCATTTCCTCTTCTGAGCTAGCAGAAGAATATTGGAGTCTTTATTTTGCAAAAATGTTTCCTGAGATAAAAAAGTACACTATAATATTCCAAAAGTCTATTCACAAAGCATTTGTAGACCAAACTCTATACAAAGCTAAAATATAGAACTTCTTACCATCTAATTCCTAAACACACTTAATGTTTCATCTCAAAAATTGAATAAAAACAAAATTATTTATTGATGTGAATATGTCTTTAAGTCTGGTAATGGGCCACTCCACAGGTTCAAAACCTCGAGCACCGTGAAGGAGATATTTCCATTCCCTCCTAATACAGGAATTAGACCAACTGAAATTTTTCTTTAGCATATGCGCTTCCATGTACGCACGTTCACAATGAATTGGAAGTGTTATGTACTGCGTATGTGTTCCAAATTATTCTTATTCAAAAAGTATAGTAAAATACTAATTACACTAAAATCTTAAGCAATCCTGATCTACCTGTACTAGAAGATTTACCCACTCTACGTAACGCCTCTGACATGGTTGCTAGAGGCTACGACCCAACTACCGAGTGGAAAAGACATTTTTTAAAATTTATTTTATCGTATGGCTTTTAGTGTCAAGAGTGTCCGAGGACATGTTCGGCTCACCAGAGGCTATAGCTGCTTCAACCGAGCACCCATAGTTTGAGCTACAAGTTCCGTTCAATTTCAAGTAGTTCCAACTTTCGCTGCCAGATGTCACTAACCTAGTGGTGAACGTTGGAACTTTGATAGAGCGTTCCAACAAAATCTAACCTAGAAATTTAGCTTTACACAAGTTTAGTCTGTGGAAGGATCTTTTACATGCCATAAATCTATAACACGGGTCGCCGGCTTTATTTCCCCTCCGAAGGAAGGCATACTGAAGGATTTTAACGCTCTTAAAAATCTGACGACTTCGGCCGGGTTTGAACCCGCGATCTTGGGCACAACAGTTCAGCATGCTACCAACTACGCCATCGAAGCCGTGGGAAGCAGCAAAGGAGATGCACCTACTCAGTATGTTCTCGACTGCCAAACTTCCAAGTGGATTTTAGCTACCACGTAAAACATGGACTGCCCTGAATAGAATAAGAACAGGCCATGGTAGGTGCAGAGACATGCTGTTTAAATGGAACAAGTTGCCGACAGCTGCGCGACACACCATCCACCATATTGTGAGCTAATGTGAAACGGGGGCATACACAGGCAGCCATGAGGATTTCTTGATGGCAACTCCAGCTGCAATACAGTGGATCAATGATCTTGACATTCAATTGTAAGGTGTCTTTTATTGTTCATTGTTTTCTTCTAATATACAGTGGTCTGCCAGAAAGAAAATTAAGTATTTCGTAACTTTTTAACCAGAAGAAGAATATTTCCGGTAAATGTTAGCGCATTTTCTTAGCTCGGTATATCTTCATACGAGCCTTAATATATTGACGACTAATTCAATGGAATTTTATGGGAACTTAAAATGGTGGCCGTGCAAATTTTTTAAAATCTTGTTTTTATTTATAGTGTCCTAATGAAGCAATATAAATGTAGGTTGATACAAATATCAAATTTTAAAAATTTTGCACAGCCACCATTTTAAGTTCCTATGAAATTCCATTGAATTAGTCGTCAACATTAAGGCTTCTAAGTAAATGCACAAACAGTTGTAGTTTGAGTCTTCAGTCTTTCAACTGGTTTGATGCAGCTCTCCCTATCCTGAGCTAATGAACTCTCCATGCTTCCCTGTCCTGAGCTAATGCACTAACGTTTGTTGTTGTTGTTTGAGTCTTTTGACTGGTTTGATGCAGCCTTCCAGGCCCCCTGTCCTGAGCTAATCGTTTCATCTCTACATAGCTACCACACCCTACATCCGAGGCAATTCTAACCTTGGTCTACCCCTACAGTTCTTGTCCTCGACCCTTCCTTCCATAACTAAGCTTGCTATTCCTGGGTATCTTTGTATGTGTCCTACCAACCTATCCCTTCTCTTTATTAGCAGTCGCCAGAAATATCTCTCCTCTTTCACTCGTCTTAATACCTCTTCGTTTGTAACCCTATCTACCCATCTGATCTTCATCATTCTCCTGTAACACCACATTTCAAATGCATCAATTCTCCTCTCTTCTGCTGCACCAATAGTCAAAGTTTCACTTCCATAGAGCGCGACGCTCCAGTCAAAGGTTTTCAAAAATGACTTCCTAATATCTAAATCTATATTTGATGTCAACAGATTCCTTTTCTGTAGAAATGCTTTCCTTTCCTGAGCCAACCTGCTTTTTATATCCTCTTTGCTTCGTCCATCACTGGTTATTTTGCTTCCTAAGTAACAGAAGTCTCCTACTTCCTTTAGTTTTTCCCCTGCCAATTTGATGTCCATAGAGGTTTCTGATTTATTGCGGCTGCATTCCAATATTTTTGTTTTACATTTATTAATTTTCATCATGAATTCTTTCCTCAAGACGGAGTCCATAACATTCAAAAACTCATTCAAATCCTCATTTACCAGAAATATATTTTTTCTGGCTAAAGAGTTACCAAATACTTTATTTCCTTTCTGAGTATAATAATATGGCAGACCACTGTATGTATATAATTTATTTCTGTATATCACTTGATTGTATGGGTCATACGCTAAATAAATTCAGTAAACCCTCGTTAAATAGTGGCCGACTTCTCCTTTTCTTTTTCGCACTAACAAAGCTAGGATCAAGTTGTCAAGTAGTCTTGTTTCACTTTGGTAGAGGCAATTTACTGAACCTCGACCGCAATGCCGAGGCAGCGAGGAACAAAAACACCACAACTGCCCAGGTGGCGAGGTTCCAAATCTTACCTTAAGGTACATTGTCTCGTTAGTTTTATCGTAATGGACATGAATTTAAAATAGAAAAAAGAAGTTTCAATACCAGTATCACTAGTCTGCTTTAAATAATACCCGGATCCTTAACATGGTGTGCAACCAAGTATGTACATTTCCTTTATTTATTTTCCGCACGACCACACATGGGGTGACCAGATGCAGACGTATAAAAGAACGTAGGACGAACAGCTTCCAAAAGGAGGACAAATTTAGAGAAAAGGGAACACACGGAATCATACGATTAAATTTAATGTATCGGTATTAATAGACATAAGATATATTTTTTAACTTTTATTGGCACTTCTCTGAAGATTCAATTTTCTGTAGAAGTGAGGGCTTGCTTAGCAGATAGTTGTAAAATGATAGACAGGAAAAACAAAAAAATACTTGACCATCAACATACCTTTAACAGATTCACAGTCTATTGTGTCGTAATGAGCAAAAATACTCTTTCTGCATTTGCATTGTGCCCTGATATACTGAAAAAGTATTTGGCAAGTTTTAACAATTCTGAATGACAATCAACAGACTTACTTCTACGAAAATACTGGGCCTAGTTTTTATTATTATTATTATTATTATTAATCTTGATTGGTCACATTGGACCACTTGAGTCGTTCCACAATCACTTCTTCTTTGAAGGTAGTACTGCTTGGTTCTTGCGCTCTTTCCAGTACTTTTTCATTCTTTCAGATCGGGATTTTCTCAACTCATCTGAAATCTCCATAGGCTTTCTGTGTGTCATTTCTGCAGAAAATTTGTGAGTTTTAAGAATGGTGTTAATTTTATTTTTCTCCTCGGCATCTGTTATCTTGAGTCCAACTGCTTTGAGATCTTGTTGGATTTCTTGGATCCATTTTCCTCCAGTTTTCTTTCCTAGATTTCTCATCACCAGTTGGCGTACAATTCTGTTTTCTGGAAGCCGTAATATGTGAAAAAAATATGAAATTCTTTTCTTCTTCATTGTGCTGGTGATTGGATCAATCTCACGATAGACAGTTTCATTTGGGAGAATCCTCCAGACTCCCTCAACCTGATACTTTTTATTTATGCACGTTCTAATGATTCTTCTTTCCGTTTTGAGGAGCTGATCAGTTCTTTGTTCATTTTTAATTTGGAACAGTGTTTCACAAGCATAAGTGGCTTCAGGGAGAGTTACAGTTTTATAATGTTGGATCTTAGTAGCTATTGATAGGCATTTTTTATTATATATTTTGACCAGGTTAGAGATTGTGCCTTTTTCATTTTATTTGTTCTATTTATCCAAGTTACTTTTTCGTTTAAGTTATGTGTTATAATTTCTCCAAGATACTTAAATTGAGGAACTAGGTTAATTTTATGATCATTTATATAGACTTCATTTATATCTAAGGGTTTCATAGGCATGATCTCAGTTTTTTCAAAGGATATCTGTAATCCTATCCCTTGAGCAATTTCTTGGAGACTAGTGATCTGAGTACAAACCTCTTCCTTGTCTAGTGCTAAAAGAGCCAAGTCATCTGCAAATCCTAAGCAGTTTATTTTTATTGATGGTTTTGTTCCAATTTTGATCTTAGGAGGGTTTTCCTTTTGCCAAACCTTCATGATATAATCAAGAGCCACATTGAAAAGCAGAGGGGATAATCCATCACCTTGTCTGAGACCAGTTTTTACTGTGAAAGCTGTTGATATTTCTCCCCTAAATTTAACTTTCGAATTTGTGTTTGTTAATGTTAATTGAATGATTTTTATCAATTTAGGATGGAGACCGTATGATCTGAGGATTTTTAGCAGTGTCAGTCTATGAATACTATCATAGGCTTTTTTGAAATCTAAAAAAGAGATAAAGAGTTGCTTATTTCTGTTTTTGTAATATTCCATTATTAATTTCAGGCTAAGAATTTGGTCTGGACAACTTCTGTAAGGGCGAAATCCTCCTTGATATTCTCCAAGTTGTGGTTCCAGAATGTTTTTGATCCTGTTGTTTTTACTACAAGTAATACAAATAATCGATAGTTGCACTCGCTTATGGATCGATCCATGATCATTAGTGAAAAATCGATAAAATAGACGATTCTGCTGCCATCTTTATAGTCAAGCCACCCTTACTTCCGACTTGAAGTTTCAGTGCGACGCCAGAGATATCTAGCAGTCAGAAGTGAAATCAATTTAACCAGCCAATCACAGGCAGCATTCGAATTGATATATCATGACAAATCAAGTTTCGTTAATTGCGACATCACGAACGAAACTCGATTTGTCGTGATATATCGATTTGATTGGCTGGTTTAAGTGATTTCACTTCTGACCGCTAGATATCTCTAGCGTAGCACTGAATCTTAGTCGGAAGTAAGGGTGGCTTTACTATAGATAAGGTATTTAAGAAAAGAGCAATACGACTGGAATAATTGCAAATATAATTTTATTACGGTCAACTTTGTGAAAAATCAGGGCAAGTTAAAAATTCGCCCGAATCCCGGATGAAGAAATAAAAAGGAGGACAAGTCCTGATTTACCCGGACGCCTGGTCACGCTAACCACACAAGAGTTAAAGACATATTCACATAAAGACCTGTGGCCGTGACTCAGCACAGCCTACCACCATCATTGTTGTTCATCTACTGCATAGAATCTAATTCTTTATTTAGCTTTGTTTACATACACTTATCTAATGTGATACTATTAAGTTTCATACAAGAACTGAAGTCCATTAGCTTGGGATAAATTTAACTTCCCCATGACTAATGCCTGTATTGTCATCGCCGTGGGTGTTGGAAGACTCGACAAAGGCGATGGGACCTTACCCAGTATACAGTACATAATAGCCTTGATTTTCAAGCATAGGACGATATGGCTTCACTGTCAAATATGAGAGGAGTGTCCAAATAAAACCGGGCGGCGAGGTACTGAGCAGTTTGAAACAGTAAACCAGTTTAAGTATTATAATAATGATGATAACTAATACACATAATTATTTCCGGGAGTGTTATTTACTTATGGTTGATATACCAGTGGCAACTGCTGATTTTTATAATGTGTAGGACTTAATATGATAGGCTTAACTTAAGATAATTATTATAGCTGGGCTAAATTGGGATATTACTGTACTGCAGACTCGGTCTAATATCAATTATTCAGTTGCACAGCTCTATTACGAACACATTACACAATACAATCAAATACCACTCCAAAGATGTGCACACGACACACTATCCATTCTGACCACGTAAAATCGTAACCAATAAGCCCGTAGTGTTTGTTTAAATTCAACCAAAAGCGAGACTTGAGGATCTCAGAGCGCCATTTAAACAGCCCCTCAAGGGCTCCCTACATTTAGAAAGCTATAAACACCGGCTTTGAGGATACAAGGCTTCCTTCCTCAGCTTTCTACTCCAGGCAGTGAAGGTCACACTTCACCCATCTAGTGGTGAAATGTAGAACTAGTTGCAATTACTGACAGTGAGACAGAGCAAGGTAGCCCAAAAAATTATTTTACTAAACAATCAATTTAATTTTTTTAAACAGTTACAGCTGAGAGCTGACTGTAGGATGAACCTCATGTCCTGCATAGAGGAATCGCCACTGTCATACACTATCTATATTGTACCCCGTTCAGTCTTTGGACAAATTAGTGTTGACCGACTGAAGAGATACAAATGACAGATTGTACAGGGTGATTACAAATGATTCATCGGGTTTTGACATCTTATAGCTTCAAGTATATAATGCCCATCCATCTGTACCAATAACCAATCGGAAAAGCATGCTTTAAAGTTTTGTTTGTCACTGCTGGTTTCTTTGTGACTCACCAGGTGGCAGGGTGATAACAGTTTGCAAAATGGCAGCTAATCAACAGAAAGCATTTTGTGTGTTGCAATATAAAAAGACATAATCTGTCACTACCGTGCAGCGTGCGTTCCGAAGACAGTACCCCAACATATGGGGCATGGTAAATCCCAATGTTACAGTGGAGATTGAAAGAGAATCTCCAAATGACTTCCGTGCTGTGTCACATAGCAACGTTTAACAGCCCTACTTTTTTCCTGGGAATACTGTGACGGATATGACGTATCTACACATGTTACAAGACTGTTAACTGATAACCCACACTTCATATTCCAACAAGACAACCGCATTGGCATGAAGAAGAGCATCGCGATCTGAACAAGGAACTTCCAAACAGGTGGATTGGACGATGTTCTCAGGATGATTTGGCACTCTTCAGGTGGCCCCCAAGGTCTCCTGACCTTACAGTTTATGATTTTTTTCTTTGGGTATACGTGAAAGACAATGTGTATGAACCACCTTTGCCGACAACATTGGCTGAACTCCAGGATCGTATCACTACTGCGTTGGTGTACATTGACAGGGACACGCTTGAACGTGTATGGGCTGAACTTCAATACTGTGTGTCGTGTAACACAAGGAGAGCACATAGAACATTTCTAATCATGTGTAAGAAACTTGAAAATGTGCTTTTTCATAAAATGTATCGTTCACTATTTTGTATATAATACTTAGTGAAATACATTCATCCGAAACCCGATGAATCTTTTGTAATCACCCTGTATAGACAACACTCAAAGAATGGCTTCAAAACTTTACAGTTTAACCTTCGGCAGGTGGAACCATATAATTATATATGTACTGTTCAAATAACACACTGCAGAGGTCAATGAAGTACACAACAGTCCTCATAGTTGGCGAGAGCTGTTTCTTTCAACCTTACTCGTGTAGGGATTTCTCTCAGCAGATCGGTAAGATTTCTTTCCTGGTAGTGACAGCTGATAATTACATATGTTGCATGACGCAGTATTTTCGTGTCGTATTTACCCTATTTTGGTGGTTTTTGGATATAATGGCATCAGAAAAACAAGTCCGTGATGTTGAGATAGTGTCAATACTTAATTATTCAGACGAAGATTTGTCAGATTTTAGTTTTAGTGACTTTGAAAGGGAAAATTCTTCCTAGAGCTTATCTGAGAGCAACAACGACATAAGCAACACAGCTGGTGAGCGAGCAGATAACTGGACAGACATTAGTAATAGGGATCGTGGACCCACAAATACCATCCCCATACAGAACATTGATCAAGGGCCAATATTACCGACTGTGCAAGGCATAAGACCATCAACCCTGCTTCTCCGGACTGAGTAGACAAGGGGGTTCGAATCCCACCATCGGCCATCCTTGAATTAGGTTTCCGTGGTTTCCATTTTTCAACCCCGGCAAATGCCAGGACGATCTAATAGGCCACGATTGCTTCTTTCTAACTCCTTGTTCAGTTTCACTTATTTTCATCCATTCCATATTGCATTACCTACTCTTTGAGTTCTGTGTCAGGAAGGGTATCCGCCCATATAAATGATTCACCGTGAAAATATTAATCGCATTCCAACCCCAAACCCGTAGAAATGGAATAGACATATAGTGAGCAGCAAAATATGAGATCGTAAAGTGCAGTGTCCCTTGTGCCGTTCTTCAATTGACAAACAGACACTCCAAATTTTATATTGTCTTCAAACCTCTTCAACGATGGGTTTCCAATCCAGGAAAAGGTATGTAGATATTTCAAAGAATATTTGCATGATTTTAGTAACTTTTGAACAATTTGTATGGAATCTTTGTTTTACAAAATCCTGTGCGAAGGGTTAAGTATTTGAGAGGAATGGTTACTGAACACACTATTGTTATGCCCCAATATACCCAGAGAAAGGGAAATGCAGAGGATCTTCAACATGAGGAAGTAACCATGAAGCAAGAACTACGCAATACACAATCAAGATAAAACCAAATACTGTCACGAAAGACAAACATAACAGAAAGCCCTCGCGAATGTGACTCCTCTCGAAACAAACTACAATGCAATCATCATCATCACCTTCATTTCCCCTTTTCCAGTTGACACTGGGTGGGGGCAAATATGGTTCCTCTCCACTTTGTTCTGTCGTTCCACCATTCCTCCTCCAACACAGTGTTCCAATCCAGGTTCCGTTTTCTAATACTGTTCTCCACCGAGTCCATCCAACACATTCTTGGTCTTCCTCGTCCTCTCTTCCCTGTCATCCGTCGTTCCAGTGCTCATCTTGAGAGCCTTACTTCATTCATCCGTTTGACATGTCCAAACCATCTCAATCTGTTTTGCTCCACTTTGTCATTTAGTTTCTGTACTCCCAGTTCTTTCCGTATATCTTCATTTCTCACTCTGTCCCTCCTCGTTTTCTGAACCATACTTCTCAGGAATCTCATCTCAGCCGCTTGTACTCTGCTCTCATCCTTCTTAGTCATTGTCCAAGTTTCTGCTGCATATGTCATTATAGGAACATAATATGCTTTGTACATAACTTCTTTAGCCTTAATTGGTGTATCCTTGTTCCATACTAGTCCCCGTACCTGTTGGTAGAAAGCACTCCCGAGTTGTATTCTTCTGCTAATTTCCAAATCTAGTCTTCCATCTTCAGTCAGTTCACTTCCCAATATGGAAGAATAATACGCTGATGCCTAAAATCAAAGGAAGGCTACAAATGCGCAGTCAAGTGGGATGGAAAGGGCAGTCATTTTAGGTGAGCCCCAGGAGATAGAACTCGAACCAGGATCGTGGCACTCGGCGAGACCAGAAGCAACAAACAGCAGCATCAGTAGAATGTGGCTTAGCATCCATTACTCCCACCTTATCCTCGCACTAGGCTAACCCATTCGGCGTGACGGTGAGGTCGTATCACTTCACCTTCATCTGATGAGAGCTAAGAATGTTTCCGAGAATAACTCACTGCCCAGTCCGTCCCAATGCACTTTAAATATTATTGCAATGACACACAGTACTTGACTCACTTCAGTTGCTAATATTACGCCTAACTGCATACAGTATAGCCTTTAAAACTTTGATCGCCAAAAAGCTGGTCACTGGTTGGTAGAGAGGGGGGGGGGTCTTTTAATATTAATTGATGTTAGGGTTTCAATGTCGGATCCTATATAAATCGGTCGTTAATGGGGGTGGTCGCTTGAAAGGAGTGGTCATTACGAGAGGTTATACTGTATATATTTAAATAAACTTACCAAGAGAGGCTCCACCTGGTCGAAATAAACACAACTGGAGTTCAAGATAGTCAAGTAAATTCTGGAGCTTTCATTTTACTAAATAATTCCCTATACAAGTGATATCTGTCATATGCATGATAAATCTCATTAAAAGGGCAGTAGCAGGCATTTACAAGAAAGCCTTGTCTTTGGTGATTAGAAACTTCCAGAATATTAAAGCTTTGTTCCCATGATAGGAAATGAGAGAACCCCTTTTATTTAAAAATAGCATAATATATTTTCCTGTTATGATAAACATTTGTTGATTAAGCCTCGTGTATCATGGAGACACAGCTTGCACTGAATGTTCCTTAGTGCTTAATAAGCAGGGAATGAAGTAACATCTAGACACGATAACCTTTCTTTCAGTACCAATACCAGAAACTCAATGGATTTGACATGGAGCTAACCGGCAACAGATGAAAATGGTACCGGTATAGCGTGGCAAGTCCATCTGTAGACCTGATAAACAGTGGTGGCTGGTAAAAAAGTTGCGGTGCTGCACAAGGACCAGATTTTTTCAAACAAAAATTATAATAATACCGTAATAATAATCTTTTGGCAATGAATTAACCCTTCCCGAGCTGATGCTTTTATGGCTCAGAGCAGATTTTTCAAAAATTCAAAATATGTAGATTATTATTATTATTATTTGCGAATAACTTAGAACCACGTGGAATCAACATTTTGTGAGTTTTTTCCCTTGCCCAATAGTACTTCATTTTCACTGAATGTTGCAATCTCTGTTCCTCCGTCCAGATATGACGTGTTGGTCTCTTCCCATCTTCCTCAAATCTCGCAAATCTCTAACTCGCTGAGTTCCATTTTGTTCTTGTGTGTTTGATTTGTAGAAATGTGTGTGTTTGGAAAGTAAGTCTGGTATGCTTCATTCTTTCTAAGCGACTTAAAAATTGAATATGTAGATTACCGTATATTTTTCATGCACTAAATTTAATTAGAACTTGATACTTGAAGTTTGAGTAGCATCTGAATGTTGTAAAGTTGAATTTCGTTGTTCTATGTCATTATGTACACTACAAAAATGCACTCACTTTACTAACTACGCTATGACATGTGTTCACCTGAAGCAACAGCTGCCTGCAGGTATTTGTGAAGTCAAAGAGGTCTCTGGGGTACCATAATTAAATCAAACATGTGTCTGCATGGTGATGACATCTTCTGGGATAAACATTAACTATTTCGACGCTAGATTTAAATGTAGGAACTTTCCGGATATATCTGTTTACCGCTAGCGGCTGAAAAGTATGCTCCGGATATATATGTATTCGGTTCGGGAAGAGGTAAATGCATTTTCTCTTACATGAATAGCAATTCATGGTTTTGTTCTTTAATAATTCAGGACATATTGTAGTAGGCTATTGTGACTTGTTTGAAAAAGCGAAGAGCGCCAAGTTGTCGTTGCCAGGCTTGAGCACCGACCACATCTCAATAGTGGAGGGTATGGCAGAGTAAGTCCTATCCCAACAATTAACTCAGCTGGTCGTTGCCCACTGATTGCAACACATCCTTGCACATTCAGTCTTCACTACTCTTAACTGCAACCAAACTTCTGGATGCTCTAGGAAGTATTGAATAACCAGTCTTTAGATGAGAACCCAACAAACATCCCAATAATAGCGGAAGTGCGAAACTGTAGAGTTAATGCAGATACCGCCATATCCAACCCTAGGCGACAGACTCCCTTTCTAAGCCGTACGTTTTCATATCGCTTTTCCCAAATATACAAAACATGATCCTTGGCCCCGAGACATAAAAGAAAATGAACAGGCAGCCAAAGTCGGACTACAAATATCATTTGAAAACAAGATGTTCGGGAAAGAACATATAGCCTACTTTCTCCGAAATGTATGGGTATAGTTATAACTCTCTGTCCTTATCATCTCCTAATTTCTTCCTATTTGAAGTGCAAATTGGCACACAGGATTTGAACAGTGGCGTTCAAACCATAGTTTATAATTTACCCCAGCATTTTGCAATTTCATCAGCAAACACTCCAAACACCGACTACTTACAATAATTGAAACTTCGTTGCTCTAATAAGGCCCATCTACAATGCGCAGTCGGCAGTCCGTAGTTGGTAGTCCTCGGTCGGCAGTCGCGATCGACTCCGTGTATACTATAGGCACCATACACAACATGAAGTTGCAGTTGGTAGCTGGCAGTTGGCAGTCGAGAATTTTATCCTTGACTGCCAACTACCCGACTGCAGCAATGTAATAGCCAATCAGAGCAGATCAGAAACTGACGTCACGTTGTTGTTCTGTGTCGTGTACGAATGATATAGAACTAAGTGAAGTAACTTCGCAACCCGTAAATTTATAGGCTAATCTTAAATACTCGGTATAACAAAATAATCCATCTCCAAATCATCCATATTGCAAGTTTTGAGATTATCAACAACGCCTCTGTGCACAAGGAATAAACGAATGTTACTGTCTTATTACTCCTAGCAGTCGTTAAGACTGGGTTCACTAACTGGCCGGTATAGAGCGCTGCTCGAATCTATAGTTTCTGCATAGTACAACTGAAGGATGGAAGATGTCACTCCAGTGGAGAATGTCGTTTTTTTTAATATAGAATTTCCATTGCAAAAAGCACCATATAAAGCTTTATTTTATAACGTCTCAGTACTCAAGAAACAATAAATATAAAAACTAGTCGTGATATCTAGTTGTGAAATATCGAACAATATAATCCTAACAGAGCGAGTGCATTCTAGCGGCCAGAAGAAGAAACTTTTCAATAAAATCTGTTACCTTTTTGTCAGCTAGATGTCTCGATTAAATCTGCTGGCGAATTATGTTTTAATTAAGTATATGTTTTGCACCGTAATATGCACAATATAACGCTTAATTTTAAAACGTCTGAGTCATTACAAAGCAACAAATATGTAAAATGTCAAGCAAAAAACATATCTCTGATGGGGTTTGAACCATAGGCATATGAATGACAGACTAACGCTTTACCACTGAGCCATTTGTGCCAACGAACATTGATCCATATAAAATGACTTACATAGAACTTGTTAGCAAATAATGATTTATACTAAACGATTTCATCACTGAAGTATATTATTTATATATAAAGCATTTCATACAAAGTTTATTTATTTTGTTTCAGTACGCTATATTGCATGCAATACTCAAATTAGTGAAATATAAGTCAGGCACAAGATATCCGCTGCCATCTTGTCTTATTAATGAATCAGCTGAGCTTTTTAAAATCACGTCTGCACTATAGTATTACAAAATAAACTTTTAATTTCGTACGTGCCTCTTCCTTTAGAACAGTTAAAACGATTCCCGGCTCGATAATCGGAACTGGTGGGTCCCATGATATGGATTATAAAGTTTGCATAATTCGCACGGCCGCCATCCTGAAATGGTATGGCGGACGACCTTGTAGTTTGGTCACAAGACGCATCCTATACGAAGGTATGTTGTTACCAAATTTGGTAGAGATTGGATGATTTGGTTAGTCGTTATTTGATTTTACGTTTTGAACGTTTGAGTGGCCGCCATTCAGTTTTAGTAAAGATGGCGGCGATATAAAACATGACACTGAGGTGTCCTTTGCTAGTGCTACCTTTGTACCAAATTTCGTTCAATTCGCATTCACCGTGTTCGAATTGATAGGGGGGGACAGACATTCAGAGTACACACACTCACACACAGACTCACACACACACATACACACACACAGACTCACACACACACATACACACACACAGACAGACACACTTTTTCGCCCTGTGTTGATCTCATAAGTCTACTTTCATTTTTTGCAAAAATCGAAAGTAGGCTAAAAACTAAGTTCATGACAAACATGACCGATGCCCCTAAAGGTATCACAATTCATGACAGTTCAGTATGTAAAACAAATTCCTTTAAATACCTAGGAGAGTGGATAATGAACAACTCGCAGGAAAAGACAGCAATGGAAACGCATGTGCATAAATTACAAAGGTGTTTTCATATGACAAAAGATATATAGAATTTAAAAAACTTATCCTGGAACAATAAATTAATGCACTATCAAACAGTGGTCAGACCTGAAACTCTGTATGCAGCAGAAACACTTAAATTAACAAGATTTGATGATTTAGACAAATTAGAGAATTCTGAAAAGAATACTGGGAGCTAAACGAAATAATAACGCAGAATATAGGTTACGACCAAGTAGAGAGTTATATTTGAAATGTGAAAATTTAACTGATGTAATGAGAAAGAGAAGATTACAGTTTTTCGGGCACATTTATAGAATGGAAAATAGTAGACTAACTAAACAGATCTTCAACTTACTGACTAGTTACAAATCCAAACCCTCATGGTTCATTGAAATTGACAAAGATTTGACAAACGCCAGAATTCAGACAGACACAATAGCAAACAGATCACTCGTCAGAGAAGCTATTCTAAAGGCAGAATTTCAAGAAAGAATGAAAGAAACAACTCGCAGAAAGTGGACTCAAGAGGAGAAAGATCGACACTCTAGAAGAATGAAGAAAAATTGGAAACGGAAATTGAATACAATGGACAATAGCCAAAATTGATTCATCGTACCCTCCAAATGGGTTATTCGAAAGAAGAATAAGAAGAAGAACATAAAACCCTTTTTGACATCTTACATTTTCCTAAGTGTTAAGTTATTTTTGCTGGCAGTGTAGTATTTTCCTTCTTCTGTAATATATGGTCTCCTAAACCTAGATTAAGGTGGTTAGACTCGATCAAGAATGGATGAGAAGCAGGGACCTGGATTTGAAAACGATTATGGAGGGGCATAAACAAAACCTGACTCGTACAACAATGCCCTACACTTAACCTCAGAAAACAATATTTTAAAAAGACTTCCAAGTCATCAATAAAGTTTCTGGTATTGATACTTGTGGTATTTGCTCTTGATGATCATGATGTTTTTCGTTGCAGTAAAGAAATGAATTTGTATCTACCATTTTTGTTACTTCATTTGGTATGTTTTCTTTTAAAATTTAATATCCGTAGAACAGTGGAGTGGCAATTTCAACTGTTCTGTTCAGCTCAGTTTCACTATATTGTGGAGGGCCTATAGGGTCAAGTAGGTAATCACATTTACCCGCAACCCGTCTGTAGCTGTCATGTCTAGTTGACAGAGCCATGAAAGTCCTAACTATAGTAATAATAATAATAATATCGTATGGCCTCGGGTGCCAGGTGCAAGCTTTGTAATTTGACACCCAGAGGGTAGCTTGCATGTCGAATTTCAATGTTCCTTGAAGCACTATGAAAGTCAAGGAGGTTAGATATCTAAGCTCCTTGAACACTATAGCGCTTTCTAGTAGAGAAATTAGGAACTTTGTGTTGGCGGAAACTCCCGAGATTAATTTTGCCATTATGAACACGGCCTACTGAATTCAAATGGGCTCCTTGACATGCCAACATCGTATGACATGCGTGTCGTATTTTTGCCGCCTTTCAAAAATCACTTACCACGGCCAGGAGCGAACCTGCAATCTTGGGGTTAGTAGACAGACACGCTATCCACTCACCCGCCGTGGCAAGCTCCTAATTATAGTGTTGAGTAGTGATGGGAGCTCACTTGCTTGCTAGGAAGAGGAACGTAGCCACATAGATCGTGGCGCCTTGTTGTCTGGCTGAGAGTCAGCAATATCTGTCTTCATAAAAACATTGCACCATAACTTCTGAGTGCAGTGACTAAGTGCACAATGGGCCGATGTACCGTATTTCCTCCAATATTCGTCGCTATCAAATAATCGTTGCACCCTGCTTTTCAAATATGAAAAATTGGTTTGTAACATTTCTTCGCACAATTGTGCGTTGGTTAGTTTCACGTGCTGCCACGAGCTTATAACCTGGTGTGACATTGTCAGAAGATTTTTTTTTTTAAATTAGTTTTACGTCCCCTTTAACAACTGTACCTTTTAGAGACACTGGGTGCCGGACATTTTCCCCAAATGGGATCTTTAACATGCCAGTAAATCTACTGACACGACTCTCTCACATTTGCACACCCTAAAATGCCAACTGACTGCAGCAGGATTCGATCCTGCAACCTTGGGAACAGCAGGCAAGAACATTATCGCTGAGCCACGCAGCCAGTCTGTCAGAAGAAAGGAGTCTGCCTGTATGTAGGCTATGACTCATGCTACGCGAGCGGCCAGCATGCTAGACAGTGCTCAGTGCCAGTCTAGGGAGTGAAATGTTTACAGACCCATCTCTCCCACGAGGTGGCTTCAGAATTATGAGATTCAATAAGCCACCATACGAAGTGCTGCTGTTTCTGGTTTGTCTACGTGAAAACAGGCCCGATTGCCATTGGTGGAAACTTACAAAAGGGCCAAAAATATGCGACAATGAAGCCAAGAAATATGGTACTTCAATGCGATTGTAATTCCTCATCAGCAGATGCCCATGGCGCGACCTGCGCTATCTATAAGAAATATCCGGAACCTCTAAGCTCCATCACATGACCAGCTATCCATTTCCTTAGTACTATGCATCTGCACCTCACTGACGGAACTTAGAACTGACATGAGTAAATCTGTTAGGGGCGGGAGGACCCTCCTAACTTCCTTACCGGGTGTCAGTAATTGACAGTGGCGTTTTCCTTCACTTCACAACAAGATTGACATGAATTCAAATTTGGTATTCTCAGAATGTAACTTTCTTGGAGTAAAAATATAAATAATAACCAAGTCAAAAACCATGGGAGAAAAAGTTATGGATACCCCTCATATTTTGGCCCAGTTAAACCTGGTAGCCATGCACTTCCGACTAGTTTCTATGGCCTAATGATTTACACACCCCTAAAGCTTACCTCATAGGCCTAACATTTTTAAAAACAGAACATTCACATCATAGAGTAGCACAGCCTTGAGAAATATGTATGTAGTTCTATGATTGGTGTTACAGGAGATATCACAATATCACAAGGTGGTATCGATGGGTGCGACCGGTCTGTCCGTGCCGATCAGTTCATCGAACAGACTGTTGGTGGTGTGAGGAGGTGTCGGTGCATGTAGCGTGGACTGAGCGTGTCTGAGAGTCGCACTCGCTAGCTCGCCCACCGTCCACTGCCGGTCTCGCAGCACTCTGGCCACAGTATCCAGCTGAAACAAATAAACAGCAATTTATACAAAAAATTTACATACGTACATACATTTTTATTTGCAACTGTTTTGCCTTTCAGCATCCAATCTGCAATCCAATTTATAGGAATGGGTCTTCCTGAAAATTTCACTCAAAACTTTTGTCTTGTTCTAGCGCATGATTTCCTGCACTTGATGCACGTATTGTGCAGATATACACGTTCACCAAATGAATATTTTACATAAGGCGTTACAGCACTATACACAATCACAATAAAACAACTGGTTAAGAGATTCAAACGTACAGGTACAGTAAACAATAAAAATAGACTTAAAGGTCGTTATTTCCTTACTGAAGCTAAATTAACCGGAGTAACCGTAAACTTCATAAGGAGATGCTGATTATGTTTGGCAGCAGATTGTAACCGAACAATGGTTCACCCTTAGGTGCGGTTGGTAGTATTTGTTATTTTTATTTTTATCGGGTTGCCAGCCATGGACACAAGATGGTCGGCCGCCATGGAGAATCTTGTGTGCCCTACTTTGAGATTCTTTGTGGTGGGTGGCTGTGCAAATATGACCAGGTGGCCTTGGCTATGGCATGTGTGCCTTGATCTAGGAGTGAGGTCATGATGATTGCCATGGGAATGGGCTGTTGATGAGTGGTTTTGAGGCAAGATGGAGGATTGTTGATGTATTCTTCCAGGCAAGGATAATGCAATGCTCACATGTGGATACATATTATGATTAATAAATAAATGGTGTGTGAAGATAGAGAAGTTTGTGTCCTGGGGTTTTGTGTGGTATCATTCATGCAAGCATATTGCCCCATTACCTGAGCTGATAAAAATTATAAGAGGATAATGGTAGCCCAACAAGGGGTAAGTTTTATAATTAGTTACAAGATGGGGAACATTTCCAGCATCTACTATTAACATGGTGAGTAAAAATGCATGATACTGATTTTAAGCATGTTTGCTCATAGAGATGACAAAGTTGGTGGGGGTCTGGGTATTTATGTATCACACAAATGGAAAGTGAATGTTAAAAGGAAGTGTGAAATGAATCATAGTTTGATGTGGATTGAGGTATTCAGAGATGATGTTAAAAGTAATAGGCCAACATATAAAAGCATTGATATTATTGCAGCATATGACCCCAATAGAAGCAATGCCATACCCTTCTTAAATTCATTTGAAAGTTTTCTTAGCCAGATAAACAATAAATTATGCATCTTCCTCGGAGATACCAACATTGATATCCTAGCTGATGATCAATTAAGAAGGAAATATCTAAATTTAATAGCATGCTATGGTTTTAAACAGTGCAACACTAAATATGCTACACGACTTTGTGACACTGCAGCTACCTTAATATGTCACGTGTCACAAAACAATTCAGAATTAAGTTATAAAATATCAAATGTCAGCAATGATATTAGTGATCACAGTATATTAATTCTTGATATTTCCAAGACCAATTATAGCACGTACACTCTGTCACATAAGTCGACAAAATCAACAACACACGAGGACTCTTGGGATAGGCAACACACTCATGAAACTAATATATCTATAAACGCAGATTCCCATAATGATGCAGATAGTACTGTTAACTCCCTATATAACTCTTTCATCAAACAATTGAATCTAAGGAACAGGCATAGCCAAAGAAAAATAACAAACAATACTAACAATAAAAGACAGACTACTAACTTACCATAGGTCACAGCTGAACTCCTTACACTTATAAAACAACGAGTCACTCTGCATGCAAAGCTCAAAAATCCCTTTCACAGAAATAATAATGATATGAATCAAGAATACTGTAGATGCCGGAATAATGTAAGAAACTTAAAAAGAAGACTAAAGTCAAATTACTACTCAGAAAAATTCAGAACGTTTGGAAACAATCCTAATAAAACTTGGGAGACTATCAAAGAAATCATACACAACAAAAATCCAACAGTTGAGACATGCACTTCACTTGAAATAGACAACAAAATGATCACAGACAATCAAGAGCTATGTGAATCATTTAACTTGTTCTTCACAAACATTGCTGGAAGTCGAGCAAGAGCTATTCCTGAACAGAAGGAAATCCTCAGTAAGGAACACAATCAGTCAAATTCTCTCTACTTATATCCAACAGATGAAGCAGAGGTCAAGTCCATCATCACAAATTTAAAGAATAAAAATAGCTGTGGTTTAGATAGGATCAAGACAAATTTCATTAAAAACAATATGCAATCACTTAAAATCTTGGTTGAAATGATTAATGAGTCCTTAGTTACTGGCATGATACCAGATGACTTAAAGGTGGCCAAAGTAGTTCCTATATTTAAGGGTGGTGACAAAAGAAATCCAAATAATTATAGACCTGTTTCTATTTTATCGTTAGTTTCAAAAATTCTGGAAGAAGTGGTAAAAACAAGATTGCTTTCATTTCTGAACAAGAATACATTCTTTCATAATATGCAATATGGATTCAGGGAAAATTCTAGTACTGAAGCAGCAACTATTAACCTAATAACAATGCTACAAGAAACTATTGACAAAAATAATATGGCAGTTGGGTTATTTATTGATCTCACAAAAGCATTTGATACAGTAGATCATAAAATACTGTTATCAAAATTAGAAAATGCTGGTGTCCGAGGTATAGCACTAAAATGGTTCCAAAGCTACCTTATTGGAAGAAAGCAGCATGTAGCTTTGAATAAATGCATAAGTTCAGGAAAATATATAACTCATGGAGTTCCACAAGGATCTATACTTGGACCTACATTATTCTTAATTTATATAAATGATATTGTGGAATGTAATTTGAGAGGGCATATCAAATTGTATGCAGATGATACAAATATCTTCACTGGGAAAGACATAATTGAAATCATACAAAATGTGCAACAAGATATAAATACTCTCTCACAATGGTTCCAGGCCAATAAATTAACAATGAACCTAAAGAAGACCAATTACATGGTAATTTCAAAGCAAAGCATGAAAGAAATCACACATGAATAAATATATATAAATAATATTGAAATAAAAGAGGTTAATCAGGCAAAGTATTTAGGTCTAATCATCGACAAACACCTGACCTGGATTGAACACGTTGAACGAATTGCTAAGAAACTCTCACCTATAGTAGGGATCCTAAGGAAACTTCGGTATCTTATTCCCCTAAACCTTGTAAAACAAATCTACTATTCACTTGTACATAGTGTAACGTGTTTTTCGAGGGGATTTTACGCCACTGGCATAAGTCAGTAGGAAGCCATTCTATATTTATTTACGCGGCAAATTGTTCAGCCAAGAGAATTTCTCATGTTAATTTATTATTATTATTAACTTATTATTATTATTATTAACGTATTTTTTGGAGCATTTTTATAAAATTATAAGCAGATAGGTTTTCTATGTCATAGAAAACACTATCAAGCAAATTATTACGAACTACATTATCATAGAAAATTATATGATTACGGAATTTTACGGAGTTTTGTCAGTTAGGGTATTATGAGAGAGATGACTCACTGGGAATTCGGATACAGGCTTATTCTTGTCAAGAAGCATGTCGCAAGCCTGGGTTGCAGCGTCAAGAAAAGGAGAAATAGTCTGAAACGGCAAACGACATCATCCGCGCGCCGTGTGTATTGAGCCTAAGGAGGGGAGTAGCGGGGTGGCACAGCCAATCAGTGAGGACCACGTTAGGTGGAAGTCGGCACCGGAGTGGGGAGCCGACGAGTGCATATATCGTTTGCGTGCCGTGGAGTAGAGGACTATCTTTGTAAACCTTAACCAGTATGGTTGTACGAGTGTTTGGCTCCGATGTTCGGACCATTAAGTTATCAAATCTACCAGGATATCATCAACTAACGAAGAAGATGACGACGTCCAGGAGACAGTGGGAAGCTCTCTTCATCATCCAGTACGAGGGAAATGCTTCGGCAATTTCCAGTGGTAAGCGCAAATGACGCAGAACTACGCAATCTTTCGTTCTCTTTGTTTTATATTCAGTATTCAGTAACTTCATAGCTTGGGAATAAGAATAAAATCAGTAATTTATCCGAATCCGTTTTCACGTAATTTTCTAGCGGTAATATTCTAATCGCAACGCTCCAATTTAAATTTTAAACTTATTATTATTATTAATTTTGCAATACTTGTTCTATATAATAAATTCATTTCTTTTAACCATGCAATCTTTACTTTCAGTAAATAGCATTAGATATAGACCAATTCCTTCTCCTGATACAATTGTTTGTTGGGTTAATGATCAAATCATACCACGATCTGAGTGAATAGATTCTTGAAGGTGTTTTACCAGAGCTAGGTGTTGTTAAATACAAATTTAGATTTCAACATTGCGTTGAGGTCTTGGCGCCCATTAAAACAACATATCTTAGGCAGAGTAAATATTTCAAAGGGCAAGTAAGGACCGGTCAAAATGTTTCAATAGCAAGCTCCAATATTTAAATGTTATTTGGGCTCACTGCAGGAAATCCACACTGAATGATTTAATGACTATTCAGAATAGGGCTATTAGAAACATATTTAACCTTCCTTACTGCACTCCAGTAAATGATCTGTACATCAGAAGTAAAATTCTACCCCTCAGCATAAGTGCAGAACTCCGAGCAGCTATGCTAATATACAAAATGAAACACAACACAATACTCTATAGCTCTCCCTACATCTTGAACTCGGACAATCATTCTTATGGAACTAGGCATGCGAAGGACGTAGCCTTATATATCATTCACTCTTCTAAATACGGTAGAAATAGTTTCAAGTTCTCTGCATCGCAGTCATATAATAAATTTCCCGATGAAGTAAAAAGTGCACCAACTTTGTCAGTATTTAAGAGGAAAACTATGAAAGTATTGTGGGAAAAATTTGATGCATCTTAATACATCAAATAAGCTTAAAAATCCTAAGTGCTTATCATTTTAAGAGACCTTGGTCTAAACAATCTTAGATATAGTATCAACTTTACTAATAGGCCTATGCCCTTATTCATCAATTTGTGTTACCTTCAGAATTTTCTTCCTTGGTGTGTAAATACACATATTACTGTACAATTCCTCTGTACGAGCCTATGGCTCTTTGGAATTAATTGAATAAAATAAATCTATCTCTACAAATAAAAAAATAAGAAAGCACTGTACTCTGTTGTGCATATGCGCGAGTGGCAGCCGGCAACTGAGCCTTCACTGGCGGAGTGCGTGAGCGAGAATGTCCTTGCCAAGCAAATATGAATACCCTGAATTTTCACTTGTTTCTTCCCTACTGACACCATTTTCGATATTGACATTCTGATCTTCATACCATACTCCCTACATTTCTGTAGCTTGCCACGGTGGGTGAGTGGATAGCATGTCGGTCTACTAACCCCAAGATTGCGGGTTCGCTCCTGGCCGTGGTAAGTGATTTTTGAAAGGCGGCAAAAATACGACCAGAATGTCATATGATGCTGGCATGTCAAAGAACCCATTTGAATTCAGTAGGCCGTGTTCATAATGGCAAAATTAATCTCGGGAGTTTCTGCCAACACAAAGTTCCTCATTTCTCTACTAGATAACGCTATAGTGTTCAAGGAGCTTAGATATCTAACCACCTTGACTTTCATAGTGATTCATGGAACAACGAAATTCGACATGCAAGCTACCCTCTGGGTGTCAAATTACAAAGCTTGCACCCGGCACCCGAGGCCATACGATATTATTATTATTACACATTTCTGTACAAGTTGTAACACGTTGGCTTGTAACCTTTCGTCGGAGTCCGTCATTGTTGTTCAGTCTTCTGTCTTTTGACTGGTTTGATGCAGCTCTCCATGGTCTGGTCTGAAGGCTGGAACGGGGTACACTCAGACTCACGAGGAAAAGCTGTGAAAAGGTGAGTGCGATTCCCACCTCAGTCATCCTGGAAATGGTTTCCCATTTCTACTCCAGGCAAATGCCGGAATGGTACCTAACTTAAGGCCACAGCTGCCTCTTATCTCAATCACAAAAATACACACTACTACTAGGGTTGCCAGATTTCAAGAATGGAAAAACAGAACACGCATCCCACAACATTGTTTCTTTTTTATCAACGTTGTTAAATGTTGTAATAAATAATACACATATTTGAGTCAGGTGTGTATAGGATCTACAAGGGAAACCGGGTGAAAGAGTGATGAGGACAGTCCCACACCTGGGCATAGGTTTTGCAGTACATCACAGTATGGTTGACCACATTTTAGATTTTACTTCACCTAACGGAAGGACCTCCTCACTATCATTCAGATCTCGTAACAGAGCCTAACCTTCCACGCACCCACAAATGACACCAACTGGAAAGACCTGAAATTAATGGAACACTTCTGGGACTCCCTAGAAGAAATACTAGACAAGATTCCACATAGCCACTTAACTATACTCATGGGGGACTTCAATGCCCAAGTCGGCAGGGAACGGAAATACCGAAGGATAGTAGTTCTCTACCCAGCCCACAAGAGAACAAATAGAAACGGTGAGCGCCTCATAGAACTCTTGTGACAAGTACCACTTGGTCCTAAAATCAACAGCCTTCAAGCGTCTACCTAGGAAAGCCAAGACTTGGAGAAGCTCAAATCCTTTGCTAGGTGAATTTCAGCTTGATCATGTGGCTATAGACAGACTATATCACAGGGAGATACAGAACGTCAAAGTACTGCGAGGAGCCAATATAGACTCTGACCATTACCTTTCACTAGTCAAATCTAATTTTCAACCCTTGAGAAAAGTAGCAAAACCACCAAGGAGCTCTAGAATACCTCGGTTCAATACTCAACACCTACATGATGAAAACTGTAACTTCCAACAAACCCTTCGGATGAATACACAGAAAGAAGGTTGGACAGCCCTCCAGAAAACGTTACTGGATGCCGCTCACGAAACTATTCCCGCTACGTCCAATAAAGGAAAATACCCTTGGTGAACTACAGATTGCGATAAGGCCATAGAAGAAAGACGTTGAGCCTGGAACAGGTGGAACCAGTACAAGAATGAGTTCAACCTTGAGGCTTTCATCACACAAAGAAAGGCAACAGCAAACATTGTACGTGGAGCTAAAAGGAATTACCTACGAACCCTGCTACAACAGGCAGAAGAGGACTTCAAGAGACACAACTCCAGAGACCTGTACAAGGGACTTAAGAAACAGACAACCCAGTACACTGCCCCTACCTTACTTCTTTGTGGCTCAGACGGCAAGATCCAACTAAATAACAAGGATTGTACCACCATTCTTGCAGGTTATTTCCAGAAGAACCTAGTGAAAGATTAATCTTCCATGAACCATCTATCAGGAATCCTGATTCTCAACCGCCTGACAGAGAGGAAATAGAGAGTATAATCAATAACCTGAAAAATAATAAAGCCTCAGGTGAAGATGGATTAGTAGCAGAGATGTGGAAATGTGCAGATGAACAGTCCTTGCAGAGCATCCAACAGATCATACAAGACATACGGACAACAGAGACCCTACCGGAAGGGTGGACATCAGCAGTAATTCACCCGTTACACAAGAAGGGAAGCAAGACTGACCTCAACAATTACAGAGGTATCTCCTTATTGCAGGTTACCTACAAGGTTCTTTCGAAAGCTCTGTTACCTAGTCACCAACCAACTAGACTCTCAATTAGGGGAATATCAGGCCAGCTTTCGTAAAATCGATCTTGTCCAGAGCAGATACAAAATCTCAAGACCATCCTCAGTTATAAGAGTCGTGGGGGACAACCCTGGGTAGTTGTCTTAGTGGATTTTCAGAAGGCATACGACTCGGTGGACAGAGAGAGTCTTTTCTCCACCTTGCGTGAATTTGGCCTTAATGAAAAAACCCTTAAACTTGTCCAGGCCACCTTGACAAACACAACATCTAAAGTCAAGTTCAGAGGTGAACTATCTGAGAGCTTCCCCATCAAGACAGGAGTTAGACAGGGTGAAGGACTCTCCTGCATCCTCTTCAATTGCATCCTGGAGAAGATCATAAGGGAATGGATGGTGCGACTAACACCAAGGACTGGTCTGCAGCTTGGATACAAGAAAGATAACCTTCATGTGTCATGCCTGGCCTTTGTCGACGACCTCGCCATACTAACCAACACTATAGAGGAAGCTACTCACCACCTACAGAGTCTTCACGATGTAGCTGTTCGGGCTGGCCTGAAGATCAACATTGGGAAGACTGAATTCATGACTAACATCAAGGAAGCTCGGTCCATAATTCCACTTGAGGGGGTCATCATCCGAAAAGTCCCTGCGGTCAAGTACCTAGGAGAGTGGATCTCGGCAAACCAGAGTGAGAATCTGGCCATAGACACCAGGTGCACCAAGTTCGAGATGGCCTACCACTCCTGCCGCAGCATCTACGCATCAAAGTTCCCCTCCAAAAACCTCAAACTTAGACACTACAATTCAGTAGTAAAACCATCTGTTCTGTACGCCTCCGAGTGCCTCGTGATGGCCAGGAAAGGCCCACTCAGGAAACTTGAACTCAAGGAGAGGAAGGTCCTGCGGAGGATACTAGGACCTATACGGGAAGAGGGAGGCACCTACAGAATTCGGCACAATGATGAGCTTTACAGCCATCGAGAAGACATTGTGACTAGTATAAGAAAAAGGCGCTTGGCCTTCTATGGACACTTGACCTGCATGATCCCTTGCCGGCTCACCAGTAAGATCTTCACAGTGGCAGGAAGAGGGAAGGCCTCTAGGACCAAGTGGATCTCTATGGTCAGGACGGATTTAGACCATCTAGGGATTCCACTTAATTCCATACAGGACCGCCAACAATTCCGGCAAGCCATCCGACAGGGAGTTTTTCCTGTATCACTGACAGCTAGGAATAACACCGGGGTCAGCAGACCTCCATGGTCGGAGGAAAGAAAGCTGGCTCATAGTCCGATGATGAAAAAGTACTGGAAGAAGAGAAAAGACACAGCGACGAGGAGATATGAGCCCAGTGATGCCTCAGTAGGCCCAAACGAAGAAGAAGAATACACATACGCATTAAATAAGCATTATATAATCAAATACCCACAAAATTAAAACTAGATATTGCTGACATATCATATAGTCCTATGTCACCAGCAACTTACAAATGCTTTTCATTTGAACAACCATTTGCAAGAATTTTTTATTTGTAAGTACCTTTTGATAAAATTCACTGCAATTTTTGTCATGATTGTAATATGTGAGCAATTCTTGTTTTATCAAACTAATGGAGCTTCTGTTTCTATCATCTCTCCATTTGATATTCATGACAGAAAAAACTTACTCCGTAAAAGCATTGGAGGGGAAAATGTTGAGTATGAACTTCACAAGGACTAAGATATTCCTTAATGTTGTTGCCTCTAATAAATCTATAACATGTACCCATCTATCTGACAAAGACATAGAAATCATTTTCTCTTTTACACTTGCACCTGTATCACCAGAAAACAAGCTAGATATTACATTCAATTCCGAAGCGGGCATTTGAAAATTGGTGCGAAATTGAATATACACTCACCGGCATAAAAAGCGAAACACAACGAATATCAGACAAAGCTCAATGTTTGACCGTTTTAAACCTGGTAGAAATTGAATGCTGTGACTTTGCAGCGATATGGCAATGCGCCGTGATTTAATTAGCTCATTTGAGAAGTTTCAGCGCAACAATTGATAAATATTGTTGATCGTGATAATCACAACACCAATGATGTTAACGTTTCCCGCCTTCGGACAACAATAACCACAATTAGTTGTGAAATCTCGTGCCGCGTATTTTTTAAAACATTACGGTTTGTCTACAACATTCGTAATCATACATAACAGTGCAACAAGTCGGAGGAACGTACGATGGATTCCAGATTTCAACATTTCCAAATTTGAGTTAGTGAACTGTTGTGATTATCATGGTCAATAATGTTTATGAATTATTGTGCTAATTAGGGTAATTAACTAATGATACATTGCCATATTGTTGTAATGTCATAGTATATGATTAATACAAGGTTTGGAACGGTCCAACAATGAGTTTAGTCTGAAATTCGTAGTGTTTCGCTTTCTTTGCCGGTGAGTGTATTATCAAATTAACCAAAAAACGGAACGCAGAACAAAACAAGAAAAAACGGTTTTGCGTGTAAAACGGAACATCTGGCAACCCTAACTACTACAGCTATCACAGTGACACAGGTTATCATAAAAGTCCATGGGGCTACAAATTCCCTAAAAGAATCACCTTGAGCAGCTTGTGATGACCACAAGTGTAGTACTCTAGACAAGGTACTCCCGCCACACTGGCCGCCAGCCACTGCACCACCAGCTTGAGCTGCGGGTCTCCCACGTGGGTAGAGCCACATCCCCAGTTCCCTGTCGCCACGGGCCGCAGGCCAGACGAGTTCTTCTTGCCCACTGCGCCCAGCATCGACACCTGGCCAAAGTCAAGCATAACATTGCTCTATCATCAACACAGTAAATTATAGCCAGGATCGACCAATGTCAAAAGTCTTACAAAATGTTAATTCTTGTGCTATGCTATCGTTGGATTGTTAAATATTGTACAATCGAAATAATAAATTGTAGGAAAACGTTCATTGCTGTGCTTAGTGTTAGAACAGGGGTGCACAATCTGCGGCCCTCAACGTCAGTTTATGCGGCCCGCAGATAAATATGTTATACTATTGAAAACGTGAATATATACAGGGTTTTTCATATAAAATAAGAGCGCCAAGCGGCGGCTTTGTTAACCATAGCTGCGGTCCTCTTGGCCGAGTTTTTGGCGCGCCAAGGCCCCCCTGCTTTGAGCATGTGTACAATCCTATATGATGCAGCGGCCTTGCTAGCGTGTGTACAATGCTGAAATCTTACTTTAGTTAGTTAGTTATTGTTGATGAAACCGAAACCCCAATAGTATTGAAAGCGCGCGCATAGTACATACGAGGGCTGGTTTTTATTTTTTATTTTTCAAGTTCTGATGGACTGTACAAAAATAACAAATTGACATTACCAAACTTGACCTTGCAATAAGCGTGCAGGTGCTCAGTCGCCAGTCTAAACCTCAAGTGCTAACATGGTGAGACAGCTATCATTGCAACATCGTATTTTTTTATGTAAAACTTACTTTAAGTACGAGTCGGCTCAGCGGGTACGTGATGCATTTGTTCAGGAATTTCCCGATGAAGTGCCACCTTCACCAGCACAGATTCATTTCATTGCAAATAAGTTTGACACTACGGGCTCGGTGCTCAATAAAAACATGCTTGCACACGAACAGTTTTAACAGAGGATGAGCTAGACGACATTGGCGAGAATCTTGAACGGTCTCCGAATAAATCCCTCACATAATTGGCAAAAGTAGGGGTTTCGGTTTCATCAACAATAACTAACTAACTAACTAACCAAAGTAAGATTTCAGCATTGTACACACACTTAAAGCAGGGGGCCTTGGCGCACCAAAAACTCGGCCAAGGTGACCGCAGCTGCGGGTAACAAAGCCGCTGCTTGGCGGTGAATGTTGAGTTTTTTCGCATTATTGTAGGCCCTAGTTTAAATAAGAAAATTATAAATATGTTTCCTTAAAAATAAATTAAAAAGTAAACAATTATTGGACGGTTTTTAAGTTTTGCATAACCAGACTGCTGCAAGGTTCACACTGACTGTGTAGTCACTCTTGCAATACAAGTGGATGTGAACACGTGGCTGACACACCGATGCAATTTGCCAAAAAACTTCAAAAATGGATTTAAACCATTTAGAGCAGCATTTCCCAAGCTGTGGTAAGCGTACCACTGGTGGTGGTTCGCTCGTACTGCTGCAGTGGTACGCGGTAATGTTACAAAAAATATAAAAAATATTAGAAACGTTACGAAAAATATAAAATTTGAAAATTTAAAAACATGTTGCCGGAGGACTTTAAGGCGAAAGAGCAGTTTTATGAATTGAATTGTGATTCAGAACTAAGGCAAACTTTTTCAAAAATGGCTCTTGTGAACTTTTGGGTTGAGAGGCATGCAGACATAGCTGACAAAGTAGTTAGATTTGTACTGCCTTTCACTACTTCGTACTTGTGTGAGACTGCATTTTCTTCACTTGTTTATCTCAAGAATAAACATCGGAATAGGCTCCTTACAGTGGAAAACGATCTTCGTTTGAGACTCGGCAATCTTTAACCAGACATTTCTAAGTTGGCTTCTAATCTTCAAGCTCACCCTTCACATTGAAGTTGTTAGTTGGACTTTGGTTTTTATGTTAAATTATTACGAGTTCTTTTATTAATATTATTTGCACAGTGTCATTTCTGAATGTTTGAATTGAATACTAATTGTTATAAATAATTTTAAAAAACTGAACACACTTTTTATTATTTGAACTTTAACTCTAACAAACACAATTTACAATCCATCTTTTGGTCCACTACATAGTTGTGGTGCGGGTTTATAGTTACTATACCTCCCAACCATTAGGTGGTACGCGAGAGATTCTCATCTCTGAAAGTGGTACACACACAAAAAGTTTGGGAAACACTGATTTAGAGGACACAAAAATGGTATTGAAACACACTTTTTGTCCGCTGGTAAAATAGGTTATTCAGATAATAGCCGCCACTTATTATGTAAAAATAAACTTGGCTCCCCACTTATAAAAAGGTTGTACTCCCCTGTGTTAGAATATAACAATATTAAATACCACCAAGTATTATTCACCAACAAACCTCTTTTATTTTTTTATTTTTATTTTTTTATTTAGTCAATTTACCCTCTAGGTTGGTGGTTCCCACGGACTCAGCGAGGGAACTCACCACTACCGCCTCTATGGGCAGTGTCCTGGAGCTTGGAACATCTGGTTAGAATGGATACAACTGGGGAGGTGTGATCAGCACTTCGCCCAGGCGGCCTCACCTGCAAAGCGAACAGGGGCCTCATGAGGGATGGAAGATTGGGATGGAGAGGCTAGGAAGAGGGAAGGAGGCGGCCGTGGCCTTACAGTAGATACCATCCCGGCATTTGCCCGAAGACGAAGTGGGAAACCACGGAAAACCACTTCGAGGATGGCTGAGGTGGGAGTCGAACCCCCTCTACTCATTTGGGCCACCCGAGGCTGAGTAGACCCCGTTCCAGTCCTCATACCACTTTTCAAATTTCGTGGCAGAGCCGCGAATCGAACCCAGGACCTCCGGGGCGGCAGCTAACCATGCTGACCGCTAGGCTACGGAGGCGACTAACCTCTTTTAAACACTTATAATTTGTGGCATGTTGTCATTGCATCATCGTAAAAATGCATACATTAATGGATGATTCCATTGTTAATTGTATGTTGAATATAGAAGTGTCAGCCATAACACCACATTGGAGTTAACCCTCTTAGTGCCAAGCCATGGTCACGCAGACTATTTGAAGAAAAAAAAACACATTTTCAACGATAGAATCATTATTTTGGCTTTGTTTTATAACAATATATCATTCTTTCATACATTATGTTCGTAAAAGTAAATACTGCATCTAAACCTTTTTAATGGAGGCTATTCTGATAATTGTTCAATTTTTCAATTTTTTTGGTAAAAAATCAATTTTGTGTCTAAATTAAGGACTTAACTTAGCGTTAAAAATCCCTCAGTATGCCTTCCTTAAGAGGGGAAGTAAAGCCGACATAGATTTATGGCATGATAAAGAACCTTCCACTAATTACACTTGTGTGAAGCTAAATTATAGGTTAAATTTGACTAACGCTCTTAGGTTCCAATATTAGTCGCCAGGAGCCGACTGCAGTGGCATCTAGTAACCAAGTTAAGAAGTAGTTGGTTGTTGACGGTGGCGTTTGGTAGCAAAGGTAGGAACTACTTGAAAATTCAAAGTCTGCAGTCCTTACTTGAATTAAAAACAGATAACACACACAAATACAGCCATCACAATTAACACCATTTATCAGACAGATTCTACACACACCCAAAGTACACGGGGCTACATGACCGCGTTGTCGCAGCCCCTAAACTGAGGAACCAACCAACACCAAAATGGTTTCAAAACATTACATTTGGAATCATATCATTTATTCTTTATTTTATTTAAATGCTCAGTCTAAGCCAGGGGTGCACAACCCGCAGGCCACTTGCGGCCCGTGGATAAATATTTTATACTATTGAAAACGTGAATATATATTGTGAATGATGAGATTTTTCCCATTATTGTAGGCCCTAGTAGAAATAAGAAAATTGTAAAAATATTTTGTTTAAGTGTTACACTATTGGAGGGAAACCTGCACATTGCCGTCTCTCCCATTGAACCTGATATTGACAGACTGTTGAAAACAAACCAGAAGTTCTGAGACGAACTAAAGAGCCTACTTTTCTTAAAATTTAAGATTCATACCTATGATTAATCTATTGGATCTATCTAGAATAATGATGAAATTAAATTGGTAATATTGAAATTTCTAATTAGTTCAAAATACTGTATATCTGGCATAATGTAGCCTAATAGAGCACTACAATTGGCAGCCCTGGTGACTGAATATATTCTTAGTTCCATCTCTTAGGGTACAGAATACAAAATTTGGTTGAAGTCCAATGGATAGCATGGACATTACATGCAGTTAAACATTGGATCTAACAGCGCATGTAAAATCATATTGGCAACAATGTCATGCATGTATTGGTCAGAAATAATCTGAAATAATATGATCTATTGTTGTGCCAATTTTTAATGAAATCCATTAGTCAGTATAGAAGTAACATGCATTACAAAATTGGACTTATCAGCAGGCTTAGAATCAAGTTGGCAGCACTGACTTATATTAGTTACTCCAAATTATTCTAGAATGCCAGGTACTACACGTGTGCAAAGTTTAAAGCTATTGGCTTGCATACTTTCTGATATATTGATATTAGGGTAACAAAATAGAGACAGCAATTAATAACAGTTGGCAGCCCTGGTTGCTCTTAAGAATACGCATAGTCATATCTCTTATGGTACACATAGCACATACGAAATGTGGTTGAAATCAAAATGATAGTATAGAAGTTACATGTATTTAAAGTTGGACCTCTCAGCAGGCTTAGAATCATGTTGGTAGCACTGACATATATAAGTTACTCCAAATTAATATACAAGTAGAATGTCAGGTACTACACGTGTGCATAGTTTAAAGCTGTCGGCTTGCATACTTTCTGATATATTGGTATTTGGATAAAAGAAATTGAGAGCATTTATTAACAGTTGGTAGCCCTGGTGGCTCTTAAGAATATGCTCAGTTATATCTGTTTATGTACACATAGCACATAAGAAATTTGGTTGAATTCCAATTGATAGTGTAGAAGTTATATGCATTTAAAAATGGGACCTATCAGCAGGCTTAGAATCATTTTTGCAACACTGCCATGTATGGCCTCCTGGAAATTAAACTGAAATATTATTATCTATACATGTGCCAATTTTGAAATAGCTCCCATTCATACCTTCCAAGATATCCAACATGGGGATCAAATTTCAATTGTGATTTTTCAGCAGTTGGTAGCACTGACATAATTTTCAAATACGGCATTGAGATATTCAGGCATAGATCTTTACTTCTACCAAATTTTGTTTCGATTGCTGCAGCCGTTTAGGAGTTGATAGGGGGGGACACTCACACAGACAGACAGACACACATTTGCCCGGATCGATCTCATAAGTCTACTTTTTCCTCATTTTTGCAAAATGTGAAAAGTAGGCTAAAAATGCCAACCATCACATTAGGAACATTAAGCTACTACTTGATTTGATGGTCAGTTTGACAATAAGTTATATTGATTTTCATTTTTATATACTTTGATATTAAGAATTCCGTTTTTTGTAAAATTAAAAATTGTACAACCTTGTGATAGTATTATTTTATTTTATATACCCCTAAACCTTTTCAAATTAGGAGTAAGTTGATTGTAAATCAGTAATTTGATAACTTAATAACTGAATTTACAAAAAAAAAAAAAAAAAGGATTTAAACCATATCGAGTGCACAAAAATGGTATTGAAACACATTTTTTGTCTGCTGGTAAAATAGGTTATTCAGATAATTGTAAAGTTAGCTTTTGCGGTAGGGTTTGGCAAGTGCCTATGTGGAAAGACGACTTACGAGCTGTGCCGCCAGCCTGTGGTTGTGCCGAGCCAGCTCCATGCTGAGCGAGCGTGCCACCAGAGCGAGTTTGGTCCTGCTCTTCTCGTGCCCATGTCCTTCCAATAAAGGTACGCCGGCAAAAGAGTCACTCAGGGTTCTCTTGAGAAGACTGCTGGCGAAGCGTACCACGGCGATGTCTCGAGCGTCCAGCTCGCGTCCACCCTCAGCATTTGCATCCTCCAGCCAATGACTGTACTGATCGTACAACTCCTCCAGCTCTACAGAGAGATATGGATTCTTACAAGGAGAGGTCGCCATGGTGTTTCCTAGAAAACCGTTTGCTCTTCATAAAAAAATATTTTGCCCCTGTTCGAGCGTTTTTGCCAATGGGCCTTAGTGTGTTCAAAATTGGACGTTTAAAATCAATCCTCAAACTTTTGTAGTCATAAGCCTGCTACACACTATCAGACCAGACCAGACCAGCAGACGTGGACGGACAAGTTGCTAGGTTGGGGGACGGCTTTGCATACACACCAACATACCAGACCTCAGTTGTATTGAGTCGTCCACCCAGTAATAAGTAAGATGGTTATGTTATGTTTATTGTTATTTTGTCGAGTATTTAATACTTTAATAATTGCCAACAAAGCGTTGAAGCCTTCGTGTCTTGCAATTTTATTCGAGTAACTATCACTTCTAATGTCGTACAAACATCTATGCTCCTGATACACTTCTAACATTTGCATGATAGTATCCGCCTCGTGATCGCCTACTTCAATATCATCGGCTCTCGCGTTGTTTCTATGCTGGGAATATTGAGACATGGCGACAGAATCTTGTAATAAGACGTAGTGCCTCTCTGTTCAACAGTAGAATACGTACTGAAACTGCTGCAGATCGCGACGTAGTCCGCCAGTCGGCCAGACAGCGCTACACACAACGCAGACCAGACCAGACAGGCGAGGGGCAGTCTGGTGGTCTGAAGGTTTTCCAGCCAGACCGTCAGACAGTCTGCGCAGACCGAATTGGTCGGCAGACAGGCCTACACACTATTGAACTGTCCGCCCATCAGCTACTTTTTCCGACCATCTGCTGGTCTGGTTTGATAGTGTGTAGGGGTTTTTATTCCCACACATGTTCACGGCTCGTCTCCATGGCGTAGTCGCTAGAGTCTTGGCGTTGGAAATGGAAGTTACCGTGATCGCGGAAACTACCTTGATCTTTTTAAATTATTTTCTTTATCTTTCTTTGACATAATTTTATTTTATGTTAGTGGTACAATATTTAAGTTGGCCGACTACATCAAGTACTTTATTATTTGTTGCTCCTTTTTCTATTTACAATATTAATTAATGTTTAGGTTATTGTTTACATACAGAAAGTTTAGCTTGATGGTGGAGCAGAGTGGGAGAGAGGGAAGGGCCCTTGCGCTTCTGCATTAGACTCGGCGCAGTGCGAATGAACGTAGCGTCGCCGGCCACACTGCATTTAAATTCTGACGAATAATTCTTACAACACGTTCAAGAGTCATGGACAAATAATGATGTTAAAATATTGTACTTAGAACCAAAACCGAAGAGACCACATCAAATACATTATAGAAAACATACAAGACAATAAGGGATGTACCAGTAAAAGAAAAAAAAAGTGGCGACCAAGGTCTGACTCGAACTCGAAACCTTCAATTCCCCACGCCAACACGCTAGCGACTACACCACGGAGACGATCCGGGAACATGTGCGGGAATAGGACTACAAAAGTTTGAGGATTGATTTTAAACGTTTAATTTTGAACACACTAAGGCCCATTAGCAAAAACTCTCGAACATGGGCAAAATATTTTTTTATGAAGAGCAAACGGTTTTCTAGGATACACCATGGCGACCTCTCCTTGTTAGTGAAACTGAATTCCTGGAAATATGTGTTCATAAAATAGTTTACATCAAATGAGGCACTGAAATAAAAAACGGGACTGTCATCATCTTGGCGGTTTATGAATTTACTGTAGTACTTATCTTTATATAATTCCACATCTGTTGATGCTAAAATGGAATTTGTCCAGTAACTCTTTCCCTGTCTAAATCAGTGTTGCAATTTTCTGTCGTGTAAAAACAGGACTTGTCGGAGACAAGTCCCAGTCTTGCACGAACCAACATGATGAAGCCGTATGACAGCACTGTAGCCACATGCGTTGTTTTTTTGTGTATGGCTTTTAGTGCCGGGAGTGTCCAAGGACATGTTCAGCTCACCAGAGTTAGTAGCTGCTTCTATGCAGACACCCATGGGGTGAGCTACAAGTACCATCGCATGTGGAGTGTTGTCTGGGGAGGAAAGTGTGAATGTAAGGGCTAGGAATTGGAAGGTAGTGGCTGTGGCCTATAGTTAGGGACCAACCCTGGCATTTGCCTGGAAGGAAGATGGGAAACCACAGGAAAACCATCTTCAAGGTTGCTGGCGGGGGGATTCGAACCTCTTCACCTCCCGGATGTGAGCTACTTCCTGCAGCCACGCCGTAACAACCACGGCTAACTCACCCGATTGGACTTCTCTTTCGACAGTGTCGATTTTGATATGTATCGTTATATGCATCTTTTGTTTTATATCATTCATTTTTATATACCTACAGCATGTGCATTAATAGATTAATGATTAAAAACGTATTTTGCTATAAAACTGTAGAAATGTCTGAGTTACACTCTATTTTTCGTAAAACGAGTGTTGTTTAAATCAAAAACGGGACATGTCAGTAATTTTCTATATCCATTTATTGGTATGAGTCTATATTATATGATTATAGATTTTGGAATATGACTTTAATCCTCCTAATCAGCATGTCGGGTTAACCATAAGCTGTAGAAATGTTATTATTCAGAATTACGGCATATAAAAAACTTGATACATCTCAAAACTACTATTCAGCGACATGTCCCTTTTTAGATCTCAATGCCTCAATAGATTTAGCCATTAGAAATTAATTTTTTAAAGCCTTTGTCTGGAGCTTGGCACTCTATGGAAGTGAAACTTGGACTGTTGGCGCAGCAGAAAAAAGGAGTCTAGAAGCATTCAGAATGTGGTGTTACAGGAGAATGATGAAGATCAGATGGGTAGATAGGGTTACAAATGAAGAGGTATTAAGACGAGTGGGAGAGGAGAGATGTTTCTGGCGACTGCTAATGAAGAGAAGAGATAGGTTGGTAGGACACATACTAAGACCCCGGGAATAGCAAACTTAGTTATGGAAGGGTTGAGGACAAGAACTGTAGGGGTTGGCCAAGGTTAGAATATGTTAAACAGATTGCCTCGGATGTAAGGTGTGGTAGATATGTAGAGATGAGATGATTAGCTCAGGACAAGGAGCTTTGGGGCGCTGCATCAAACCAGTCAAAATCCACTAGTAGGGGTCATAGAACATGAAGATACATCATATGATGGATTTTAGACAAATTGTGCATTTATCACAAATGCTTCAAAACTGCTAAAAGTCACAAAGTTTTCAATGAATTGAGGCTTATTTTAAAATTCCTATGAAAAGTTCCACCGTATTCACCTGAGCTGTACTCGGTGCTGAAGCTGTAGCAGGAAGACTTGCCCTTGAAGCCAGCTTGTCGCTGTCTTCTCCGTTCACTCTGTTCCACTTCTAGCTGGAGGTTATCTCTCATGAGACGATCCTCTGAAGAGTCCTCCAGTAACATGAAGCCACGAGACCCGCCCCGCCGTACCCTGCGAGCCACACACAAAACATTCACAATAAGGACAGAAACATAGAGAGGATAAACACAAAATTAGGTAGGCATGAACAGCCGAACCCATCACTGTGGACTCTCGGTCAAGCTTGTAGACCAGTGTTGGCAACTTAAGTGACTTTTGTAAATCCCTTTAGTGATGACTGTAATATATTGTAATGGTGCCGACTAATCTCATTTGGGGCATTGCCTGTGGACAAATGGTAAGGTTACATTGTTAGTGACTTATTTAAGGTATAATAATAATAATAGTATCATATGGCCTCGGGTGCCGGGTGCAAGCTTTGTTAATTGACACCCAGAGGGCAGCTTGCATGTCGAATTTCGTCGTTCCTTTGAACGTTATGAAAGTCAAGGAGGTTAGATATCTAAGCTCCTTGACACTACAGCGCTTTCTAGTAGAGAATGGAGGAACTTTGTGTTGGCGGAAAATCCCGAGATTAATTTTGCCATAATGAACACGGCCTACTGAATTCAAATGGGTTCTTTAACATGCCAACAACGTATGACATCCATGTCGTGATTTTTGTCACCTTTCAAAAATCACTTACCACGGACAGGAGCGAACCTTCAAGCTTCGGATTGGTAGTCCAACACATTAACCACTCACCCACCGTGGCAAGCAATGTTTGTAGTGATGTCGGACAAATGGTAAGGTTACATTGTTAGTAACTTACTTAAGATGACACTGACTATAAACACCATGTTTGTAGTGATGGGGGACAAAAGGTAAGGTTACATTGTTAGTAACTTATTTAAGGTGATGTGGACTATAATCACCATGTTTGTAGTGATGGGGACAAACGGTAAGGTTACATTGTTAGTAACTTATTTAAGGTGATGTAGACTATAATCACCATGTTTGTAGTGATGGGGACAAACGGTAAGGTTACATTGTTAGTAACTCATTTAAGGTGATGTAGACTATAATCACCATGTTTGTAGTGATGGGGACAAACGGTAAGGTTACATTGTTAGTAACTTATTTAAGGTGATGTGGACTATAATCACCATGTTTGTAGTGATGGGGACAAACGGTAAGGTTACATTGTTAGTAACTCATTTAAGGTGATGTAGACTATAATCACCATGTTTGTAGTGATGGGGACAAACGGTAAGGTTACATTGTTAGTAACTTATTAAAGGTGACGCGGACTATAATCACCATGTTTGTAATGATGGGGGACAAATGGTAAGGTTACATTGTTAGTAACTTATTTAAGGTGACACATATAATCATCATGTTTGTAATGATGGGGGACAAATGGTAAGGTTACATTGTTAGTAACTTATTCAAGATGACGCAGACTATAATCACCATGTTTGTAGTGATGGGGGACAAATGATAAGCTTACATTGTTAGTAACTTATTTAAGATGACGTGGACTATAACACATGCGGGTATTATTAATGAACTGGTTTATTTGTACTCACCTGATGTCTCCATCTTGAAGTTCAGCGCCAGCTATGGTGATCCCTACAGCGTAGCTGGAGTCTGAGCTGACCGAAGACTGGGCTTCCCTGCAGAGAGCGTCCCTAAGCCGAGCTGCGAATGTTGATCTCCGCTCGGGAGTGTCCAGCTGGGCGCTGTACCGCCGAGCACCGTCTTCACTCTCTACCAGCAAAACACACAAGTTAGAGCTTGCCTATGATATTACACCTTTTCAGTCGGTCAATACGAATGTACCCAAAGGAGCTGGGTTATTCCCTAATCCTGAAATAAATTACATGAGATTAATAAATACACTAAATGCCTCTCTTGGAATTGTAAAATTCAACATTATAAAACAGTAGTCTTGCCTGCAGCCCTTTATGCAGCCGAGACACTTAATCTACAACATAAAACACTGAGAAATCAATTGGAGATAAAGGAACGCAAAATCATGCGAAAAATTTTGGGTCCATGAATTAAAGAAATAATTCACCTTCCGAAACCTAATGCTGATATCTATTTAAAAATGACTAAAATCACAGACACAATCCGTATGAGAAGGATCCAATTCATGGGACATTTGGACAGAATGGACCCAATTAGGTTAACAAATAAAATCTATACGTTTAGGCAACAAGGTCCAATTGGTACGGGGCGTGGTGGCTCAGCAGTCTAGCTGTATGCCTCTCACCAAGGCGGTCCGGGTTCGATTCCCGGTCAATGCATGTGAGATTTTCGAAGTGAAATGCCACGTCCTGTGGTTCGGATTCCACGTAAAAAGGAGGTCCCGTGGCTCATGATCTCAAGATTAACGGTCATGTTAAACTACAAGCTTCCTTCCTTCCTTTTCCAATTGGTACAAACAGGCGTAAAAGGACTTGGCTTAATTAGGTTTTCCCAATCTCAAGGATCGGGGGGAAATTAGGAAAATTACTCATACACGGGGTTTTGAGGCAGAAGAGAGAAGACCTACCAGACACGTCTGGTCGCAGCAACGAAGACTCGCTCAATCGTTGCGCATGAAGAGTTATTGGGCAAACATCAAGGCCAAGAAGTGTTGATTCCGCGTGGTCCTAGGAGACCCATTCGTGCAGAAGAAGAAATACACTAGGATGACCAGTTTCGATCGTCAAGCGATCATCATCAGATCCATTAAGGCTATAAAATCTATGTTTAAAAATACAGGTGAAAATATTTACAATATGTATAATTATTTAGTTGCAGTATTGGTAACACAACTGTCAGTGTATGCTGATTGTAGTATATATGATAAGTGAAATGCTATGGTGATAGAAATCCGGAGTTTGTCTGTTTGGAGTGACTATATGGTTGTAAAATATCAACTATGGTTATAATGTCTAGTACAGGCTACTACTTATCTGAGCTTTATCAAATTCGATGGCGTATCTCGTAACGTCAGCATGTTCAGCTATTGCAGATCTGTAGTTTATCTGTTTCGTGTCTCAAATGTGCTCTGAAATCCTAATGGAAACGAGTCGTTTTGTTTGCCCTACGTAAACCTGTCAACAGGAGCAAGGCACTTTGTAAACTCCTGCGTCCTAGTTTGGCTGCTTTATCTCGGTTGATTTACGCACCACTTGCGTCATCTTGTTTATTGGATGCATCACCGTTGTCACATCGTATTCTTTAGCAGCCTGGCGATTCGATCTGTCAACCCCTCTACGTACGGCAGAAAGGCTTTATGGTAGGGCCTATCTTCGTTCTTTTTGCCAACACTTCGGCTTTGTCCTACCTTTATCAATAAATGATAAAAATGGTCCGGTTAGCTCAAACAATGCCAGCGTTTCACTCCAGTGTACCGCTGGGCTCGTCAGTTGGTACAGACACACCTACCAATACGCGTGGCTAGCACATACTGAGAAGACCATGCAAGACACAAAATACAAGCAGTATTGATGTCACGAGCATGCCAATGTGCTACCTTCTACCTTCCGTGTGGCCCTTTTTATCTGTCCTTTGCTGTAGCTATTAGCTAGGAGTTGATCAGTTTGAGACTTTATAGACTTGGTTTTATCAACAAAGTGTTTTATGGATTTTAACAGTTTTTATCTGTATGATGTATTTCTTTTCATGTGTGTTCTTCATCTTCTTATGTCACATCCATTTTCTTTATGTCTAACTGTATTAGTGCTGCCCAATACTCTTGGTCGATAAAGACACCAATGAGAATTACTAGGTGTCGAAACATGTACCATTTTCGTTTATGACGAGTTAATAACTTGCTCAATTTTAAATAAACAGTATTGACTGGGCGGAAACGATTGTGTTGCATTGCATAATTAAATTTGTCAATACGGAAATGTTTGGAAACAAGTAAATGTTTGGAACCAGGGTGAGAGAAGAGCATGGAATGAAAATCAGTGTGGAGAAGAGTTTGACGATGGTGATGACAAGAAATGTGCGAGATGGTAGGGGGAATATTGCAGTAGATGGAAAACCATTACAAGTTGTGAAAAGCTTCAAATACTTAGGGAGTGTCCTAACAGATGATGGAAGGAAAAATGAGGAAGTTGGTAAAATAATTTTAAAAAATCTTGTATTCAACATATTACACACCTATATTGACGTATGCAGGAGGAACTTGGACAACAACTAAATGGGAGGAAAGTAGAATCCAGGCAGCAGAGATGAAGTTCCTTAGAGGTATAATTGGAAAGACCCGCAGAGACGAAATCAGAAACAAAGAAATTAGGGACAAAACAGGATTCCCAAAGTTACAAGACAAAATCAAGATCAGTAAGCTAAAATGGTATGGACATATGATGTGAATGGGAGAAGCGATTATTTACTGAGAAAGTAACGGGAAGGCGCCAAAGGGGAAGGCCGAGGATGAGGTGGATGGATGCAATGAGGGAGAGCGTTGAGAAGAGAGGAGTGTAAGTGGAGGATGTACTGGAAGAGGGACGAGAGTGGTGGATAGATAGAAAAGTATGGAGGTCCTTGATTCTCACCCCGACCCAGATCACTGGAACCGGGAAATGAAAAAGAAGAAGAATACGGATAAAATGTATGACTCTCAGAGTTCAATATACACTACCAGTGCCACTGTCGTCCTTCTCCAGGCTGGTGCGAGCACTGTGATACTCCTCGTCTGACTCGCTCTGACAGCTGGAGTACAGGCTACAGGCCGTTCTGCTCACCGGTAGGCACTCCCCCGATGAGCCCAGCACGATGAACCGGCCACGTCTCCCTCCCATTGGGCTTGGAGGACGTAGTAGGCTCTTACTGGACACTACCGGTGGTGCAGGTGGAGGTGGTGCTGGTAGAGGAGCCACCTGTTAGTTCAAAATCATACAATGAGTGCTTTTATGAAACAGTGAACGGTTGTGGGGGAAAGAAACCAAAGAAATGGCTCGTCACATGAGGAAATAATACTAAACTAGTAGATATATAATTTTCAAAAGAAAAATATGTATTGTCCGTTGAGCCATTATATATTTAAACACAAATTGTGCTAAATGTTCTGGCATAACTCAACAAAATGACAGTGTTTCGCCCCGGTGTGCAATTGGGCTCTTCAGTTGGTTAAAGCACACCTCACCAAGACACTGTCTAGTACACACTGGGAAGGCCATTGCAAGACGTACCCGATACATGTGTATCCACGTCACGAGCAAAGCCAGTGCACTATGGGAGTCGAAACTCCATTCCAATGCAATTATAACCTTACCTTGGCATTGTGCTTTAACCAACTGAAGAGCCCAGTTGCACACCGGGGCGAAACACTGTCATTTTGTTGAGTTATCCGAAACATTTAGCACAATTTGTGTTTAAATATATAATGGCTCAACGGACAATACATATTTTTCTTTTGAAAATTATATATTCAATGCCAAGGTAAGGTTATAATTGCTTTGGAATGGAGTTTCGACTCCCATAGTGCACTGGCTTTGCTCGTGACGTGGATACACATGTATCGGGTACGTCTTGCAATGGCCTTCCCAGTGTGTACTAGACAGTGTCTTGGTGAGGTTTGCTTTAACCAACTGAAGAGCCCAATTGCACACCGGGGCGAAACACTGTCATTTTGTTGAGTTATGCCAGAACATTTAGCACAATTTGTGTTTGAATAAATAAACTAGTGGACCCGTGTGAGAACTCTCGCATAATGGGTTGTGTGCACTCCATGTGTACAGACTACCCGCCCGGCCGTAGTGCTATGCGGACTGTACGCGATACAGTTCTAGCAGGGGCTATCGACTTGTTTATTTTTTTAAAAGCACCTTCCAAAACCTAATGCTGACGTTTATTTGAAAATTACTAAAATCACAGACACAGAATGGACCCAACTAGGTTAACAAATAAAATCTATATGTTTTTGCAGAAAAAGGCAACGAGGTCCAATTGGTACAAATAGGCGGAAAAGGACTTGGCTGAGTTAGGTTTTCCCAATCTCAAGGATCGAGAGGAAATTAGGAAAATTACTCATACACGGGCAAGCCTCCGTGGCTTAGGCGGCAGCATGCCGGCTTCTCACCGCTGGGTCCGTGGTTCAAATCCCGGTCACTCCATGTGAGATCTGTGCTGGACAAAATGGAGGCAGACAGGTTTTTCTCCGGGTACTCCAGTTTTCCCTGTCAACATTTCATTCCAGCAACACTCTCCACTATCATTTCAGCTCATCTGTCATTCATTTAATCATTGCCCCAGAGGAGTGCGTCAGGCCTCGGCAGCCGGCATAGTCCATATCCTCGCCGCTAGATGGGGGCTTCATTCATTCCATTCCTGACCCGGTTGGAGACTGGAAGCAGGCTGTGGATTTTTTTTACTCATACACGGGGTTTTGAGGGAGAAGAGAGAAGACTTACCAGACACGTCTGGTTGCAGCAACGAAGACTCGCTCAATCGTTGCGCATGAAGAGTTATTGGCAAACATCAAGGCCAATAAGTGTTGATTCCGCGTGGTCCTAGGAGACCCTTTCATGCAGAAGAAGAAACAAATAAATATATTTCCATTGACTTATCAAGAAATGCAAGATTTTTCCTGTACTATTGAGACGATTTGCAAGATTTTGGTACAAACCACACCTTCTAACTCCCTCTGGTTTAGGAGCTTGAGTTTTGTGAAACATACACCTTAGCGTATTATATAATGAGACTAGTGGACTCGTGTGAGGAATCTCGCATGCTCATAAATCACACTTTCCCCAATAGGTTTATAATGAGAGACTTAAGGAGAAAGGTTGTTATGTTTTTATTTCAACCAAATGATAATAGAACACTATTTACATTTCAGTTAGAATTCCAAGTTCTACGTTCTCTAACTTAAGAAGGCAATCGCTGAAAATTGGATCATCATAATAACACTTACCGGTTATTCGATATTTATAAAATTATATGATTTGAATACTCATTCCTTTGATTTACTGTTTCAGAAAACAATGCAAAATGATAAAGGAAAGACCTCAGAATGTTAAAATGACATGAAACAGGCATCACAGCAGCCAAAATGTGAAGTGGACAGCAATTATTGGGCGTAGTTTCCTACAGCAACAGCATCTGCAAATCGCACACTTCGTTCATTTTTGTAAAAGTCATTTTTTAAAGAAATTATAGATACTTATACTTCCGCCACTGTCCATCTTTCTGATATAAATCTGTTTATAATAACATTTCTCAGATAACATGTCCTCGGACACTCCCGGCACTAAAAGCCGTACGATAAATAAATAAATAAATATTCCAGTTTGTATTTAATAAATTCATTACCTCCTCCCCTGGCAGTACAGCCCATGAAGAGCCTAGGCCTACCAAGCGACCGCTGCCCAGCCATTTGGTTTCTGGGGTGTCACATGTTCAGCGCATCTGGTCCCCTCGGCCTTTAATCTCTGTTTTCGTGACCAGGGCGCTGCCTAACTGTCAGACAGCTACTCAATTGTCCTCACGAGGCTGAGTGTACCCCGTTCCAGCCCTCACGGCAGTTGCTAAAATCCTTGATGGAGCCGGGAATGGAACCCGGGGCCTCCGAGTGAGAGACAGGTGTGCTACCCCAACACCACGGGGCCAGCAATACATTTATTACACCATAGTCAATAATAATAAATTAATATAATTATAGTTAATGAAATTAGTATAAAACCAAGTCCCCGATTCTTGGATGTTACAGGTAATCTCGAGAACAACTGGATGGATTTTGATGCGGTTATCACCATTCTGTAAAGGATATCTCGAGGAAGGTTTCTGTAGAAAATAATTTATTTATGATCAAAGGAAGCCAAGCAGTAACGATTTCAGTGAAAAAGTTGAAGAAAAAAAACTGGCGTTCGTGTGCTTTTTAAGCATACGCTGTGCAAACCGTTAAAAATATCTATAAACTATGAGTGTAAGAATTGTTCAGCATGAAAAGTTCTACAAAAAAGTCCAGGAGAGCATATGTCAATCTTCAATACATCGCCCACTATAAATGATTTTATGTTTTCATTTCTTCCAACAATCTCCATTCAATTACTGAGTTAGCTAGGGGTGAGCCTATTACCCCAGATACTGCCAGCAGCAAACTGTCGAGTCGTTTTGAGTTAAGACTTCAGAGAAGTGTGGTTGTGTTTGGAGTTTACCTGGAAGTGCAACTCGGCTTTTCTTCATTTCGCCTGTGAACTTTTCGTTCGCAAAATACACACTCAAGTTAAGATTGAACGGAAGGTGGATTTTGTTGTGTCGCAATCTACGGTAGTCATCTTATCGAAAATGTATTGAAGTCAGACTGGCTGCATGGCTCAGCATTAACGTTCTAGCCTGCTGTTCCCCAGGTTGCAGGATCGAATCCCAGCGCAGTCAGTTGGCATTTGAGGGTGCTTAAATGTGAGAGAGCCATATCAGTAGATTTACTGGCACGTTAAAGATCCCCTTCGGAACAAAATTACGGCGCCCCGGTGTCTCTAAAAGGCGGAGTAGTTAAAAGGGATGTAAAACACATAATAATATTAATATTATTTTTGGATTTTGCCATATGTTATGTGTTAGTATTCAATTGTAGTTCTCATGGATATTATTGCAGTTGTCACACAAAAGGGATGTTAAAACTCTTATGTTATAATGTTCGCCAAATCGATACTTAAAAAACACTTAATTGCCTATATTGTACAGACTATGTGTACAGGGGCGCACCCAGGGGGGGGGGGGCTTTGGGGGCTTAAGCCCCCCCCTAAAAACCTGGGAACACTTTAAAAACATTGCATCACATAAACATAAAGAAACCTTCCAAACCGTCCGTCTGCAGGTGTCCGTCCGTCGTATCTGTGATGCGGGCAATCCAGGTAACAGGCTCGCAGACTCCTAGGTTGGTGTCCCGGTGAACCGTAATGTCGTAGTCGTTCAGGTTGGACAGGCGCACGTACGGCCGAGACGTCGTGTTGATGAGGGTCTTGGCAACTAACAATCCTTTTGTCTGGATGTCCTCATATTTTGGCTCGATGACAGCCGCCACTCCCTCAGCAGTTCCGTCGACAATTACGGCGGCGCTGATCTCCGTCCTGGTGGGAACGATGACGTCCTCTCTCAGCCTTACTCGTCGTGGGGTGACGGCCTCGTGTGCTGGTTGCAAAGCAAGTTCCTCACCTCCGAAGAGCAGAGTGTTGGTACTCAGATCCAAGATGATGTTGTTCTGGTCCATGAAGTCCAGTCCAATGATCACTTCATTTGATACGTCAGCCACAAGCACTGGATGCTTTATCGCACGTCGACCAATGACGAACTCCAGTGATGCTTCGCCATGTACCGGTGCGGTCTCTCCGGTCGCGGTTATTAGTTGGAGGTTCCTTTGTGTGGGTTGCACTCTCCACTTCGGGATCACGGTGGGACTGACGATGGTCCTCGATGCTCCCGTGTCGATTAGCATGGGCCAGCTCTCTCCGTTGACGACTCCGTCGACCATCAGACTGATATTATCCCTCCTTAACTGAGTCACACGAACTTGGACTGCAGGGGCTTGACGACTGTCACAAGCAAAGCTTTGCCCCCCAAGGCTGGTTGATACTTGCTTTCCTGGGCCGCGTGGTTTCCCTACGACTGACTGTCCCGACGGAAACCCTTGGTGGCGCTGATCACCGCAGTCCTTGCTCAGGTGGCCTCTCTTACGGCAGGTCCAGCAGGTCGGTAGTCCTCTTCCGGGCCGCCTCTCCGGATGTCCTTCGGCTACGTTTTTGTTGGTGGTACTGCGACCCTTGAAGAACCGGCCTAGCGCCTCCATCAGCTCATCGACCTGGAGCTTGGTCTTGTCGGCTTTGGATGGTTCGTCGATGTCCACCTGGCGCACCCGCGCGCGCATTCTAGATGCCTGTTTTGCCGTCTCGAACTCAAGTGCGTGGCTCAGCGCATCTGCCACAGTCTTATTGCGCGCGAGTTGCAGCGCCTGTTGAGTGTCCGAGTCCCGTAGTCCGTCGGTGAAGGTCTGCGTCGCAATCTGTTCCAGAAAGTCGGCCGGCGCTGTTGGATAGGCGAGCCTTACGTGGCGTGCGATGTCCATCCCGAACTTCTGCAGGGTTTCCGCGTTCTTCTGTACCCGGGTCCGGAGCTACATCTGGTAGGCCTGCTGAAGATGGCTATCTCCATATCGGGACTCCATATGGGCGATCAGTGAAGCGTAGTCCTGGGATCCAGTCGGGATGGCCTGAAGGACGTTAAGGGCGTCACCTCTCAGCGCTACAATGAGAGCTGTAGCCTTTTCTGTGTTGTTCCAGTTATTTATGGAACAGGCCGCCTCGAACTGACGTAAGTAGGAGCTCCACGGGACCTTTCCGTCGAAGGTAGGGGGCGTCACTCTGCTATATCCCGTTCCTGATATTCCCGGTGTAACGGTGGGCGGGCGTTGGAGCAGCTCGGCAACTTCCTCTTGTAGAGCGTTGAATTTCTCTTCCACCCCCGTCAGTGGGTGTTGGTGCAGCTCGGCAACTTCCTTTTGTAAGGCGTTGAATTTCTCCTCCACCCCCATCAGCGGGCGTTGGCGCAGCTCGGCAACTTCCACTTATAAGGCGTCGAACTTCGTTTCCACTGCCGTGACTTCCTCACGCAGACCCAGTTCTAATTTCTTCAGGTCCTGTGTCAACTTATTCTGACCGTCTTCCATCTTCTTCTGGCCGTCCTCTATCCTCTTCAGATCCTCCGCTAGCTTATTTTGACCGTCTTCCATCTTCTTCTGGCCGTTTTCTAGTTTGGCAGTTAGGTCCTCGGCTAACTTCTTCTGGCCGTCCTCCATCTTCTTCTGGCCGTCTTCCAGCTTCTTCAGGTCATCCTTCAGGTCCTTGGCAAATTTCTTCTGGCCGTCCACCATCTTCTTCTGGCCGCCCTCCGTCTTCTTCTGGCCGTCCTCCATCTTCTTCTGGCCGTCTTCCATCTTGGCTTCCATGCCACTTAACTTTCCTAGCAATGCTGCAAATTGCGCTTCCATTTTAGATGTTTGTCTTGTAAAGGGCATGCACTCACAGGAAAATTAAAATAAAAAATTGACCTGCTCGGGTTTTGAAACCAGGACCGTCAGGTGTTGTGCTTGTGTTTGAGTTCGTAATCCCGCTTCTGACACCACTTGTTACGTGCCCCCCCCCCCCCCCCTCCAGTGGCACTTTTGTTAACTAGACTACGGTGGGTTGAAGCACAACACAGATTGTTCCTTTAAATGAAATAATTAAATTTATTGCGGCCAGAAAGATACACCACTCAACAGCAAATACAAGCAATTAGAGCCTTACTCCAGTTTCCTCAAGTCTCTTCCTTATGGAGAGCTCTTGCCCCCTTTCACTTGTCAACAAACCACAGAAGTTAATTCGTCCTAATGAGTCAGGTGGCCTTGACAGAAACTACCTGCACCTCTTCCTCATGTACACAAACTACAGTTACTTACGATAACTTGCTACACGCTGCTTCGCTGTTCACAAGCTGGGAAACATTGCCACTGGATTTCGTAACTCGTACGGCACTTCGCCACAATACGTCTGTCGCTCAGTGAAATCACACTCGCTCAAAACACAGGCAGTCCCCTGTATGCTTCTCACTCCCTCGCTGTCAAGAGAATCGGCTTCACTAGGGGTTTCGCAAGTCACCACACTTCTGTCGCTCAGGATAAACTCTCGCACTAGCTCGAAAAACAAACCACAACTGCTTGACAGGTCGCTCTTATATAGCAGGCCGGTGACTCAATAAATGCTTCTAGACCCATCCAGGGTTCACGGCTTCTCGAGGTTTCCTTCACTGGCTGAGTCACGAATATTCTGGACCATCCCTTTGTCCTAGTAGTCCTGTTGCATAAGGCGCACGCAATACACTGAGGCAGAGCAGCCCATCCCTGGGGCAGTTGTGACTCATGCGGTGAGCGATGAAACAAACTCACAGCCGTAACAATATTTACATACAAGAATAATAATGGACACATACTCTTTCCATAGCTGAAATCATGTTATTGAGGAAAGCCCCCTCCAAACGAAAAGTCTGGGTGCGCCCCTGTATGTGTACATGTTTCAAAACTCGTTGGTTTCTTCTTCAGCACATAAATATAACTTATCCTAAGTAGACTTAACTAAGAAATGGATAACCTTACAAATAAGAATTATGAATTAATTAAGAAATAGTACATTATGCAACGATCCTATAATGGCAATACTTAAGACACGAGTATGTTTATAAAACGAGCTTATGCGAGTTTTATAATTTCCATACGTGTGTCTTAATTACCATTATAGGCGAGTTGCATACGACTGTTTATGTTCAACGATAATTATTATAACTATTTTATGTTTTTGAATGGTATGGACTCCATCTTACGGAAAGAATTCATGATGAAAATTAATAAATGTAAAACAAAAATACTGGAATGCAGCCGAAATAAATCAGAAACCTCCATGGAGATCAAATTGGCAGGTGAAAAGCTGAAGGAAGTAGGAGACTTCTGTTACTTAGGAAGCAGAATAACCAGTGATGGACGAAGCAAAGAGAATATAAAAAGTAGGTTGGCTCAGGCAAAGAAAGCATTTCTACAAAAAAGGAATCTGCTGACATCGAATATAGATTTAGGTATTAGGAAGTCATTTTTGAAAGCCTTTGTCTGGAGCGTGGCACTCTATGGAAGTGAAACTTGGACTATTGGTGCAGCAGAAAAGAGGAGAATTGAAGCATTTGAAATGTGGTGTTACAGGAGAATTAGGAAGATCAGATGGGTAGATAGGGTTACAAACAAAGAGGTATTAAGACGAGTGGGAGAGGAGACATGTTTCTGGCGACTGCTAATGAAGAGAAGAGATAGGTTGGTAGGACACATACTAAGACACCCAGGAATAGCAAGCTTAGTTATGGAAGGAAGGGTCGAGGACAAGAACTGTAGGGGTAGACCAAGGTTAGAATATGTTAAACAGATTGCCTCGGATGTAGGGTGTGGTAGCTATGTAGAGATGAAACGATTAGCTCAGGACAGGGAGGCGTGGAGAGCTGCATCAAACCAGTCAAAAGACTGAAGACTCAAACAACAACATGTTCGAACATAAATATTCATAAATATCTGTCGAGATTTCGCCAGTTTTATGTACTGAACAGAGTGCATGAGACGCAGAGAATGCCTTGTACTTGAGCATGGCCTCCTCGATTACCCTACTATGACACTAGGCCAGGCAGTGAAATTTAAATTAGAAGGCCGTGGAACTCAGCGCATCTAATTATCTAATTGGTCAAACAACTGTTTCTTGAGCTCTGATTGGTGGGAGAAACTGTTTCATAATGAAAAATAGTGTTATAATGAGCCTCATTATAGTACAATTTTCTGACATATAATACTCAGGGTCGAAACATAAAAACATTAAACATAATCCTTTGAAAATATCTTTGAAAATTACCTATATTAAAAATTTTCATAGATATTTTCAAAAGATTATGATGAATGTTTTTTCTTAATTAATTCATAATTCTTATTTGTAAGGTTATCCATTTCTTAGTTAAGTCTACTTAGGATAAGTTATATTTAAGTTATGTGCTGATGAAGAAACCAATGAGTTTTGAAACATGTACACATAGTCTGTAAAATATAGGCAATTAAGTGTTTTTTAAGTATCGATTTGGGGAATATTATAACATAAGAGTTTTAATTATTCAATCAATACGGATTTACACAATTTGCTATTATGGCAAATATATTCGCTTATTATAAAGAGGGATGTGGTGTAGCTTTTGACGCGACTGTTAAGTTTGGAGTTGATGCTGAACAGCTACAGTCAGTCCAAAAAGTATTCGTCTTTAGTAGCACATTGGTCTGTTTTATCATTACTATGCAAAAACAGCGATACCAATTATAACACAACATAGAAATGCCCTTTGTTGCTCATTCATAAAGTGTCTATACCGGCCGCGATGGCCGAGAGTGCTAATGCGCAAACTCGTGTCTCACTGGCATCGGGAGAGCGTGGGTTCAAATCCCATCTCAGCCGTCTGGAAAATGGTTTTCGTGGTTTCCCCATTTTCACCACCAGGCAAATGCCGGGACGGTTCCTTCCAATAGGTCCACGGCCGATTTCCTTCCAATATCCCTTCCCTGACCCGTCCTGAAAAGAGAAGTACATGGCCATTGGCTGCATTGATAGAATTAATTAATAAAGTGTCTATGCCCGGAATCGCTGTTTAACACACGCACTCTGGTGTCACCCATCCGCAACCCACTCCTGCACAGACCATTGTGTGGTGTTGTTCTGAGCGGATCCAGAGACGTGCAGGTGGCACCATGGGTCGATAAGGTAAAGAAACGAGCTTAACTGAGAGGAAACTCATCCTGCGCTTGCATATTTTCGGTGAAAATCTGCGTACGAGATTGCAAAGCTAGTGGGCAGACCTCGATCTATGGTTTAGTCAGTGGTTGACTGCTTCTGCAAAACAAACCATGACAAGCAGTCGTCCTCGGACACTGACCAATCAAGATGCAAGATTTATTGGGCGAGAAATCCAGAAAAATCCAAAAATTAGTGCACTGAAGTTGGCTGGTGAACTGGAGAGGAGAGACACAACAGCAAACTCCAGTCGTTTCTTGCGATTCAGAGCATTTGCCAACATTTCTTGTGAGCTACCCGGCCATTTTACCCACTTTGTTTTAAGAAATTCCTGAATGTGTTAATTTTTTGACATCGGGTCCAGAAATTCTATTTCTCGTACGGCCTGGAAACAAGATGCGCCGGTCTAAATTTGTTTTTGTGCCGTAGATAGAAGAATTTTACAATTATTCAAAGAGAGATCGCCAATGACCCATTTGATGTATACAAGAATGACCACAGCACCCATCAAGTGTATTTTATTAGTTATATCCGCCACATCATTTGAAAGAAGTTTGCAAAGAATGTTTTAAAGTAGGCATAAGTCATGCCTCTCAATGTGCGTTACAGGACAATAGAATTACAGACATTGAATAATTCAACGTTAATTCATGATTATATATCCACATGGTGTTTCTAGTGCAAATTTGATGTTTTCCTCATGGTGTAGGATTTAAAAATGTTTAAGATGTGTACCTGAATGCCGACAACCATTTGCATGCTATTTTATTAGATTGTGATCAGTTTTTAATTGATCATATGTTCATTGTGTTTTCACTGTATTTGAGAGTTTCAATGTTGTTTTAAAGATGTGTCCTAAGCCCAAAAACATGGGCTGAGGAAGGGACCAATGTAGGCCCCGAACAATGTACCCCTATTTGTAAATTTTAGAAATTAAAGTATTACCTAGGCAGAAAATGGTAAAGATTTATCTTAGTATGACTGTGTTAAGACATACTGTCCGTCCACCATCTCATGATCTCAGGGGACTGAAGGGGAGCGGAGAGACATTCCAGCTGTGTTGATTGAGTGGACGTGCCGCTGCAGATATTGCCAACTTAGCATCTATGTTATTCACGCTATGCTTAATCACTGCTACTTGCGTTTAGTTTCAATTGTGAAATTGTACGGGTCAGTAGTGTTATGTCGGAAGTGAAGAAGAAAAGAGTGATACATTCTGAGGGTAGGGAAATAATTAGGAAAGTGATTGAGGGATGTGATGAACAAGCTAGGAACAAGTGTATTAAATTTCCACTGAGTCAGGCAACTGCTAGATCTGACGATTATACAGGGGTTTCTGAAGCAACAATTAAAAGAATTCGTAATCAGGTGCAAGATCTAAATGTAAGTGGTGAAAAGAGTATTCTAACGATCCCAGGGAAACATCGGAAGACAAGACCTGCACACACTGTAGTGAATGTGGATGATTTCGATAGGTGTGTGATTCGTAGAATTATAAACGACTTTTACATCTTTGAGAAACGCGTGCCTACTGTAAATAAATTGCTGCCTGTTGTTCGGGAAAAGATACATTTTCCATGGGGACGAAGTTCGCTTTGGAAATTGATTTCAGAGCTCGGCTTTAGATGGAGGAAATGTCAGAACAAAAGAAAGGTACTTATAGAACGCCCTAACATTGTGGCTTGGAGGCACGATTATCTGGTTAAAATAAAGCATTTGCGAGAAAATGGGAAAACTATCTTCTATATTGATGAGAGCTGGGTAGATAGTAACATCACATTCGGCAAGTGCTGGCAAAGTGAGGAGGAATTTGGCATTCATACAAACACTAATGCGGGGAATAGGCTGATAATAGTTCATGCAGGTAGTGTAAACGGGTTCCTGGAAAATTCCCTTCTCCTATAGAAGGCCGGGACTGCTGTAGGCGACTATCATGGACAAATGAACCATGTAAACGTTGAAAAATGGTTTCATGAAAAGCTAGCACCTAATTTGCCCCCTTGGTCTGTTGTAGTGTTAGACAATGCTCCTTATCACAGTATACAGCTCCTGTATTTCATTGGGCCACACTGTCGTTCGCTTGCCCCCATACATGTGTGAACTGAATCCCACAGAACTAGCTTGGGCCAAGGTGAAACGAATAGTTAGAGAGAGATATGTAACAGGTGACTTATCTTTACAGAAATTGCGCGATATAACACTTGAGAGTGTATCACTTGTGACCGAAACAGACTGGCAGGGATTTTGCAAACATGTAGAAAAGTAGAAAACGATTACTGGGAGAAAGACGGTATAGTTGAAAACATCATTGACAGTATTGTCATTTCGCTGGGAGATGACAGCAGCGATTCATCTTCTTCCTCCTCCTGCAACGAAAATGAGTCTGGCTCCGAAGAAGAACTGGCTACTCCACTTGTTTGAGGTGAGTGAGTGTGTCGTTGATTATTATAACTAGAGCTTTGCGCGGATAAACAAAATGTTATCCGCATCCGCACGGCTGTTATGTGCATCCGCCCCACTTCCGCACGACTTTTATCCCAATAAGCACATTTGTTATCCAAATCTACTGGCATTACAATAATATTTTCGTTCCATGTTTAAAATGAATGTTATACAGCCAGAATTGCAACCCCTTTCAGTTCGGAGTGTTAATTGTCCTCGACATAATTTTAATGAAATTAGCGTAAATCATCATCTTACATTTGTCATGAGAAGAAAACATAATGCAAAATATGATGTGTCATAAACATTCGGGTCTTAGTAATGATATTCAACAAGTTCGGATTGTATTCTAAAAACTATCCGCAAATTTACTCCAAACATTGTCCGCAGCTTATCCGCTATCCGCACATCCATGCAAATTATATCCGCATGGCGAAAACTTTTGTGGATATGGGTTTATCCGCGGATATCCGTATCCACACAGGGCTTTAGTTATAACCTAAACAGCATGAACTGAATAACGTTTAAGTCTCACAACTTTCAGTGACCTCTTTGCTTTCATCTTTAATCTAAGCGTGAATACACATTCTAAACTAGTACGATAATATTACTTAGAAATCTCACTGTGCTTTGTCAACACCGTCCACATTAAAAAAAAAACGTGTTTGCCACACAGCCTGTGTTGAGTAGAGCGCATAAGTATCTGAGGTTGGAGGTTAAAGCCCGTTCCCCTGCTAAAATCGCTCCCCTGCCGGGCGAGAAACATTTGTAAGGGGCTGAGGATCAAGCACAAGCCGAAATCATTGTTCGCCAGTGGGTACGTGTTGAGCGTAGTGACTGTACCTTCTCTGGTGGTGTAGAGCTGCAAGACTCCCCAATAGGTGACAGTCTTTTGCTGGCTGGATGTGGGGTTTGCTGGTGTTGCGGAGACTGATGCAGGTCCGGCAAGAGCTGCTGTCTGAACGCTAGCAGAGCCTTGTTCAGCTCCCGCAACACATTGTCCTCCTCATACTGACTCATGGGCAGCCTCATGTAATTCTCTGCGTCCATACAGCACACGCTCATCTGCAACAGTATTACCTTCACTGGAATAGTGAACTTATACAAAAAGACATTGTTAAATGTCATGTTACATTACTAAGGGGCATTTATATGCATTAATAAAAACTATCAGGTCAAGTCCAAGCCTGGAATGACCGCCTTGCAGAAGTTGATATAAGACTCAACAAAAAGAAAACGCAGTATCTCAGTACAGATCTCGATAACTCAGATACCTTCAAAATCAATGATGATCAAAAGAATAAGAACTTTTTAAGTACCGGTACCTAAGCTTGACAATTGCTGCCAACAGAAATCTCAGTGTTGAATTATCTTTCTGAGCAGTACGTGACTTAAATGGCATTCTGCGACAGGAAGATTCCATAATGCTGCTCATCATGGTCCGTATTGATGTCATATATTGAGTGAAATATTAAAATTTCTGCCTTTTCAATACAATTTTAATGGAATTGATATTCACAGGTACATGTTTCGGGAGTTGTTATACTCTCCCTTCATCAGAGCTTTCATAATGCATGTTTTTTAATTGGGCCTATTTATTTTCACAATAGTAATAATAGGCGAATAATCAGAACAAAAGGAATGGCCCAATACTAGGTCCAACCTGGACCATGTACTTCAAATTTTAAACGTTCTTCAACTTCAATTTTAACCATTTTATATTAGCATGTGAATAATAGTATAATCTATTTTGGATTTTTTAGTAATATGCAGTGTAACAAGTGTGTTTTTTATCTTCATGTTTAATTATATGTGTTTAGGGCATGGAAAGGTTTTCCTAAAGTTTTTGTCAAGCAGGCTGATGAAGGGGGAGTATAAAAAAACCCGAAATATGTACCTGTGAATACCAATTCCATTAAAATTGTATTGAAAAGGCGGAAATTTTAATATTTCACTCAAGGAAGATTCCAGACAGGCTCAAGTCGGAGTAAAGTACAACCCCTGTAATCTGTCACCTTTGGGACTGAGGGTATGGTCGGAACGCAAAAATGGTCGGATTACAAGAAAGTACGGATTTATATTAAAATAAACAATCTCTGAACTCAAGATATCAGGGTTCCTTTCCTTCTTTCTTGGTAGAATCACATGCCAAGCAGTTGAAGTTTAGGCTTTTTCAATGTTTTGCGATTCGTAAGAGCATTTTCACCATCTATTGTCACTGTACATGATTCAATGTCTTTCCGATTTCTTCTCCAATCTTTTATTGTCATAACTATGGCTGGGGTTTTTAGGTAAATAAATATTTTTTTTATGTAAATACATATTTTAAGCATTTTTTCTATAAATACATAAATTCCTGCTTTTCACTTATTAGCACATAAAAGGACATAATATTTCCATTTTTTAAAAATCAGTATGCTAAATCTTTCAGTTTATTGCATTTTTGTTCTGTGTTACTTGAACGGGGAAGAACCTGTGAGCTATCTAATCTTCATGCAGAGTGTATGTCAGCTTGCAACTGTGTTATTCTTAACTTGTCGCCCCGTGCAACTCACTGTGTAAGCCGGGGATTTCCTTGTCCATAGCCATATTGCACCACGTGCTAGACCTCCCCCTCCCCCAGCTACCTGGAACCAGTGTCAATCACATGAAGTTTATTTCTGGCACTGTAAAGTGTAAGACAGTTCTACGATGCCTAGAGTAAAAACAACTACAAGTTATCGTCTGCAGCTGTATGTTGCAGAACTGAAAGATAATTTTACTTCTGATGGGGGCGTTCTGGTCTGCCAACCATTTGGGAAAGCAATCAAGACTGAACAGCGGTCTCAAGTTACACCACATCTCAAGGGCAAGAAACATGTTGTCACAGTTTCGCACCTTCAGAAGAAGTATTTTGCGGTAATCGTCGGTCATTTGTGATAGACATCCTGAAGATGTGTCTCGTGTATTGTAATGCTTCAGCAGTCAGTGAGACAGAATAAATTTGCATTTTTGAGTATTGCATATTATTGTTTATATTCACATTAATAAACTAAATTATAATTAAATATTTTTAGCCTATTTTCATTTATGAAAAAAATACCCTTATGAGATCACCTTTTGTCCGTGGTCTGTATGTGCTTGTGTGTCCCCCTAATAACTTATAAACGGCTGGAGCGATTTCAATGAAACTCGGTAAGTTCATAGCACTATTGCGGACAACCCCGACCGTGCCCTTCAAATTCTGTTACGTCTCACCAATCCAACATGGCGGCTGTGCGAAATATTTCACCAGCATTCAATATCTGCGAAAGTATTACCGATATCGCCCTGGAATTTTGTACGGTGATAAAGGGAACTACTAGAAGTTCACCTAGGTGACATTTGACCAACCTGGTAACTACAAAACCAACATGGCGGCCAAGCAAAGTTGCGACTTTTAAATAGACGTTTCTCGCGATTTAACAAACCAAACGCAATGAAACTTGGTACAGTATATGTTTATACACATTGTAATGCACCGACATCTAACTTCGTTCAATTTTTTACATAACCTCAAGATGGCGGCTGTGCAAAATATTTCACCGGCATTCCATATCTTTGAAACTATTACTGGTAACACCCTGAAATTTTGTACGGAGATAAAGGGCACTACTGGAAGTTCATCTAGGAGACTTTCAAAACCGGTTAACCGGTTCGCGGCGAAGCGAGGTTGAAAGTTTTAAATAGACTTTTCTCGCGATTTAATGATCCAAACGCAATGAAACTTGATGCGGAAAATGTTTATACACATTGTAATGCACTGGTATTTAATTTAGTTCAATTGTCTGCATAACCTCAAGATGGCAGATATGCAAATTTTGAAGTTAAGTTTTTATTTCATGTGTCGTAATCATGCGATCTAAGTGAAAGTTTGAATAATGAACCTACGCAATAATTTTCCTTTAATGGTTCATGACTCTGTGGTCTATACATGTAACAATCCAACATGACGACCATCCGAAATATTTAGATGGTTCTCAATATCTACGAATCTATTACAGCAATCAAACTGAAATGTTGTATGTTCATATTGGCAATTAACCTGAGTAGGATATATGAAAATAGGCTTTAGTTCACGGAACTACTTGTTACTTTATGTCACATATTTCAGGTATTTTTAATACATTAGAAATAAATATTTCCTGATTTTTAGCACCTAAAAATCCAAGCCTTAGTCATAATGTCTACATTGAATTCCTTGTTGTTGTTTTTTTTTTCTTGAGCGATTCCCCTTTTCCCAGTCTTCGAAGCACTGTTAATTTTTCATTTAATGAGAGAGTTCCTGACTTGTTGAAAAAACACACACAACTGTACAGTGCACACAATGTACAGTACTGTAACGAACACAGAAGAACAATGTCGTGAAACCAACGAACAGTAAGCACTAAATCTTCATAGTGCAGTACGCACTGTACAAAACACGGACAAGGACAGAAATGATACAAGAGATGACGGAACACTAAATCGGCCAAGCGATATCTACCTGTAAACAACAATGGCGCGACGCGACGGGTAGTGAGTCACCGTGCTACAAGCCGGGACAAGTTCGGCTCGAGCACGGTCAGAACAACCGGAGTGGCAGACGAGAGGGCTTCTACTGTATAGAGACCTATAATCCACCGGATACACTGAGTGGCACAATTGTAGGCAAAACCTGTGTTTTCTTGCTGCAAGATATGGGCTGTAGTAACGTATGTGTGGGGTTGGCAATTCTCTTATTTGTCCCATTATTATTATTATTATTATTTAGCGTATGATGCATACAAGACAGTACTGTAATTAATAAATATAAATTTTCAAATAAACAATTTACAGCATTAGGACCCTTCATATATGGGCTGCCAGGTCTTGAATCCATTCAAGAGCTTGTGGAGTGGCTGCATGGAGCTCTTCTAAGGTCCCAGAGTACATGTATAGAGGGCATTCCTGCACGACATGCTTGATGGTTTGCACTTCATATCCACAATCACAAAGAGGCAAGTCTATCCAACCCCACTGATGTAAGGCTGCTCTAGTTCGAGCAGTGCCACATCGAATTCTGTTCAGACGGGACCAGACCGCTCGAGGGAGATGGAATCCAGGTAGTTTGATGGTAGGATCAAGTACTTCAATTAGGCCACGAGGTGGAGAGGTAGACCATTCAACTTTCCATGTATTTCGGGGGTTGAATGGAGCTGAAGTAAGTTCCATAGCCGTCTTGTAGGCTGGTTTCCGTGATTTCAACCTGGATGTGGAAGGTTGATTGACGTCTTGGTGGATTGGGAGAACTTCATTATTCATAATTCTGCGCCACAGGCGGGAAAGAACTTGCTGTCTCCTGATGTGAGGAGGAACAATATTACACAGTACAGGTAGCCACTGTGAGGGAGTGCAATGTAGAGTGCCAGAGATAATCCGCATTGTCTGCCGGAGTTGAATATCAACCAGTTGGCAATGGGAGCTGTTCAACCAAACACCTGCACAGTATTCAGCTGGAGAGTAAACGACAGCCAAAGCAGTAGTCCTGAGTGTGTTGGCATCAGCGCCCCATGATGTACCAGCTAACCTACTTAGTAAGTTATTGCGGCTTTTTAATATTGCTGCTGTTTTTGCAATATGCTGTCTGAAAGTTAATGCCCTGTCCAATATCACTCCTAAATACTTAGGGGAGCTGTTGTACTTCAGATATTGGTTCCGGAACTTCACTCTAGGTTGGTAGTTTGCCTGTAGGTTGTTAAGGTGAAATGTGGTTACCTCAGATTTAGAAGGACTTGGTTGAAGCCGCCACTTTTTGAAATAAATATTCATCTTCTTAAGGTCTTCACTCAGTAAATCCTCTGCTTCATCAAAAGTGGTGCACTGGACTGTAAGATTTATATTGTCCGCATAGATGAATTTACGGGATACCGTTTCTGGCAGATCATGAATGTATAAGTTAAATAGCATAGGGGATAAAACTGAACCCTGAGGTAGACCATTATTGAGTGTATGGAACCTGCTTCTGGCACTTTCATTGTGAACTTGGAATAGTCTATTACTTAACATGTTGCTGATGAGAGTCACTGTTTTAAGACAAGGGACTGACTTTATGAGTTTGAGGAGAAGTCCTCCAGAAAGTATCGTACGCATTTGTCCCATAATTCACCCGGATAATACCAGACACAACTGGAATTTTACTACGTAAGTTGTAATTTAAAAAGGGGATGCAGGGTGGGTTATAGACAGCGGAGGAGAAAAATCCATTACTACTGTATTTGAAAATACACAGTCTGCTTCCAGTCGACCGACTGGGTCAGGGAATGGAATGAATGAGGGCCCCATCTAGCGGCGAGGATATGAACTGTGCCGGCTGCCGAAGGATGTCACACTCCTCTGGGGCAATGATTAAATGAATGACAGATGAAATGAAATGATAGTGGAGAGTGTTGCTGGAAAGAAAGTTGTGACAGGGAAAACCGGAGTACCCGGAGAAAAACCTGTCTGCCTCCTCTTCGTCCAACACAAATCTCACATGGAGTGACTGGGATTTGAACCATGGACCCAGCGGTGAGAACCCGGAGTGTTGCCGCCTAAGCCACGGAGGCTCCTGTATATCATATCCACTATTATTCATCATTACAAAAGGCATTTTGGCTAATTTTAGAAGTGTAGAAAATTTTACACTATGTTCCAAACTCGTATTATGTAACCAATTATTTTTCATGGTAAGACAATCGATTTCTTCTTGTATTGGAATATTTCTTAATACGATAGGGGTAATTTCCACGATGTAGGCCTACAAGGCATAGGTTATGTTTCACGTTGTCCAACGATTTGATTATGATTCAGATGCTGTTGGATAGATTGTCGATCAAGAGTTGCAAAGTCCACCTTGATGCGTAGTGGCTAGCATTCTTGGCTGTCACTGCGGAGACCTGGGTTTGATTCCTGGCTCTGCCAAGGATTTTAATTCCGGTCTGAGAGCTGGAACGGGGTTCACTCAGCCTCGTGCAGCAAAACTGAGAAGAGACGGGTTCGACTCCAACCTCAGCCATCCTGGAAGTGGTTTTCCGTGTTTTACCACTTCTACTCCAGGCAAATGCTGGGATGTTTCCTAATGCCATGCCTACTTCCTATCCAAATCCAACCTCAATTACAAATATACACACCCAAGTACATGGGGTTACATGAGCACGATGTTGCAAAGCCCCTAAAATAAGCTACAACAACAAGGCTTTTTTAGCCTACTTTTCACATTTTCGATCGGGGCAAATGTGTGCGTGTCTGTCCGTCCATCCCCCTATCAACTCCTAAACGGCTGCAGCAATCAACACCACATTTGGTATGAGTAAAGATCTATACCTGAATAGCTCCCGGCCATATTTGAAAATGACATTAGTGCTACCAACTGCTGAAAAATCACAATTGAAATTTCAGCTCTATGTTGGATATCTCAGAAGTTGTGCATGCGAACTGTTCCAAAATTGGCACACACAGAGATATTAACATTTCAGGAGCCCATATAATATATGACAGAGTTGCCAACATGATTCTAAGCCTGGTGATAGGTCCAATATTTAAATGCATGTAATTGCTATACTATCAATAGGATTTCAACCACATTTTGTATGTGCTTTGTGTACCGTAACAGAGTTGACTATGCATATTCTTGAAAGCCAGCAGAGCTGACAACTGCTAATTAAAGCTCTCTCTATTTTTTTCATCCTAATAACAATATATCAGTAAGTATGCAAGCCAACAGCTCTAAACTCTGCACAGCTATAGTACCTGACATTCTACATTAATTTGGAGTGACTGATATACGTCGATGTTGCCAACATGATTCTAAACCTGCTGATAGGTCCAATTTTAAATGCATGTAACTTCTATAATAACGAATGGATTTGTACCAAATTTCGTATGAGGTTCGTGTGCCATGACAGATATGACTATGCGCATTCTTAAGTGCCATCAGTGCTCTCTCTATTTTTTTTATCCTAATTCCAATATATCAGAAAGTATGTAATCCAACAGCTCTAAACTTTGACATGTATAGTACCTGACATTTAGATTAATTTAGAATAACTGATACATGTCAGTGCGGCCAACATGATTCTAATCCTGCTGGTAGGTCCAATTTTTAAATACTTGTAACTTCTATATTAACAAATGGATTTCATCAAAAATTGGGACAAGAATAATGTATGTAAGACATACATGACATGATTTCATGTGTGTTAATAGATCCAATGTAACATTAATTAATTTCTGATATATTGATTAATCATTGCCATGAATCTTAAATTTTAAGAAAAGTAGGCTCTTTAGCTAGTCACGGAACTACTTGTTTCTGTCCCAATCATCTGGGATCAGAATATAGGATTTCAAATTATCAGGATTTTTCTATAATTAACAGTTTGTTATTGACTTTAAGCTCCTTATTTGGACTGTTTTACGACTAACACTTACTATTGGTGGCTGAGAAACGACCTCCATGACGGCTCGATGCCTGGGCCCGGTGATGCGTGTGGTCTGCATCACCCCCTCGACAGCGACCACTTCGTTGTCCTCCAGAGCCTCGACGCAGGACAGCATGGTGAGCAGCTCCGGCTGCGTGCAGAACTGTAGGCACTCCTGCAAAAAGTATAAAATAATTGTGTAAATTGGCACGAAAGAAACTTATCACACAATAGATTTAAAAGCAAACAATCGTCAGAACAGAGTAAGAATTAATTTTGAGATGCCTACTCATAGAAGAGGACTCGAATGAGTTTTTAAATGGTATGGAATCCTGAATTGGAAGTCCAAGAACAAGTAAATGTTTGGAACCAGGAGATAGAAGAGCATGAAATGAAAATCAGTGAGGAGAAGAGTCTGACGATGGTGATAACAAGAAATGTGCGAGATGGTAGGGGGAAAACCATTACAAGTTGTGAAAAGCTTCAAATACTTAGGGAGTGTCCTAACAGATGATGGAAGGATAAGTGAGGAAGTTAGTAAGAGGATCCATCAAGCAAATGGGTTTTACCAGAGTGTGAGGGGTCTGGTGTGGAACCACGAAGTTCCCGAGAAATGTAAAAAAATCTTGTATTCAACATAATATACACCTATATTGACGTGTGCAGCAGGTATGTGGACAACAACTAAACGGGAGGAAAGTGGAATCCAGGCAGCAGAGATGAAGTTCCTTAGAGGTATAATTGGAAAGACCAGCAGAGACAAAATCAGGAACAAGGAAATTAGGGAGAAAACAGGATTCCCAAAGTTACAAGACAAGATCGAGATCAGTAAACTACAGCAAAATGGTATGGACGTATGATGCGAATGGGAGAAGCGATTATTTACTGAGAAAGTCACGGGAAGGCGCCAAAGGGGAAGGCCGAGGATGAGGTGGATGGATGCCGTGAGGGAGAGTGTTGAGAAAAGAGGAGTGAAAGTAGAGGATATACTGGAAGAAAGACGAGAGTGGTGGAGAGACAGAAAAGTATGGAGGTCCTTGATTCACACCCCGACCCAGATCACTGGAACCGGGAAATGAAGGAGAAGATGGACTCCGTCTTGAGGAAAGAATTCATGATGAAAATCAATATATATAAAACAGAAATGTTGGAATGCAGCTGAAAGAAATCAGAAACCTCTACGGACATCAAATTGGCTGTCGTAAAGCTAAAGGAAGCAGGTGACTTGTGTTACTTAGGAAGCAAATTAACCAGTGATGGACGAAGCAAAGAGAATGTTAAAAGTAGGTTGGCTCAGGCAAGGAAAGCATTTCTACAGAAGAGGAATCAGTTGACATCGAATATAGATTTAGGTATTAGGAAGTCATTTTTGAAAGCCTTTGTCTGGAGCATGGCGCTCCATGCTTTCTCACTTCTACTCCAGGAGAATGCCAGGGTGGTACCTAACTTAACCCTTTATGGGATAGCGGTCTCTATATTAACCATCTGTCATAAGGACAGTTTATGCTTTCAAAGATGATGATGGTTGAATATTTTAGTCAAATTTCGGAGAATTTTCATGCCGAAGTGCTGGTATTTCTAACAAGTAGTTCCATGAAGAACTATACAGCCTATTTTCATATAACCTACTTATGTTAATTGCCACTATCAACATACAAAATTTCAGTTTGATTGCTGTAATAGATTCGTCGATATTGAGAACCGACTAAATATTTTGGATGGTCGCCATGTGGGATTTTTATATATGTAGGTCCTAGAGTTATGTACTGTTACATGAAGATTATTGTGTACGTGCAGTATTCAAACTTCAATCGCATGATTAGGACACAAGAAGTAAAAACGAGATTTTAAAATTTCGCACAGCTGCCATCTTGTGGTTATGGAAACAATTGATACAAATTAGATGCCAGTGGATTAACATTTCTATAAGGATTTACTGTACCAAGTTTCACTGCACTTGGATGGTTAAATTGCGAGAAACATCCATGTGAATATTTATACTTCGCGTCACCGCCATGTTGGATTTTTATCACCAGGTTATTGAAAGTCGTATAGGTGAACTTATGTTCATAGCCCCTATGAACATTTAAAAAAATCAGTTTGATTGCTATAATAGATTCGTAGATATTTAGAGCCGTCTAAATATTTCGGATGGTCGCCATGTTGGATTGTTATATGTATAGGCCCTAGAGTCATGTACCATTAAAGGAAAATTACTGCGTAGTTTCAGTATTCAAACTGTCACTTCGATCACATGATTACGACACAAGAAATAAAAACTTAATTTTAAAATTCGCACAGTCGCCTTCTTGAGGTTATGTAAACAATTGAACTAAATTAGATACCAGTGCATTACAATGTGTATAAACATTTGCTGTACCAAGTTTCATTGCGTTTGGATCCTTAAATCGCAAGAAAGGTCTATTTAAAATTTTCAAATTCGCTTGGCCGCCATGTTCGTTTTGTAGTTAACCGGTTTTTGAAAGGCTTATAGATGAACTTCCAGTAGTGCCCTTTATATCCGTACAAAATTTCAGGGTGATACCGCTAATAGTTTCAGAGATATAGAATGCAGGTGAAATATTTCACACAGCCGCCATCTTGAGGTTATGTAAACAATTGAACGAAGTTAGATGTCGGTGCATTTCAATGTGTATAAACATATACTGTACCAAGTTTCATTGCGTTTGGTAGGTTAAATCGCGAGAAACGTCTATTTAAAAGTCATAACTTCACTTGGCCGCCATGTTGGTTTTGTAGTTACCAGGTTTTCAAAAGTCCGATAGGTGAACTTGTAGTAGTGCCCTTTATCACCGTACAAAATTCCAGGGTGATATCGGAAATAGATTCGGAGATATTGAATGCTGGTGAAATATTTCGCACAGCCGCCATATCGGATTGGTAAGACATAACAAAATTTGAAGGGCACGGTCGGGGTCGTCCGGAATAGTGCTATGAACTTACCCAGTTTCATTGAAATCGTTCCAGCCGTTTTGAAGTTATTAGGGGGAGACACACACACACGGACAAAAGGTGATCTCACGTATCTACTTGACGTAATGAGGAGGATATTTTTTTAAGCTAAAAACATTATGAAAATAATTGTAAAATCAATTTGAAATTAATTAATGAATTAAATAAATAAAAAGGAAAATATCAAAATTAAATCTACAAGAACATAAATTAAAAATAAATATGTAAACATTTAAATTAGAGAAACAGAAAATAACAAATAAAATAAATTAAAATGTAAGATCACATACAAATAAAAATAAAAAAGTTTGCCCTTTAAGGGGTAAAGGCCTCGGGGCGCTTCCTACCCAAATCCTACCTCGATGAAAAATACACACTGTAGTACAGACATCACAGCGACACAGATTATCTGACTAATTCTACACACAAGGTATATGACCACAATGTAGCAAAAGCCTATAATGATGATGATGATAATTGTTTTTTTAAGGGGCCTAACATCTAGGTTATCGACCCCTAATGTTTTGGGTGGCCGTGAAGATGATAATGAAATGTAAACTATAAATAAAACTAAAAACTAACTTATATACTGAAAGAAGAAATGCAAAACAAAAAGAGAATAAGGCAACTAAAGGACAGGAGGAAAAGAAATGCCCTCAACCCTCGAAGAATGCGGATTGAGGCACGTGCAAGGAAGGAGAGCCATAAAAGGCAGATAGGAAAGTGAAAGAGGAGAGGGTCCACCCCACAGGTAAGGGATAAACGGGGAAAACCGGAATCCCTCGGGGTCGCCAACTCCCGAACTCACCAGCCGTGAGCCCCTGAGGGTGTAGCAATATCCAGGGTGCACCAGAAGTGGTGGGGCTACATACACCCTTCCTCCTTGAGGGCCTCGAGCAGAAGGCAGGAGATAACATGAAAAGGAAAAATAGGCTGACCCCTCGCAGAAGGAGGATATCAGAAAAGATGAGACAAGGGCCAATTAAGGCGGGAAATGAAAATACTCCCTAGGCCTCGGATACCCTAATACCGTCGGGGTCAGAAGAGAACAAGAGTTGATCAAGTGTGGTCGACAGGAAAGAAGACGGAGAGGAGCCATGCACAAGTAAGTGGAAGCAATGCCGGACTCAGCTGGAGCCCTGTGGTCGCTAACCCACGTCCCACAAGATGTGAGCCCCTGGGGGGAAAGCCTATAAAGAATCAACAACAACAGACCATCTGAGGCAGTGGCGATTTCTCCATGTATGACGTGAGGATCATCCTACAGTCAGCTCTCAGCTGTATCTGTTTTAATATATTAAATTGATAGTTTTGTAAAATAGTCTTTGGGCTACCTTGCACACCTCTCGATAAGTTCTGTCCCACTGTCACTGTCGGTACTTGTAACTAGTTCTATATTTCACCCCTAGATGTGACCGCCCGGAGTAGAAAGCTGAGGAAGGAAGCCTTGCATCCTCAAATTACCTGTTCATAAGCTTGTCACGGTGGGTGAGTGGTCAACGTGTCGGTCTACTAACCGCGAGCTTGCAGGTTCGCTCCTGGCCGTGGTAAGTGATTTTTGAAAGGCGGCAAAAATTACGACATCATGTCATACGATATTGGCATGTCAAAGAACCCATTTGATCTCAGTAGGCCGTGTTCATAATGGCAAAATTAATCTCGGGAGTTTCCGCCAACACAAAGTTCCTCATTTCTGTACTAGAAAGCGCTATAGTGATCAAGGAGCTTAGATATCTAACCTCCTTGATTTTCATAGTGCTTCAAGGAACAACGAAATTCGACATGCAAGCTACCCTCTGGGTGTCAAATAACAAAGCTTGTACCCGGCACCCGAGGCCATACGATATTATTATTATTATTATTATTATTATTATTATTATTATTATTATTATTATTATACCTGTTCATAGCTTTAGAAATGTATGGGAGCCTTTGAGGGGGAAGGGGCAGGTTTGGTCTGTTTAATGGCGCTCTGAGGACGTCAACTGAGATCCTCAAGTCACGCTATTGGTTGAATTTAAACCAACACTATGGTCATATTGATTACGATTTTGCGCTCTCAGAATGTTATCAGCGTGTGCACATCTTTGGAGTGGTATTCGATTGTATTGTATTCTGTAATGTGTTGTTAATAGTGCTGTGCGACTGAATAATTAATATTAGACCGAGTCTAATATCTCAATTTTGGTTGGATGGTTCATCAGTTTAGGGGCTGCGACAACGCGGTCATGTAGCCCCGTGTACTTTGGGTGTGTGTAAAATCTGTCTGATAACCGGTGTTAATATAATTGTGATGGCTGTTTTTAAATCATGTAGAAAATGTAAAACATAAAATCAGCCCTATAATTGGTATTATTTTCAGATTAAGATATAGCTGTCTTACTAGCCAACAATTGAAAAATATATACTTTGCTCTGATACATTCACATCTAATGTACATGAATTTCATATGGGGATATTGTAAGAAGGAGCTGATAAAAGAACTTGAGATACTCCAGAAACGTGCTATAAAATCTATCTTTGGATTTCCTTGGCTCACACCCTCAAATGAATTATACTCAAGAACTAAAATTATGCCACTGCAAAAACAAATAGCTATGTCAGCAACAGTATTTGTATACAAATTAGAAAACAAATTGATACACACACACATCCATTTTACCCATGCAAATGACATTCATCATTATGCAACAAGAGGAGTAAATCTAATATTCACCAGCCATTCCCAATCCATTAAATTTGGAACTAAAGGAATTATGTCCTCTATAATAAAAGAATACAACTCGCTACCATTAGGCATAAGGGAAAGTTTCTCTATAAAAACATTTAAGAGGAAAACAAAAGACTTCCTATTAAGGAATGAATAGCCCATGTACAATAGCCTTAAGCAATACAATGTATCATACCGAATTATCTCTGTAAAGTTAGTCACTAGCAATCTAATATAAGTTAGGCTACTATTAAACTAAACAATACTGTTACCAAAATTATATATATGCCATGCTGTAACTATGTTACTTGATTGTCCCTAACACGAGCTCAGGCTCATTGGGACCTATGTAAATAAATAAATAAATAAATAAATAAAAATAATTCAAGTAAGGACTGCAGACATTCAATTTTCAAGTAGTTCCTACTTTTGCTACCAAACGCCACCATCAACGATAACTAGTTCTGAACTTGGTTACTAGAAGCCACCGCAGTCGGCTCCTGGCGACGAACATTGGAACCTATGAGCGTTAATCTAATCTCACCTATAATTTAGCTTCACACGAGTGTAATTAGTGGAAGGTTCTTTTACATGCCATAAATCTATGACATGGGACCGTCGGCTTTACTTCCCCTCTGAAGGAAGGCATACTGAGGGTTTATTAACGCTCTTAAAAATCCGACGACTTCGGCTGGGTTTGAACCCGTGACCTCGGGCTTAGAAGCTCAGTTTGCTACCAACTATGCCAACAAAGCCGCTATTATCTCAATTTAGCCCAGCTATAATAATTATCTTAAGTTAAGGCTATCATACACTGAAGAAAATGGAAATTGCAACACCATGAAGGCATTGGTCGTTTGTGTTGATTTTCAAGATATGGAACGATGCCATGTAGGTATGTAAACGATCAAAGTTTCAGACCCATTGGATTGTTGCTACAGGTCTCCCCACGTGATTGGTCGAGGAGGAATCAACTCCAGTATACGGACTCTGGTGTAGCGTAGTTGACTTGCAGTCTGTGCAGTGAAGTGTTCCCCGTCAAACATGCCTCGACGACAGAGAAGAGCACGCTATCAACAACTGTCGCCATTTGAGAGGGCTCGGATAATTGGGCTGTGTGAGGCTGGATTATCGCTAAGGACTGTCACAGCACGTGTTGGCCGACAGGCATCTACGGTACAACGTGTATGGCAGCAGTGGTCAAATGAAGGTACCCACACTCGTAGACCTGCCACAGGCCCAGCGCGACAGACAACTGTGAGAGAGGATCGCCGCATCATTCGGATGGTCCGGATGGAACCCCATGCAACAGCAGCGCAAATTCGAGCAGCTGTGGCACCCCACGTTACACAACAAACAGTTGGTAATCGCCTGCGTGCAGCTGGCTTACGATCCCGTGTCCCTGCAGAAGGTGTTCCATTGACCCCACAACAGCGACGTGTAAGGCTGGCCTGGTGTCGAGAACGATCGACGTGGGTCGACGAATGGCATAGGGTCGTCTTTAGTGATGAATCGCGCTTCTGTCTTACCCTCAGTGATCGCGGGAATCGTGTGCGCCGACGTACCGGTGAGAGGGGCCGCGCAGACCTTATTGTCGAGAGGCACACAGGGCCAACACCAAGCATTATGGTCTGGGGAGCTCTTGGCTTTAATGTGAAATCACAATTAGTGCTTGTTGAGGGCACTATGACTGCTCGACAGTATGTTGATAGGGTACTCAATCCAGTGGTGTCCCTATGATGGCGAACATTGCTAATGGGATGTTTCAGCAGGACAATGCCCGGGTTCACGCTGCACGCTTCTCCAGGGAAGCTCTCCACGACATCACAACCTTAGAATGGCCCGCCAGATCTTCGGACCTCAGTCCTATTGAGCACGTGTGGGACATGATGGGTCGACAACTGGCCAACCGTCCTCAGCCACCCTCAACTCTGGAACAACTGACCCGTGCAGTGCAGCAAGCATGGGCCACAATTCCTCAGGAAGCGATCCAGGGCTTTATTGACTCCATGCCTCGACGAATTCATCAATGTATTGCAGCTCGTGGTGGGCACATCCTGTAGTGATTGTTGTCCAATCTTGCGGTCAGAGGGACCTGAAAGTGTAATCATCGAATCACAACCGAACACTCGTCCTGCATGTTCAATTGCAGCAATGTAGCACCACTCCTTCTGAGTGTTGCAATTTCCATTTTCTTCAGTGTATTATAAAAATCAGCAGTCGCCACCATGGCCGGATTTAAGAATATACCACTTATAGGCTAAAGTCCATTTGCTGCCCCCTCAATAGTTCATATTTGCTTAATACATTTGTTTTATACAACAAAAGGAGAGATTTCATTGGCGTTTTCATCTTTTTTAAACATAAAGTTCATTTAGTTTAGATTAAACTACAATTTTAATTAATGGCTTACATAATAAATTTTATACTGAAATTAGTTATCAACTTGTCTTTTTTTTACTTCTTTTAAGATTCGTTAAAAAAAATGAAATGGGTTTCGAACTTATGAACTAATTTGTTCTTGGAGATCAGTGATCACTATTTTACACATATTTTTATATGTTAATACTAATGACTATCTTTTGCGTAATTGAAGAACTGTGTTCAATTTGAATTAAGTTGTCCTGCATGGTGAAATGAAAATACACAAAATGTAGTTAATTACTGGTTTATTTGTTGAAAAATACACAAACTTCTCTAAAACGACTCACCCCACGTAATCTTGATGTTCAAATTTACATAGCTTTCTTACGAGATTTCTTAATGGCAAACTCGTTAATAATGTCCTCATATGAAAGTGTTTTTGTTGTATTTGCCTCAATACAAAATAATGAAAGTGGGTTTAACCGTATTTCAGAAATACTAGTTCGCAGAGGGTTCTTAACTCTTCTAAGGCAGGAAAAACTGTAGACGGACTAAAACATATTTTTAAGGAACATGTATTCTTAAATTCGTACGGAAAATATCATTAATGTCGGAAATACTTCATTTTAGCTTTTGAATGAATTGCCAAACTGCCGCCCCTGAAATTTGCTGCTCTAGGCAAAATTGAGAAAATAAATGAGAAATAAAATAACAAAGAAAAAGAGAAAATCATAAAGGAAAAGAATGAGAAATGGAATAAGGAAAAAGAATGATAAAATGAAATACAATGATAAATAAATCGTATAGGTGTAACGAGAATGATAGAGAAATGATAGAGCCAGAGAAATATTAAAGGAAGAACCCCTACAGATAGGATTGAAATATCAAGGCTTCAGTGGTATCATCATCCTCATCAGCATCATATTGCACAGTTTCCAGCCACTGGCCAGGTCTGTTTGGAACAAAAGCCTCTCCAACGTCTTCTGTCTTCCCACCATCTCTCAGCCTCCACCCTTGTCCAGTCTTCTCCTCTCTTCTTCACGCTATCTTCCACCCCCTTCAGCCACCTGTCTCTCGGTCTGCTTCCTTCCCACTTCGTCTCGTGTACTCTCCTGGGTATCCTCTTCTCCTCCATTCGTTTTACATGTCCATACCATCGAAGTCTAGATTTCTCTATACCATCCTGTAATGGTTCCTCCTTAATTAATTCTCTGGTCCTCTCAGTTCTTATTCTGTCCATCTTTGTAGCTCCAATACTGCTTCTCAAGAACCTCATCTCACTGGCCTGTATTTTGCCCCTTCCTTTCATAACCCAGGTCTCCGAGGCATACGTCAGGATAGGGACATAGTACGTCCGATATATGATCTTTTTGCTGTTCTGAGGGACATCCTTGCTCCATATCATGCTTCTCACACTCCTCTGGAATGCTTCTGCCTGTCTGCAAAATTGTAAATTCAAATGGTAAGAATAATTCAACAGTAATATCATTAGAGTGGAAGCAGGGAAACTGGTAGAAGAAGCCAAACGTGAGGTTTGGCATTCACATCTTTTGAAGTCAAATTTAACGGAGTGCAACAATGGTATTTCGGATTTGTCTAGCAACAATAATAATAACAATTATGATAATAATAATGTAAATAAATCACCAACACAAGCTTGCAAAAGTAACAAATTTAAAATTTACCACCAGAATGTCCAGTCTCTTTATAATAAAATTGATTACATAAATCTAATGCTTAAAAATGAACTTAAAGACATCTCAGCACTATGTATTTCAGAACATTGGCTGAAAGAGGAACAACTCGAATTAATTCAATTCCCAGGGTTTATACAAGCTAGTAAATACTCTAGATCTAATATTAGCCATGGTGGTACTTGCATCTTCTTAAGAAATAATTTAGATCATGAACAGATAACAGCTTATGATTATCTAATTATGGAACAGGATTTTGAATTCTCTGCCGTAAAAATTCAGCAGTCTAAGTTAATAATTGTATGCGTATACCGTTCTCCGTCAGGAAAGTTTCCTCTATTTATAGATAAACTAGAATTGTTACTCAATAACATGAGCAAAGTAAATTTCGATATAATAATTTGTGGGGATGTAAATGTGGATTTCTTAAAACTTGATAGAAATTGTGAATTATTAAACCAGTTACTAATTTCCTATGGACTGAAACCTACAGTAAATACACCAACAAGAATAACAAAATTTAGTAAAACCACTCCTGATCAAATTTTTATAAATACAGATAAATATCACCATTCAATAGAAGTCTATTGTCCGGGTTTTAGTGACCACCATGGACAAATACTGAGTTTTGAAGTATCCGAAGTAATCAATAATAATGATAATGGAGTAAAATCAAAGTGCAGGTCATTCACTGAATCAAATGTTACATATTTCAATGACTTATTAAATAAGGAAACATGGTCAGAAATTTATGAACTAGAAAATGTAAATGATAAATTTAATGCATTTAACAGTACCCTAAAACACTATTTTGAAATAGCATTCCCCTTTAAACGAAGAACTGTTCAAAATAACAAAACTAGCAATTGGATAACAACAGGGATTATAAATTCATGTCAAAGAAAGAAATTTCTACACAAATTATATAAACAATACCACACAACACCTGAATTCAATTTATACTACAAAAAATACAATAGCATATTAAATAAGGTAATAAGACTAGCAAAGAAAATGCATAATGATAATTTTATTTCCCAATCATCTAATAAAAACAGGGCTATGTGGTCCGTAATAAAGAAAGAAACTGGAAAATCTGCTAAAATACAAAGGAACATTACACTGACCAGAAATAATAAAGTGATTAATAATCCAGAGGAAATAGCAAACACTTTTAATGACTATTTTCTGGAAATTCCGCAAAAATTATTAAATAAATCACAGGTAAATACACTAAATTCTAATAATAAAATAAATATATGCAGTGATTCTTTATTTATAAATCATGTCACAAGTGAAGAGGTAAGAATAGTTATAAAAGAGCTAAAAAATAAATTCTGTGCTGGCATTGATGGCATCCCTGATGCAATTTTAAAGAAATGTGCAGAAAATATAATAAATCCACTTACGCACTTAATAAACAGTTCAATTCTCTCAGGAACTTACCCGGATATTTTGAAGTTATCAAAAGTAATTCCAGTGCACAAAAACGGTTCAAAAGATGAATTAGATAACTATCGTCCTATTACCTTACCAACTGGTATTGCAAAAATTGTGGAAAAAATTATGTATAAGAGACTGATAAGTTTCATAGAAAAAAATAAAATATTATCAAACTCACAACATGGATTTAGAACGGAAAAATCTACACAGACAGCAATTTACGAATGTAGTAATAGTATACTGAAATTAATTGACAATAAGGAACATGTAACTGGCCTATTCTTGGATTTATCGAAAGCATTTGATGTAGTTGACCATAAAATCCTCCTTACCAAACTAAATCAATATGGTGTTAGAGGTCTAGCTAATAAATGGATAGAGTCTTACTTAACAGGGCGTAAACAAATAGTAAGCTTGAGACACAAGGATGATGGAACCAAATTACTTAATGAAACATTGTCCAATGAGGGAATTATTGAATTTGGAGTACCCCAGGGATCGGTTTTGGGCCCACTACTCTTTCTTCTATATATCAATGATATAACACAGAACGTTCATTCACATAAGGAAATTTTGTTTGCGGACGATACAACACTCGTAATAAAAGGTGAAACTAAACAGGTCATACAGCAGTCTGCTGACTCCGTTACAGGAGAGTTAACCAAATGGTCACAAGATAATCGCCTCATAATAAACTATAAAAAGTCAGTATGTCTAAATTTCCACACTATACAGAATAGGAATCCTGCGATGCCCAATATAACATTAAATGGTCATCAAATAGAAAATAAATCAGAAACAAAGTTTTTAGGACTATGGATACAACAAGACTTGAAATGGAATAAACATATACAATATCTGAATACTAAACTGAACTCGATGTGCTTTGCGTTACGTATTTTGAAAACCTGCACTAGCATGCACACATTAAGAAATACTTATTTTGCTTATTTCCATTCATACTTAAGATATGGGATCATATTTTGGGGTATGTCGCCAGATGTACTAAGCACGTTTAGGATACAAAAGAGAGCGATTAGAATTATGGCAAATGTAAACTCTAGAGAATCATGTAGACCTCTGTTTAAAGATTTAAACATTCTCCCACTGCCCTGCATATATATCTTTGAAAGTATTATGTTTTTTAAAAAGAATTTAATGAATAAAGATGTTTTTCTTAAAACAAACAATGATGTTCATAGGCATAACACAAGACAAAATCAAAACATTCATATTTCACACACACACACAAGCATATATCAAAAAGGAACTTTTCACACTGGAGTTAAATTATACAATAAACTACCCCAGTATATAAAACTGGCCCCAAAAATAAAAACCTTTGATAGAATGTTGAAAGCTTATCTGCAGTGCCATTGTTTTTACTCAGTAGTTGAATATTTTAGCGTATAGGAGTGATGGAATCTATAACTATATTTTACTTTTTTAATTTAATTTTAATACCTAGCTGTATGTTGTTGTATTTATAGAATTAAGTTTTCATATTATGATAATAGAGTGAGGTGTAAATAGTTGTGCAATAAGATTGTATCTATTAAGATTTGCTATTATAATAAGTTATAAATAGTTATAATCTTAGTAATATATACCTGTTAGTTCTTTTATTTTATGCATGTAAATTCTGACGTGTCCTATATCAAAAATGTATTGAATGCATGTATTTGATCAAATGGAATTAATAAAAATCTATCTATCTATCTATCTATCTATCGTTTCTTCCATCATCTTGTATCAGGCTTCCCAGATATTTGAAACTCTCCACTTTCTTCAGCTGTTCTCCACCAATTGTTATTCCTGTTGTGGTTCTTTCCTTCTTCCTTGTTGTGATCACCATTTCACTCTTATTTATGCTAAATTTCATCCCATATCCTTGTATTATTCCTTCCCACACGTCCAACTGTTCCTGTTCCTCCTCCTCCTTGTTTCCCCAAATCATCAAATCATCTGCAAACACCATTGCTTTCATCTTTCCTTCCCCAATTACTTGTGCCACTCGAGTCATTATGTCATCCATCACCACAATGAAAAGTAATGGTGACAGTGCACTTCCTTGTTTCAGGCCGTTTCTCTGTTCCAACCAGTCCGATCTCTCTCCTCCCACTTTCACACAGCTCACGCTTCCCTTGTACATCTTCTTTATCCTCTTTATAGTCCATTTCTCTACTCCTCTATCCTTCAGGGACTTCCATACTTTGTTTCTGCATACACTGTCATATTGACATGTGAAAAGAATGGGAGAAGAGAGAATACCACGGAAAATATTGGAAATGGAGTGGAAGAAAAAGAGACCTAGAAGAAGACCAGGGGATAGGTGGATAAAGGGGGCGAAGAAAAGTGCCGAGAGAAAAGGAGTTAATTGGACAACAGTGACAGAAGAGAAGTGGTGGACGGACGGAAAATGATGGAGATGCTTGTGCTGCAAGCAGACCCAACCTGCGGTTGGAAACTGTTCTAGTTGATGATGATGATGATGAAATAGAATAAGGGAATTATGCTATTCTGATTGGTAGACTGATTGCAGCCTACTTAGCCTATTTAGAAATACGGCCCTGGTCGCCACTGATCTAAGGACAAGCATTTAGATTAATCATCAATAAGGAAAATCTTTAAGTTCATATGACTAAGTATTGTCAGTACGATGATAGAAAGTTTGGGGTGGGAGAGTTATAAAAATGTCTACCAATCAGAATAGCAGTAATTCCTTTAATCTATTTATCATTGTGTTTCATTTTCTCATTCTTTTCCTTTATGATTTTCTCATATTTTCTTTGTTATTTAATTTCTCATTTATTTTCTCAATCTTTTGAATTTTCTCAATGTTTTTTGTTGTTGTATTTTTCATTATTTTTAATTTTCTCATTTTCCTTATTCTATTTCTCATTCTTCTACATATTTTCTTTTATTATTCAATTTCTTATAGTTATTCTCTTTCTCATTCTTTTCCTTTATTTTTCATTTTGTCATTCTTTCCCTTATTCTATTTCTCATTATACTTTTACTTCTTGTTGGCCTCTCACTAAGGCACCAGGGTTCGATTCCCGGTCGATGCATGATAGTTTTTCAAAGTGAAATGCCATGACCTATGGTTCAGATTCCATGTAAAGTTTCCTGCCATCAGAGCCTTAAGAGAGGAAGTATTGTTGTTGATTCATTAAGCTGCATGAGAAATTCTTGTCTTCACCCGCGTAGTTGGGTGTGTGTGTAATTTGTGTAAAGAAGTGCCACTCACTTGTGAAGTTCCCTCTCCAAGCACTCTGCCCCCCAGGTGACTGCTGGCGAAACAGACATGTAGCGCTCCCGGTTCGGCCCGGTCCAGCCGTCCTTCGTGTTTCACCTGCAGGGGACTGAGGGGCAGCCCGCACTCCAACCAGTCTTCTATCGTCAGCCAGTCACGGCCCGTCATCACCTGCACTCGCAAATAACATTATACTGTATGTCAAGTCAAACAGCAAAAAGTAAGATCACATTTACATTATTCTTGTCTGGAGCGTGGCGCTGTATGGAAGAGAAAGGAGGAGAATAGAAGTGTTTTGTCTCAATTTGAAGCTGTTAAGTCTCAATTTGAAGGTGTTATGTCTTAATTTGAATGTGTTTGGTCTCAATTTGAAGGTGTTGTGTCTCAATTTGAATGTGTTTGGTCTTAATTTGAAGGTGTTATGTCTCAATTTGAATGTGTTTGGTCTCAATTTGAAGGTGTTATGTCTCAATTTGAAGGTGTTGGTCTCAATTTGAAGGTGTTAAGTCTCAATTTGAAGGTGTTTGGTCTCAATGTGAAGGTGTTTGGTCTCAATGTGAAGGTGTTTGGGCTCAATGTGAAGGTGTTTGGTCTCAATTTGAAGGTGTTTGGGCTCAATTTGAAGGTGTTAAATCTCAATGTGAAGGTGTTTGGTCTCAATTTGAAGGTGTTTGGGCTCAATTTGAAGGTGTTAAGTCTCAATTTGAAGGTGTTTGGTCTCAATTTGAAGGTGCTAAGTCTCTGTGAAGGTGTTTGGTCTCAATTTGAAGGTGTTTGGGCTCAATTTGAAGGTGTTAAGTCTCAATGTGAATATGTTTGGTCTCAATTTGAAGGTGTTGGTCTCAATTTGAAGGTGTTAAGTCTCAATTTGAAGGTGTTTGGGCTCAATTTGAAGGTGTTAAATCTCAATGTGAAGGAGTTTGGTCTCAATTTGAAGGTGTTTGGGGCTCAATTTGAAGGTGTTTGGTCTCAATTTGAAGGTGTTGGTCTCAATTTGAAGGTGTTAAGTCTCAATGTGAAGGAGTTTGGTCTCAATTTGAAGGTGTTTGGGCTCAATGTGATGGTGTTAAGTCTCAATTTGAAAGTGTTTGGTCTCAATTTGAAGGTGTTTGGGCTCAATGTGAAGGTGTTTGGTCTCAATGTGAAGGTGTTTGGGCTCAATTTGAAGGTGTTAAGTCTCAATGCGAAGGTGTTTGGTCTCAATTCGAAGGTGTTGGTCTCAATTTGAAGGTGTTAAGTCTCAATTTGAAGGTATTTGGTCTCAATTTGAAGGTGTTTGGGCTCAATGTGAAGGTGTTAAGTGTCAATTTGAAGGTGTTAAGTGTCAATTTGAAGGTGTTTGGTCTCAATTTGAAGGTGTTTGGGCTAAATTTGAAGGTGTTTGGGCTCAATTTGAAGGTGTTAAGTCTCAATGTGAAGGTGTTTGGTCTCAATGTGAAGGTGTTGATCTCAATTTGAATGTGTTAAGTCTCAATTTGAAGGTGTTCGGTCTCAATGTGAAGGTGTTAAGTCTCAATTTGAAGGTGTTAAGTCTCAATTTGAAGGTGTTTGGTCTCAATGTGAAGGTGTTAAGTCTAATTTTGAAGGTGTTTGGTCTCAATTTGAAGATGATTGGTCTCAATTTGAAGGGGTTTGGTCTCAATGTGAAGGTGTTAAGTCTCAATTTGAACGTGTTAAGTCTCAATTTGAAGGTGTTTGGGCTCAATTTGAAGGGGTTTGGCCTCAATTTGAAGGTGGTAAGTCTCAATTTGAAGGTGTTTGGGCTCAATTTGAAGGGGTTTGGTCTCAATTTGAAGGAGTTTGGGCTAAATTTGAAGGTGTTTGGTCTCAATTTGAAGGTGTTTGTCTCAATTTGAAGGTGTTAAGTCTCAATTTGAAGGAGTTTGGTCTCAATTTAAAGTTGTTAAGTCTCAATTTGAAGGTGTTTAATCTCAATTGCAAGGAGTTTCTGTCAACAATTTAAAAGTGTTTGGTCTTAATTTTAAGGAGTTTTCTGTCAATTTGGATGTGTTTGTTCTTAATTTGAAGGAGTTTTCTGTCAATTTGGATGTGTTTGGTCTTAATTTGAAGGAGTTTTCTGTCAATTTGGATGTGTTTGTTCGTAATTTGAAGTAACTTGCTGTCAATTTGAATGTGTTTGGACTAAATTTGACATGGGAAAGTTACCAGCATAATAATCCTTGATAATTTTTGATGGATTTTAGTGTCATTAATCTGTCGCTAACGATACTCTCTCCCTTTTTGTGTATGATATCCATGTAAAAGTATCGAAATGTTTTGTCTTCTTACCTGTCTGGAGAATGTGATCTTATCCTCCGGCAGTCCATTGCTCTCCAAGTGGTCAAAGTATTGCAGAACACTCCGCAACTTGGCCTTTTGGCAGGGACTGAAAATACAACAGTCCGTCTTCATTATTAAAGAATGAATCTAGGTGAAACAGTTATTCCTTTCATCAAACATATCATTTTAGATAAAAATAACTGTAGAAAGCTAACCATGACCGAAGGCCTCAATGTCAGACAGCTACTCAATTTTCCTCACAAGGCTGAGTGCAACCTATTCCAGCCCTCAAGTCAGTTTCTAAAATCCCTAATGGAGCAGAGAATTGAATCCAGTCTCCGAGTGAAAGGCAGGTACGCTATTCGAACACCACAGGGCAGGCAGGTGAAATAATTATGATGTTAACTAATTTTTTAGGCTTGGGCATCTTGGTCATCAACTCCATATACCCTGATGTGTGTTGTAATTGAAGAGTGTAACCCAAAAACCTGCTAAGTGCCATTTTGGGAAATAATTTGTTTTTGCATTACAACCCATATGTACGAGGGCTATTCCAAAACTAAGGTTCAGTTAAAAGAAACATCCAAAATCAAAATTGTTTCCAAAACAATTGTTTTATTGACATTCCTTACGTCTTTTTCTATTTTTCTACATAATTTCCATACTTATTTACACATTTGTCACATCGTTCCACAAGCTTTTGAATGCCTAAGTCGTAGAACTCGGCCGCCTGCGAAGCTATAAGGTGGCAACGATCAAAAGAACCTGCGCAAAGCTCACTTCCCCGCGCATTCAGTTCGAGTTGATGTGCGACGTCACAGAGGAGCGGTAGAGGGGGGCACATGCTGTCTGGCTGCCTTACCGAGCACACTGCGGAGATACGCTGACAAGAGCATCGTGGCCAATCCATTTTCGCGCTCTTATTATTTTCTCAGTTTTATATACATTTTCTTTATTGTAGTCCTATAATCCCTTGTCGTATAGCGTGTACTTTATTTGTAAATGTGTTTATGTATATAGTGTTGTGTACCATGCTATTCTACTAATAGTATCATTTGAGTTTCGTTATGGCTTCTACTTCGAAGTATGGTAGCAAATCTGGACGACCATTAAGGGGACAATGTAGAGAAATAGTCTATAACGTAACTGCTCACCTACGAGAACAGAAAACCGTTCATAAACTCAATTATAATGTTGTGGCTTCAACAAGTTAAGCAACGGGTGTTTCAAAGTCATTCGTGAAGCGTATAATAGCGGAAGGGAAAACGTCTATGGTCAAGGGTCGTCTGCAGTTTTCTACTCCTGATGCAATATTTCGGGTTGTTGATATTATAGCCTCTGTGTGTGTACGCTTATTGTAACAGTATATTTCTTTAAAACATAGTTCACAACTTGGGAATCATAAATACTGTATTTTCATTTAACTCCCCGCTTAATACTTTCGGTCACTTTACATTTACTCTCGTTCTTTTAATTGCATTGCGTTTGCAGCATTAATGAAGGAATAACCTCAATCGAACAGCTGGCTGCAGGTACTTACGATACGGTATGTGACGGCGATTGACAGCCAGCCGCGCACTCCTTTACGTGATAAGCGTTTTTTTTTTCGATGTCAATAAACTACGACCTACTGTATATCCGTTTATGTCTCGGCATGATGGGTTAAAATCACTGACTGGGCTATTAATTATATTATCATGGAGTTAGCATGTGCAACGGATTCTTGTCAGACGTAATTTAAGAATGTTGAGGTGCATGAAACACAAAGACCACTTCCATCCAGTCTAAAAACGCTTATATTGGGTGATGTATTGAAGATAGAGATATGCTCTCGCGGACTTGGGTGTAGAACTTTTCATGCTGAACATTTATTACGCTCATAGTATATTGATATTTTTAACGGTTTGCCCAGCGTAAGCTTAAGAAGCGCACGGACGCCAAGTTTTTTATCCCGACCTTTTCACTGACATCGTTACTGCTTGGCTTTCTTTGATCGTAAATAAATTATTTTCTACAGAAACTTTCCTCGAGATATCCTTTATAGAATGGTGAAAACCGCATCAAAATCCATCCAGTGGTTCTCGAGATAACCTGTGACATCCAAGAATCGGGGACTTAGTTTTATACCAAGTGGAGATTGTCGGGGAGAGATCGGGACGAGCCGATGTGAGATGCGCGAACATAAGTAGCCGAGGGTTCTTTTGTTTGTTGTATCTTTATAACCAGTCTTTAACAGCTTCTTTCACTTCATCATCTGTGTCGAAGCGCTTGCCGCCAAGAAACTCCTTTAGGTAGCGGAACAGGTGGAAATCACTTGGCGCCAAGTCCGGACTGTACGGTGGTGGTCCATGTTAGGTTCACTTCTCAATAAATCACATAGACTCCTCTAGAATGCATATTTTATTATTTGTTGTGGAAAGGTTCACAATTCACACGATACACACCATATTGTTTTTGACACTGAACTTCACTGATATCAAAGACTATGTCAAAGATACTGCACTACACTACTCTTGTGCTTACTGCCAACACAACATTCTCCCACCTTGAGTTGTGGAAACAACTCAACAAAACAATAAAATAACATAACACATATATTTTCACAAAATAAATGAACACAGAAATAAATAAGTCACTCAAAATATCTCTTTGGTTTAACCACGACTCTCCCACTACTGGTTTTGATGAGATCAGAAGTATTAGTAGATGGTTTAACAGTCTTTGGATTTTTCTCCTTCTTCTCATTTTCATTCCGCTCAACTTGCAGTCTTAAAACATGATCTTCTCCAGATGTCACTTCAAGTGGATACACCCTCTGTACTGGCCTCAGTAGCTCTCCTTTTGTAGTCGCCAAGCGAACAACTCTCACGACACCACCTTTGCCAGGGATGACCTCCGTCACTCTTGCCAGCGGCCAGTCTAGTCTATTTGTGTTGTCACTGGCTACCAGTACTACTTCACCTACACAGGGTTTGTGATGACTTTTCCTAATGTGGTTCTTCTGTATTAGCTGTCCAAGATATTCATTCCTGAATCTTACCCTTAATGTTTCCTTTACTTTCTGTCTGTACCTGAATCTTCTGTCAAGTTTTATGTCCTCGATCATGTCGATATCGGGCATTCCAATCTCCTTGACTTCCTGTAGGAACATTGCAGGGGTGATAGCCATCAAGTCTTCTCCATCATTGGACAGGTAAGTAAGTGGTCGTGAATTCATGACAGCTTCAATGTCACACAGAACAGTCATCATTTCTTGGTACGACAGACATGACCTTCCCAGAACTTTCCTGAGCATTTGTTTGAGGACACCAATCAGCCTCTCCCACCATCCTCCCCACCATGCTGCAGTGGGAGGATTGAATTTCCATTTTATTTGATGTACAGAACTATATTCAGCAATTTTATCCCACTGAATTGTCTCCAACATATTGCAGGTGCCTTGAAAGTTTGTCCCATTGTCTCTATAGACAATCATTGGCCTTCCACGTCTGGACATGAAGCGCCGAAAAGCTTCGAGGAATGTTGCAGTAGCCAAAGATGTTACTAACTCCAGGTGTACTGCACGAAAAACCGCACACGTGAACAGACAGACCCAGGCTTTCTCTCCACCTTTCAAAATCAGAGGCCCGGCAAAGTCGACCCCTGTTATTTCAAAAATTGAGGTTTCTCTTACTCTGTCTATGGGGAGATGAGTTTGTTCTGCTTCAAGATGTTTTCCATGGTACCTTCTGCAGACAACACATGTTTTAATTGCACCCTTCACCGTTCTCCTTCCTCCAAGGATCCAATATTTCTGTCTGAGCCCACTGAGCAGAATCTGGGTTCCAGCATGACATAAGTCTTTGTGCTTCTCCCTAATGAGAGCGTGAACTGCTGTATGCTTCGCAGGAAGGATAGCAGGACAACGGAAAGCATAATCATCTTTGCGCGATATAATTTTTGTTTTCAGTCTCATCACTCCCTCATCATCCATGAAAACACATAGTGAGTTGAATCTTTCATCCTTTTCACCAACAAAACACTCCTTTTGTATGAACTTCATCACGCCTTTTTCTGCTTCTGTGGTTTCTTCAATGGATAGTGCGGTAGTTCTTCTATTATTTTTCTGTCGACAATTATACAGAAACCTCAAGATCCATCCTATCATACGAACGGTTCTACGGAAACTTGAGAAATAGTCAAGGTGCCATTCTTGGGTATTGGACTTGTCTTCTAACACCGTCATAGTGTTGACTTTCTTTTTTCTTTCTTGGAAGACTTCATCATCGTTTGTAGAAATTTCGGGGCTAGGCCATTGTGTAGTGGATTGTTTTAGCCATTCTGGCCCTTCCCACCATCTCTGTTGAAGTAACTGTTTTGTGCTACATCCCCTTGATGCCAGGTCAGCCGGATTCATGGTTCCTGGAACATGACGCCACTGTTCTATTCTGGACAGTCTTCGAATTTCTTGCACTCTGTTCCAAACGAAGGTCCCCCAAGGTTCGTCTAACTTGATCCAGGACAACACAGTCGACGAGTCACTCCAATAATAAGTAACGATTTCTTTTGCAGTTAATGTTGGCAGTACTGACGTCACTAGTCGAACCCCTATTGTAGCTGCTAATAATTCCAGGCGTGGTATGGTGATACTCTTCTTGGGTGCCACTCTTGTCTTGGCTTGTACAAATCGTAGCTCTATAATGTCAACCCTCTGTATTCGCAAGAATATAACTGCAGCATACGCAGTTTGACTGGCGTCGCAGAACACGTGAAGAGATATATCTTCAACCGACTGGACACTACCGATCAAACATCTAGGAATCTTAATCTCAGACAGCTGAGGTAGTTCTGCCAACCACTTCATGAATCTTCTCTTTGTTGTTTCGTCTACTCTGGTGTCCCAACCCAAGTCAGTGGCCCATAGTTCTTGCAAGATTAATTTTGGACAGAGAAATACCGGACATGAGAAGCCAATAGGGTCAAACACCTTATGTGCAGCTCCTAGTATAGCTCTTTTTGGTGATTACATCATATTTGAAATCGTTAACATGAGTTAGATTCAGTTCAATGGTATCTTCTCCTTTATTCCAAATGAGCCCTAGCACATGAGTAAGATTTTCAGCTGTACCATCCTGAGAATACTCCCACCCTCGGAGATTGAAAGATGTCTTATCCATTATTATGCTTGCCTCTCGCATGAATGAATGAAAGTCATTTCTGTTGTTAACACTAATAGCACAGTTATCCACATAAAAACATTCTTCCAATCTTTCTATTGTTGAAGTTGAGTAGGAACTATTATCGACTGTTTGTCTCTTCAACTCGTTCAAGTGGAGTTTGATGGTTGCCGACAATAGGAATGGAGAACATGCAAGTCCAAAGACAACTCTATTGTGACGGAACACTTCTACCTTCCCTGTACTTTCCTCCTCCCACCAAAGGAAGCTCAGAAAATCACGGTCTCTAGGATTGACACTTATTTGAAGAAATGCTTTTTCTACATCGGCCGTCACACCGATCTCATTTTCTCTGAACTTCAGTAGCAAACTAGGGATCAACTCTATGAACTTAGGCCCTTTTTCAATACATTCGTTCAGAGATGGAGCGTTTCTCTGCTTCGCCGAGGCATCAAAAACAGGCCTGATCTTGGTGGTGCTGTTTTCTTTGAAGACAGGTCGGTGAGGTAGATAGTGTCCACTATTCTTCAGTTCTTCTTCAGGTACCCTCTCGATGATTCCTTGCTCCAGCCAACTTCGTAAGACATTATCATACTCCTGATAATGTTGTTCAGCTTGTAGTTTCTTTGTAGTGATTTCTAATCTGTGCTGAGCAATTTCTCTGTTGTCAGGGAGAGGTGGATGTTGTTCACTCCAAGGCAGACACACTTCATATCTGTTATCTTCATTTAGTCGTGCAGTCTCAAGGAAGTTATTTCTAACACGCTCATTCCTCTCGACGATAGATTCTTTCACAACAGGGTCAGTAATTCCAAGAATTTCTAAGTCCCAGAGATCAGAAATTCTTGTATGTTGGGAAAACAATGATGACACTAATAATGATGCCGAATCCCTTTGGGCCTTGTTACCTATGACTTTTCCCATTAGTGTCCACCCTAGGGAAGTCTCCACCAAAACTAGGCCACATTTTAGTTGATGTTTCCTCCTAGTGAGCAGTTCACCCGCCTTATCGGCCCCAATCAGAATCTGCACAGGCCCTCGCTCTCGTACATCAGTTAAACATATTTTCAGATCCCTTATCTCCTCACTCCAAGAACCATTCTTAATATATGGGACATCTTCACAAATAATATCTTGGCTTAAAACTTCCAGTTCCTTGGAATAGTTTCCCTCCAATCGCTTTAAACTTATTCTGTAACAGTCGTGTTTTGCTTCTCGAGAACGTACTCCACCAAACAAGGAATGTATTAACGTTTCCTTCCTGATTGACTGATACCCCATTTCTTCGGCTAGGTCACGTGCAATGTAGGATTTAGTAGACCCAGTATCAATGACAGTTCGTACAGTTTTTTGTTTACCCTTTCCTTTAACGACAACTGCCAGGGTTTGCAAGTACACCTCAGGAGAACAAGACACATTAGCTAAAGCCTTATCCACATTATTGCCATCCTGGAGAACCAAATTCCTGTCTCCCTCGTAATTCTGTTTGGACACACTTTTATTTTTTTTGTCACGGAGCTTATAACACATTAATACCACATGTTTACCACCACAAACAATGCACCTGACAATCGATTTACAAGCTCTACTTGCATGGCCCTTCTTTAAACAATTGAAGCAACAGTGTTTATCAGTTAAGATTTTCCTTTTCTCCCCTACAGTCATTTTTTGAGCTTTAATGCACTCTGGGCTCGAATGAGGTTTAAGACAAAAAACACACTCCTGTCTCCTAGAAACATCAGCAAACAAAGCAGAAGCAGTAGGTATATTTGGTTCAATGACATCCCTTGGTTTCTTGTCTCCCTTAATCTTAGATCCTTGGGATGTGCTAATACTAAACCCTTTCATAGCCAATGAAATTCTTTCTTCACTTACTACTTCATTTTGAAGAAAAGCTATGAGCTGCTGCAAACGATCTTTGGATACAGAATCACACCTGAAGGAAGTATTCCTCTGCCATGCTCTTAATAGGTCTTCTGGCAAAGATGATTCAATTAGGGGATACAGCATTGCAGTACATTTTTCTGTAGTAACGCTTAAACTTTCCAGCGATCTGAGATGTGACTCTAATTTATCATACAAGCTACTCAGTGTTGGCCTTTCTTTGGAATTGACTGCATTCGTCAATACTAGTTTGAGCAATTCACGAACATAAACTTCCACCTGCAAGTCCTCTCTACCAAATCGAGCTTGAAGACTCTCTATAGCTTTGTCATAATTCTCGCCAGTGGGTGGAAAACTAGTAACTAATTCATATGCTCTGGAACCTTCTGTCATAGCCTGAATTAAATATTGAAATTTATCTTCCTTCCCAATGTCCTCATCCTCGTGAATTTTACGGAACTGGCTCCAAAAATATAACCAATCAATTATTTCACCAGAAAATTTCTTGAATTCTGTTCAAGTCTATATTTCTTTTTATCACAAACATTGTCATTCACTACACTTTGTGGAGGGGTCATGGAAACAACGGGATTCATAAAAGTGTTGCTTTTGTTCTACAGCTAAGGAATTTGTGTTTGTAATCATCAGCTGATTCACATTCCGCTTCTATTTCGTCATCCTCACACTCGTCGTCTATCATCTGTTGAAATATTAATCCATCTAAATTAGAGATATCATCATACTTTTCTTGAAGGATTTCAAGTTGCACTTGCACTTTTTCCGTTTCAGTTTGATCATCTTCTAACGACGTCATTAGTTGATTGTGTGAGCGCGTAAATAACCGCCGCTTTACGGTTCTTCCTTTAGCGAGTCTTTCCATCTTCTTTATTTACGGGAGCCTTTTACTATGAATGAATCCTGTCACGGTCGCCATAAAATGTTAGGTTCACTTCTCAATAAATCACATAGACTCCTCTAGAATGCATATTTTATTATTTGTTGTGGAAAGGTTCACAATTCACACGATACACACCATATTGTTTTTGACACTGAACTTCACTGACATCAAAGACTATGTCAAAGATACTGCACTACACTACTCTTGTGCTTACTGCCAACACAACAGTCCATCTGTTCCCATCCAAATTTCTTGATTAGAGTTTGCGTAATTGCAAGAACAAGAGAATAAATGTGAACTGTGTTTTTGTTATTTAGTGAGGTTATCGATGTAATTTGATGTTTTACACCAATTAGTGGGCTGAGGAAGGAAACATTATGTGTTTTCGAAACATGTACCTGTAGAATGTTTATGTACCGGTAAGTAAAAAGTATTGATTTGGCGAGAAATTTATGTTATACTTCATGTTAGAGTTTGCGTGTCATTCGCAGTATGGGGTCTGGCATTGTCATGCAACAACAACACTCCAGAGGACAAAACACCACGTCGCTTATTCTGGATTGCACGTCGAAGTTTAGTCAGGGTAGCACAGTAGGAGGCTTTATTGATCGTTGTCACTGAAATAGTGAATCGTCGATCTTCACGAATGTTGTCGTCAACTGCATGAACCAACTCGTCTGAAATCACTGATGGTCTGCCAGAGCGGGGTTCGTCGTGCACATTTTCCCGTCCTTCATTAAAGGCTCGCACCCACTTGCGCACTTTACTGTCACTCATTATGATAGGACCGTACACTTCAGTAATCTGCCGATTAATTTCTGCCACAGAAATGTTTCTTGCAGACAGAAACCGTATCACTGCCCTTACTTCACAATCGGCGGGCTGATTAATTGTCTTAAACATAGTGAACTGACACTATCAACAGCACACAGCAACAGTAACAACGCTACTGGTGGCTTTTGCCGCGCAAGGCATGCCAGGAGTCGACGCGTATGCGTGTTTTGCCCTTGGCGCCGCTTTCAAATTTATGGCGAATTGGACCTTTCTTTTGGAATTACCCTCGTACCATTGCCAATGCACTCAAGACACGGCTATGAGCCACAATGGTTTGTTTACTTCATAATTCATCACAAGATGGAGGCTCTGCTTTGTTGCTCACTTGTTTACCCAGAAGTCTGCTAAGTACCAATAGCTGATTTCAGACATGGAGGGAAACAGTCCAGGAGCTTTGCATTCAATGTTGAAATGGGGGAGGAATTTACTGCGTATAAGTTAGATTTGCAAATAGCCTATTGGTACTAAGTTAAGACTAAAACACATTGGCAACTGATTTTTGAGTTCAAGAGTATAGGCATCATCGAAGGGATGTTAGAAGGGAAAAACACAAGAGGAAGACCACCACTTGCATACATCACACAGATAATGCCAGACACGAACACAAAATCATATCATGAATTGAAGAGGATGGCGGAGAATAGAGCAGATTGGTGAGTTGCTGCAAACCAGCCCCAGGCCTGTTAACTTAAGAGAGAGAGAGAATATAGGCACTTATCTATGTTTAGTATTTCTGACTTAAACAATGTGATACTACTTATGTGACATGCAATATCATTATTAAACATAAGAATCTTGTTAAAATTGTCCTTCTATTAAGTGTACACTATATTAAATAGTAAAATTTAAAATGAAAACTCCTGTGATACATTTATTTTCCTATATCTCCTAAACAACTTTTTGGCACTTAGCAGGTTTTTGGGTTACACTCTTCAAATGTTTGATAACCAGTTCTTCTGTGTTGACTGTAGTACCGTACTGTAGTACTAGAATAACGACACTATGGTATCCCAGCATTTTCCTGGGGGAGTGTGGGAAAATCAAGCTGTCGGTTGGTTCCTTAGTTTAGTTCATGTAGCCCCGTGTACTTTGGGTGTGTGTAGAATCTGTCTGATAACTGGTGTTAATTGTGATGACGGTATTAATGTGTGTTATCTGTTTTTAATTCAAGAAAGGACTGCAGACGATAATTTCAAGTAGTTCCTACTTTCGCTACCAAATGCTACTATCCACGACACCTAGCTGTGAACTTCGCTGCTACTAGATGCCATCGCAACCAGTGCCCGGTGACGAACGTTGGAACTTAAGAGCATTAATCAAACCTGACCGACTAATTTTACTTCACACAAGTTTAGTTAGTGGAAGGTTCTTTTACATGCCATAAATATGACAAGGGTCCACCGGCTTTACTTCCCGTCCGAAGGAAGGCATACCGAGGGATTTTTAACCCTCTTAAAAATCTGACGGCTTCGGCGGGGTTTGAACCCGCAACCTTGGGCATAGAAGCACAGCATGCTACCAACTAGGCAACCGAAGCCGCCAGTCAGTGCTGGGATTAGAACCTCTGGTCATTGGATGATATGAACTGAGTGAAGTGGAATCAAATGGGGCAAGGAGTTGAGACAGAAGCAATCGTGGCCAAGCTTATCAGTTGTGCTAACAGTGTAATCCTCTCATTGCTGCAAGCCAACTCATGAAAACTGTCCTCTCAAACCATTCCTCCCCCACTCAATACTCGCATGCCTACTTCACTGGACAGCTTATAGCAGTCATAGATCAATGTGTTTGGATTATAAACCAATTCCCCCTTCATGATGCATTACAAACCCGACTCTACTATGTGGCTTTGGTCAGTGGCGGGTCCAGGCCTTGCGAGGCCATGGGCGATATAAGGTGGTGCCCACAACAATAGGTAATAAAAAAATCAAATGGAAAATAGTTTGTAATAATAATAAAATAAAGAATAGTTATATTTTGAACACACTGCAGTACATTTCTTTAATAATATGAAAGAAACCTTCAAGTCCCCTTGAAGAAGATTATGTAAACTATGAAATATTAAAATATTACTTTGCGACTTTTTCCCCGGCTGAAGTCTTCTATTATTTCACTGAAATCTAGCTTGCGACGGTGGGTGAGTGGTCAACGTGTCGGTCTACTAACCCTAAGCTTGCAGGTTCGCTCCTGGCCGTGGTAAGTATTTTTTTTGAAAGGCGGCAAAAATTAAGACACCATGTCATACAATGTTGGCATGTCGAAGAACCCATTTGAATTCAGTAGGCCGTGTTCATAATGGCAAAATTAATCTCGGGAGTTTCCGCCAACACAAAGTTCCTCATTTCTCTACTAGAAAGCGCTATAGTGTTCAAGGATCTTAGATATCTAACCTCCTTGACTTTCATAGTGCTTCAAGGAACAACGAAATTCGACATGCAAGCTACCCTCTGGGTGTCAAATAACAATGCTTGCACCCGGCACCGAGGCCATACGATATTATTATTATTATATTGAAATCTAAACTTGCTAAACGGTCACGGGAGGTCATAGCTGCACTGAAAAAAGTATATGAATTATAAATAAGTTTGAAAAGCATAATTGATTAAATCTAAAACAATCCATGGTGCGGGGCACTGGGCTGTCAACCTCCTCGTCCTCCCCTAGATCCGCCCCTGGCTGTGGTAGCCATTTTGCTTCTCGAAGGCTCAATGTTAGTAGGAGAAGTGGACCTACTTGTCAAGATGTTTGTAGAAATTCGTGAAGTTGAAGTCCTGCAGAGTGGGATGTGTTTTCACCGTCCTCTTGGGGAACGTTGAGAAGAAGGCGTGCGCCAACAGCGAGGCCACGAAACTTCTCTCGAGCTCCACATGGTCCGCTGGGAACATCAGACAGCAGGGTGAGGTCATCATATATAGGATGTTGCAGTTTTGAAATCTATACTAATGCATAACTGTCTAGTGGTGTCTGGCTTTTATTCTTTGATGTAAAATCTACCCAACAAATTTTGTATGAACATAGTTTTTATACCTGGATCAAACAAGGGTGAATACATTTTAGTAGATTCGCCATTCGCATGGCGGCCATTTTTGTTCTGAGAGTTACTGAGATTTGCTGATGACATCGCCATATTAGCTGACACACCAGAGGAGTTGAATGAGTTTTTAAATGGTATGGATTCTGTCTTGAGGAAAGAATTCATGATGAAAGTTAATAAATGTAAAACAAAAATTTTGGAATGCAGTCGCAAGAACTCAGAAACCCCTATGGATGTCGAATTGGCAGGTGAACAGATAAAGGAAGTAGGTGAATTTGGTTACTTGGGAAGCAAAATAACCAGTGATGGACGAAGCAAAGCGGATATAAAAAGTAGGTTAGCACAGGCAAGGAAAGCATTTCTACAGAAAAGGAATCAGTTGACATCGAATATAGATTTAGTTATTAGGAAGTCATTTTAGAAAGACTTTGTCTGGAGTGTGATGCTCTATGGAAGTGAAACTTGGACTATTGGTGCAGCAGAAAAGAAGAGAATTGAAGCGTTTGAAATGTGGTATTACAGGAGAATGATGAAGATCAGACGGGTAGATAGGGTTACAAACGAAGAGGTATTAAGACGAGTGGGAGAGGAGAGATGTTTCTGGCAACAGCTAATGAAGAGAAGAGATAGGTTGGTAGGAGACATACTAAGACACCCAGGAATAGCAAGCTTAGTTATAGAAGGAAGGGTCGAGGATAAGAACAGTAGGGGTAGACCAAGGTTAGAATATGTTAAACAGATTGCCTCGGATGTAGGGTGTGGTAGCTATGTAAAGATGAAACGATTAGCTCAGGGCAGGGAAGCTTGGAGGGCTGCATCAAACCAGTCGAAAGACTGGAGACTCAAACAAGAATTACTGTTTCAATATTGGGGCAAAACTTATGTTTCATTTCAGTTGTAGGCGTCTCCGCGTCCCACTCGTCGAACAGGTATTCGTGAGAGGTTGCATATTGTTACGTTTCTGTGGTCCGTTAAATAAAATTAGTCAGGCTTATAATTATTAAACTAGTATAAGTAATGGTTTTTGGCCGGTTCAAATACCACCGCCACCTCACGAGATGGCGACCATGTGATATCTCCCGAACGAATTATTGGAGGAAGTTGTATCAGGTGTCAAATTACTCAGGGTGATGCCATCTTTTCAGCCCACTATTATTTTTTTAAAATTTTGCCAAAGGGCTTAAATACACATTTTGGATATTTTGCCATGGATGACACGCTTTTCAAATAAAGATAGTGAGCATAGCTTAACCTAGCCTAGTCAAGTTAACCTAGTTTGGTCTAACTGGAATCGAACCGAACTAAGCCAAACCGGAACTGAACCGAACTAAACCGAACCGGAACTGAATTAAAACCAGAACCAAACCGGTGAGTGGATGTGTTCTAGAGCAGGGGCTAATGCATACACCCAAGTACATAGGAGAACACGCAATTATTTTGTGGAGGGTGGGGTAAAGCTAGCGTTGGGGCTAATGCATACACCCAAGTACATGGGGTGGGGTACATGCAAATATCCCATACAGTTTTTTTTAATGGTGGATGAGACAAGCCTGCGATGTATGACTTAAAACAAGCCCAACTCTTGCAGTGTATGACGTCACGCGATGCAGGTGCTATAACCGGATGCAAGGTCAGCGTTAGTGTGTGTAACATGATTCTCGTCAGCGGAAAAAAGAACTTGCCACTGGAAGCAAGGTGCTGCGTTACAGAATGCAGGTGTTTGAAACATTTTTTTTTGCTGATGTAGGGTGTCATCAAATCATGATCTTGCCATTGGAAGCAAGGTGTTGTGTTACAGGATGCAGGTGTGTGAAATATGAATCTTGCAGACGTATGATATCACGTGATGTAGGTCTTTATTATCGAGCATGAGAAACGGTACATTAACAGATATTTGAGACGACACAGGTGCACACAAGACATAGGTGTGTTTGTGGTGTAAAAGGCTAGGGAGGGGGAAGGCCTTTCTCACTTTGTACTTGAATCACGTGAACGACAGTTGACAACGTGTTATCTCTACAGCTTACTTGTGTGTTGGAAGAGGACTTAAAATACCTTACTACTTTGGTAAGTATGTTTTCTTTTTAAAAATTATATTTACTTGGTTATAAGCACTTTATCAAGTTCAAACGTCCACCACTAGGTGTCAGTGACAATGGTATCTGGTAACCAAAGTTGGAACTACCCGACAATGGTGTGAAGTTAAATCTGTAGGTTAGATTTGATGAACGCTCTATCAAGTTCAAACGTTCACCGCTACGTGTCAGTGACAATGGTATCTGGTAACCAAAGTTGGAACTGCCCGACAATAGTGTGAAGCTAAATGTGTAGGTTAGATTTGATGAAAGCTCTATCAAGTTCGAACGATCACTGCTAGGTGCAAGTGACAATGGTATCTAGTAACCAAAGTTGGAACTACTTGACAATAATGTGAAGTTAAATTTGTAGGTTAGATTTGATTAACGCTCTTTCAAGTTTGAACGAGCACTGTTAGGTGCAAGTGACAATGATATATAGTAACCAAAGTTGTAACTACTCGACAATGGTGTGAAGTTAAATTTGTAGGTAAGATTTGATGAACGCTCTATCAAGTTCAATATTCACGCTAGGTGTCAGTGACAGTGGTATATAGTAACCCCAGTTAGAACTATATGAAACTAGACTTGCTAGGAGTTCACAGATGATCGATTTAAATACCTTGTTATGGTCATTGGCTCTAATTAATATATAGATTTATATTTTACCTTGTTTTATCTTTTATTAACATTTATGATTTCTTTGTTTTATAGGTAATCATCATGTACAAGTGATCATCATGTACAAGTGTGGTGAATGTAATAAACAGATTTTAAGACCTGATAGCCTTCAACGCCATGCAAACGCTAAACATATCCTTAAACTGTTTCTGTGCAGTCATTGTGCTACCACATTTAAAACAGACAGGATAATCTTGCACGCCATGTAAATTTAATGCATGTTAGTTCAGCACCATTTTCGTGTTCAGTTTGCGAACTTGTTTTTTCTGGTGTAAAGCGATATCAATCCCACATGGTTGAAGTGCATGGAGAACAACTGGAATTAAAAACTGCAAAACCATCAACCAGCATGGAACCTTTAAACGAATGTGATGCTCAAAAGCGTAAACGTTCTCAAGATTGTAAAAATAGTTGTACAACAAAAAGAATGAAGAATGGTGAACCATCGATAACACATTGTGATGTATGTAAAATTGATATACCTTCTTCAATGATTCAAGGACATTAGTGCATTATTAATAATAAAAACAACGCTTGTCGTGAAAAAAAATCTGCGAAAATACAACAAATTGCTAGTGCGTTTAAAAATCGAATTGCTGGTTACAGACTTCATAGTGAAGAAAAAAACTCAAAGTATTGAATCATTTTTACAGGATGTTCAACCTAGTGTGTTTGGCTTGGTAGATAATGTTTTAGTGGAGCATAAAACATTTAAAATGAATTTTGAACTCTTTGGGTTATATGTAAAAACTGGGAGTGAAGGTGAAATTACTGATATCAAATCATTTAATACAAAACACGTAATTGTTAGTAAATCAACTAATATCAGTGATATGTACCAAGATATTGCAAGTGCTATTATTGTGAAGAGTGAAGAGTTCCAGGAAAGGGAGTCAGACTGGGCGTTGGTTGAAGTACTTTATTTAGAAACCAACATGAATAAATATAATCCCCTTCGAGCATCATCATACATTGATTTACCTGTATGGATCAAACGAAAGAGAGCTGTTGTGAACGTTTCGAATAGTGATGAAGCATGTTTTGCGTGGGCCGTAACATCAGCTCTCCATCCAGCAGTGAGGGCTGTGGCGAGAATATCATCTAATCCTCACTATTCTTCAGTGTTGGATTTAAAAGAAATGGAATTTTCTTTTGTGATAAAAGACATTCAACGTTTTGAAGAGCTGAACAATGTAAGTATTAATGTGTATGGAATTGAAAACAAGAGTAGGTCCTCTATATTATACTCAGGAAAAAAGGATGCTCATGTTAATTTACTATACATAACTAAAGGTGAAAATGCTCGCTATTGCTGGATAAAACATTTAAGTAGACTTGTCAGTAGTCAGATAACAAAAAAGAACATAAGAAGTGGTTGTGTGATGGCTGCTTGCTATATTTTAGAAAAGAGGATCAACTAACTCAACATTAAAAATGGGGTTGTAATCATGTTTTTACGGTATTACCTACTCCTAGAAATAACATTCGAGTACCATTTGTTATATATGCTGACTTTTAGGCTTTGCTAAAACCATTTAATACATGTTCATCGAATCCAACCAAACCTTTTACCAACACTACTCACATTCATGATCCTTTTAGCTTTGCATATTATATTAAATGTAGTTATGATGACTCGTTAAATAAGTTTGAGCTCTATAGAGGACCTGATGCACCCAAAGTTTTTATGGAAAGACTTGAAAAAGATGCTATCCTTATATCCTCTATTTTAAATACTATCATTCCTATGGAGCCACTAACATCATCACAGCAAATGAGTTTTGAAACTGAAACGAATTGTTTTATATGTGGTGAACGTTTATATACAGACAGGATTCACGATCATGACCATTTATCGTGGTGCTGCTCACCAAGAATGTAATTTAAAGTATAGAGTAACAAAATTCATTCCAGTCATTCTAGATAATGGTAGCAAATACGATAACCACTTTATCGTTAAAGAATTTGTAGCTTCAGGTGTGAAAATTGACGTGATTGCAAATAATAAGGAACAATACATATCGTTCACAAAATACATCAAAACTGACAATAAAAAAAAACTATAAAACTGCGATTTTTTTATTCATTCCGCTTTATGCCAAGTAGTCTTGATATGCTTGCTAGTAATTTAAAATCAGATCAGTTTCGTGAAATTCAATGTGTCTTTCCTAAAGATGATGATTTTAATCTGATTTGTCAAAAGGGTGTATTTCCTTATGAATATATTAACTGTCTGGAACGTCTTGAGGAGTGTTCTTTGCCACCAAAAGATGCATTATACAGTTCCTTAAACACAAGTCATATCACTGATCAGGAATATTTACATGCACAACGTGTATGGGCTCAGTTTGACATTCAAACTTTAGGTGAATTTTCAGACAAATATTTGAAGCCAGATGTGTTATTATTAGCAGATGTTTTTGAAAATTTCCGGAATGTTTGCATGAAAACTTACGACCTTGACCCTTGTCAGTATTTTACTGCAAAAGTCTTATGAACTATGAACACTTTCAATACACGCCTCACTGTAGTCTGTAGATGCTAATGAAAACACAAATGTACCGGTTCAGTACGGCAGCAACAGTTGAGAACACCATGAAAACATGTAGGCCAATGTTTGCCATTGCAAGTGTTGAAGTTATGCACTTCATAAGCTTTCTATTGGCAAGATATAATTTCAGCGCAGTGACTTCATATGTTTTATTATTTTTATATTTCTACATTGCTGGTGAAGTATTGAGGTATTAAGTGTTCCATCATTACTGCTGGTTTCCAACATGTTTTATGTTATATTATATTTTATATTAACTTTAGGCGTTAAAAATTGTTCAATCTCTCTTAATGGTGCACCATACGAGATTCAATTTTAAGGGCATTTTTAGTGTTACGCCAAACAATTATCTTGTATCGTTTTCTGTCATATCGGCTGATGAAGGGGCTAAAACTATTAATTGGCCTCGAAACATGTCCCACTAATGACCACACAGTGATCATATTTAATAAAAGTATTGATCAGGCGGAACCTTGAACCAGTTTATACTAATTCAACTCACAAGGTAAGATTTCTGATAATTTTAGAAGTTAAACAAAGATAATCTTTACATTCAACACACAAGGTAAGGCTTCTGTTAAATTATCGCGCCTTTAGTGAGAGAGTGTAAAATGAGGTGATTTTTGTTATTCGTTAATGATTATGGAATCATTTTGTTTACCCATCCCCGCACGTCATCAACATAATCATAAGCTTGGAACTCCCCCTCTTTGTGATTACTAAGGTTCGGATGTTAAGGAAAAGTCATATTTTTTTCCTGAGCTCATTTTACTCGAAATCTGAAAAATAAGTTTGAATGACGGGTCCCTGACCACGTTTAAAGCAATTTGATGTTGCCTATAAATGCATATTTCGGCCATTTTTATTGTTTTGGTCATATTTGGTCATATTTTAGTGGTATAAGGTCTTATTTGGTTATAATCTCTGCATTTTTGTTTAGATTGAGGCGTCGTTAACAAGGTACGTGTTATGTGTGTCGAGTTTCAAACACAGGATTTCCGAATAGTTTTGTAGATATATTTTTCTTTCTTTTTCCGGAACAGGCAGATAGCGGGTTTAGAAGATCTGATTCCAAGAAGGCGCTCCTCTAAGGACGTCTTTCAGCACATCTTTCAGGACAAGTTGGATTGCGACACTATACGCATGAGGTCACGGAACATGTTGATAGTGTGCTTCCGCCTTTCAACAGGATGCCACTACAGTAGATATATTTAGCTCAGAAGCAATTAGCAAACAAGGAAATTGTTTTTATCCATAATGGCCCGTATTGAATTTAAATTCCACTAAATGACTTACTCTTATTTCCGTGTTTTCAATACTTGTAATATTATTAGCACTGTTTAGTACTGGTACATGTTTCGAACAATAATGTTGTTCTTCATCAGCCAGATATACACATTGTAAACACTTATGTGCTTAAAATACATTGCAAATACACATAATTTGTTAAAAAAAGTCACTTGTAAAATCAAAATATCACATGTCCAATACACTGGAAAATTGTTTTTGCACTTAAGACGTTTACTGTATGTTAGTGATACTCTACCTATCCCAAAAATTAATGTCATATTTCATAGATTTTTAGGTCATATTTTATAGTTTTAGGTCATATTTAGCTAGTTTTCAGGCATATTTGCTTGCATATTTTGTACTTCTGGTCTTAAACTTCCGAACCCTAGTGATTACGTAATACTCTAGCTGCTAGAGTGCTCACCTTGCTGTTGGAGACTGAAGTGAAGCCCTGACGGAGGTTTGAGCTGCTTCAGCTGCAGGGCTCGTTGCACCATGGCCGGAGTGGTGTGCTCCAGGAAGTGACGTCGCTCCTCCGGCTGCAGGTCCTTCTCCAGGAACAACTCCAGCTCGGAGAACATGGTGGGGTCAGGTGTCTCCTCATCGGGATCCAGGCTGATGCTGTAAGCAGACAATCAACACACTTGATAACACTCTTACGACGCATCCAGATCTCAATGATGCCTCATCACTCATTGGCCCACGGAAATAACGGCAAGGACAACTCTCACTATCACAAGTTCTCATAAACAATTTCTTTCTTTTTATTATCCTTTTCCTCGTTGTTTTCAGTTTTCTCATCTTTTTCACCTATTTTTATTCCTTACTCTATTTTTCTTTCTTTTCCTTATTCTATTTATCATTGTACTTCATTTTCTCATTCTATCCTTATTCTATTTATCATTGTACTTCATTTTGTCATTCTTTTCCTTATTCTATTTATCATTGTATTTCATTTTATCATTCTTTTCCTTATTCTATTTAACATTGTATTTAATATTTTCATTCTTTTCCTTATTCTATTTATCATTGTACTTCATTTTCTCATTCTATCCTTATTCTATTTATCATTGTACTTCATTTTGTCATTCTTTTCCTTATTCTATTTATCATTGTATTTCATTTTATCATTCTTTTCCTTATTCTATTTAACATTGTATTTAATATTTTCATTCTTTTCCTTATTCTATTTAACATTGTGTTTCATTTTCTCATTCTTTTCATTGTTCTCTTTATCAATGTATTTCAGTTTTCACATCTTTTTTCACCTCATGTTTTTCCTTATTCTATTTCTCTTTCTTTTCCTTATTCTATTTCTCTTTCTTTTCGTTATTCTATTTCTCATTCTTTTCCTTATTCCAATTATCATTCTTTCCCTTATTCTATTTATCATTCTTTTCCTTATTCCAATTATCATTCTTTTCCTTATTCCAATTATCATTCTTTCCCTTATTCTATTTATCATTCTTTTCCTTATTCCAATTATCATTCTTTTCCTTATTCCAATTATCATTCTTTCCCTTATTCTATTTATCATTCTTTTCCTTATTCCAATTATCATTCTTTTCCTTATTCTATTGATCATTCTTTTCCTTATTCTTTTTTAGTTCCGTTTGGGCCGGCTGTGGACCACGTGGTTCTTATCTCTGGCAGCTTTCCTCCTAGCCCATTATTCCTTCATTCTGGCACTGTGAATGTCCTTCCGCTCCTGAGTCCATTTCACACCTACTCCTGGACGCACTGCTTTTGCTGTTAGTGACTGGAGAGAGTCTGATGTTCTGACTAAAGTCCTGTATTTATTCCTGTCATAGATGTTACTGGGGTCAATATCCAATTGTTCAAGGTCTTTTCTGACTAGTTTCGACCACTTGGCGTTAGTTGTTTCCCTCTAGAGACAGTGTTGAAAATTCTGGAGGTGAGCCTCTGATTATCCATTCTCACAATATGACCATAGAAGATCAGCCTCCTTTTCCTTATTCTATTTATCATTCTTTTCCTTATTCCAATTATCATTCTTTCCCTTATTCTATTTATCATTGTATTTCATATTTTCATTCTTTTCCTTATTCCAATTATCATTCTTTCCCTATTCTATTTAACATTCTTTCCCTTATTCTATTTATCATTCTTTCCCTTATTCTATTTATCATTCTTTCCCTTATTCTATTTCTCTTTCTTTTCCTTATTCTATTTCTCATTCTTCTTTTACTTCTTGCTGGCCTCTCACCAAGGCACCAGGGTTCGATTCCCCTTAAATGCATGATAGATTTTCAAAGTGAAATTCTATGTCCTGTGGTTCGGATTCCATATAAAATTTCCTGCCATCAGCATCTTGAGAGGGGGAAGTATTGTTAGTTTTACAGTTGTAGTTGTTAATTCATTAAGGTGCATGAGAAATCCTTGTCTTCGCGATAATTGTCGGTCATTTGTGATGGAAACGTGAAGATGTATCTTGTTGTGTATTGAAATTCTTCAGTAGTCGGTGAGGTATAGCGTAAATTGCATTCGTGAGTATTGCTAATTCAAACCAAGGAAGAGAACAATCTCGCATACCATTATTTATTATTTCAATCGTCACCGTAGATCATTTGAATAAAAATAGGTTGAAAACTTGCGAACCGAGGTAGAGTAGATATAATAAATTAATTTAAAAAAAGGAGTAAAAGAGCCTCCAAGGCTTAGGCGGCAGCACGCCGGCCTCTCACCGCTGGGTCCACTTATTTGTTATCCGAATCTACTGGCATTACAATGGTATTTTCAATGTGTTGCTTTATACTTCATCTTTTAGACATTTGAGAAGAAAGTCGAACCCTTAGGCTATGTACTGTATGTCATGTGCTATGTCAAAAATGAATGTTATGCAGCCAGAATTGCAACCCTTTTCAGTTCTGTGGGTTGATGGTGCTTAATGACATAATTTGAGTGGAATTAGCGTAAATCATCATCTTACATTTGTCATGGAAAAATATAACAGAAAAATATGAAATGTCATAAACATCCGGGCCCTATTAAGGGGGAGTGGGGGAATTGTGCGCACTTAAGCAAGAATCGGTCTTGTCATGGTCTCATAATAGATAACACAGCTGCAGTTATGAATAAGGGAGCTTAGTAACACTATATTCGATGTGCAGAAACACATTTAATTCAAAAATAAATTTGGTGGACTACAATTCGAAATCACGCAAATATGCATTTGCGCACGATTACCCACCCTGCAGGGTAATCATGCGCATGGGATGAGTGTTGGAAAGCCATACCAATACAATGTGAATTGGCTGAAACTTGCACTGAGCATAAATATTATAATATTCAAATGCATTTTACAATAGCATAACAATGCAATGATACTAAAATTCTGCAGTATTGGATATTATAATAAAATATCTTCGTTTCGTCAGCATTAAAGGAGGCAATCCTATTTAGGCTTGTTCCTTCAGGTTGTCTCAACGTTAATGCAGGATATCTCTTCAAGAACTCACACAACCAATCTTTGCCTGCTAGACTTTTAACTTTATGGAAATTATGGGGAATCTTATTCTCCTCTGCAAACTTGAACTCGAACCGTCTGACAAGCTTTGTGGGCGTTAAGCCATAAAATAATTTTGCCAATGTCGTAACGTATTCGGATAATTATGACTCCATTTCGTCGGTAAAAACAGCTTTACGGACTATACGAGGTGGAGCAAGACAATTTTGCAGCAACTGCATTCGTAGGATTGACGGGGAATGTTGAAACTTGTCCCCACTTCCCTTATTTTCCTCCCATCATCCCTAATTGCACGTAGAGCTTTCTGAACATTTTCTGCTGGGTAGGAGTTTTTCTCCGTTTTCCACGTATTATTCCTTGGCATCTGGGGAACAAACACGAAATATTTTGCCATTAATGACGCGTTGTATTTACTTGTATCATCTAATATGTTTTGCGCGCCATTACCCCACTCTGCTTTTAAAACGTAACTCACTGAATCCCGGTAAACTAATCTACTGTATTATATTGAAAAATGAATACTTGCAAAACCACTTTAAACACTGGCATTTAAAACTACATTTAATTTTAAATAATTGAATCACAACTGTAGGCTTACCTTCTTATTTGTTGGCTACATAAAATAACATGCAACGTGTTAAGTTTCTTCATCCAAGCCTCACAGTTATCACATAGCGATTGGCATCATGCTGACTGTCCCTTTCCCTATCTGATGTGATAGGTACGATGACAGCTTGAGGGTAGCAGTGAACTGAATTGCTAGTTGTACTACCAACTCGAAAAACATAGATGCGCACGATTACCCGCTGCGCACAATTACCCAACTTTCCCCATGATATTGAACATGTTCGGATTGTATTCTAAAAACTATCCGCAAATTTACTCCAAACATTATCCGTGGCTTATCCGCTATCCGCAAAGCCATGCAAATTATATCCGCATGGTGAAAAATGTAGCGGATATCCGCGGGTTTATCCGCGGATATCCGCATTCGCGCAGGGCTTTACTGATAACCGGTGTTAATTGTGATGACTGTATTAGTGTGTGTATCCGTTTTAATTCAAGTAAGGACTGCAGACAGTAATTCCAAGTAGTTCCTACTTTTGCTACCAAATGCTACCGTCTACGACACCTAGCTCGTGGACTTGGCTACTTGGCATCGCAGTCAGCACCTGGCAGCGAACGTTGGAACTAATAGAGTGTTATCAATTCTAACCTACAAATTTTGTCTTCACACACGTGTAGTTAGTGGAAGTGCCATAAATGTATGACATGGGACCGCTGGCTTTACTTCACCTCCGAAGGAAGGCATACTGAGGGATTTTTAACGCTCTTAAATATCCAACGACTTTGGCCGGGTTTCAACCCGTGACCTCGGACATAGGAGCTATGCATGCTACCAACTACGCCACCGAAATAATCTCAACTCTGAGATTTGCTGCATCGTCATCTTAGCCGACTCACCAGAGGATTTATGGGGGCTGATACACCTGGAATGCATGCATTTTGTAAATTACTCTATATCTACAGAACCATAACAGTGATTTGAATTAAACTTAGTACACTTATACACACATCAAAAAAAGTTTTGCATCACCTCGGTTCCCAGATCTCCGGCATATAGACGTTGACTGTGTATATTGTATCCAAGATACAGTCCCTTTGACTGTTCATAGATGTCACTAAAACTGCTCAAAGATGTAAACAACCATGCATGAGCAGGGCCTATTAGACGGAGGGGGTACGACAGCCGATCAGTTCCAGTCATTCCACCAGGACGAAGGTACGCTGCTCATGTTGTCTGTAGTTCTACCATGCCTAGAAGGTCAATACCGCAGTTCGATCGCGTCCGCATTGTTACTTTGTGTCAAGAAGGGCTCTCAACAAGGGACGTTTCCAGGCGTCTCAGAGTGAACCAAAGCGATGTTGTTCGGACATGGAGGAGGTACAGAGATACAGGAACTGTCGATGACAGGCCTCGCTTAGGCCGCCCACGGGCTACTACTGTAGTGGATGACCGCTACTTACGGATTGCCGCTCGGAGGAACCCTGACAGCAATGCCACCATGTTGAATAATGCGTTTCGTTCAGCCACAGGACGTCGTGTTTCAACTCAAACTGTGCGCAATAGGCTGCATGATGCGCAACTTCACTCCCGACGTCCATGGCGAGGTCCAGCTTTGCAACCCCGACACCATGCAGCGCGGTACAGATGGGCCCAACAACATGCTGAATGGACCCCACGGAATTGGCATCACGTTCTCTTCACCGATGAGTGTCGCATATGCCTTCAACCAGACAATCGTCGGAGACGTGTTTGGAGGCACCCTGGTCAGGCTGAACGTCTTAGACACACTGTCCAGCGAGTGCAGCAAGGTGGTGGTTCCCTGATGTTTTGGGGTGGCATTATGTGGGGCCGACGTACGCCACTGGTGGTCATGGAAGGCTCCGAAACGGCTTTACGATACCTGAATTACATCCTCCGACCCATAGTGCAACCATATCGGCAGAATATTGGAGAGGCATTTGTCTTCATGGACGACAATTCTCGACCTCATCGTGCACATCTTGTGAATGCGTTCCTTCAAGATAACGACATCGCTCGACTACAGTGGCCAGCATGTTCGCCAGACATGAACCCTATCGAACATACCTGGGATATGTTGAAAAGGGCTGTTTATGGACGTCTTGACCCACCAACCACTCTGAGAGATTTACGCCGAATTGTCGTTGAGGAGTGGGACAATTTGGACCAACAGTGTCTTGATGAACTTGTGGATAGTATGCCACGACGAATACAGGCATGCATCAATGCAAGAGGACGTGCTACTGGGTATTAGAGGTAGTGGTGTGTACTGCAATCTGGACCACAAATGCTGAAAGTCTAGCTGTATGATGGTACAACATGCAATGTGTGGGTCTCATGAGCAATAAAACGAGCTGAAATGTTGTTTGTGTTGATCTCTATTCCCTTTGTATTTAAAGGTTCCGGAACTCTTGGAACCGAGGTGATGCAAAACTTTTTTTGATGTGTGTAGTACAAATGCTGGGCTTTCATTTTATGTGTAAAGTTTTAAAATTCAGTATGTACAAGTGTAGTAAAATTAGCATATAAAAATATTTTTTTTTGAATGTTACAAAAAACATAATTTCTTGAAAACTATAAATGTGATTGGCATAAACATTTTTTTTTCCTTAAAGACAACACTAAATTACCCAGGATAGACCTCTATGAACTTAGTGGAAGAATAAGTTACCCTTTTATAGGTATTTGATTTGAATATTGAAAAACAAATTAAGAATTTCACATGGTGTTTTAGATGCACTGAGCATATTTCCCAAAGGAACTCGATAATTGAGGTTCATCCTCTATAACTTAGTTCCAACAAGGGGAATTCCAAATTGCATGCATTTTGGACCATTAGTTCTTGAGTTATTGTGTTTTTTGTGTGAAAAAATTAAACTTTTGGGAAAATGTCTCTAAACATTGTATATGCAATTCCACTTACACATAACACTCAGCTGACAGTTCAGTACATGCATGGATTTAAATCGTAATATCTCGGTCAAAATTGGAAATTTCGCTATAAAATTTCAGATTTAGATAAAGAAATGGTTATTCTTTCATTCGAGATCAAAAACAAAAAATGAAAAAAAAACATATTTCCAGGTGTATCAGTTCCCTTAAATTGTAATGACTCCGTTTTGAGGAAGGAATTCGTGATGAAAATCAATAAAATAATGTAAAACAAAAGTAATGTAATATAGACGAAAAAATCAAAAACCGTATTGAGGTCAAATTGGCAGAAAGTAGGAGACTTTTGCAACTTAGGAAGCAAAATAACCAGTGATGGACGAGGCAAAGAGGATATAAAAAGTGGGTTGGCTCAGGCAAATAAAGCATTTCTACAGAAAAAGAATCTGTTGACAGTAAATATAGATTTAGGTATTAGAAAGTCATCTGAAAGCCTTTGTCTGGAGCGTGGCGCCCTATGGAAGTTAAACTTGAACTGTTGGTGTAGCAGGAAAGAAGAGAATAGACACATTTGAAATGTGGTGTTACAGAAGAATGATGAATATCAGATAGCTAGAGTAACAAAGGAAGAGGTATTAAGATGAGTGGGAGAGGAGACATGTTTCTGGTGACTGCTAATGAAAGGAAGAGTTAGGTTGGTAAGACATATACTAAGACACCCGGGAATAGCCAACTTGGTTATGGAAGGAAGGGTCGAGGACAAGAACTGTAGGGACAGACCAAGGTTCGGATATGTTAAACAGATTGTCTCGGATGTAAGGTGCGGTAGCTATGTGTAGATGAAACAATTAGTTCAGGACAGGGAGGCATAATAATAATATCGTATGGCCTCGGATGCCGGGTGCAATCTTTGTTATTTGACTCCCAAAGGGTAGCTTGCATGTCGAATTTCGTTGTTCCTTGAAGCACTATGAAAGTAAAGGGAGGTTAGATATCTAAGCTCCTTGAACACTATAGCGCTTTCTAGTAGAGAAATTAGGAACTTTGTGTTGGCGGAAACTGCCGAGATTAATTTTGCCATTATGAACACGGCCTACTGAATTCAAATGGGTTATTTGACATGCCAACATCGTATGACATGTGTGTCGTAAATTTTGCCGCCTTTCAAAAATCACTTACCACGGCCAGGAGCGAACCTGCAAGCTTGGGGGTTAGCCCGACACGTTGACCACCCACCCACCGTGGCAAGCACAGGGAGGCATGGAGCGCTGCATCAAATCAGTCAAACGACTGAAGACTCAAACACACACACCTATTTAAAATCATGAATGGATACTATTCGTGATAACTACTGTATTTAAATTTTAATATCACAGGATTTTACCCTGTAATAATAATAATAATAAAGTTATGAGCCCCTGGGCATCGGTCGCCTTAGACACACATGGGTCGTGTTGACATTTGAATACTTGAATGTGGAGTGTGTCTCGCCTGCTGGTACTATGAATTCCGGGCAATGCAGAAACATTCCGACTGTGCATGAAAAATGCACCACACTTTTGAACTCGCGAGACAAAAAGAGCCCCAAACACGCACAATCTTGAGTGAACTCTTGAATGCGCATCCCATGCGCGTCAGTGATGGATGTATTCAAAAAATTGCCCCATTAAATAGTGATCATAACTAATGCATGCTGGTGGGGGGAAAAAATGGTTGGCTCCACCAAGCGATGCTTGCGAAAGACACTTGGGCGCTCTTCTGTAGATGAAGATGGTTTGCAGACGATACTGACATCTATCGAAGCCGCGCTGAACTCCAGACCACTCACCAAAAACGACGTGCTCACCCCAGCTCACCTCATTGTCGGTGGACAATTCAATGCACTGCCCTCTGGCCTGAACCTCAGCTCGGTTCCCCCATTAAAGAATGCAGACTGGCGGACCATTTCTGGTAACGATGGAGCAAGGAATACCTGCTTCAGTTTCATAGTTTCCACCAGGTGATGCAACCGAAAGGGACGTCACCACGACTGAGGCTTGGAGACATCGTTCTACTCCAGGACGAGGTGCGGCCTCGACATCTGTGGAGGAAGACCCGGATTCAGAGACCCAGATTGCCCGACCTGTCCAGCTGGTCATCCCCCTAGAGGTTGACCAGGGTGGGGAGGATGTTGGGGAATGAAACAAGGACAATGTATATATGTAGGCTTGCCATATTTTTGGTGAGTGAAACCGGGACACATTAATATGGAATAGCCTTACCGGGAGGTCTGGGGGTATGGAATTTAAAAAAAATTAGAATCAAAATGGTGAGTTTTAAGCCTTTTTTTTACAGAAGGCCTCACAAGTGACGGGAGTGGGGAATCTGGCATCCTAAATTGTTAGTTCCATACACCTTTAAAAATTAAAAAAAAAAAGGAATTTTTGCTACATAAAAGTATACAATTTTTCCTTTTTAATGATAATTCTTTCTGGTCTACCACCTAGAAAAAAGTGTTAATAAAATACAATTTAAAATACTTCATAAAAAAGTTTAATTGAACAATTAACTTACTAAATCTTATTTTTTTGAAAAATTACAACTTTTTGTCTAACTACAAAAACCATTTAAAAAACTTGTTTTTGTCAAAATAAAAATAAAACAATTAATTAATGAGTTAACAATAATCATTGTTTTCAAACCCCTTATTTTTGACTTGAATGTACTTTTTTCATCTTACAGCCGTTTTCCGGGACATTGATAAAACCGGGCGGGACACCGGGACAAGAGCAAAATACCGGGACTGTCCCGGTCAAACCGGGACGTATGGCAAGCCTATATATATGTAACTTGCCGCTAGAGAGTGTTGTATATTGTAGTAGCTAATGGAATAAAATAGAGAAAGTAACGGTGTTGTTCTTCCTAACTTCACGCTATAATAATCCCACACGCACAATCTTGAGTGAACTCTTGAATGCGCATCCCAGGCGCGTCAGTGATGGATGCATTCAAAAAATTGTCCCATTAAATAGTGATCATAACTAATGCATGTATTTTTCCAGGAGTGTTATTTACTTGTTATTCATACATTGTACCCCGTCCAGACCGACTGGAGAGTACAACTGGCAATTACTGTAATTTGTAGTTCTTCTTGTACATTGGCGGTTATGGTTGGTCAAAAGTCATGGGATTGCTCGAAATATGATGTTGATAACGAGTTGCTCCTCCTCGAGCCCTCAAAAGGCCATCGACTCGACAAGAAATGGGTTCCTGACTCCCAACATTCAACTGGACGGTGATCTGATTCACAGTAGCCCTTCGATCGGGGCGATGGTTCTGGTTCTGCTAAAGTGGTGTCATGTCAGTTCGTTAAACACCTGTCGTCGTCCCATGCGGTGGTTTACGTGGAGGTAGGTTTGCCAGATTTCAAGAATGAAAAAACGGAACACACCCAAAGCATTGTTTAAAAAAAATCAAGGTTGTTAAATGTTGTAATAAATAATACACATATGTATTAAATAAGCATTACATAAACAAATACACAAAATTAAAACTAGATATTGCTTAAGGCCTATGACACCAGCAACTTACAAATGCTTTTCATTTGAGCGATCATTTGCATGGATCTTTTATTTGTAAGTACCATCTGATAAGATTCACTACAATTTTCGTTATAATTTATTGTAATATGTGAACAATTCTTGTTTTATCAAACTAATGGAGCTTCGTTTCTATCATCTCTCCATTTGATATTCATGACAGAAAAAAAACTCTCTCCGTAAAAGCATTGGAGGGGAAAAATGCTGATATTCCTTAATTTTGTTGCCCCTAATAAATCTATAACATGTGCCCATCTATCTGACACAGACATAGAAATCATTTTCTCTTTCAAACTTGCGCCTGTATCACCAGAAAACAAGCTAGATATTACAATCAATTCTGAAGCGGGACATTTGAAAATTGGCGCGAAATTGAATATATTATCAAATTAACCAAAAAACGGAATACTTGGCGTTCCGTTGAATATTGAAACGGAACGTCTGGCAACCCTACGTGAATGGTTATATTATCTCTGCATTATTGAAGATCCACCCTCGACACTGTTGACCTCGGAAACCCGCATTCGCGTATAATCTCCGAAATGCTATGACCCATGCTCCGTGCGCCGATGATCATCCCACGTTCAAAGTCGGTTAACTCGCGACGTGTTGCCAGCTTCACTACACTCGTGTCTGTGACAGACTGCTCTGCTCTGCCGCAACGCTTAGGAGTCATACACGGCGCATTTTCTCAAGGGACTACCCTTCCCGTGACTCTTGGCCACTCAGTGTATATTCTCTATAGATGGATAAAAACACATAGGGCCTACATCAGTTCTCTACTTAGTATAAAACGAAGTCCCCGATTCTTGGATGTCACGGGTAATCTCGAGAAGCACTGGATGATTTTGATGCGGTTTTCACCATTCTGTAAAGGATATCTCGAGGAAGGTTTCTTTAGAAAATAATTTATTTATGATCAAAGGAAGCCAAGCAGTAACGATTTCAGTGAAAAAGTAGAAAAAAACTGTCCGTGCGCTTTTTAAGCTTACGTTGGCTAAACCGTTAAACATATCAATATACTATAAGTGTAAGAATTGTTCAGCATGAAAAGTTCTTCAAAAAAGTCCGCGAGAGCATATCTCTATCTTCAATACGTCGCCCACTCTAGGTGATTTTACGTTTTCATTTCTTCCAACAATCTCCATTCAACTACTGAGGCGACAGTTTACGAGCTAGCTAGGGGCGAGCTTGTCACCCCAGTTACAGCCTAGCTAGCGGGTGAGCCTATTACCGCAGATAAAGCCAGCAGCAAACTGTCGAGTCGTGTTGAGTTAAGACTTCAGAGATGAGTGGTTGTGTTTGGAGTTTCCCTGGCAGTAGAACTCGGGTTTTCTTCATTTCGCCTGTGAACTTTTCGTTCCGCAAAATACAGTCAAGTTAAGATTGGACGGAAGGGGGATTTGTGTTTCATGCACCTCGCCATTCTCAAATTGGATACCTATCAGTAGAAAGGTGCCAAGTGCCATTTTTTAAAAAAACATTTTGTTTTATAGAATGGTGCTATGTGCGATGTAGCATTACATATCAATAGGGCTAACTCCTCAGTTGTTTCGAAGGACCTTCCAAGAGCATCACAATATGGCACTAGTGGTAAGTCCTGCAGCTCTTTCAGAAGAATGGTGCAATGTGCCAATCATTTGTTTTCATTTCCCTCCAATATGTGCATCGTTGACAGAATTGTTAAAGGAACTTAGAATACTCAATTACTTGCAGTTCGTACTGGTGGGAACCTGTGTACAGATAGCGTAGTTTTTTCCTGTTGGACACGTGACTTTGCCGCGCATTAGTCTCGCAAAAACTCTAAAAACTAATTTTCCGATTTCAATGAAAGTGTTTATAAAGTGGTTTGAACGAAATCGAATTGGCAGTATTTTAAAATTAATTTATATTACAAAGCCACGCCAATATTGAATCTAATAACTTGACGGACAGACGGTGACACAGTGCATCCACTTCAAAATCTTCTATGAGCAATACCCTTTGATCAATACGTGCAACAAAATAATAGTTAACATAACAGAATCATTCATATCTCTATATACTGTATAATCCAATTACAGCGTACTAAAGTATATTATAATAATATTACATTTCACGTTAATGTGTTTATACCAACATCACTAATGTGAGAACGTAGCCTACTACTAACAGAAAGGATGTCAATATTGTTAAGTTCTCAAGGTAAGTTCGATAGATTTGAGTTACTATGAAAACAATTCCGTGTCGTTTTCCAGTGTTAATTACAATAACGAAATTCAATTTCGTTTTACAGTGTCCATTACAATGCCATGGAGAGGAAGAGCTGACAGAGGTCGTCAAAGCCAGTTAAAGGCTTGGTTTTTCAGAACCGACCCATGCGAGGTGCGAGGCCTCGCACATATCCAGACTACACGAGCTTATGGCTGTGGTTTCTCACACTGCGGGGTGCGGAGTCGGCGCAACTTCGCAGGGAGACCCCGTAGCGTCACCCCGCACTGATTCGTCCCGCCAGATTTGTGCGAGGCGACAGCAGTGCGAGGCGTAGGCGACATTGTTTCTGTTCTTATATTTCCACTGTTATAAGCAACACGCAGAACTTTACGGACGAAATGGGCGAGAAACTGATTGAAGAAGTGCGAATCCCCCCAGTGTTGTATAATTTACAACACAAGATCTACAAAAACAACGTTACGAAAGACACCTTATGGAAAAATGATCGCACTGAAGTTGGAAGTTTAATCGCTGCCTTCTCCGCCAAAACAACGCAGGATAATTTCCTCTTCATCATCCGCTTCCTCTTCCAAGACTAGCTAGCACACGGCTGTAAGATCCATTGGACGAGACATGTGCTCGGCAAGTGAGATCTGCCTCGCAGCGTGAGAAACCACGAGCCTCGCAGCGTCATTGCGACAAAAGTACGCAACGTCGGCCTCGCACCTCGCAAATCGCATGCGTCGGTTCTGAGAAACCAAGCCTTAAATGCGCGGCGAGCTACTTCAGGTAAAAACCACACTGATGACCAAGGAGCGACGGATAATGAAAATAGTCGTATTGGCATGTCTGACTTACGTTCGAGAGCGACTGAAAATGAACGAAAAGCGAATAGATTCAGAATGCAATGAGTTCGTGAATATGAAACACAACGCCAGAGAGCACGACACAATGAACATGACCGATTGCGCCGACGCGATGCTCCTATGAACTTGGAACGTCAGTTGACCGAATCAAAGGAGGAGCTCATTCGGCGTGTTTTTCCGAACGTAGCGAAGAACTTCAAAAACCATAATTGGCTGACCAAACGAGCCATATTGGCAGCGAAAAATAAAGATCTCAACGAGTCTATTCAAAATTTCATTCCGTGACAGTTGTTTCCCCGGTTGACACAGTTAGCAACCAGGATGAGGTAGTCAGCTATCTCACAGAATTTTTGAATTCGCTGGAATTGCCTGGATTACCACCTCACAATTTGCAATTGAAAGTAGGCTCAGTCATCATCATGTTGCGTAACATCAATCAACCTCGACTATGCAATGGAACACGACTGGCTGTGGAAAATCAAATGAACAACGTCATCGATGCGACGATTATCAATGGAAAGTACCTAAAAGGAGAGGTTGTTTGGATTACGCGCATCCCAATGATTCCACCGGACTTTGCACCTTTCACAACTTCTAGCATTTCACTCAAACAGAATTCCACAGTTTTCATATTATGAACCTATATCTGCCATTGGATAGCAAGGAATACTATATATGTATGTTATTCAAATAAGAAGAATAAATACTCACAAATAAGCTGACTAAACACTTTTTATTATAATACTCAATGTTCATAAAAATGGCACTTAGCACCTTTCTACTGATAGGTATCCAATTATACTACGTCTGACAAAAATTCGTTGCACACATGCATCTCCATGGTGATATAATTAATAGTCCAGTCGGTGATTTTAAGCCATCATGTCGAGACGGAAAACAGGTATCGGTCGGGCGGCTTAGGTGGCGTAGTCGGTAGCATGCTGAGCTTCTATGCCCAAGATAGCGGGTTCAAACCCGGCCGAAGTCGTCGGATTTTTTAAGAGCGTTAAAAATCCCTCAGTATGCCTTCCTTCGGAGGGGAAGTAAAGCCGGCGGTCCCATGTCATAGATTTATGGCATGTTAAAGAACCTTCCACTAATTGCACCTGTGTGAAGCTAAATTGGATAGGTTAAGAATGTAAACAACGCTCTTAGGTTTCTACGTTCGTTGCCAAGAGCCGACTGCGGTGGCGTCTAGTAGCTAAGTTCTGAACTTGGCCTAGTAGTCGTTGACGGTGGCGCTTGGCGGCAAAAGTAGGAACTATTTGAAAAATTCTAAGTTGCAGTACTTAAATTAAAAAACAGATAACACACACCAATACAGTCATCACAATTAACACCGGGTATCAGACAGATTCTACACACACCCAAAGTGCACGGGCCTACATGACCGCGTTGTCGCAGCCCCTAAACTTAAGAACCAACCAACCAAGATATAGGTCGTAGTTCATTGACATCGAAAAAAAAGCGCTTATCACGTAATGCATTCATAACTGTTCCCGGGCGAAGCCGGGGTGTGTCTTAATCAGATTATGTATTGAGATGTCACTGGTCTCTTACTACTGTGAATCATACTTGCACATGTTGTGTATCTTGAGCATGCCCTCGATGAACTCCTTGGGTGAGCGCGCCAGGGCCAGTTGTGTGAGATGGCGCTGAACCTGGGGCCACCAGGGCAGGTCACAGGGCAGCATCACCAACGCCATCCTGCAGCGGCTCTGAAACAACAACAGCACAAGTTTCAAACTCCCGGTGTTTACATCCTCATGCATCGGGCATACAGAAATAAATGTTGTAAACAGGTACAAAGAACATCATCATCATCATCTTGTACAGTTTCCAGCCCCAGGCTGGGTCTGTTTGGAACACACGCCTCTCCACCAGTGCTGGATTACCCATTAGGCCCGACTAGGCCCAGGCCTAGGGCCCCCAATTATCTGGGGCCCCCAAAATTTTATTCCAAAGATTTTGAAAAATTTTATTCAAAACTGAGACAGTTTCAGCATTAGCCTATATTAAATTACAATGTCCTTTAAAAACTGAGTTCACTCATTCTGAACTTCTCGAAATTCTTATTCGAGACAAGCTTGAGTCTGTTTTTTCAAACGTTGAAATTGCTTTTCGCATTTTCCTGACCCTCGTGATAACGAATTGTTCTGCGGAGCGCTCGTTTTCAAAATTGAAACGGATCAAAAGTGCGCAAAGAAGTATCATGTCACAAGAACGATTAGACATGCTAAGTTTAAAGTATATCGAGTCAGATGTTCAGCGGGAAATTAATTTTGATGACATTGCAGAAGATTTCATTGACCGAAGAAACGAAAAAAAAATTGGTTACATTTTATAGAAGTAAAAAATAGTATGATTTGTTAAATTGTTCATCAAATCATCTGAAATGTTTTCAAATAACGATGATTGTTTCAATTGAAATGTATGTATTTATGTAGACTATAATATGATTTAATAAAAAGTGATTTATTCATCTTGAGAAAAAAAAACTCTTGTATATACTTTATTAAATGTACAGGTGCTAAAAAATTAAAATTATTTGAAAAAAATAAAGGGGCCCCAAAAATCTGAGGGACTTGGGCCTCATTTTACCTTAATCCTGCACTGCTCTCCACTTCGTCCTTTCTTCCCACCACCTCTCCGCTGTCACTCTAATCCAGTCCTCGCCTCTCTTCTTGACACATTCCTCCACTCCTTTCAGCCATCTATCTCTTAGTCTTTCCCTTGGTCGTTTCTTCTGCATCTGCATCTCATGTATCCTCTTGGGAATCTTCTTCTCTTCCATTCTCTTTAAGTGTCCATACCACCTCAGTATTGATGTCTCAATCCTACCTTGAAAGGGCTCCTCTTTCACTATTTCCCTGACCTTTTCATTCCTCACCCTGTCTCTTGTTACTCCGATCCTACATCGTAGGAACTTCATTTCACTTGCCTGTATTCTGCTTATGTTTCTTTTCTTCATTATCCACGTTTCTGAAGCATAGGTCAGTATCGGGATATAGTAGCTTCTGTATAACACTTCCTTGCTTTTTTTGTGGGACATCTTGATTCCACACTAAGCTCCTAATGCTTCTCAGAAATGCTTCTGCCTGTCTGCCACGTTCCGTAATCTCTTTGTCATTTCTCCCATTTTCCTCCACTATACTTCCCAAGTACTTGAGACTTTCCACCGTCTTCAGCTGTCCACCTCCAAGTGTTATCACACTCATTGGTCTGTCCTTTTTCCTGGTCGTTAACGGGATCTCACATTTACTGATGTTGAACTTCCACAAAGAACATGTCAACGTCAATAAATAGGAAAGTACTTCGCTCTCAGAAGCCGTACATCTGAAATCTAATACTGATAATAATAATATCAGGTTATTTCAATGCCAAATTACACATTTTAATACATTACTTCATTAATTAAGGACTACATAAACAGAAGCCACCAACATACAAATAGGCTAGACTTCATAAAATAACTCATTCGACTGACAATAAAACCAAGGCTATTGCACGACCTAGAATACTAGTTGGCACTACATGGAAACGCCAATATATAACGGCTTCGGTGGCGTAATCGGTAGCATGTTGAACTGTTTTACACAAGATCACGTGTTCAAACCGAAGTCGTCGGATTTTTAACAGCGTTAAAATCCTTCAACATGCCTTCCTTCGGAGGAGAAGTGTGTAGCCAAATTTGTAGGTTATATTTGGTTAGAAACACTCTATCAAGTTCCAACGTTCGCCGCTAGGTGTCAGTGACAATGGCATCTGGAAGTCAAAGTTGGAACTTCTTGAAATTGAACTTGATGGGAACATACAGGCGTTCAATTAAAATGCCCTGCTATGGCCATTGGATGCAATTCATATATAAATAACGTCAAGATACAAGGGTTGCTTTTTTAGTTTTGGCAACAATGCTGCTGCTTTATGTTGCAACGGTGTTGGACTCTACCATTGTTACCAAAAGTTGCTAACCTGTATCCCCTCCCTTAGAGCACATGACCTCGTCCGTCCCCTCCTCCATTCGTATGCAGTGGCGTCTGTTAGATGAGTAGTTGTGGGCAAGCGCTCGCGCAAGACAGTCGCAATATTTTCGAAGCAGGAGCAGAGAACGTGGATAAAAATTCAGTGTGATAGGGGTCGCACGGCTCGAGAGTGCCACCAAGGACTGCACGAGGCGTGCGGGGAGCTACAGAACGGTAGCAAGATTGGTTGCAGCCTTTCGAGATGGGCGCGAACTTGTGGAGGACATGCCTCGATCTGATCACCCACCAGTAAGTGATGAAAATGTACAGATGTTGTCCGCGTTCGTGGAGGCGGATCGGAACGTAACGCTTCGTCAATTAGCGCAAGATACATGACTAGCGAATTTGACTGTCCTCCACATCCTCAAAGAATGCCTGAAAAAGAGGAAAATTGCGTCAAAATGGGTTCCGCATGACTTAATCGACAAGCAGAAATAGCTGCGTTACGACGCTTCACGTACGCACTTGCAGCGTTATGAGCGTGAAGGAGAGGACTTCTTACGGAGTGTGGGCCAAATCTTATGAGCCACAGTTGAAACGCCTATGGAATAAGTGGCGGCACCTCGGATCACCACGAAAACCAACAGTTCGACAAACCCTCACCAATGTGAAGGAAATGTTGATTCTTGCCTTCGGCTACAATCTCAGTGAATCCTGGCTACCTATTATCAGAACCCTAATTTCTTTAAAATATCGTATGGCTTCGGGTGCCGGGTGCAAGCTTTGTTATTTGACACCCAGAGGGTAGCTTGCATGTCGAATTTTCGTTGTTCCTTGACTATGAAAGTCAAGGAGGTTAGATGTTAGATATCTAAGCTCCTTGAACACTATAGCGCTTTCTAGTAGAGAAATGTGGAACTTTGTGTTGGCGGAAACTCCCGAGATTAATTTTGCTCTGAGAACGTAATACATGGCTGCCTTTCGTTGTCCCTAACATGGGGCTATAATGGCGTCCATCTTTGGGCACCTTTTATATGTTCTTTTTTGCTTTCTCTTAACAATCTTTTGTCGTATTTCAGATTATTCCTGACGAAGAAAGACATGGTTTCTTTCGAAACGCGTCGAATTTTAATATAATAATACACGGCATAAGCCCAACATTGAACATTATGAATAGTACGAGTATAACGGGCCGTGAAAGTCTAAATGATAATATTATTATATATTATTATTGGATAAATTAGAAGTATCAGAAAGAAAAATTATACGCAAAATTCTCGGTCCATTAAGAACTACAGTGTTTTGGAAATTAAGAAGTAACGAAGAAATACATCGGAACATTGAAAACATAACGGAGACAATAAAGAAGAGGCAATTGTTATTTTCAGACCTTTATATAGAATGAATGTTATGAGATTAACCAAACAGATTTTTAAATATCATTGGAAAAAGAAATCGACAACAGCCTGGTTTCAAGAAGTAAAGAAAGATTTAGAAAGAAACAATGTAAGAGATAGAAATTTTCACAATAAAGGTATTGGGATTGAAAGGACTCCAAGGAAGTCAATATGAGAAAACAGGCTCAAAATGGTCGGAAGAGAGAAAGAAGAAACACAGCAAAAAGATGAAGGAGCACTGGAGGAAGAAGAAAGAACAACAAAGGACTACACATTGAAATTGGTTCGTGGTCCTCAGAAGCCCCTAACGGAGAGAGAAAGAAAGAAAGTAATTAATTTTCAAATAAAACAATATGCTGCAGCACTTCAGCACATAAGGTGCCGGGGCTTCTTGGTCCCCACTACAAGCCCTCGAAGTCTGTATTGGGAATTCAGAAACACCCTGTATATTTTTGAGCCCTTGTGCCCTCTGACCGGCTGGATCCGCAGTACAGTACCGGTCAAAAGTTTCGTACCACTTAAGGAAATCATGATATGTCACCTAAAACCTAAACTTGTGTCACTAGAGCTCTGCGATTCTTTACTGAGATCTTACATCTAATAGAATATATACGTCCTGATTTCGTTAAACTGGGCCAAGTATTGTAGAAATTATGATTTTTTAACTGTTTGAAGGTCACATCAAAATTCACCATTTTCAGAGGTATTGTATATTCCAACTGGTTGCAGGTATTGCCACCAATTTTCTTTTTTAGACTTAGCAATAGTTGGGGATCATTTTGGTATAAATATACAAATTCAGAAAAAATGCAGGACCATCTTTCTTGTGGGTTTATACTTTTTCAAGCCAGAGCTAAAATGGTCGATGCACTGCTGACAACAAAATAATCTCACGGCGAAATCCCACAAGTCAGAAGTCTGTGTTTGGATGCCATCTGTTGAGTGAAAGTGGAACTACTAGACACGGCAAGTTAGAAGGGGTTAGGTAGTAAGGAAGCCTTACGACAAGCGTGATAAGAACAAGGGAAAATTGACCGTTTTAGCGCCGGGTAAAAGCGTATAAACCCGCAAAGAAAATGGTCCTGCATTTTTTTCGGGAATGGTATTGAACCCTTATTGATTTGCCGATCAATAAGTCTTCATAATGTTTGTTATTATTATTATTACTTATATCCAGGCAGTGCCTGTGGAAGTGGACAACGGAAGGCAGGTAGTGTGTCGCAACGCTTGCAACAGAGGTGGCGTGACAGTTATTTCTGGGAACGACCGGCTAAGCCAAGTTCAAGGACAAATTCTGAATGAACGCACATACAATTTGGCGTCATTATGGGCGTGCCAGAGGTGAATTTCCAACCGATACACGATTGAATCAGCGAATCAGAAGAGAGGACGCCTGGACCACGCGGCGAGGTGCGTGCCTTAAAAAGGACGCTGAAAACACGTGTATGAAGAACCGCCGATACGATAGGATTCCGCATGAGTGCATTGAGACGTTTAAATAAAAAGAAGAAGTTTGATACTAGTCCCAAGTCTGTGAGTTGAAAACTACAGATTATATTCTCAGAATGCCCCCACTCCATTCCATTCGGCCAGTTTCTAATAAATTGATCGGTGATGAGTAGTTTGAGACACAACTTTAGCGAGCTCTGAGGAGCGTAGTTCACGCCGGTTTGAGACACAATTTTATCAGGCTCTGGTGAGCATAGTTCACGTCAGTCTGAACGAACATTTTATTGTGCTCTTGGGAGCAGAGTTCATGTCTAGTGGAGGGGAGATCTCTAGTTGAGATAAGCGCTACTCGGCATACGTAATTTGTGAGACTTGTTAAATGCCAGCTGCGTGGCGGACTAAGACTGTAATACTTTCTGTAAATTTTGTGTTATATTTTTTGTGTGATGTATATGTGCGTTTGAAGTAAGCAAATGCTTAGATAGGGTCAGTTCGACGTGGAAAAATCGCCCAGGACTCTTGAGTGAAAGTCAGTAGCTCATAGCGATTCTAGCTAGGTAGAATATTAATTTTGAACATTCTTTTTAAGAAGCCACGCCAAGATGTCTACAGCAAGGTCGATTGGTGGGATGATGTGCTACGCCTCTACCAGAATGTCGACGATGACGGAGTAGATTTCCCGTGGGGGAATGCACTGGGATGGAGGTTGATTTTCTGCAAGCTGGACGGTGATGTACAAACCATTGATTTATTCAATATGTAGCTAGATTAGACGCGGGAATGTGTAAATAATTTTTCCATTAGTTTTTTCTTGTGTATTTAGATTTCGTGCGCCGACACTGTTATATTTAAATGTACGTTGGCACGTGGCCAAAATTTTGTGTGATTGTATATTTTTTTCTTATGAGTCATTATTAGTATGCACGGCGCGTGCATTTGGATTTTATTCATGCGAATGCTGAGTTCGTCATGGTCGATAAATGGTGCTGTATTCAAATTCATTTTTATCGGGAGAAGGGGGTAAAGTTGTTAGATGTTTTACGAACAGGTTTTTATTCATACTAGGGTTGCCGAGCGCAACACGTAAGATGTCACTGTAGAACACCTTAGTTCTATATTTTTTTGAGTTTTTTTAATCCCTTTTCAGGTTCTTTGGTCACGGACTAGACTGGGAACGCAAGTCGGTGGAAATATTTATGTCTTTTATTTCAGGTTTCTGTCAAACCCATACGTGTGATTCTGGTGTGTGTATTGTGTCAAGGTGTGTGTATTTGATTCTTCGTGATGAGGGGTAGAATGTGTCTACTGCCCTCAAATGTTGATGGTATTTTATGGAAAGGCAGAGCGCTCTTGGAGGCTACTGTACCATGTCCTGTGCTGATTCTTGGATTTCCTTGGGAAATTCTAAGATATTTTTATTTGACACACACACAAGTATATTATGTGCTATTGGGAGCACGCTTGTTCGAGACTCGAGCCATTGCTACGGCAGGTCGAGGTATGTTTACACGTGGGTTGACAGATATGCAGATTCCACCTTGCACCCGTCTATGTCTGGTGATTCATCGCGTAGGCAGTCCAGCTGACCGACTGACCCCTGTAAGCTATCTGTGGCAAACCTGTTCTTTAAAGATCTTTGGATCATAATATTAAATGGGGAGTTCGCCATGGCCGTTACGAATTACCGCATATCGTATGAAATGAAATATTTGTTTTATGATGTAAATGTTGGCTTTGAGCCTAGTGATTTCTGTGACTCATTTCATTTGCTTATATGTTAGATTGTTGTTGGTTGTGACACCGTTGGGTGTATTTCATATTTTTCATGTAAAAATGCCAAGCGGCCATGCGTGTATTTTTCCTGATTGGTCACGTGTTGATTTACTTGTGTTGATTTAAAAAGTCCTAATTTTAGGCGTTAGTGTGGATTGCTACGGCAATTCTTTGATTCCAATTTCATGCGGAAATTATTGTGTCTTATTCATTGTAGGAAGTGTCGGATTTAGTTTAATTAGTGTTTAGTTGGTTCCTCGTGTCTGTCTAGCTCTAAGACAATGCAGATTTGTCCCCTGAAGGTTTACTGGATGGTAACGGATCTCGCATTAAATTGTACACATCGTACCGCATGTAGGAAAGCCGCACACGCACATGTCATTGCAGTAATTTGGGACAGTTGGTCCAGATGTTTACGATCTCTCCTGAGATCAGGCCTAGTTTGGCATTTTTATTAATTCAAGAGGGTGTCATTTGGGATACCTTGTATTTTTTGTTGTAAATAGTGTAAATTTGTTGATCTGTTTATTAAATTCATATGTTTTCCTGCATTTTATAAGAAGCGCTTAACAAGAACTTTACGAAATGGACTGTTACACCCCCCGAAATTGAGTCTCATATGCTTCTTTGCAAGGGTTCAGTATATTTATACCAAAATGATCTCCAACTATTGCTAAGTCTACAGAAGAAAATTGGTGCAATACCTGCAAGAAATTGGAATATACAATACATTATTCCTCTGAAAGTGGTGTGATCTTCCAACAGTTAAAACATCATAACTTCTACAATACTTGGCCCAGTTTAAGGAAATCAGGACATATATATTCTATTAGATGTAAGATCTCAGTAAAAAAGAAATCGCAGAGCTCTAGTGCCACAGGTTTAGGTTTTAGGTGACATATCATGATTTCCTTATGTGGTCCTAAACTTTTTACCGATACTGTACGGGCACGCTCACAAATCTAGTTGTAACATTATAAGTGTCAGATCAACAACGGGCGTTGTGTTATGGTGGAGAGAGATGAATGTGAACAATGTGGGGCTGACAGTTACATGTCCGTGTCATCATGAGTAATATACATAACTGCACTGTGGCAATAACGACATGACGCCGTTTTAAGACTGATCAAAACCCGACATTAAAAAATTATCTTCAGGCTGGGAACTAAATGTTGAAAACATGACCTGGAAATTAAGATATTAGGATATCACCAAAAAAATTACGAGCCTTACAGTAGTCGCATATAATGTGTAACATCTGACATAGAAGAAACCTCACGTGAAATTGTTGATACACCGGTATTTTACAATATTATTGGCACGAATATGAATCTATTGTAAAAGGGAGCGTTTTACAGATATTGTAGTTTATAATACGGAACTCCTGAAAAGAAAAGTACATGGCCATTGGCTGTATTAATAAAATTATATAATACGGAACTCATTTTATTAGAGGTTTTGTAGCTTCCATCAGTACTAGCCTAAATAAAGAATACGATATGGATCAACTAGATTAATAGACGCGACACCGCTCATAACCTTAAATTCCTTATAAATAGGCCAACTTGCGAGTAAATGCAATGTGCACAGCAGTAGATCTTGAAAGGCTTGCCCAGTTCCCGGACCTCTTGATTCACAGACCAACACGTAATTCCATATGGATTCTGTTAAAATGAGTCATATATGATAAATATCGTTTAAAACGATAATCTGGTAGCAAAAATATCTATCGCGTCCGAGATACGAACCCGAGATCTCTAGATTCTCAGTCTAAGACGCTAACACCACGGCTATTTCAACCACGCAAATATTAAGCACAAGATGGTGACTTATTTTCACGTACCAATAATACTGCATTACGGAATTAAGTTTCATTTATATTTTGCTTGTTTCGATAATGTGTGTTGTTTTTTTTGTCGATTTACCATCTAGGTTGGTGGTTCCCACGGACTCAGCGAGGTAACTCATCACTACCGCCGCTACGGGCAGTGTCCTGGAGCTTGGAACATTTGGTCAGGGTGGATAAAACTGGGGAGGTCTGATCAGCACTTCGCCCGAGCGGCCTCACCTGCAAAGCGAACAGGGGCCTCATGAGGGATGGGAAGGGAGGGGGAGATTGGGATGGATAGGCAAGGAAGAGGGAAGGAGGCGGCCGTGGCCTTACATTAGTGACCATCCCGGCATTTGCCCGAAGACGAAGTGGGAAACCACGGAAAACCACTTCGAGGATGGCTGAGGTGGGAATCGAACCCCTTCTACTTATTTGGACCACCCGAGGCTGAGTAGACCCCGTTCCAGTCCTCATACCACTTTTCAAATTTCGTGGCAGAGCCGGGAATCGAACCCAGGACCTCCTGGGCGGCAGCTAACCATGCTGACCGCTACGCTACGGAGGCGACACTTCGATAATGTTCCTGCGTGAAATTGAGTTTAAAATGCCTTATCAATAGGCCCTCTTGTGAGTAAAGAGAATGTATTCAGCAATAGTTCATGAAGGCTTGCTTAGTTCCCGAATAAAAACAAACGATATATATTATATTGATGACTGCATTACCGTTATGTGGTTTAATATTTGAATAGCCATTGTGCAGAAACATAATGCTGGCATTGCGAACTACTTACAATTTTTCATATTAAAGCATATCATCATTTAAATACTGATACGAAGACTTCGACCATGTGTCATGTTCTTTGTGTTTCAATCAGTTGACACCAGAGTTCGCATGAGCGTTTACCGTCAGAATGAATGTGTTGAGCAACGCGATCCAGCTGGCAGTGCGTCTTACACCCTTCCGTCCGATCCACTTCCGTCCCATTTCTCAAAATCACTCCCACAAAAATATCCAGCAACCGAGTGAAAAGATGTTACACATCAAAAGAAAAGAAATAAGTTAATAAACTTAACATCTATCTAGTGAACTACTTACGACAAAGGATGTAAGTAGCCTAAAGGCTCGGTCACACAGAACGCGGTCTACCGTCACCCGCTAATCTTTGTCGCGACGACGAGCGATCCGGTTGTACAAATTTACAGATTGCCCGCCTGACCGCCGTGTCGCCTTCAATTGTGATGAGAAGGGCCCGGATGTTGATGCCGTAAAAAAAGTTTAAAAAATGCACTTAAAATTTTCAAAAATGACTAATAAATTACTTAAAAATCGAAAAATGCACTATAAAATGGAGAAAATGATCTTATAATAATAGACCAAACTCACCAATCTTTCAAAAATTCGAAAAATGCACTATAAAATGGAGAAAATGATCTTATAATAATAAACTCACCAATATTTCAAAAAGGACATCTGAAGCTCAAACTGAAAAGTCAATCAAAATAGATTTCTAGCACTTAACAAAAGGTTTATGTTCATAGCTACTACCTTCTTCTTAACTCTGAGAGACATAACTCCCTCATATAAAGCTGTGACATGACTAAATTGAAGAAAAAGTGACCTTAAAAGGCTGATTTCTTTAAAATATGACCAAAAAAATCTACCTAACTTAAAAATTGCTTTTAAAATGGAGAAATAGCAAAAAATGCAAAAAGATGCAAAATAAAAATGACATGTTTGAAGACGGGGAGGCCCGTCCGGAGTTTCTACGTACGTCAGCATTGTTTTAGACAGCTCAGTAAAAAGATAACATATAATCAACATCCGGGCCCTAGTAATGAGTGACCAAACTTAAGTATTTATTGAAACTGTGCGTAATACACATATTGTTTCGACAGTTCACACGAACATTATAAAAATGTTTTAAAGAAGGCTGAAGCATAGAATCGTGCAATTTCTCGAAACATCCTCACGACATACGAAAATACTTGATAAACCTATCTTCATGTGACTCCAGCTCGATACATAAACGGTGGTATTCTCCTAATTGCTCTTATTGATGTCATGCACCCAACATTGTATTTTCTTGTTTGTGTTTTCAAAGCAAATAGGAGAAGGAGTTGTTCTTCGTACGAGCTCATACTCAATAATAATATAAAAAAGTGACAGTCAGTCTGAAAGACTAAACTTTGTATCATTTTAAATGCTACAAATGCTGAAAAATGCCAGAAAGGCTGGATGCTTCTCGCTTCGCTCGAAGCCAAAGACTCTTGACATGTTAGAAAATTATCTGCACAATACTTATCTTGATTATCTTGTTTCAAATTACTCGTGAACGGCAAGTGCAAACCAAGGGCAAAGCAAGGTCAAGCGTGCGGGGACGTGCCCCTTCCATCCAGTCTAAAAACACTTATAGTGGGCGATGTCTTGAAGATAGAGATATGCTCTCGCGGACTTTTTTTTTGTAGAACTTTTCATGCTGAACAATTCTTACCCTCATAGTATATTTATATTTTTAACGGTTTGCCCGGCGTAAGATTAAGAAGCGCACGGACGCCAAGTTTGTTTTCGACTTTTTCACTGAAATCGTTACTGCTTGGCTTCCTTTGATCATACATAAATTATTTTCTACAGAATCTTTCCTCGAGAAATCCTTTACAGAATGGTGAAAACCGCATCAAAATCCATCCAGTGGTTCTCGAGATTACCCGTGACATCCAAGAATGGGGGATTTTTGTCTTATACTAACGAAGTAGAAATTGTCGGGGAACACATGCACCAAGCAGTACTATGACGTCACACACTTCAGTGCATCTGGGTACATTTCGTCCCGTCACCGTAACGTAACGCCATACCCCAGCCTAACGACGAAGTCGACAAGATCATTTAAAATGATAAAACACACTACATATTCTCTAGAAGGAAGCGACCAGGCTGGACCGCTCACACAAAGGTATCGCGTCCTATGTGACGTCCCCATATCGCAGACCGCCGCGACATACCGCTTTCTGTGTGGCCGAGCCTTAACTGTTGATGTTCATGACTTATTCACTCAAAACAGAAGTAGATATTTCGAATTTGATTTGAGCACGTATCGGTCAACACTAGCGCTCGTAGTGATAGATTTAGTGAACTACATACGACAAACCACGGTCGACTCTAGATAGGTCGGAAGGCTGAGACTTGGCAATATGTTCATCAGTCATAGGCCTACGCTTGTCAGGCGGCAACACGAAGGAAAAGTTCAGTCTTTGGTTCAGTCTGGCAGGTGTTCTCGTTTATCTCACAGGGATATTTCCTTCTATATTTTGTTTCTTATGCTTTGTACGTTTATACGCTTTATAGTAGCGTTCATACTACCCTTCCAAGTGAGTTTTTAACTGTAATCCCCAACCGAGAACACACTGACGAGTGTGCTTGTACGGTACAGTACATGTAATTCATTATCACATGTAAGTTACTTCATGTTTTAAACTTTGATTTTCCAGGAATGTTTCGGCACAGTAACAATGCCAGATAAATGTTATGTCCCCAGCTGTAACTTTCAGTTATTGCCAATGTATAGCTAAACAATTAAGTTATTCACAGGCTAGGAATGATGCTGTTGATGTCAGCAAACTTGGTTATGGGAAGAGAAAGTTGCAGACAATTTAGGAAGGAAACAGAAGTAATCTGATATATTTATGAAATACCAGCACAACAGAGTATTTCTTTAGTGGTAGTAAATTATCTACATACGGTACATGTGTGGTGGAATTGAGGGTTTATAGGCCTACAATGTAAAGATGTTATGGGAGATAGCCTACTGTCAGGGTAAAGTAATTAATTTCTTGGTATTGGTATCATGTACAAGATATTGTTTTATGTGTTGTGTTATGTCAGGACCTTCTATACTACCGGACCTGACACTGCAATCCAAGATGGCCGCCGTAGTTGGTGGTCGGACATTAAACGCATGACGTGTGTCAGAATCCAACACAACACAAAATAACGTCATGACGCGATTTTGTCTGCTGTTAATTCATTTTATGGGCTTGGGACATCTTGGTCATCAGCCCCGTGCAGTTGGGTGTGGGTTGAATTCCTCCGATTAATTGATGACTGTGGTAGTGTGTGTAGCTGTGTAAGGGACAGGCATGGGGAGGTGCTCTGGGAGTTAAAATAAGGTACTACCGGAGTTCCATCAGGAAAGGAATAAAATAAAATAATGTTGAGGCCCACAGGAGAGATCTGCAGAATATCTTGGCTGAGTGAACAGGGAAAGTTGTAAATGTTCTTGTTGGAATCTCTTTTTAGTAAGTTACATATTATTCGGGGTGTTTTTGCCATCTCTTGATAAATGCAGTACATTTGAATTTTTCTGTTGGCACAGGCTAGAGGAAAATGAGGCTTTTCACCGATGTCTCAGTCTCACTCATGGCTGTGATTATATGGAATCTACTGAGGTATGGGTGGTGCTTAGTAATGAGACATTCAGGGCACAGTAAGTGCCTGTGCCATAGGGTTAGTACTGCTGTACTGACTCAGTGAGGAAAGCAATGACAAACTACCTCACTCCTCTTCTTGCCTAGTACGCCTCAATATAGTGCTTCCATGGGTTTTTGTGGGTATGTACCCACATAACCTAACGGCAGTGCCTTTTGAGGATCCAACCAGCCTTCGGGCTGACTACCTAACAGACAGACATATTAATCTTAAAAATAAATGTGACCAACCAGGTGGTGTAGTTCTTGGTTGTCACTTCTGGGGTCCAAGTTTGATTTCTGACTGTCAAGAAATCTTAATTCTAGTCTGAGGGTAAGAACAGGGTACACACAGCCTAGTGAGGTAAACCGGGAAATGTTGGGTTCGATTCTCCGCTTAGCCACCCAGCAAGTGGTTTACCATGGGTTCCCACACATACTGAATATAAATGCCTAGGTAATTCCTATCATAAGGTCACGACTGCCTCCTGTAAATCCGTCAACAAGTAGGCTAGTCGTATTCATTCATTCATTCCTCTTCATGAGATTAAATGGCACTCTGTCAAACGCATGGCGTGTGTCAGATTCCAACCCAACACAAAATAACATCATGAGTGATTTTGTCTGCTGCTAATTCATTTTATGGGATTGGGACTTCTTGGTCATCAGCCCCATGAAGTTGGGTGTGGATTGAATTCCCCTGATGGGAAATTAGAAAATAGGCACCAATGACTTATCTTTATAATAATTGGATTTGCATCCAGTCACACAACAGTTTCAAGGCATATCACCACAATTTTAGCATAGCCTACCGCATCATTGAGAATGGAACGGAAAGCCCTACCACCTCTAGAAAGAGAGCCGTCTACAGGTTCACAAAGCTCCCATTTCGTCTGACGTGCAGTCCGTTTCTACTATCGGCTGCAATCATAGAGCTAGCAGCTATTCACCAAGCCCAGTTTCCTATCGCCGCATCGCTCCTAGATCAAAACACCTTCATGGATGATTTCGCTTCAGGTGCAGATGACGACAACGACGTATTTGCACTGTACTACGAGCTCGCATCCCTCGTGAGGCCAATCCAGCTTCCACTTGCTAATTGGGCGACAAATTCATTTCAGCTAACGGGCATATGGAAGGCAGAAGGACGAAAGATCTCACACAATGCTCATGTATTGGGAATTTCCTGGCACACAGATACTGACACGTTTTCTCTCGCCCAACAGGAAGTTACACGCAAATTGGAAACAGCGGTAGCAACTAAACGGACTCTGTTACAGGCCACTGCTAGTATCTACGACCCCTTAGGTTTGATTTCACCGGTATCTGTAGTGGGAAAAATGCTCTTCCAAGATACATGGACACGCGGAGTTGCATGGGATGACATCTTGCCTCACCACCTGGCAACTCGCTGGCGAGACTGGTTGTCCACACTACCTGACTTGCAACGCATCACCATACCAAGGTGGATAGGAACATCAAATACAGTTAAATCACAAATACATGTCTTCTGTGACGCGTCGGGGAGATCGTAAGGCGCCGTTCTGTACATGAGAAACACCCATCACAAGCACGCTCAAGTCCATCTGATCTGCAGTAAGAGCCGACTTGCGCCAGTGAAGAAGGTCACACATTCCCTCGACTTGAGCTTCTGGGTGCGTTAATGGGGGCAAGACTTCTCCGTTAATACTGCAAGGCAACAAATTTCAATATCAGGGAGGCTATTCTTTGTAGCGACTCATCAGTTACACTAGGATGGATAAGGATTGACCCAAATCGTTGGAAAACGTTTGTCTGCATCCGAGTGACTGAGATTCAGGCCTCCACAACTCCATCACAGTGGAGACACTGCCCTGGCAAGGATAACTCAGCCGACCATTTGACAAGAGGAGTAAGAGCAGATAACCTGTACAAACTGACTGAATGGTGTAGCTAAACTTACTGCGAAACAACTCCCACTGGTAGTTTATTAAAACGGGATCCACACCAAGTACGTGATAAGATTGACATCCTTGAACTAACAGGCGTATAATTGGAAGAGAGAACACTGCAGCCAATTTAAAAAGTAGGTTATGTTCCTACGTACGGTAATCAATTTTCAGATCTTCTTAGACCTTAAATTGGAATACGTTAATTATTACTATGCTTGCTCTTAATACATTACCATTACTAATAATTTATAATCCCTAAACAGAATAATAAATTGACCAAACTTACCCACTGATTGGCAATAGTATTCATGGTATCACAAGCGTAACAGAAGTCACCGGTATCTCGTATTTATGAAGCACTAATGCAGACATTTACTTACACGAACGTGTAATATTATTAAGCAATGATCAACAAGCACAGATAATCAAGGGAGGCGATTGCTAAACGAAATTCACACCACTATCACATCGTAAACAAAACGACTCAAGTTATAAACAAAGCATGTAATCACCAACAGCGACAGCCATCTTTCATCAGTCCCGCCGCCAGTGTCAGGTCCGGTATTATAGAAGGTCCTGGTTATGTTGTCTTGGTTACGATGGAAAAATAAAGTATGGAACCTGTACCGGTATATGACTGCACGGTGTTTATATTAAAAACAAGGTTAGAGTTAACATTTGGCGACCGATAGACAAGACTGATTGCCGTGCAGTGAAAGTAAAATAAGAACATCAGGTACACAACAACTGTTTGATTTCGACTAGCAAAATCTATCATCATGGCTGAAGTGACTGCTTTACAAAGAGAAAGAGCACAGTTACGTCGTCTGTTCACAAGAGCCTTTAACACGTTCCAGAACAAGATTAAGGAGGAAAATGTGAAGCAGGAAGATATATTTACTAGTTTTAAACTACTCGAAGTTAAGCCGATCGACTGTTTTCACTTGACGAGAGAATCCGCGAAGCTTGGCATAGATAGGGTTACCATCCGTCCGGATTTCGTCCGGACAGTCCGGATTTTAAACATGTGTCCGGTTTGGCGTCCGGATTTAAAAATTGCCCAGAAACCGAATACGTGGCAAATATTTGGGGAAATTTTTCTTCACACCGCATATAGGTTGGTCACATTGAGCACCAGGACTGCTCAGGCGGCTGCACCTGTTCTGTGTGCCGCTCCTGTCGCCATTTTATTTGGAAGGAGTGCGTTCAGTCAGTTTAGTGCTACTGTTTTGTTTGCTGGACTGCGTCCATTTCTAGACGTTTTATGCTATTAGTCTTCAGTAACAGTAGTTTTTAAGTACATAACAACAAAGTAGTGTTATAAATTGGGAAAATGCCGAAGCGTAAGTGTGTTTTTAACGACAAACTTAAAGAAGAATATAAGTTTCTGAGACAGTGCCAAAATAGCAATGATCGCGTGAGGTTTACGGTGTGCAATTCAGAATTTTCGGTGGAACATCGTGGACGCTATGATATAGAAAATCATTTGCAGACTGAAAGACATAAGAAGGCGAATCAAGCAGCGTCCTCGGCAAGTATTAAAACATTTTAAAAAAATACTGATGCCACTGATGCTGAGCTACTTTTGCCTACCATACTGCAATGCATGGACTTAGTTTCAAAACGTCTGATTGCAATGCCAAACTGATTAAAAAGCTTTTTGAACCGAAATTCTCGGGAGCTCGTACTAAGACCGAAGCCATCATTGTAAGTGTAATATCCCCTTATATATTTGACAAACTTCTCAAAGATCTGAAGGATGCAAATTTCATTACACTAACAATTGACAGTTCAAACAGGAAAGAGGTTAAATTGACTCCTGTTTGTGTTCGTTATTTTAACCAAAATGAAGGTGTTAACGTGAAGCTGTTATTTTTTGATGAACTTCCAGGTGAAACCTCTGATATCTTAGTAGAACATGTTTTAAAATGCATCAAAAAGTTCTCTATTGACTCCAAGGTCGTATGCCTAAGCTCTGACAACACCAATACCAACTTCGGTGGTGTTAAAAGGCAGGGCCAAGGAAATGTATTTCGCAAACTTCAAAATGCCCTCTCAAGGCCAATTCTTGGCATTGGCTGTTCGGTGCACATTCTGCATAACGCAGTGCAGCATGCCTGTGATGCTCTACATGTGGACGTCGAGGCAATCGTTGTGAAAGTGTACAAATACTTCTTCCAATATACTGTCAGAGTGACTGCATTGAAAGAATTTTGTGAATCTGTAGAAATAGAGTACAAAAGGATCCTTTCCCACGGCAATACGAGATTTTTAAGCTTGATGCCAGCAGTAGAAAGAATATTGGTTTTGTTTGAGCCCTTGAAAGCATATTTCTCATCACTTAACAACTGCCCTGCAACAATTCAATCATTTTTTGAAGACCCAGTCAATGAACTGCTTTTAAAATTTGTTCACGGATGTCTGCAAATGTTTCAACTATCAATATTGAAAGTCGAGTCTGATCAAATATCAGCTACAGAAGCGGCGCAAGTATATGAATAATTACTTGAGAAACTGGAAGAAAGGAAGGCTGACAATAACATACCATTTGCTGCTAAACAATTACTAAGGAAATTGAAAACTGAAGAAGCTATTAATGACACCAAGGAAGAAGAGTTTTTAAAATGTGCCGAAGGTTTTTATCAAGCTTGCATTAGCAACTTGAAACTTTGGGAAAGCAGCTTTGACAAAGCTAAACACTTCAAGTGGTTGACACTACAACATGTCCCTTCTTGGGATGAAATGGAAGACAGTGCTCTGACAGTAGTCAGTGTCATACCAGATTCAATAAATGTGGATGAGCTATTTGATGAACGTTCGGCACTTATTCAAGTTTTGAAGAATCTGAGACCCGAATGGGACGCCCTGCCAAAAGAATAAACCCCTAAAACTCATGAAAAGTGGAGACAATTGTTTGAAGTATTTTCCAAGAGCAATGTGTCCTTTGCGAATATTTACAAACTTGTAGAATTCGCTATGTGTCTGCCTGAAACTTCAGCTCCAGCTGAGCGAATTTTTTCAATGGTGGGAGCAATATGGACAGCTGAACGAGGACGATTATCTCTCGCAGTTGTCAGGGACCTGCTAGTTATCAAGGCAAATAGTGATATGACATGCTCAGAGTTCCACGAACAAAAAAAAATAGCAAGCCATTTCTGAAGAAAGTCAGCTCTAATGAAAAATACGATGCAAGGAAAATTGAGGAACCTGTCCCTGGACCCAGCACAGATTAATCTAAGACGAGAAAAAATTGTTCAAGGGATCAGTATGATATATGATGAACACTGATTGATGTTTTTGTATATTCTTATGTAATCATGTTATGTAATTGTAAAGGGATTGTAAACCTATAAAATCAAGTTCAGTTCATTTCATTTTCTTCGTCCATACCCCCCAGACCCCCCGGAAGATCCGACGTCCGGATTTGGCCTAAAAATACTATGGTAACCCTAGGCATAGACGTGATTGCAACAGCGAAGATGAAGACAAGGAATATGAAGAAGTCGAAACATATCGAGATAAATGGACAACAGTGAAGTGTAAGTACGAAAAATACGAATGTGAAATACCGTGTGACACTTATTCCATAAGAACTGGTGTTTCTCAAACGGGTAAAGTGATTAGTAAATTACCCAAGTTGTCGCTTGTGAAGTTCTCAGGAGATATTAAACATTGGTTATCATTTTGGGCCCAGTTCAAGCGAATACATGAGTGTGTTGAGCTGGATGCTGCAGAAAAGATTCTTTATCTAAGAGAATCTATGACTCCTGGAACAAGGGCGTATGATCTTGTGAGTGGTTTTCCTCCTATTGCCGAGAATTTTAGCAAGGCTGTGCAGTTGTTAGAAGCCCGCTATGGTCGAAAAGATCTATTGATAGAACTTTACGTGAGGGACATAATAAATCTAGTGACAGAGAAACCTTCCCTTTCAGTATTGTATGACCGAATTGAGGTTAATGTTAGGTCCCTAGAGTCAATGGGCCTGACTACCGACAATTATGCTGCATTATTATTTCCCCTGGTAGAGTCTTGTTTGACGGATGAATTAATTCGTGTGTGGCAGAGAAGAGGAGATTGTATACAAGAAAATGGGTCACAAGATAAGCTTAAAAACCTTTTGACATTTTTGAAATCTGAAGTAGAAAATGAAGAGTACTTACAACTTACTAGAAAGATCGGTAATGTTACTGCGGAAAAGAAACAAATTTCGAAACCCTTGAAACTGTGTGATGTTCCTACTGCTCAGGGTTTGGTGTCAACCGGAGGAGTGGGAGGTACATGTGCTTTTTGTGGTGAAGAGAAACATACTTCATCCGGATGTACGGAAGCAAAGAACATGTCTCTCGAAGAAAGGAAAGTCAGGTTGTCAAAGAATGGTGCATGCTTCAAATGTCTCAAGGTTGGTCATGTTGCAAGAAGATGCCATACTCGCCTCTCCTGCAAGTTATGTAAGCGGCAGCATTATCCAGTTATGTGTGATTTTTCAGAAAAGAATCTTGAAACGGAGACTCAGGCCTCATCTCAGGCCAGGTCAGTGACGAACTTCTGCATAAATTCCTCTTGTGTATATCTACAAACAGTTTTGGTTAAGATTGTTCACGGGTATAATATAGAGCTTGTACGCGTTCTTCTAGACTCTGCCTCACAGCATTCTTATATTAAAGAAGAACTGGCAGAGAGATTGGGTCTCAAGGAAGTCAGGAAGGTTACTTTAAGCCATGCTGTGTTTGGTGGCAGAACTGGATCTCCGGTGGAACATGGCGTATTTGAACTTGTTCTTCATAATCTCGATAACTCCTGTCAGCTGAGACTGACTGCTCTTAGTCAGCCTGTTATTTGCAGTCAGGTCCCTCGCCTTACAACAGAGCAAGTCGTGAAACTTGGACTGTCTCATCTAGATGTAGGAAAGGATAAGGATATTGAGATCCTTATTGGTGCTGATTTTCTAGGATCAATTTTCTCCAATGATCGTAAAACGGTGGGAGCGTTAACAGCGTTGCGCACTACACTGGGGTGGACAGTATTTGGTAGAGACCAACGCTCGGGGTGTGGTATGAGTAAAACTACACCTATTATGCTGAATATAGAGAAGGTTAGCAACCTCTGGGAACTTGACGAATTGGGAATAGAAGATCCTATCACTGAAAAGAAGAGATGTGAACTTGAAGAGGAAGCTAGATTAAATTTCATTGAAACCGTAGAAATAAAAGAAATTGGTCGATACGAAGTTCGACTGCCATGGTTGAAGGATCATCTTCCCTTGGATCCTTCGTACGGGATGGCAGTGAAGCATCTTGATATAACGAGGAGAAAGCTAGATAGTAACGGATTCTTGGAAGAATATGATCAAGTCTTTCAAGACTGGCTAGCTGAAGGGATTATAGAAGAGGTTAATGGTGATCAGACTGAAATATGTGGCCATTATCTGCCTCATCGACCTGTGATCAAGGATTATGGAACAACACCTGTTCGACCAGTGTTCGATGCTTCCGCTAGAAGAGGTAACAACCCATCACTCAACGATTGTTTTGGAAAAGGGTCCAAACTGATCCAACTTATTCCATCTCTCCTACACAAGTTTCGAAAGAAGTCAATTGGAGTTATTGCTGATATTCGCAAGGCTTTCCTGCAAGTTTCGGTAGCACCAGAAGATCGAGATTTTTTGAGATTCCTGTGGGGAAAAGAGAAAATGAAAACATATAGACATAAACGAGTTGTGTTTGGAGTGACATCAAGCCCCTTCCTACTGGCAGCTGTTATTGAACACCTTTTAGACCAAGCCTTGAAAAATGATCAGGAAAGGTGGAACAGTATGACTGTCAATATTATTGAGCAACTCAAAGACAGTTTTTATGTTGATAATTGTGTGACAAGTGTCTCAAATAAACAGGAGCTGGAATTGTTTATTAAAACTGCTCAAGATGGTTTTGCCCAACACAAGTTTGAGCTTAGAGGTTGGGAGAGTAGTGATCCAGTGCTTCAAGATGATGAAAAAATGTCACCCGTCCTAGGAATAATGTGGAATCGAAAGGAAGACACGCTTAGCTTGAACTGTGAACCCCTGAAGAAGCTATCACCTATAAAAGCAACCAAGAGGTCGATACTATCTGCCGTCCATAGGATTTATGACCCAATTGGATTTTCTACACCGGTTATGTTATCACCGAAGCTGTTACTGCAGAAAATAAACAAGGTTTCTTGGGACATGGAGGTACCGCAGGAAATCCAAATCAAGTTTGAAAAAAATGGCTTCGTGAAATAGAAGAATTAGGCCAGCTGACGATCCCAAGAAAACTCCCTGAGGTATATGAGGAACGTAGTCTCCATGCCTTTTGCGATGCGAGTCAAGATGCCTATGATTCAGTGGTATTTTTATGCACGCAGACAGTGACAGGAGTTCATGTTGAGCTTCTCCAAGCAAAATCAAGAGTGGCTCCATCACCTCGACCGACCATTCCTCGACTCGAACTTATGGGAGCTGCAATTAGTGCCCGATTGCTGGCATTTATAAGAAAAGAGTTTGACACTGAAATAGTTTATTTGTGGACTGATTTGACGACAGTGTTGACATGGATACAGCGAGAAGTTCTCTGGTCTGTTTTTGTTGAGAACAGGGTTAGCGAAATCAGGCAACTGACTTCAAAAGAATCGTGGAGGCATGTACCTGGGGCACTCAATCCTGCTGATCTGCCTACCCGAGGCTGTACAACAAGAGATCTTATAGCATCGAGATGGTGGGAGGGACTGTCATGGATGTATCTTCCCATGGAAGAATGGCTTTCAGATAATAGCAACAGAAATGAAGATAAAATCATGCTTGAAAGAAGAAAGACTGCCACGACTCTATTGGTCGCAGAAGAGCCTTCAAGTTCAAACTGGTATTAGCCTACAAGTATTTCTCTCGATTTGACAAAATAGTGAGGCTGATCGGATGGATAAGACGGTTTATGTTCAATTCTAAATATAACAGAAGGCAGAATGGAGAACAGAATTAGAATACAGTGAAAGAATAGTAATTAAACTTGTCCAGAATGAAAGTTTTCAAGGGCCCGAGGATCAGAGACTGGCTTCAATAGTGCCATACTTAGACAATCATGGCATTTTGCGAGTAAACACCAGAATAACAGAGAGGGAGGACAACAATGAGTTTCGCCAGCCTGCTATATTGCCGGGAGATCACCCTGTAGTGCAGCGACTTATTATTCATGACACGCACATTCGGCAGTGTCATGTAGGCCCACAGACTCTGTTGGGTATTATTAGAGAGAAGTACTGGATCTTGAATGGAAGACGAGTCGTGAGATGCTCTGTACAAACATGTGTTGTTTGCAGAAGGTACAAGAAAGAGCGACTGAAAGTTTCTAGCCCACCTCTGCCTAATGATCGTAAGAGACTTCGAACGAAAAGGGGAGTTGTCATGCGTCCTGTTAAACGTTTGCTTCCATTAGAATTCTCTATGGCAATGTCAGAAGACGAGGAACGAGTGATTGATACCGAAAAAGAGGCCATGGAACAAGAGAACACGATGTTGCAGAGATATCATACTCGGAGTGGGAGAGCAGTGAGGTGTCCAATGCGATTCCTGCAATGAGATAAATGACGTACTTTGAATGTTGCAATTTTATTGAGGGCTGAAAATTGCAAGGTGGGAGAATGTCAGGGTAAAGTAATTAATTTCTTGGTATTGGTATCATGTACAAGATATTGTTTTATGTGTTGTGTTATGTTGTCTTGGTTACGATGGAAAAATAAAGTATGGAACCTGTACCGGTATATGACTGCACGGTGTTTATATTAAAAACAAGGTTAGAGTTAACACTACATTTATGCATCACATAACCCTCAATTGCATCTACTTACTCCATATTATTATAATACCGCCATTTTTATTACCGTACTTCAGAGTAGTAAAATACGAATAGAAGCCTAAAAGAAATTACCTTATTTTGCTTAACACATTTATGTTGGTAAATCATTTCCGTGTCATTCACGCCTAATATCAGCTGCTTGGCTCTTATAACAACTTTTCACGATCATATGTACGCTATTCATTTATTTCCGATTGTAACACTGGTCATACGTAAATAATAAAAATAAATAAACAGATGTCTTGCTAAACATTGTGTCCAATATTAATTCCGTAGTTTTTGTCGCCACCCTTGCTAGCAAACAGCTGTTCAGGCGCTCGCGACGAAGTATGACTGACAACAACCATAGCTACAGTGTTGTCAGGTCGAACCTTCCGACCTTTCTAGAGTCGACCATGGACAAACGATGTGGTCTAACGGTTCGTATCCTTGTGTTGTTTGAACGAAACCATACGAGTATCGCCTGTCTTCGTCTTCTGTTGGTTGGTTGGTTGGTTGGTTGGTTGGTTGATTGGTTCCTTGGTTCCTCAGTTTATAGGCTGCGACAACGCAGTAATGTAGCCCCATGTACTTTGGGTGTGTGTAGAATCTGTCCGATAACCGGTGTTAATTGTGATGACTGTATTAGTGGGTGTTATATGCAGTGATTTTTTTAAAACAAAATTTAAGGGGTACTCTCAGTGTTGTAGTCGACAAAACATCATGATCTTGCAATTTTCGGCAATTTGTAGAGTCTGGTTATTACTTCATAGGCTGACATGTTAAATAAAAGGTTGCATTGGGATAATTTAGTAACTCATTAATTCATTGACTTTCAACTTTTTCGATGCCTGGGTGGATGTAAAATAGTTGGTTATTTTGGTCATCTTTCAAAGCTAACCACACACACAAACTACCAACCTACCCCACCTCCAAACACTAGCATGCGTGCTTATAAGAACAGAACTTCCTTTTCACGGTTGTTAGAGTATGTTACTTATTTTTGCCTAAACAAGTAAATTTCTTCGAATAAGGCAGCAATTACACAAAGCTTTTATCGAGCAGAATGTAATATGGCCTATTGTTTCGATTATGCTGCTGAGTGCCAAATTGCCGACCAAGAAAAAACAATATATAAAAAAAACTGATTCGATAGATCGATTTAAATCGAGGGTTACTCAAAATCTCCTTCTGCTGTTGTAACCAGCGCGTTGACGCCAGCCGATCGATGAACTTTCAAGTTGGAAGTTAGCCTATATTTGCCGGACTAGATACAAATGTACCAATATTTTTTCTTAAACTGTTTTCAAATGTTTAAGGGGTACGCGTACCCCCACGTTCCCCCTGAAAAAATGCCCTGGTTATATGAGATTCTGGTAGAAGAACTGAAGAAGTTCAATTTTTCAAGTAGTTCCTACTTTTGCTACCAAATGCTACCTAGCTGCGGACTTGGCTACTAGATGCCATCACAGCCAGCACCTGGCGACGAACGTTGGAACTAATATAGCGTTATCAAACTAACCTACCAATTTTAGCTTCCACAGGTGTAGTTAGTGGAAGGTTCTTTTCAAGCCATAAATCTATGACATGGCGCAGCCGACTTTACTTCCTCTCCGAAGGAAGGCATAGCCTACTGAGGGATTTTTAACGCTCTTAAAAAATACGACAGCTTTGGCCAGGTCTGAACCACACCATTGGCATAGAAGCTACCAACATCTTCTGTTGGCAAAGTTTGCCTTTCTTTGAAGTAATTTCATTTGTAGTTGTTGATCCTTCAATGCTTCCAATGTCTTCATCTTGTTGCAGACTCCTTCCAGTTTCATCGCTGAATCTTACTACTTTCTGTTTTGTAATTTTACTATTCCACTAGCTTGCCACGGTGGGTGAGTGGATAGCATGTCAGTCTACTAACCCCAAGATTGCAGGTTAGCTCCTGGCCGTGGTAAGTAATTTTTGAAAGGCGGCAAAAATACGACACGCATGTCATACGATGTTGGCATGTCAAAGAACCCATTTGAATTCAGTAGACCGTGTTCACAATTGAAAAATTAATTTCGGGAGTTTCCGCCAACAAAAAAGTTCCTCATTTCTCTACTAGAAAGCGCTATAGTGTTCAAGGAGCTTGGATATCTAACCTCCTTGACTTTCATAGTGATTCAAGGAACAATGAAATTCGACATGCAAGCTACCCTCTGGGTGTCAAATTACAAAGCTTGCACCCGGAACCCGAGGCCATACGATATTATTATTATTATTAGTGAGCCTCCGTGGCTTAGGCGGCAGCACGCCGGCCTCTCACCGCTGGGTCCGTGGTTCAAATCCCGGTCACTCCATGTGAGATCTGTGCTGGACAAAACGGAGGCCGACAGGTTTTTCTCCGGGTACTCCGGTTTTCCTTGTCAAAATTTCATTCCAGCAACACTCTCCACTATCATTTCATTTCATCTGTCATTCATTTATTCATTGCCCCAGAGGAGTGCGTCAGGCCTCGGCAGCCGGCACAGTTCATATCCTCGCCGCTAGATGGGGGCTTCATTCATTCCATTCCTGACCCGGTCGGAGACTGGAAGCAGGCTGTGGATTTTCATTTCATTATTATTATTATTATTAGTAGTAGTAGTAGTATAGTAGTAGTAGTAGTATCTTGTTGCCGACTCGTTTCAGTTTTGTCGCTGAATCTTACAACTTTCTACTTTGTTTATTGCATTATTCCACTTTTGAATATTTTGTGTATTAAGAAAATTGCGTGTGCGCCACTGTCGCGGTATCTACCGTGTCTGCCTCACGTTGCGTGATGTACTGTGTACCGACACAAACACTGTTATGTAAGATGTAGGCGGCATGTTGATTAGCTTGTAAATCTGCCTATCTTGTAAGAGTTCAGCTCACAGACTGGGGGAGTCTCTTGCTCCAATTCCACTTTATTTGTGCCAACAAGGTCCCAGCAAACGCCAACCGGGATAACTGCGTGCGTTGAGGGGCCATGCTATGTTCGGAGTCATCTTACATCTCTACATAGTATGGTTGGTTGGTTCCTCAGTTTAGGGGCTGTAACAACGCGGTCATGTAGCCCCGTATACTTTGGGTGTGTGTAGAAACTGTCTGATAACCGGTGTTAATTGTGATGACTGTATTAGTGTGTGTTATTCGTTTTTAATTCAAGTAAGGACAGCATACATTGAATTTTCAAGTAGTTCCTACTTTCGCTATGAACGCCATCGTCAACGACCAACTAGTTCTCAACTTGGTTACTAGATGACACCGCAGTCGGCTCCTGGTGACGAACGTTGGAACCTAAAAGCGTTAGTCTAATCCAACCTACAATTTAGCTTGACACAGGTGTAATTAGTGGAAGGTTCTTTAAAGGAAGGAAAGAAGCTTGTAGTTTAACGTGACCGTTAATCTCGCGATCATAAGCCACGGGACCTCCATTTTTACGTGGAATCCGAACTACAGGACATGGCATTTCACTTCGAAAATCTCACATGCATTGACCGGGAATCGAACCCGGTCCGCCTTGGTGAGAGGCAGGAAGGTTCTTTAACATGCCATAAATCTATGACATGGGACCGCCGGCTTTAGTTCCCCTCCAAAGGAAGGCATACTGAGGGGTTTTTAACGCTCTTAAGAAATCCGACGACTTCGGCCGGGTTTGAACCCACGACTTTGGGCATAGAAGCTCAGCATGCTACCAACTACGCCACCGAGGCCGCGCTCTACATAGTATAAAACCAAATCCACCATTCTAGGATGTAACGGGTAATCTCGTGAACCACTGGATGGATTTTGATGCGGTTTTCACCATTCCGTGAAGGATTTCTCGAGGAAGGTTTGTGTAGAAAAACATTAATTTATGATCAAAGGAAACCGAGCTGTAACAATTTCAGTGAATCGAGTCGAAGAAAAACCTGCCGTCCGTGCGCCTTTTAAGCTCACCCAGGGTAAACCGTTAAACATACCGGGTGAAGCCGGTGTGGGTTGCTAGTTTAAAATAAAATGCAAACCAGTTAAATTTTCTGCAGAAACTGATAAACTACAACTATATTTTTAAAACGATAAAACGGCTTCGGTGGCGTAGTCGGTAGCATGCTAAACTGCTATGCCCAAGATCACGGGTTCAAACCCGGTCGAAGTCGTGGGATTTTTTTAGAGTGTTATAATCCTTCTGTGTGCCTTCCTTCGGAGTGGAAGTAAAGCCAGCGGGCCCATGTCATAGATTTATGCCATGTAAAAGAACCTGCCACTACAATTGGTAGTGTGTAGCCAAATTTGTAGGTTATTTGGTTAGAAACGCTCTATCAAGTTCCAACGTTCGCCACTAGGTGTCAGAGACAGTGGCACCTGGTAACCAAAGTTGGAACTACTCTACTTGAAATTGAACTTGCCAGGAGCCTACGGGCGTTCAATTAGAATACCATTGGCTGCAATTCATATATAATTATTATTATTATTATTTTTTTTTTTTCGCCGTGTAGCCTCCTGAGAGGCCGAGTGCAGGTCTTTCTAGTCGACGCCCGTGGGCGACCTGCGCGTCGGGATGAGAGATGGAATGGATGAAGATGATTGAAACTGGGCAAGGATGTGGAAGGAAGCGGCCGTGGCCTGTCAGCAGGTACTGTCCCAGCATTTGCCTGGTGTTGAAAATGGGAAACCACGGAAAACCATTTCAAGGACAGCCGACGGTGGGGCTCGAACCCACGCGTCTACCGAGTCAGCAGAGAGCTTGGCCCCTTGACCTAACGCAGCGCTATAGCCTGCGTAGCCACTACTGTCGGTATTATTATTATAATAAAGGGAAAGGATGAGGAAGTTTTGGGAAGATAAGAAGAACAAGACGACCAATGCTAAATAATGGTTCTACATGCTCCTCAATAGAGGGCCAAATGCATTTTAAAAATTTACTAGCAGTAGTGCCCGGCTTCGCCCGGTGGATTTATTTGATTTATGGATGATAATGAGTACTACTACAGAACTGGAGCGCTCAAGGATAAGGATCGGAAAGCACCAACACTTATTGCAGCTGATAATCTCAGTATACTGCACCAACACCATTGTTGCCAATTCTTGAAATGGGAAAGAACAAAACCCTGCGCTTTAAAACACCAGAAAAGCACCAGCTGGACTATGATTCAAAACACTAGAAAAACACCAATATATACATATATAGGCCTATATATACACGGATTTTCTTTTAACTTACATTTCTTTCATTAAAAATCTTCTTCACTTTCGGAGCCTGCTACCGCTAATACATCTTTAGAGCAAGAAGGTGTAGTACTGCTGTAGCTCTGCATACTTCCAATTTTGGCCAATATATCCAACAGCCTAGTAGGCAATGAACAAACAGCGACCGTGGGTTTGAGATAGATTTAGGCTGTGTCCCAATACTCAAGTTGTCTGCTATTGACTAGCTGCTAGCTACTATGTGCTATGTGCTATGCACTACGGAGATTTGGGACATGTCTGCTTGATCACAGCCTCCTTCATAGATTTGTGTTCTGAAACGCACTGGACTTACATGCTGGTACCAACCAAACCAACACTCAAGATGGCGGTGACCTGCTGCTTCTTGTAAGCTCTTTGCGCTTTCATCAGCTGTTTTAAATAAACAATACCTGAACGATTACGTTCATGGTTGCGCCACAGTATAGATACCAATACAGTATGGACACTTCGGCAAAACCGGAAGAACGGATTTTCAAAAAAACAATTGATAAGGGGGAGCACCAATACACCTGTAAGCCGCTAGGTAGCACCACTTATGGACAAACACATGATAAACAGCTGATTGATGAATGTATATTTTTTTATTTTATGTCATTTATTTAACTCTATTTCAACACACTAGCTCTCTTTATAATCAGATATTTTAAGAAAATAAATAACAAGAAAATAGAAAGTGTTAATACTACTGTGTTTTAATTCTAAGAAGTGTGGAATTTAATGTTTAACACCACATTCTTCCAGTCCTGTGGTGTCGCATTGTGATTGCATCGTAACGATGAAAGGTTATGATATGTTTTTAATGATTAAATTAACACACGATATATTGAAAAGTGTGGGGGAAATGTGGATTTTGTTTCTTAAACTTTTGTAGTCTGAGATAATGCAATTCAAGTTTTCTACAGTAACTGTAAATAAGTGCTAATTTTTAATGTTCTTAGCTTCCTAACGTAAATACCCGGAAATTTATTTAGTCAATAAAAAAGTCATGTTGATGGGTGGGGACAGCCTTATTATGCAGTGTTATTTTCACATTTCATGATATGCCTAGGCTACTTCTTACTCCTCATTTCTTAGCCTACTCACACTTCCGTTCATTATCTTGTGTTCCAAGAAGAATTCAATACCGGTACTGTAAGTCATGTGCTAAGGAATCTCTTTTCATTACCTTTATTAGTTCCACGTCTTTGTATGGCTATTATAGGAGCAACAAGTAGCTTTCAGATTCAACAAATAGACTATACATTTACTGGTAGATTGTTTTGTTTAGCCTACAGATGGCCTAAAAATAAGTAAAGTAAAGCTGAAATACAAGCTCAGGGCTTACAGTAAGTAAACCGGCCAGCCACCCTTCGTACAGAGGCCTGCTTCTTTAATCCTAGAAGCCAAGGTCACACCCAGATCTCCATTTGGAGATCCTAAAGTCGTCGTATTATAGTTTTGGATTGGGTTTTGATTCTTGGTTAATGCATGTTAGAATTTCAGAGTTGCATCCAGTGGTTCAAATTCCAAATATAAAAAAGAAATGTTCTGTATCTTATGATCACGAGAGCCACGTGAAGCTACAAGTTTGCTTTGCTTTCTGTCGCTAGTGAATGTAATAAAGTAATATAACTGGTAAATAACACTATGTGCAATGGTGTCGCCAATCAATCAAGTAAAACGCTCAGTCCTAAACTTGCTCTAACCATAGCTTAACACCAATCAGACCTAACTTTAACCTCGTCACGACTAATAAGTTGCCATCTAACCGTACCGCACGTTTTACTTGTCAGTGGTATGTCAACTCCTTATTCTTCCCATTCTGCAGAATTGGAGATAATGTAGGATGAGTTTTCCATGCGATGGATGGTTTTTACACCTGGATGAGAGAAGTGTTAGGTTCATAATGCTGTGTTGCTTTTGGAGAGGCCTGGGGCAGGTCTTTCCAGTTGGTACCTGTAAGCGACATGTACATCATAGCAGAATTAATACTGGTCATTAGGAGGCCTAACTACATGCCATAGCTTCAGTTACTAGGCCCAAGAGTTAACAAAGGGCTATCGTGGTGTTATCAGTTCACACTCTGCGCAGAGTGCTGGGATTCAGTTTCATGTCGCAACAGCAGTCTTATTTTAAACACTAAAGTTTCAAAGTATGTATAATTTTATTAATGCAGCCAATGGCCATGTACTTTTATTTTCAGGACGGGTCAGGGAAGGGATATTGGAGGGAAATTGGCCGTGGATTTATTGAAAGGAACCGTCCCGGCACTTGCCTGGTAGTGAAAATGGGAAACCACGAAAACCATTTTCAGGACGGAGGAGGTGTGATTCGAACTCACGCTCTCCCGATGCCAGCGAGGCACGAGGTAGCACATTAGCGCTCTCGGCCACCAAGGCCGGTTCAAAGTATGTATGCCTCTTGGTAAGCTATAATCTGGAGTCATTTATATAACCATATTTTTTGGCATACCAGTACTGTATACATTATTATAGTTCCAATTAGGACCTCTTTGGTCTATGACCTGTGTACTTGTGTGTGCATGGTATTTGATAATCAGTGTTGTGGTGAATGTAATGTAATTGTTGTTTTAAGGGGCGGAACTTCGATGTCATATGCCCCTAGAGTGTTGTGGTGACTAGCAGTGTTTGTAACTTGAACAGTACTCAAAAAAAGGTTTTGCATATCGCGATTTAGTGTTTTGCTATGTGTACTATCCTACCAGCGAATTGTTACCGGTGGCGGAAATCGGAACTAATGCGCTCCGCCCAGCCACACGCCTGCGATAGACGTGCAGTTGTCGCCAGCGAAACCTCATCGCATGTCATTTGTGTGCATGATTCGTGCTGGGTCGTGCGCTGTGCGGTGTGTTCTCATTGTACGACTGTGCATGCGTTCCCCCTCTTGCCCAGCAACCGCTCGCGGCAGCCATAACGAGGCGAGCTGATGTAATGTATACACAACAGCCGTGCTCCACGTCTAGCAGTAACAATTCCCTAGTAAGGTAGTATATAATGACATACAAAGAAAAACAACACACAATATGCTGTGCAAAAGAGACAAACACTAAAAGCATAACAAAAGTGGCAATCTTTTTCATGTTGGGGCATATCAATACCATGTATGGCCACCACGAGCCCTAAGGCATGCTTGCCGACAAAGAGGCACACCGTACTGAGAACCAACGAACCAACCTGGTTTAGGGCAGATTATCCCACTCTTGGAAAGCAGCTTCAATCAGTTGCTGAATGTTTGTTTGTTTGTTAGAGGATTGGGACAGTGCGAAACTTTACTCTTAATCATTTCCCATGCATGTTCGATACTGTTCATGTCCGCAGAATATGCAGGCCACTCCATTCTCCGTATGCCTTGCATCTGAAGGAACTGATGACCACCCTAGCTCGATGGGCATTATCGTCCACTAGTGTAAAGCCCTTACCCATTGTGGCAGCGAATCCTGTAACGACAGGTTTGAGGATGTTGTCTCTGTATACCAGACTGGTCCTGTTACCGTGGATAGGAATTAGAGGCGTACGTCGACCAAACATGATCCCACCACAAAACATGACAATTTCCTTGCTGTTGGAGGCGTTCCTGGATGAAGAGCTTGTGAAATCTCTCACCCACCCGTTGCCACACTCGATTGCTCCTGTTGTATGTGTTTCTTCTCACGCCCAAGTACACAGGGCTGACGACCATGATGTACAACCTCCTACATGAAACAACAAGCATTAGCATAGCCACCTGGCTATGGCTTCATGAGACAGTGACGGCAGAGAATCCCAATCTTCGTGCTCCAATAGAGGAACAGTTTGACTATGGTATGATAATGCACCAGATGTTACAGCCATTCCAATAGACCAAGAGGCACTAAGGAGCAATCTGGCCACAATGTTAGACAACTTCTGTACATCGACTGCAATCTGTTGTTTCATTTCAGGGGCCTGGACATCGTGGTCATTTAGCCCCGTGTACTTGGGCGAGTATGGAATTTTGATTGATAACATGTGTTATTGTGATGCCTGTCGTAGTATGTGTATTTGCAATTCCGGTGAGGATTGGTAAGGAGGCGGCATTGGCTTTAACTTAGGAACCATTACAGCATTTGCCTACAGTAGAAGTGGGAAATCTCGGAAGACCACTACCAAAATGGCTGAGGTGGGAATCAAACCCTCCTCTTCTCAGTTGTGCCTCACGAGACTGAGTGTGCCCTGTTGCAGCCCTCAGACCAGAATTACATTTCTTGGCAGAGCCGGGAATCAAACCCAGACCTCTGGGGCAACAGCCAAGAATGGTAGTCACTACGCCACAAGGTGGTCCATGACTGCAATCTAGATCCGCTGTAAATAATCTCAGAATTGCTCATTAACATCACACATAGTATGGATAGTTATTGTTGTTTAAGGGGCTGGCAAGGTCATCTGTCCCTCTTAACACAAAATAATACAAATTTTAGTTGAATTAAAATTTATAGGTGGATGCCTAATATTAATAAAACAAACAAAAATAATATGTATGGAATAAAAATTCAGAAAAGAAAAAGTTCTTTGAGCAAATGCACATACAGGTACAGTATTTTTCTCACCAAGATACGATGAACTATATTATTAGTAGGGCCATGATTCTTATGCAAGATATGTTTACGTAATTGTAATAATGTGTGAGTCCTCCAGAGAGACTCGTGCGGGTATTTTTAAAGTTAACACCCATATACTGTACATTCTAAGAAGACTATTGAAACCGTAGTCTCCGAACTACCATTAAAACGAAACAAACAACAAACCCCGTGGCACTACAGTCCATGAAGGGCCTAGGCCTACCAAGCGATCGCCACCCAGCCATTTGGCCTGCAGATTATGTGGTGACGCGTGGTGAGCGCCTCGGGTCCCCTCGGCCGTTAATCTTGGTCTCCATGAGCGTGGCGCTGCCTCATTGTCAGACAGCTATTCAATTGTCCTTGCGAGGCTGTGTACACCCAGTTCCAGCCCTCACGCCAGTTTCTGAAATCCCTGACGGAGCCTGGAATCGAACCCGAGGTCTCCTGGTGTGAGGCAGGCGCGCTACCCCAACACCTCCCGAGCTATGTTACTCCATTTAATTGGGCATGCAAAATAATTTGAAGATGGAATGTTTGGTGCATGGAGCATTCTGGAAGGGGGGAAGGGGAATTAGAAACCATAGAAATGCACTTCTATTAGGACCAAGAGGTGGATTAGAATCCATCCCTTTTCACTTAGATCACCTCGTGGTGTAGCAACTAGCATTCTGGTCTGAGGGCTGGAATGGGGTACACTCAGCTTTGTGAGGCAAAACTGAGAAGAGGTGATTTTGATTCCCATCTCGGCCATCTTGTAAGTGGTTTTCCTTGGTTTCCCACTTCTACTGCAGGTAAATGCCGAGACGGTAGGCTACCCCTAACGTAAGGCCATAGTCGCCTCCTTCCCTATCCTCACCTAAAATTATAAATGCACACACTAATACAGCCATCACAATAAGGGAGTTTATGAGACAAATGATACACACATCCAAGTACACATGACTACAGGCCAAAATTTAAATTCTCCTTGGCAAAACTAGGATTCAAAACTGGGCCAACCAGTTAGAAGGCAGCTATGCTTACTTCTAGACCATGGCAGTAGCTGTGGAAACAATGGGCTTATATGATTGGCTATTTTTATTTCTTGGATATGAATATTTCTTTTATCCCCTTACTTCACTCCCAAAGTCTTTTTCATCCTAATTGACAGTGTCATGGAGCCCTTTCATTCTAGAGAAAAGGATCATCCATGCAGCCTCAACGTAGATGGAAAGTAGAAGAGGCTAAGAAAGGAATTGGGAAGTGACTGTGGTCTATGGGAAAGCCACCATCTCAGCATTTTGAGATGAGAAACAAGGAAGCTAACTTGAAATGACAGGTGAAGGGACATGAACCAACTTATTTCACAAACCAGGTCTTCAGTGTGGTGATGTGATTTTCAGTTAATGTTGTACAACATCCTTAGGTCTCAAACCCCAATCCTTCCATTTTCTAACGGGATGGGATAACCCAGAACTAATGGTTCGTTGCACCTGTCTAAAACCATGGAGGATTATGTTAAGTCCTTTGGCTGTCCAACAATAAAATTTTAAGTTATTCTGATTTAGAAGTTATTGCTTTATGAGATTACTTCCAAATCCTTTGTTGTAATGCAGTAAACAAACATTCCTGATATCGCCATGATCTCAGATCACTGATTTGATTTCTGATAGAGAGAGTCAGTTTTTGAAATAATGAACTGCTTCAGACCTGTCTATCACATTTGTTGACAACAAGACAAAACTATAGTTATCAGTCACAGAAGCTGCAGGTTATCTGACATGAATTCTAGTTTCTCTACTAAAAGGTAGCGATAAGCAATATGTTGGTTTTTGGTGTAAAGATTTGCCTAGGTAGCTCCATTCAAAAATTGCACATTACTTTTCTTAGTAGGTAGCTAAAACCTTGCAGGTATAGTATTATTAAATTTCTTTCGTGTTAGACCAACTTAAATGTTACAGTATTTAGGAAGTTAAATTTGCTCCTCAATGACAATGCCAGGGCATTAAAAATACTATTGAGAAAACCTCTTTACGATTAAACACTCGCTACCATATTTTATATACTGTAGGCTTCTAGGCCAAGCCACTTCAGGATATAGTCACAAAATTGGTGAACTTCGCCTCTGAAAATTGAAAACAGGAAAAAATAATGTTTCTTTAAAAAAAAGTCAAATGTTTCCATGAAAATATATCAGAATACCCAAACATTTGCAGAAAAATATGCCTGTTGAGTTGGAATGTTTAGGCTTTCATGGCCAGAAAATAAATTACTGCAAATTCTTCTAGGTACGGTACTATGGATATGATGGGGCACAGACATGGCGTAATACCTAGAAGAATTCACTGTAATATTTGTACGAGTTGTTTCTACATAAACCATGTAAACAAGTAATACTGTAATGCAGAAAAAATGTGCGATTGCAAGCAGAAGTTTGTTCTTGACACTTTTCATTTTCTCTGTGGAGTTATTTCAGGAAGAATAGTGGTCGTAACCAGATGTGGCTGGTTGAACAATATAGGGGAAATCTGCTGGGACCTTTCCTTTTAATAGGTCACAGGCTTTTCCAGTACCTTGTCCAGTTTCATTCATCTCTAATTAACTCTGATGTGTATAATATTTCTTGAAATGTAATCTTCTGTAAATCTTTCTGCCTAATCAACCCTTAAATGAATAAATAATGTGCAAATATAGGACATGTTCTGGATAGTAATTACATCCTTCAGCAGCCATTACAATTTTAGTATGTCATTATAAAGACACACCACTCAGTCCTTCACACATCCTTAAAAAGAAAGGAGACAACTTTTCTTAGCATCACTTCACAATCCATACGATTACTGACCCCCACATAAATATGAATAATCAAGGGTAGAAATTAAAATTGATGCACATTCTGAAATTTATACCGTACCACATACTATGACAAGTGTAGCAAGCACAATGTCTATGTAACATTGACATAGAGGTACTGGTACTGGATACTTGTGATAAACATTTATACCAAATTCTACACCTTTAGCTTGTATCACATGAAACCTTGGCCGTGTTTACAGCTAGTATTAAACAGATTATTTCTGCAATGATGAGAATCAAGTCCTTGCCCAACAATAGAATAGGATGTGAGTTGCAGCTTGACTTTATCTGAGGAATTTCCAACATCCCTGAACAGGTTTGAACAATGTGGCTTAATGTAAACATTGAAATCTGTTGCTATGTCTTAAGATAACTGTAAATTTTAAAACCATTGAGCTTTAAAATGGTATATGAAACTCAAATTTATGAAAATGTTTGGATAGGCAGTAGGCTATTTTCATGTAGATTTATATAGCCTATATTTATGACCAATACATTACATTTTCGTGAGACCCTCTCGTGGTGCAGCAGATAGCTTTCTTGGCTGTCACCCCCGTAGATCTGGGTTTGACTCCCGGCTTTGCCAAGAAATTTTGATTCTGGCCTTAGGGCTGGAATGGGTTACAGTCAGCCTCGTGAGGCAAAACTGAGAAGAGGAGGGTTCGATTCCCACCTCGGCCATCCTGGAAGTGGTTTCCCTACTCAAGGCAAATGCTGGGATGGTTGTTAACTTAAGGACACAGCCACCTCCTTCTCAATCCTATCCCCAATTTACAAATACACACACAGCCACCACAGTAACACAGGTTATCACACAATATGCCCACCCAATTTCTCAATTCCCGAGTGATAGTGTACGGCTTGTTGACACCCAGTTTGGTGTTACATCTCCTCACTTATGCAAGGCTCCACTCTTGTATGATTATTATGTACCGGTATTCATTTTCAAATAACATGGACCTTTACGGTATTACTTTAGTGGCACCATGTTCTGCATGTGACATAGTGAAGAAAAATCATCCCTAGGATCGTTGCTGAAAGTATAGAAGTATCCAGGAATTTGATTAGTGTGTATCGAAGATACAGTTGTTGTTGCTTATTTTAAGGGCTGAGACATCGTGGTCATATATCCCCGTGTATTTGGGCGTGTGTGGAATGAGAGGGAGGTATCACTTGAGAAGAAATTGGGTGGACTTATCAGTTACATGAGTGGGCAAACTTTTAGTGGTCTCACAGAATTAAATAAAATTAAGGGCATTGTGATATGTCTATGAGCTAGGAACATCAAGGTTAACAGCCCTGGTTTTTAAGTCACACAGCCTTAATGCCATGCCGAGCGTAGTGAGGGGTTGCTAACCTCAATAGTTTGTCTCTGAAAGCAACACTATTTACAATTTTGAGGGACTGGAGTACCTTCAGTCATTTCATGGGATTGTAGCTTTGGGTACACGACAATCCAAACTTCTCCAGAACTCTTCAGGAACAGCACAAAGTCCCATAGGTGAGGGAGCAAATGTTAAATCTGATTTGCATTGTAGATTGTAATTAAAGCACTTAATTCACTGTAAAGGGCTGCAGCTTAACAAATTACATTTAATAAAACACATCAACTAACTTCAGTCAGGAAACCATTTGCCTCCTAGGCTAATTGGGGTTAGAAAACGGACACTTTAAAGGAGACAATAGCTTCTCTAGGGTGGAGATTTAATGTTTGTTGGGCATTATTACCTAATCTCAGCCTAGCACTGCCCTCCTTGTGGTTTAAAACACTTCCTTTGAGAAATAAAGGCTACATACCCTATATATTGACGTGTAGATTTGCCACGTATGCCAGTAAATCATCCTGATTACAGGCCTTTATCCAGTCATTATATCTGGATTAGGAATGTGGAATTTGTGAATTAATGGATAGGTGTTTGAGGGACTGACATCTCATGGGTATTAAAACCAGAATTATTCGATGAAACGTGTGATATTTGTATTTACCGCTCCAATGCACGAGGAAACCGGAATGCTGTTATGTCCAGTGTGACAAGAACTGCGCAAAAAATTACCGCACAGATGTTGGTTTCCCACATTTCTGCCATTGGTTAAAATGCAAAATTATAGTTCTGAGTTGAATTTAATAATTACAAACAATGTTTTCTTCAGACAAAATCGACAGGCCGCACTCAATGAATACGGGTAGACTGCTCTCTCGCGGATACATGGTGAACCGTCGCCGCCATGCGTGCGTGCGTGCGGAGCTTCCGGAACCGGCCGATTCAAAACCATGACGAAAAAATTACATGGTAAAGGCCTGATGTGTCCTTACTGTATTGATATCTATACTGTGGTTGCGCCAAGAAGATAATATCGGCAGCGGCAAATTGACAATTTGAGACGAGGCCCTTACTGTGCGCCGGAGACCATGAACCGAGTTGTCGTTGCAATTCTCAGTCGTGATTACTACAGAACCAAACAACATATTCGCGTGAAAATAATTATCACAACACAACAAGATATTATGCTTCCCTCGTGGGTTGTGGTTTGAAGCGTCGAATTTGGTAAAGAATATAGGTCAAGCATAAAGTAGATTAAAGTCAAAGACAACCTACAATTTACATAACCTACAATTCCGATAAGCTATAATTTCTATAACTTCCTTGTACAAGTCGACAAGTCGGCCAATCTAGCAAGCACTTTCGTTGACTAGCTACTACAGACTTGATTGCTATGTGCTAAGCAGTATTGGATCACGACTTCTGACGTCACATCCGGCAAAGTAGTCGACTATCTAGTTCACTACGGCTGAAATTGTACTATTGGGACACAGCCTTACAATACTGGTTGTAGTTGCGTTGGAGCCTTCGCATGAAAATGGGAAATCCCCTGGGAGCTGGGAAGAAAATAGAGGATAGGCGGATTCTTTGTACAAGTGCACTAGCACTGAGCCCTGCATGTTGCGCTTACTTAGCATTTATGCACGAGAATGATAATTTCAGGCACTTCCATTGCTGGAGTGTCGATCTTGACCCGTGTAAGGCCTATCTTTATTGATTAATTGTATTAAAATTATTACATGGCTTTCAGGATTTACTTATTAGTCACAGGAGGCAATTTCACGGAAAAATCCGTTAAGCGCCAGATTTGGCACTAGTTTTTATTGAAATAACACCAGTATTTTGCTATGGCGCTATATGAAAATTTCCGGCACCAGATGAACTTCAGAAACACCAGATCTGGTGCTAAAAACACCAAATTGGCAACACTGACCAACACCATCGCCCTTATACGGAGGCATACTATTGGCATGATGATAACTGTTTTAAGGGGCCTAAGAAATCTTTTTGCACTAATTACTCCCCATGACTGCAATTTATAAGCAGCTCGCAATTCTGCACCAGAACACTGGTGGGGCGACGTGATGCAGCCCGCATTGCCAGGCAACAATAGACTTAGGTATTATTGGAGCTGTCCGGGAGCGCGTGTTCTTCCGACTTACTGAACAAAAATCAATCTTTATGGTTACCTGACAGATGTAGCCTAATGCTACATAGCCTAAACTATTCCTCTTGAATCTGGCTATCATATACAAAAAATATTTTTCGAATCCGACTGGTAGTTCCAGAGATTAGCGCGTTTAAACACACAAACAAAAAAAACAAACGAACTCTTCAGCTTTATTATATTTGTATAGATATACTGTATATAAAACGATAAAATACTAATCCAGCTCCAACACTCATAAACTCACTAGTCTAATCACAGCTTCTTGTTTAGTTGACACTGCCGTGTGGCAAATGGTTCATTCTATTTCCCCTCTTCCCATAAAGGAATATTTTCCCTGAAATGGAAATCCACAGCCTGCTTCCAGTCGACCGACCAGGTCAGGTCAGGGAAGGGAATTAATTACCCCCCCCCCCCCCAAAGATATGAACTGTGCCGGCTGCTGAAGCCTGTCGCACTCCCCTGAGCAATGATTAAATAAATGACAGATGAAATGAAATGACAGTGGAGAGTGTTGCTGGAATGAAATTTGTGACAGGGAAAACCGGAGTACCTGGAGAAAAACCTGTCTGCCTCCCGCTTTGTCCAGCACAAATCTCACATGGAGTGACCGGGATTTGAACCACGGACCCGGCGGTGAGAGGCCGGCGTGCTGCCGCCTAAGCCACGGAGGCTCTAAAGGACTATTTTCCCTAGTGACTTTAATTGATTGATTATTATTATTATTATTACAGTACATCAGTTTTGCCCTTATGGACAGTGTTTAAACTCGAAAATCTCACAATGATACAATGTTCACTTCTCTCCCTTCTTCCTCTTCCCTTCCCCAAATCTCTTCATCCTTTGGCCATGCTCTTGTTTCTTTTGTTCTGTACACAATGTTCCCGTCTTCTTCGTTTCAGGTACTATATTTTTTTTTTCTGAATTCTTCTCTATCGCCTATCATTTGCCTCGTGATCCCTGCATGCTTGAAATCTTCCTCTATTTCATGAAACCAAATTGTTTGAACTGTTTACTACATCAAATATCTCCTTTTTACCGGTAAGTCTATTGTTGTTCATTCTCTGTATGTGCCAGTAGAAAGTTAGTCTTCTTCTTCTTCTACCTTATCCGATACGGATGTTGGCTACCACCATGGCTAACACCTTATCCTGTGCTATCCTGAAGAGTTCCGTGTAAGACAGCCCAAACCACGTTCTTAAATTATCCATCCAAGTTATTCGTCTCCTTCCTGGTCCACGCTGACATTCAATTTTACCCTGAAGTATAACTTGGAGCAGACGGTATTTTGGATTCCTCATCATGTGTCCCAAGTATTCCAATTTCCTCTTCTTAATTGTGTTTAACAGCTCAGGTTGGCTGCTCACACAATGAAGAACCTCGGCATTACTCACATGTTCTGTTAATTAACAAATTCATGTTCTGTCCAGGAGATTTTAAGAATCCGCCGCGTTTTCTAATCATATCTCTGAGTCTACGGTATCTGTGTGTTCGTATAGCTCTTTGGTAGGTCTCTCCATCTCTGTATATTGCTCCAAATATGTTTCTGAGAATTTTACGCAATTGGGTACAATCGTGTTGACCGACTGAAAAACATTAAACTTTGTTTACTAAGGCAACACTGAAAAATGGCTTCAAACACCATAATCGTTATCTGTAGATTTAGCGGACGTTATGTTTTGTTGTATTTTTGAAAACATTATTTCGTGTCAAAATCTATGTGTTTAAGCAGTGTAAAGCCGCGTTTGCACCAAATGTTGCCAACAAATTGTTGCCAACTTTCGTTGACAACAAAAGTTGGCAACAAATGCTGGCAACAATGTTGGAGAATGGTAAGATTTGTTGACAACAATTTAGCTAATTTTTGGCGCGTTTCGCCGGTTGCATTCTGCATTCCGAGATGTCAACACAAGAGGAACTTGCTGTTGTACTCTTCAGCCCCGAACCACTTTCCTTCTTCTTAAGCTCCCTTTGGAACTGTGCGACTAAAGATCTAACTTTTGCTTGGACTTCAGAATTGGTGGTTTTCATTTCCTGCGAAATGTCATTCCAGGCATAGTTCTTCAGGTTTTTGTTTTTAAAGTCTGGGACCATCGGGTTCCAGAGAAATGATTGCTCACGATATAACTCGATCAAATTTAGGACATTATCCCGCGACCAATCAAAATCACTTTAAAAGGTTGTCCATATTGACTTGCACTTCGACAGTTCGACACCACAAACAGAAGTCCAATACTACCATCAACAGCCGTGACCAGAGCGAAGTCGCGTCGGCCAACCACGTGCGCTGGACAGTTGAAGGGGAATTGTTGCCAACATTGTTGCGGGTCACTTTAAGTCCCGTCAACATTGCTGCCAACAAATGTTAACAACACTCTTTGATCTTTACCGACTGCTGGTGGGTAATGTTGCCAACACTTTTTCGGTGTTGACAGCATTGTTGGCAGCAATGTTGACAAAAAAATAGTACGATTTTTGTAAATGTTGTCAACTTTTGTTGGCAAAACTGTTGTCAACTCCGGTGTAAACGCGGCTTTAGCAATTACCATGTGCTTGCTCTAGGCCTACCAGATGACATATGGGCGGCGTTGCCTAGCGTAATGACATGGCTTGAAAATTATTATAGACGGCATCGGTATTGTACAAAATCCTTTATTATTCTCGCTATATAAAATGCCCAAAAATATGTACACACGGGCCAAAAATCATAGTCTTAATGCTATTGATTTTACGTCCCTTTGAACTACTATGGCTTTTAGAGACGCCATGGTGTCGGAATTTTCCCCCGAAGGGGATCTTTAACGTGCCAGTAAATCTACTGACACGGCTTCCTCGCATTTGCGCATCCTCAAATGCCAGCTGACTGCGCCAGGATATGAACCTGCAATCTTGGGCCCTGGAAGCGAGAACGTTACCGCTAAGCAACGCAGCCAGTCGGGTCAAAAATCGCTCAAATAGTTGAAGAGATAATGAAATGTATGTTTGCTTATCGCTCCCGCACGTGACGAATAGTGCGCCGTCACGGCAGTAGGGAGACTATCTGGGACGTTCGTTCCGCGGCATTTGTGACAGTTTACAAGAGGAATTTCACAGCTAAAGCACAGCACAACTCCACAGTCAGTTCGCTGCTGTTGGGCCGTGAAGTCGAGCTCTGGCACGTTCATCATCAACTACACCAAAGAACTTCTTATCATAGAATACTTTGCAATCTGTCAACACGATTGTGCTCTATTATATTAGGCGGGAAGTACAAATAATTAAACAACCTAACCTGGGAAGTGAGGTAAATAAGAAGTGCAAAGAAGCGAAAGAGAAATGTGCAGGTATAGAACATTGTCTGAAAGTAGGAAAAGTAGAACAGCTTATCGAAGGATTAAGAGTACTTTTGGGGAAAGGAAGACTAAGAGCTGCAATATTAAGGACTCCTATGGAAAACCTCTAACATATAGGGAAGAGAAGGTTGAGATATTGAAAGCTTACATGCAGTGTTTGTAAAAGGGAAAGGAGACTGAGGATGAGGAAGGATATTTTTTAATATTGACATCTGCATTTGATAGAGCATTGGAAGACTTAAGCAGGAACAAAGCACCAGGAATAGATGATATACCGATTGAGTTGCTACGTTGCATAGGTGAAGGTCTGATTGGGTCGGATCAGGTTATTTCCTTTGGTATGTAGGATTTGTGAGACCGGTGAGGTACCCTCTGATTTTTTTTTTAAATGTTATCATCCCTGTACCGAAGAAAGCAGGAGTTGACAGATGTGAAGATTATCGTACAATCAGCTTGATTACTCATGCCTCTAAGATCCAGACTAGAATAATTTAGAAGAGGATGAAGAAAGCATATAGAAACAGAGTTGGGTGAAGACTAATTTGGTTTCTGGAGAAACTTAGAAATGGCGGCTTCAGAGGCGTAGTTGGTAGAATGCTGAGCTTCTATGCCCAAGTTCGCGGTTTCAAACCCGGCCGAAGTCGTCGGATTTTTTAAGAGAGTTAAAAATCCCTCAGTATGCCTTCCTTCGGAGGGGAAGTAAGGAAGCAAAAGTAGGAACTACTTGATATTATTGTCTGCAGTCCTTACTTGAATTAAAACAGATAACACACACTAATACAGCCAACATAATAAACACCGGTTATCAGACAGATAATGTGACAACGCGGTCATGTAGCCCCGTGTACTTTGGGTGTGTGTAGAATCTGTCTGATAACCGGTGTTAATTGTTTTTTTTAGTGGATTTTACCCTCCAGGTTGGTTTTTCCCACGGACTCAGCGAGGGATCCCGCCATTACCGCCTTTACGGGCAGTGTCCTGGAGCTTGGAACATCTGGACAGGGGGATACAACTGGTGAGATGGGATCAGCACCTCGCCCAAGTGACCTCACCTGCAAAGCGAACAGGGGCCTCATGAGGGATGGGAAGGGAGGGGAAGTTTGGGAGTGATAGGCAAGGAAGAGGGAAGGAGGCGACTGTGGCCTTAAGGTAGATACCATCCCGGCATTTGCCCGAAGACAAAGTGGGAAACCACGGTGTTAATTGTGATGGCTGTATTAGGGTGTTTCAGGTAAGGACTGCAGACATTGAATTTTCAAGTAGTTCGTACTTTTGCTACCAGACGCTACCAGAACTATAAACATTCCAGCGTCCAGATTGCGATCACTTTTCTTGGGAGACCGGTCGCTGGTTCTTCCCGACTGACTCATACCTTCCGTAAGTTTTGTGGATAACAAGGGGAAACTGATATTTCACTACCTAACCAAAGAATACAATCTGACGGCACTTCGTAAAGCAATGATTATAACATTTTCAGTCTTAAGAATAGAAACGTTTCGGGATCGGAATCAACGACCTTCACTTTCAACAAAATTGTTGCAACGGGAAATGTTATATTTACAGCGTATAATTTTTAATTTCTGCCCCTCCTCTCTCATTTGAGGCGCGAGATATCTATTTTTATAATAGGTACTGTATATCGTGAAAAACATTGTTTTCATTATTACCTCGAAAAATTCGTCTCGTAAAAGTAAATAACATAGGCAAGAGGGGTGGAAGTCAAAGGTGAGGAAATTCTCAGGGGAGTTACAGCCGGACCGGTCTCCCAAGAAAAGTGATCGCAATCTGGACGCTGGAATGTTTATGGATCTTCCCTAAAATGAAAGTGACCGCAATCTGGACTACTAATGAGGTAAACGCAATCTGGAATGACCGCAATCAGGAAGACAGCCCTCCGAAGGGAGGCATCCCAATCGCGCGTATGAGTGGGAACCTAATTTAACACGGACAGGTGACATTTCCTCGTCAATAGAACTTGAATGCGGGTGTACCCAGGGCTGGATTTACCAACAGGCCCCAGCCTAGGGGCCCACCATGCTGGGGGGGGGGGGGGGGGGCGCAAAATTAATCCGCAAATTTTGATCATGACGAATAGAAATAAATAGTGTTATCACTCACCGAGTTCAACCGCGCCCCGCTTTGCTAGCGCTAGCGGCGCTGATCCCCAACGCTACACAGACAGCTGTTCAATAGTGGGATACGCGCTGGGCTACGTAAACCTCTTTACGAAGGCTGCGGTTACGCTGATTACAACAAATTGTGTGTTTAGACTTATGAATAATACTGTCAAAAAGTTAGCATTAATATTCTCTGTCCCCATGTAGAACTATCGTTTAAAACCCTCCGTTAGTCGCGCATTGGTCTGACAGCTCCATGGTTCGTTATATTAGTTTTAATATCAAGCCAACAGTTCAAGTTATGATCTTATCGTCTCGTGACATCTTACACCAAACCATAGTAAGCATTTTTTCTGGAGTTGTGAAATAGCGTGCCTAAAAATAACTTTATCGCGTGTAACACTTTGTCAGCGTGATATTGATAGTACCAGCGCTCCCAATGATGTTACATTCTGTTAGTGTGTGGCAGGTGTGCTGTTATAACGATTATTTGGCTTAGTATGTTGCCTTAGTTAATATCAGTAAGGAGACTGCGCCTTACGAAAAACTAAGGATGCAGATGAAGCGTGTCACCTTCTGCTGAAAGATAACGAATAGCCAGTTCATGATTCAGTAATTTCAAAGTATTGGGTTTTTAAGTAATCCAGTTTCAATCAGCGCCAACCTAGAGGAACTATTATACTTGCGTTTGACCGACAGTCACTAACTTGCTCCTCTATCTAAGTTATATATAAATGTACTTCTTTTGTTTTATTCCCTGTAATGACGGACATGCCAAATCTATGTCCAAATATACAATTGATTAAAACTATCCTTTTGTATTAATCTCTGCTGAAACACAACAGGTTATGAGCCCAGAGTACAAAGGAAGTGGACGGACATATTACTGTAAGTTTTGAACTTTTATTTATTTAAAAATTGTTCAATGGCCGGTAATGGCGGATTTGGCAATTCGTTGCCGCAAATCGAAAAATTGCATGGAGGCGCAAATTATGAGACATGGGCGATGGAAATGGAGATGTATCTTTTGCATGAGGATTTGTGGATATATGTGGAGTTAAACCTTGCATCGACTGCGTCGGAAGAGCAAAAGAAGCAGGCCCAACGTACTAGAGCCAAGATTTATATGCTATAAGATAATGGACCTAAAATGGAAATTGCTAACATTAAAACCCCAAAAGCGATATGGGACCACTTAAAAACAACCTACGAGAATAAAAGCGTTAATCGGCATATTGCTCTCATAGACCAATTATTTGATATTAGTTTGGCGAATTCAAAGGATATGGAGGCCTATGTTCAGTGATTTACCGAAATAAGTGCAAAACTGAGAAGTATGGGGAAGGAAGTTGACGATGAATTTGTTGCCGTACTCATGTTGAGAGGATTAACAGAAGATTATAAACCTTTTAGAATGGCAATTGAAAACACAGCTACTGGACAACTGAATACCGAAACTGTCAAACAAAAGCTACTTCAAGAAGGTTATCGAAGTTCGTTGGAAGTCAAGGAGACTGCGGTGGCATTTAATACTAAACACAAAGTCAAACCTAATAATCCAACATCCTCTAATCCTTCAAATCATGGTGGCAAACGTAAGAATAATACATTTGATATTAATAAAGTTACATGTTTTAGGTGCAATAATTACGGACATCTAGCAAGGGATTGTTCTCAAAATAATAAAGTTGCGCAAGTTTCTAGAGGAGATGACTCCAGTAAGAGAGCCGACGGCAAAAATAAAGGAAGGGCAAATGCGTGGCTCATGGCCATGGCATCTAATGTTCAACCAGAAAAATGGTACGTAGATTCTTGTTCTTCAGCTCATATGACAAATGATATTGATTGATTAAATTACTTTAGTTCTAACTCGAAAGATAATCTTGAGGTAACTGTTGCAAATAATGAAAAGATTGGCACAGCAGGAAAAGGCAGTGCAACTATTAGCTTAGTTCAGGGCAACGATCAGGAGCTTAAAAATGTTTATTATGTACCGAAGCTTTCGTCTAATTTACTCTCAGTGAGTTGTATGACTAGAAACGGTGCTTGTGTAATATTTAAAGAGAAGAGCTGCCAGATATTTGACGCAGCAAATTTAAAGATTACAGGGGAACTAATTGCTACTGGTTCCGAAGAAGGTGGAGTTTATACGTTGGATGCGAGAAGTATTGTAGTCAACCGGAAAGAAGAAAGTAGTGAAGCTAGGGCGATGTCTAGTTTAATAGAGGAAAAGAATGGCCAAATATTATGGCACAAAAGGTTAGGTCACCTAGGACACAAAAATATGGCTTTGTTAGAAACTAGGGCTACTGGTATGAAACTGGATAGAACAACGCCGTTTCAACCATGTATCGCTTGCGTTGAAGGTAAACAATGCAGGGAACCTTTCCAAACAAAAAATCCTCGACATGAGAAAACTACCCGCAAATTGGAAATAGTGCACTCTGATTTGTGTGGGCCAATGACACCACCCTCAGTTAATGGAGAAAAATATTTTTTAACGTTTACAGATGATTTCTCAAGAAAAACGTTCATTTATTTTCTTAAGAGCAAAGATCAAGTGTATGAGTATTTTAAAATATTTAAGGCAAAAGTTGAATATGAAACAGGGTGTAAGATTCAATGCCTACGTACTGACAATGGAACAGAATATGTCAATTCTAAAACGAAATGAGAAATTGAAAACTGTGGTATTAGGCACGAAACTAGTATCCCTTACACTCCAGAGCAAAATGGACTTGCAGAGAGAGTCAACCGTACAATAGTTGAGAAAGCAAGACCTATGCTTCTAGAAGCAAACCTATCTAAAAAGTTGTGGGTAGAAGCTTGCAGGACTTCTGTATACCTTAAAAACAGATCTCCAACTAAAGCGCTAAAAAATGAAGTACCGGAAGAGAAATGGTCCGGAAAGCAAGTAGATTTAGGGAATTTACGAGTGTTTGGCTGTGTGGCCTATGCGCATATTCCAAAAGAACATAGAACCAAGTTTGATTCTAAATCCAAGAAATGTGTATTTGTGGGTTATTGCGAGGAATCAAAGGGTTATCTACTAGCGGATCCAGAAAAGGGATATAAGCAATTAAAATCTAGAGATGTTTTTTTTTTAACAATTTCATCTCCAGAGAGTCTGAAACCAGTGAGGGTGATAAAACAGATTTTCGAACGTTGTTACCAAAAGTCGATTTTGCGGTTACAATCGAAGAAAATAGTGAGGCCAAAGATGATAACGCAAATACGGAAAGAGGGAACCAAATAAATTTAGAGCAAAATATTGAAGTTAACGATAAAAATGCAAACATTATAAATAGTGATAGTCATGGTCATGCAAGTTTAGAAGAAGACTTGATTATTTGTAATGAGACTTCTGAGAATAATGAGTCTGATATGAGTGAGACAGTAGAGACTGTGCAAGATGAATCAATCAGACGGTAACCTATTAGATCAAGGGTTCCTAAGATATTTCCAGATCACGTTACTTATTTAACGTCAATGAGTGGAAACTTTTGTGACTGCTTACCCGCTCATAATGATCCACAAACAGTGCAAGAAGCCTTAGGGTCGGAAAATAAAATTCAATGGAAAGAGGCAATGAATTTAGAGTGGAAAAATTTAAAGGACAAAGGAGTTTTTGAACTGGGAAATTTGCCAGATGGAAAGATTCCTATAAAATGTAAATGGGTTTTTAAACAAAAGATTGATGCTGCAGGAAAATTGGAGCGTTTTAAAGCAAGAATAGTTGCTAAGGGATATTCACAAAGATATGGTGTGGATTATCAGGAAACATTTTCTCCAGTTATAAGTTATTCGGCATTACGAATGCTGATAGCACTATCAGTTGAGATTGGATTAAATATTTATCATCTGGATGTCACAGCTGCGTTCCTGAATGGAGATTTGACAGAGACTCTTTTTATGGAACAGCCAGAAGGTTTTACAGAGTTGGGCTCTGAAAACAAAGTTTGCTTATTAAAGAAAGCCATCTATGGTCTTAAACAGGCTTCCAAATCATGGTATGATAAATGTAGAAATGTCCTAATGACATTAGGATTCAAAAGAGTTTCAACTGAACCATGTATTTATGTTCAGGGAAGCGGAAATTTACTTTGCATAATAGCTGTGTACGTGGATGATTTCCTTGTGTTTTGTAAGAATGAAACAATTATTACCAGTCTAGAAAAGTCACTTAAGAAAAATTTTGAAATTAAAAACTTAGGGGAAGCTAAAAGTGTTTTAGGTATGAGAGTGCAGAGATCAGAAAAGGGAATCACGTTAGATCAGGAACAGTACATAAAAACAATGTTGTCTCGTTTTGATATGCTAGATTGCGAAATAGCGGATACTCCTATGGAAACTAAGTTAGATCCGCCCAAAGGAGATCCACGTAAATGTCCTGATGTACCATATCAAGCGTTACTGGGCGGTTTAATGTATGCAGCGGTCTGTAGTAGACCAGACATTGCCTATGCTGTTGGAAAACTAAGTCGTTATAACACATGTTACACTAGGGAACACTGGGAATATGCAAAACGGGTGTTACGTTATTTGAAGGGTACGATTGATTTCAAAATAGTTTACAGCAAATCGGGCAGCTCTTTAATAGGATATGCAGATGCAGATTTTGCTAGCGAAAAAGCTGATAGAATTTCATGTACTGGGTACATTTTGTTTCTTGCTAATGGCCCCGTCGCTTGGGAAAGTAAGAAGCAGGATATTGTTGCTCTATCAACAACGGAAGCGGAGTATGTCAGTTTAGCAACATGTGTAACGTGTTTTTCGAGGGTTTTTATGCCACTGGCATAAGTCAGTAGGAAGCCATTCTATATTTATTTACGCGGCAAATTGTTCAGCCAAGTGAATTTTTCACGTTAACTTATTATTATTATTAATTTATTATAATTATTATTAAAATGTTTCGGAGCATTTTATAAAAATTATAAGCATACATATAGGTTTTCTATGTCTTAGAAAACACTATCAAGCAAATCATTACGAACGACAATATCATAGAAAATTATGTGATTGCGGAATTTTACGGAGTTTTCGTCAGTTAGGATATATTGAGAGGCATGAGTCACTGGAAATTCAAGTACAGGCTTAATCTTGTCGGGAAGCATGACGCAATCTGGGGTCGCAGCGTCAAGAAAAGGCGAATATATGGAACGGAAATCGACTTCTTCATTCGCGCGCCATGTGTAATGAACCAGAGGAGGGGAAGTAGCGGCGTGCTCAGCCAATCAGTGGAGACCACGTAAGCTGGAAGTTGGGACTGGAGTGGGGGAGCCAACATGTGCATATATGGTTCGGCGCGGCGTGGAACGAGGAGAATCTGTGTAGAACTTGCCGAGTAGGGTGCTCGCGGGAGTCGCTCCGATGTTCCGTGGAGTGGAGGACTAACTTTTGTAAAACTTAACCAGTGTGGTTGTACGAGTGTTTGGGTCCGATGTACGGACCATAGAATTATCTAATCTACCAGAATATCATCAAATTTCGACGGAGATGACGACGTCCAGGAGACTGTGGGAAGCACACAGCATCATCCAGTACGAGGGAAATGCTTTGGCAATTTCCAGCGGTAAGCGCAAATGACGCAGAAATACGCAATCTCTCGTTTCTCTTTGTTTTATATTTCATATTTCAGTAACTTCATAGCTTGGAAATAAGAGTAAAATCAATTTATCAGACTCCGTTTTCACGTAATTTTCTATCGGTAATATTAAAATCGCAACGCTCCAATTTAAATTTTAAACTTATTATTATTATTAATTTTGCTATACTTGTTTTATATAATAAATTCAATTCTTTTACAATGCAATCTTTGCTTTCAGTAGGTAGCATTAGATATAGACCAATTCCTTCTCCTGATACAATTGTTTGTTGGGTTAATGATCAAATCATACCACAATCTGAGTGAATAGATTCTTGAAGGTGTTCTACCAGAGCTAGACGTTGTTAAATACAAATTTAGATTTCAGCATTGCGTTGAAGTCTTGGCGCCCATTAAAACAACATAGCTTAGGCAAAGGTAAACAGTTACATTTATCACCCAACAGTTCGGGGCTAGCAAGACTGCTACAATTGTCGCTCAACGTGAGGGCTATAGAAACCATTACAATTGTCGCCGACAACTTGGGGCTGAAAACCTAATAACATTTGTGGAAGGAGAAAGGTATATATTTCTGTGCCTGTATTTTGGGGGTTATTTGTTTGTATCAGTGTATATCATTATGGGGGATGAGAAAGAAAGACAGATGAGGTTACGTAGTGGCCATCAACGGGAGAGTGACGATACGAGCAGTATGTCGAGTGATGGTAGTACCGGGGTAGCGGAGGTAAATCCCGATACTGAAACAGGGAGTGTAGGCGGCCAACCAGAATTAAAAACTTTACTTCTCGAGTTTATGTATCAGAACAAAGTTAGTAGTGATGCCTTAAATGCTAAATTTTAACAAAACAGTAGGGAAAATAAAGAAAGTACAGACGCTTTAAATGCTAAACTGGAACTAAACAACGCTAAATTAGAACAAAACAGTAGGGAAAATAAAGAAAGTACAGACGCTTTAAATGCTAAACTGGAACAAAACAACGCTAAATTAGAACAAAACAGTAGGGAAAATAGAGAGAGTAATGAAACTTTAAACGCCAGATTAGAACAAAACAGTAAGGAAAATAGAGAGAGTACTGAAACTTTAAATTCTAAATTAGAACAAAACAGTAGGGAAATGAGTGACAAATTCGAACTGATTAGAAGTGAGATCAGGGGGGGGGGGGGGTGATGGAAGAAAAGGCTAAAGAGATCATTGCAGATGTAGACAAGAAATTAGGAAAAGTACAGGAGGAGTTAGAAATTAGAATCAGTACACAGGCTGAAAATTTAAAAGAACTAGTGCAACTGGAAACACAGCAGGTCAAAAAGCAATTGGGGGGAGAAATTGACAAAAATCAGGTAGCTACTAAAGAGGTTAAGGAACAGCTGGGGGGTAGAATTGAGAAAGTCCACTCGCAAATAGTTGCAGAAGTAAATGATTTAAGAGAGAGTAATAGAGAGAGCATTAGCAAGATTGAGGAGAAACAAGCAAAGCTATATGATAAAGTAGAAGAATCAGAAGGAAATATTAAATTAACAGTAAACAGTATTGAGAGGAAGGCTGAGGAGAAAATCGCAGAATTAGAGTTAAAATTAAAAGCTAGGATCAGGCAAGAAAATAGTCAGAATAGGCCAGTTTTTGTGAATAGCACACACAGGGAGGTAGAACTGGGCAAGTTCAGCAATCGACAGGGGTGCCCAATGGAGTTCATGAACACTATAGAAAATAAATTCGGGGAGAGGTTGGAAAATGGTAGTATTGAGTGGTGCCAGGTAGTTGAAATTTTAGAACAAGTGTTTGTGGGGGAAACGAGGAATTGGTTTGCTGTCTACAGAGACAAGTTTACTGATATTAATGATTTTAAAATGAAATTCTGTGAAAAGTTCTGGAATGAGGTCATTCAGTCGCAGCATCGTGAGGGAGTAGTGTGTGGTAAATAGAACCCTAAAGGAAGCTCCACCATGACCGAATACTTTTTAGGGCAGGTATTAGTGTGTAAATATCTGGATGGCTTGAAGGAGGGAAGTGATGTGGTGAGGTTGCTACTTAGGCACTTTCCCTATAGGATCAAGGAGGCTGCTTGTATCCAGAATGTAAAGACTATATCACAAGTAGAAAATTTGTTAAGCACATTTGATGCACTAGGGAGAGGGGGTTATGAGGACAATTTCAATAGGAACCAGGGTAATAATAATAATAATAGACCTAACGAAGCCAGGCATCAGGAAGTTCAAGGGAACGGTGGCGAAGGGGCCAACGCTCAAAATAGAAATAATAATAATCAGCTAAATCAGAACAGAGGAAATGGCTATGGTAATCAGTATCAAGGGAGGAACAATGATTTCAGGGGAAATCAAGGGAGGAACAATGATTACAGGGGAAATCAAGGGAGAAACAATGATTTCAGGGGAAATCAAGGGAGAAATAATAATGACAATAATTACAACCAGAATAGGGGTCAAGGAAGAGGACAGCCTAGTGGTAGTAATATACAGCCAAACAATGACAACACAGCCCAGAACAACCAGACCAGTTCAGTAGTTAGTAGTACTACGGCCAGCTGTAGCGGTTCTTTAAACGCGAACCAGGCTGCGTAGTAAGGTCAGAATCTCAGTCTGTAGCATGCGCTGTCCGTACAATTATACAGGAACCCTATGACCTAAATGTAAGAAATGAATTATTACATGAACTAAATGATGAAGGTATTATTCAGGAAGTGGTTAGTAAGAGCCCCATAGTTAAATTTAACGTGTCCGAGGCGTACACAGATGTTTTAATTGATAGTGGTTGTATGAAGAGTTGCATTTTATGATAAAATGAAAGGAACTGGAGTAAATTTTGAGGAGATGCCAATTAAAAGCACTTTTGTTATCACAGCTGTTGGGAAGAGGTCTAAAGTAATTTCTAAGCAAGTTTTAGTAGACATTAAAATTAATAATCATGTAGAGAAGCAGATTTGTCTTGTAATTCCAAATTTAGTATTCAGTGTTATCTTGGGTTCAGAGTGGCTAAGTAGAGTGTCTGGTAACTTATGTTATGATGTAGGGAGTTTGAAATTTAAATGGGGAGATTCTGAAGTAGAAGTAGCGTTCAATGACCATATTCAGAGGAGTAGTATTGTAGGTGTGATTTGTACTTGAAATGAGATATCGCCAGCCGTAGAACGGGGTTCTCCATGTTTTGTGGGCAGTGTGATTACGAACGGTAGTCTAAAGGACTCGTTACGTGATGCTGCATTTCAGGGAAATATAGAGGATGAACAGTGTGTTCGGCTCTATGATGTGTTATTGTGTAATAGGAGAGTTTTTGAGGATCGCATTGGTATGACCAATTGCTATACACATTCATTGAACGTTATTGATAGGTCAGTATTCACAGGACATAGATATCCTGTACCTTTCGCTTATCAGAGTGCAGTTGAGGCACAAATTAATCAGATGCTTGAAGATGGGATTATTGAGCACTCTAACAGTCCATATGTTAATTCTTTGATCACGGTACCCAAGACCGACGGCACTGTTCGTATTTGTTTAGACGCTCGTTTGGTTAACAGTAGAATTAGTTCAGATCAGCTGAAATCTATGTCAATAGAGGAATTAATGCAAACATTTGAGGGGAAGAAATATTTCACTTGTGTAGATTTGAGTTCCAGTTTTTGGCAAGTGCCACTTATGTACGAAGATAGACCATTTACAGCTTTTAGTCATAAATATAACCTTTATCAATTTTGTAGAACACCTTATGGGTTAAAGAGTAGTTCAGCAGCTTTAATTAGGGCTTTAAACATCGCATTAGGGGATGACACAGGAGAGTTTGTAACCATTTACATAGATGATATGGTAATTAGTTCACGCAGTTTTGAGGAGCATCTATGTCATTTAGATATAGTTTTTCAGAAGTTAGATCAGGCAGGGTTCACTTTGAAGCTGTCTAAGTCGTCATTCTGTCAGTCAGAAGTAACATTTTTAGGTCATAGAGTGTCGAGTAGAGGTGTGACACCATAGGAAGGTAGGGTTAGCATGTGTGGACAGTAGCAACAGGGCATCGTTACAGACACTGAGAAATATGCTAGGTCGAGCAACGTGATAACGTTCATTTAAGGGAGCCACTTGCAAGGTTGGAAGCAGGTGACGGAGAAACATTTATAGTTTCCAAACGTATTGGGAAAACAGCATATGTGCTGGAGAATAGTGAGGGAAACAGATTATACGGGACGTATAATATACATAGTCTCCGAAAGTATGTGTCAGAAAGTGAGGATGTTTAGCTGGCGAGCCAGCCTATCAAATGAGTAAGTGTGGTATTTGGTGCGTGGGAGGAGATGGTCTTCCAGGCAGGCGTATCAGAAGTCACACAGGGGGGTAGTATGTAAGTAAATGAGAGTTTTTAAGGTACAGGGAAATATGACGGGATTGTCGGATGCTCTTGAGCACTAAAATGTCTCGATACACCAAGGCCAGAATTTGGTAGCGCTGGTGAATTCCCATTTGCCTCCAAGAGATGGGTGAACGCTTGTGCAGGGTATTTTTGCTTAAGGCGTCCACGAGGCAAAAGATGGGCCATCAGAATGCGAGACAGTCCTTCATGAAATTCATACATACAGCACAGGTGATTTCTGTTTACGGCCTCGCCATGTAAGATTTGTAAGTGAGTAATTTAAGATAATTTGTACAATGGTATTATTTCTGTGTTGAGAACTAGTATTAAGTAGAATATGGTCTACGGGAACTTAACAAGACAGGGCGATTACGGCACAGAAATATTTGGTGTTATATGTAATGCGCATTTACTGTTTTTTTTTTCAGAAGTCAATATTAATTTCATCTTTCATAAAGAGAGATCAAGTATTATGGTCACGAGGCGCTGCCACAATAGTGTGATCGTGTGCTCAGTGATAAGTGAGATTAAATTTCACCATAAGGAAGGGACCTCCAGTGAAATTAGGAAGTTCTATGGTGATATAAATATATCAGAACACCTTCAATGCGTGTGATATGACATCATAAATACATAGTGCTCACACATTAATTATGTCTATTTCTCCAACATAGAGAAATTTGAGAGGCGGAAATATCCGTGGAACACTATTCTATATGTAAAACATTGGACTGGTTGCAAAGTGCAATCCATAGTGACAACAAACTTTGACGCAAAGTGCGTGAAGAAAAATTATGAGTGTATATATCTGTAATTTAGGGTGATTTCATTTATGTAATATGTATTTTGGATGGGGTTTATTAACGTGTCTGGGATAATCGGATAATGGACCGTCGTCACGGTAAATCATCCGATGATCCGAGGCGAATATGTAACGTGTTTTTCGAGCGTTTTTTATGCCACTGGCATAAGTCAGTAGGAAGCCATTCTATATTTATTTACGCGGCAAATTGTTCAGCCAAGTGAATTTTTCACGTTAACTTATTATTATTATTATTAATTTATTATAATTATTATTAAAATATTTCGGAGCATTTTATAAAAATTATAAGCATACAGATAGGTTTTTCTATGTCTTAGAAAACACTATCAAGCAAATCATTACGAACGACAATATCATAGAAAATTATGTGATTGCGGAATTTTACGGAGTTTCCTTCAGTTAGGATATATTGAGAGGCATGAGTCACTGGAAATTCAAGTACAGGCTTAATCTTGTCGGGAAGCATGACGCAATCCGGGGTCGCAGCGTCAAGAAAAGGCGAATATATGGAACGGAAATCGACTGCTTCATTCGCGCGCCGTGTGTAATGAACCAGAGGAGGGGAAGTAGCGGCGTGCTCAGCCAATCAGTGGAGACCACGTAAGCTGGAAGTTGGGACTGGAGTGGGGGAGCCAACGTATGCATATATCGTTCGGCGCGGCGTGGAACGAGGAGAATCTGTGTAGAACTTGCCGAGTAGGGTGCTCGCGGGAGTCGCTCCGATGTTCCGTGGAGTGGAGGACTAACTTTTGTAAAACTTAACCAGTGTGGTTGTACGAGTGTTTGGGTCCGATGTACGGACCATAGAATTATCTAATCTACCAGAATATCATCAAATTTCGACGGAGATGACGACGTCCAGGAGACTGTGGGAAGCACACAGCATCATCCAGTACGAGGGAAATGCTTTGGCAATTTCCAGTGGTAAGCGCAAATGACGCAGAAATACGCAATCTCTCGTTTCTCTTTGTTTTATATTTCATATTTCAGTAACTTCATAGCTTGGAAATAAGAGTAAAATCAATTTATCAGACTTCGTTTTCACGTAATTTTCTATCGGTAATATTAAAATCGCAACGCTCCAATTTAAATTTTAAACTTATTATTATTATTAATTTTGCTATACTTGTTTTATATAATAAATTCAATTCTTTTACAATGCAATCTTTGCTTTCAGTAGGTAGCATTAGATATAGACCAATTCCTTCTCCTGATACAATTGTCTGTTGGGTTAATGATCAAATCATACCACGATCTGAGTGAATAGATTCTTGAAGGTGTTCTACCAGAGCTAGACGTTGTTAAATACAAATTTAGATTTCAGCATTGCGTTGAAGTCTTGGTGCCCATTAAAACAACATAGCTTAGGCAAAGGTAAACAGTTACATTTATCACCCAACAGTTAGGGGCTAGCAAGACTGCTACAATTGTCGCTCAACGTGAGGGCTATAGAAACCATTACAATTGTCGCTCAACGTGAGGGCGATAGAAACCATTACACTTGTACGCTCAACGTGGACAAAGCAAAACTGCTACAATTCTCGCTACCAACTTGGGGCACTAATTAACGTTACACTTGTTACGCTCAACGTGGAGCAAATTAAATAACGCTACACTTGTCGCTCAACGGGTGGGCTAGCAATACCGTTACACATGTACAAGAAAGGCAGTAATTCTAAATAGAATATTAAAGGAAATTTTAAAGGGAAACGATTACAAACTTATTTTTAAAAACAGTAAAGTTTTATTGTTTAGTGACAATCAGTCAGCTGTTAAAAATGCCAAATGTAGCGAAATACAAGAAAGGTCTAAACACATAGACGTAAAATATCATTTTGTCAAAAATGCAGTTGAAAAACAAGAAGTATCGGTTGATTTTAAAGGTACTAGTAAAATGATTGCAGATGTTCTGACAAAAAGCTTAGTTAAGTCGAAACATTTGAATTTTTGCAAATTGATGAATTTATTATTGCCGATCGAATGCGATTGATAAAATGACAACTGGATTAAGTGAGGGTATTGGGTTTTTAAGTAATCCAGTTTCAATCAGCGCTAACCTAGAGGAACTATTATACTTGCGTTTGACCGCCAGTCACTAACTTGCTCCTCTATCTAAGTTATATATAAATGTACTTCTTTTGTTTTATTCCCTGTAATGGCGGACATGCCAAATCTATGTCCAAATATACAATTGATTAAAACTATCCTTTTGTATTAATCTCTGCTGAAACACAACACAAAGGAATTTGTGACTCTGATACTGAAGACAAAGTTGAAACAAGATCCGAAGATCAGGAGGACGGTAACGGAAGCGAAGAATTGGATGACCGTTTATTTTATTGTCAGGTTGGCCATTATTATATGTATGACTCATTCTTGGCCACTTGGCTATCACCACGGAAGTCCGGGTTCGATTCCCAGCTCTGCCAATAAATTTAATACTGGTCTGAGGGCTGGAACGGTGTTCACTCAGCCTCGTGAGGCAAACATGTTAAGAGGCGCGTTCGATTCCTACCTCAGCTATCCTGGAAGTGGATTTCCGTGGTTTCCCACTTCTCCTCCAGGTAAATGCCAGGATGGTACCTAGCTGAAGGACACGGCCGATTCCTACCCAAATCCGACCTCAATTCCAAATACACACACTACTACAGACATCATATTGACACAGGTTATCAGACGAATTCTAAACAAACCCAAACACACGGGGATACGTGACCACGATGTCGTTAAGTCCCTAAAGAATCAACAACTATTATTATTTTAGGCCTATTATTATTAAGACGGATTTTTTTCGTTTTAGGTAAGGATGGCACGAAATAGAACAAGTAACCATGGAAGGCTGCCTTCATTCCGTATCCTACTGGGCGGCTTTCGTGATTTCACATCAGTGGATAGATATTTCGGTAAATTTTGAAAAATTTTGAGGTACTGATCCTGGTTTTAATTTCCACTTCACGCGAGGAAGTTTCACGTTCTCATAGTTCACTACGAAAGAGTCCGCCTTTATAATAATTAAATCTTCCGAAAAACATTCGTCACAGATTCTATTTTTGATCGACAATTGCTTATCCTTCCACGGAAAAACTCTCGCCCATTTCGAAAACAGATTTGTTTCTTTTGGTGGTGTGAAAAATGTCTACCATCAGATTTTCTTCGTAACCCGATTTACTTCCAGGAACAAAACTTGACGACATTTTCCCGAAACAACAGAAAACTTAGTTGTTTGCACACACAAAGCACTGCACAGACATTCGTAAATTATTACAAAGAAACAAATTCCCTCGAATAATATGACTTCTCGCGCACAGGATATTACAGTACTAACCTCGTGGGTTACTGTCATACGTGCTTATGGTTCGTCGCGACTTCCGCGCCACACACTGGCTGGACCATGAACTACAATGCTTAAGTAGCGGAGTGATGACACTGTTTATTTCTATTCGTCATGTTTTGATGATTCAAATTAAATTTGCCAAAATGTTAACACTTTTCTAATTTATATTGTGACCATCATTTTCCAACAAAATGTTTTGCAACATCAGATTTTTCGACTTCAGCTTTAGAACAGGAATGTTTTATGATTTATTGGGAGACAATTTATGTCTTGAATATTAATATCGGTTTAATTTGAATAATATTGTTGTTGTTGTTGTTTCCTATGGCTAGCCCGGATTCCAATCTATCAGCTTTCTTGCGTTCCAATAGGGTTGTGTGAAGTTTCCTGAAGTTCTAGCAGTCACATCAAGTTTGTTGAAATGTAGCAGGTGCCCCTTATCCATTCTACTACCAGGTTCGTGACAAAGTGTGCATTCTTCAGATCTCAAGATGTTGATTCATTTCAGATGAGCTGCAAGGCAGTCATGGCCAGTGTTAAGTCTGAAGAAGGCTACAGCTTCTCTTCTTGGTGTTAATTTATATTGATACCACTTAGCATCAATGTCCTTCATAATTTGGTTTCTGCTGTTTTCTTTGGCATTTCTTCATACCTGTTTTTGATAGCATTTTTCAAAATCCTTTTTGCTGACATAAAATCAGTCTGACTGACAGGTTGTTGTTGCGTGGTACCTTTTTTTTTGCTAATCTGTCTGCCTCTTCATTACCTGCTATTCCAACGTGAGAAGGGATCCACTGAAATATCTGTTTGTGGAGTCTTTGAAGGGTTTTTATCATACAAAAAATTTCTTTCAGTTTTTTTTAGTCGTTTACCCTCCAGGTTGGTGGAACCCACGGACTCAGCGAGGGAACTCACCACTACCGCCTCTACGGGCAGTGTCCTAGAGCTGGGAACAACTGGTGAGGTGGGATTGGCACCTCGCCCAGGCGGCCTCACCTGCAAAGCGAACAGGGGTCTCATGAGGGAAGGTAAGGGGTGGGTAGGATGGATAGGCAAGGAAGAGGGAAGGAGGCGGCCGTGGCCTTGAAGAAGGTACCATCCCGGCATTTGCCCGAAGACGAAGTAGGAAACCACGGAAAACCACTTCGAGGATGGCTGAGGGGGAATCGAACCCCCTCTACCCATTTGGGCCACCCGAGACTGAGTAGACCCCGTTCCAGTCCTCGTACCACTTTTCAAATTTCGTGGCAGAGCCGGGAATCGAACCCAGGACTTCCGGGGCGGCAGCTAACCATGCTGACCGCTACGCTACGGAGGCGACTCAGTTCTTTATTTTGAGGCTTATAATTTGACGAGACGGCTTGGATGGCTGCTTTTGAATCTGTAATGATAACACATTTTTGATAATCAATGTTTCTGCCTAATAACTGTTGGAGTGCATGGAAAATTGCTCTTATCTCAGCATCAAAGTTTGTTTTGTTTTGGCCTACTGGGAAGTAGGGTGAGAAGAGTGATGACTGTATTCCTGCTCCAGTTCTATTTTCTTTGTCTTGTGAGCCATCTGTAAATATTAATTATGCATAGTTGTACGTAGATTGTATGATGTATTGTATATGTATATCGGAATATCTATTTAGATGGGAAAAATTGGAAAACCTAAAGGAGATCAGAGAAAGTAAAATAAAAGCATGGAAATTGAAAGACAAAACTGTACAGGAAGATTTTCAGGAGAGATTGAAGCAACAAATCCCAGTTACTGAAGTGGAAAACATAGAAGAGGAATGGTCCCACTTTAAAAAGGCATTTGTTGGTGCAGCAGAGAGTGCTTGTGGTAGGACGTCAACAAGAGTGAAAGAGAAGGAGACACCGTGGTGGAATGAGGAAGTGAGGAAAGCAGTGAAAGAAAAGAAGTCTGCATGGAAAGAATGGAACCGAGATCAAACAGAAGAAAGCAAAAGGAAGTATCACGACAGCAAACGGAGGTGTAAGAAAGTGGTAGGAGAAGAAAAGAAGAAAAGTTGGGAAGAATTTACACGAAGAATGGAAACAGATGTAAGTGGCAGTAAAAGGATGCTGTATGGGCTTCTAAGAAGTAAGAGGAAAGAAAGAGTTACTACAAAGCTAGTGAAAAAGGAAGATGGAGAGTTGTTAACACACCCAGAAGAGATAAAGGGACGATGGAAGGAGTATTTCGATAAGCTATTGAATGCGAGCAATTGTACTGGTGAGATGGAAGTGACACAACCTGACGACTCTATAACAGAAGATGATATAACAATGCTGGAGGTGGAATTAGCAGTACAGAAAATGAAGATGGGAAAAGCAACAGGGGTGGATGAAATCAGTGTAGAAATGATAAAGGCTGCTGGACCTGTTGGTATGCAATGGTTGTATCGACTGCTAAAGTATGTGTGGAAACGGAAATGTGTACCAGAAGACTGGGAGAAAGGGCTAATAATACCAGTGTTTAAGAATGGGGACAAGAAGGTGTGTGATAACTATAGAGGGATCACCCTCATATCACAGATAGTAAAAATACTGGAAAGGATATTAGAAAGAAGAATGAGAAGAAAGGTGGAAGGAGAGTTGCGAGAGGAACAGTATGGCTTCAGGAGTGGAAGATCCACAGTGGACCCAATCTTTAGCTTGAGGCAGGTGATGGAAAAGAACTGGGAATATGGAGAGGATTTGATCATGACGTTCATAGATCTAGGAAAGGCATATGATAGTGTCCCCAGAGAGAAGGTATGGGAAACCATGGTTAAGAAGAGACTGGGAAGAGAAATGTTGGAAATGGTGCAAGCAATGTACAACAACTGTGTTAGCAGGGTACTGACCCCAGTTGGAAAGACAGATTGGTTTACGAACAAGACTGGACTAAGACAGGGGAGTGTGCTGTCGCCTCTCTTGTCATAATGGTGATGGATGAAATTGTAAAGGAAACAAAGGAAGCATATGGACATAAAGAAATGAAGTTACTGTTATTTGCAGATGATATTGTGGTCTGGGTAAGGAACACCGAAGAAGTGCAAAAACAACTAGATGCACTGAACGAAAATATTCAGAAGTACGGCCTGAAAATCAGTATAGAGAAAAGCAAGACCATGGTGATGACAAGAGGGGAAAGACAAGGAAAGGGCACTGTGAAAATTGGAAGTCAGAGTTTGGAAATTGTTGACACGTTCAAATACCTAGGAAGTGAATTGATGCAAACTGGTAGGTTGAACATGGAGATTGGCAGGAGGTTACAGCAGAGCAATGCATTCTATCAAAGTGTAAGAAAACTTGTTTGGGATAAGGAAGTACCAAGGAAAAGCAAGGAGGTAATGTATAAAGTGTACTATGTTCCCATATTAACTTATGCAGCTGAGACTTGGACCCTAACAAGCAGGCAAGAGAGTAGAATCCAAGCCAGTGAAATGAAATTCCTAAGAAGTATGATAGGAAAGACAGAGTGAGGAATGAAGATGTTAGGAAGGAAGTTGGGATGGGGAAACTAAATGAGAGAATTGAGAAGAATAAACTAAGGTGGTTTGGACATGTAAAGAGGATGGAGGAAAATAGAATACCAAGACAGATGCTGGAGGCGAAGTGCAAGGGTAAGAGAGCAAGAGGAAGACCTAGAACAAGGTGGATTGATTCAGTGAAGAACAGCGTAAGAAAAAGAAATCTGGACTGGGACAAGATCGTGGAAGAAGAATGGTGGAAGGAAAGAGGAAAGTGGAGAAGTGCCATAAATACCCCGACCCGGCAGGAGCTGGATAAGGGGAAATGATGATGATTATGATGATGATCTGAATATCTGTAAGTGTATAATGAGTCTTAAATGCAGTGCTTTCCTTTTTCAGGGGGAACGCGGGGGTACGCGTGCCCCTTAAACATTTGAAAACTGTTTAAGAAAAAATATTGGTACATTTGTATCTAGTCCGGCAAATATAACTTCCGACTTGAAAAGTCAACCCGCTGTTCACAACAGCTGGAGGAGATTTCGAGTAGGCTAATCCTCTATTTAAATCGATCTATCGAATCAGTTTCTTTTGATGGGCAACTCGGCGGGGTAGGTTGTTATTTTGTGAGTGTGGTTCGCTTTGAAGGATGACGAAAATAACGAACTATTTAACATCCACCCAGGCATAAAAAAAAGCTGAAAGTTAATGATTTGAACACAAACAATTTGGGCCTGTTCCACGAATAAACTTTGCAACTTTCATTTTGCACTTTTCAATTCTTGCAAAGTGCAAAGTCTTTCTGTTCCACCATGACCTATGTATTACTTTTCAATTTCTTTGCAAAGTGAAAAGTCTTTGCATAGGAATGATCCGATCATGTTTATTTCATGAACAAACTGTAAATTTATTCCATGATTTAATGCTTTATTTTTCATGGTGAAACATGTCCCACTAATGACCACACAGTGATCTTAATTAATAAAAGTTTGGAACTTTCAACCTGTCTATACTAAAGTGAGGTTATGAAAATTCATCCTGTCTTTGTACGTCTTCTTGTTGGATTCTTCATCACTATCCTCACTTGATGATAACAAAAGCTCCTGCGTAACATATTTATTACACTAAACCAAATTCTGCGCCGAGATACTAGTGTAGAGACTTGTTCATTAACAGCTCAAAATGGAATCATCTCTTTGCAAAGATTTCTGAAAACTTTTCAATCATTCCTTTGCACTTTGCATTTCTGCACCAATGGAGGAACATAACAGTCTTCTAAAGTGAAAAGATTCCTAACTTTTCACTTTTCACTTTGCAAGACAAATCTGAAAAGTGATGGTGGAACAAAATCTGAACTGAAAAGTGCAAAGTGAAAAGTTGCAAGTTCATTCGTGGAACAGGCCCCACTTTTCAAATTGTCGAAAATTGCAAAATCGTGATGTTTTATCGACTACAACTGAGAGTACCCCTTAAATTGTTTTTAGAAAAAAGAGCACTACTTAAATGGTTTAAACTTATTTTAATATCTCGTTGGCCTATTTATTTATAGTTTATATATACAAATTTAGAAACTGTTGATTCACTCATTTTAATTTATTAAATTGATTTTACTTCACGATACATTAGAATAAAATAAAAAAACAAGTAGTTCCGTGAAGAACTATACAGCCTATTTTCATATATCCTACTCATGTTAACTGCCACTATCAACATACAAATTTTCAGTTTGATTGCTGTAATAGATTCGTAGATATTGAGAACCGACTAAATATTTCGGATGGTCGCCATGTTGGATTTTATATATGTAGGTCCTAGAGTTATGTACTGTTACATGAAGATTATTGTGTACGTGTAGAATTCAAACTTCAATCGCATGATTAGGACACAAAAAGTAACCGGGAGATTTTAAAATTTCGCACAGTTGCCATCTTGTGGTTATGGAAACAATTGAAATAAATTAGATGCCAGTGGATTATCATTCGTATAAGGATTTACTGTACCAAGATTCACTGCACTCGGATGCTTAAATTGCGGGAAACGTCCATGTGAATATTTATACTTCGCGTCGCCACCATGTTGGATTTGTGATCACCAGGTTATTTAAAGTCCTATAGGTGAACTTAAGTTCATAGCCCCTATGAACATAAAAACATTCAGTTTGATTGCTATAATAGATTCGTAGATATTCAGAGCCGTCTAAATATTTCGTATGGTCGCCATGTTGGATTGCTAAATGTATAGGCGATAGAGTCATGTACCATTAAAGGAAAATTATTGCGTAGGTTCATTATTCAAACTTTCACTTCGATCGCATGATTACGACACAAGAACTAAAAACTTAATTTTAAAATTCGCACAGCCACCATGCAAGCCTCCGTGGCTTAGGCGGCAGCACGCCGGCCTCTCACCGCTGGGTCTGTGGTTCAAATCCCGGTCACTCCATGTGAGATCTGTGCTGGACAAAACGGAGGCAGACAGGTTTTTCTCCGGGTACTCCGGTTTTCCCTGTCAACATTTCATTCCAGCAACACTCTCCACTATCATTTCATTTCACCTGTCATCCATTTAATCATTGCCCCAGAGGAGTGCGTCAGGCCTCGGCAGCCGGCACAGTCCATATCCTCGCCGCTAGTTGGGGGCTTCATTCATTCCATTCCTGACCCGGTCGGAAACTGGAAGCAGGCTGTGGATTTTCATTTTCACAGCCACCATCTTGAGGTTATGTAAACAATTGAACTAAATTAGATACCAGTGCATTACAATGTGTATAAACATTTCCTGTACCAGATTTCATTGCGTTTGGAACTTTAAATCGCGAGAAAGGTCTATTTAAAATTTTCAAATTCGCTTGGCCGCCATGTTCGTTTTGTAGTTAACCGGTTTTTGAAAGTCTTACAGATGAACTCCCAGTAGTGCCTTGTATCTCCGTACAAAATTTTAGGATGATACCGCTAATAGTTTCAGAGATATAGAATGCCGGTGAAATATTTCGCACAGCCGCCATCCTGTGGTTATGTAAACAATTGAACGAAGTTAGATGTCGGTGCATTACAATGTGTATAAACATATACTGTACCAAGTTTCATTGCGTTTGGTTGGTTAAATCGCGAGAAACGTCTATTTAAAAGTCGCGAATTCGCGTGGCCGCCATGTTGGTTTTGTAGTTACCAGTTTTTCAAAAGTCACATAGGTGAACTTCTAGTAGTTCCCTTTATCACCGTAATAAATTCCAGGGTGATATTGGGAATAGTTTCGGAGATATTGATTGCTGGGGAAATATTTCGCACGGCCGCCTTTTGGATTGGTGAGACGTAACAAAATTTGAAGGGCACGGTCGGGGTCGTCCGGAATAGTGCTATGAACTTCCCGAATTTCATTGAAATCGCTCCAGCCGTTTAGAAGTTATTAGGGGGAACACACACACATGCACACACACACGGACAAAAGGTGATCTCATCAGCCTTTTTTAAAAATTGAAAATAGGCTAAAAATAGCTTCACAAAGACCTTTCTGAGGTCAAAATTCTCCATCCTTCACGATGGTATGAAGAGGGGGCGGCAAAAACCCACAGGCCTAGGAGCGCATAAAATCTAAATCCGGCCCTGGATGTACCTTGATCCTTATGAGCTCGTCGATGTATACAGGTAGTCATTAACAACATAAACACCTGTCGCTGCTCATCTGAAACCTTATAAGGTCTGCCTGCACGTGATGAAGTGGAACAGTGACTCTCTGCTCACGTTTGTCACGTCTCAAGTCGAAATGACACAATGAGGGCACACGTGTACCCTTGACGGGAATACACTATCTCCAGTAAAGTGACAGTAAACTCTAACTGACAGTTGACTTTACGGTCGGAGTAAAGTCCCGGTAAACATTCGATCCTTCTTACCATGTTCCGGTTATTGTTTACGGTAGGATAGCAGATTTTCGCGTAATTTTCAACAGTTGGTACATATTTCTAGTTCGATTTGCAGATTTCTTGATACCTTTCAATAGTTGGCATGTGTGGATCTGCGTCAGGGAGTAAATAATAAATATATATTTTATATTCCTTGATCTTGATCTTTGTTCTTGGCGCAATCTGTTTGTTACGTTACGATTATAAAGAGAAATATTAGATATGGAAGGACAATTATCTCCAAATGAGACAAATAAAGGCCTCAAGGGGAAAAGCTTCGTCAAACGGAATCGTTTAAAAAAGTCTTGATCATCTAACTCCTCGTATTAATCACTTCGATCCTTATATACTTTTTGTCTCCTTCTTTAAACAGCATCAGCATTTACGAAACCCATGAAATTACGGATAATTCTAGGCATATTGACGATGTATGTAATCAGCTGGCGTTGAGATTATAATAGAAAATCTGGCAGTAAAGCAGTTTACGGGAGGAGAATCCTCCGGTCAAGTTCACTGCCGGTTAAGGTTTATTTTACTGTCAGTTTGTCGCTAACCGGGTATTGTAAGAATCAAGTTCCAGTAAACTTGCCGTAAAAGTGCCAGTAAAGATGTAACCGGAGATTGTAAGAAAGGGCCTTAGGATTAGGGTTGAAGGTGGCCGATATTTATTGCAGCCGAATGGCCACGATAAGGTTTACAATATTATATTAACTAGCAGACCCAATAGGTTTATAATGAGAGACTTTGCAAATCGCACACTTTTACAAAAATCGATATTTATGAAATTAGAATGCAATTCGTCACTGGTAATGTAATTTATGTGCTGAGTCCATTGATTAACAGCGAGCCTATAAATGAATTAACATTTAATAGTTTGGACATGAAGCAGGCGTCCCTACGGCCAAAATACGAACTGAATAGCAATGATGTCGCGTATTTTCCTACAGCAACAGTATTTGAAAATCGCACACTTCTTACAAAAATTTATATTTATGAAATTAGAATGCAATTCGTCACTGCTAATGTAATTGAGTCCATTGATTGACAGCTTAGCTTTAACATTCACCGGTTATTCGATATTTATGAAATTATACGATTTGAGTAGGCCTACTCATTCCTTTGATTTACTGTTTCTGAAATCCATGCAAAATGATAAAGGAAAGACCTCAGAATGTTAAAATGACATGAAACAGGCGTCACAGCGGCCAAAATTTGAAGTGGACAGCAATTATGGAGCGTATTTTTCTGCAGCAACAGTACCTGCAAATCGCACACTTCGTACATTTTTTAAAGAAATTATATATATTTATGAAATAAGAATGCAATTCGTCACTGCTAATGTCTATTCTCTTTCATTTGAATGCTCATTTGTCACGATCGGTCGCTTGTGAGTACCGCAGGAGGGATGTATACTACTGAAATAATATATAGGCCTACTAGCATTACCCGTCGCGCCTTCGCCCGCGAATATTCTAGTTGTAAAGAGTACACTTAGCAAAATCTCAATCATGAATGCTATGCCTGATTTATCCTTGGTATGAATAATCAGACTTTATCAATTCAGCTACTGGTGCAGTGGTTAGGGGTTTGCCATTCCTTCATACACACATCAAAAAAAGTTTTGCATCACCTCGGTTCCAAGAGTTCCGGAACCTTTAAATACAAAGGGAATAGAGATCAACACAAACAACATTTCAGCTCGTTTTATTGCTCATGAGACCCACACATTGCATGTTGTACCATCATACAGCTAGACTTTCAGCATTTGTGGTCCAGATTGCAGTACACACCACTACCTCTAATACCCAGTAGCACGTCCTCTTGCATTGATGCATGCCTGTATTCGTCGTGGCATACTATCCACAAGTTCATCAAGACACTGTTGGTCCAAATTGTCCCACTCCTCAACGACAATTCGGCGTAAATCTCTCAGAGTGGTTGGTGGGTCAAGACGTCCATAAACAGCCCTTTTCAACATATCCCAGGCATGTTCGATAGGGTTCATGTCTGGCGAACATGCTGGCCACTGTAGTCGAGCGATGTCGTTATCTTGAAGGAACGCATTCACAAGATGTGCACGATGAGGTCGAGAATTGTCGTCCATGAAGACAAATGCCTCTCCAATATTCTGCCGATATGGTTGCACTATGGGTCGGAGGATGTCATTCAGGTATCGTAAAGCCGTTTCGGAGCCTTCCATGACCACCAGTGGCGTACGTCGGCCCCACATAATGCCACCCCAAAACATCAGGGAACCACCACCTTGCTGCACTCGCTGGACAGTGTGTCTAAGACGTTCAGCCTGACCAGGGTGCCTCCAAACACGTCTCCGACGATTGTCTGGTTGAAGGCATATGCGACACTCATCGGTGAAGAGAACGTGATGCCAATTCCGTGGGGTCCATTCAGCATGTTGTTGGGCCCATCTGTACCGCGCTGCATGGTGTCGGGGTTGCAAAGCTGGACCTCGCCATGGACGTCGGGAGTGAAGTTGCGCATCATGCAGCCTATTGCGCACAGTTTGAGTTGAAACACGACGTCCTGTGGCTGAACGAAACGCATTATTCAACATGGTGGCATTGCTGTCAGGGTTCCTCCGAGCGGCAATCCGTAAGTAGCGGTCATCCACTACAGTAGTAGCCCTTGGGCGGCCTGAGCGAGGCCTGTCATCGACAGTTCCTGTATCTCTGTACCTCCTCCATGTCCGAACAACATCGCTTTGGTTCACTCTGAGACGCCTGGAAACTTCCCTTGTTGAGAGCCCTTCTTGGCACAAAGTAACAATGCGGACGCGATCGAACTGCGGTATTGACCTTCTAGGCATGGTAGAACTACAGACAACATGAGCAGCGTACCTTCGTCCTGGTGGAATGACTGGAACTGATCGGCTGTCGTACCCCCTCCGTCTAATAGGCCCTGCGCATGCATGGTTGTTTACATATTTGAGCAGTTTTAGTGACATCTATGAACAGTCAAAGGGACTGTATCTTGGATACAATATACACAGTCAACGTCTATATGCCGGAGATCTGGGAACCGAGGTGATGCAAAACTTTTTTTGATGTGTGTAGGTATATCAGAGCGAAGTTAGTTTTCTGGGAATATCACAGACACTGTTAATTTAAGGACCTTTAAATGTGTTTTTCGGAGACCCTTTATAGTCGGGTGAAAAAGACCTGTCGTACCACACTCACACGTGAAAATTGTGTGAAAAAATTCTAGAGTGCCCCTTGACCCCCTTAAGCGCATTATACTGTATGTATTGATGGATTTTACAGCTTAATTTGGTTCAGAGATAACCTTACAACCGTCTGGAAACTTTCACAGTAATGTAATAATTGGAATTGCATTGCGTCTTACAGAAATAGATGGACCTGTGAGATTCTGTTACCATGGTTACCGTGTTGCATTCTTTCATTATTTAATTGTAAATATACATGTTTTAAGGTATTTATGTAATTGTGAGGCATTTAAAGAGTAAGTTAATGCGTTTCGCTTACGCATTGGGTTATGCTGAACCTGTAAGTACCCCATATGTGTATTATTCTTAGCAGAATAATATAGGGAGGGATGACTAGCAACCCGTCCCGGCTTCGCCCGGTATCTTTAACGGTTTACCCAGCGTAAGCGTAAAAGGTGCACGGACGGCAGGTTACCGACGCAATTCAGAAAAGCTGAGGTGAACAGCGAAACTCCAAACACGTATACAGGGCCGTCGAGAAGGGGGGAAAGGGTACAGGGGCCCGTAAGCAATGAATGATGGCCCGTTAGCGATTCTTTACATTTCCTTGCGAATATTGTTTTATTTATTTATTTTAAATTTATTTTTATATGCGTCGGTGGCGTAGTTGGCAGCATGCTGAACTGCTGTTCCCAGCCGAAGCGACGGATTTTTAAGAGCGTTAAAATCCCTCAGTATGCCTTCCTTCGGAGGGGAAGTAAAGCCGGCGGTCCCATGTCATAGATGTATGGCATGTAAAAGATCCTTCCACTAACTAAACGTGTGTGAAGCTAAATTTCTAGGTTAGATTTCGTTTAAACGTTCTATTACAGTTCCAACGTTCACCACTAGGTGTCAGAGACATCTAATAGCGAAAGCTGAAACTACTTGAAATTGAACGGAACTTGTAGCTCACCCATGGGTGTCCGCTTGAAGCAGCTACAGACTCTAGTGAGCCGAACATGTCCTCGGACACTACCGGCACTAAAAGCCATACGCTAAATAAATAAAAATAATAATACTTTTATTGACGCCTCCGTGGCTTAGGCGGCAGCACGCCAGTCTCTCACCGCTGGATCCGTGGTTCAAATCCCGGACACTCCATGTGAGATTTGTGCTGGACAAAACGGAGGCGGACAGGTTTTTCTCCGGGTACTCCGGTTTTCCCTGTCACAATTTCATTCCAGCAACACACTCCACTATCATTTCATTTCATCTGTCATTCATTTAATCATTGCCCCAAGGGAGTGCGACAGGCTTTGGCAGCCAGCACAGTTCATGTCCTCGCCGCTAGATTGGGGGCTTCATTCATTCATTCCATTCCCTGACCCGATCGGTCGACTGGAAGCAGGCTGTGGATTTTCAATAATATTTTTATTTAAAACCTGGTAGTACAAGTGTAGACAAAGTGTTATTGAAGATATCGTTCGAAGAGGTCCCCCTTCATTGCATAATAACCTTCCAAGTGGCTGAACAAGAGCGAAGAGCCTTCCTGAGAACAGTTTGATTTTCAAAACTACAGAGTTGAGAATGTGTTCGTACAGACTGGTTAGTATGTAGTGATACAAATGAATCAATATATTCTTTTCCTTGCAGATTACTTGGTCACAACCCTGATAGTTTAAGTTACTGACGAAGGATGGCAAAATGATCGTTCTTGGCGCAAGCTGCCAGTTCATGAAATGAGTGCCAGCCACAAACTACGCTACATTGATGTTTCATTTGAGAGGCTTGCACATCGTGGTCATTAAGCCCCTTGTACTTGGGTATGTGTGGAATTTTGTGTGATATCTAGGGCTTGGATTTTTAGGTGCTAAAAATCGGGAAAATATTTATATTCTATGAATTAAAAATACCTGAAATATGTGACAAAAAAGTAAAATTATTTAATTATAATTAGTTTATTAATGTGAATATAAACAATATGCAGTATTCACGAATGCAATTTATTTTATGTCTCACTGGCTGCTGAAGCATTACAATACACAATGAGATACATCTTCAGGTTGTCCATCACAAATGACCGACGATTATCGCGAAACACTTTTTCTGAAGGTGCGAAACTGCGGTAATATGTTTCTTGCCCTTGAGGTGTTGTGTAACTTGAGATCACTGTTCAACCTTGATTCCTTTCCCACATGGTTGGTAGAACAGAACGCTCCCATCAGAAGTAAAATTGTCTTTAAATTCTGAACATACTGCTGCAGACGATAACTTGTAGTTGCTTTTACTTTAGGCATCGAAGAACTGCCTTACACTTCACAGTGCCAGAAATGAACTGCATGTGGGTGACACTGGTTCCAGGTAGCTGGGGGTGTAGGTCTAGCACGTGGTGCAATATGGCTATGGACAAGGAAACCCCGGCTTCCACAGTGAGAGGCACGGGGCGACAGTTGGGAATAACACAGTTGCAAGCTGACATACGCTCTGCATGAAGATTAGATAGCTCACAGGTTCTTCCACGTTGAAGTAACACATAACAAAAATGCAATAAACTGAAACTGATTTAAAAAAATGTAAATATTTTGTCTTTTTATGTGCTAATTACTGAAAAGCAGGAATTTATGTATTTATAAAAAATGCATAAAATATGTATTTAATCATCATCATCATAATTTATTGCATGTGACAGGCCATTAAGACCCATAGCAGAAAAACAAGGGTATACAATTCTTGATTACAATATAAATAGCAAGCATAACATAATATATAGCATTGTACTTCATAACAGGAAGAATGATTTCAGCTTCTCAAATAATGGTTGCATATATTAGACCAACGATTTCTATCCCTGGCATCTTCCATACTTGCATCTGGATCTACCTGGTTCAGTGCCAACATAACTCGATCTTTCCATCTCGTTCTTGGTCGACCTCTTGGACGCTTTCCCGTTGGCTGAAAATTGAACACACGGTTCGGGAGAGTACCTTCTGCTCTGATAATGTGTCCTAACCATTGTAATCGTCTTCTCTCTATCTCTCTACTGATGTCTGCCTTTTCATAACGTCGATATAACTCCTCTTTACTCCGTCTTTCCCAACTGTCAGTTTCTGGGCAGTATTTTGGGCCATATATTTTCCGCAGCATTTTTCTTTCAAATGCACGTTTCACAACCATACATTAAAACAGGTCGTACTGGGGTCATGTATAGGTGGATCTTATTTTCCTGAGATATTAGACGTGACGTGAAAATTGGATTCATGCTATAGGAAACATGAGTAGCGTTGGTGATTCTTTGTCTTATTTCCTTTTCTATTTCACGTTTGTAAATATGTATTTACTTAAAAAAATAATTATTTACCTAAACATCCGAGTCCTAGTGAAAACCTGTTTTTAAAATTATGAATGAGCATTGGATGTTTTTCTGAGAATGGCATTGTTTTTTCAGAATAGGTAGTAGTGGATAGTAATGATAATTAAACGTATTTCAAGGGGGGCCCGATCAAAACATTGCATAGGGGCCCTTAAATACTCTCGGCACGTATACTCTTCTATGAAGACACGACTCGACAATTTGATGCTGGCCGAAGCTAGCCATTTAAATTTCCATCGAAAGGAGATTGTTGGAAGAAATGAAAACGTAAAACTACTTACTGTATAGTGTGGGTGATGTATTAAAGATAGAGATAATAGTGTCGCACACCTTTTTGTTGAAAAACAATTCTTCCACTCATCTTCTTCTTCTAGTCCCTATCCGTTCTGAATGTCGGCAACCGTCTTGCCAGTGCTTTCTCTGTTCTGAGCCGTTTGGAATAACTCTTCCAATGTCTTGAGAGCCCAGTCTCGGAGGTTTTTTAGCCAGGAGATTCGTCTCCTGCCAACAGTCGAGTCTCTGAGGTTTTTAGCCATGACATAATATTCTCTCAGTGACAAAAATTGTACAGCTGAGTTTCTATGCCCAAGATCGCGGGTTCAAACCCGGCCGAAGCCGTCGGATTCTTTAAGAGCGTTAAAAATCCCTCAGTATGCCTTCCTTCGGAGGGGAAGTAAAGCCGGCGGTCCCATGTCATAGATTTATGGCATGTTAAAAAACCTTCCACTAATTGCAGCTGTGTGAAGCTAAATTGGATAGGTTAAGAATGTAAACAACGCTCTTAGGTTTCTACGTTCGTTGCCAAGAGCCGACTGCGGTGGCGTCTAGTAGCTAAGTTCTGAACTTGGCCTAGTAGTCGTTGACGGTGGCGCTTGGCGGCAAAAGTAGGAACTATTTGAAAAATTCTAAGTTGCAGTCTGTACTTAAATTAAAATACAGTCATCACAATTAACACCGGTTATCAGACAGATTATACACACACCTAAAGTACACGGGGCTACATGACCGCGTTGTCGCAGCCCCCAAACTTAAGAACCAACCAACCAAAAATTGTACCTGTAAGTCATCAAATATGTCAGAAGATATGGATGATGCTGATGATGATAATTGTTGCTTTAAGGGGCCTAACATCTGGGTTATCGGCCCCTAATGGTTTGGGTGATAGTGAAAATGAAATGAAATGAAACCCTACCTAAAACTAACTACAAACTTATAAACTAGAAGAGGAAATGAAAAAAAAGAATAAGGGAAACGAAAGACAGGAGGAAAGTAAATGCCCTCAACCCTCGAAGAATGAGAATTAAGGGACTTGGAAGAAAGGAGAACTAGAAAAGGCAGATATGAAAGGTAAAGAAGAGAGGGACCGCCCAAAGGCAATGGAATAAGGAGAAAAACCGGACCCAGCTCAGGCAACCCTCGGGGTCACCAACTCCCGAACTCACCAGACGTGTGAGCCCTTGGGGCTGTAGTACAATCCAGGGTGCACCTTAAGTGGTGGGGCTCCTTGAGGACCTTGTGCAGAAGGCAGGAGATACAATGAAAAGAAAACAACAGGTCTAACCTCTCGAAGAATGAGGGATCAGGAAAGATGAGACAAGGGCCAATTAAGGCGGGTAAATGAAAGACTCCCTAGGCCTGGGTTACCCCAATACCGTCGGAAATGAACAAGAGTTGACCAAGGGAGGTCGAGAGGAAATATAACAGAGAGGAGCCTGGTACACGTAAGTGGAAGCAATGCTGGACTCAGCTAGGGTCCCGTGGTCGCCAACTCACGTCCAACAAATTGTGAGCCCCTGGGGAGAGAAGATATGAAGTATCAAACAGTGACTACATATTCTTGAACCCCTCTGTACATTTCCATGGCTTTTCAAGAAATGCAAGATTCGTCCTGCGCTATTGAGGACGATTTGGAAGATTCTGGTACAAACCACACCTAACTCCCTCTGGTTTAGGAGCTTGAGTTTTGTGTGAAACATACACCTTAGCGTATTATATAATAAGATTTTTTTTGTCGTGTGGTCTCCTGAGAGGCCGAGTGCAGGTCTTTCTAGTCGATGCCCGTAGGCGACCTGCGCGTCAGGATGAGTGATGGAATGGATGAAGATGAAGGAAACTGGGCAAGGATGTGGAAGGAAGCGGCCATGGCCTGTCAGAAGGTACCGTCCCAGCATTAGCCTGGTGTTGAAAATGGGGAAACCACGGAAAATCATTTTAAGGACGCCGACGGTGGGGCTCGAACCCACACGTCTACCGATTCAGCAGAGAGCTTGGCCCCATGATCTAACGCTGCGCTTTAGACAGCGTAGCCACAGCTGTCGGTATATAATAAGATAATAAGATATGATGATGGTAATGTGTCAATTTACATTTATAATTAAAAGAGATAGTACTTTTGACGTAATTGTGTTCCATATTTGGACTGTCTAGTTTTCCCTGTTATAAGGGCAGAAGGTTTCTAAATATACACGAGCTCGCCAATTCCACTAAATGCTAAGGTCAGCTGTTACGTAACAAGAGAAGATTGATTCTGTTTAACCCAGACCCTCTTGGCTCGTGATTGCACAACATAGTCCTCGAAATATAATAACTGCATGATAATTATTTTAAACTAGCTCTCATCGAGACTTGCGGAACATCACATACTATTGTATTAAGGGCAGCTTCAGGGGCGTAGTTGGTAGCATGCTGAGCTTCTATGCCCAAGACCGCGGGTTCAAACCCGGCCGAAGTCGTCGTATTTTTAAAAGCGTTAAAACCCCCTCAGTATGCCTTCCTTCGGAGGGGAAGTAAAGCCGGTGGTCCCATGTCATAGATTTATGGCATGAAAAAGAACCTTCCAATAACTGCACTTGTGGAAGCTAAAATTTGTAGGTTTGTTTGATAACGCTATATTAGTTCCATAGTTCGTCGCCAGGTGCTGTCTGCGATAGTATCTAGTAGCCAAGTCCACAGCTAGGTGTCGTGGACGGTAGCAAAAGTAGGAACTACTTGAAAAATTGATCGTCTGCAGTCCTTCTACCTGAATCACAGATAACACACACTCATACAGCCATCACAATTAACACTGGATATCAGACAAATTCTACACAAACCCAAAGTACACGGGGATAGATGACCGCGTTGTCGCAGCCCCTAAACTAAGGAAACAACCAACTATTGTATTAACATCATCATAATTATAATGATCCCTCAATGCTGAGGTCGTAATCTCCGAGGAGGTTATTATTTATTCGTCCCCATCTCTCCCGGTCTTTGGACAAGCGTGATGCACCCAATCGCATTCTGGATAATGTTGGGCCATCTCGACCACGGTCTCCCTTTCCTCGCATATGCTATATGAGTAAGGATTCTCACCGCATTATCTTAACTCACCGTTATGCGTTAAGAGTTTGCAGATGACACTCAAACTTATATTAGCCGATGACGCGGTGGCTGCTGATCTTGCCATCCGTTTTATAAGAGAGAGTGGGTTAGGGCGAGCAATCTAAATTATCCAGTGTACAGTGACTCACATTCTTGTTCTTTTTTGAATGCTGAATTTTTTCCCCGTAATTTTTAGCCTATTTTCAATTTTGAAAAAATAGGCTTATGAGATCACCTTTTGTCCGTGTGTGTGTGTGTGAGGTGTGTGTGTGTGTCCCCCCCTAATAAAATCTAAACGGCTGGAGCGATTTCAATGAAACTCGGTAAGTTCATGGCGCTATTCCCGGCGACCTCGACCGTGCCCTTCAAATTTTGTTACGTCTCACCAATCCAACATGGCGGCTGTGCGAAATATTTCACTAGCATTCAATATCTCCGAAACTATTACCAATATCGCCCTGAAATTGTGTACGGTGATAAAAGGCACTACTAGAAGTTCACCTATGAGACTTTCAAAAACTTGGTGACTAAAAAACCAACATGGCGGCCAAGCGAAGTTGAGACTTTTAAATAGACTTTTCTCGCGATTTAACTACCCAAACGTAATGAAACTGGGTACAGCAATTGTTTATACACATTGTAAAGCACTGGAGTCTAATTTAGTTCAATTGTTTACATAACCTCAAAATGGCGGCTGTGCGAAATATTTCACTGACATTCTATATCTCCGAACCTATTACAGATATCACCCCGGAATTTTGTACGGTGATAAAGGGTACTAATACAACTTTACCTATGTATATTTCATAAACCTGTAAAGTACAAAACGAACATGGCGACCAAGCGAATTTGAAATATTTTAATAGACTTTTCTCGTGATTTAACTCTCTGAGCGCAGTGAAATGTGGTACAGTAAATGATTTTGCAGATTGTAATGCACTGCCATCTAATTTAATTCAATTGTTTACATAACCTCAAGATGGCGGCTGTGCGAAATTTTAAAATTATGTTTTTATTTCTTGTGTCGTAATCATGTAATCGAAGTGAAAGTTTGAATAATGAACCTAGGCAATAATTGTCCTTGAATGGTACATAACTCTATGGCCTATACATATAACAATCCTAAATGGCGAGCTTCCGAAATATTTAGACGGTTCTCAATATCTATGAATCTTTTACAGCAACCAAACAGATTTTTTTTATGTTCATAGAGACTATGAACATATGTTCACCTAAAGGACTTTGAGTATCCTGGTGAGCACAAATCCAACATGGCGGCGACGCGAAGTATAAATATTTAAATGGACGTTTCTCGCGAATTAACTATCCGAGTGCCGTGAAACGTTACACGTTAAATGCTTATACAAATGTTGATCCACTGGCATCTAATTTATTTCAATTGTTTGCATAATCACAAGATGGCTGCTGTGCGTAATTTTAAAATCAAGTTTTTACTTCTTGTGTTCTAATCATGCGATTGAAGTTTGAATACCACACGTACACAATAATCTTAATGTAATAGTACAAACATAAAAATCCAACCTGGCGACCATCTGAAATATTTAGACGGTTCTCAATATCTACGAATCTGTTACAGCAATTAAACTGAAATTTTGTATGTTGATAGAGGCTATTAACATGAGCAGGATATATGAAAATAGTCTGTATAGTTCTTCACGGAACTACTTGTTTGTTTATAACATAATTATTAGTTTTAATTAATTTTTTGTTTTATTATTTTTCATTTTCCATTCCAAATTTCTATACTTTAATCTGTGTTAAGAGGGACAGATGACCTCGTCGTTCCGCCCCTTAAAACAACAATAACTAACTAACTAACTCTCCTTCCTGGGACATTACATAGGATGATCAGTTTCCCTAAACCACGCGTTCAAAACCTGATGCTCGCAAGCACAAGCTCCCCTGAGATCCATTCTTCAATTCAAATTCTGTTTCACGAACCGGAATAATAGTGTTATCATTACAATTCAGAAATCTCATCGTTTTGTGAAATAGTATTTTTAATCTACAAAGCTGATGGATTGGAATCCGGGCTAGCCATAGGAAACAACAACATTTTTAATCTACAGTAAAAATAATTGGGCATCTCTGTTTTATGAGTAACACGAAACTTAATTGAAATATTAGAAGATCTTATCAGTGTTGTCTACAGATCGTATCACACCTAAAGCGAAGATCTCTATGATAAATACCGAGGTGTTCCGCTCGTTCTCGGAGTAATATCGATACTAGCGTGACGTCACGCCCATACGACCCACGGCCAACGAGAAAGACAGGCCATGGCGCGTAAACCTAATCCACGCCTAATACTTTTGTGACGTAGGTAATGTAGTGCTTGATGGTGCTTATGCGTTTTAGTCGAGAGCAATTCATGAGCAGCAGAAATGCGATATTTTATATCAATCTTCTTGAAATTGCCCCAGTTTAGATGTTCCGTGTGTTTTCAAGCACTATAAATTATACTGTATAGGTTTACAAAACTACACCAATTATAGATAGCCTATTTACATGTTGAAGTTACTCGTGACAAAAATCCACGCGACCTAGGATTCAAGGGTTTGTTGTGTCTTTAATAGCTGCAACGAGTACAGTAAGTGGAGTTGTAGATCCTGTGACCTTCGTTGTGAGTAACTTATGTGGACATAAGCAGTGACATCACGCCAATACGACCCAAGCTATAAGTCTGGGACACCTTAAGTAAGTTACTAGAAAACCAACATGGCCACCACATTTGGTGTTGCCAACCTACATCATTTAACACCAAAAAGTCAGCACACACATCCTTGTAACATGTACGCAAATGATCCAAACTACGTAAAGGCCCTTTACATTTTACATAAAGTTGTGAAGCAGTCCTTGCTCAAGTTAGGGACATCTTGGTCATCAGTCCTCAACAGTCTAACTCTTAAGCAGTATTATGGTAGTGAAGTTAACTTAAATTAGCTCTTCTAGTTTGATTTTTAAAGCATCATATAAAATGCATAAGAACAGAAACATTAATACTTACTGGAGGTTTTTTCCAGTTTTGCCGGGGAGCTAAAGATGAGCATGTTCATTTCTTCTTATCGGCTACATTTTTATAATTAGTCCTAAAATGCAGACCATTCTGTTTTAAGATGAGTGTTCAAAGAAGGATTTAGGAGTAAGAGAAAAATAGAATAGTGGGGTACATATTAGCTTATTATTTCTTTATTTTTGATAAGTACCATACTCATTTCTTGCATGTATAGGCCTACATATATGGAAGTAGAATTGAGACAAGCTATTGATAGCCTATTGGCAAATCCCTATTGAGATGCAAGAAGATGGTTGATCCAATGCTTAGGCCTAAATCCATTCGAACTAGTCGTGGATTTTAGGGGCATAAAACTGTAATGGCAACTCTTAAGATTTCTTCTTGGAATGGTAGAAAGCAGCAGTTGTTCGTTGAGTTTGGGGCTTTGCGACATCATGGTCATGTAGATCTGTGTACTTGGACATGTGGAATTTGTCTCATAACCTGTGTTATTGTGATGGCTGTATTAGTGTGTGCATTTATTATTCAGATGAGGATTGGGAACGAGGCGGCCATGGCCTTAAATTAGGAACCATCCCGGTATTTGCCTGGAGTAGAAGTGCGGAAACCAGTTCCAAGATGGCTAAGATGGGGAGCGAACCCTCCTCTTCTCAGTTTTGCCTCACGAGGCTTAGTGTGCCTTGTTCCATCCCTCAGACCAAAATTAAAATTTCTTGGCAGAGCCAAAAATCGAACCAGGACCAACTGCCAAAAAATTGCTAGCGGCACAGCGCGAGATGGTTGGTAGAATACTCTCCCGACCTTTCGTCACCTGGCACATTAAAAGCCACTTGCAGAAAATTCACTGAATTCACTGACAAATTGACTACAGTCCAGCCGCTGAGTGTCCGGCTCTGACGTTCGGCGATGGTGGGAGAAGAGGGGTAGAGAGAACAATATAGCCAACTTACGGCAATGAGAAGCTGTTAATAGAACCTTGAAACTTACCATCATTTTAATTCTTCTCTAGCATCTTCACTATGTAACGTGGAAGTCCCACACCCTATTTGCAATTTTATGCATCATTGTGTTATTCCGACATTTTGCGGTTACAAAACCTAAATTCTTCGACCGCAGTGGATTTCCGCCTAGGTTGGCAAAGTCGCTTAAAACCATGAAGAATGTTGTCTCCTGTACCAATCAGCGGTTTTCCCGGTAAGCCGGTCTTTAAAATTAGCTCGATGTTGCAAGGGCTCACTTCTGTTGCTCTTTGTGTTAGTGCAGGTTTGTTGTTTTATTGTCTTGTGTGTGCACACTTACCTGTTAACTGTGTGTAATTATATTACTTTAGTAATATGGTCAGTGGTTCGTCAGAATTCATTTAAAATCATGTGAAATATTTTTTGTAGTCCACGCTGTTTTATTTTTCGCGGTACAGAACCGGCAACGCTGTCTCCCTCCCTCATGAGAAATGTCAGAGCCGGACACTCGACGGCTGTACTGTAGTTAAATACACGCGTTGAAAGGCAAGCTTTATCGACGGAGTAATACACAGACCGGCAAAAAAAAGTGGAACAGTTAAAAATGTAATATAAATAGTGTAAAATTAGCCATGAAAAAGATGTAATCACATTTTAAAAGCTTTTCACGCATTAGAACACACATCTGAAACATCCGTGAATAGTAATTGATAATATGACATTTCTTAGGGTGGTTTATTACCACCAATTACCCAATCTTCGATGGCTGGAAGTGCACTGGAAGCATTTAAGGGTTATGAGTGTTGCCGCTCGCTTATTGTTGTTCTAGGAATAACAACTGGCATTTGTTGAACACGAGCAGTGGGCCTCTGTTCTCTTCACTGACGAGAGTCGCTTTAATCTTAGATCTCCTGATGGAAGAGAAAGAGTGTGGAGAAGGCGCGGGAAGAGGTACAGCCCTGTTGCTTTCTCCTCCAGGACTCCATTTGGAGGTGGCTCTGTTATGGTGTGGGGTGGCATCAACATTATGGCCCGCACTGAGTTGGTGTGCATCGATCACGGGACACTCAATTCCCAAAGGCACATCGAAGAGATCCTGATGAACCATGTGATGCCCTATGCGCCTTTCATTGGTCAGAATTTCATGCTGGTGCAGGATAATGCCCTCATACTGCTCGCTGTGTTGTATAATATCTGCAGGAAGTGGGGATTCAAACCCTGGACTGGCTAGCTCGTAGTCCTGACTTAAACCCCATCGAGAACGTACGAGATATGCTTGGAAAGAAAGTCAGACAGTGTGACCCCACCACCTTGGCACAACTGAGAACATCGCTGCTGGAGGAATGGGATTGCATCCCGGCAAATGTCATTCGATGAGTTGTGAACAGTATGCCTACGCGTTTACAAGCTGTCATAGACTCTAAGGGTGGAAACACTTGTTTTTAGTGACCAGTGGTGTTGTGCAGTGCAAACATTAACACTGTTTTGTTTGAAAAAAATAAAATAAAAACCAGCCCAAAAGAACATTACTAAAAATAGAAAATTGTAAGATTTGCAAAAATATGTAACAAAATTTGTGAGTTAAAGCGTTTTGTAAAACAGGTTTCAGTATTTTCTGTAGCCAACCATCTAAAATTTACATGAATAATGCAAATATTGGAAAACTGATACATATTAGTGGAATAAATTAAGAAATTACATAAAATAATAGCCCGTCTTCAAGCAAAAATGTTCAAGGCAAAACGACATACGTACCGTAATAGAGGTAACACTTCAGAAGTGATGAATCAAGTAGAATACTTAAATTAGCCTAAATACCTTGTGTAATGATGAATAATAATTGTGGAAATGATGTCCTAATAGATGTTTTCTGCTTTGCTGTCTCTAACCCACCCGCTATCCCCTTTACAACACGACTTATATACTGTAGGGAAATTTCAGATTAATTCTATAACGTATCACTCTTTTCCTTTTCACTTTCACTTTGATAACATATCATTTTCATACCATATTTCATATTTTGGCGAAAAGGGGGGGGGGGGGGGCATTATCAATTGTAACTACTAACCTTGATCACTTCTGCACCGGATATATGTGCTAAATCACTTAAACATGTGTTTTTACTTATTGTATATTTAACAACCGCAGCCATGTTCGACAGCATATTTAGTATGTGAAACTGCTGCAACGATCACACTGACATCATTAGTTACCAACATATCCGATACAAAATAGGCCTAAATTAGACGACACATGTAATGTTGCAATTATGTGGAAAAAAAAAGAAAGAATCGGGCTCTTCTTAGTTAGACGAAACCATTGGTCGCTACTAGGTTAGAAGACAGTCTGGACGAAAATTACTGATTGCACTACTGGGCGTAAGCCCCAGGTTAGGTTTGTTTTGTATGTATAACCGTATTTACCACTGTAATGAACGCTGATCGCAAGGATTCCATTGGTTTGGATGAAAATTATTGATGCGTGTCTACCCAAACTGTGCGTGACAAAAACCAGGGGTGGTGTTTGTATGGCATAACGACCTAACAATTATTGGTCAGCCATCACAGCACTTTTCGATAAACGAAAACAAGCCATGAAATTAAGATTCATGCAATTAACATACAAATCCATGACACAAATCATAGTGTTCACAGCTGGTAGGAGAAACACAACAAGCAACTACGGAGTGTCACTACTCCGAAGTAACTTATGTAATGTGGCTAAGATACAAGAGTTGAACATTTTATCGCTAAAGGGTATTATTTACATTTTTCAGCAGTGCCAACATTATTGTTTGGCACTGGTCTTGCCTCTTAGTTCGAGCGTGGTGAACCCGGAATAAGGCTTTACATACAAACCTAACCTGGGGCTTATACCCCAGACCCCCTTGCTTGTGTTAAAAGCAGTAATTTTCATCCCCACAGTCACCTGGCCTAGTAGCGGCCAATGGTTTCGTCCAGACAGTCGTCTATTCTAGAGTTGTACTTTAGAGATGTGTTCCGACAGTTCAAGCCATTGAGCTGAAGGAAGCGGGTAATCTCGAGAACCACTGGATGGATTTTGATGCGGTTTGCACTGTTCTCGAGGGAGGTAATTCTAGAAAGAATATTCATTTATGACCAAAGGAAGCCGATTTTGTATCCCACATGTTGGCAACAATGTGTGCGCATCGGTGTGTGCCTCTAGAGTGCGCCTTGTTGACAGTTGAACGAGATGCAAGCGCTGTTGGAACATGGCAGCCGTTTTTAAAGAGCAATAAATAAAAACTCATATTTATGCACTTATGCACATATAATGAAGTGCAGTAGTGACCAGGGTTCCTAATTTCAATACGTAATATCAGCCAGAAGATGAAACAAGGACACAAGGTATGTAAAAGTCACATTCATGTCCGATGCAAATGTATAAGTGGCATTCTACTTTCATTCAGAATTAATAATACAAGTAGCCTCGGCTATAGATGCGAGCAATATTTATAACATATTGCAACCAGTGGCTTCGTCCGAACTGTGTCATCTAATCAAGTAGCGAACAGCGACTTTGTCTCACCCAACATTACATCATTCAGTGGTGCAGTAATTTATGTCGAGAACTAAAAGAGAGCTATGAGATATTGTTGGTATTCTCTGAAAATATGCACATGTGATTCAAGCGCAGTGCATATCCCATTCACATGTGAGTATGTGGCTCTTCAGAATGATGATTGATTCATGTTGCACAACCCTTGAAGTTCGTTGAAGGGCACCACACTACTCTGTCGCAACCATGACTGAAACAAATAAAAATAGGCCTAATATAAATATGTTATCTGCCTACTACTAAGTAGGCTATAGATCAGTAGCCAAGTACATAAGTTATAAGCTACATAACTTAAATAATCACCAATACATTCACTACCACTAACCGAGTGTGAATCATAGACTAGGCCTACTTCCGAGTTTAAGAGTTACATGTGCAATGTATTATAATATTATGGCTGACGGCATTTGGAAGTCGAGAATAAGATACATAACAATATTACAAGGCGAATTGAACCTAAGAATATATTCCCGAGAGAGAACTTACTTAGGCTATATTTTAGGTTATGTTTGAATTAGGCCTATATGGAAAATGCAGTCAGAAGACTATTTCAAAATTTCCAAAGACCATTAAGGTTCTTTATTACGTTATTTGTGCTCTGACTGAATATAAAAATAAATAAAACAACGATTAAATGACTTTGTACTTTTAATTGTATAGGTCTAGGCTAGGCCTACTTACTCAAATCGTAGTGATCTTCGTAGAGTTTCTCCAATCATCTCTAATCTTGTTCTCGTGTTTTTTAGGCCTCATGATGAAATCTAAATAAGAATTTATTCAAAAATTAATTAAATAAAAGCTTCGAAACATCTCAAGACTAGTGGATTTGACACACACATATAAAGAATCTATAATAACTGTAAAAACTGTTTTAATCGATGTATATTAGTAGTACTTACCTTGTACAACTTGTTACAACTTCATTAGACTTGAAATTCCAAAGAAAACTGTGAAATTATTCAAATAATAAGTCATTAGTGTAAGTCGTAATTATAATGTTGGCTGACTTTGTGAAAAATGCATTCTGGGAGTTATCGCCAGACCCTTGTCGGCAACTGTGTGGTACAAAATTTTACTGGTATTACGGTCTGTGGAGATGGCGAGATTTTAAGCAGGGTTGGCGACAATGTGCTCGCACCTGAAAACAACTTAACTTCAAGAAATGCAACCATAAAGCAACATTTACGTAGGCATAGGGGACGGCTGGTAATGTTGCCTACTCTGTCTTGATCTAGTAACTTATTTAAGCTGGCCCGGACTATATGAATAGTGCCGGACAATGTATGCAAGCTTTCTTATAGTTGAACGATATGCATAAATATATCAAACGGTTTTGTAATAGAAATATATTCACGAACATAATATTCTATGGTCTTCGTTTTACTTCCGGTGTGGTAGTCATCTTGTCTACATCAATGAACCTGTATAGACGTTGGTATTCAATTCTCACTTGTCTTCATAAAAGATATTGATATGAGCCGTTTGTCAGTGACGAGTGTATTCCGCAGATCTCTTCTACTGTATAAACGCATTAATTTCTGTTCCGCCCCTTAAAACAACAATAACTAAGTAATAATTTCACTGCAAGATTCTTTGATCTAATTATACTCATGTGCACATAATTACACTCACAACGAAGATTACTCAATTTACTGTACTCGTTGCAGCTATTCAAGACACAACGAACCCTTGAATCCTAGTTCGCGTGGATTTTTGTAACGAGTAATTTCGTTGGTTGGTTGATTGGTTGGTTTCTTAGTTTAGGAGCTGCGACAACGCGGTCATGTAGCCCCGTGTACTTTGGGTCTGTGTAGAATTTTTCTGATAACCAGTGTTAATTGTGATGGCTGTATTAGTGTGTGTTGTCTGTGATTCAGGTTGAAGCACTGTAGATGATCAATGTTTCAAGTAGTTCCTACATTGCTACCGTCCACGACACCTAGCTGCAGACTTGGCTATTAGATGCCATCGCAGCAAACACCAGGCGGCAAACGTTGAAACTAGCGTTATCAAACTAACCTACACATTTTAGTTTCCACGAGTGTAGTTAGCGGAAGGTTCTTTTTCCTGCCATAAATCTATGACATGGGACCGCCGGCTTTACTTCCCCTCTGAAGGAAGGCATACTGAGGGATTTTGAACGTTCTTAAAAACTCCGACGGCTTTGGCCGGGTCTGATCCCACGATTTTGAACGCTCTTAAAAACTCCGACGACTTTGGCCGGGTCTGAAACCGCGATCTTGGGCATAGAAGCTCAGCATGCTACCAACTACGCCACCGAGCAACTTCAACAGGTAATGTAAATAGGCTATCTATGGCTGGCCTAGTTAAACGTAAAAGCACTACATTGCCTACGCCACAGAAGGATTTGGTTTACGCGCCATGGCCTGTCTTGCTCGTTGGCCGTGGATACGACCTATTTGTATCATAAGAATCGCCCACGCTTCAACAACTGGGATCTAATAAGTCAGCTTGCCCTTGTTGCCATGCTAACAGGTTGTTGGAAATTTGTTGATGCAATACGCTTCAACAAGTCTCTACTGAACTAGAATTCATAGGCACTGCCATCGTAATGCTGGTTGATTGGTTGGTTGGTTCTTAAGTTTAGGGGCTGCGACACCGCGGTCATGGAGCCCCGTGTACTTTGGGTGTGTGTAGAATCTGTCTGATAACCGGTGTTAATTGTGATGGCTGTATTAGTGTGTGTATCTGTTTTTTAATTTAAGTGCAGACTGCAACTTAGATTTTTTCAAATAGTTCCTACTTTTGCCGCCAAACGCCACCGTCAACGGACTACTAGGCTTAGTTCAGAACTCAGCTACTAGATGCCACCGCAGTCGGCTCTTGGCAACGAACATAGAAACCTAAGAGCGTTGTTTACATTCTTAACCTATACAATTTAGTTTCACACAGGTGTAATTAGTGGAAAGTTCTTTAACATGCGATAAATCTATGACATGGGACCGCCGGCTTTACTTCCCCTCCGAAGGAAGGCATACTGAGGGATTTTTAACGCTCTTAAAAAATCCGACGGCTTCGGCCGGGCATCGTAATGCTCGTAGGCCTACTGTCGACCAAAGTATTATGTGTACTCGAGTTTGAAGGTTGTTTGTTAAGTAACCAATAGACCTACATAAAATCCAATACCATCAACATTTTCGTCGTTCTATTTTACGTTAGTTTATGTAGGTTTGGATTTTTTTTTATTTCTATTTTAATATTTTTTATCGCAGTTGGAACACAAAAAGTGCACGTTTTAAGCGTGTTTCAACCATGCGTCACATTTAAGAATTATTATCTCAAAAGCCCGTCATCAGATCGAATCCAAATTTTAACACAATATATATTGGAATGTTGTATAACTGGTTTATTAATTTCACAATTTTGTGTGTCCAAGAAACAAAGTTGTTATCATTGTTGTAAGGTAACTTTTTCTCGGCTCGGGGTGGTTGGAAAATGTAGTTCTTGGTTGCGTTGTAATCGTTATACATCAAAAAGTTATGCTGTATGACTGTGAAATACGTAAATTAATTCACTTATTTTATATCGGTTTGTATTTGTACGAGGAAATAACACATGGTTCAACAGCTAGCCGCTCCAGCAAAAGCTGTACAGCGTTGCTGAGATGGAGTCCATCACCGCCGAGCGAGACGCGCCATGGTGCGTGTGGGCACCTTTCCGGCAACGCTGTACAGCTGTTCCCGGCGCGGCTAGCTGGTGAACCATGTGTTATTTCCTCGTAGAATTACAAACCGATATAAAATAAGTGAATTAATTTACGTATTTCACAGTCATACAGCATAACTTTTTGATGTATAACGATTATAACGCAACCAAGAACTACATTTTCCAACCACCCCGAGCCGAGAAAAAGTTACATTACAAAAATGGTAACAACTTTGTTTTTTGGACACACACAATTTTGAAATTAATAAACCAGTTATACAACATTCCAATGTATATGGTGTTAAAATTTGTATTCGATCTGATGACGGGTTATTGAGATAATAATTCTTAAATATGACGCATGGTTGAAACACGCTTAAAAACGTGCACTTTTTGTGTTCCAACTGCGATAAAAAATATTAAAATATAAATTTAAAAATCCAAACCTACATGAACTAACGCAAAATAGAACGACGAAAATGATGATGTTATTGGATTTTATGTAGGTCTATTGGGTACTTCACAAACAACCTTCAAACTCGAGTGCACATAATACTTTGGTCGACAGTAGATGACGAACACTTGTTGCCATGGTAACCATCGTGTCGAATGTCTGTCCACGCTATCACAGATCATATCCATGTTAGAAACCATCTGTAGTGGGACATTGGTGGTGATTGAGGAAGCGATCTGGACTTTCCTTGGCCTCTATGTTAAGTATAGATCAATGTCACTTCCTACATTGGCTGGCTGGGTATAATAACGTGTAAAATGTATTCTTAGCCGCCTGTAGGCGCCGCCACGGCCTACGGCGCTAGAAATAGTCCACGTTCACCGCGTTGCGTCTCCAAACAGCAATAATAGCGAGCATCAGTGTTGCCACCCTAATTTAATTTTCTTTTTTAATATCTGGATTAGAGACGTACCGTATTTACTTCGTGATAGTTACAATAATTATAATGAATTTACATCTAGAACACTGGAGCCCTGAAATAAATAATATCATGATATCTCTACTGTGCAGTGGCGTGACGTTGTGCTGGTTAAATTATGATAATAATTAATTACTGTGGTTGTAAGAATGTTGTGGTGTCAGAATTGTTAACGTTCCAGTAAGTCGATTGATTCGACCCCCTTGCAATTGGGCGCACCCAAATGTCAACTGGCATTGGCGGGATTTAATGCTGCAACTTGAACCACAATAGGCCTTGACAGAGTCGCCGGTAATATTGTGTTGCTGCTGCAACTTGACCTACAGTAGACCTTGACAAAGTCGCTGGTCATATTGTGTTGCCGCTGCAACTTGACCTACAGTAGACCTTGACAGAGTCGCCGGTAATATTGTGTTGCTGCTGCAACTTGACCTACAGCAGACCTTGACAAAGTCGCCGGTAATATTGTGTTGCTGCTGCAACTTGACCTACAGTAGACCTTGACAGAGTCGCCGGTAATATTGTGTTGCTGGTGCAACTTGACCTACAATAGACCTTGACAGAGTCGCCGGTAATATTGTGTTACTGCTGCAACTTGACTTACAGTAGACCTTGACAGAGTCGCCGGTAATATTGTGTTGTATTTCAAGATACGGAACGTAGCCATAAAGGAATGCAAACAATAATATTTTCATGCCCACTGAATTGTTTATTCATGTCGCCCTACGTGATTTGTCACGGAGGAGCCAACGACGGACCATACTGTAGTGTATAGCGTATAAGGTGCATTAACAAATAACGAGTCGGAGGCTGGAATGCGCAAACCGGTGACGACATCGGCTAATCGTGGCGTGTGTAACGAGGTGTGGTTCCGACCAGAGCGTGGAAGGTCACAGCCCGTCACTAGAGGGCACGCGTGCACGTCACGTGACGATACAAAGCGAGCAGCAGCATGCATCGATCGTCCAACCAAGATCAAGACAGTAGGCCATTCGACATACTTCCTGGTGTGGTTGAAGACTGTGGGGCAGCCATTGGGCACACACTTTCCGGAAATGCAGTCGTTCCTTCATGATGGTGTGCACACTTCCGATGCTCAATCCGACTACGGCGGCTATGGCGTTCACTGTCACTCGGCGTTCCTGGGTAATGAGTGCATCCACCAGCTGGACGTTGTCATCGGTAATGCAAGGGGATGCCCCAGACCGGACATCATCGGCTAACGACACCCGTCCTTCCCTGAAGCGCTTGTGCCACGCCTTGACCCTTGCAAGGGATATGCAGTGTTCGCCGTACACTTGTGACATTAGGCGATTAATGTCCGTTACCCCTACTCCTTACGCTGTCAGAAACCGAACAACACCTCTTTGATCTTCGTTTGACGCCTCCATGTCACTGTTTGCAATGCGACTGCCAGCGTTGGACGATTGATGCATGCTGCTGCTCGCTTTGTATCGTCACGTGACGTGCACGCGTGCCCTCTAGCGACGGGCTGTGACCTTCCATGCTCTGGTCGGAACCACACCTCGTTACACACGCCACGATAAGCCGTTGTCGTCACCGGTTTGCGCATTACAGCCTCCGGCTCGTTGCTTTTTGAAGGCACCTTATAGTTGACTTGCAGTCTGTTCAGTGAACTGTTTCCCGCAAACATGATTCGCCGACAGAGCAGACCATCCATAACTGGGGCAATTTAAAGGCCTACCCACAATGCGCAGTCGGCAGACGTTAGTGGGTAGTTGACAGTCGGCAGTTGAAGTCAGACCCGTGCTCTGTTATGGCGTCATGCACAATGTGTAGTTGTATGTCTGTAGTTGATAGTTGACAATCGGCAGCGTGTAGTCGGCTGTCGCCAATTTTATCTTTGACTGCCAAATGCATATTTAAGAGCCAATCAGAAAAGATCACAAGCGGACGTCACTTTGTCGTTTTCCCGCTCGTCATCAGCTGTGTAGTTGACTAGTTGTATTCGCGGTATTTTCTTCGCATAAGTTCATTGTTATATTATTATATCTCTACTTAGTATAAAACAAAGTCCCCGATTCTTGGATGTTACGGGTAAACTTAAGAACCACTGGATGGATTTTGATGCGGTTTTCACCATTCTGTAAAGGATATCTCGAGGATGATTTCTGTAGAAAATAATTTATTTATGATCAAAGGAAGCCGAGCAGTAACGATTTCAGTGGAAAAGTCGAGAAAAAAAACTGGCGTCCGAACGCTTTGTAAGCTTACGCTGGACAAACCGTTAAAAATATCTAAATACTATGATTGTAAGAACTGTTCAGCATGAAAAGTTCTACAAAAAAAAGTCCGCGAGAGCATATGTCTATCTTCAATACATCGCCCACTCTAAGTGTTTTTACGTTTTAATTTCTTCCAACCATGTTCATTCAACTACTGAGGCGACAGTTTACGAGCTAGCTAAGGGCGAGTCTATCATCCCTGTTACAGCCTAGCTAGCGGACCAATCTATTGCCCCAGATACAGCCAGCAGCAAACCGTCGAGTCGTGTTGATTTAAGACTTCTGAGAAGGGTGGTTGTGTTTGGAGTTTCCCTGGAAGTGCAACTCGGGTTTTCTTCATTTCGCCTGTCAAGTTAAGATTGGATGGAAGGGGGATTTGAGTTTCATTCACCTCACCATTCCCTGGAATTGCAACTCTTATTTCGCCTGTGAACTTTTCGTTCCGCAAAATTCACAGTCAATTTAAGTTTGGACGGAAGGGGGATTATATTAAATTATACTGATTGTTTTATTCTAAGTAGAGATTATACGCCAAAGTCCCCGATTCTTGGATATCATGGGTAATCTCGAGAACCACTGCATGGATTTTGATGCGGCTTTCACCATTCTGAAAAGGATACCTCGAGGAAGGTTTCTGTAGAAAATATTTTATTTGTGATCAAAGGAAGCCAAGCAGTAATGATTTCAGAGAAAAAGTCGAAAAAAATCCTGGCGTCCGTGCGCTTTTTAAGCTTACGCTGGGCAAACCGTTAAAAGTATCAATATACAATGAGTAAGAATTGTTCAGCATGGAATGTTCTACAAAAACGTACGCGAGAGCACATCTCTATATTCAATCTATCGTCCACTATAAGCAGTGATTTAGTTGGAAAAAATATTTACAGGAACTCACCTTATTAATTCAGCAATTTCCAAATGGACTCGTATTGGGTGTCAAAATCAGCGGCCTCGTGTTTCCGACAAGTTGTTTCATCAGCTGAACGTCTCCCCTTTCGTAGCCATGACTTGGTTGTGGTAAATTCACAGGAGGTCCTACGCTGCTTATGAAAATAAGTCCGCTTGATCTTTCAACCAGCAGCCTATTTCTCTTTTCGGTGTGGATCTCATTCATGGTACTGAAAGCTCTTTCAGCTTCTGCTGAAGAGATGGGAATGGTCTGTACAGTCTTGATTAAAGGCATCAGCTCCACTGGAATTTCCTTGGTCTCGACATACTTTCTGAAAGCATTAATGTACCTCCTCTTGTCTGACATGTGGAAAAAGTCACAAAGGTTGCCGACACTCTCATCACCATAGCAGATATCCAAAGTAGAAGTGGAGGGCCAATTATTTTTGTATAGTACCTTTGAATCACCGATAACTTTTTTCATTCTCTCATGTCTCTGCTGACTAGAGCTGGAACCAAGATGAGATGATGTGGACACATTTTCCATAAGCCTGTTATTTAAATAGTTCACAAGACTTCTGAAAAACTGCTTTCTGTCAATTTTTACAACTTTTTTAGAATCATGTAATCCTATGTTTCTAAACTTTTTGTTTTCTGCTGCTTTAAGAACTGTTCTGTAGTATTCTCCAGAAGCTGAGTTACACATAGATTCAAACACTTTTATAGTGCGCTTGATTACATTTTGAGCCTCTGTCAGACTTGTCTCTCTTTTCTGCAACTCTAATGACAAATCAGCTAACTCAACAAGAGCATCATACATAATTGCAATATTTTCTAGAAATTCTACACAACATATTTTCTAGACCTTTACATTTTGCCCTTTCTTTGGAGTCTCTCTGGTGGTCATTTTTGGCCTCACTAAAATGTTTTACTAGAGCAGTGTAGCCTAGTTTTCCCAGAACCGACAGTAGTGGCTACGCTGGCTAACGCGCAGCATTAGGTCATGGGGCCAAGCTCTCTGCTGACTCGGTAGACGCGTGGGTTCGAGCCCCACCGTCGGCCGTCCTTGAAATGGTTTTCCGTGGTTTCCCCATTTTCAACACCAGGCAAATGCTGGGACGGTACCTTCTGACAGTCCACGGCCGCTTCCTTCCACACCCTTGCCCAGTTTCATTCACCATCATTCATTTCATCTCTCATTAACTTCTCTCCTGAGGTTGGCGTCAGGAAGGGCATCCGGCCGTAAAAATCATCGCCACAAAGACTTCCATCGCATCTCATCCCCGACCCCGTTGGAAAACGGGAATAATAAGGGGTAGTCATACATACTGTAGTTTTCCCAGACAGCTTTTACAGTTCTCTGGCTTGAAACTACCCATCTTATTGTAAATATTTTCCCAATCTTCTTAACTCTTTGTTCCAGTGAAGCAGCACAAATGTTGAGTTCCCTTTGATTTTTGGGAGACATGCTGTATAAAGAATACAATTTGTCAAAGAAAGAATGGAAATGGTTAACACCTGTAACTTCATTCCTTGTATAAGAAACGGCCAATTCCAAGCGATGGTTTAAACAGTGCCAGATTACTATATCTGGAAATAACTTTAAAAACTGTGCTCCAACTCCATTTTTTCTACCTAACATTAGAGAGGCCCCATCACATGCTAGACCAACTAAATGTTCTGCCAGAAAGTTTTCATTCATCCCATATGAAAAAAGATTCTTCAATATCTCTCGAGTAATAACATCTGCTGTAGTTGATTCAAGTTCTATCAAGCCCCAGAAAAAGGAAACAACTTCAGAGTTATCTGAAAGAGCACATCTCAAACATAATACTAACACAGATTTTACACTAACTGTTGTTGATTCGTCAATCATAATACTGATTTTCCTCTGATTTTCTGTTATAGATTTTGCTATTTTATTTTTCATTTCCTGTGAAATGTGTTCAATAATATTAGCACAACTAAAATTTGTATGAAGAACTCGTCCCACATCTAAACCATTTCATTGTTGAAGTTCAACATAAGCCTGTAGGTCTACGAAGGGTCTATTTCTTTTCGCAATTGAGTATGCTGTTCGAAATACTCGAACGGTGGTTTCTAGGTGTTTGACATTCATAGTGTCCAAGCAACTTTCAAATATCTTTTTATTGGATTCTGATTTTTGTAACATAGCTTTTTTGTGAGATTCAGAATTTGTGTGCTCAAATATTTTTTTCTTAAGGCTTGTTTGTTGTTGATTAATATTATTTCCGTTGGGGTGAACCTTGCATTCTACCCATACTTTCATTAGCTTAAGTCCTGCCCCTTTAGAAACTCCTAATCCTAATTTACTTTCCTCTTTACATATATTGCAGCCTAAATTTTTATTTCCTGCAAATAACCACTCGTTCTCTGACAAAAAATAACGGTACTGAGACTCGTTCCAACAGTCTGGAAAATCTTGTTTTCGGTAGGTGGGTCCCTGAATTTCACAGTCGATGGTAGAAGGTGTAGAACCATAACCTAGATTCTCCCTTGAATCTGCATCACATGTTTCAGCAACATTTAACCCAGGGTCTATCTCTATACTCACGTCTTTAATGAAACTAATGTTCTCGGAACTCCATTCAGTTTCGTTTTTACTTGAGCCATCACACACCTTTTTAGTATTCTTTGATTCTTCATCTTCATCCCCAGCACGTTTTTTTGAACCCGGCCACTTACGTAAACTCATTGTCACAAGTTGTGACTCACAACTCACTTTCACAGTCACTGGAAAACTTGAAAGGTACTACGGGGCTACTGATGTTCATTAACAGCAGAGAGATTCCGTAATATCTGCTTCACAGCAACACATCGAGCAAAATATAAAATACAACTTGGATTCACACAAACATAACGAGCGGAAGAAAGTTGTTCTGCTCACTTCCCGCTCTCCGTATCCAATAGCAGTGTAGCCAACCTTAGAGAACCAGGAAAACGCCCAGGAGTGTAAAAGCGACCATATTTTATGAACATAAAACCGTAAGGTTCGATATTAGTCCGCTAGAGTACACCCGTGACGTTTCAGCGCTATGTATAGATTATAAACGATTTTCTTACTGAATGTAAAATTGTTACGTCAATCTAAAGCGGGAAGATATTTTCCGGAACGGCGTTCCGGCCCGTTCCGGTCCAACTAAACCACTGTCTATAAGTATTTTTAGATTGGACGGAAGGGGGATTTGTGTTTCATGCACCTCGCCATTCTTAAATTACGTCTGACAAGAATTTGTTGCACATGCATCTCCATGATAATATAGTTAATAGTCCAGTCATTGATTTTAACCCAGTATGCCGAGACGTAAAACGGACATAAATCGTAATTCATTGACATCGTAAAGAAGCGCTTATCACGTAATGCATTCACAACTGTTCCCGGGGGAAGCCGGGCCGGGTTGATAGTTAATTATTTAAAAAGATGATTACTGAATGTGCTGACCTTGGGATAGAAGATATATTCATTGATCTTGTGAGGGAACGCCGTTGGCTGTATGCCATGTGTGAGCCCAGGTATAAAGTCAACCTCTTCAAAGATCAGACGTGGAGGCTCATTACCGATGCAATGGGTAGGACAGGTATGATCATTTATACACACCTCAAAAAAAGTTTTGCATCACGTCGGTTCCAAGAGTTCCGGAACCTTTAAATACAAAGGGAATAGAGATCAACACAAACAACATTTCAGCTCGTTTTATTGCTCATGAGACCCACACATTGCATGTTGTACCATCATACAGCTAGACTTTCAGCATTTGTGGTCCAGATTGCAGTACACACCACTACCTCTAATACCCAGTAGCACGTCCTCTTGCATTGATGCATGCCTGTATTCGTCGTGGCATACTATCCACAAGTTCATCAAGACACTGTTGGTCCAAATTGTCCCACTCCTCAACGACAATTCGGCGTAAATCTCTCAGAGTGGTTGGTGGGTCAAGACGTCCATAAACAGCCCTTTTCAACATATCCCAGGCATGTTCGATAGGGTTCATGTCTGGCGAACATGCTGGCCACTGTAGTCGAGCGATGTCGTTATCTTGAAGGAACGCATTCACAAGATGTGCACGATGAGGTCGAGAATTGTCGTCCATGAAGACAAATGCCTCTCCAATATTCTGCCGATATGGTTGCACTATGGGTCGGAGGATGTCATTCAGGTATCGTAAAGCCGTTTCGGAGCCTTCCATGACCACCAGTGGCGTACGTCGGCCCCACATAATGCCACCCCAAAACATCAGGGAACCACCACCTTGCTGCACTCGCTGGACAGTGTGTCTAAGACGTTCAGCCTGACCAGGGTGCCTCCAAACACGTCTCCGACGATTGTCTGGTTGAAGGCATATGCGACACTCATCGGTGAAGAGAACGTGATGCCAATTCCGTGGGGTCCATTCAGCATGTTGTTGGGCCCATCTGTACCGCGCTGCATGGTGTCGGGGTTGCAAAGCTGGACCTCGCCATGGACGTCGGGAGTGAAGTTGCGCATCATGCAGCCTATTGCGCACAGTTTGAGTTGAAACACGACGTCCTGTGGCTGAACGAAACGCATTATTCAACATGGTGGCATTGCTGTCAGGGTTCCTCCGAGCGGCAATCCGTAAGTAGCGGTCATCCACTACAGTAGTAGCCCTTGGGCGGCCTGAGCGAGGCCTGTCATCGACAGTTCCTGTATCTCTGTACCTCCTCCATGTCCGAACAACATCGCTTTGGTTCACTCTGAGACGCCTGGAAACTTCCCTTGTTGAGAGCCCTTCTTGACACAAAGTAACAATGCGGACGCGATCGAACTGCGGTATTGACCTTCTAGGCATGGTAGAACTACAGACAACATGAGCAGCGTACCTTCGTCCTGGTGGAATGACTGGAACTGATCGGCTGTCGTACCCCCTCCGTCTAATAGGCCCTGCTCATGCATGGTTGTTTACATCTTTGAGCAGTTTTAGTGACATCTATGAACAGTCAAAGGGACTGTATCTTGGATACAATATACACAGTCAACGTCTATATGCCGGAGATCTGGGAACCGAGGTGATGCAAAACTTGTTTTGATGTGTGTATAATAATAACTTTCATTATTTAATTTATCGAAAAGAAAATTGACAACTTTCTCAAGGAATAAATGAAAGTCAAGTTATTATTTACTCCTAGCATTCTAACGACTGCGCATTGTGGGTGGCTAGGTTGTGAACTACCGACTGAAGCTATGGACTGTCAACTACCCACTACCGTATGCCGACTGCGCATTGTGGGTAGGCCTTAAGTGACTTCGAAAAGGTAAAAATGATTAAATTTTCATATTTTGCCTTTTTTCATTTCATAAATCCATGAAATCTATACTGTCAAATGATGTATAATTTATTGTAGTTTTCTTACTGCTAAATTTGTTAAATCATTCTTTTTCAAACAAACCCTGTCTGGATTGGAGTTGTGTATTGAGTGTTTTTCTTACGGTTTTGTCATAGATAAGAATCTCAAATTATAAAATCCACCTTATCAATCACTAAGAAGTTTAATAATTAAACTACAACGCACATGTTTCGGTGTAACAATGATACCTTCGTCAGCGTAGATTAAATAATTTAAAAAATTACAGTCAGTCTGAAAGACTGGACGTTATATCATTTCAAATGACGCATGCTGCAAATGCTACACATGTTAGAAAGGGTCACGAGGGCTTCTCGCTTCGCTCGAAGTCCCAGGGCTCTTTCAACAGACTCCATTACCCATTAACTTAGGTTTCCCGCGCGGGCACCTCTTTAAGGGTCACCCTGTATTTGAGTCTGACATCTTTTACAACTCTTTAAGGGTCACCCATTATTTGAATCTGATATCTTGCAAACCTCTTTAAAGGTCACCCTGTATTTGATTGAATCTAACATACTGTACACCTCGTTAAGTGTCACCCTATATTTTGCTCCGACATCCTTCACACCTCTTTAGGAGGCACTCTGTATTCTTATCTGGCATCTTGTATATCTCTTTAGAAGTCACACCTCTTTAGGAGTCACCCTGTATTTTTGTCTGACATCTTATGCACCTCTTTAGGAGTCACCCTGTGTTATTCTCTGCCATCTTGTACACCTCTTTAAGATTCACCTTGTATTCTTATCCGGCATCTTGTATATCTCTTTAGGAGTCACCCTGTATTCTTATCTGGCATCTTGTACTGTATTTTGCTCTGACATCCTGCACACCTCTTTAGGAGGCACCCTGTATTCTTATCTGGCATCTTGTATATCGCTTTTAAAGTCACCCTGTATTCTTATCTGGCATCTTGTACTGTATTTTGCTCTGACATCCTGCACACCTCTTTAGGAGGGACCCTGTATTCTTATCTGACATCTTGTATATCTCTTTTAAAGTCACCCTGTATTCTTGTCTGACATCTTGTGCACCTCTTTAGGAGACACCCTATATTTTTCTCTGCCATCTTGTACACCTCTCTAAGAGTCACCTTGTATTCTTATCTGGCGTCTTGTATATCTCTTTAGGAATCACCCTGTATTCTTATCTGGCATCTTGTACACCTCTTTAGGAGTCACCCTGTATTCTTTTCGCTTCGCTCGAAGCCCCCTGTCGCTCGACGCCCCAAGACTCTTTCAACAGACTCCATTAACAATTAACTTAGGCTTCCCGCGTGGCTGCATGACGTCACGCACTCGCTTCCCGCGTGGCTGCATGACGTCACGCACTCGCTTCCCGCGTGGCTGCATGACGTCAAGCACTCGCTTCCCGCGTGGCTGCATGACGTCACGCACTCGCTTCCCGCGTGTCTGCATGACGTCACGCACTCGCTTCCCGCGTGGCTGCATGACGTCACGCACTCGCTTCCCGCGTGGCTGCATGACGTCACGCACTCGCTTCCCGCGTGGCTGCATGACGTCACGCACTCGCTTCCCGCGTGGCTGCATGACGTCACGCACTCGCTTCCCGCGTGGCTGCATGACGTCACGCACTCGCTTCCCGCGCGGCTGCATGACGTCACGCACTCGCTTCCCGCGTGGCTGCATGACGTCACGCACTCGCTTCCCGCATGGCTGCATGACGTCACGCACTCGCTTCCCGCGTGTCTGCATGACGTCACGCACTCGCTTCCCGCGTGGCTGCATGACGTCACGCACTCGCTTCCCGCGTGGCTGCATGACGTCACGCACTCGCTTCCCGCGCGGCTGCATGACGTCACGCACTCGCTTCCCGCGTGGCTGCATGACGTCACGCACTCGCTTCCCGCGTGGCTGCATGACGTCACGCACTCGCTTCCCGCGCGGCTGCATGACGTCACGCACTCGCTTCCCGCGTGGCTGCATGACGTCACGCACTCGCTTCCCGCGTGGCTGCATGACGTCACGCACTCGCTTCCCGCGCGGCTGCATGACGTCACGCACTCGCTTCCCGCGTGGCTGCATGACGTCACGCACTCGCTTCCCGCGTGTCTGCATGACGTCACGCACTCGCTTCCCGCGTGGCTGCATGACGTCACGCACTCGCTTCCCGCGTGGCTGCATGACGTCACGCACTCGCTTCCCGCGCGGCTGCATGACGTCACAGTCACCGTCTCCGTAACGCATAACGTTACACCCAAAGCATAACGACGAAGTCGACAAGATCATTTGAAGTGATAAAATAATCTTAAATACTATGTTATCAAAGACAGAGTGTTGTATATAGCCTACTACCATTTTGGGTTACGGTGTAAAAGCTCGTTTCGGCCCCGGACTAATGCCATGACTGTTTCCAATGATAGCAGTGGTAGGTGTTTGATATCACTGATACCCCGTATGGCTGCAATAATTCTCTCCTTTAGGTGTATTGTGAAGGTTGTTCCTGTTTACCTGTATTGTTATTTGACGCCCAGAGGGCAGCTTGTGCGTCGAATTTTGTCGTTCCTTGGAGTGCTATGAAAGGCAAGGGGAATAGATATATAAGCTCCTTGACACTATAGCGCTTGCTAGTAGAGATAGGAGGAACTTTGTGTTGGCGGAAGATCCCGAGAAATTCTTCTTCTTTAAGAAAATGTATGTTTTTTACATGTTTTATGCATAAAAATATGCTCAGAAAATTGATTTAGTTGGACCAAGCAAGGCACGTGTGTCTAATCATAATGCAAAACATTAAACGGTATTTAACGTACTCAATAACTAAGAATTGTTTACATATAAGCCTATTCATATATTATATAGATTGCTCCCCCCTAGTTATTGGGCAAATTCTGTTGACCGAATCACAACTGACCCTAGGGTGACAAACTATTTTTTAATAAAATAAGGGAGATATCTATTTTTTAGGTTGGTTTCTCAGTTTAGGGGCTGCGACAACGCGGTCATGTAGCGCCGTGTACTTTGAGTGTGTGTAGAATCTGTCTGATAACCGGTGTTAATTATTGTGATGACTGTATTAGTGTGTGTTATCTGTAATATTCAGGTAAGGACTGCAGACGATCAATTTCAAGTAGTTCCTGCTTTTACTATAAAATGTTACCGTCAACGACACCTAGCTGTGAACTTGGCTACTAGATGCCACCGCAACCAGCACTTTGCGACGAACGTTGGAACTTAAGAGCGTTAATCAAATCTAACCTACAAATTATAGTGAGTGGAAGGTTCTTTTACATGCCATAAATCTATGACATGGGCCCGCCGGCTTGATATAGCAACATGGCGAGACTCGATTAGATGTGATATATCGATGATATTATTATTATTATTATTATTATTATTATTATTATTATTATTATTATTATTATTATTGCCTTTATTGGTGGCGCAGTTAGGGCTCTTGGCCCTCTCTAACACTTAACCACATTAATTCAATAAAACATATTATGGCAACAAAATTAAACAATAATAATTGACATTGAACTTTCACACTCTCATTCACTCATTCAGTCACACTTGTTGTCGGTCAGCAGCGTTCAGCAGGCTGCACCAGCAGGTGGTCTTGAATTTAGATAGTGAGGTGGTGCCCCTGACACTGGCTGGAAGGGTATTCCACAGCCTAGACCCCACCACATGAAAAGAGTTATTGTATATAGAGGAGCGATGAATAGGAATGGAGAGGGAAGAATCAGAACAAAACATTATTACCATGGAAAGAAGACAAGTACTTGAATTTATTTGATAAGTATAGTGGTCTATCGTCAGACAATAATCGGAAAATCTGGACAAGAATGTGATATGATCGACGTAGTTCAGGTTTCAGCCAGGAAAGAGCGCAATAATAGGGAGTGATATGTTTATCATAGCTCAGATCCTAGATAAATCGTATGCAAGAGTTGAGAGCTCGTTGAAGTTTCAAAGTTAATGAAAGGCTGCTTAGAGTGTTTTCACTTCTGACAGCTAGGTAGCACTAGCGTAGCACTTACATGTCAAGTCGAAAGTAATGCTGTCCAAGTATAGGGTTACCTATAGATATACAAAATCTAAGTATGTTTCCTCACCAGTCCATTTGTTACCGTGGGTATGAGTCGTCCAGTTGCAAAAACTCGTTTAATCCACTTGTGAATAAGAATCATTTTCATGAGAAACGTTTCTCTGGACTTTGCTTCGCATATCTTTTATGTTTGTTGTTTTCTACTTTTTTCTTTGTGCTCTTGCTTTTGAATTTTACTTTTTGCTTTTCTTTCTTGGTTTTGTGTTTGTTTTCTGCTTTTGCTCTTTTGAATTTTGCTTTATGTTTCTTGTTTTTTGTTTTTTGTTTTCTGCTTTTGTTTTTGAATTTTGAATTGTACTTTTTGCTTTTGTTTTTTGTTTGTTTTGGTTTTGTGTTTGTTTTCTGCTTTTACTGTTTTTGAATGTTGATTTTTGCTTTGTGTTTCTATATTCTAGTTTTCTGCTTTTGCTTTTGTGTTTGAATTTTGCTTTTTGCTTCGTATTTTTTGTTTTGTTTTTGTGTTTGTTTACTGCTTTTTTTTGAATTTTGCTTTGTGTTCCTTTTTTGTTTTCTGCTTAATTGCTTTTGTGTTTGAATTTTGCTTTTTGCTTCCTGTTTTTTGTTGGTTTTTGGTTTGTGTGTTTTTTTTTCTGGAAAATCAAAACAAAATAAAACAAAAAACAAAATAAACAATACAAAAACAAAATAAAAAAATAAAACAAAATAAAACGAAATAAAGTAAAACAAAACAAACCAAAATTTAAATATATCTAATAATTAAATAAATAATTTTACGGCATGATTCTTATTCACAAGTGGATTAAATGAGTTTTGCAACTGGACGACACATATGGTCGGTGTTTGAGACGGCCGGTCTAGGACGATGTTGTGCGCGACCCGGAAGTGTGGGCGAGACCACTACTACACAGAGTAGTACTAACAGTAGTAGTGGCGTGTATGAGCCGGGGGCACTTGGAGCCTGGCCCAATACGTTATTGATTACACACAAGAGAGAGGGAGAGAGAGAGACCCGCTGGACCTCCGACAACAATACACTCAGCAAGGCCATCGCGTTGGACAAGGGATCTACGAGATAGCGCCAGCGTCGCTTAATCGAATTCGGGCAGCTTCGGTGGCCTAGTTCAAAGGTTCTCAACCTTTTTCAACCATCGTACCCCTTAAAAAACATCCTGCGTACCCCCTACTAACCTTTCTTAGGTAGTAATAATGGTTATTAAAAATCATCATCATCATCTTCATTTCCCGTTTCCAGCTTCCTGGGTCGGGTTGTGAATTAAGGACCTCCAACGTTTCCTGTGTCTCCACCACTCCTCTCCTGTTTTTAGTACTTCTTCAGGTTTTCCTCATCTCTTCTCTACACACTCCCACACTGTATCTGCCCATCTCTTTCGGGGCCTTCCTCGTGGTCTCTTCCCTGTCATCTTTTCACAGAAAGTTTTCTTTGGTACTCTCTCCTTTCCCATTCTCATCATATGTCCATACCACTTTAACTTTGTTGTTTCTATCCTGTCCTGCAGCTTCAAGATTCCTGTCCTTTTTCTAATCTCTTCATTTCTAACTCTATCTCTTCTGGTCTTGCCCTCTATACCTCTTAGGAATTTCATCTCCGCGACTTGTATTCTACTCTCCTCTCTTTTTGTAGTAGTCCACGCTCCAGCTGCATATGTTAGTATGGGTCTGTAGTAGGTTGAATATAATACATTTTTACATTTCTTTGGGACATCTCGGTTCCACAGAATACCCCTTATGCTCTGGTAAAAACTGTTCGCTTGTTGTATTCTCTTTCCAATTTCCTCAGTTATCCTTCCATCTTCTGTGATCACACTTCCCAAGTACTTGAAACTTTTAACCACTTCTAGAATTTTCCCATTCAATTCTATCTTTCCTCTTCCTTCCTTCCTTCCTTCCTTCCTCTTGACATTACCATTGTCTTGCTCTTCTCTGTGCTTACTTTCATCCCAAATTTCTCTATTTCTTGATTCCATACATCTAGTTGTTTTTGTACTTCCTTTTCATCCTCGCCCCATATCACTATATCATCTGCAAACAGCATGGCCTTTGTTGCCTCTTGTCCCAATCTCTGTTTAACATTCTTGTGAATTTCATCCATGACTATGATGAATAGTAAGGGGGACAATACACTTCCCTGTCGGAGATCTGTTTCCACTTTAAACCATTCTGTTTCTCCTATACTGGTCTTCACGCTACTCACACAATATTTGTACATAGCTTTTAACATTTGGACATCAGCTCCGTTAACTCTCCTTTTCCTTAATACATTCCAAACCACCTGTCGAGGCACACTGTCGTACGCTTTCTCAATATCAATAAATGTGATCACCATGTCTTTTCCAAATGATTAAAAATGTAAAAGGTATTTAGTTAATATGGTTTAACCTTTGTAATTTTATAAGGAAATATATTTTAATAAAACAAAATATAGTTGTTGTTTTTCAGTTCCTTTCCCCAAAGGGTGATTTTTGCAATCATTGCGTTAGTTTTCATTTCAACATAGAACATATCAGAAACACTACCTTGCATACACTTATTCCAAATGTTCTGTTTTTCAAAAATATCACTTAAATAGGCCAATTTTAAAAAGCCAACCAAAGTCATTGAGTACTGATGATAAATTAGAATTGTGCTCGGTAAAGAAAAGATGCAATTCTTTGTGGAGTTCAAATACACGCGCCGTAAATAACTCACACAGTAGTCACGGCACGAAGCTCACTGCGCATGTGGATCGAGTAGAAGGATGGCCTGCCGCGTACCCCCTGAAATGTTTCACGTGCCCCTAAGGGGTACGCGTACCACAGGTTGAGAACCCCTGGCCTAGTTGGTAGCATGCTGAGTTTCTTTGCCCAAGATCGCGGGTTCAAACTAGGCCGAAGTCGTTGGATTTTTTAAGAGCGTTAAGGATCCCTCAGTATGCCTTCCTTCGGAGGGAAAGTAAAGCCGGCGCGGCGGGCTCAGGTCATACATTTATGGCATGTAAAAGAACCTTCCACAAACTCAACTTGTATGACTACCCCTTATTATTCCCGTTTTCCAACGGGGTCGGGGATGAGATGCGATGGAAGTCTCTGTGGCGATGGTTTTTACGGCCGGATGCCCTTCCTGACGCCAACCTCATGAGAGGAGTTAATGAGAGATGAAATGAATGATGGTGAATGAAACTGGGCAAGGATGTGGAAGGAAGCAGCCGTGGCCGTCAGAAGGTACCGTCCCAGCATTTGCCTGGTGTTGAAAATGGGAAACCACGGAAAACCATTTCAAGGACGGCCGACGGTGAGGCTCGAACCCACGCGTCTACCGAGTCAGCAGAGAGCTTGGCCCCATGACCTAATGCTGCGCGTTAGCCAGCGTAGCCACTGCTGTCGGTCCACAAACACAACTTGTGTGAAACAAAATTTGTAGGTTAGGTTTGATTAACCCTCTTAAGTTCCAACGTTCCTACAGTAGGCAGTGGTCTTAAGTCAAGGACCATCTCCGAATCTGCCTGGAATAGAAGTGGGAACCCACGGAAAACCATTTCCAGGGAGACTGTGGTGGAAATCGAACCCACCTCTTGTCAGTTTTGACTCACGAGGTCATGGCCGCCTCCTTTCCAATGATGATCTGAATTACGAATACACACACTAATACAGCCATCACAATAACACACGTCAAATGGAAAAACGAAGGACGCTTTTAGTTTTACGCGACCGTTCGTTAATCATGCGATAATCAGCCAGGGGACCTCGTTTTTACGTGGAATCCCAACCACAGGACATGGCATTTCACTTCGGAAATCTCACATGCATTGACCGTGAAGCATGTTGGTGAGAGGCCAACAGCTTGATCGCTGCACCACCATGCCCCCCTAACACAGGTCATCATACAAATACTACACACACCAAAGTACACGGGGTTACATGACAACGATGTCGCAAAGCCCGTAAATCAATCAACAACAGCAACTAAGTACAGTACTTAAATGTACCACCTGCTACAATTTAGTTCTCCTATATGACATTCTATTTTCTTGTTTTTCTTTCCTAACAAAAACTATGTTATATCAGAGTCTCTAAAAGAAACCATTGTTGCTGTTATTGATTCATTTAAGGGTTTTGATGGTTGGTTGGTTCCTCAGTTTAGGGGCTGCGACAACGTGGCAATGTAGCCCCGTGTACTTTGGGAGTTTGTAGAATCTGTCTGATAACCGGTGTTAATTGTGATGGCTGTATTAGTGTGTGTTATCTGTTTTCTTTTTTAATTCAAGTAAGGACTGCAAACATTAGATTTTCAAGTAGTTCCAACTTTTGCAACCAAACGCCACCGTCAACGACCAACTATTTCTGAACTTTATTACTAGATGCCACCACAGTCGGCTCCTGGCGACGAACGTTGGGACCTAAGAGCGTTAGTCAAAGACAACCTATAAATTAACTTCACACAAGTGTAATTAGTGGAAGATTCTTTTTCATGCCATAAATTTATGATATGGGACCACCGGCTTTACTTCCCCTCCGAAGGAAGCCTACTCAGGGATTTTTAACGCTCTTAAAAATTCCGACGACTTCGGCCGGGTTTGAACCCGCGACCTTGGACATAGAAGCTCAGCATGTTACCAACTACACCATCGAAGCCACCGAAAGGGTTTTGAGACATCGAGGTTATGTAACCCCGTGTACTTGAATCCGTCTGACAACCAGGACCATTGTGATGCCTGTAATAGTGTGTCCAATTATAATTGAGGCTAGTATTTGTGTAGGAGACTGCCGTGGCCTTAAGTTAGTTACCATCCCGGCATTTGCTTGGACTAGAAGTGTGGGAATCCACGGAAAACTACTTCCAGGATGACCGACGTGGAAATCGAAACCACCATTTCTCAGTTCTGTTTCACAAGGTTGAGTGTAACCCGTTGTAGCCCTCAGACCAGAATTAAATGTCTTGGCATAGCCAGGGATCGAACCTGGACCTCAACGCGAAAGAAACAATTAAAACATTATTTATTTATGTTTATGGAAAGCGGCTTCGGTGGCGTAGTCGGTAGCGTGCTGAACTGCTATGCCCAAGATCGCGGGTTGAAACCCGGCCGAAGTCGTCAGATTTTTAAGAGTGTTAAAAATCCCTCAATATGCCTTCCTTCGGAGGGGAAGTAAAGCCGGTGGGCCCATGTCATAGATTTATGACATGTAAAAGAACCTACCATACAATTGTGTAGCTAATTTCGTAGGTTATTTAGTGAGAAACGCCCTATCAAGTTCCAACGATCGACGCTGGGTAACAGTGGCGTCTGGCAGGCAAAGTTGGAACTACTTGAAATTGAAATTTCATTTTAATTCCTCTCGTGTGGTTGGCGTCAGGAAGGGCATCCGGCCGTAGAATCCATCAGCCTAGTGGAATTTTATCGTACCTCATCCCACACCCCGTTGGAAACGGGATTAACAAGTAGTTCCGTGAAGAACTATCTAGCCAATTTTCATATATCCTACTTATGTTAATTACCTCTATCTACATACAAAATTTCAGTTTGATTGCTGTAATAGATTCGTAGATATTCAGAACCGACTAAATATTTCGGATTGTCACCATGTTGGATTTTTATATATGTAGGTCCTAGAGTTATGTACTGTTACATGAAGATTATTGTATGCGTGTAGCATTCAAACTTCAATCGCATGATTAGGACTCAAGAAGAAAAAACAGATTTTAAAATTTCGCACAGCTACCATCTTGTAATTATGGAAACAATTGAAACAAATTAGGTGCCAGTGGATTAACATTTGTATAAGGATTTACTGTACCAAGTTCCACTGCACTCGGATGGTTAAATTGGGAGAAACGTCCATGTGAATATTTATACTTCGCGTCACCGCCATGTTGGATTTCTGATCACCAGGTTATTGAAAGTCCTATAGATGAACTTATGTTCATAGCCCCTATGAACATTAAAAAAAAACAGTTTGATTGCTATAATAGATTCGTAGATATTCAGAGTCGTCTAAATATTTCGGATGGTCGCCTTGTTGGATTGTTATATGTAAAAGCCCTCGAGTCACGTACCATTAAAGGAAAATTATTGCGTAGTTTCACTATTCAAACTTTCACTTCGTTCGCATGATTACGACGCAAGAAATAAAAACTTAATTTTAAAATACGCTCAGCCACCATCTTGAGGTTATGTAAACAATTCAACTAAATTAGATACCAGTGCATTACAATGTGTATAAACATTTGCTGTACCAAGGTTCATTGCGTTTAGATCATTAAATCGCGAGAAAGGTCTATTTAAAATGTTCAACTTCGCTTGGCCGCCATGTTCGTTTTGTAGTTAACCGGCTTTTGAAAGTCTTATAGATGAACTTCCAGTAGTACCCTTTATATCCGTACAAAATTTCCGGGTGATACCGCTAATAGTTTCAGAGATAGAGAATGCCGGTGAAATATTTCGCACAGCCGCCATCTTGAGGTTATGTAAACAATTGAACGAAGTTAGATGTCGGTGCATTAATGTGTATAAACATATACTGTACCAAGTTTTATTGCGTTTGGTTGGTTAAATCGCGAGAAACGTCTATTTAAAAGTCGCAACTTCACTTAGCCGTCATGTTGGTTTTGTAGTTACCAGGTTTTCAAAAGTCACATAGGTGAACTTCTAGGTGTTTCCTTTATCACAGTACAAAATTCCAGGCTGATATCGGTAATAGAGTCGGAGATATTGAGTGCTGGTGAAATATTTCGCACTGCCGCCATGTTGGATTGGTCAGACGTAACAAAATTCTAAAGGCACGGTCGAGGTCGTCTGGAATAGTGCTATGAACTTGCCGAGTTTCATTGAAATCGCTTCAGCCGTTTAGAAGTTATTAGGGGGACACACACACACACAATCAAACACACACGCACACACAGACACACGAACAAAAGGTGATCTCATAAGCCTATTTTTAAGGCGTAGATATAGAATTAATGTTTATAAAAAGAGTTGTGTCGTTGTTGGGGAAATCAAGATCATAAAACGAGTCACGGCGAACATGCTATTTGCTACATCTACCATCACTGATTACGCTACTTCACGGCTAATATTAGCAAAGAGCGTAAGCAAAAAGAAAAGAAATTAAATCGCACGCGAGTTTTATTTCTATTGTTCTCGAGTTTGTACTGTTGCCAGAAATGTTAACCTTAGCATAGTAAACGAAGGGAGAGACTGTTGCATATCTTGGCAACGACAAGCGTGAGTTTAGGGGGGCTTAGCACGTAGAGTAACAATTTATTACTCGCATCACGCCTTTTGTCCACTAGCGTGACTTGCTAAATGAGGGAAACAAAAATCCACAATTCTAGCAACTTAATGTTGAAATAGTACATTAAGCAACGAGCCTATAATGGCAATAATTAAGACACGAGTTTGTAACAGCCTATTTTGTGTTATTTGACCAAAATAACAAAATGATCATACATAGTACCTGTGCGCTATCTGTAGGAGCTACTTCAGGATAAACAATGTTTCAAAGCTTTGGGGATCGTTATTGGGTAGAGATGAAATGCTGAGCCCACACAGTTCCCAAGAAGAAGAATTCAACCGACAGAATCTCGACAGATATTTATGAATATTTATGTTGGAACATATAATTGATATCTACCCAATAACGAATCCCAAAGCTTTGAAACATTGTTTAGCATCAACAGATAGCGCACAGGTAGCCTACTATGTATGATAATTTTGTTTTTTGGGTCAAATAACACAAAATAGGTTGTTACAAACGCTCTAAAATTAAAATGTATCGTATTATCAACTAGTTATTCTTCAAATTCGATGCGTATAGAATGTCAACGGAAGGCAAATCAATATTGAGTCCCAAATAGAACAGTTATGTTATCTGGCGGAGAAGTTTCACATAAGAAATCCATTTACGGAACAGAGAGCTGAATTATAATTTCCGCGGAACTAATGCCATACGCCTGCTTTCTCCATGACGATCTGGTGTGTTTATGTCAACAAGAGCATTTATTAATATTGTCGGCGAAATCTTACGAATGTGTAGAAATTGGAGTTGCGGATATTAAGGTACAGTGCTATTTCTTTTGCAATATTGCCCAGTTTGTTTATGCATTGTAACTACAATGGTTGATCCAATCCATTGTCAACTTTCAAATCACGTAATTCATGTCTGACATGTTGGATTTTGAGTGCATGTGAGAAGCTATCCTTACCTAATTGGTATATGAATGAAAATATTGAGCTCTGATTAGTTGGAAAAACAGTGTTATAATGAAAAGAAGTACTTTAATGACCCCCATTATAATACAGTTTTCTGACATAGGATAATATTTACATATCGACATCGTCGAACATAAACATCCTTTAATGTCATCGACTAGACCTTCCAAGAAAACTATTCCCTTAGGAGATATAGACTTGGTAATTTCCTAAGGTGGCTTCGGGGACGTAGTTTAATAATAATAATAATGTTATTGGTTTTACGTCCCTTTTAACTACTCTGGCTTTTAGAGACGCCGGGGTGCCGGAATTTTGCCCCGAAGGGGATCTTTAACGTGCCAGTAAATCTACTGACACGGCTCCCTCGCATTTGCGCACCCTCAAATGCCACCTGACTGCGCCAGGATACGAACCTGCAACCTTGGGCTCAGCAGGTGACGTAGTTTGTAGCACGGTGAGCTTCTATGCCCAAGATCACGGGTTCAAACCTGGCCGAAGACGTCGGATTTTTAAGAGCGTTAAAATCCCTCAGTATGCCTTCCTTCGGAGGGGAAGGAAAGCCGTCGGGCCCATGTCATAGATTTATGGCATGTAAATGAACCTTCCACTAACTACAATTGTGTGAAGCTAAAATTTGTAGGTTAGAATTGATAACGCTATATTAGTTCCAACGTTCGTCGCTAGGCGCTGGTTGCGATGACATTTAGCAGCCAAGTTCGCAGCTAGGTGTCGTTGACGGTAGAATTTGGTAGCAAAAGTAGGAACTACTTTCAAATTGATCGTCTGCAGTCCATACCTGAATCACAGAAAACAACACTAATATAGCCATCACAATTAACACCGGTTATCAGACATATTCTACACAGACCCATAGTACACGGGGCTACATGACCGCGTTGTGGAAGCTCCTAAACTGAGGAACCAACCAACCAATTGAATCAAAAACGAAACGTGTGAAGAAACGAGCGATTTTAGGCTGTATTTCCTGAAATGCATTTATGCCGGAATTGATTGTCGAAATTTGTTTTTTTTTTTAGTTTGATAGAACTCTCCAAGACTCACAATTTTAAAATCTTTCCGGGTCTTTTAAACGTTTGGGACAATGGAGGAAATTGCTTAATTTTCCTTTTTGTTAAGATAGGAACCCTACCTTGAATTTGAAAATCAAAGCTGCATGGACACGAGAAAGAAGACAGGCACATAGCGAAAGAGTGAGGAAGTTTTGGGAAGATAAGGACAACAAAAATACCAATGGTAAATAATGGTTCTACGTGCTGCTTCGAGGTTGATGATAGTTGTTGTTTTAAGGGACCTAACATCTAGGTTATCGGCCCCTAATGGTTTGGGTGATCGTGAAGATGATAATGAGAAGTAAACTGTAACTAAAACTGGTTGGTTGGTTCCTCAGTATAGGGGCTGCGACAACGTGGTCATGTAGCCCCGTGTACTTTGGGTGTGTGTAGAATCTGTCTGATAACCGGTGTTAATTGTGATGGCTGTATTAGTGTGTGTTATCTGATTTTTTAATTTAAGTACAGACTGCAACTTAGAATTTTTCAAATAATTCCTACTTTTGCCGTCAAACACCACCGTCAACGACTACTAGGCCTAGTTCAGGACTTAGCTACTAGACGCCACCGCAGTCGGCTCTTGGCAACGAACGTAGAATCATAAGAGAGTTGTTTACATTCTTAACCTATGCAATTTAGCTTCACACAGGTGTAATTAGTGGAAGGTTCTTTAACATGCCATAAATCTATGACATGGGACCGCCGGCTTTACTTCCCCTCTGAAGGAAGGCATACTGAGGGATTTTTAACGCACTTAAAAATCCGACGGCTTCGGCCGGGTTTGAACCCGCTATCTTGGGCATAGAAGCTCAGCATGCTACCAACTGTGCCACCGAAGCCGCCTTAATTAAAACTAACTACTAACTTATATACTAGAAGAAATGGAAAACAAAAGGAGAATAAGGCAAATATAGGACAGGAGGAAAAGAAATGCCCTCAAACCTCGAAGAATGCGGATTGAGGGACTTGGAAGGAAGGAGAGCCATGAAAGGCAAATAGGAAAGTGAGGTCGACAGGAAAGAAGACGGAGAGGATCCCGGCACAAGTAAGTGGAAGCAATGCTGGACTCAGCACGGGCCCCGTGGTCGCCAACCCACGTCCCACTAGATATGAGCCCCTGGGGGAGCTGCTTAGAGGGCCAAACACATTATATAATAATAATAATAATGATCGTGTGGCCTCCGGAGAGGCCTAGTGCAGGTCTCTCTAGTTGACGCCCGTGGGCGACCTGCGCGTCGTAATGAGGATGATGTGATGATGAAGACGGCACATACACCCAGTCCCCAAGCCACAGGAATTAACCCCAGGAGATTAAAATCCCGGATGGTCCGGCCGGGAATCGAACCCGGGGTACTTGGGGCCAAAGCCTAGCGCGCTAACCATTTAGCCACAGAGCCGGACTACATAATAATAATAATAATAATAATAATAATAATAATAATCATCATGGAACAACCATGCGTCCCTCAATCCTATTCCTATCTCTCTCCCCTTCAGAAGTGGTGAAATAGCTAGGGATTCACCGTTCACCAGGCATGCTGTAACTACTTGCATGACTCATGCAGATGTGATAGGATTGTGGACAGTCGAGTCAATCAGCATCTTTCTTGTTGCTCATAAAACAGTGATGTCCAATTATTTTTACTGTAGATAAATTATAAAATATCTGTCAAAACTAGTAACGAAAACACTAATATTCCGGTTCGTGCAACAGAATTTGAATTGAAGAATGGATCTTGGTGCTTGGGAGCACTTTTTGGCTCGTACAGAGTCATTATGTGTGTAAACACGGCAAGCTAAGCCTGCTGTGACTAGCGCAGATCACTGCCGCGCGCGCCCGGTTCAGCCGGCGGTGGCGCGCTCCGCTGACTCATATAGTTAGTTCACACGTGTTTTGTCATTCATATGGGCGTGTATTTGCAAAGCTTAGACGTTAGTGTTGCACGTTTAGTGAGTATTGTGATTGTTGGTCATGCCTAGACACCAATTCACATGCGCGAACGTGTATATATCCATAATTCGTATATGAAAAGCAGAAAGTCTTGTTCTGAAACGAGACGAAAATTTCGAATCAAGTTTCCAGGAAGACCTGTGCCTGATGCCGGTACAATTAGGAGGCTCGCTAAACGATTCAAGGGGACAGGCTCCGTAAATAATAAAAGAGTTGACATAAGTTACATTCTTTCATCAGAAGATGTCAGGTGTGTGTTACAAGAGAGGGAGGACATTTTCAGCATCGCCTACTGTATGAGCATTGTAAGTACACATTATTGAACACGTTTGGTAAAAGTATGAAAGTGCGCACCGACCGCCGGCTGGACCGGGTAAGCGCGGCCGCGATCTGCGCCAGTCACAGCCTGCTTAGCTTGTCGTGTTTAATCGCGCGCACACACATAATGACCCTCTATCACGAGAGCACCTGGTCTAAGGCTCCGTTCAGACTAAATAAAAAAAAGTGACAGTCAATCTGAAAGACTAGGCTTGGTATCATTTTAAATGCTACAAATGCTGAAAAATGCTAGAAAGGCTGGAGGCGACAGGTTAGAAAATTATCAGCATAATACTTATCTTGCTTTATAATACTTTACCTTGTTTCAAATTACTCGCGAACGGCAAGTGCAAACCAAGGGCATAGCAAGGTCAAGCGCGCGGTATGCCGTCACGCTCACCAGAGCGCGCGGGGACGTGCCCCTTCCATCCAGTCTAAAAACACTTATAGTGGGCGATGTATTGAAGATAGAGATCTGCTCTCGCGGACTTTTTTGTAGAACTTTTCATGCCGACCAATTTTTACGCACATAGTATATTGAATTGTTTGACGGTTTGTCCAGCGTAAGCTTAAGAAGCGCACGGACGCCAAGTTTGTTTTCGACTTTTTCACTGAAATAGTTACTGCTTGGCTTCCTTTGATCATACATAAATTATTTTCTACAGAATCATTCCTCGAGATATCCTTTACAGAATGGTGAAAACCGCATCAAAATCCATCCAGTGGTTCTCGAGATTACCCGTGACATCCAAGAATCGGGAATTTTTGTCTTACGCTAACGAAGTAGAGATTGTCGGGGAACACATGCACCAAGCGGTACTATGACGTCACACACCTCAGTGCATCTGGGTACATTTCGTCCCGTCACCGTAACGTAACGCCAGACCCCAGCGTAACGACGAAGTCGACAAGATCATTTAAAATGATAAAATTTGGTGGGAACAATTCTCACAGTTACAAATATGAGCTCAAGTGAGGCTTATTGGATCAGGCGTAGGATGAGGGGAAGAAGAAGGAAATAATGTGTGCATCGGTAAATCCGTACAATCTCGCCAACGTGTACCATAGCTCGGCCGTTGTTTCTCGAGAGCTGTTTCAACATGAATCAAAATTCAGGGAGTTGTATCGAATGAATCCTGAAAACTTCCATTTCCTGAAAAGAATTATTATTGTCTTCTATTCTTCCCGTCATTATGTTTACAGCCCCAACTATCGTACGGTACGATACTAATCGCTCAAGAGACCAGCAAGCGGTTCTTCGAGAGATAGGCTATGCCACTTGCGATATGTTGTGCAATCGCGTGGCTTTGAACCTACTTTATCGCCTCCCTTTCATTTTACGTATCTGTCTGTGCGTGTGGTGTATCGTATATACGAGGGCAGATCAAAAAATAAATTGCACTTCCCAGTTATGGCCATTTATTACACCACCTATGCAACAGCAACACGCCTATAACGACAAACAATGTAACGTCACTTTTCCACATTTCTGCGAACGCACAACCAACTTGTCGATGCCGGATTCATAGAAAGTTCCTCCAGCGTTCTGCAACCACACGGAGACAGCGGCCTTCACCTCCTCATCGGTCTGGGAATGTCGACCACCGATCTGTCTAATGATCGCATTCACACTGTTGACATTTGCATGGTTCCTGGACGTTGGGGGCCTGCCCTAGCGATATTCGTCCGTGATATCCGAGCGTCCGGCTTCGAATTGCTCACACCACTTTACGATCCCTTGCCGGGAAATGGTCCGCTCCCCAAACACAGCACTAATTTCACGACGAATATCCGTGCAATTCTTCCTTTTGGCCCATAGGATTCGGATTGTCGCACGCACCTCATATTTGGAGTGAACGTCCAGTCGAGGCGCCATTGCTTTTGGCCGCTATTCACACCATACAAGACGAGGCACCACAGCGACATGCCTTACAGATGTGTGGGCAGTGTCTGCCCCTTTCTCCACTGTGCCCACGTTTGCGACACACAGCGCGCTGCTGCAGCGCGTTAGTGCAACTAACTTTTTCATCCACCTTCGTAGCCTTGGACATATCGCTTATCTCATATCGCCGTAGTATGAACGGGGCCTTAAAGGTCTCACTTGGCATCTCTCCCACAATCCCTTGTAAAGCAACACCCGATGCTGTATGTAAAACAGCTCATAACTTATTGATGATACTCGAAACTGTTAGTCTACTTTACACGGGAAGTTAAAAGTGATTCCTCAAGTATTTACGACTCTGACTTGGATCAACATTTTAAATCCTCTCCTCTCCTCTTTCATATCCTCTCTCCTTTTTCCTTTCTTTCCTCTCTACTCCCTATCCTCTTATCTCCTATTCCTTTACTCTCTACGCCCTTTCCTCTTATACCTCATTTTCCTTTCCTCTCCACTCCCTTTCCTCTCCCCACCCATTCCTTTCCTCTTATCTCATTTTCCTTTCCTCTCCTTTCTCCTTTCCTGTCTACTCCCTTTCCTCTCCTCACCTTTCCCTTCCACTCCTTTTCCTCTTTTCTCATTTTTCTTTACTTTACTTTCTACTCCCTTTGCTCTCCTTTTTCCTTTCCTCTATACTCCCTTCCTCTCCTTTCTCCTTTCCTCTCAACTCCCTTTCCTCTTATCTCATTTTCCTTTCCTTTTTCCTTTACTCTCTACTCCCTTTCCTATCATTTCTCCTTTCCTCTCTACTTCCATTTCTCTCTCACCTTTTCCTTTACTTTCTACTCCCTTTCCTATCATTTCTCCTTTCCTCTCTACTTCCATTTCTCTCTCACCTTTTCCTTTATTCTCTACTCCCTTTCTTATCATTTCTCCTTTTCTCTCTACTTCCTTTTCTCTCTCACCTTTTCCTTTCCTCTCAACTCCCTTTCCTCTTATCTCATTTCCCTTTCCTCTGTACTCCATTTCCTCTCCTCTCCTTTCTCCTTTCCTCTCCACTCCCTTTCCTCCTATCTCCTTTTTCTTTCTTCTCTCCTCCCTATCCTCTTATCTCCGTTTTCTTTTCCTCTCTACTCCCTTCCTCTTATCTCCTTTCTCCTTTCGTCTCTACTCCCTATCCTCTTATCTCCTTTCTTCTTTCCTATCTACTTCCTTTCCTCTCCTCCTTTCTTCTTTCCTCTCTACTCCCTTCCTCTTATCTCCTTTCTTCTTTCCTCTCTACTCCCTTTCCTCTTATCTCCTTTTTCCCTTTATTCTATCCTCTTCCTCTTCGTTTCGTTCTCCCCAGGAGCTCACAACTTGTATGAATGAAGTTAATTTCTATAACTTAATGTTTTTAATTTTTATTATATTTGCAGCCAATGGCCATAGCAGGGTATTTTAATTGAACGCCCCTAGTCTCGCAGCAAGTTCAATTTCAAATAGTTCCAACTTTGGCTACCAGAGATGCCACTGTCACTGACACCTAGCGGCGAACATTGCAACTTGATAGAGTGTTTCTAAGCAAATAACCTACACATTTAGCTGCTACCAATTTTAGTGGTAGGTTCTTTTACATGTTATAATGGGTTGGCCACCACGGGACCCCAGCTGAGTCCGACATTGTTTCTACTTACTTGTGCCGGGCTCCTCTCTGTCATCTTTCCTATCAACCTCCCTTGGTCAACTCTTGTTCTTTTCCGACCCAGATGGTATTAGGATATCCGATGCCTAGGGAGTCTTTCACTTTCCCACCTAATGTGATCCTTGTCTCATCTTACCTGATACCCTTATTCTTCGAGGGGTCAGAACTCCTGTTATTTTGTTTTGTTTCATGATGTCTCCTGCCTTCTACTCAAGGCAAAACTCGTTTAGTTCGGCATCCTTATGCACATGTATCATCAGCTGATATCTTATGACATAGTAAATATTAGCGTGCATTACAAAAACTTTGACATCACCTACATATAATTCTTAACCCCCAAGAAATGGCAGATGACCAGGAAAATGACCACTCGTGATGAGTTTCGAGAAAATCACCATCAGAATGCGTTCCACCCGATACCATCAGTGTCGTTACAGATATTCCAGTTTTCATACCATATTTCTGTAGCTTTGAAGTCCATGAAATATTACACAGCTCCGGTTTCTTGATCGCGTGCACGGCTCCAAAGAATCTCATTTCCCATTCAGTTGCGAGGTAATTTGGGTCAATTAATCTAGACCTTTCCTCTTTGCACAACAGGTAACTACCAAAGAAGAGAACGAAAGCCCTCTGTTCATAGGCAGAGAATCCAAGTGGCCGTGACCTCTCTTTCAAGCCGGCCATATTTACTCCTGGCCAGAGGTGGTGCGTTATTAAGGGCCGAAAGGGCTCCGCCCACCCAGGTGTGTTGGGCAGTATTACACAAAATGTGTTAAATTAATGACGTTAATAATAACTTTATGTTCGACGATGTCGATATGTAAATATTATATGTCAGAAAACTGTATCATAATGGTGGTCATAAAAGTACTACTTTTCATTATAACACAGTTTTTCCAACCAATCAGAGTTAACACATAAAGTGATAAAAATTTCCTGCATAACTCAACAAATTGCTAGCGTTTCGCCCCAGTGTGCCAATTGGGCTCTTCAGTTGGTAAAGGCACACCTACCAAGACGCGTAGCAGGCATTTTGATTCTCTTTCGAGAACATTTCATTATAGTCAATGCCAAAGCAAGGTTTATTGTTTTGGGGTGGAGTTTTTGACTCCCGTGGTACACTGGCATGCTCGTGACGTGGCTGCATATGTAGCAAAGCGTCTTGCATGGCCTACTCAGCGTGTGCCTGCTACGCGTCTTAGTAGGTGTGCCTTTTCTAACTGAAGAGCCCAATTGGCACACTGGGGCGAAACGCTAGCAATTTGTTGAGTTATGCAGGAAATTTTTATCACTTTATGTGTTAATTATAATGGCTCAACGGACAATATTCATTTTGATTCTCATTCGAGAACATTTGATTATAACCAATCAGAGCTCAATATTTTCATTCATAGACCAATTAGGTAAGGATAGCTTCTGACATGCACACAAAATCCAACATGTCGGACATGAATTACGTGATTTGAAACTTGACAATGGATTGGATCAACCATTGTAGTTAAAATGCATAAACAAACTGGGCAATATTGCAAAAGAAATAGCACTGTACCTTAATATCCGCAACTCTAATTTCTACACATTCGTAAGATTTCACCGACAATATTAATAAATGCTGTTGTTGACATAAACACACCAGAACGTCATGGAGGAAGCAGGCGTCTGCCATTAGTTCCACGGAAATTATAATCCAGTTCTCTGTTCAGTAAATGGATTTCTTATGCGAAACGTTTCCGCCAGATGTCATAATTGTTTTATTTGGGACTCAATATTGATTTGCCTTCCGTTGAAATTCTATACGCATCGAATTTGAAGAATAACTAGTTGATAATACGATACATTTTAATTTTAAAGCGTTTGTAACAACCTATTTTGTGTTATTTGACCAAAATAACAAAATGATCCAACATAGTACATGTGCTCAATCTATAGGAGCTACTTCAGGATAAACAATGTTTCAAAGCTTTGGGGATCGTTATTGGGTAGAGATCAAATGCTGAGCCCACACAGTTCCCAAGAAGAAGAATTCAACCGACAGAATCTCGACAGATATTTATGAATATTTATGTTAGAACAAATAATAAAGTTATAATTATCGTCGAACATAAACAGTCGTATGCAACTCGCCTATAATGGTAATTAAGCCACTCGTATGGAAATTATAAAACTCGCTTTGCTCATTTTATAAACATACTCCTGTCTTAATTATTGCCATTAAAGTCTCGTTGCATAATGTACTATTAAATTACAGATATTCTACTTAAAATAAGTGGTTTTTCCTTCTCGAATCTCTAAAAAAGAAGAGTTCAGTGTACATAACTCCTGACAGTCACGTACAGTGCATTGTAATAGCGAGGGCTGCTCTGTAGAACCTTGCATGTAAAGTATTGTTACGGCTGTGAGTTTGTTTCGTCGCCTCGCCGCGTTGAGTCACAGCTGCCCCGGGCTGTGTGTGCTCTGCCTCAGTGCGCGTTACGCAACGGGCTGCGAAGTGAAATGGATGGTCCAGAATATTTGTGACCCAGCCAGTGAAGGAAATCTCGAGAAGCCGTGTGTCCTGGAAGGTTCTAGAGTTCATTGAGTCACCAGCCTGCTATATAAGCGGCCTCAACAGTGAGGGAACCGAGTTTTTGAGGACAGTGTTTTTGAGTGTTTTTGAGCGAGTGCGATTTCACTGAGCGACAGAAGTGTGGTGACGAAGTGCCGTGCGAGTTACGAAATCCAGTGACACTGTTTCCCCAGCTTGTGGACAGCGAAACAGCGTGTATCAGGTTATCGTAAGTAACTGTAGTTTGTGTACATGAGGAAGAGGTGCAGGTAGCTTCTGTCAAGGCCACCGGACTCATTAAGACGGTTTAACTTCCGTGGTTTGTTGACTAGTGAAAGGGGCAAAAGCGCTCAAGGAAGAGATTTGAGGAAACTGGAGTAAGGTTCTAATTGCTTGTATTTGCTGTTGAGTGGTGTATCTTTCTGGCCGCAATAAAGTTAACTATTTCTTTAAAGGAACAATCTGTGTTGTGTTTCAACCCACCGTAATCCAGTTAACAAAAGTGCCACTAGGGGGGTGGCACGTAACAACTGGTGTCAAAAGCGGGATTACGAACTCAAACACAAGCACAACACCTGACGGTCCTGGTTTCAAAACCCAAGCAGGTCATTTTTAAATTTTCCTGTGAGTGCATGCCCTTTACAAGACAAACATCTAAAATGGAAGTGCAATTGGCAGCTTTACTAGAAAAGTTAAGTAGCATGGAAACTAAGATGGAGGACGGCCAGAAGAATTTAGCCAAGGACTTGAAGGACGGCCATAAGAAGATGGAAGACAGCCAGAAATGTTTAGCCATCCCGACTGGATCCCAGGACTACGCTTCACTAATCGCCCATATGGAGTCCCGATATGGAGATAGCCATCTTCAGCTGGTCTACCAGATGCAGCTCCGGACCAGGGTACAAAAGAACGCGGAAACCCTGCAGGAGTTCGAGATGGACATCGCACGCCTCGTAAGGCTCGCCTATCCAACAGCGCCGGCCGACTTTCTGGAACAGATTGCGACGCAGTCCTTCACCGACGGGCTACGGGACCCGGACACTCAACAGGCGCTGCGACTCGCGCGCAATAAGACCCTGGCAGATGCGCTGAGCCACGCACTTGAGTTCGAGACGGCAAAACAGGTATCTAGAATGCGCGCGCGGGTGCGTCAGATGGACGTCGACGAACCAGTCAAAGCCGACAAGACCAAGCCCCTGGCCGATGAACTGATGGAGGCGCTAGGCCGGTTCTTCAAGAGTCGCAGAACCACCGACAAAAACGTAGCCGAAGGACATCCGGAGAGGCGGCCCGGAAGAGGACTACCGACCTGCTGCACTTGCCGTAAAAGAGGCCACCTGAGCAAGGACTGAGGTGATACCGCCCCCAAGGGTTTCCGTCGGGACAGTCAGTCGTAGGGAAACGCGCGGCCCAGGAAAGCAAGTATCAGCCAGCCTTGGGGAGCAAAGGTTGGCTTGTGACAGTCGTCAAGCCCCGGCAGTCCAAGTTCGTGTGACGCAGTTACGGAGGGATAATAGCAGCCTGATGGTCGACGGAGTCGTCAACGGAGAGAGCTGGCCCATGCTAATCGACATGGGAGCATCGAGGACCATCGTCAGTCCCACAGTGATCCCGAAGTGGAGAGTGCAACCCACACAAATGAACCTCCAGCTAATAACCGCGACCGGAGAGACCGCACCGGTACATGGCGAAGCATCACTGGAGTTCGTCATTGGTCGACGGGCGATAAAGAATCCAGTGCTTGTGGCTGACGTATCAAATGAAGTGTTCATCGGACTGGACTTCCTGGACCAGAACAACATCATCTTGGATCTGAGTACTAACACTCTGCACTTCGGAGGTGAGGAACTTGCTTTGCAACCAGCACACGAGGCCATCGCCGCACGACGAGTAAGGCTGAGAGAGGACGTCATCGTTCCCGCCAGGACGGAAGTAAGCGCTGCCGTAATGGTCGACGGAACAGCTGAGGGAGTGGCGGCTGTCATCGAGCCAAAATATGAGGACATCCAAACAAAAGGATTGCTAGTTGCCAAGACTCTCATCAACACGACGTCTCGGCCGTACGTCCGCCTGTCCAACCTGAACGACTACGATATTACGGTTCACCAGGACACCAACCTAGGAGTCTGCGAGCCCGTTACCTGGATTGCCCGCATCACAGACACGACGGACGGACACCTGCAGACGGACAACCGAAGAAGACGCGCCCTGCCAGAAGAACTACAGAAGCTGTACCAAGGATCCCAGGACCATTTAGACGAGGAACAATCACGCCAAATTCGGGACCTGCTACACGAATTCCAGGACGTCTTCTCCGTGGGGAGCAAAGACTTCGGTAGGACAAGCTTGGTCCAGCACAGAATCGACGTTGGGGGCAGGGCGCCGATTAGGGCCCCGTTCCGACGTGTCCCGCTCGCCAAGCAAGCTGAAGTCGACCGGATGGTAGAAGAGATGAAGGAGCAAGGAGTGATCGAGCCATCACATAGTCATTGGAGTTCTCAGGTCGTGCTAGTGAAGAAGAAGGACGGTTCCACCAAGTTCTGCGTGGATTACAGGCGGGTGAATGACGTCACAAAAAAGGACAGCTACCCTCTACCCCGGATCGACGACACCCTGGACACCATATCAGGGTCAAGATGGTTCTCCACCTTGGATTTGAAGAGTGGCTACTGGCAGGTGGAGGTCCACCCTAGGGACCGCGAGAAAACTGCGTTCTCTGTGGGCAGCGGGCTCTGGCAGTTCACCGTCATGCCATTCGGTCTGTGTAACGCCCCTGCGACCTTCGAAAGGCTAATGGAGTCCATTCTGAGGGGACTACACTGGAAGACCTGCCTGGTCTACCTAGACGACGTCATCGTTCTGGGGAGAAGCTTCGAGGAGCACTACAGCAACCTGAAGGAGATCTTGATGAAGCTACGGGCTGCCCAGCTGAAGTTGAGCCCCAAGAAGTGTCAGCTCTTCCAGAAGCAGGTCCATTACCTTGGGCATATCGTCTCCGAGGAAGGGGTGCGCACCGACCCAGAGAAGACCGCAGCTGTGAGGGAGTGGCCAGTTCCGAAGAACAAGTCTCAACTACGAAGCTTCCTGGGACTCTGCACTTATTACCGTCGCTTCGTGAGAGGTTTCGCCGACATCGCCAAACCACTACATCGACTGACTGAGAAGGACCAACTCTTCACGTGGACAGCAGAAAGCCACAGTGCTTTCGAACAACTCAAGCAGGCTCTGTGCACTGCGCCTATTCTGGCCTACCCCAGACCTGGAACAAGGTTCATCGTCGATACCGATGCCAGCGACGTTGGCATAGGGGGATCCTGTCGCAAATAGTGGACGGCGAGGAGAGAGTAGTGGCCTACTTCAGCAAAGCCTTGTCAAAGCCAGAGGGGAACTACTGCGTCACCAGGAAGGAGCTGCTCGCCATCGTGAAGACCATTGAACACTTCCACAAGTACCTGTACGGACAAGAATTTCTCATCAGGACCGACCATGCATCCCTGCGGTAGCTCCTGAACTTCAAGCAGCCCGAGGGTCAACTCGCGCGGTGGTTAGAGAGGCTTCAACAGTACAACTTTGAGGTCCAGCACAAGAAAGGCCAACTGCATTCTAACGCCGACGCCCTGTCACGAAGACCGTGCCCCGAAGACTGCACCTTCTGTACCAGAAGGGAGTAGAACACCGGGATACAGTGCCGAAGGACTACCGTGGAACTTCAAGGGAGCTGGAGCCGCGAATCTTTCACGCGGGCGCAAGCGGAAGATGATGACCTGGGACTGATAGCCGAATGGAAGAGGGCCTGTGTCCCCAGACCCGGGTGGAACATTGTGAGTGACTGCAGCCCAAAGTTTAAGTCCTACTGGGCGCAGTGGGACTCGAGCGATTCAATCGCACCATCGAGAACCATCTCCGAGTAGTCGTAAGCGAGCACCAGAGGGATTGGGACAAACATCTTCCACTATTTCTCCTGGCCTACCGCGCCGCCGTGCATGAAGCCACCTGGTGCACACCAGCCCGGGCCATGTTTGGGAGGGAGCTCCGTCTACCTGGCGACCTTGCCTTCGGCCGACCTGGAAATGATCCGGTCCCGGTAAGCCAGTATTTTCAAGAACTGGTCGACCAACTGGAGAACGTGCACACGTTCGCGAGGAGGAAGCTGCGGATCGAGACCGACCGTATGAAGACCCGATACGACCAACAGACGGATGCTGGCGGATTCCACGAGGACGACCTTGTCTGGCTCTTCAACCCATTACGGAAGAAAGGCCTGTCACCCAAACTGCAGAAGTCCTGGGAGGGCCCGTACCGAGTCGTGAAGCGGATCAACGTTGTCATCTACAGGATCCAGCGGAGCCCGAGGGCGAAGATGAAGATCGTGCATCGAGATCACCTGGCAGCCTACGGAGGGACACAGACGGACCGATGATTGATCGGGGCGATCAGCCTTTTAGGAAGGGGGTGGTGTTACGGCTGTGAGTTTGTTTCGTCGCCTCGCCGCGTTGAGTCACAGCTGCCCCGGGCTGTGTGTGCTCTGCCACAGTGCGCGTTACGCAACGGGTTGCGAAGTGAAAGGGATGGTCCAGAATATTCGTGACCCAGCCAGTGAAGTAAATATCGAGAAGCCGTGTGTCCTGGACGGTTCTAGAATTCATTGAGTCACCAGCCTGCTATATAAGCGGCCTCAACAGTGAGGGGACCGAGTTTTAGAGGACAGTGTTTTCGGGCGAGTGCGATTTCACTGAGCGACAGAAGTGTGGTGACGAAGTGCCGTGCGAGTTACGAAATCCAGTGACACTGTTTCCCCAGCTTGTGGACAGCGAAACAGCGTGTATCAGGTTATCGTAAGTAACTGTAGTTTGTGTACATGAGGAAGAGGTGCAGGTAGCTTCTGTCAAGGCCACCGGACTCATTAAGACGGTTTAACTTCTGTGGTTTGTTGACAAGTGAAAGGGGCAAGAGCGCTCAAGGAAGAGACTTGAGGAAACTGGAGTAAGGTTCTAATTGCTTGTATTTGCTGTTGAGTGGTGTATCTTTCTGGCCGCAATAAAATTAATTATTTCTTTAAAGGAACAATCTGTGTTGTGCTTCAACCCACCGTAATCCAGTTAACAAAAGTGCCACTAGGGGGGTGGCACGTAACAGTATAATTATGAAGAGAAGGGTCATATGAGGAAACAGTGGACATAGCACTGTCTTGCACGTCAATTCTCTGTGATATGGAAGGAATTTCCTGGAGAATTGGTCCATAGCGTGCTGTTTGAGTGAAATAGAAGATCTCTCCATTTAACTTCCTGATTCTGTCTCTGTTTGAAGGCCAAACCGAATTACGGGAGTTGGGTCCACCCCACGCCCTTAAACAGGTACAAGGTACTTAGCCGTTGTTTACAACTTGCAAAAGTTGAGGTTACACACAAAAATAAATTTATACTTTTTCAGTTGTCTGATGTTCAAAGCACAGTCTTTTGAATGAATGGAGTTTATTTCTATAAATTAATACTTTTTAGCCTATTTTCATTTATGAAAAGATAGGCTTATGAGATCACCTTTTGTCCGTGTGTGTGTGGTGGGGGGGTGCGTGTCCATGTGAGTGTGTCCTCCCCCTAATAACTTTTAAACGGCAGGAGTTATTTGATTGAAACTCAGTAAGATCATAGTATTATTTTGGCCGACCCCCCACCGTGCCCTTCACATTTTATTACGTCTCACCAATCCAAAATGGCGGCTGTGCAAAAATTTCACCGGCATTCTATATCTCCGAAAATATTACTCATATCATCCTGAAATTTTGTACGGTGATAAAGGACACTACTAAACGTTCACCTATGTGACTTTCAAAAACCTATTAACTACAAAACGAGGCCAAGCGAATTTGAAACATTTAAATAGACTTTTCTTGCGATTTAACCATCCGAACGCAGTGAAACTTCGTACAACAAATTACTATTCAAATTGCAATGCACTGACATCCATTTAAGTTCAATTGTTTATATAACCTCAAGATGGCGTCTGTGCGAAATGTTAAAAATTAATCACCATGTTAGTAGTGATGGGGGACAAACTGTACGGTTACATTGTTAGTAACTTATTTAAGGTGACGCTGACTATAATCACCATGTTAGTAGTGATGGGGGACAAATGGTAAGTTTACATTGTTAGTAACTTAAGGGAACGCGTGCTAAAGCGATACCGTTGGAGGAATGCGGGGGAGGGACCATTTTAACATATCAGTGCAGCTTCTGTACACCAACAGACAGTGAATATCTGTATAGATAATGCTTGATGTTTACATCCCAACAAACTAGTTGACCTGACCTATATACTCATTACACAGTTCATTCACGGGGTATGTTTACGGTGTACGCGTCACGTGATATCTCGATTCGTTTCTGTCAATCAGTTTAGGGTCGTGAGCCAAGGCCTTCTGCTCTATGGCTTCACTACCGCCAGATCGTATCTGTGTAACCACCTACCTGACCCGTGACCGCTAATAACACACGGCTACTATGGTACAGCAGAGGAATTCAAATTATATGACGACTAACCTTTAATGGCATTGTTGTTGTTGTTGTTACTAGCGGACCCGTACGAGAACTCTCGCATTTGTAATAAACCACCCCTCTGGCCTTACATTCCAACGTGCACTTCCTGACCCGAACATATTATGCTGAGATGATCTGCTACTCTCATTTTAAATTAGCACTGCTCCTTTTAATTTAATTGGCTCAATAACCAATAAATTAAACAACTATTGTTATTATTATTATTTCCTTGCACAAAATAAATCATTGCACAACAAATACGCAATGGTTGCCAGTTGTGATATTTTATTCAATCACTAAATTATTATTATTATTATTATTATTATTATTATTATTATTATTATTATTATCATCAAGTTTTCCCTCTCAAAACGGAGTAAAAGGAGCCCGGTTTACGGGCACCAGTCTCCAATATTTTGTTTTCCCGCTACACTTCATGAGTGCTGTTTTGTCTGCTTCTATGAAAATGAAAATCCAGTCAGGAATGGAAAGAATGAAGCCCCCATCTAGCGGCGAGGATATGAACTGTGCCGGCTGCCAAAGCCTGTCGCACTCCTCTGGGGCAATGATTAAATGAATGACAGATGAAATGTTAGTGGAGAGTGTTGCTGGAATGACATTTTGACAGGAAAAACCGGAGTACCCTGAGAAAAACCTGTCCGCCTCCGTTTTGTCCAGCTAAATATGTTTATTTATTTCAGAGCACTTAAAAAAAATGTAGGTTGTTCGCACCCCATGTGTACAGACTACCCGCCCTTCTCTAGTGCTATGCGGACTGTACGCGTAACAGTTCTGGCAGGGGCTATCGTCTTGTTTATTTGTTTAAAAGCTCTTTATAAACAAATAAATACATTTCCGTTGACTTTTCAAGAAATGCAAGATTTTTCCTGTACTATTGAGACGATTTGGAAGATTTTGGTACAAACCACACCTTCTAACTCCCTCTGGTTTAGGAGCTTGAGTTTTGTGAAACATACAGCTCAGCGTAGAATAGGCTATAGAGATTATTCGTATTTGGCGCTTGGGTCATGTTTAGTAATCAGCAGAGCCAAGATTTTGATCATCTTTTCATTTGTACTTTTAATCGTTATAATTTCAGTTATCAAATAATCGATTTATTTATTTTTCGCATGGCTTTTAGTGCCGGGAGTGTCCGAGGGTGTGCTACAAGTTCCGTTCAATTTCAAGTAGTTCCAACTTTCGCTGCCAGATGTCAATGATACCTAGTGGTGAACTTTGATAGAGCGTTCCAACGAAATCTAACCTAGAAAGTCAGCTTCACACAGGGGTAATTAGTGGAAGGTTCTTTAACAAGCCATAAATCTATGACATGGGACCGCCGGATTTACTTCCCCTCCGAAGGAAGGCATACTGAAGAACTTAACGCTCTTAAAAAATCCAACGACTTCGGCCGGGTTTGAAGCCGCTATCTTGGGCATAGAAGCTCAGCATGCAACCGACTACGCCACCGAAGCAGAAGAATCGATTAATTGCTACAAAACGATTAATCGATTAATGAATTGAGTCGTCCAGTTACAAAACTCGTTTAATCCACTTGTGAATAAGAATCATTTTCATGAGAAACGTTTCTCTGGACTTTGTCTCACGTATCTTTTGTGTTTGTTGTTTTCTACTTTTTGCTTTGTGTTTTTGGTTTTTGGTCTCGTGTTTGCTTTGTGCTTTTGCTTTTTAATTTTACTTTTTGCTTTCCTTTTTTGGTTGCGTGTTTGTTTTCTGCTTTTGCTTTTTTCGAATTTCGCCTTTTGCTTTGAGTTTCTTGTTTTTTGTTTTATGATTTTGCATTTGTTTTTGAATTTCGCTTTTTGTTGCGTGTTTGTGTTTTTTATTTTGTGTTTATTTTCTGGAAAATCATAATTAAACAAAACAAAATAAAATAAAACAAAATAAACAAAACAAAATCAAAATAAAACAAAACAAAATAAAATTTACAAAACAAATATTAAAAATTTAAAACAAAATAAAATTAACAAAAAAAACGAAATAAAATAAACAAAACGAAACGAAACGACATAAATAATTTTACGACATCGTCGAACATAAATATATCTATTATATAATGTACATTTTTCGACCTGACAATCCTGGCGCAGTCAGTTGGCATTTGAGGGTGCGCAAATGCGAGGGAACCGTGTCAGTAGATTTACTGGCACGTTAAAGATCCCCTTCGGGGCAAAATTCCGGCACCCCGGCGTCTCTAGAAGCCAGAGTAGTTAAAAGGGACGTAAAACCAATAACATTATTATTATTATTATTTCGACCTGACATTGATGTCTTTTTCAGCTCAATTAAGATTGCAATCAATTAACAATGAAATATAATAGTCTAATCAATGTATTTTGATGTGAAAAATGTTTATGAGATTAATTGTAGTTAAAAGAAATGAAACAAAATAATAAAAATGGATATCCTTACACTGTAATATTAATTGTAAATAGATACAATATAATATATTAGTCTTTACATTACATTTTGAAAATATAGTTAGAAAAATAAGAAATTTATTAATAGTAAGTGTAAATAAAATATAGAAAATTAAATAATTTAGAAAAACAAGTGCCGAATATCAACAAATATTTAACTTTGTACTTTACATGAAACTAAATCTTCTTCCGAAATATGGAATGTGAATTTTGTGTCAGGCGCCAACCAGTTTGTACGTCCTTTGAATTGTCAACCTAATTGATTGGAAAATCTTATGTCAGAGAAGATTCTTATACAGTGAAACCCCTCAAATCCGAACCCCAGAAATCCGAAATCCCGGGTAATCCGAACGAGTTATTTTCGACAATTTCAAGTTTGAAAAAAAAAAGAAGATAATCTTGTTTTAGTCATAAAACAATTATATATTCTACAATATAACGTTATTTTAAATAATTAGTTGAAAAATTAACAAAGAAGTACAGTTAGCATACGTAACAAAGTGTAAATGTGCCTAAGCTACTTATCTCATCCAGGAATGAAAAACGGAAAAGTTGATTATTGTAATTCCTTAGGTTAATCACTTTGCAAAAACAAATGAAATAACAATAGAAAAACACAAAATACCACTTAATCTTTCACTTGAAATCAGTTATCTTCAATTGTCGAAGCGACGAAAACATTTCCGCGGTGGCAATCGTGCACCAGCGTCGCATGAACATTACATCGTTTGGCGTGACTACTGTGTTGTTCTACGAAGCGCAATGCGATGTCAAGAGCAGATGCAGCTTCAGTATAAGTCACATTGTCTGTCGAAGTTTCTTCTTCCTCACTGTCGCTAGCTCAGCGTACAGTCCTATACCGTAACGAGGGCTGGTTTCTATGCTATGGATATTTTCGGCTAATCCGAACAAATTGAAATCCGAACAGACTACATCCCCAATTAGTTCGGATTTCAGGGGTTTCACTGTATATATATGATAGAAGAGAACTAGCCTGCATTTGAGTCGTCCAGTTGCAAAACTCGTTTAATCCACTTGTGAATAAGAATCATTTTCATAAGAAACGTTTCTCTGCACTTTGCCTCACGTATCTTTTGTGTTTGTTGTTTTCTACTTTTTGCTTTGTGTTTTAGGTTTTTTGTTTTCTGCTTTTGCTTTTGTTTTTGAATTTCGCTTTTTTGCTTCATGTTTTTGTTTTTGTTTTTGTGTTTGTTTTCTGGAAAACCAAAATAAAACATAACAAAAAAATAAAACAAAATAAACAAAACAAAATAAAACAAATTTAAATTTAAAATATAAGAAATAAAAAATAAAATAAAAAAACAAAAAATAAACAAAACAATGTAAAATAAAATAAAACAAAATAAACAAAACAAAATCAAAATAAAACAAAATTAAATAAAGTAAAGTAAAATAAATAATTTTACGACATGATTCTTATTCACAAGTGAATTAAACGAGTTTTGCAACTGGACGACTCATACGAATTGTGACAAATATCTACTTAATTAAATATTAGTAAGTTATTACCTACCGTGTTGTGTGGATGGAAAACAGTTGTGCTATCATGGCAAATATATTTGCAATATACTATATTCTACTTTATGTATGAATTTAGATCTGAGAAATTCAAAGTATTTTATACTAAACATCCGCTCTTGAAGTATACAAATATTCGTGGACCATGGATTGAAATCGTCTGGTTTAGAGGGCATATTACAAAGTTAATGAAACAAGTGTAAACGGACCCAACTCAGGTATCCCTTGGAATACACAATTGTGAAAATGTCCGGTCGCAATTCCTTATGGGAAAAGTTATAAGTCGACAGGGGAGAAAACTTCACTAAGTAAGGTGAAAATATGTCGGCCGTTGTTCAATAATATTATTCTGAATAAAATGTTCTCACTGACTTAAATTCTCTATTTGATTCTAGTGATTTGCACACCTCTGTACCTTCTCTGTGAAAACTAGGCTAAAACAACGTAAAACAAAAATGTTCCTCTCCTAAATTGTGAACATTTAACATTAATTCAAAATTTGTGGTGTTTGAAGCCATATTTTCAGTGTTGCCTTAGTAAACAAGAGTTTAGTGCTTTTCAGTCGGTCAACACGAATGTACCCAAAAGAGATGGGTTATGCCCTAATCCTGAAATAAATTACATGAGATTAATAAAACACTAGGATGACCAGTTTCGATCGTCAAGCGATCATCATCAGATCCAATACACTTAGGCTATAAAATCTATGTTTGAAATACAGGTGAAAATATTTACAATATGTACAATTATTTAGTTGCAGTATTGGTACTGCAACTGTCAGTGTATGCTAAATGCAGTATATATGTTAGGTGAAATGCTAAATGGTGATGGCTATCCGGAGATTGTACTTTAGAGAGATTATATGGTTGTAAACTATGGTTAAACTATAAAAATTTTAGGCTAACTACTTATCTGATTGTCTTCCGTACTACAGCTATTCGCAGTTTCCGTGCTCACTTGAACTCGCTGTGCGGACGACTGCGGTGGTTATCTTAACGACTGGTTTTTCCCTGCCTTCCCCCCCCTGTCCCTACGTGCTGTGGGGAGTGATCACGATGTGTTTATGTGAGGTGTTGCCAACCTAGATAAGATGTATGTTATTGAATGAGGTGGATCTACAACTATTAAAGACCGTGGATTAGTCCTCGCCACGCGTGGAGCATAACCCATTCGAACTAAGCGTTGACGGTCTTATGAGGACGTCCCGGCACCTTTAATACTGCCTCTAATATGGGCCTTGGTTTATTGCAGAAGAAAGGTACATCGTACACCTGATCCAGATAACATTTACCTATTAAAAAAGACACCGATTGTCAAGCTAATTACATCGGGCAGAGTGGAAGGCGAGTAGACACACGTTATAATGAACATAGAAATGCGATAAGATACGGAACACATTCAGCCGTGTGCGAACATATGTGTGACGCAGGGCATAGCTTTACCAACATAGAGTCGGACCTTAAAATAATCCATCACGAATCGAAAGGCAGAGCTCTTGACATAAAGGAAGCAATCGAGATACACCTAGCCAAACGAAACAATCCCAACAATCTAAATGAACACACGTTCATGGAGAGCTCACCCCTCTTCACGCTACTAAAAAACACACCCTGTCGGAAACAAAACACAATTTAGCGACACAGCCAAGCTAGATAAAAAAAAGGGGGGAAATTAGGGGGTTTTTAATAGGTAAATGTTATCTGGATCAGGTGTACGATGTACCTTTCTTCTGCAATAAACCAAGGCCCATATTAGAGGCAGTATTAAAGGTGCCGGGACGTCCTCATAAGACCGTCAACGCTTAGTTCGAATGGGTTATGCTCCACGCGTGGCGAGGACTAATCCACGGTCTTTAATAGTTGTAGATCCACCTCATTCAATAACATACATCTTATCTAGGTTGGCAACACCTCACATAAACACATCGTGATCACTCCCCACAGCACGTAGGGACAGGGGGGGAAGGCAGGGAAAAACCAGTCGTTAAGATAACCACCGCAGTCGTCCGCACAGCGAGTTCAAGTGAGCACGGAAACTGCGAATAGCTGTAGTACGGAAGACAATCAGATAAGTAGTTAGCCTAAAATTTTTATAGTTTAACCATAGTTTACAACCATATAATCTCTCTAAAGTACAATCTCCGGATAGCCATCACCATTTAGCATTTCACCTAACATATATACTGCATTTAGCATACACTGACAGTTGCAGTACCAATACTGCAACTAAATAATTGTACATATTGTAAATATTTTCACCTGTATTTCAAACATAGATTTTATAGCCTAAGTGTATTGGATCTGATGATGATCGCTTGACGATCGAAACTGGTCATCCTAGTGTTTTATTAATCTCATGTAATTTATTTCAGGATTAGGGCATAACCCATCTCTTTTGGGTACATTCGTGTTGACCGACTGAAAAGCACTAAACTCTTGTTAATTCAAAATCATTCCTGAAAACTCTTCATTTTCCTTTTTCGAAACCCTTCCCAATTTGATTGATGTTTGTCCTTCCACTGTCACTGACTCTTATTTAGTTGTTGTTGTTTGAGTCTTCAGTCTTTTGACTGGTTTGATGCAGCGCTCCATCCCCCTGTCCTGAGCTAATCACTTCATCTCTACATAGCTACCACAACCTACATCCGAGGCAATCTGTTTAACATATTCTAACCTTGGTCTTCCCCTACAGTTCTTGTCCTCAACCCTTCCTTCCATAACTAAGCTTGCTATTCCTGGGTGTCTTAGTATGTGTCCTACCAACCTATTCTATTTCCTTCATTAGCAGTCGCCAGAAACATCTCTCCTCTCCCACTCGTCTCAATACCTCTTCGTTCGTAACCCTATCTACCCATCTGATCTTCATCATTCTCCTGTAACACCACATTTCAAACGCTTCAATTTTCCTCTTTTCTGCTGCACCAATATAGTCCAAGTTTCACTTCCATAGAGTGCGACGCTCCAGACAAAGGCTTTCAAAAATGACTTCCTAATACCTAAATCTATATTCGATGTCAACAGATTCGTTTCTTGTAGAAATGCTTTCCTTGCCTGAGCCAACCTACTTTTTATATCCTCTTTGCTTCGTCCATCACTGGTTATTTTGCTTCCAAAGTAGGCTTATTGTTAACATAAACAAGGAAGGACACTTTGTATATTTAGGTAAAAAGTAACTTCTAATAGATTTCTATACATCATTCCGAAAATAAGGCGTAACTCAACTTAAGCGACCTCTCTTTTAAGCTTATTTTCTTATCTTGTGTCTTCGGTTAGCCGATCAATCAACTATTTGGTCAATCTAAATTTTCCAATGTGCAATGACTCAACGAATTGTTCGTTGTTGAATGATGAATTTTTGTTTTTCCGTACTTTTTGTTTATTTCTATAATTATTGGTTTTATTTGATTTTTTTGTTTTATCAATTTTTGGTCTTTTCAATTTTAGGTGTCCACCTCTAAATTTTGAATTTAATTCCAAATTTGTATTCTTTAATCTGTGTTAAAAGGGGCAGATAACCTCGTAGTTCTGCCCCCTTAAAACAACAATAACTAAGTAATAATAACAACTATTTGGTTAGCCGATTAATCGAATGAACGGTCAGTCGATTAAAATATTAATCCTCTTCGATTTATATCAAATTATTCGACTAATCGATCATCGCTTATTACCACAGACATAGCTAACTTACAGATAGTTTTGAAGCCATTTTTCAGTGTTGCATTATTGATAATTGATATTGTAACTCTTCAGTCGGTCAACATAATATAATTCCAATTAATGAAAAATGCAATAAGTAACAGGAAAAAATTACATGGGATTGAAAAATTTATAGATTGTTATGGACTACATACAGGGTCATTATGTGTGTACGCGCCAGTAAACACGGCAAGGTAAGCCGGCTGTGACTAGCGCAGATCGTGGCCACGGTTGGCGGCTCCGCTGACTCATATCGTTAGTTCACACGTGTTTTGTTATTCATATGGACGTGTATCTGCAAAGCTTAGACGTTAGTGTTGCATGTTTAGTGAGTATTGTGATTACTGTGATTGTTGGTCATGCCGAGACACCAATTCACATTGCGCGAACATGTATATATCTATAATTCGTATATGAAAAGCAGAAAATCTAGTTCTGAAACGAGACAAAATTTCGAATCAAGTTTCCAGGAACACGTGTGAACTAACGATATGAGTCAGCGGAGCGCGCCTATCACCGGCTGAACCGCGATCTGCGCGAGTCACAGCCGGCTTAGCTTGTCGTGTTTATCGGGGCGCACATAGATAATTACTCTGTACTAATGCGCTGCAAGCATATCCTGCAAACGATACTGAACACTATTCTTTTCCCCTCCATGTGACTACAGACTAATACGAGGAAAAAGAATATATTGTTCAGTATCGTTTGCGTGAAACACTTGCAGTACATTAGTATCATACAAGATGCAAGCAGAGAAATATCGACCTTCCTGACAACACGTGTTAGTTGGGCTGCATACAACAATATTATTAGGAGCAGCTGATTCACCCAGGAATAGCAACGTTAGATATGCAAGGACGGGTCGAGGATAAGAACTGTAGGGGTAGACCAAGGTTATAATACACACATCAAAAAAAGTTTTGCATCACCTCGGTTCCAAGAGTTCCGGAACCTTTAAATACAAAGGGAATAGAGATCAACACAAACAACATTTCAGCTCGTTTTATTGCTCATGAGACCCACACATTGCATGTTGTACCATCATACAGCTAGACTTTCAGCATTTGTGGTCCAGATTGCAGTACACACCACTACCTCTAATACCCAGTAGCACGTCCTCTTGCATTGATGCATGCCTGTATTCGTCGTGGCATACTATCCACAAGTTCATCAAGACACTGTTGGTCCAAATTGTCCCACTCCTCAACGACAATTCGGCGTAAATCTCTCAGAGTGGTTGGTGGGTCAAGACGTCCATAAACAGCCCTTTTCAACATATCCCAGGCATGTTCGATAGGGTTCATGTCTGGCGAACATGCTGGCCACTGTAGTCGAGCGATGTCGTTATCTTGAAGGAACGCATTCACAAGATGTGCACGATGAGGTCGAGAATTGTCGTCCATGAAGACAAATGCCTCTCCAATATTCTGCCGATATGGTTGCACTATGGGTCGGAGGATGTCATTCAGGTATCGTAAAGCCGTTTCGGAGCCTTCCATGACCACCAGTGGCGTACGTCGGCCCCACATAATGCCACCCCAAAACATCAGGGAACCACCACCTTGCTGCACTCGCTGGACAGTGTGTCTAAGACGTTCAGCCTGACCAGGGTGCCTCCAAACACGTCTCCGACGATTGTCTGGTTGAAGGCATATGCGACACTCATCGGTGAAGAGAACGTGATGCCAATTCCGTGGGGTCCATTCAGCATGTTGTTGGGCCCATCTGTACCGCGCTGCATGGTGTCGGGGTTGCAAAGCTGGACCTCGCCATGGACGTCGGGAGTGAAGTTGCGCATCATGCAGCCTATTGCGCACAGTTTGAGTTGAAACACTACGTCCTGTGGCTGAACGAAACGCATTATTCAACATGGTGGCATTGCTGTCAGGGTTCCTCCGAGCGGCAATCCGTAAGTAGCGGTCATCCACTACAGTAGTAGCCCTTGGGCGGCCTGAGCGAGGCCTGTCATCGACAGTTCCTGTATCTCTGTACCTCCTCCATGTCCGAACAACATCGCTTTGGTTCACTCTGAGACGCCTGGAAACTTCCCTTGTTGAGAGCCCTTCTTGACACAAAGTAACAATGCGGACGCGATCGAACTGCGGTATTGACCTTCTAGGCATGGTAGAACTACAGACAACATGAGCAGCGTACCTTCGTCCTGGTGGAATGACTGGAACTGATCGGCTGTCGTACCCCCTCCCTCTAATAGGCCCTGCTCATGCATGGTTGTTTACATCTTTGAGCAGTTTTAGTGACATCTACACACATCAAAAAAAGTTTTGCATCACCTCGGTTCCCAGATCTCCGGCATATAGACGTTGACTGTGTATATTGTATCAAAGATACAGTCCCTTTGACTGTCCATAGATGTCACTAAAACTGCTCAAAGATGTAAACAACCATGCATGAGCAGGGCCTATTGACGGAGGGGGTACGACAGCCGATCAGTTCCAGTCATTCCACCAGGACGAAGGTACGCTGCTCATGTTGTCTGTAGTTCTACCATGCCTAGAAGGTCAATACCGCAGTTCGATCGCGTCCGCATTGTTACTTTGTGTCAAGAAGGGCTCTCAACAAGGGAAGTTTCCAGGCGTCTCAGAGTGAACCAAAGCGATGTTGTTCGGACATGGAGGAGGTACAGAGATACAGGAACTGTCGATGACAGGCCTCGCTCAGGCCGCCCAAGGGCTACTACTGTAGTGGATGACCGCTACTTACGGATTGCCGCTCGGAGGAACCCTGACAGCAATGCCACCATGTTGAATAATGCGTTTCGTTCAGCCACAGGACGTCGTGTTTCAACTCAAACTGTGCGCAATAGGCTGCATGATGCGCAACTTCACTCCCGACGTCCATGGCGAGGTCCAGCTTTGCAACCCCGACACCATGCAGCGCGGTACAGATGGGCCCAACAACATGCTGAATGGACCCCACAGAATTGGCATCACGTTCTCTTCACCGATGAGTGTCGCATATGCCTTCAACCAGACAATCGTCGGAGACGTGTTTGGAGGCACCCTGGTCAGGCTGAACGTCTTAGACACACTGTCCAGCGAGTGCAGCAAGGTGGTGGTTCCCTGATGTTTTGGGGTGGCATTATGTGGGGCCGACGTACGCCACTGGTGGTCATGGAAGGCTCCGAAACGGCTTTACGATACCTGAATGACATCCTCCGACCCATAGTGCACCCATATGGGCAGAATATTGGAGAGGCATTTGTCTTCATGGACGACAATTCTCGACCTCATCGTGCACATCTTGTGAATGCGTTCCTTCAAGATAACGACATCGCTCGACTACTGTGGCCAGCATGTTCGCCAGACATGAACCCTATCGAACATGCCTGGGATATGTTGAAAAGGGCTGTTTATGGACGTCTTGACCCACCAACCACTCTGAGAGATTTACGCCGAATTGTCGTTGAGGAGTGGGACAATTTGGACCAACAGTGTCTTGATGAACTTGTGGATAGTATGCCACGACGAATACAGGCATGCATCAATGCAAGAGGACGTGCTACTGGGTATTAGAGGTAGTGGTGTGTACTGCAATCTGGACCACAAATGCTGAAAGTCTAGCTGTATGATGGTACAACATGCAATGTGTGGGTCTCATGAGCAATAAAACGAGCTGAAATGTTGTTTGTGTTGATCTCTATTCCCTTTGTATTTAAAGGTTCCGGAACTCTTGGAACCGAGGTGATGCAAAACTTTTTTTGATGTGTGTATGAACAGTCAAAGGGACTGTATCTTGGATACAATATACACAGTCAACGTCTATATGCCGGAGATCTGGGAACCGAGGTGATGCAAAACTTTTTTTGATGTGTGTATGTTAGATTGCCTCGGGTGTTAGGAGTGGTAGCTATGTAGAAATGAAACGATTAGCAAAGGACAGGGAAGCCTGGAGGGCTGCATCAAACCAGTCAAAAGACTGAAGACTCAAAAATCAGCATGTATAGAGGGCCTTGTGGCGCAGCGGTCAAGCTGTTTGCCTCTCACCAAGGTGGACCGGGTTCGATTCTCCGTCAATGCATGTGAGATTTTCGAAGAGAAATGCCATATCCTGTGGTTCGGATTCCACGTAAAAATGAGGTCCCGTTGCTCATGATCGCGAGATCAACCGTCACGTTGAACTATAATCTTTCTACCTTTCTATTGATTTCAGGTTATTTTTTCGCATATTCCAATAATGTTGACCGACTGAAAGTTACAATATCAATTTATAATAAGGAAACACTGAAAAATGGTTTCAAAGCTATCTTAACATACTAATAGAGCCATCACAATAACACGGGTTATCATAAAAAATCCCTTCACGCCCAAGTACACGGGGCTACATGACCACGATGTCACAAAACCCCTAAATCAATCAACAACAACATCAAAAACCTTTCAAAAAGCTATTTTATCTCACTATTCACATTATTATTTGCCACTCTCAGTCAAGTGGTTGTAATGTAGTTCGAATCGTCAATGCACGTGAGATCCCAGTTAGGATAGAATACTACGTTAAACTGTTATCTTCCGTGGTCTATAATCACCTAAGTAATAGTCACGTAACATAACACTTTAATTCCATATTTTTCTCAAATAAAAGATAATGAAAACAGATACTACAATACAATAGTATGGCCTTTTACTACTAAGGTCAGATTACGTTGTGTACTTACGATATCAGCTGGAGTATCAAATTACGAGTGTCAGGTATACTGCTTCATCCCGTAGGCCTTGCTTCCGTAAACATTCACTTGTTACGTTCAGTTCATGGCGTTCTATGAATAAAACAAAACACACACTACTGTCCTTTTCTATCACAAGATTTTCATCTGTTTCAGTTCGTGGCCTTCTAAGAATAAAACGAAACACACTGCCTTTTATTTTTTTCACAAGATTTTCATCTGTTCACGGAATAAATATTAATATTATTTACTGTGATTGTTTTTATACAAATTCATTGCACTTCAATCGTATAGCTTGATTTGTTTTCAATTGTTTTTCTGTTGATGGTTTGTAGAAGTTTCAGTTATATAACTATAACTCGTGTAGAAGTAAACAATATATTTAAGCTTGTTGTACCGTATTGCTAAGAAGGAGTAGACATTAATGTCTTTGAAGAGGAGGCAGTAGGTATGTAGTCCTCGTGTTCCTTGGTTTGCTAGCTATAGAAATAGAATTAGCAGCGGTACCAAGAATAGCGCTTCACTGGACGCAACTAACACACTGGTTAAAAAGGAAGACACACGGAGTGAGAGAAACCGATTCTCGCCAGGTCGCTCTGCTCTGGCAACTAGCTTCAATTCAATGTGGTGCCGCAGATCCATACTGCCAGCCAGCCTCCCCTTCAACTCTCCACCCCCCTCCGCCCCATATCATCCCACCGCCCACGCGCGCACACACAAAGAGCGTCACATCAACGAGACGTCCCAAGTAGCGTCATAAATTTTAATACCCACCTTGACGACGTCATACATTGATGACGCAATTCACACGTCACGGTTGAACGAAAAGAGTTAAAATTCACTTCTACCATCAAGGGGGTTAATTTTATATTTTATATTCTCGTGAAATAAAGTCAGGGTGAGTAAGAATCAGGTAATATGAGTCGTCCAGTTGCAAAACCCGTTTAATCTACTTGTGAATAAGAATCATTTTCATGAGAAACGTTTCTCTGAACTTGGCCTCACGTATCTTTTGAGATTGTTGTTTTCTACATTTTTATTTTTGCTTTGTGTTTTTGGTTTTGTGTTTGCTTGTGCTTTTGCTTTCGAATTTTACTTTTTGCTTTTCTTTCTTGGTTTTGTGTTTGTTTTCTGCTTTGCTTTTTTGAATTTTGCTTTGTGTTTCTTGTTTTTTGTTTTCTGCTTTTGCTTTTGAATTTTGGTTTTTGCTTCGTGTCTTTTGTCCTTGGTTTTGTGTTTGTTTTCTGGAAAATTAAAATAAAAGAAAACAACATAAAACACAATAAACAAAACAAAATAAAAAAAAAAACCTAAAATAAAACAAAACAAAAATAAAACAAAAAATTAACAAAACAATTTTAAACAAAATCAAACTAAATAAAATAAAACAAAACAAAATAAACAAAACAAAATTAACATAAAACAAAATAAAATTAAACAAAACAAAATAAACAAAATAAAATAAAATACAATTAAAATAAAATAATTGAATAAATAATTTTATGTTCGACCCTGACTATTATATGTCAGAAAACTGTATCATAATGATGGCCATTATAACACTATTTTTCATTATGAAACAGTTTTTCCCACCAGAGTTCAAGAAACAGTTGTTTGACCAATTAGATGTGCTGAGTTCCACGCCCTTCTAATTTAAATTTCACTGCGTGGCCTAGTGTCATAGTAGGGTAATCGAGGAGGCCATGGTCAAATACAAGGTATTCTCTGCGTCTCATGCGCTCTGTTCAGTACATAAAACTGGCGAAATCTCGCCAGATATTTATGAATATTTATGTTCGAACATAAAATAGTTATAATAATTATCGCCGAGCATAAAGAGTCGTATGCAACTCGCCTATAATCGCAATTAAGACACTCGTATGGAAATTATAAAACTCGAATACGCTCGTTTTATAAACATACTCGTGTCTTAATCATTGCCATTATAGGCTCGTTGCATAATGTACTATTACGACATGATCCTTATTCACAAGTGGATTAATAGTACATTATGCAACGAGCCTATAATGGCTATAATTAAGACACGAGTATATTTATAAAACGAGCGTATGCGAGTTTTATAATTTCCATACGAGTGTCTTAATTGCGATTATAGGCGAGTTGCATACGACTGTTTATGTTCGACTATAATTATTATAACTATTTTATGTTCGAAGATAAATATTCATAAATATCTGTCGAGATTTCGCCAGTTTTATGTACTGAACAGAGCGCATGGGACGCAGAGAATACCCTGTATTTAACCATGGCCTTCTCGATTACCCCACTATGACTCTAGGCAACGCAGTTTAGAAGGCCTTGGAACTCCACGCAGGTGTGATGCTAACCTTAATTAATTGGTCAAACAACTGTTTCTTGAGCTGTGATTGGTGGGAGAAACTGTTTCATAATGAAAAATAGTGTTATAATGACCATCATTATGATACAGTTTTCTGACATATAATAGTCAGGGTCGAACATAATAGTACATTATGCAACGAGCCTATAATGGCCATAATTAAGACACGAGTATTTTTATAAAACGAGCGTATGCGAGTTTTATAATTTCCATACGAGTGTCTTAATTACCATTATAGGCGAGTTGCATACGACTGTTTATGTTCGACGATAATTATAACTTTATTATATGTTTTAACATAAATATTCATAAATATCTGTTCAGTCACTAGAATGTTGTGATCGGGTGCTGCGCTGGGTAGTATATCTTTGTTTCCTAAGCTCTCTTGACAACCGACGCATGCGCTCTGTGTGCTTCAATACCATATGTTCAGATTGTGCTCCAGTATTCAGTAAAACGGTCACCGAAGTCGTTTCAAAACCACGCGCTGTGTAGAAATTGATTTTGGGGATATTAAGGTACAGTGCCATTTCTTGTCTCAGTTTATTTACGGGATCATATCGACGGTGTAATTTCGGTAATTTATATAGACATGTTGGATTTTGAACGCATGCGCGAAGGTAGCCTATCCTTATCTAATTGGTCACACAACTGTTTCTTGAGCTCTGATTGGTGGGAGAAACTGCTTCATAATGAAAAATAGTGTTATAATGAGCCTCATTATGATACAGTTTTCTGACACATAATAGTTTGGGTCGAACATAAACGAGTTTTGCAAATGGACGACTCATATAGTGATAGTAAAATTAAAATCAATCAAATTCAATAATCGTATATATAATAGGCTAAGGTGTATGTTTCACAAAACTCGAGCTCTTAAACCCGAGGGCGTTAGAAGGTGTGGTTTGTACCAAAATCTTCCAAATCGTCCTCAATAGCAAAGGAAAAATCTTGCATTTCGTGAAAAGACAGCGGAAATATATTTGTTGGCGGCTTCGGTGGCGTAGTTGGTAGCAAGTTGAACTTCTATGCCCAAGGTCGTGGGTTCAAACCCCACCGAAGTCATCGTTTCTTTTATGGGCGTTAAAAATTCCTCAGTATGCCTTCCTTCGGAGGGGAAGTAAAGCCGCCGGTTCCATGTCATAAATTTATGGCATGTAAATTAACCCTTCACTAATGACACTTGTGTGAAGCTAAATTATAGGTTAAATTTGACTAACGCTCTTAGGTTCCAACGTTCGTCGCCAGGAGCCGACTTCGGTGGCATCTAGTAACCATGTTCAGAACTAGATGTCATTGACGGTGGCGTTTGGTAGCAAAAGTAGGAACTATTTGAAAATTGAATGTCTGCAGTCCTTACTTGAATTAAAAAGAAAACAGATAACACACACTAATACAGTCATCACAATTAACACCGGTTATCAGACAGATTCTACACACACCCAAAGTACACGGAGCTACATGACCGCGTTGTCACAGCCCCTAAACTGAGGAACCAACCAACCAAATATATTTGTTTGTTTATAAACCGCGTTTAAACAAAGAAACAAGACGATAGCCCCTGCCAGAACTGTGTCGCGTCCAGCCTGCATAACAGTAATAATAATAATAATAATAATAATAATAATAATATAATGTATTGGCGGGAAAACCATACCTTTTTCGAGTAGGAGGAAATGCCTGCTCTTAGCCGGAAGACATCATGAGGCCCTCCAAGGCTCACAACCTTGGTAGTATTTTGGTCAGTGCGAAATATCACTGTATCCAATCTACAGTTTTTCAACTGTTCAAAGCATGGAGTAAAAATCAGCAGAAGCTACTACCCCAGGTGGTAACCAATCCACATTCACCTTGAGTGAAGCATGCAGGCCTTCGGATTCTGGGGAGCCTGCGCAGTCATACGTGGAGGTACCAGAGACTCCAGGAAAGATCAGATTCAAACGCCGGATTTTTTTTGCTACTTTCAGCGCAAACACACTTCTTAAGACCGACAAACTCAAACAGGTTACTGATGTCTTGTCCCGATATCAGATATTGATCGCTGCAATTCAGGAAACAAGCTTCACGGATGAACAGTGCTTAGAGTCACAAGGTTATAGAATCTTCAAATGCAAGACCGGTAAACGTGTAGTAAAAACCATCCCACACTTAGGCACAGGATTTATTGTCAACATGAAGATTTTGGGTTCGATTGTGGACTTCACATCCCCTAACAGCCGAGTCTCTACTCTTTCTTTTCGGTGTCGAAATAGAGTTTACACAATGGTGAACGTACATGCGCCAATCAATCAGGCGAATAAGAAGGACCCGGAAGGAACAGACGCATTCTGGGAGGAGATAGAATATATCCTCTCAAAGGTACCCGACAAACATACCATCATTCTGCTAGGGGATTTCAATGCCCAGCTTGGCAAAGAACGAAAATATCAGCAGATTATTGGAAACTACCCAGCTCACAGGAGAACTAATCGCAATGGAGAGAGGCTTGTGGAGTTATACAGAGCATTCAATCTGGTCCTAAAGTCAACGGCGTTCAAACACCTTCCCAGAAAACAGAAGACCTGGATTTCTCCAAACTCCAACCTTGGTGAATTCCAAATTGATCATGTCGCCATTGCACGGAAAGCGCAACGAGTGATCCAGAACGTAAAGGTTCTGAGAAGTGGCAACTTAGACTCGGATCACTACCTATCGCAGATCAATGTTAGACTAATTCCGAGAAATAACAAGAAGATTACTCCAAGAAAAACTGAAAAGTTAGACAGAGACAAGCTAAGAAGCAACCAAGAATTCACCCACAAGTTGGAAACTTTAAATTCAAAGAATTGGGAACAATTACAAGAGGCTATAGTCAGAACAGCAAAGGAGACTGTCCCACTCACAAAATCAAGAAAGCATCCTTGGTGGGATCATGAATGTGATACAGCAGTTCAGCTAAGACAGGTTGCGTGGCTGAAATGGAATTGCCACAAAAATGAAGAGAACAGGGTCAACTTCCTAAACGCGAGAAAATCTGCATCAAAAACCATCCCTGGCGTGAAACGTATGTTTAATGAGGAACAGTTGGTACAGATTGAGCAAGACTCCCAGAAAAATAACACACGTAACTTCTATAAAACCTTCAAGCACAATCTGAACAAATACAACCCCCCAAGTCTACAGTTTAAAGATTCCAACGGGAAATTAGCTCACAATGATAAAGATAATTGTCAGGTTCTAGCAAGTTATTTTGAAAACCTCCTCAACTGTGAGGCTCTTGAGACCCCTTTCGTTTATGAAAAAATCCAAACATCCACTCTGATTCGTCGTCCCTTCCCCCTACGAAGGCTGAAATCACGAAGATCATCCAAGAGCTGAAGGACAACAAGGCACCGGGTGAAGATTTGATAATTGCTGAACTGTGGAAACATGCAGGGGAAAAAGCAGTCGACAAGCTTGTTGCAATTATTCAAGAGATCTGGGAGAGCGATAAACTCCCAAGTGGATGGACCTCTGCCGTAATTCATCCACTACATAAAAAAGGGAGAAAACCGATGTGAACAATTACCGTGGCATCTCTCTTCTATCAATAACTTACAAGATCCTATCAAAAGCTCTGCAGAATAGGGCGGAACAACAAATCTATCCACAACTGGGGGAATACCAAGGGGGCTTCAGAAAGGGACGATCATGTACTGAGCAGATTATGAATCTGAAGTCCAACCTTTCCTATCTGAAACTCAGGAACAGGGAATTCGTGATGACCTTTGTTGATTTTAGGAAAGTGTACTACTCAATTGATCGAACCACCCTATTGCAAATCCTTGAAGAGTTTGGCTTAGATAACAAGACACAATCAATTATCCAGCAAGCCCTAACCAACACCACCTCCAAAGTGAAGTTCAGAGGAGAGATGTCTGATGCCTTTGAAATCAAGACAGGAGTGAGGCAAGGAGACGGGCTATCACCGCTTCTCTTCAATTGTGTTTTGGAAAAGGTCATCCGAGAATGGCGGAAGGAAATTAAAAATTCAAGGGTAGAAAATGGCGTAAGGCTAGGGTACAAGTATATGAATCTTACAAACGACTGTCTAGCCTTTGCGGATGATCTAGTGTTATTTTCAAGTTCCATTGATATGGCAGAAGAACAACTTAACCAGCTGAAAAATCAAGCACTGAAGGCTGGGCTTCAAATCTCCTTTGAGAAGACACAATTCATGACAAACATAAAATCAGCGCCCGGGGAACTGGAGGTCGGACTAGGAAAAGTTCAGAAGGCAGAAAAGTTTAAATACCTCGGTGAATGGATAGAGCCTAACCTATTAGAGAAGGAAGCCTTCATGTCACGCATTAATAAAATGGAAATGGCATACAACCTGACTAAAGACATCTACAATAAGAGATCGATATCCTTAAACGCCAAAATTATACATTACTGCACTGTTATTCGACCAGAGGCTCTGTATGCAGCTGAGACTCTAATAATGAACAAGAAAGGTCTAATGGAAAAACTAGAGGCTAAAGAAAGAAAGATTTTGAGGAAAATCCTGGATCCCATCAAAGAAAACAGCGAGTACAGAAGGCGTCACAACCACGAATTGTACATGCACGTGGAGAAGATCAGTGACACGAATCGGAAAATAAGGGTCGCCTTTTATAGCCACGTGACACGAATGAGCCCAGGCAGGATATCAAAACGGATATCGACGAACTTCCATGATAAGAAAACCAAAGGGGCATTGTTTACGGAAGTTGAGAAAGATCTACGTGAAATGGAAATTTCCCCTAAAGATATCCAGGAGCGTGTTCCACTTCAGGAAAAACTACGTACCGTAAGCACAAAGGTTTCCAGGAAAAGCCGAAGCTGAAGACAGGGAAGGCGTGGTCCCAAGAGAGAAAGGAACAATACCGGAGACGAATGCAGGAACACTGGGCGGTAGTTAGAGCTCGAAAGAAGAGACAGTTGAACTGACGTGGTCCCTAGTTGGCCGAATCGAAGATAGAAGAAGATAATGGTATTAGTTTTACGTTCCTTTTAACTACTGAGGCTTTTAGTAATGCCGGGATGCCAGAATTTTGCTCCGAAGGGGATTTTTAACGTACCAGCACTGTAAATCTACTGCCACAGCTCCGTCACATTTGAGCACCCTGAAATGCCCACTGAATGCGCCAGGAACCTTGGGCACAGCAGGCGATAATGTTACTGCTGCACCATGCGGCCAGTCACACAAGTAGCCGATCGTAACATATGAACATTCAAAACAAAGAGAATTACCAGCAGCCTGTGGACCTCACTTGGTTAACTCATGTTCTCTTCCGACCCCGACGGTATTAGGGTATTCGAGGCCTAGGAAGTCTCTTCCTTTCCCGCCTTAATTGGCCCTTGTCTCATATTTTCTGATACCCTCCTTCTGCGAGGGGTCAGCCTTCTTTTTCTTTTCATGTTAACTCCTGCCTTCTGCTCAAGGCCCCTCAAGGTGGCAGGGTGTATGTAGCCGCATCACTTCTGGTGGACCCTAGATATTGCTACATCCTCAGGGGCTCACGGCTGGTAAGTTCGCGAGTTGGCGACTCCTAGAGATTCCTGAGCTGGGTCCGGTTTTCTCCACTTTTTCCATTACCTGAGGGGAGGACCCTCTCCTCTTTCTGTTTCCTATCTGCCTTTCATGGCTCTCCTTCCTTCCAAGTCCCTCAATCCGCATTATTCGAGGGTTGAGGGAATTTCTTTTCCTCTCGTCCTTTATCTGCCATATTCTCCCTTTTTTTTCATTACTTCTTCTAGTATATAAGTTAGTAGTTAGTTTTAGTTATAGTTTACATTTCATTATCATCTTCACGATCACGCGAACCATTAGGGGCCGATAATCTAGATGTTAGGCCCCTTAAAACAACAATTATCATCAACATCAATAAATATCGACATTTTGTTTATTTATTTATATTATTTTCCGTATGGCTTTTAGTGCCGGGTGTGTCCGAGGACATGTACCTGCTTCAAGCGGACACCCATAGGGTGAGCTACAAGTTCCGTTGAATTTCAAGTAGTTCCAACTTTCGCTACCAGATATCACTGACACCTAGTGGTGAACGTTGGAACTTTGATAGAACGTTTCAACGAAATATAACCTAGAAATTTAGCTTCACACAAGTATAGTTAGTGGTAGGATCTTTTACATGCCATAAATCTATGACATGGGACCGCCGACTTTACTTCCCCTCAGAAGGAAGGCATACTGAAGGATTTTATATAGGGATGGGCGCGACTGAAGCCTGGAATCGACGTCACTCACGTTGCAGGGCCGCTAGCATCAGCATGTCGAAGCGCGGACAATACAATGTAAGATCATGCACGGTATTACTTTGCACTGTGATTGCGATGTTACCTGGGAAGATTTTCAACTGAACTGGTTTTTATGTTCGTCATAGATCTATGTCATGTAAATTCAAATTGGCGACTATTGCAGAGTATTCTGTCAATCTGAATATATTATTACCATTACCAATTAATCGGTTGTAATCTTATACTCTATGCCAGTGGTTTCTTTTATGAAATGTTATGTAATTTAAGTCCAAATTATTGACTATTTGAGAGTTTTGTCGTCATATTATAATATCGTATTATTACTATTAACAAGAATGGGTAATAAAGGTTGCGATATTATTGCCTACTTTATGTACTCAATGTTGTTTGCTTTTATGTAGGCCTAATCATAGTTCATATTGGTGATTTTTGAGAGTATTTTCTCCGAATCTCGCATTCTTCTTCTTTCGATTCGGCCATCTAAGGACCACGTCATTTCAACTGTTTCTTGTTGCATCGAGCTTTAACATCCTCCCAGTACTTTCGCATTAGTTATCGATGCTGTTGTTTCCTTTCTGCAGTCCACTTCTTGCCAGTTGGAAGCTTTGGCTTTTCTTGAAAACATCGGTGTGCTGTTAGTTTTTGTTTAAGTGTGGCACGTTCCCAAATATCGTTACCTGTTATTCCCACTTCTTGTAAATCTTTGTCCACCTCAATGAACCAAGCTCCCTTGGTTTTCTTTTTGAGGAAGTAGGTGAAAATTCTATTTGTCAATCGTGCTGGGTTCATTCTTGTTATATGACAGTAAAAGGTAATTCTCCGTTTCCTCATGGCATCAGTTATTTTTTCCACGTGGGTGTAAAGTTCGTGGTTGTGCCTTCTCCTATATTCCCCATTTTCTTTTACCGGACCCAAGATTTTTCTTAGAATTTTTCTTTCTTTCACTTCCAGCTTCTCTGTTAGTCCCTTGCGATGCATTGCAAGGCACTCTGCAGCATACAAAGCCTCTGGACGGATGACTGTTTGGTAGTGTCTTAACTTGGCATTTGTTGATATGGATTTCTTGTTGTAAATGGCCTTTGTTAGATTGTATGCCATTTCCATTTTCCTGATTCGTGACTCGAAAGCTGCCTTCTCGGAGAGATTGGGGTCTATCCACTCACCCAAATATTTGAACGCTTTCGTTTGCTTGATTTTCCCCTGTCCTACATCCAGCTCTTTTGGCGCTAGCTTGATATTAGTGATGAATTCTGTTTTTTCAAAGGAGATCTTAAGGCCCGCTTTTGCTGCTTGAATCTGGAGTTCATTAATTTGCGCTGCGGCTGCATCGAGGGAATCTGAAAAAATTGCGAGGTCATCTGCGAATGCTAGGCAGTCAACTATCAGGTTCTGTTTTTTGTAGCCCAATCTGACTCCATTTTCAGACTTGTTAATGTTCATTACTTTTCGCCACTGCCGGATGACTTTTTCGAGCACACAGTTGAAGAGCAAAGGAGATAGTCCATCTCCTTGTCTTACACCAGTCTTGATTTCGAAGGGCTCTGAAATTTCTCCCCTGAATTTCACTTTGGACGCAGTGTTGGTTAAGGTTTTCTGAATGATTGCTCTTGTTTTGTTGTCCAGTTCCAGTTCTTTCAGTATTTCAAATAGGGTGGGTCGATCGATAGAGTCATAAGCCTTTTTGAAGTCAATGAAGGTCACTACAAACTGTTTGTTTCTAAGCTTCAGATATGAAAGAATAGATTTAAGGTTCAAAATCTGTTCGGCACACGATCGTCCCTTCCGAAATCCCCCTTGATATTCCCCTAATTGTGGATCCAACTGTTCCTCTGCTCTAGTTTGAAGGGCTTTTGAAAGGATTTTGCATGTTATTGCAAGGAGGGAGATGCCACGGTAATTGTTCACATTCGTTCTATCACCTTTTTTGTGAAGAGGGTGAAGCAGAGCTGATGTCCAATCAATAGGGAGTTGCTCCTTTTCCCATATCTCACTAATTATTTCCGTTAGTTTATCGATAGCTACGTCGCCAGCATGCTTCCTTAATTCGGCGATTATTGAATCCTCGCCTGGTGCCTTATTGTTTTTAAGTGACTGAATAATCTGCATAATTTCTTCTTTGGTTGGTGGTGTAGAGTCCGGGTTTGTATTTGGATTGTCTTCAAATGAGAATGAGGATCCTGGGCTTTCACAGTTAAGGAGAGACTCAAAATAATTTGCCAGGATAGTGCAGTTGTCCTTGTCATTATAGGCAGTTTTTCCCTCAGGATCTTTGAAATGTAGGCTAGGTGGAGTGTATTCAGTGAGATTCTGTCTGAAGGTTCTGTAGAAATCTCGAGTGTTGTTTTTCTTGAAGTCTTGTTGAATCTTTTCCAATTGACTTTTGTCGTATGCACGTTTTACCCCACGTATGGTTTTTGCAGCATGTTTCCTCACTAACAGAAAACTCTCCCAGTTATCTCCGAATCTCGCATTATTATTATCTTCTTTATTTACTCAACTTACAGTCGGTAACATGACTCATGTCGGTACATTACGTACAAGAAAATGAGTAAAGTAACACTTAAGCCTATAGCATACATTTTCGAACTATACGGTATAACATAGACGTTTGACAGTTAATTTTCTTGTCTCTTCTTATCTTACACGTCTCCTTTTCCCAAGAGGGTCAAAAGAAAAATCCTAATGTGTATTCAAAAACCCTCTAACGATGCTGCAGGTTTTCAGAATTGCAGCCTTTTGTGCAATAGTGTGGGTGTATATGGGAAGATTTAGTGTGGCAAGATTTACTGAAAAAGGATTTAGGTGTCAGGGCAGTGGGATAGAGGAGGAAAGGAAGAATCGCCACATCTTTTTGTCTCGATTCTAGCCACCTCCATAGCTAGAGGAGTATATTTATCAATCTTCTCTCTGTATTTATGGTGGATATTATGGTCATTCGGAACAGATATGTCAATCAAGTACGTGTGATGGTTCTTCTTATCAGTTCAAGTTATGTCTGGTCTATTATGAGGAGTTGTTTTTGTCTGTTTGAATAGTGCGATCCCAATACAGCTTGTAATCTTCGTTTTCCAGCACACTTTCTGGAAAGTATTTGTAATAAGGCGTCCAGTCGTGTATGAAAGATCGGGTTAGGGCGAGTTCTTGATAAATGACTTTGGCAACATCGTTATGCCCCTCAGTGTAAGATGTTGGCGCTAGAATTCTGCAGCTGCTGGTAATATGCTCTATGGTTTCTGGGCCGGTATTGCACTTCCTGCATTTGTCATCTATTACAGTCTGATCTTTCAGGATGTGTTTACTATAACTTCTTGTGGTGATAACTTTGTCTTGTATCGCCTGGTTAAATCCCTCAGTTTCTGGAAACAGCTCTCCCCTTGACAGCCACGTGTTCGAAAGCTGTCTGTCAATATTCTTGTCATTGCACTGGTTGTAAATTCTGCCTTGAAGTTCTTTTCCAGCCCATCTCTGCACCTTCTCTCTGTTCAGTGTGTTCTTGTCTTTCATGATGAAACTTCCTTCATAGAGGTATAACGAGTGTGGTTGAAGTCAGCTTGTGCTACCGCTCGATGTAAAACACTGGTATCTTTCCGAGAATGAAAGTAATTCCTAAGATGTATAACTTGGTATAACCTCTGCCTCCTTCATTTCTGGGTGTTGTTACTCTCTCTATACACGCATTGGGATGCAACATTCTGTGTTTCGTAAGCATAGTTCTTATTGTGCGATTAATGTTCTCTAGGTCTGTTTGAGACCATTTTAAAACACCAAACTAATACATCAGCACAGATATAGCATATCAATTGATAGCTTTTGTTAGGTTATGAGCACTAAGTTTGGTTTTCAGCAGAAGTCTAAGTCTATGATTAAATTTCTGGTAGAGGTTCTCGTTCTCAGATTTACTGTCGATTCCAACTACTTGCTCAAATCCTAGATATTTGTATGTTTCATCTTTCCCCATGCTGTCTATTCGTTCATCAGCTCTTATGCTTATTCCCTCTGTTCTACACCACTGTCCTTTGTTGATGCTGTTGATTTTGCATTTGCCAGTGCCAAACTCCATGCAAATGTCCTTCGAAATGTTATCTGTTATATTGATGAGTGATGTCAGTTGGTTCCTATTTGCTGCATACAATTTTATGTCATCCATATAAAAGAGGTTATGTACTTTGAGGAGATTTTGTTTATTTTCTTTTATTTGGTATCCGTAGTTGTTCATCTTCAGAATCTCTGATAAAGGGTTGAGACATAAACAAAACCACAGTGCACTTAAGGCATCACCTTCAAATATACCACGTTTGATGGGTATGACCTCTGTTTCAATGGCGGCTTCGGTGGCGTAGTCGGTAGCATGCTGAGCTTCTATGCCCAAGATAGCGGGTTCAAACCCGGCCGAAGCCGTCGGATTTTTTAAGAGCGTTAAAAATTCCTCAGTATGCCTTCCTTCGGAGGGGAAGTAAAGCCGGCGGTCCCATGTCAAAGATTTATGGCATGTTAAAGAACCTTCTACTATACACCTGTGTGAAGCTAAATTGGATAGGTTAAGAATGTAAACAACGCTCTTAGTTTTCTACGTTCGTTGCCAAGAGCCAACTGCGGTGGCGTCTAGTAGCTAAGTTCTGAACTTGGCCTAGTAGTCGTTGACGGTGGCGCTTGGCGGCAAAAGTAGGAACTATTTGAAAAATTCTAGTAGCAGTACTTAAATTAAAAAAACAGTTAACACACACTAATACAGTCATCACAATTAACACCGGTTATCAGACAGATTCTACACACACCCAAAGTACACGGGGCTACATGACCGCGTTGTCGCAGCCCCTAAATTGAAGAACCAACCAACCAACGCCAATACTTTCTTTGATTGGCATTGCAACGCATGCCTGGCACAGCTTGTAATATTATAAAATACCGGTGTATCAACAATTTCACGTGAGTTTTTTTTCTATGTCAGATGTTACACATCATATGCGACTACAGTAAGGCTCGTAATTTTTTAAAAAAATCAAGTAAGGACTGCACATATTCAATTTTCAAGTAGTTCCTACTTTTGCTACCAAACGCCACCGTCAACTAGTTCTGAACTTGGTTACGAGATGCCACCGCAGTCGGCTCCTGGCTACGAACGTTGGAACCTAAGAGCGTTAGTCAAATATAACCTATAATATTTAGCTTCACACAAGTGTAATTAGTGAAAGGTTCGTCTACATGCCATAAATCTATGACATGGGACCGCCGGCTTTACCTCCCCTCTGAAGGAAGGCATACTGAGGGATTTGTAACGCTCTTAAAAATCTGACGAGTTTGGCCGGGTTTGAACCCGCGACCTTGGGCATAGAAGCTCCAACTACGCCCCCGAAGCCGCTTGTAGTGGTATGGTGGCTCTACAAGAAATGATTTTGGTTATGTTACCGCTACTTTTTATCCAGGAGTATAGTGTTGTTTCATTTGAGGGTGTACGTAGAATTTGTCAACCTCTGCCATTGTTGTATAAGTAGCAGGGGCGGGGCCTTATGTGCTGAAATGCTGCAGCACATTGTTTTATTTGAAAATTAATTACTTTAATAATATTATCTGAAGCCTCCGTATAGCCTCCGTGGCTTAGGCGGCAGCACGCCGGCCTCTCACCGCTGGGTCCGTGGTTCAAATCTCGGTCACTCCATGTGAGATCTGTGCTGGACAAAACGGAGGCAGACAGGTTTTTCTCCGGGTACTCCGGTTTTCCCTGTCAAAATTTCATTCCAGCAACACTCTCCACTATCATTTCATTTCATCTGTCATTCATTTAATCATTGCCCCAGAGGAGTGCGTCAGGTCTCGGCAGCCGGCACAGTTCATATCCTCGCCGCTAGAAAGGGGCTTCATTCATTCCATTCCTGACCCGGTCTGAGACTGGAAGCAGGCTGTGGATTTTTCATCTGAAGCCTCCGTGGCTTAGGCGGCATCACGCCGGCCTCTCACCGCTGAGTCCGTGGTTCAAATCCCGGCCACTCCATGTGAGATCTGTGCTGGACAAAACGGAGGCAGACAGGTTTTTCTCCGGGTACTCCGGTTTTCCCTGTCAAAATTTCATTCCAGCAACACTCTCCACTATCATTTCATTTCATGTCATTCATTTAATCATTGCCCCAGGGGAGTGCGTCAGGCCTCGGCAGCCGGCACAGTTCATATCCTCGCCGCTAGATGGGGGCTTCATTCATTCCATTCCTGACCCGGTCGGAGACTGGAAGCAGGCTGTGGATTTTCATTTTTCAATAATATTATCTACAATCAAATACAGTGCATTAAAAAGATGTCAGTAAAAGAATTGGAAATGTTTCAACTCCCCTCACAACGAGGTATCTAGTCATGCGCTCCACTCAGTGTCCAGGCACTGGCCGTGTAGATCGCAGCTCAGCGAGAATTTCTACGTTTAATGCCAGCAAACATGAACTCTGCTTATTGCGCATGCGTGCCCACCTTTTCCGTTGTGCTGTTGGGACAAGAGCCAAGGCCACAGGCCAAGACATCACAGCAATTCTTCGCTCGAGCACACAGCGGCAGCACTGGTCACACGTAGCAGGTGGCTCCTTCTGGACTCTGCGATAGCATTTTACAGGGAATCGCTCAAAGCAAACGGTGGGAAAAATAAAGGAAGCCATCAGCTGTTTACGCCAGAAGGTCTTTTAACACTCCCAACTTACCTATCCTATAGCCATATTTTGTAAATCGATGAACTATAGTTTGTTCAGTATGGAAAACTCAGTGGACAGCCTCTTGAGTGTTACTGAGGGAGTGTTTCTATACAGTAAATTGTGTTTCTCAACACAGTATATTTATCTTTGTTGGGGGGTTGGGTTACATACAGCTTACAACTGATTTTCTGCACCAGCCGCCACTGATCTGTAGTACTCTGAGGGGTGTGGTTGCGCAGCGGTCAAGCTGTCTGCCTCTCACCAAGGCGGACCGGGTTTGATTCCCGGTTAATGCATGTGAGATTTTCAAAGTGAAATGCAATGTCCTGCGATTCGGATTCCACGTAAAAAGGAGGTTACGTTAAACTACAAGCTTCCTCCCCCCCCCCCCTTTTTTTTTTTTGGTAGTACTATGTGTATTTGTGATTGAGGTGAGGATTGGGTAGAAGTCGGCCGTGGTCTTAAGTTAGAAAACATCCCGGCATTTGCCTGAAGTAGAAGTGGGGAAACAACGGAAAACCACTTCGGTTGGTTTGTTCTTAAGTTTAGGGGCTGCGACAACACGGTCATGTAGCCCCGTGTACTTTGGGTGTGTGTAGAATCTGTCTGATAACCGGTGTTAATTGTGATGGCTGTATTAGTGTGTGTATCTGTTATTTAATTCATGTAAGGACAGCAGACTTTTATTTTTCAAATAGTTTCTACTTCTGCTGCCAAACGCCAGCGTCAACGACTACTAGTTCAGAACTTAGCTACCAGACGCCACCGCTGTCGGCTCTTGGCAACGAACGTAGGAGCCTAAGACCGTTGTTTACATTCTTACCCTATACGATTTAGCTTCACACAGTTGTAATAGTGGAAGGTTCATTAACATGCCATAAATCTATGACATGGGACCGCCGGCTTTACTTCCCCTTCGAAGGAAGGCATACTGAGGGATTTTTAACGCTCTTAAAAATCCGACGAATTCGGCCGGATTTCCATGATAGCTGAAGTAGGAATCGAATCCACCTTAGTTTTTCCTCACGAGGCTGAGTTTACTCCGTTCCAGCCCTGAGACCATAATTCAATTTCTTGGCAGAGCCTGGAATTGAATCAAACCTGGACCTCTGGGGCTAGCCGCTACACCAGGAAGTGGGCCCAGGCGTATGTTGAACACCTGCAAGGTATGCCACCATGCCATCACAACTGCTTTACGAATGATCTACCTTTATCCCTGAGGAGGTAAGCCACAGTAAGTTACTGTTTTGACGCAAAAGAAGTCTTAGTGCATATTACTTTAAATAAGTTACTAACAATGCAACGTTGCCAACACTACAAACATGGTGATTTATAGTATAATTTCTTGCTATTGAGTTGAATCAGGATTGTATTCCATGCTGCCATTTATAACTCCATGTCACTATCGATGTGATGTCATTTCGGGTTCACCAATTTTGACAACGTGTTAACAACATATAACATACCCTACTGTATATATGCTGAGCTTCTATGCCCAAGATAGCGGGTTCAAACCCGGCCGAAGCCATCGCATTTTTAAGAGCGTTAAAATCCCTCAGTATGACTTCCATCGGAGGGGAAGTAAAGCCGTCGGTCCCATGTCATGGATTTATGGCATGTTAAAGAACCTTCCACTAATTACACCTGTGTGAAGCTAAACTGTATAGGTTATGAATGTAAACAACGCTCTTAGGTTTCTACGTTCGTTGCCATGAGCCGACTGCGGTGGCGTCTAGTAGTCTAGTTCTGAACTAGGCCTAGTAGTCGTTGACGGTGGCGTTTGGCGGCAAAAGTAGGAACTATTTGAAAATTCTAAGTTGCAGTCCTTACTTGAATTAAAAAACAGATACACACACTAATACAGTCATCACAATTAACACCGGTTATCAGACAGATTCTACACACACCCAAAAACACGGGGCTACATGACCGTGTTGTCGCAGCCCCTAAACTTAAGAACCAACCGACCAACCAACCTACTGTATAATGCACCGCCTGTTGAAGAACATTGATATACGATCACCTGAATAGTCTACTACTGTCATTTTCCGCCAATCACTTTGAAATGTAACTTATACATAAAATATAGCGCGCCAGGGAGACCACCACGTGCTGCTGCGAGAGGTAGCAACAGCAGTTAAGTTGGCAGCACGGTGTCCTGGACATGGAGGAAAGAAAGGAAGGAGATGCCTTTGCTGCGCTGCCTAGCTCAAGCTGCTGAAGCCAAACGGCTCGCCCACTTCGGGTAGCAAGAATATGGCTGTTCCTATGCTTAAAGCCGTAAACCACTCCAACTAGTCTTGGATTTTAGTGACATAAAACTGCAATGACAAGTCAAGATTTTTTCTTGGATAGGCAGAATACACTCTGTACATCACGGTACTTGGCACAAATAAGCTGCGTTATCGTTTTAAAAGCCAATTTAATGAGAAATATAAGTGCTAGTTTTGTAAGAAAGACGCGGCAAAACGTAATAATACTCTGAAACACTGATTAAATTGAACACAGGTGTCTGAAGTTGCGAGTTATACCAAAGAAGGAACATCTTGTGAACTATCAAAATGATGCCGATCTAATCACGGTATGGTATTTACACCAAATTGAGTTTTAAGCTCTTATTGGTGTTGAGACATTCATCAGCCCTAATTTCGAGCACAGACACTTTCACTCATCGTTCGTACACATTTTGATATTCATGAATACGAACCTTAAAATTAATAAACAGAACACTTATTCGATTCGTACAACCTTTATCAAGTCACGGAACACCGAATACAAGTTATGGTTACGCCCATTTTGGACGCAGCGCTTGGCTTCATTCAAACGAGCTCAGGGCATCTCCTCTTATTCTTTCCTCCATGGCCCTGGACAGGGTAGCAGTACAGTGAATGCGACACGTGTGGGCTGTGAGCAGTTGAAATCGTCAGTGTGTATCGCAGTAAGCGAGCGTTCAGATAGATTATTATTGGAAGAGTGCATCAGTATACAGGCGATAAAGTTTACTGCTGAAGAGAGAGCTTCTTTGGTGGAATACGTCTTTCGCGAATGCGATCGGTTTACAGAAAATATAAAACTAATATTTCAGGCGAGGTTTCCTAATTCAAAATGTCCATACCGGGATGCCGTTCGGGATTAGAAAAATAAATTTCGTGTGACCGGCTCAGTCACGCTGTACCGGGAACAGGCAGACCTACGCTTTTAACAAACGAAATACTTGATGAAATCTCCAATATAATGCTGCGTTGTCCAAGAAAATAAACACGCAAATTAGCTCAAGAGTGGAGAGCACGTAAAGCTGTAAGAGACAAGCTTCAGTTAATACAAGGTGATTCTTTTCCTGGAGTAGGACGGGCAACCGGCTGCCAGGCGCGCGCCTTCCGCCAGCCAACCGAGCTCGCACCGCGGTTTGTGCGCAGGTGGAAACCATAACAAAGTACATTAATTAATGGTAAATTCACCAGCAAATCATGATTAAAGAACTTACCTTTTCACAGAAGAGGCTGAAGATATTCTCCTTCAAGCGACAGACAGGCGTTGTACCGTGTAAAAAAAATTAACGTTTACACGTTGTAATTCCCTTCTGTTGTGAGGGATATATGCTGCCGTATATTGTTCTCCAGCTCCACTAGAATACGGGTAATTGATCTGTACACTTTGAATGTTAAATTATCGCACCATTGAACAACAAACGGGCTTACGTCCGTGCTTCGATTAATTACAGTAAACACTCAGGGGAGGAAGGGGGAGGGGGGGGGGACAGGAATAGCGACATAATGTAACGATGTCTGTCTGTCAGCTGATGGAGAACATTTTTAGTATCTTCGGTGAAAAGATAAGCGCTAACCTGACCGCTGCGTCACCACGCCCCCTTCTCGTATGCGTACAACAATTGGCTAACTTAGTGAATACGAAGTATGTTTATTTGTCCGGTTAAGTCTACGTCCGCCTTCCGGTGTGCCAAGAGGGATTTCTTTCAACCAAATGCTCTCTATACAGGGTGTGACTAAAATGTACGGCACAAAATCCCGGACACATCCCTCACACGTAGACGAAGAAATTATGGCATATGGACATGGGTTCGGAAACGCCTCGTTTCCATGTTACACCTCATTGTCAACAACTCATTAATCATGGGAAACACACAAGAACAGAACGTACCAGCTTACCTCATGCAACTCTTGCTCACAGGAGATGTTCAATATGCGCATTGATACATGCACCAACCCACCGTCACGTCGCACAGTGTGTCGAATCCCAATTCTAGGTGGGGAAAAAATAATAACTTCGTTAATAGTGCTGGGAGTCTATTAAAAGTTGGCAATATACCGTTTTCGAGGTCGCTGAATACATTTCTGGCATCGTCTAAAGTGTACGATCTTCGGGGGTAAATATTTAGGGGTGAGGGGTAAGGTGAGGGGTAAGGTGAGGTGTAAAAAATGACCGAAAGCAACACAAGAAAGTAGTATAATTCGCTAGACTTTGAATATTGCATCATCATGACCAGAAATTGCGTAATCCTGATGACGTCATTCCTGATGACGTCATGGGCCCTTAGAGCGAGCACATGGTCCAGGAGCGAGCATGTGCACTGCACGTGTTAGCGTGGGAAGGGGTTGACCTTTTGGCTTGTTTGTGCGAAGGTGATAAAAAGTTAATGGGTGTTAACGTCATGGGGGTTGTTTATTAGGATGCTAATTGTCATCTGACACCCATGCGAGTGTGAGCATGTATGCCAGTGCCAGCGATCCGCACATGTGGTGTGCAGCTGTTATGTTTTTTTTTGCCCGCGCCGGGTGGGCTGAGCGGAGAGGCAGTTCCTATCCACACATGTGGTGTGCAGCTGTTATTGTTTTTTGCTTAGGATGCTAACCGTCATTTGACACCCGTGCGAGTGTGAGCATGTGCACCAGTGCGAGCGATCACGTGATATGTCTGCAGTGTTCGCGTGAGACGTGGTTGACCTTTAACAAGTAGTGTTAACTTGGGGGTTCTGTCCACTAACTTTTTGAACCCTCGTCCTATCGGCCCCGAACCTGATATCTCGCACTCGTAGTAATGCCCCCCTCTTTTCCTATAGCCTCATTATTTAAATAAAATACCAACACAAAAGGTCATTCGCGGGTAGTGGGGTAGTGTATGTTCTCTTGCAAGTCGCGTGTGTGCTTGAATACGTATGGCTATATTGGGAAAATGTTTGGTGGTGGGCGAGGACTAGGGTTGAGTGAGGGCTCGTTTAAATGCTATTTTTCCCGCTCTATTTGATGGTGAGGTAATTTTTTAAAATGGATGGAATTTGGAAACGCAATTTGAGGTAAACGTGCGTTTTTGACATTTTGGCGAATTTAATGAGCTTGTAAGGCTAGAACGATGTGTTATTTAGGAATGGTGTGACATCCTCTTTGCTATGAATGTGTGTCGGTATATATATATATATATATATATATATATATATATGTTGTTTTTTGAAATTGGTGCTATTTTGGAAACGGTGAAGATGAGAGAAAAGTTTGTTTGACGTCAATGAAAGGTCCCTATGCCCTCTAGGCTGACAGCAAGTTTGAAGTGTGTAGGACAAAACAAAATGATAGCCTACTTTCTGGCGAACATTGGCGATGATTCGCGATCGCATGGTCGGGTTTGAGCATATAGGGTGTCGTAGGACTTGTGGTGAACCACCCCTTGCTATGGACGGGAGTATATCCACCCCAAAATAAATCTACCCTTACCCTGAGGTTAAGTAGTGGTTATTTTTGTATGCATGCGCACTTGAGGGCTTTTGTAAGAGAGCGGAATTTTTAAATGATTCTTTATAGATGAGGTTTTTTAAAATATTTATTTAAAAAAAACCTAATAGGTCATTCGCTTTTTAGTATCTCGCTAACCAATAATGTGATTTAAACATATGGGATGTCGTAGGACTTGTAGTGAATTCTCATTTTGTATGAATGAGGTATGACAACCCCCAAAATAAAAACTACCCTTACCTGGGGTGAAAGAGCAATTTTTGTATGTATGCACACCGGTGGCTTTTGTCAAAAGGGCCTAATTACACATTTGTTAATATTTTCTGAACCCCTGATGGGATTTTGCCATAGGCAGTATCCTATCACTTGGGGTGACGCCTCGTTTTTGAAAGTATGATTCATTTTTTTGTCAAAAGGGCCTAACTACACTTTTGTTAATATCTCGTGAACCAATCATGCTAGGGACTTGTATGAGGGGTCCTAGCACTTGGGGCGACGTCCCCCTTTGTGGGGTGAAACAACCCCCCAAAATTGAAAACTCAATATCTTGGAATCTAAGAACCCTAAAATTAGGCGTGATAGCTTTAAAAATAGGTGATGACATAGGCTTTTACCTGGATTGGTCATTTCACCCCTAAAACAGTAAATAGTCATGTTATGGGGAAAAGACGTGTTAAACACCTAAAAATGATAAATGAAACTAAGATCTTTTGTTTTTGATGAAAAATAGCAGGGGGGTGAAAACTACCCCCTAATTGAAAAATCGATAGCTTGGAAACTGAGAACCGTAAAATTATGTGTAATAGCTTAAAAAATTGGTTGTGACATAGGCTTTTACCTGGATAGATGATGTCACCCCTAAAACAGTAAATAGTGATTTTACAGTGGGGAAAAAGGTCTTAAACGGGTAAAAATTATAATTGAATCTAAGATCTTTTGTTTTTCATGAAAAATAGTAGGGGGGGTGAATACTACCCTCAAATTGAAAAAATCGATATCTTGCAAACTAAGAACCCTAAAATTAGGGTTGATAGTTGAAAAATAGGTGATGACATACACTTTTACCTCGATAGATTATTTCACTCATAAAACAGGGAATAGTACTGTTACAGGAGAAAAAGGTATTAAACACTTAAAAGCAAAAGAGTTTTTTGAAACCATGCTTTTTAATGAATGTGTGTTTGGAGGATGACAGCTTGCAAATTAATATTATTATTATTATTATTATTATTAGGTAATTATGGATTAATGTGTTTATAGCTAATGAATAAGTCTACAGAGTTGTACCAGGTGTTGTACAAATCAGGATGGCCAAACCGTTGCCATTCCCCATGAATATACCCAAAAGAGCCAAAACGTTAAGGTTATCGACCTAAGATTTTATAAAACTAATTATCGGAGAGGGTGAAGTAAGGTGTTGTTTTGGACTGACAGTGGCTAACCCTTTCCCATGATTTATGAATTGACCCAAAATGTTTTACCTGACAAGACTGAGTTACCTGTTGCAGCCTTTAGAAAATCGAAACCGGACCTGTGTGGTGACAGTCGAGTTATATTAATGATGCTTTTTGAACAAACACACTCTTGCATACTATCGCTGGGTTGAATCTGCACAGAGACACTGGCTTTGTTTGTGTAATGAGTCTTGGTGATAAGAACACGGCGCTCTTGCCAGCAAGTTTCATATTACTCGTCTGCTTGATAGTGGACGTGATTCGCACCGTGTTAACGTACATGACTTGATAGTTGTTAGGTAAGGGTTGACAAGGCTCAATGAACCTTATTGCAACCTTAAGATGAATATGAATTTCTTGGTATAGTCGGGGTTGCAAGCCAAGGCCTTAGGGTAGACAACCAACTATGCTAAACACTACACTGTGAGATGGTCCAATGTTAATGTAACAGAACATATAGAAAAGTTTTATGTAGTTTAACGAATTGACTAAGAGCCATACCATGAGAGGTATAGGTAATTGAAATTGAATCCTTAGCTGTTGACCCTACTACATGTAAGCTATAGCAATGCCCGCCTATAAGCTATCATGTTAGAAAAAGAAATGTATGGGTTGTTTTAAACGGAGAATGATTGTGTTTACTGTGAAACACAAATCTGAATTTAAAAATAGTTTATGTCCTACATGATGTTTGAACTCTCTTTTTTATTTATACTTTAGACAAACGCTAACATAGTTGTAATTCAGAAGCCATGGCTGCCTCATTTCCAATCCTACACCGTACACTGAAGTTAAAGTTAATAATGATCACGTTACAGGCAGCCAGTTTCAAAGCCATGAGAAATAAGTGAACAAAGTATAAAATACTTGCCCCAGTCGGGAAATCAACAAGGTGTTGTTTCAAACAAAAGACAAGCGTTCTATAAACTTGACCACCAAGCTGTCCTATCGACCCCTAATTGTTTGGCTGATGGTGAAAATAAAATTAAATGTAAACTATAACTAAAACTAACTACACACTTATAACTAGAAAAATGAAATGTAAGACAAAAGGATAACAGGACAAATAAAGGACAGAAGGAATAAATAATGCCCCTCAACCCTCAAGAATGTGGATTGATGAACTTGAAAGGAAGGAGAGCCATAAAAGGTAGATATGAAAGTAAAAGAGGAGAGGGTCCCGCTCCATAGGTAATCGATAAAAAGGAGGAAAACTGGGCCCAGCTCAGGAATCCCTTGTGGTCGCAAACTTCCAAACTCATCAGCCGTAAGCCCCTGAGGGTGTAGGCATATCCAGGGTGCACCACAAGTGGTGGGGCTACATACACCCTACCTTTAGTGTGGCTTGCGCAATAGGCAGGAAATAACATAAAAATAAAAATAAGGCTGCCTCCTCACACAAGGAGGGTATCAGAAAAAATAAACAAGGGTCAATTAAGTCGGAATATAAAGAGACTCCCTAAGCCTTGGATAGCCTAATAATGTCGGAGTCGGTAGAGAACAAGAGTTGACCAAGTGTGGTCGACAGGAAAGAAGACAGACAGGAGCCTAGCACAAGTCAGTGGGAACAATGACGGATTCAGCTGGGGCTCCATGGTCGTCAACCTACATTCCACTAGATGAAAGCCCTTGTTTGGGGGTGGTGGAAAATAAACACCTCTTTTGTTTTAAATCACTGGCTTTAAGGACGGTAACAAATGGCATGTCTTTAAAATGCGATACTGGCCCTAGGGATATGCAAAATTGTATTAGATACTCAGCTAATAATAGTGTACATGACCCCTTATTATTTTCCCTAATTACAGTACATGGGAATGATGACCATGATTTCCAAGCCCCTAAGTAAGACAAAAACAAATTATTTCCATTCCCAAACAGTTGGGGGTGAGGTGAGGTGAGTTTTCTAAACGTCAAACACATGTGGTTTTCCACTTTTACTCCAGGTAAATGCCATGTTTGCCCACAGACAAGTGCAAAGAATATCGAAACATGTTATGTTTGGATCAATTCCTTACCTACATGACAACATGTACTTGAAATAACAAGTAATGAGCATTCTATGTTAACAATAGTGAGATGGTTGCAAACTGCCAATGCTTAGAGCTCATTAGCGGCCTCTAAGGGAGGCAAGGAGTACACTTACTTGAAAAACTAACAAGAGGAGTGTTCGATTTTCCCACAACACCCAATCTGAAAGTAAATATAAATGACTATGCACTTAAGTCCATAACCACCTCCTTACCATTCCTACCCTTCATTGTCAAAGGCACACATTAATACAGCCATCACAGTGACAGAGGTTATTTGTAAAATATCTAAATATCTGAGATTTATCTTGAAATTGACCAGAATTTTGTAAAATCCACAAAATTTACCGCAAATTTAGCAAATTCCACCAAATTTCAGCAAAATCCAACAAATCACTACCAGATTTATTGAAATGGCATTGAATTATTAAAGAATGGTTTGAACTAGCTCAAATTTATATAAAATTACCCGAATATTGATGAAAATTCACCAAATTCTACCAAATTTAGCCAAGAGGTCTTCAAACCATGAAATTTAACCATTTTTTTTTAAATTCACAACATATACTCGAAAATTCCATAATATTCCCTTTACGTGTATATTTTTTTAGTTGTTGTTTCGTTTCCCACACTCCCTGCAGACAAATACCTGACCATGACTTTCTCCTAGACTAGGAGCTCCACATTCGACATGATAGCTGAGTTTCATCTCCCATAAACTCGTCTCTGAGGTGGGTGCCAGAAAAGGCATCCAGCTGTAAAAACCACACCCTCACATAGACTTTCATAACTTCTTACGTTGAGGTTCATAACACTACGTTGAATGATTTCTCGGTTTCCTTTTCACAATTACTGTCTATACATTCCTCTTGAAGGTTGCAAGATGCTTGCAAGGTTCCTAAAATGCAATTCAATTTAATAAATACCTTAAGACGGTTTGATTTGTTTAATGATATGGTGTTAATACTATTTTTAGGTCTTGACTGGCTTTGCAATAAGAATTGAATAACCAAACATGAGTTACCTATCAGGGAAACATTTTGGCCACTATGTTGGCTATTGACCAGTGAGTTTAGCTGTTTATCATTTTTTTAAATCATAAACAACAGAGGCTTAAACGTATAGATAAACCGTGTGACCATGTTTGTTAAACAAGACATTATACCAGAGACAATTAGGATACTTATGTAGAGTTTACCGAAAATAATGTTGTGTAACAGTAAATGCTAGTCAACAAACAGTTATACACTTCTAAAAAAATCATCATACAATACCTGAGAGCTCTTCTAAAATTATTGATGTGTAACATGTTTCCACTAACGTGCTATGTATTTTTTGGCTTGGGGTTGATTTTCGAGAAATGCAAATGGAACTGAAATGCAATACAAACAATGAGCTTGCCTGGTGGCTGAGATTGATACCACGACATACTGTCTATATTTTATTAAATTAACTCAGTATACTCCAATTTCCAATCAAGACCCATAATACAAGTAAATTCAGTAGATTCTTTAATTTAATTTATTATTATTATTATTATTATCTTTAGTATTTTATTCTTTTTGCACTTGTTGTTTTATATATCAAATTCATTTTTAAATTCAAATGTTTGACTGGTTTCCTTTAGTAGCTAGAAATTACTATAAGGCAATACCATACTCCTGAACTAATTATCGTAAGGTTAGATTACGTAAGTTTCACTACGGCTGGAGATAGGAATTTCGATGCTCTACCTCTGTTTAACCGAGGTTTAATATATTATTTTGATCATGATATATAAATGGTCTGTCGCCTTTGGCTACATATAATACTACACATTATGTACTTTTTTTTAGTGAAGCTGACAACAATACAGATACACTATTAGATTAATACACAATTAAATGTTTCATATTGATCACCCAAAAGTGGGCGACTATTTAAATAATTAGCTTTGCATATTAACATTTTTCTTATTATTATAATAAACTAAATCAAACAATGGCCAAGCAGGAGTTGGTCTCATATTGAGTAGGAAACTTGGACAGCGGGTGGAATATTATGAGCAATACAGTGAACGGATTATTGTAGCAAAAATCAATACTAAACCTACGTGCACCACAGTGGTACAAGCCTATATGCCTACCAGTCAAGCTGATGATGAGGATGTTGAAAAGGTCTACGAAGAAATAGATGACATTCTGAGGTATATTAAAGGTGATGAAAATGTTATAGTAATGGGAGATTGGAATGCTGTGGTAGGAAAAGGGACGGAGGGGAAGATAGTAGGAGATTTCGGATTAGGTGAAAGGAATGATCGAGGAAGCAGGCTGATGGAATTCTGCACCGAACATGAGTTGGTCATAGCTAACACCTTATTCAATAACCACAATAGAAGAATATACACATGGATGAGACCAGGAGATACAGGGCGTTACCAAATCGACTTCATTATGGTCAAGCAGAGGTTTCGAAACCAGATTTTCGATTGTAAAACATATCCTGGTGCTGACATAAACTCTGACCACAATCTGGTTGAAATGAAATGCAGATTAAAGTTGAAGAAACTGAAGAAAAGTCAAAAACAAAAAAGGTGGGCAATAGACAGACTGAAAGTAAAGGATGTGAACGAAAGATTCAAGAAGAGTATAAAGGAAGGACTAATCAAAACCCCTAAACAAACTTCAATTGCAGACGAATGGGCACTTTTGAAGAATAAAATAACAAAATCGGCAGAAGAAAACATTGGTAGGAAAGAAAGAATAGGTAGAAAACCGTGGATCACTCAGGATATACTAGAATTGATGGATGAAAGGCGGAGACACAAGAATCTAAGAGATGAAGAGGGGAAAGCAGAATACAGACGTCTGAGAAACGAGGTTAACAAGAAGTGCAAGGAAGCGAAAGAAGAATGGTTGAAGGAGAAATGTACAGGTATAGAAAAGTGTCTGAAATTAGGAAAAGTAGACACAGCTTATCGAAGGATTAAGAATACTTTTGGGGAAAAGAAGACTAAGTGCTGTAATATTAGGGACACAAGTGGAAAGCCTCTAACAGATAGGGAAGAAAAGGTTGAGAGATGGAAAGCTTACATAGAGTGCTTGTATAAGGGAAAGGAGATTGAGAATCATGTAATGGAAAGGGAGGAGGAAATTGATGAGGATGCAAAAGGAGATTTAATATTGAGATCAGAATTTGACAGAGCATTAGAGGACTTAGGCAGGAACAAAGCACCAGGCATAGATGATATACCGATTGAGTTGCTACGCTGCATAGGAGATGAAGGTCTGATCAGGTTATTTCACTTGGTGTGTAGGATTTATGAGACAGGTGAGGAACCCCCTGATTTCAAGAAGAATGTTATCATCCCTATACCAAAGAAAGTGGGAGCTGACAGATGTGAAGATTACCGTACAATCAGCTTGATTACTCATGCTTCAAAGATCCTGTCTAGAATAATTTACAAGAGGATTGAAAGCCAGATAGAAACGGAGTTGGGTGAAGACCAGTTTGGTTTCAGGAGAAATGTAGGAACAAGGGAAGCTGTGCTAAGTCTTAGGCTGATTTTGGAAGGTAGAATAAGGAAAGATAAGAGAACGTTCATGGCATTTGTAGACTTAGAAAAGGCTTTTGATAACGTTGATTGGACTATATTGTTTGACATTTTGAAATCAATTGGAATAAACTACAGGGATAGGAGGGTGATATACAATCTATACAGAAACCAGACAGCAGTCATTCGAGCTGAAGGACATGAGAGAGAAGCTGGTATTCAGAAAGGTGTAAGGCAAGGCTGCAACTTATCACCCATACATTTCAATCTTTACATTGAACAAGCAATGAAGGAAATTGGAGAAAAATTTAAAGTGGGAGTGAAGATTCAAGGAGAAATAATTTTAACTCTGAGATTTGCTGATGACATCGTCATCTTGGCCGACAAGCCTGAGGATTTGAACGAGTTTTTGAATGGTATGGATTCCGTCTTACGGAAGGACTTCATGATGAAAATTAATAAATGTAAAACAAAAATACTGGAATGGAGCCGAAATAAATCAGAAACCTCTATGGGGATCAAATTGGCAGGCGAAAAGCTGAAGGAAGTAGGAGACTTCTGTTACTTAGGAAGCAGAATAACCAGTGATGGACGAAGCAAAGAGGATATAAAAAGTAGGTTGGCTCAGGCAAGGAAAGCCTTTCTACAAAAAAGGAATCTGTTGACATCGAATATAGATTTAGGTATTAGGAAGTCATTTTTGAAAGCCTTTGTCTGGAGCGTGGCGCTCTATGGAAGTGAAACTTGGACTATTGGTGCAGCAGAAAAGAGGAGAATTGAGGCATTTGAAATGTGGTGTTACAGGAGAATGATGAAGATCAGATGGGTAGATAAGGTTACAAACGAAGAGGTATTAAGGCGACTGGGAGAGGAGAGATGTTTCTGGCGACTGCTAATGAAGAGAAGAGATAGGTTGGTAGGACACATACTAAGACACCCAGGAATAGCAAGCTTAGTTATGGAAGGAAGGATCGAGGACAAGAACTGTAGGGGTAGACCAAGGTTAGAATATGTTAAACAGATTGCCTCGGATGTAGGGTGTGGTAGCTATGTAGAGATGAAACGATTAGCTCAGGACAGGGAGGCATGGAGAGCTGCATCAAACCAGTCAAAAGACTGAAGACTCAAACAACAACAACAACAACAACAACAAAAGGTGGGCTGGACCTCCCGTGAAATGCTACAAAGAAGTATTGTCATTATTGATATGTGAAAGGCGGGCTAATATTGCCTAGCGACTTCAGAAGAGGGGATAGACACGTGCCTTACCTAGGAACGTTATATATATGACGGCCACCCAAATGATTTATTATTATTGAATTGCTAGAGGAGAGGGAATGGCGCTGTGTGGAGCAGAAGAGTGGAACTTGTAGCGAGATGGAGTCTGTAACGCAGTGCTAAATAATACAGTTAACTATTTAAGTATGTGAATTTGATAAGACATTCTGTCTCATCAAACTGAGACATGGTTGTGTACGAGGCTATTGTCACAGGGATGATTTTTGGAATTTATTCCGTCATCCACATATAAATTCATTACTTTGAGGGAGATCAGGGTCATCAGGAACTCTCTACGCAACAATCCAACTACAATGATCTTCAATGCGGTGAGCGATTTAAACAGTTTTACTCCAGTCAAATCAGAAGGCTCTCATGCTTATTAAATTCAATCTATATTTTATTAAATTAACTCAGTATACTCCAATTTCCAATCAAGACCCATAATACAAGTAAATTCAGTAGATTCTTTAATTTAATTTATTATTATTATTATCTTTAGTATTTTATTCTTTTTGCACTTGTTGTTTTTATATATTAAATTCATTTTTAAATTCAAATGTTTGACTGGTTTCCTTTAGTAGCTAGAAATTACTATAAGGCAACACCATACTCCTGAACTAATTATCGTAAGGTTAGAGTACGTAAGTTTCACTACGGCTGGAGATAAGAATTTCGATGCTCTACCTCTGTTTAACCGAGGTTTAATATATTATTTTGATCATGATATATAAATGGTCTGTCGCCCTTGGCTACATATAATACTACACATTATGTACTTTTTTTAGTGAAGCTGACAACAATACAGATACACTATTACATTAATACACAATTAAATGTTTCATATTGATCACCCAAAAGTGGGCGACTATTTAAATAATTAGCTTTGCATATTAACATTTTTCTTATTATTATAATATACCATTACATTTTCACGCCCAACAGAGGAGCTTTCTTACTAACAAGATTCAGTTCTATCAAACACATTACAAATGGCTGCCTCAACGAGGGACATTAAGTTCTCTAAACCATTACAAACTGGATAAAATATGAATAACAATGAGGCTTTCAGTCAAGTATTCTTGTTACACCTTATTTCAGGGAACGGACGAAGTCACTGTATGTAAAATTGTAATGGTATTTGTTAAGCTCCACGTTGAGTGAACACATGTAATGGTATTTGTTAAGCTCCACGTTGAGCGAACACATGTAATGGTATTTGTTATGCTCCACGTTGAGCGAACACATGTAATGGTATTTGTTAAGCTCCACGTTGAGTGAACACATGTAATGGTATTTGTTAAGCTCCACGTTGAGCGAACACATGTAATGGTATTTGTTAAGCTCCACGTTGAGTGAACACATGTAATGGTATTTGTTAAGCTCCACGTTGAGTGAACACATGTAATGGTATTTGTTAAGCTCCACGTTGAGTGAACACATGTAATGGTATTTGTTAAGCTCCACGTTGAGTGAACACATGTAATGGTATTTGTTAAGCTCCACGTTGAGCGAACACATGTAATGGTATTTGTTAAGCTGCACGTTGAGCGAACACATGTAATGGTATTTGTTAAGCTCCACGTTGAGTGAACACATGTAATGGTATTTGTTAAGCTCCACGTTGAGTGAACACATGTAATGGTATTTGTTAAGCTCCACGTTGAGCGAACACATGTAATGGTATTTGTTAAGCTGCACGTTGAGCGAACACATGTAATGGTATTTGTTAAGCTCCACGTTGAGTGAACACATGTAATGGTATTTGTTATGCTCCACATTGAGCGAACACATGTAATGGTATTTGTTAAGCTCCACGTTGAGCGAACACATGTAATGGTATTTGTTAAGCTCCACGTTGAGCGAACACATGTAATGGTATTTGTTAAGCTCCACGTTGAGTGAACACATGTAATGGTATTTGTTAAGCTCCACGTTGAGTGAACACATGTAATGGTATTTGTTATGCTCCACGTTGAGCGAACACATGTAATGGTATTTGTTAAGCTCCACGTTGAGTGAACACATGTAATGGTATTTGTTAAGCTCCACGTTGAGCGAACACATGTAATGGTATTTGTTAAGCTCCACGTTGAGCGAACACATGTAATGGTATTTGTTAAGCTCCACGTTGAGCGAACACATGTAATGGTATTTGTTAAGCTCCACGTTGAGTGAACACATGTAATGGTATTTGTTAAGCTCCACGTTGAGTGAACACATGTAATGGTATTTGTTAAGCTCCACGTTGAGCGAACACATGTAATGGTATTTGTTAAGCTCCACGTTGAGCGAACACATGTAATGGTATTTGTTAAGCTCCACGTTGAGCGAACACATGTAATGGTATTTGTTAAGCTCCACGTTGAGCGAACACATGTAATGGTATTTGTTATGCTCCACATTGAGTGAACACATGTAATGGTATTTGTTAAGCTCCACATTGAGTGAACACATGTAATGGTATTTGTTAAGCTCCACATTGAGCGAACACATGTAATGGTATTTGTTAAGCTCCACGTTGAGCGAACACATGTAATGGTATTTGTTAAGCTCCACGTTGAGCGAACAAATGTAATGGTATTTGTTATGCTCCACGTTGAGCGAACAAATGTAATGTTTTCTACCTGGGCGGACTATTCCCCAGAAAATACTACTGCTAAGTTTGATCTATGTTGGTCGCCAAGCTGGATACACTGTGTTCCAAGCTAAATTTATATATTTAATATCGACCCCTAGCGTGAGTAGAACATATGAGAGACTCTTAATGACTAGGCCGTGGGATGATTGAATCATCAACCCAGACAACATTTGATTGTGGAGAAGGATGAGGTATTATAACTATTGCTACCTACTGGAATTAAAGAATCTACTTGGTAATAATTGAATTTAATACACTTAGAAAATATGATGGCAACATGAATAAAATTGACACTGTTAACGGAGCACACTACTTTAAACATTGCCACGAACAAAATTACTTAATACGCCGGTCGGGAGAATAACGTGAATTTAACTTATTTCCAAATTAATGCTTAAAGAATTTATATAGCCCTATTGAAAAACAGAGAGTGTGTGTCGTAGATTACTTGTGCTTACCAACGGAAACATTGTCTCCACGTGGTTGAAGTCTCGCAGCGTCGGATGCTCTGCATTGGTGTTGACGGCGTCAGATTCTTCCTCGTTGATCAAAAGTAATCGTTACAGCTTGTGGTGGAGTCTATTTCCATGAACCACAACACGTCGTCTGGCTAAACACTCCAAGACGCGTGGAACTCATGATCTGATGTGATCAGCGGAGTCAGCGTGAATAAAATTGTCCCACTTGGGACTAACGAACAAGGTACCTCCTTACTGCTCCAAGCGTAATGTCTTAATGAATGTCTTCACTCACACCGCGCGTCCACTATATCTTCCATCTTCTCCCACCAGGGTCCAGCTTAATACCGCGGCCTCGCTGCTTCGACCAATCCGCGTGCGACACGTATCTCCCCATGCCCCAGCTACGTTGCTCCTTCTTCCTTGATTGGCTGGTCACCACACGTGGCTATTCCTGCCATGAGGCTGCCTCCCCGTATTTATATTTCCGTATCCGGGCAAGACGTAGATCATACAAGTTTTCTTGCTTTGAAGTGTTCCCTCGGATTTCGTAATTTTATTGTACTCCAATCTATTCTTGCATTGAAATACCCAGTGAGTCACACACCACTCTCTTTTACCCCTAATGAATAAAATCCCGACTTTACGTATGAAATGATTTGCCGTGCAACATTATATTGGAATCATCCAATATAGATACGGATTTCTACTAGTAGAAATCCTATCTGTAATCTTCCAAATTTAAAAGCTCCAAAAAATGACGTTATAAATATTAATAATAATAATAATAATAATAATAATAATAATAATATGAAATATGAAATTGAATAAACTGAAATAATTTAACTTGGCCGGATTATTACCGCATTTAACAAATATGATGTAGTCCAACTAACTTGTGTCAGTGGCATAAAACCCCCCTAGAAAAACATGTTACAAAATCATCCAGATTAAAAACGTATATTGTTATTAAACATAGAACAACCAAATATGCACAAAATATAACACTTATTTTCTAAAGAAAAACTCAAAATCATACAAACCATTTCTTTATAACAAAATGTATTTTTACAGTCCTGTTAATGACGTAGTTTTAGTAACCACACTTCCCACACGATAACAATATTATTTCTCTAGAAAAGCATGGAAATGAAGACAACATATATTGAATATTAGACCTATTTCTCCTAGTGCAAATAAAAAGAAAACGTCCATTCGTCAAGTAATGTTCACATTAATCTCACTCCCCTTAATGGTCTTCATCATTTGATGTCAAAGTTCCTTGGGGGTCATTAAGTAACTCAATAGCTACCATAGGTAGATTACCTATGTACGTGGCATTGTTTTTCCTGCACTCTCCCATTTTTGTTAATATTATGGAATATCAACTTTATTTTGTTTCTTAGCTCCTGCTCATGAGTGTCAGTAAGAGTTGTAGGATCAAATGTATTCATAACATATTGAAATATGACGTATGTACGACTCTATTTACGACACGACCGCCACGCGTTGAAAAATTCTTCTCGCGGTAATGCCCACATAGTCACTGAAAATGAGAAAATAAACCATCATGCACATTCGTGCGCAACCAAACCACTACAGATCCTGAATCTACATTAAATTTCCTATCGAATGACGTTGAAAGTAAAGTGGCACTATGGGGCACTCATAAAGTAAATAATTTATTTAGTGCGGAAAGCTTGTATTACGCATAAAAGTGCGAACACATACCTCTTTTCACTATTACATGAGCCGCAGAAGACAACACCTCGTTGAACTCACTAGAATCACAACGTTCGGTTCACTCCGACACCTCCTATCAAATGACCTGATAACTGCCAGGAAGACGTTTCAGCACCTATAACCTCCCTCGTACGCACCAGAGAGCGGAAAGGAAGACCGAAGGTCACCATCTGGTTTGTTCACTATCGAATGAGCCAGTTTTCGCTTTCATTTGCGACAGTGAATTTTTCCCACCTAGATATGGGAATCGACACACTGTGCGTCGTAGTGAATCTCGGGTGCGCTGATGTATGCCTGGAGTACTGCGTATGGTTTCGTAGCCTTCCATAATATGGGCACGGAGACTCTGAACATCTTGTACTGGGGTTCAATACACAAGAGCTTTCAAATGCCCTCACAAATAAAAGTCCAGTGATTTTAGGTCCAGAGAGCGTGGAGGCCAGGCAATTAGTCGACCTCCACCTATCCATTTGTCACCAAATCAGTTATTTAGTCCGACGGACATTAACACTAAAATGAAGAGGTGCTCCATCGGGCATGAAATACATGTTTTGTCGCACAGGATTAGGGCACAACCTAGCTCTTTTTGGGTACATTCGTGTTGACCGACTGAAAAGCACCAAACTTTTGTTTACTTAGGCAACACTGAAAAAATGGCTTCAAATCCCACAATGTAACTTTAAAATGTTAACCTATAATAATAATTTAAAAAAAATGGAATCCATTAAAATATTTTAAAATATTATGTAAGTTGGTTGGGATATTTTCTTTCATTGGATCCTCTTCTAATATTATCCTTTTAACCCTTGAGGACTGGGGTGAAAAATGTAACAAGAGGACTGGCGCCGGGTTATTTTGACCCCATAGTGTGTCACTCCCTTTTTGTCGTAGTTGTACGGATTTTAATGAAGTAATTTTACACCTGATGTCTTCCTATGAACTATTCCCAATAGAAAATGAGGTTTATTTGTATTTTTCAAATTTAACATGAAGAAAAGTGACCATAATTTTTGTAACAGTATGTCTTGATAGTGGCGGTAAAGCAGTCATCTCGATTTTTTGAACAAAGGAGCTGATGACCAAGGTGTCCCTAGACCCTAAACATGGATCAAGAAGAACGTGAGCTAAGTTATTGTGCTACACCAAAATAGTTGGATTCACCTCCTTATTTTTACAGATTGTCTCGACTAACGTAAGCCGAAAATTGTCACGCGAGGACTGGCGCCCTGGGTAAATCTGATTCGACCGTAAATAATATAGAAATAACTTGAGTGTTCAAAAAGCTATGGACATGTTTCTTTTGCACGGTGAAGTTCAAGGCTGGGAAGGAAGGTACTGTAAGCGACAGGAAATAAGGGCTCTGTATCTCAAATTTGAAAAGTGATCGTTAAAATTGGAGATGTAGATCTGGAAGTAATAGAGCACTTCAAATATTTAGGAAGTGAATTGATGGAAAATGCAAGATTGGACCAACAAGGGAATACAATGTGGGAGTGTTTTCTACCATCAGGTTCAGAGCTTAATTAGGAATAACACATACCGCTGAAGTCTGTCTGAAAAGTTCGGCGAATGGGCTGTATTACGAACGGATTGTTGGTTTACCTGAAACAGCCGTTACTATCCTTCGAAGTAATCCCCGTGGATGGTTATGCACTTCTGAGAACGACTGAACAAGTCCTGGAAACTCCTGGCATAGTCTTCTTTAGGAATAGCCTTCAGTTTGGGTCGTCAAAACTCTAAATTGAAAGCGAGAGAAGTGTGAATCTATGCAACCTGCCTTGCACACCTGATAGACGGGCGGCAGTGAGAAGGGTGAATGTTCCGAGGAATGGAATGGACCTGAAAACCATCCTCACGGGTGACGAGACCTGGTTCCTGAGGTGTGGCCTGGAAGGCAAGCGTCAAAGTATGGAGTATCGGGGTCCAGGGTCGCCGAAAAGCCCTGAAGGGCCAGAGGTTTTCGGACATTTCGGACATCCAACGTAATGTGACGACCAACTGAAGGCTATCCCTTAGGAAGACAATGCCAGGACTCGTACAGCCGTTCTCAGAAGTGCATAACCATCCACGCGGATTACTTCGAAGAGTAACGGCTGTTTCTGTTAAGCCAACAATCCGTTCGTAATATAGACCCATTCACAGAACTTTTCAGACAGAGGGTGTAGAAGATCTATCACTTACCAATAATTACGTATGGAGCAGAAACTTGGCCGCTGACCAGGAGAGATGAAAGTAGAATGCAGGCAGCCGAAATTAAATTCCTGTGGAGTATGGTACAGAAGATGATGATAATTGCTGTTTTAAGGGGCCTAATATCTATGTTATGGGCCCGTAATGGTTTGGGCGATAGTGAAAGATGAGATATAACGTAAACTATAACTAAAACCACAATTACAACTAAAACTTACACACTAGAAGAAGAAGAAGGGGAATAAGCCAAATAAAGGACAGGAGGAACAAGAATGCCCTCAACCCTCGAAGAATGAAGACTGAGGGACTTGGAAGGAAGGAGAGCCATGAAAGGCAGATAGGAAAGGGGAAGAGGAGAGGGTCCGCCCCAGGGACAATGGAAAAAGGGGGGGGGGGAAACCAGACCTAGCTCAAGAATCCCTCGGGGTTGCCAACTCCCGAACCCACCAGGCGCGAGCCCTTGAGGGTGTAGCACTATCCAGGGTGCACTAGAAGTGGTGGGGCTACACACACCTTGCCTCCTTAAGGGCCTTGAGCAGATGGCAAGAGATATGAAGAGAACAGAAGAGGTCTGACCCCTCGAAGAATGAGGGATCAGAAAAGATGAGACAAGGGCCAATTAAGGCGGGAAAGTGAAAGACTCCTTAGGCCTCAGATACCCTAATGCCGTCGGGGTCGGAAAAGAAAGAGAGTTGACCATGGGTGGTCGATAAGAAAGATGACAGAGAGGAGCCTGGCACAAGTAAGTGGAAGTAATGCCGAACTCAGCTGGGGCCCCGAGGTCGCTAAGCCACGTCCCACTAGTCGTGAGCCCCTAGGGGATGGTACATAAGACTAGGAGAGACAGAGTGAGGAATGAAGACATTGGAAATATACAGAAGCTAAATGATAAGCTGGAGCAGAACAGTTTGAGATGGTATGGACATGTGATAATAATAATAATAATAACAATAATAATAATAATAATAATAATAATAATAATAATAATAATAATAACTAGCAGACCGTGCGAGGAATCTCGCATGTTCATAAACCACACTTTCTCCAATAGGTTTATAATGAGAGACTTAAGGAGAAAGGTTATGTTTTTATTTCAACCAAATGATTATAGAACACTATTTTCATTTTAGGATAAAGGAAAGACCTCAGAATGTTAATATGACATGAAGCAGGCGTCACAGCGGCCTGTGGACAGCAATTATGGAGCGAATTTTTCTACAGCAACGGTGTTTGCAAATCGCACACTTCGTACATTTTTTTAAAAGTCATCTTTTAAAGAAATTATATACATTTATGAAATTATAGTGCAATAAGTCACTGCTAATGTCTATTCTCTTTCATTTAAATGCTCATTTGTCACGATCGGTCGCTTGTGAGCACCGCAGGAGGGAAAGATACTACTGAATTAATATATATGATAATGATGATAATAATAATAATAATAATAATAATTATAATAATGAAAATGAAAATCCACAGCCTGCTTCCAGTCTCCGACCGGGTCAGGAATGGAATGAATGAAGCCCCCATCTAGCGGCGAGGATATGAACTGTGCCGGCTGCCGAGGCCTGACGCACTCCTCTGGGGCAATGATTAAATGAATGACAGATGAAATGAAATGATAGTGGAGAGTGTTGCTGGAATGAAATTTTGACAGGGAAAACCGGAGTACCCGGAGAAAAACCTGTCTGCCTCCGTTTTGTCCAGCACAGATCTCACATGGAGTGACCGGGATTTGAACCACGGACCCAGCGGTGAGAGGCCGGCGCTCTGCCGCCTAAGCCACGGAGGCTCAATAATAATAATAATAATAATAATAATAATAATGGTTTTAAGTCCCTTTTTTTTGTTGTTGTTGTCGCAGCCCCTAAACTTAAGAACCAACCAACTAAGTCCCTTTTAACTACTGCGGCTTTTAGAGACGCCGGGGTGCCGGAATTTTGCCCCGAAGGGGATCTTTTACATGCCAACTGACCACGCCATGATTCGAACCTGCAACCTTGGGAACAGCAAGCGAGAACGTTACCGCTGAGTCACGCGGCAAGTCAATGGACATGTGAAAAGGATGAACGATGAAAGCATGCCGAGACAAGTGATGGAGAGACGGATGACTGGAAAGAGAGGATGAGGAAGACCTAGAGTATGGTGGATGGATTTGGTGAAGGACAGTGTGACCGCTGAGTCACGCGGCAAGTCAATGGACATGTGAAAAGGATGAACGATGAAAGCATGCCGAAACAAGTGATGGAGAGACGGATGACTGGAAAGAGAGGATGAGGAAGACCTAGAGTATGGTGGATGGATTTGGTGAAGGACAGTGTGAGTGTGGAGTGGAGTTCATTGGCTGAGGAAGGATGGTGAACACACAGAGTAAAGTAGAGGGGTGTCATATTTTCTCCAACCCGGTCTAAGATGGAAAACGGAAATTGATGATCATGATTTTTAACTTACCAGCTGGGTGGGAATGAGAGTGATAGACTTAAAATGTGTATAGGTTTTGGGTCTTTATTAGTCTAAATGGTGTATGGGTGTTCTAGTTAATAATAAAACCAAAGTGTGTGAAGAAATAAATAGAAGGATTATTAATGGAAACAGAGTCTATTTTACCCATCTGAAACTCTTTAAGTCGCAATTGTTGTCCCATGAAACAAAACTCAAAATTTACAAGACCTTGATCAGACCAGTGTTAACTTATGGCTCAGAAACATGGAATATGTCGGTTGAGGATTGCAATAAACTTAGGGTGTTTGAGAGGAAAATAATACGGAGAATTTATGGTGCTGTATTGGATAGAGGAGAATGGAGCATACGAACGAATAGGGAAATAGATGGAATCCTTAAAAGCGAAGACATTGTTCGATATATAAAGTCACAAAGACTACGATGCCTGGGCCACATTTAAAGGATGGAAGACAAAAGAACACCAAAGATTATATAAACCTTACCTTACCTAGATGGCCACTCAAACCTAAGCAGGTTTTTGGCCTCGCCAACAGCACGGCGCCATCTTTCTCGATCATCCATTATGTCCTCCGTGACTCCGATTTTTCTCATATCTTTTTGAACTTGGTCCCACCAGCGAAGTCTCGGTCGTCCCAGTGGTCGCCTTCCTCTGGGTACACCTTCCAAAACTGCCCTTAAATTCAATTCTCTACTTCTTCTATGTATATGATCAGCCCAGCGCAGTCTTTGGCTTTTGGCACGAGCGACGATATCCGGTTCTTTGTAGAGATCCCTCAATTCCTTATTTGTTCTAATTCTCCACTGGCCATTTTCTACTATCGGTCCGAAAATGCGTCGTAGTATTCTATTTTCAAAAGTTACTAATTTCCTTTCAGTTTGCTTGGACAATACCCAGGTTTCTGAGCCATACGTGACAACAGGAAGTATAATGCTTTTATAAATTCTCACTTTAGTTTTTCTAGATATAATTTTACTCTTTAAGAGATTTTGCAGAGACCAGTAGCTTTTGTTGCCACTGAGAATTCTTGATTTTATTTCTGTTTCTTCCATATTATTCTGGTCTATGGTAATCCCCAGATATCTGAGCTCAGTACATCTGTGAAAAGCGTATGAAGCAACTGTTAAGGGGTTTTGTACTTGTGCTGCATTCCTTCCTACAACTAGATATTTTGTTTTTTGTTCATTTATCATTAGACCTACCTCCTTGGCTTCTTCAATAAGGGTTTCTGTGAGTATTTTTAGATCGTATTCGCTTTCTGCCATGAGTGTTATGTCATCAGCATAAGCTAATATGTTTATCTTGTTTCCCACTTCAAGGCCTGGGTGGAGCTGGTTTACTCGTTTCAATGTTTCTTCTAAAGCTAAATTGAATAATAAAGGCGAGAGTCCAGAATGTAAAGCAGACGACGCCCTGGTAGACCAAGGAATGGATGGAATGATGAAGTGGAAGTGGACTTGCAAACAATGAACGTACGACCCTGGAGAACAGCTGTCCTAGATCGAGATCGATGGAAATCTGTGGTTGGGGAGGCCAAAGCTCACAGCGGGCTGTAGTGCCAGATAAAGAAGAAGATTAATCTAAATCAGAGATTCCCAAACTGGGCGAATTCGCCCAGTAGTGGGCGATTTTAGCTCACCAGTGGGCGAAACTGACAGAATGTGAATTCGATAGGCGATTTAAAAAATAAATGGTGGGCAAATAATTCAGTTTTTATATATACAACATGACCGAGGAGGTTTTGCCTATTAAAACAAGGAATAAAATAAAATTGCAAACAAGTAATTTAATTATGTCAAATAATCTTGGCACGAAATCTAGAAATAGGTTAGAATTTGAAAAGCGAGGAGATCTTAGATTTTTTCTAACAAAAATGGCTCCTGACATGAACAAATTGATTGAAACTCATCAAATCCATCCCTCACATTAATTAGACATAGATATTCATGTAGTTTTAATTTAATTTTTTCTTTAATTCATTTCATTAATTGTTATTCCTTTTTAGGCCTATTATTTGTCAATTTTTAATGTTTTTGTTCTTTTTTTAAATTGGATTTTTGTTTTCCGTAGATTAAATAAATAAATTGTTATTCTGCCCGAAGGCAGGTCCGAGCCTCCGTGGAGGCAACCCCCAGCCGGAGTTTACTTGCGGTAGGGTGGCCAGGGCCTTTCCGCTCCTCCTGTTGGCCAACAGCGCGCAGTGACTAGAACCGGCACACCATCCAAGTTCCGACTGCGCCCAATGTTGCTTAACTGCGGAGTTCTCATGGGATCCGGTGTTTCAACACGGCTAGGGCATTGGTCTTTTTACGTAGATATATTTTCTTTATTTTATCATCATAATCGATTTTGGCCACCTAAAGACAAGTAAATAACTCATGATTTCTGTTCTATTTGGCGCCAGTATTGTTTCATTCTCTTGCTCACAGCTTCTTTCTTTTCAGCTGTCCAGTGTTGTTTCTTCTTGGTCGCTCTCTCTGGCTCTAGGAACCCCTCGAATGTGTGTATCTTAATTCTGAAACGATTCGCGCACCGTCACCCATTTGTTGAAACTACTCGTGCGCTACCTGTTGTAAAATAGATTTATTATACTTTTTTTTTTTAGTCGTTGACCCTCCAGGTTGGCGGAACCCACGGACTCAGCGAGGGACCTCACCACTACCGCCTCTACGGGCAGTGTCCTAGAGCTGGCAACATCTGGACCGAGTAGATAAAACTGGGGAGGTGTGATGAGCACCTTGCCCAGGCGGCCTCACCTGCAAAGCGAACAGGGACCTCATGAGGGAAGGTAAGGGATGGATAGGCAAGGAAGAGGGAAGGAGGCGGCCGTGACCTTGAAGAAGGTACCATCCCGGCATTTGCCCGAAGACGAAGTGGGAAACCACGGAAAACCACTCCGAGGATGGCTGAGGGGGAATCGAACCCCCTCTACTCATTTGGGCCACCCGAGGCTGAGTAGACCCCGTTCCAGTCCTCGTACTGTACCCTTTTACCTACCCATACCTGTTGAATCCCTGGATAGCAGCTGGATCGTAGAACCTGAAAATTCCCCGGCTCTAAAGACCCCCAAGTTCTACCAACAGACACAGGGATAATAGGGCCACTCGAATACCTAACAGGATGTATTAAGACTGACCAAGGCTCAGAGAAAGAAAAGACTAGCTCAAAACACAAGAATTCTTCAAAAGGAAGAAAGAATCTCAAAGGTGTGGTAAACCCTAAAATACCTAGGGATGGCCCCCTTAATACACCCTTCCATCACCTCTATAAAGCATCACGCAATAATTAAAACCAAGTAATAAATTAGTTTATTGCAAGAATAAACATGACAAGAAATATCAATTTGTCGATACCACGACCAATCAAAAAATCTCATTGATTATACTGGATTGTCTTTCAACTGTGGAAAATGGGAAAGACTTTCAAAAAAGAATTACCCATTATCTCAACTAACTTTTAGTTGATTAAAATATAAGGCATATTAATAATAATAATGGTCAATCCCATAGGATAAGCACACACAAAAAAAAATTATAAGAATTGAATAAATTAAATTCATTTCGGTTCCTTAACTGAAAGAACATATTATACAAAAATATCCTGATTATAACCAATAATCCTACACGACATTTTCAGTAGCATTATATGGTCTTGTTATTAAACGATGAAATTCATATGGCATATTTACAGAATATAATTTTACACAAAATTCTAGAATAATTTCGATTATTCTCCTCCCACTGACTTAATGTCACGACATACATTTCTGCTTAAAATTGTTTCATTTCTAATTCCAGGGTATTTCTGCCGAACAGTTAAGTTAAGCAAAAATTAATCATAGATTCAATATTAAATAGTTATCGGTGATCCTTGTTAAACATACATCCTATGGCAAAGTCGTTATATTAATTTTACTGGAAATATTGAACTGGATATCCACTCAAGATTCTCAACAATACTGCTCAGAAAAATATTAATCTTCACACAGGCATTTTCACGATAACAGCGATAAAGTCATCTATGACCAAATATTAACCATACTAGGTTAAAAACAACGCCTCTCTGGGTTAAAACCCCATTCAATCTAATCCTGATTGGCACACCTGGCTCAATCCTCGACAAGGAAAATTTGCTTCGCAAAGCACTGTATCAATATACTTAAACACAAGGGCATTATTCATAATACATGCCTCTCTAAAATCGAACATGCACCTACACACATCAAAAAAAGTTTTGCATCACCTCGGTTCCCAGATCTCCGGCATATAGAAGTTGACTGTGTATATTGTATCAAAGATACAGTCCCTTTGACTGTTCATAGATGTCACTAAAACTGCTCAAAGATGTAAACAACCATGCATGAGCAGGGCCTATTAGACGGAGGGGGTACGACAGCCGATCAGTTCCAGTCATTCCACCAGGACGAAGGTACGCTGCTCATGTTGTCTGTAGTTCTACCATGCCTAGAAGGTCAATACCGCAGTTCGATCACGTCCGCATTGTTACTTTGTGTCAAGAAGGGCTCTCAACAAGGGAAGTTTCCAGGCGTCTCAGAGTGAACCAAAGCGATGTTGTTCGGACATGGAGGAGGTACAGAGATACAGGAACTGTCGATGACAGGCCTCGCTCAGGCCGCCCAAGGGCTACTACTGTAGTGGATGACCGCTACTTACGGATTGCCGCTCGGAGGAACCCTGACAGCAATGCCACCATGTTGAATAATGCGTTTCGTTCAGCCACAGGACGTCGTGTTTCAACTCAAACTGTGCGCAATAGGCTGCATGATGCGCAACTTCACTCCCGACGTCCATGGCGAGGTCCAGCTTTGCAACCCCGACACCATGCAGCGCGGTACAGATGGGCCCAACAACATGCTGAATGGACCCCACAGAATTGGCATCACGTTCTCTTCACCGATGAGTGTCGCATATGCCTTCAACCAGACAATCGTCGGAGACGTGTTTGGAGGCACCCTGGTCAGGCTGAACGTCTTAGACACACTGTCCAGCGAGTGCAGCAAGGTGGTGGTTCCCTGATGTTTTGGGGTGGCATTATGTGGGGCCGACGTACGCCACTGGTGGTCATGGAAGGCTCCGAAACGGCTTTACGATACCTGAATGACATCCTCCGACCCATAGTGCACCCATATCGGCAGAATATTGGAGAGGCATTTGTCTTCATGGACGACAATTCTCGACCTCATCGTGCACATCTTGTGAATGCGTTCCTTCAAGATAACGACATCGCTCGACTACAGTGGCCAGCATGTTCGCCAGACATGAACCCTATCGAACATGCCTGGGATATGTTGAAAAGGGCTGTTTATGGACGTCTTGACCCACCAACCACTCTGAGAGATTTACGCCGAATTGTCGTTGAGGAGTGGGACAATTTGGACCAACAGTGTCTTGATGAACTTGTGGATAGTAAGCCACGACGAATACAGGCATGCATCAATGCAAGAGGACGTGCTACTGGGTATTAGAGGTAGT